>CAWUFW010005915.1:0-1243108 GCA_963921515.1 Calotriton arnoldi | reverse complement strand
TCCACCACCCCAGTTCAGACATGGCCATATGCAAATCAGTCTGACCCTGTGCCGCATGGGCACAGTCCAGCCCGAACTGCCAAGCCATGTCTTCCCTGGACCGGAAACAAGCATCCTAGGACCGGTTTCTGGCATTCCAGCCGTCATCAGCCAGGCTTGCTTGAATCCAGTGGCAAAGTGAGCAAGGGACCCACGTCTGGGCATACCCCCGCCAACTTAGGGCGAACAAAGCGATACAAAAGGGGATGATGGACGGAACGTTTGAGCCAATCAAACACTCACCCCCAGTCAACTGATCTGGGTTTAATCCATCATCATTCTTTAGCTCACTCCACCACCCCAGTTCAGACATTGCCATATGCAAATCAGTCTGACCCTGTGCCTCATGGGAACAGTCCAGCCCGAACTGCCAAGCCATGTCTTCCCTGGACCGGAAACAAGCATCCTAGGACCGGTTTCTGGCATTCCAGCCGTCATCAGCCAGGCTTGCTTGAATCCAGTGGCAAAGTGAGCAAGGGACCCACGTCTGGGCATACCCCCGCCAACTTAGGGCGAACAAAGCGATACAAAAGGGGATGATGGACGGAACGTTTGAGCCAATCAAACACTCACCCCCAGTCAACTGATCTGGGTTTAATCCATCATCATTCTTTAGCTCACTCCACCACCCCAGTTCAGACATGGCCATATGCAAATCAGTCTGACCCTGTGCCTCATGGGAACAGTCCAGCCCGAACTGCCAAGCCATGTCTTCCCTGGACCGGAAACAAGCATCCTAGGACCGGTTTCTGGCATTCCAGCCGTCATCAGCCAGGCTTGCTTGAATCCAGTGGCAAAGTGAGCAAGGGACCCACGTCTGGGCATACCCCTGCCAACTTAGGGCGAACAAAGCGATACAAAAGGGGATGATGGACGGAACGTTTGAGCCAATCAAACACTCACCCCCAGTCAACTGATCTGGGTTTAATCCATCATCATTCTTTAGCTCACTCCACCACCCCAGTTCAGACATGGCCATATGCAAATCAGTCTGACCCTGTGCCTCATGGGAACAGTCCAGCCCGAACTGCCAAGCCATGTCTTCCCTGGACCGGAAACAAGCATCCTAGGACCGGTTTCTGGCATTCCAGCCGTCATCAGCCAGGCTTGCTTGAATCCAGTGGCAAAGTGAGCAAGGGACCCACGTCTGGGCATACCCCCGCCAACTTAGGGCGAACAAAGCGATACAAAAGGGGATGATGGACAGAACGTTTGAGCCAATCAAACACTCACCCCCAGTCAACTGATCTGGGTTTAATCCATCATCATTCTTTAGCTCACTCCACCACCCCAGTTCAGACATGGCCATATGCAAATCAGTCTGACCCTGTGCCTCATGGGAACAGTCCAGCCCGAACTGCCAAGCCATGTCTTCCCTGGACCGGAAACAAGCATCCTAGGACCGGTTTCTGGCATTCCAGCCGTCATCAGCCAGGCTTGCTTGAATCCAGTGGCAAAGTGAGCAAGGGACCCACGTCTGGGCATACCCCCGCCAACTTAGGGCGAACAAAGCAATACAAAAGGGGATGATGGACGGAACGTTTGAGCCAATCAAACACTCACCCCCAGTCAACTGATCTGGGTTTAATCCATCATCATTCTTTAGCTCACTCCACCACCCCAGTTCAGACATGGCCATATGCAAATCAGTCTGACCCTGTGCCTCATGGGAACAGTCCAGCCCGAACTGCCAAGCCATGTCTTCCCTGGACCGGAAACAAGCATCCTAGGACCGGTTTCTGGCATTCCAGCTGTCATCAGCCAGGCTTGCTTGAATCCAGTGGCAAAGTGAGCAAGGGACCCACGTCTGGGCATACCCCCGCCAACTTAGGGCGAACAAAGCGATACAAAAGGGGATGATGGACGGAACGTTTGAGCCAATCAAACACTCACCCCCAGTCAACTGATCTGGGTTTAATCCATCATCATTCTTTAGCTCACTCCACCACCCCAGTTCAGACATGGCCATATGCAAATCAGTCTGACCCTGTGCCTCATGGGAACAGTCCAGCCCGAACTGCCAAGCCATGTCTTCCCTGGACCGGAAACAGGCATCCTAGGACCGGTTTCTGGCATTCCAGCCGTCATCAGCCAGGCTTGCTTGAATCCAGTGGCAAAGTGAGCAAGGGACCCACGTCTGGGCATACCCCCGCCAACTTAGGGCGAACAAAGCGCAGGGTCAGACTGATTTGCATATGGCCATGTCTGAACTGGGGTGGTGGAGTGAGCTAAAGAATGATGATGGATTAAACCCAGATCAGTTGACTGGGGTGAGTGTTTGATTGGCTCAAACGTTCCGTCCATCATCCCCTTTTGTATCGCTTTGGTCGCCCTAAGTTGGCGGGGGTATGCCCAGACGTGGGTCCCTTGCTCACTTTGCCACTGGATTCAAGCAAGCCTGGCTGATGACGGCTGAAATGCCAGAAACCGGTCCTAGGATGCTTGTTTCCGGTCCAGGGAAGACATGGCTTGGTAGTTCGGGCTGACTGTTCCCATGAGGCACAGGGTCAGACTGATTTGCATATGGCCATGTCTGAACTGGGGTGGTGGAGTGAGCTAAAGAATGATGATGGATTAAACCCAGATCAGTTGACTGGGGGTGAGTGTTTGATTGGCTCAAACGTTCCGTCCATCATCCCCTTTTGTATCGCTAACATAGTATAGACACCTCAAGAATTTGAAAGTACACTTGCAAAAGAGATGAAAAAGATGAAGTAAGGGCGTGAATTAACGGACCTCTATAAGTTTAATATAAGAGGGTAAGCCACTTTACAACATTCGAAACAACTTCTTGTGAACGCCACTGTTTGGTTTCCACATATGCAGCTATAATTAATCAGAAGCAAATGGGAGAGACACCTCTATGACCCCATTCACCAAACATTACCACCTACTAGCCGTGTCACACAGTGAAGTATGCTGTAGCCGGAGCAGTAACATTACAAAAAGAAGATGCACTTGGAGGATAGTATCTGTAACCTCAGTCTTCAATGTAATACTCCCTGATATGCTAAAGTGAATGGGCAGGAGGTGGCAACCAACTTGTCTTAAAAACAAAATTTAGAGGTCAGTCTCTCCAGAACTACTCAATTTGCTGCACAATGCTGAGGTAATTATACAATTGATGAGGAGTTCATCAGGCACTGTTTCACACTGGTATACACGCTCAGTAGAAACCAGAAGGTATTGTACTGCACATTTTGATGAGCCTTAATTTACTTCAGTCAGCTGAAAGTCCTGGTGGGGCCATAAAGAGATGAACTACCGCGGGTAAAGCGCGCGGCTAAATTCCATACGGAGCGCGTATTAAAATGGCGGCCGTTTCAGTGACGAAGCCGCTCCGTTGCGCAGGCAAAGAAAAAACGCTGCTTACATGCTGCTGCGGCGGTTTGAAAACTCCTCCTCGTGTGCAGCTCCGATTCGGCCGATTAGGCAATCATTTTGGGATCCGTGCAGGCGGTAAGTAACACGCCATGTCTGCCACCATCTCCGCCGTCCCGGGAGAGTCAGGGACCAGCCGCCATTTTCCTTGGGCGCTAGTCACGCCCCCATCCAAATTTACTGCTAGTATTAGGCTTTCACTGTATTGATCTCTAGTGGTTCCAGACATGATAATATTGAGTGTGGCATAGCACAGCCATCCAAGGAACGCTCAGTCCCAGTGCTCTCACCGGTAATGTTTTTATAATATTGCTTATCTTATCGTGCAAGAATGCCACAAAGCTCTGTAGAAGCCCTAATCTCTCTTTTAGAGGAGGGAAAACAAAAATCTTTCAATACTTTCAACACTTCTCGCTCTGAGTTCACATCCTCTAAGATTTTGTTAGAGTGATATTCTCTTATTCTTTTTTGTCAGCCAACAGAGTTTTTATAAGTTTTCAATTCGGATTTGTTGACCTTTCCATCTTCCTTGTCATATGCAGTTCGCCACTTACGTTGAAATTACTTACACTGCCTTTTTGCAGTTATAAGTTCTGTGGAATAGAATGGTATTTCTGTGTGTTTTTTAATTTAACTTTCACTGGAGCTATCGAATCTAGCGCATCTGTGAACAATTCATCAACTCTAGTCACAGACTGGGTTATATCCCCTGTGTGTTCCCTACCGATCGTTGGGAGATCCTCCAAGGCCTTGAAAAAGAAGGCCTGTGTGGCCCTACAGCACTTTCCAAATTATGCTGTAGGTTGATTTCTATTTGAAAAGGTTTACCATAGTGATTAGACCATAACAAATTAATAGGCATACCACCTGCCACTAAGTTACTTACAGAGAAGATGAGGTCAATCAAGTGACCTTTTTCATGTGTAGCTTGTTGCTCAAGGTTCAATGCTGTCATGGCATGATGAAAGTCCTTGGTGTCACAGTTGTTTGCTATATCCCACCATATATTAAAATCCCCCATTATAACAAAAATAGAAGACTTTTTTTGGGTAACAGGTGATCACTTTACTAAACTCGCTCAGAAATTGGCTTATTAGATGGGAGGCCAATATAGTAAAAGACACACCGCACTTTCTTTGTCAGAGAGTTTCATTGTAAAAAGCAAAGTTTCAACCTGATCAAAATTAATTATATCCCCTTTTGTGATTTTCAATTGTGATTTAAAGATTATTGGCAACCAGCCCCATCCCCTTTTCTCTGTCTTGTCAAATCAGCTCACAACCCTTTGGAACTTCAGCATGGAGATCCGGACCTGAATGGTCCTTCAACCACGTTTCACTGAGGCATAGTAAACCCAGCTTCTCTGACCCCTAAAGAAGAGCAATCTCCTCCATGTTTGCTTAAAGAGCGACAGCTAAGCGCAGGCCCTTCAATTTAGAGTATAGTCATTCTTCACGGTGCATACATTTCCTTCCAACCATAACTATACCCTCTTTCACACAGTTGCCCCCCTCACAGAATCTTTATTCCCCCCACCCCACTTAAGTAGTTCCTCCTGGGTACACCTATTATGGGGGCCCATATGGGAAGCTTATTCCATGACAGATGCTTCCGGAACACTGACAGGCACAGATGAGCTTGCTTTGGTGAGCCTTTGGCACACCATTGGCGTGCCTGCTGTGATGTCCCCTGTTTCGTCTGCTGTGCAGATGCTCAGCTTAAGCCCCTAAATAGTGGATTGGTGGGCAGCACATTAAACTCTAGACCACTTAAGGCCTCCTGCTTCAAGATGAAGGAATGCTAAAAAATAGCTCAAAATTTGGGAAAGAGAGCAGATTTAAGCCCCAAGAGTCCGCTTCTTGCTCCCACCTTTCGCACTTTAAGGTAGAGCAGAATGAAGTGCAAGTGAGATTTTTTGCCCTAAAGTCATCAAATTCATACAATTGCCCCTCAATTATTAAGTGGCATATCAGTAAAAATGTACTTGTCAGTAAACTAAAATTCCCTTCCTTCCCCTATCCACATTCAGATTCAAGAGCAGTAGAATATGCAATGTAAGGTTACAAAAATCATCAGCAAAGACAGTTTTTAAAAAGTTTTATAGTTCAGCAGTGCAACAGTAAAAAGATCCATGGGAGACCTCCGCCTCCACTGCATGGCCTACTGATGTGGAGCTACTCTCCACACGTCCTCTTCTCTCTGCTTCCCTCGATGTAGTGAGAGGGAAATCTAGTGCTTCCTGTCTCCACCCAGGAAGTTCCTGGCATCTCACTTCTGTCTGGGCCAGCTAGACCGCTGACCTACTTATATAACAATGTCCTTTCCTAGAGGACATGACAAGTGCCATATGATATTACTTACTCGAAAATAAGGCAAATGCGATTTTGTCTCATTTGTGACGGGGTAACCCGGCTGCATAACTGTGAATTAGGCCCTAACAAAGAATTTGATTTTTTACCATGGGGAAGAGTTCCATCATCCAATCCATTCTGATCACCGTAATTTAATATAAGTTTATTGGCAAAGAAAACTACACTTGATTTAGATTTTAAAGTGACCATTTGATGTTTATGACTACCCAATGTACCTACCCGCGAACGTAGATAATTGTAGACTACCACTAATTCAATACTGCCATTCCCCAAATGCCAATGAAATTTTAATTCTTGTTGCCGAAAGCTATTATTTTAGTTTTAGTCACTTTGACCTGAAAATGTTTCTGAAAGTTCTGCCATATAAGAACATCAATCCAGTGCTGAAGTTCCAAAGGTGTAAAATTTAAAATGGCAGGGTGATCTGCATAAATTTTAAGTTGCAGGTCGTAATTCCCGAATGTAAGTGGGAATGCATGTGCATGTTATAAGAATTGTCCCATATCTGATGCATAGAAATATAGCAGAGCAGTGCTAGTACTCACTCCTGTTGCAGATCTCTAGTTTCTCAATCAATATTTTATTGGTTAAAAGTGTCCCCTTATACTTGAACCTCGATCCAGGTATCTAAATCAAGCATAGGGGAAACAGCAAGCTCTGACAACAACCAACGATATGGAACATCCTATATCCCTAAAAAAATCATACATACAGGGGTGGGGATAGCAACAACCCAGATATGTGTATTCACCTCCAAGCACTCACGTACAATTAAGGGGAAATTAAGCAGCTGTCAACAATCTTTGGTAGTGTCATAGCATCTCGCTTGTAGCAGCAGTCACCCTCGTTAACAAGCATACAGCTTGAGTGGTGCCAACATCACACACCAAAGCCAAGCAACATACCACAATCATGTAGCACACTTGCCTGGACACTCATGACACAGGTTCCTTTCACACAAAAACATACAAGATCAGCCAGAATTTAAAAATGAGGTGCAGGCTGGCACATTGACACTGTGGCACGGACTCTCAACTAGCGGTAGCTGGTGACCTTTGAAAGTTGTGAGGCATAAATATTTTCTATGCTTTGACAAGAACAAACAAAGTCCCTCAGGAGGATTCGGGAGAGACTCTTCTCCGCAAGAAAATGTAAAAAAAAACAGGGCCCAATGGTGTATCTGACAACAAGATTTTCACATGAATTGCTTAAAAATCCAAAGGTTGAGTCGGGGTAAAAATTAAATATTCCATGGCAAGGCAGACAATCCCTTAATTCCACAGGAGTGCTGGACCTAAGCCTCCAGGAGAACTTTTAAAGAGATAGTTGCAAAACAGTAGCTATTTCAACATAATGTCCTTTAAAAGTTAGCTGAAGAGTTAACTGTATCAGTTGCTGTTAAAAGATATGGTTATCCAGGTCCACATTGGGCTGTCATTTTAAGTAGATTCTCAATTCTCACTCGTGTCATGGATGAGTAAGGGTGGAAAAAAAAGTTTCACTAATCTAACAATAACATGCCTTAAACTGCAAGACAAATCATACAGATATATGGTAGTGCTCCTTTCTAGGAGGGAATTAGCAAAATATTCATATGTAATGAAATAGCTGTCAGTACAGCAAAAATGTATTGCATTTGAAGTACAATATGGTGAAAATAAGCACTACAGTTCATTGCTTTTCTTTTTACCTACATTTTTAGGTCTCGCGCGTAGCGTTGCAGTGCGTAGCATTGCACGCGCAGCGTGAGACCTCTTGTACGGGCTTTAGAAAGCTAACCACATGCTTGTGCGTGTGGTTTTGCTTTCGCCTGCTGTTATTGGCTTTCGCGTGTTTTTTTTAAATAAATACAGCACGCGATTGGGCAAAGGCGGGCGCATGTCCCGCCTTTGCTCCTCCCATTCCCACTGGTGGCTAGCACGCGCAGCAGCGCGCGTTCGCCTCGCTGCCGCTGCCGCGCTCCCTCCCCCCGCTCCTCTGTGGTGCGCGCGCACCACTGTTTAGTTTCATGTTGAAAATCGCAAAACGAATTATGAGCCCTCCATTAAGAGGGAACACTATATCATGGCGTGATCATTAGTCTGCCATGTCCGTGCATTTCACGCTGCTGCGAGTTCATTAGTTAAAGCACGAGATTGTAAAGCGCGCAAGAGATACATTCACCGGAGAAACAAGTTACATGGCTGTTAATCAGAAAGCTGCCACCATTACCACCGAAAACTGCTGAAATGAGACTCGCCGAGCAGAAACCCTGACAGCAGCTAATAACATGGAGATTTAGTCACTTCCGTTGCTGTAGTACCAGGGAATGCAGCAGCGCGCGTTCGCATCGCTGCCGCGCTCCCTTGCCCTTGCTTCTTTGTGGTGCGCGCGCACCATTGGTTTTGCTTTGTTGTCGTCTATGTATGCGCAAATAAAACAAACGCCGTCTCGTACAATAATGCTGGCACGATGACACCGCTGTTGTTTACGCAATGTAGTGTTTAGTGCTTTAATTACAAATAATTAAGAATGCGCGCACTAAATTGTAGACTGTGTAAAACTACCTGCTTCTTACAACTGTGAAATGAATATCGTTACGCGCAGTGGCTTTAGTGTTGCAAGTTTTTAGTTTCTGGGAATTAGTCATACTTTCCAGTGTGCACAGCCCCGCTGCTGCTGACACACCGTTTCTTTACAGTGCCCGTTTGTGTGAGCCCGTTCTAGCGCCGCAGTGCCTGCCCTGTGCTCGGACTCTCTACACAAAGAACCGGATGAATGCCCCCTTCCCTTCCCTGCCGCACATCTAGTGAGCTTACGGCGTTCACTCTATTATTCTAAACCCCTGTTCTAAACCCCTGCAAAAGTTACCTTTGTTTCTGACGCAATTGTTAATTACCACCCGAGAGGGCAGGGGTTATGCAATGGATAGTGACGTTATTATTGTATGTTTGTGATAACAATCATAGTGTATATAAGGGAATCTCGAGTACATCTTTAAAAGCCACGATTATGTAGTTGGAGGCGTGTGCATGTTGTAGCTTCTTGAGAAATGTAAGCGTTCATGCTCAGTGGTGTCTGTAACGTGCAGCAGTGTTATTCGATACGTAATTAAGCATGTGCTTTTAATTAGCGCGTGTTCGCTTTGTTAATGCGCTCGCTGCAAATGTATACATGATAGGCATTACAAGTAAGCTAATAGTAAGAAAAACAACAGTAAAAGTGGACATGCAGGACATGAAACATAATGTATGATATACACATTCTGTAAAGATCGCATACAAGTATTGCTTCGATACATTGTGTATGTTTGTGTATCACTGTGTATGTGTGTGCATTACTGTCTCTGTGTCTCTGTGTGTGCATTATGTCTCTGTGAGTGCATCACTGTGTCTGTGTGTGTACGTGTTTGTCTGTGTATTTACATTACTGCCTCTGTATGTGCAACACTCATCTGTATGCATGACTGTCTCTGTATGTATATTACTGTTATTGTCTGTGCAACACTATGTCTGTATGTGTATTACTGTCTCTGTCCGTACAGCAGTGTTTCAGGACGTGCATCAAGCCTTTGTGTGCATGATTGTCTCAGTGTGTGCATCACTGTGTGTGTATGTGTCTTACTGTCTTTGTATGTGCAATATGTCTCTGTATGTGCATGAATGTGTTTGTGTATGTCTATGTGTATGCACTTTTGTTTCTATAGTCTCTATATGTGCATCTCTGCTTGTGTTTCAGTCTCTGTGTGTACGTGTCTGTCTGTATATGTGTATCTTTGTTTTTCTGTGTACATCTCGTTACTGTATGTGCGTGTCTGTGTTTACTTTTTGATCTCCTTGTGTCTGTGTCTATATGTACATCTCTGTATATGCGTCTCTGTATGTTTGCTCTATCTGTCTTTGTGTGTGCATGTCTGTGTCTGCATCTCTATGTCTCAGTGTCTATTTCTATGTGTGTGTGTACTTGCCTGTATGTGTACTGCGTTGCTTCTCCTTACAAGAAACAAACAACACTACAATTTCCACTTAATCTACAAAAATAGGCTCCAGATTTCCCTTTAGGAACACATATTTTAAATAAATACTAATATTGCACAACTAATATTCTTACAAACATTTGCATACCTAATACATTATTCACATTTGCTACGGACTACTTTTTCTTCCACATATATCTCATATCTAGCTTTTTGCATATCTGTACATTATAAATAGATAGCTTTGCTTATAAGAACTCTATTTATAATTGCAGATCCAAAACAAATACAAATAACATAGTCATTTTCAAAGCCAACAGCTCTAACTTTAATAATGCGAGACCTATTGCATTGCAAATGCTTGTTGTACTGGTAACTGACACTGAAAGTGGCACAATAATGTAGCGATAGACTGGCCTATGATGGACTATAGAGATCTGGGCCTGATTTACAAATTTTCCATTCCCAAACAATGGTCACAAATTTCACACTGACTTTTTGAAAATGGAAAATAATTTTACGAACCTACCTATGTATTAATAGGTCGGCTAACAAAAGTTTCAAATCTTAGTGGGTCGCATTTCAATCTACCTTGTTAATTAGCATGAGGCAGGTCTCAAGTTGCAACCTTCAACGCAGTGCTTAATTTGTAAAATAATTGAGCGCCAGTGGCAAAAGATCTACTTAGAAACATGCGGCAGGTGCAATTAAATGTTGGCACATGGAATACTAAGGCTGCATAGTCCTGAATCCACCTCAAGCCTCATTTATCTACTGGTAGACACTCCCTGCCCCTTTTAATCACTCTTATAGGTTCATGCTTTTTCCCTTTGTGCATTTTTTCCATCTTTCTTTTCCTTCTTCTTTTGTGTGATTTGTCTCTCTCTCGCCCTTGGGAAATGTGTGATGAAGAAAAATAAGGGCTGGTTCCCAAAAATGAGTGCCAGTGGCCCCCACCAGCAACCACTGGCTCAAATTAAGAACTGTTGCTATATGTGGCTAGAGTCACAGGCATGGTGGCCTGGTAAGGTCAGCAGACCACTACAGGACTTATTACGATGTCGGTCAGAGTTGCCTCCGACGACACCGACTTGGACTCGGGACCGACCGACCTCAGGTCGGCGGTTCCGACTACCTGATTACGATGTGACTGAACACTGTTCGGTCGCATACTCACCTTTCTATATTGGAGCTTGTGTCACGGCCGTAAACCGGCCGTAATACAGGATCTTATAGAGAAATGTGGGAGTGCGTAAAACCCTGCACCCTGTGGCAGGCACCCCATGATGCCTGCCACACAGTGCAGGGATTTACAGGGGGGTACCCTAGGTATCCCCTTGACCATCAACCGTAGGCCGCAGAGGCAAAGGGGCCCCCAAAGTCACTGTCTGACAGCCTTTCCGTGTTGGAAAGGCCGGCATAGAAAGGCTGTGGGAAACCGACATCGTAATCCTGACAGCAGAAACGCCGTCCATAGGGGATTACGGTGCGGTTCCGACTTGCTGGAAGATGCTGAGAGTCGGAACTCGGAACCGAGTCGGAATGACCGGCCGGTTTACGTTCCGACCGACATCGTAATCGCCCCTATGTCTGTGATTGCTTTCAAATAAACAAATCTTTTTTTTAATCCAGTGTTTTTTTTTTTTAAAATGAAAAGTTAAACAAACCTTTTTTTAGCAGTAGGCAGAGGTCCCATGGAATACTGCCTACTCCTAATAAAAGTTTTTGGCAAGATTTTCAAAGGAGATCCTTTTCCGTTTACAAATGGCATACCATCAATTTTGAATCTGTGATAAAATATTAATGTTTTGCAACCAGGGTTTGGTTGCAAAACATTAATACATACTTTAAGGAATCTGTATTTGGAAGGGATGTACTTGACACTCCCTTTTCAAATAGCAATTTGTTAATGGTTACTTAACCCATTTAACGATTCAGAAAGCCATTTCTGAGTGGTTAATTAGAAACATTGTTTTAGGGGCTGCAAACCCTCAGTTTAACCGAATATGAGGGTTTGCGACCGTTAAAACACTTCGTACATCAGGCCCATTGTAACATCGGCAAAAATAAAGAGAGCGAGTCTGGCCATAAAATAAGCTATCGAGCAGACCTTTTAGTGCCAAGGGGCTGTTAGAGAGGAGGAGAATGAGTGAGTGGGTACTTTGTAAGGTATTGAGAGTGAGAGACAAAGAGAGCGACTTCAAACTACTTAACAGAGGAATGGGACTTTTTTGTTATAAGGGGGCGTTAGAGAGGAGGAGAATGAGTGAGTGGGTACTACGTAAGGTATTGAGAGTGAGAGACAAAGAGAGAGACTTCAAACTACTTAACAGAGGAATGGGACTTTTTTGTTATAAATCTACGTAGCAGATAGCCCAGGCTCTTGTCTTCAGAGGTTGGTTAGATGCAAAAATTCAGTGGTATCACATGACAGTTATAGTGCTGAGAAAGTGGTAGCACTCCAGCTATAAAGTTGAGAAAGGTCGAGATTGTCAAAGTGCTAGTTTAATATAACATAGAGTCAGAAAAATTAATTTTGTATGTTAGGACAGAACTGCAAATGTAATCAATATCTTTAAATGGATGTTGATAAAGCCTTGTGAGGTTCACATGCTATGATAGTGAAAATCTCAGGGCCATATGTACAAGGGAAGTGGCGGAGCGTGTCGTTAGCCTCCTTGGCTTAACGACACGCTCCACCACTTCTGAAACGCAGGGCTGCACCCTATTTACAAGACTATGGTGCAGCCCTGCGTTTCCCGGTGCTGGTGCTAAGTTTAGCAGCTTAGCGCCAACACAGGCACCCTTGTACCATAGTGCAAGGGTGCCTGCGTGCAGGGGAAGATTGTTTATGTACAGGAAGGACCCCCTTCCTGCACATAAACAATCTTGAAATGCCGTTTTGTAACTTCTATGTGTGCTGCTTATTGCTGCACACACAGAAATTGCAAAACAGCATTTTTTTTTTAATTATTGTTAATGTGCAGGAAGGAGGGCTTCCTGCACATAAACAATCAGTGGCGTTTTGCTGTTTTCATGTGTGCTGCACAATGCAGCACACATGAAAACAGCAAAAACAAGGAGAAATTAAACATTTCTCCTCACTTCGCCAGGTTAAGACTAGGGGGTCGATTCCGATTCGGGCCGGAAATTTCTCCGACCGAGCCGGACCCGGAGAGATTTCCGACCGAATCGGACCCGTGCAGTCCGACCGAACGAGTACGATGCGGCCGTATGTTATCGGACTCGAGTCGGTCGGACTCCCATTGAAGTCAATGGGAGCCGGTCGTACAACGCGTACGCGGGCTCCCATTGACTGAATGGGTGCGAGTCGGACAAGGGCGCCCCCTACAGCGGGTACGCGGCGAAGCGATTCGCGCCGTACACGCACAGGTAGGGGGGACTCATGGGTCCCCCCTGTGTGCGACTCGCGCGGCTACGCGTACAGGGTGGTCCTACACGGACCCCCAAAGTACGGCTCCGACAGCTCTTTTGAGCCGGAGTGCGCGGCTCGGTCGGACTGCTCGCGGCGCGCATCGTACTTACCCGGCCGGGAAACGTCTCCATTGCGCGGTGCGAGTCGAGTCCGAGCGAGTCGGTCGGAGTGGTTCGAGCCGGGAGCGAGTCGGTCGGAGCGGTCGGGACGCCCGGACGAGTCGGTCGGCGATTTCGCATCGTACTCGCTCGGCCGGACCCGCGTACGGTTCGGTCGGGAAACAGGGCTCCGAATCGGATCCGGTAAAGCCAAATCCGATTCGGAGCACTACCGGCCGAGATCGGAATCGGCCCCTAGGTGTCCCTGGTCTTAATTCTGACGCTGCCTCCTATTTACGCCTCCTTTGTAAATAGGAGGCAGCATCAGAATCAATGGGTGTTGCGGTGGAACGCCCACCGCAACACCCATTGCCCTCCCCTTTCACGCTAAGCATAGCGTGAAAGGGGGCCTTATTTACAAGGCAGCGTTAAGCCACATTAAGTGGCTTAACGCTGCCTTGTAAATAAGACGAAGCCCCTATCCCCACAGGAACGTCGAAAAAAGTGACGTTCCTGTGGCGATAGGGGCTTGTACATATGCCCCTCAATTTATACTAGACGCTTCGCATAGGGATGGCAAGTTTGGACTCAGTCTGCTCGCTGCTTCTGAAGCATCACCAATGACGGAATGAGCTCTCTTTTTTGTCATGAATTGTCTCGCCAAATATTTTAACTTTTAACAAAGCTCACACTAAAAGAGGGAATAGGCATACCTTAATTCAATGGAAAGGTTTCTCTGGTGCCCAAAGTAATTTGCTAAAACTGCTTTATTCTTCCTCACTCCCCTTTCCACTTCGGAGATAGATTTTTTTTCTGTCTCATCAAAGGCTACAACACAGACCTCGTTTTAGAAGATATTTGTCAAGTCTCTTCAGAATGTAACTCCTAGAAATTATTCACTTTGCAGTGTTCACTAAAGTGAATCCACTGCTAAATAAATAGGTGGCCAGTGCCACTCCATGACCCATGATTTTGTGACTGCTGTTGCTGCCCTACAAAGTGAAACACTCTCCACAATAGTTGATACACACACATATGATACTTTGGACCTTATTCACAAAGGTAACTCACACTTTTGAGTAATTTTACACTTTTGAGTAGGTGTACCACATTTCAGTATTTACAAACTGCACTGTAGTAGCACCTTACACTTTTGTAGAAAATTACACTGTTGTGATACGTGCAGCACTACACATGACTTACCACTGGTACTGCAACACCCTCCAATAGGAAATAACGGAGGTAGGAACTTAAAATTAGCTGCATAGGAAATAATGTTAAATTAAATTATTTAAAATAGTTCAGAACATGAAGAAAGGCAAATTAATATTTAAATGTTTTTTAAAAAGAACATATTTATTATTTAATTATAACATACTGTATGACCTATTTTGAATTTTAAAAAATAATGTAACAATAAATGCTGTATAGCTATTTTATGATTAAAAATAATAAATATTATAACATTTATTGCACAATATTTTTAAAATTCAAGCACTATGGGTGATGCAGACGAGATTCTATGAGCATCTGCTCTTAGACTCAACCCTCTTGCTGGAACCTCAAATCTCCATTATTGTCAGAGTTAATAATTTTTACCCTAGGTTATTGAATTGGATGTTACTCTGTCTCTCAGTTTCTCATCACATCTTGGCAATGAATTTAGTCAAGGTTAGACATCATTATATCTTGGGCTCACCATTGCTGTAATTTCTCATTTTGTATAGGGTAAAGACAAACTGACAGAGCAGTACGATCTGGATGAAAATGAAAATAAGCAAATTGTGCATCTTTCCAACTAAAAATGTCTTCGCTGGTAGGGTGTCAGTCAAGGTATTTCACTTTTCCTAGTGTATCACTGACCGACGCAGTAGTTAAGGTCCTTGGGAAGGTTATAGTTAATAGATTGAAGGCATGGTTGGATGTTAACGATATTCTGACGGACATCCAGGACGGTTTCAGGCCTGAGCGGTCAACATCCAACTGTTGTAGGGATTCTGCACATACACAGAGCTATGCACAGGATAATAGGACCTCGGAATATAGTGGTGAGCCAACCATATACCTTAGCACCTAACACCCCAATCCGACTAGCTTTAGCGTCTCCTTAGCAACAATGCTGCTAATTATTAGACAACCCAGAACACGGTATCTCTCTCTCTCAGGACTCGCAGAAACAAGAACACCCTTTCATTACTCACTCATACTTGTCCACAACGTGCGTAATAAGAGACACTGTATAGTTTAAAATGTTTATTTTAACTAACGTGCTCTAAGGTACAGTACACGTGTCAGTACTATCAGCATAATGCATAAGAATAAAACAATAAGCATAGTTACGATTCCATAGAATATAAACGGGGAAAGCATTTCATAAAGCTGTAAATATAGAGCTAAATGAGTACACCACCCTCCCCGTGCTAGTAGTTAGTTTATTATAAAAACAGAAGACCTCTGGGCTTTGACTGGCAGACCCTCATACCTCAATATCTAGATGCAAGGTTTACATCATCAGACAAGCACAGCTCTTCTTCCTGGAAAGGTTTTTCTCCAAGTGTCTCTAACAGTGAAAAATCACAATATTAAAGGCACCCGAATTCCTTCAGTGCAGTGGCATTCAGTGTTATGTCTAATTGCGTGGGGCTGACCATATCAGCAAGAATAAGGCACATTGTATTCCGACCTTGTACACAATGTGCAGACTCGACCCAAAAGCAACAGGAAAGAAGGTGAAAGGCAGATAGTCCCAAAATAGCAGAGGCTGGGGGGCACAAAGTAACGTGTGCAAAGAGGCATCATGGCAGCCAAGCCTAAGCTAACTTAGTAATGCAAGTCACGAGTCCACAAACCACACGACACAACCAATGCTTGAATTGTATTTAATCATAAATAAGTATACTGTTGCCCGGCCAGAGAGCCTACATCTGGCATTTATGACCCTTACGTCTGCGTTCGACAGGGTCAATCAAGATAAACTATGGGTCCTATTGCTCGAGTTAGGAGTTAAGCCTAATATAGTGACACTGTTGGAAGACCTACATCTGAACACTTCAGCTTCAGTACGTTTCTTGCCCAGTGCTTAATTTGTGCCGGTGCTTTCCGGTGCTTAGCACCGGCACTTATTCATCAGGGCCGGGTCTACACTACCCGTCGGCATTGTGGCAAAGTACATATAATAACCTCCCTGACTCACCGCCGACAGTGTTGTTCCTCTCCCGAGTCCCCAGTGAAGAGTGATGTGGCTGTCAGAGCCAATAATAGAAAGATTCACACCATATCCGTTATGCGAATTTTCCTTAGGCCCTTAGTTCAGTGTTGCCGGTGGGCGGGACACTGATTGGGCAGGACTTGGATCTGCGGGGGTAGGGGCTGTGCGTCAGCGTGCGTAGATTTTTTACAAACTGCCACGCCCTGGCCCACACGCACCCTACGAGTCACCAGCAGTTCAGCTCGACGTGAAGGGAAGGTAGCAGCATGCCTATTAATAAAGGCAGTGCCGCCCACCAGTAACCGTAAGTAGCCAAACCAACGCTGTTTACTATTAAACAGATTTACTTGGTATGAACTGTGAAGTGAACCGAGTCGGAGGCCTGCCCTAAGCAATCATCAGACATGCCAACCCTCCCGATTCAGGCGGGAGACTACCGATTTCAAGGCTAGTCTCCCGCCTCCCGATTCCTTCAAGCAAAAACCCGATTACTCAGGGGTTTCAGCTGACAGGGCTTGGTATTGTGTAACGTGGTGTATGCACTGCCAGCAACCTGCTCCTGCAGGCCAGTGCACAACACTTGCATCACCCTCTTTCTGCCTGCCATTGCACTCCATGCTTCTGAAAGGTAAGAAAAAAACGTGCATTTGCGTTTCAAATGTCCGATCCTGCAGCAGCACACTTGCTAAGCCCATACATGACAGTAACCCGATTCAAGGCCCCATTCTCCCGATTTTTTTCCTTTAATCTCCCACTTTGCTCTTCTAAAATGTTGGCATGTATGAATCATGCCTCCGGCGCCGGGCATCGTTCTCAAGTACAATGCCTCGGCCAGGAGGAGGCTGAAAGGGCAGGGCCATTAACCTAACCCCTATTGTTGATTCATAAAAATATGCTGTTTTTCCGTGCGTTTCATCATCTCTTTACTTCTTTCCGGTCTGCATTGCAATATGGCGGCAGGCGCCAGTTCAAAGTTTATTTCTATCCTACCATCGACATCAAGCCTTGAGGTTGTTTGTGCATGCAGCGGTGGTCACTGGTTCCTGATGTCACATGGGGTACGGACCTGTCGGGCGGCGGGCTATTCCATCTGTTTCTGCATGGCCATTTTAACTTAGTTTGTGGGTGATGTTTAACTTGATTTCATTCATTGTGCACGATTAGCTTCAAGCCTTCAGTCATGATCGCTGCCGGCCACGTTTTGTCTGTGTTTGTTTTGCTGGGTGGCTCGAGGCCCCAGGGGCCCGCTCTGGCAGAGTTAGCAGAGTGTGGCAGTACTGTGGCGACCAGATACTTTATGTCTGCGGTGCTGTGGGACCCTGGGGGTCCGCAATAGTTGCGATGACTGCACAGCATTTTCATCTCTTTTGCTAGTCAATCAGAGCTCAGACTTTGAGTTTGGATTCCGAGCACACTCGGTGCTGTCATCTTGTGCTCTGCATGCCCTTGCAACGCTAATCAAAGGTCAGGAAATCTTATCACAATAGAAATACTCTAAGAACTCTCAGACCTGAAAGTAATTTTACGGGGTACCCTCAGATATTTACAGGAAATCTTATCAATCAGATGAAACCTGATCCTAAAACAAAATGTCAATTATTCATCATATCAATTAGTCTTTGTTTAACAAACTCAATTTCACATTTTAAGCCTCTGTTCTCATAGAAGGGCTTTATCTCTATCCGGGAATATTGATTTAAATATTTGCTATTGATATAGAATGCACAATTAAGGTGAAGACATTCCACCTAAAATTAAACAGTTTCACAAATGTTATCATTATTTCTTTATGCAGTAAAAATCCACACACCGGACCAGGCCAGGCAGGAGTTAGAAAGAGTCATGTGTAACTAATCCGTTATTACCTAGCAATCTCTATGATACAGAAACCAAAAATCATAAATATAAATTAAAATATGCAAAACACATTCATATAAAAAAATCCATAGACAATACTGGCCCTTCCAACTCCCGATTCAAGGAACAAGCGGGTCTGTGTGAATACCAATTCGAAACCATAAAAACAAAGTTTTTTGCTCTATTGAATCAGAGGAAAAGCTTAAAATAATGATATACGTTAAACGTGGCCCCACTTAACTTCACTTGGACAATCACACTCCGTGGGACACGCCAGTGTGATGTAGTTATGCTTTGAGAAAAATAATGCGTGGAGACCGATACTATATGAAGTCAGTAACAGACTTCCGAGTTCCAACCACACTACCCCATGAGCTAATGCAGCATCACAAGTGACTCGAGAGAACACCACATCTCATATTCAACATATTGTTCACATACAGTGCTGCTCCCATCAGCCAATCAAGAACTAATTTATTAAAAGTATATTAAACAATATGGATTTCATTTTTCTTTCTGTATTCCTCACACTTGCCACACTCTTCTGGCCTGCATGTGATCAAATGAAAGGGGCAAGAAGCAGCTTGGTAATCTCGCAGCAGAGGCTGGGGATGAGTAAATAGGGAACAGCCAGGCCTGGAAGGAAGTGCTCTTCTCTCGGCAGCAGGGCTCACAGTGGAGAGTTTCATTTGCCAGGCAGTGAAGTCCTTCTGCTCTTGGTGCAGTGCACCTTTCGCCCAGTGACACTGACACCCGCCCCATAGCTGCCAAGGTTTCAGATTCCTATGAGTGCCATTATCATAATTTCACTCATTTCAGTGTAATTATGAGTGGCATTTCAAAGGCTATGAATGCCAGTTTCTGGCGAGCAAAATCAAGCAATGAAGATGAGAGAAACATATAAATATCAGACATTGCACCCATTTGTGCATCAAGATCGTCTGAATCATAAGTTTTGAGCTGAATCATCAACCTTTATTAAAGCATTCACTACATTATGCTTCCAAACAGGGCATTACACGTCCATGATTGTTCAACACCTTTGAGCAATGTTTGCAATTTTTAGGACAAGGTAATGCTGAAAATGTACTCTATTTTGCTCTGGAGCAAAAATATTTCTCTAGTGTAGCCTGCAACAAAACCTGAGTCCAAAATATCTATAATCCTTTAGGCCTCCGATTCTTAATCCCTAAATTCATTACACTGAAGTCTCTTTTTCAAATGTGTAGGTTTGGAACCTCCTATCAAAACCTTGCTATGAGGAAGGCTCCCTTGCTGAAATTCAGATCAGGTATTACATCTGACTTTTAGCAGTGCCAGTTGAGGATGTCGGTGGAGCCAATAGAGTAACAGGGTGGAGCCAGTGGAGGAAGTGGGTGGAGCTGGGAAAAGTAGGTGTGGCCTCCGACAAACATTTGAGCACCTGGAATTCATAATTTACAAATTAAGCACTGTTCTTGCCCCATGCTGTCACCACCAGGTCTTTCCCCACTAGGAGGGGTTACAGCAGGGGTGCATCCTTGCACCAGTTTTGTTCACCCTATATGCTAATAGGCTTGAGGAGGCCCTTCTTGCAGCTCAGACTGATTGCTATAAGGTGGGCCCAAGGTTGCTCCCGGTGTTGTTGTATGGCGAGGTCTTGATGACCTGCACGGCTAGGAGGTTGCAGATTCTCCTTCATAAATGTGCTGCTTTTATGGATAGCCTTGACCTGGCCGTAAATGTCTCAAAATCTTATGTTATGGATGTAGGCATGCGGTCCACTAGCTCCAAGACTTTTAAGGTGGGCCAGCATATTATGGGCAAAGTCTCAGCTTTTCCTTATTTAGGGGTATTTTTTGATGCTAAGAATAACTGGCATACCCTACTGGAGAAGAAAAAAGTAGAGCTTATTAAATCGACTGTGGCCCTGGCCTGCTTCTCTCAAAGGCTGGGTTCTTGATCCTCACAAGTTTTGCTTAAAACATATGTGGCTAAGTGCATTTCGCAGGTCTGCTATGGCTGTGAGGTTTGGGGTTATGTGAAGACCGACTTAATCCAAACAGTAGAAAATCAATTTCTCAGACGGTTGGTACAGATACTGCAATGTACACTGGCCTGGTCTGTACATGCTGAGCTTGAAATTATATTCCTTGCTGATCTAGTGGCCCTCAACCTTCTACTTTGTTGGGTAAAAGTCTGGACCAGGGAGGATCTCAAATGAAATAGTTTGATCCTCTCTGATTGCTTGCCACTGGATGGTGCATCTAGAATTCCATGAATTGCCTATATTGAGATGGCACTTATGCCCCTAGGGAGAGCAGATACCTATCTGACCCCTTATTCTCTGAGACTACGTATGTGACTGGAAATAAAGGCTCTGTTCTTTGAGCGGGCAATATCAAATAGAGAAGGGGTAGAAATGTTGAAACCTTTAGTGAGGGTCCATATGCTTTTAAAGTCTGTTCAGGGAATGGAGCAGTATTTGGTCCAGGTTACCAGTAAGCATGACCAATTTCTCCAGTCCAGGTTTCGTTTTAATCAAATTCACAATTTACTGGCCTCTCCAATTGGCTGGGTGAACTCTGGTAATAGGTTGTCCTGTGGCTGCGACAACAGGTCTCCGCAGAACACCTTACACTTTGTCATGTTTTGTAATTAGTACAGTTGGCCTAGATAGAGGTTCCCGCTACCACTGCTGAGGTGCCTGAACTTTAACCAAGTATGCCCTGCTCTTATGTACTTACTAATGCTTCCCAATGAATATGTTTTACTTGCTGTGTCAAGCATTCTACGGGCAGCCTTGGCATCTAGATGCTCAAGGCCTGATTGGCGACCTTGTGTATGCAGCTGGTCTCATGTTTTTAGGTCTCGCCTGAGCCAGCGCATGCGCTGCTCTGGCGAGAGTTTTAGTAAGCGGGTTTTGGAAATGCAAACAGTGGCTTTTGCTGGCGACCAGCTTGCGTTCACGCGAGCGTGCACGCGCGATCATGCGCCATATGGCTTCCCTTGCCATCTGGACGCTTGCGATTACTTTCACGGCCGCGCGGCCGTGTCAGTTTCACGGCCATATGGCTTCCCTTGCCATCTGGACGCTCGCGATTACTTTCACGGCCGCGCGGCCGTGTCAGTTTCACGGCCGCGCGGCCAATGCTTGTTGTAATTAGCATGTTGACTTTCCGGACGATTTCCAACAAAGTTTTAGCCTGGGTCCAGCACTTCTTAAAGTCTTTTTGAAACTGCCTAATTGTGTGTCGAAGCTGCCCAGGTTGTTATGCATGTTATCTTAAAATGTGATATATGGCCCTTCTGAAACACTTTAAGGAAGTTAGCCTGCATTTTCCACCTGAATATAGTGATGTTGCGTAGTCCGGCTGTAGAGCTATGTTCGTGGGAAGCACAAATGCATTGGCACAGAAACTGGGGCTTTTTAAGGTGACCGCTCTATGTAAGCACTTTCCTCGGATGCCCATCTCATGCGAACTTAGGCAGACACCTTCTACCGTGAAAGCCGTTGAAGGGTTCACTTTCAAGGGTTGGGCACATGCACTTGCACTTTACGACCAGTGCACTTCTTACAGTCTGTTAGCCTCACCCTTTTCTTGTCTTTTAAATGTGCAAAAGCTTCCATTAACAAAGAGTACCTACATTTCAAATAGCATGGTTTAGGGGTAAATTGCACTTTTACTCAGTCAGGAAGAGGAATCATTAAGAGTGAGTAGGTATACTGGACGCTATTACAGGTCTTTCTATTCAACTTTGTTACAACCACTTAGATATTTGGTGTGTGTGTTTTTCTTTAAGTTATGGGTTATTACTTTATTTAAAAGGATCAACATGCAGCTTAAGCAGTGACTTAAATACGGAAGCCACGTCCTTTGTGTCTGAATTGTTCAGTTTTCAAGCACTCCCATATCCCTGTTCATGTGGCCTAATTTTCCTCCCAACCCCTTACCCCTCCACCCCCCTCCGTTACTTCTCTCCCCTTATCTCTCATCCGCCCCCCATCCCATTTCCCTTCACCCGCCCTCATGTCGGTTTCTTCTCCCCCATCTGTTCCTTCTTGTTTTGTTTTCACTTTTTGATTGCCTTTCCCTGCCGTTTGTTTTTCCTGTGTTTTCTTGCCCCAGGCTGTCTGACTGAAGCCTTTGATGTGGACCAGGTCTGATCTAGCTCCACAGGCAGCCCTTTTGTGCACCTCGGTTTTCTGATCTCTTCCCAGCAGTACTGCCCGCAGGACGGGAGCAGAGCTCCCTGGCACGGGAGAGAGAAAGTTTACCCGCATCGCATAGACACTTTCTTTGCTTCCACATTCAGGCGGTTAAAGTTTGTCCTCCTTTACCGCCTCCATGATACATTCCCCATTTGTTGCATTTCCACACGCACTCTAGCCGCGCTCACCATCTCATGATCTGTTTCCTTCATTCTCTTGACCAGAAAAAACTTGTCTTTAACCAGACACGCCGCTCCTTCTCACAGCCCCTTTCCTTGGACAAAATTCAAATTGAGCAGTTACATGCAATATATATAGCTGTTGGTTAGTGGACACAGCTGTTTATGGGTGTCTAATGGTATTTAAGGGTCAATTGGAAGCCTGCCCAGGACTCTGTTTTTTTTTTGCATTCCATATCATGCAATGATTTTAGAACCCCAGGAAAAATTATATATTGTCTTGAGGGCGCTCCCTTTCCCCTTGTAATAAAGTCTTTTTGGTGTTCTTTTTCGGCATTTGTGGTTTCTCCAGAAACCAGTCGCCTTTAATGGCTTTACACTATCTGGGCAAAGATTTCACTTCATTAGTGCCAGATTAACAGCCAAGGACGGTAATAAGCAACTGGCAAATTACCAGTCAATCTTTGCGGAGGGCCACACGGGAACACATGACCCTACTTTTTAGGTCTCGGCCTGCACCAGCGCTTGCGCTGCATTTCTTTGCCTGCATTGCCTTGCATTTCTATCCACCCCTCCTTCCTCTCTCCCTCCCTCCTTCTCGCTACGCGCCGAGGCCGAGCCCCTGGCACAGCTTTGCAACAGAGGCCCTCGGCAACAGGGAGAGTCGATTTACACAGGCAGAAATGCAGCCTCTAGACTCTGCAGCCTGGGCCTACAAACAGCAGGCAAACATGGACACGAAGAAACGCCATAACAAAAATATATCAATCTAACCGTGGAGCTCTTATGGGCCACCATTTGCACGGCTCCTGGGAAATACCAGATCAGGCCTCTTGGTTGTTAAACGAGTGACAGTTATTACCCAAATCACTTAACTCTTGTTTTGTTTAACACGAAAGCCTTGGCTGCCCCTGCCAGAGCGCAATCCTCATACAGGGCAACTACGCCAATGCTCATTTGATCGCTCATTCAGTGAGGTTTTTCTTCGCAGTCTCAAACTTAACTTTGCCATAAATGCAGACGAATACTTGTTAACTTACCCTCATTTGGACGATGTTGTCCGCTTTTCAGTGATTTTCGCCATCCTAAAAAGCAACATGCTTCTAAAGACTTCAATATGGGTAACCATCTTTGCAAACCTGCAACACCTTCCTAAAAAGGTTTAGTCCTCATTGACTGTATGTGATGAACATCATTCGCGAGGCAACAAACAGGTTGACATGTAAGCACAGGTGTCGTGATGCAAAGGAAAGAAAAAAAAACGGGCCTTCGTCCCATTCACTCCAGATCTTCGCACCCCTGCATCATCTTCCTAGAGCACAACCACTAAAGAGGGTTTGTTCCCAAACAAAACAAGCATTGGCATAGCCAATAGGTCTCGCCTTTGGGACCTTAGAAGTGTTTAGTTACCCAGCACAATATCCTTGGTGCAACAACATCAAGTGTTGCATGGCTAAACACTTATAAGGTCCCAACGGCGAGACCTATTGGCTATGCCAATGCTTGTTTATTCCTGTTTTTATTCAGTAGTTTATGCTGTTTTTATGTTATTATGTCTTACTCATATATTACTATTGTAATGTATGTTGTTCTTTTATGGTTGCTTTGTTCGACTGGATAAGGATTTTATGATAGTGTATCGGGCACACCATGACTTGGCCTCATGTTCCTCAGAAGTAAAATATCCAAATATGTCCAACAACAATTTCTCTCTGGTCAGTGCAGGGGAATCTGATTTCATTCCTCTCTTTTGTCTCGCAGTGTGTTCTAGATGCTCCTTCAGAGTACAAATGTACATGCCTAGAACAGGGCCTCCCAACTTATGGGTTAAGGAGGATCATGGCAATTTCAGGAAAAAACAGATTAAGGCTAGCCTGTTGCCACCTCAGCACCTCCGTCTGTCTACATACGTGCTGCACTATGACTGGTTGAACTATTAAGTTCTACAAAAATTCATTGATAAAATATAGCAACACAATGCCCTTCATAGTTTGGTTCCATAACAAGAGAAGGCACTCAGGGCTCTATGCCTTGCAAAGTGAACAGTCAAAGTGCAGTCAGGAGGAACTTGTTGCCGTATTCCATTATTAGTCTTGCTTCCTCCTTCCCTTCATAACTTTAGCGTGCAGTTGTGTGTTTGAGGTCTGTAATGCTGAGGACTATGCTAATCTACGTACATTTTTACATACCTTAACATGGCACTCCTCGAGAGAATGATGCTTGCTCTTCCTTATCCATCGAATTAATGGCTTTATTTGATTTCTGGCCTTAAATGTCAAATGCTATATTCCCTGTAACTTGAAGTGTAATTACAAAACAATATATCTTCCCTATTGCGAGTGGTTGGTGAGTGCAGGGCGAATAGTGAGTGAGTGTTGGTGAGTGGTGACTGAGTGCTGGGTGAGAGGTGTATGAGCGGTGTGAGTGTAGGGTGAGTGGTGTGTGAATGCAAAGTGAATAGTGGATGAATACAAGGTGAGAGGAGAGTGAGCGTAAGGTGAGAAATGTGTGTGTGCAGGGTGAGATGAGTGTGAGACCAGGGTGAGCAGGGTGAGTGCAAGATTGGAGGGGTATGAAGACTGGTTGAGCACAGGATGAGCAGTGTGTGTGCCACTTGAGTGCAGTCTGTGCAAGGTGAGCAGTACATGAGGGTTGCATGAGCTTTGTCTGAGTGCAATGTGCAGAAAGAGAGGTATCTGTGTGCAGGGTGAACATGCCTTTCTGTAGGTTGAACCATGTATGAATGTGCAGGGTGAGTGGTGTATGAGTGTGCATGGTGAGGTGTGTGAGAGTGTGAAGGTTGAGAGGTGTGTACACTTAGTGTAAGCAGTCAGCATGAGTGATGTTTTAGTGGTGTGCAAGTACAGGGTGAGAAGTTTGTGAACAGTGTCAGTGGTGTGATTGCAGGGTGAGTAATGTATAAGTACAGATCAAGGACTGTGCAGAATGAGTGATGTCGGTGCAGGTTGACTGTGCACAGTGAGGAGCACGTTTGTGGAGGATGAGCAGTGTCTGAGCACAGGGTAATTGGTGTGCAGGGTGAGCAGTGTGTGAGTGTGCAAAGTAAGTGTTGTGTGAGTGCAAGGTGTGGGGTTGATGATTATAAGGTGTGTGGTGTGTGAATGCAATGTAAGAGGTGTCTGAATGAAGGGTGTGAGGTGTGGGTGCAGCAATAGAGGTGTGTGAGTCCAGGGTGACCAGTGTGAGTGCAGTCTGAGCAGTGTCTATGCAGGGTGAGTGATGCATGAGTGCTTGGTGAGCAATGTCTGAGCACAGTGTGAGTGTACAGGATGAGAGGTGTCTGAGTTCAGGGTGAAAGTGTCTTGCTACTGGGTAAACAGTGTGTGAGTGTGCAGGGTAAGCAGTGTATGAATGTGCAAGGTGAGCAGTGCAAATGTGTGCAAAGTGAGAGGTGTGAGTATGTGTGCATGGTGAGAACAGAGGTGTGTGAGTGCACAGCAGTCAATGTGAGTGGTGTGTGTAAGTGCAGGTTGAGAGGTAAGTGAATGCAGGGTTAACAGAGTGTGAGTGCAGCACAAGCAGTATCAATGCAGAGTGAGTGATGTGAGA
Source organism: Calotriton arnoldi (assembly GCA_963921515.1). Classification (NCBI taxonomy): domain Eukaryota; kingdom Metazoa; phylum Chordata; class Amphibia; order Caudata; family Salamandridae; genus Calotriton; species Calotriton arnoldi. The sequence goes on along the minus strand of CAWUFW010005915.1, from coordinate 1,216,821 downwards.
GTATCCAGGGTGAGTGGGGTGTGTGAGCGTGCACGGCGAGCAGCATGTGTTTCCAGGGTGAGTGGTTTGTCAGTAGAGGGTGAGTATGCAAGATGAATGATGTGTGTGTGCGTGTGCGAAGGGTGATCGATGTGGGACAGCCCAGTGAGAGTTATGTGAGTGTGGAGTATGCAATTGGGTTAGGAAAGGGAGGACAATCAGCGTAAGTGGTTTTTTATTGGTCTGTGAGTGCATGGTGAGATGGGTGTATGAGTGTGGGGTGAGCAGTGTCTGGGTTCAGGGTGAGCAGTGTGTGGGTGAGGAGTGTCTGCGTACAGGGTGAGTAGTGTCTGGGTATAGGGTGAACGGTGGTCCAGTGCAGGTGAGAGGTGGGTCAGTGCAACATGAACGGGATGGTTAAGGGTTATGGGCCTGAAATGAGTACAAGTAGCCTGGCAATTACGACACAGAGGCACTGTTGATTAGTACGGCTATGAACCACAAGGCTCGGGTCCAGCCCACTTTATTCTCCTCATGTCCCGGCCCCTCCTTCACATGGGATCTCCCACCAGGTCACGATTTACAGGGGCCAAACAGTAACACACCACTCGCATTATAGTGGAGTGGTAAAAGCCACCAAAACATAACAACTACAGGAGGCTGAGGTGGAGGAACATTTCAGGGGTATATTCACAAGAACGCATGATAACTACCGCAAGAGTAGCGTAACGCAACTTTCAATAACGCAGCCTATCACGGGAAAATAACCCTGTGTCAACGTGGAATTCACAACAAGGCGGTAGCATGCGATAGCCTGTTGAAACCGCGGACAAAGTCCGCGATACAACCACCACGGTGGAGATAAAAACACAAACCACAACACCAAAAAACACGCGATGAGCCAAAGCGCGATGAGGAAACCAGCGACAAGCTGCGCCAGGCCTGCAACACACACCTGGCAGGTGTCACAAACCTCCATAAAAGCAGAAAGAAAACCCACACACAAACTGACCAACACACAAGCACCATGGAGGCAGCCGGTGCAGGCGCAGAGGACCAGCGCAACCCCACAAGTACCCCGGACGACCAGCCTGGGACCTCGGGGACAGGGAAGGGCAAGGACAAGAAGACCAGGAAGACCAAGTTCAGTCCGCAGGCGAACAGGATCATAGTCACGGAGGTGATGGAACACCATCAACAACTCTTCGCAACCTCCAACGTGTCATTGGGCACCAAAACTGGAATATGGCGGGACTTCGTCGACAACGTGAATGCCGTCGGAGAGCACAAGCGGACAATGGACAAGGTCAAGAGGCGATCGAATGACATCAAGCGGAAGACCAAGGAGAAACTCTCCGCCAACAAGAAGGCAGCAATGCAGACCGGAGGTGGGGGCCCAGCGCCACAGCTGGAGCTGGATGACATGGAGGAGCTGGTGTCGACAGTCATCAGTGTGGAGACTGTGGCTGGAGTCGGGGGACCGGACACTGCCTGACAGGACACAACACAACCGCAACAGGGTGAGTGACCACCAGGTACTGGGGGGATGGGGGGAGATGGCCACAATGGCACACAAGCAAGCAGGGCACAGTGCACACCCACAATCACTCTGGGTCCTCGCCCAGACCCACAGACTGTCACAATGTACAATGCCATGCTGTCTGAATGTCAACCTGTACCATGCGGCTACATACATGTGGACACATTGTAATACACCATCTCCTCTTCACATCGCAGGGGCATCGTCAACACCTCCTGCAGAGCAGTCACAGTCACTCTTCACTGATGACGAGGAGGAGGACAACACCAGCATCGACACCCAAACCATCCAAGACCTCATTGACCACCTCCGCAACTCACCTCCAGGATCAGGGCAGCCCAGCTACATCCATGAGACCCCACCCACCACCCAAACCACCCAGCAGGAGGCACCCACAGCCCCGTCACCCTCCCAAGACCCCCAGGAACAACAAATGGCCTTCCAACGCCTTGTGCTGGAGGGCCAGAGGGAGATGGCCGAGCAGGTGCGGGTGGGGTTCGAGCTCATGGCTAACAAACTGGACGCCATCCTTGGGTGTCTATGTCCGCCCCATGGACTCCAGCGAGCCCTGACTGACATCTCTGGAGTCATGACGCGGAGGGAAGAATACCTGTCCGCTCAGAGTGGCCCCAGCGATGCCAGCCGTGAGCTGGCACACATGCGGAGGCTCATGGAGGACATGGTGGGGATGGAGGCGGAAAGGATGGCAGCCTCCGGTGCACATCAGCGAAATGTAGCTGGGATCTACCGTGCCCTGCATGTCCTCATCATGGCATTGCTGCCACAAGGCCTGGCGATGATGAATGCTGCTGCCCCCACACCATCCACATCTCCGCCCCCTGGTGTGTCAGTGCCTCCCAGTGCAGCAGGCGTATCCACTCCGGCACCTGATGTGTCACTGCCACACAGTGCGGCCAAAAATCCTCCTCCGGCCCCTGACATGTCAGTGGCACACAGTGCCGCAGCCGGCACTGCAACACCCACAGGTGGGGCAGGGCACACACCCGGGGATGAGGACGTGGATGGGACTGTGGTCAGGAGGGCCAGGCACTAGCATCCATTTCCGCCACCTTGCCTGTTTCTGCTTGGTGCCGCACATGGCCTCAAGACCTACCACTGACCCCCGATACACTCTGATGCACTCACCTTGGACAGCGACATGGACTGCCACATCCTGTTTGACGACCAATGACACGGCGGACAGACTGTAAACTGTACCCTTCCTCTTCCGCAGTACAGGTCATCCCGGGATGGACACTGGCTGGCCCTCCACGGGCCCATATTGTGTGGTGTGCTCGGCATTGCCCTGTACTGCTCCAGCTGCATGACTGCACTGGATGTGCAAATAAACATCCAGTGACGCACTGCTGTGTAATGTCTTACGTCATTCCTGTGTGGATGTGTGGATGAATGTGGGGACAGTGCCTTCCCTTGAGTCAATGATGTTCATCCTGTGGGATGCCAGTAAGGGGGTGCGACATTGCATCTTGTGTAGCGGGTTCCGTGAACACTGCAGCAGGGACACACGCATCAGTCACTTCCTTGTCCGGACATGGACTGGACCACGCCCAGAGCCCACGAGTCATTGTTGCAAGGCCTGAGCTGGTCCGGCATACGGCAGGCTAGTCCACTCCGCTTACGCCCCGAGGGGGGGCCCTCATTGCTACCCGTCGCAGCCGTACTCGCTGGTGGTGTGCAGGTCACTGGTCTAGTCGTCAGAATGTCACAGCCACTCCCTGAGGGCAGGTTTCCACACACACCACACCCATCCGGCACAGGCGTCACAGGCCATGTGACTGTGCCAACATAAGGGGTCGACGACGTCACATTCCCCTCTTCCGGTGGTGGCTGGATGATGGCCCCTCCACGGTTCTCACACATGTAGGGCCCATGAGTTGTTGCGCACAGGGTTAGTGGCATCCGAGGCCTTGCGGATGGCACGAGCCTACCACCATGTGGCGCAGACTGGGGTTGCACAGGGTTAGTGGCACCCGGGGCCTTGTGGACGGCACAGGCACCCCGCCACGGGATGGTGACTTGGGGTGTACTGTGTCAGTGGCACCTTGAGCTGCTGAGCGGGTGTGCAGCCTGCGATGATGCCCCGTCCAGACGGTCCGGACAGCTCAGGTTCTGTGTGCCCTGCTGGACCGCAGTGTAGGCCAGAGCCAGCGGGCAGCACGGGCCTACCGCCACGTGGCGTCGCTTCCGGGGTCCCAGAGTTGGTAGCACCCATTGGGCTGAGCGGGTGTGCAGCCTGCGATGGTGCCGGGTGCACTGGTATGTCCACTGCCATGGAGTACTCAAGACCCAGCATCAAACGTGAGACCTGGTGGCCTGCGGAGCGTGGCTGCATGATGTGGAGGGTGCCATGTCCGCGGGCCCCGGGCTTGTGGCTTGCAGCGGCACATGGTGGGACCTCCTGTCTACGCGTCGGTGGCGGAAGGTGAGCATTGAGGCCTGGGTGTGCATGGGCGGGCATGCTCCGATGGGCGGCGGGAGGGGTTGGGGTGCCTCTGCCTGGGTGTGCAGGGGCGGGCAGGCGATGTTGTCTTGGGCAAGTGTGTGTACTGTGCCAGTCATGTATCTGGGCTCTGTTTCAGCTGACAGCTCTGAATGAGATGTGTGACCTGGTGAACTGCCCTACATACCGGCACGTGGTTGGAGACACACCGGTGGCAGCAGGTGAGCAGTGTGGCCTGGGTGCACAGGGGCGGCACTCTCTCTCTCTCTCTCTCTCCCTCTCTTCCTCTCTCTCTTCCTCCCTCTCTTCCTCTCTCTCTCTCCTCTTCTCTCTCTCTCTCTCTCCCACTCTTCCTCTCTCTCTCCTTCGCTCTCTCTCTGTCCTCTGATGTGCGCAGGACACACCTTCTCATCATGTTTTTTATCTTACAGGCTGTGACCTACGTATTGTCCGGAGGGGGGCGGCCATGTGTCTTCATTTCATTTCGTTGTTCATTTTAATAAAGTTTCATTTGTTGCTTCGAAAGTGAATGTGTGCTGCTCATTTCTGTGATGACACATGCATGTCACCAGTTGTGATTGTGCAGCAAAAGCGGAATATTCTGTACATGTTTAGATGTGGCTGATGTGGCTGTGGCATGTCTTTGGTCGGGGGGGGGAGCCAGGAAGGGGTGGTCCTGGGGGTGGTGGCGGTGGGTGTTGTGGCCCTCTTGGGTGTCCGGGCCGCATGATGGGTGGCTCCATGGCATCTGTTGCCCTTCGGATGTGGCCCTGGGCTGTGCTCCCTTTTGTGGTGCTGGCTGCCGTCCGACTTTACACCACGTCAGAGCAGGTGTAGATTTCCTGGTGCTAACGCGCCTTATTGCCTGTTTTGTGTTTTTATCACAGATGTGGCTGGTCGTTGTGAATGTTGAGGTGTGCTGTTGTCTCGGCTTTTGTCATGGGAACGCCTACTCTGCATCTCATTAGCGATATTTGCAAGGGTCCTCTGTGGCGATGTTTTTTGCGGCTGCTATCGCGGGTAAACTGGTGCTGTGGGCTGTTAACACCGGCTTGTGAATGGGGGGGGTAAATTTATCACGACTTTGGCTGCAATAAAGTGCCGTTAATTCGGCGATGGCTCCTTGTGAATATGCCCCTCAGTCTTTTCCCCTGGGCGCTACATTTCCTTGAAATGTCTCAGTTTGCAACTGCGCAATGATTATCCTCGTTTCGGGATCTCCACCTTGATCCACAGCGCTCTGAAGCAGTTGTTTCCCACTGGGAGCAGTGTGCCAAGTAATAGCAATTAGAAACATGCATTAAATACATTAGGTTGTTACAAAACAGTCTATGGTGCTGCCAGTGCTGAGACACCGTGTACTGAGGCAGTACAGTGCACCGGTCCGTGCTAATGATGGTGCTCTGTTTTTAGCATGCTGAGCCCTCTGTATAGTTTGAAGGGTTGTATGACACTGTATTATGTCCAGGTTGACATATAATATTGCAAACACTACATTGCACAAAATACATCATCAAGGTAAGTATATAATTACTGTTCTTTTATTTTATTTTTAACAAATTAAACATCATTCAACAGAACATTTTGGATTTGCAGTGAATATAATTACTATTCTTAACAACATATTTAAATACAGAGAATTACCTTGAGATGTAGTGGTTAGGACGAGATATTGGGCGCAATGCTTTAGTTGTGACATAATGCATGTGATAATAGTGGGTGTATACAGTTTGAACTTGCGGATGCAATTGAAAAGATTGATGGAATAGGTATGAACAAGTTTCTTATCTGTTTATTTTTTATTTGTCTTTGTATGTTTTTATCTTTTTCCAATGTTTTAATTTCCTTTAGGACATCTGCTTGTGGGGGTTTTGGTTTTAGCAATTGATATTATAAATGCAAGTATTTTGTAAAAGAGATGCGTCTATGGTTGTTGAACACTTTGAGAGATATCTGTCTTAGTCTGACACCTGCACTTTTGAAATGATGCTACCTTTAGTTTATAATCTTTTGTGAGCTTTTTGTTGGAACTATGGACGTTAACATTCTGGTGCTCCTCGGTGATGGTTTTCACAACCAGCCTTCTACCTGATGAGCAGCAGTGGTGCTGGGTGTAGAGGATGGTGGGTAATGGTTCATATACATTATTTATTAGAGTGAATGATTCATGCCAAGTTTCACTCCCCCCATAACACTGTAGTTGTCTTGTATTGAAATTGTGGACATTTGAGTGCAAACTATATTTGATGAGAATAATACATCCCCTGGCTGTAATAGACATTCTCCCCAGAATTTATTCTCTGATAGGGTTAGCAGTGCCGTCTCTGCCTGTGTCTGGCGATAATGCAGCCTTTATGATGTAGAGACAGGTACTGCCAGGGTGCAGAATAATTCAATTATGTTTTCAAAAGATTCAGCAATCCTCCCAGAAGGAAGCAGCTGGTCTAATGCATCACAAAGCTGACGGTGTCACGATTTAGTTTTGATTTCTGTTGGCCTTTTGGAGTAAATATATGGGCAGATTCTACATCTCGTTTTGCAGCATATAGGCTTTCTATACGTCTGCCATCCTTGGAATACAAATTTCTGAGAAACTTTTACCACACAGAAAAATTAACTTTTGCTAGTGAGTCGCAAGAATGTCAAAATAAAATTAGTATAGGACGTAAAACTGCTTTCAAAGACAGACCTGTAGGGGACGGACTATGAGTTCTAAGTGAAATTGGCACAAACTAGCCAGTCATTTAGTTAGAGGACTTTATAGGAGGTGCAATTAAATGTGCCTTGCAAATTGTACGCTCACATGCCAATACTTCCTTTTTCTACGTCAGAATCCTTTACATACTTTGGATGGAAACTATTTATTTATCAAATATAATCACTAATTGGCACTTAGTTGAAAGTGTCAGATGTCAAGGGAGCTTTATCTTCCCATTTCCGAGTGCTGTTTAAAATATTATTATCTCTGCTTCTAAACATCCTGCTAATTTTCCCTTGAAATATACCCCCCTGACCTCTTCAGGAGGCTGCTATCCATGTTGAGTAATTATTTATGGGCAGCTGAACACCAAGGGTTTTATTTAATAAAAGTATCCAGTCCCCCAATCATGGTGGACTTGGGATAGTGGATCTTAAACTGTATTATTGAAATGCACAATTGGTCATTATAAAGAACTGATGTTCGTGGATAGCAATAACCTGACCATAAGGACAGAAATTCAAACAATGGATAAATACGGCCTACTTGACTTTTTATATGGAGAAAAAAAAACATGCCTTACCCCAGATTACAAAAATTTGCATTAACTGGTGGCATTCTGCTTTACAATGAATATGCTGGGAGGGCACCTCTCAGGCCAGGCAACAGTTTTGCCTGGTACTTGGTTTGCCTGGATGGCACAACTAGATAGATGTTGTCCTGGCATCTATTTGGAATATCATATCTGAAAGTTGTGTGGGTTTCCGGCCACATGAAATCCTTTGAGCAATTGTTTTTAGGTCTCTGGTGGTAAATATGCCGAAACACTGGGGGTCCTGAGATGGGAGCAAGGTGTGGGAAAACTGGAGGATAAAGAATAGAGAGAGGGCAAGCAGGCTGTCCGTGTACCGGCAATCTTGTTCTGACTTTGATTGATCCAGTTCAAATATTTTCATAGAATATATTACAATCCAAAAAGACTGTGTAAAAATGGGTGAAAATCCTAACCCGAGCAGCCTTCTCTGTAATGTACCCACGGGTACATTCTGGCACACACTATCGGAATTCCCCATCGTTCAAAGTTTCTGGATGCATGTCCACAGTATCCTGAGAATATTGGTAGGAAACTCTTACATTGGATCCTAAAACCATATTTTTGGGAATAATGGATAACTGGGACGGGCCTTGTGCTACATGTCATCTGGTAGCTACAAGATGTTTAAATTGAAAAAGAGACATAGTACGCCACTGACACCCAGAAGAAGTCCCCCATATAGAAATGATTATGAGGGTGGAATGTTGTGCTAAAGCTGAAGAGGTTGTTTAGAAAGCTAGACAATGTCTTGGCAAGTATCAAGGAGTCTGGGGTCTTGCTGTAATTGCTCTCATGTGTACTGCTGGTATCATAATGGTACTTTGGTTGTAAATCATTGTTGAATAAACCACAAGGGGGAAATAGAGGAATTATCAAGAGGACCTTACCAACTTCCCAAAATCATAGAACAAACCAAAAGGGATAAGGAAATCCAATATTTAAGTGAAGTTCAATGCAACAGTATGCTTCAAAACAGTCGCAGAACCCGTTAGTGGTGTGCTTCATCATTCGACCCCTCACCCAGTAAGTGCTTCTGGGTGGGCTCAAACAGAGGTCTGAGAGCTCTGAATATTGCAGGGATAAATAATAAAAATTTTCTAGGCTGTAACCAAAACACGATAAAATGTAATGCTTGGCACCCTGACAAAGTTAAAAGCAAAGAGTACATTAGTACTGCTGTGGAACGCTTGAAGCAGAAGAAGACTTGTGCTGCGCTGATCTGGTCTACATTACACCCTAATAAGTCAAGTGGCCAGTGTCAGAACCATACATCACTAAATTATATTCATTTGGATCCTCACTTGATCCATAGTCCGTATTGTTTGCAACAAAAACATGCACGCACTCATGCAGTCTTACATTCGTAGGAAGACATACTGGTCATCTGAAAGGCAGGGGTGAGGGATCAGTTATAGAGTTAATGAAGAATGTGCCAGATATATTAGCTGTCGATAGGCTTCAGTCAGCTAATTTCACATTGCTGGGTGACTTACATATCCATGTGGAAAACTCAGAATGTGTTCAGGCTACTAATTATTTGCACAACCTGTCAGTGATTCACTTATCCCAGCTCGTCAATTGCCCAACACATAATAAGGGTCACACTCTGGACCCAATTTTTACGAACATGTCTAACATGGTAGTAGAACTGCCTCTGCCTGTTGTTTGGATGGACCATCACATTATTCCATTTTTTATTCCAAAAGTAGGAAAGCCTATACCCAGAGTCACATACTCTAAGCCCTCCCAGCAGTGGTCCAAATTGGACATGGCCAGACGGGAGCAGGCCTTATGTAAATCAGTTCCAAGACTAACAGAAGACACAGAGGTCTTGATGTCCCATTCAGGACTAAAAAACTGGATCACAAAGAACCTGGATAACCTAATCCCATTAAACACTAATAAAAAATTGCAACCTCGGGACAAAATCTGTTGATTCTCTCGAGTTGAGGCAACTAAAAAGAATTTAAAAAATACAAAAGAAAATGGAGAGTTAAGTACGATGACATAAGTAAACAGATTTACAAAGCATCTTTGAAAAAATATCAAGATGCTATTCGGAGAGCCCACACACGAATGATCTTGCAGAGAGGATTAAGCATCCCCAAATACTTCAAGAGAGATTTACAATATAGTAAATTCCTTGTTAAAGCATTACATACCAGAAACGGGACTTACTTGATTAACAGAGCGGTGTGAATCACTTGTGAACCACTTTCTTGGAAAAGTGAGGAACATTTATGATGCCCTATCAGGTTCAACAGACTATAAGGACAATATAAACAGTAGGCCCAGAACCAATAATATTAAAACTGTACTCGCCACATTTCCTCAATTGACAAAGGAGGATGTTACTGCTGTGGCAAATTCAGTCAAGCCAGTCTCACCGCTTTACCGTGCTCCAATAAATAGTCTATTGATGGGGTGTAATGTGATGCTTTCTGCTCTGACTGATTTGTATACAATCTGTTCTTGAATAACTGTAGCATCCGGGAGAAATGGAAACATGTCATCATCCATCAGCTACTTAAGAAACCTAACTTAGACCGTTAGATGATAGGAAACTACAGACCTATTTCTCTACTTCCTTGGGTTAGTAAAATTCTAGAGAAAATTATAAATAGATACACTTCTCTACTTCCTTGAGTTAGTAAAATTCTAGAGAGAAATATAGATAGATACACCACAGAATACCTAGAAACCAATAACTTCTTCACCCTACTCAGACAGGTTTCCACGTGGGTTGCAGTACAGAAACAGCTCTTCTAAGGTCTTTAAATCCCTCACTCCAACCAGACCCATAGCGCTAGGAAGCCCGATGTCGGGTAGCAATGCGATTTATAAAACCGATGAATAGAATGGAATAGGGTGAAAAGCAATAATTCGCTTTTAGTACCAATCAGTGTGTAAAAGGTGAGGCACACATTGTGTGACGCTCACTGCATGCAAACATATATATTGCTGTTGTACATGCAACACATCTCGTAAGAAATGCTTGCACTGTACGAAGATACACAAACAGATAAATATTCGTGCAACAAAAATGCTACAAATCTGTTCGAGTCTTTTTGTTTATAAATCGCTGCATATATACCACACCACATAGGGTTAAATTAGGCCCCATGCGTAGCACCAGGGAGCTGGCTCTGTAGTCAAAACCTATGAACTGAAGGTCCAAAAGATAGGATTATTAAGTATTTTCTGATTAGATGTGAAATATCAAAGTTGGCTTATGGCAAAAAAACAAAAAGCAAGTCTCCAGTAAATGGAACTTACAGATATGATCCTGTACTCATGTTATCACAAGTCCCAGTCAGTTGATCTAACCCATTTTCACCTGCGGTGCCCCTGAAAGTTAGTGAATGAATGAATTTATTGACTGTTCGATTAATTAAAATCATTACAGTAAAAGCAAAAACGCTGTTAAAAAGAAAAACTGAACAAGACAGTTCCTCCCTCCTGCCCCCTGCCCCCTCCCCATCTCATCGATATCCTGGCTTTGTGCTCAGCCGTTTACCCTTAGGCACATTGTGCAGTCCCCAGTGCTACTTGTATTTCATTTTTGATTAAAAGCAAATTGATACAAAACTTTCAAATCCTTGGACTTGATAATTCTGATTAAAAGGGTGGCACCCCTTAGGGCCTGTCGGAGACCTCCCTGCTACCTTCAGCGTGATTTGGCGTGTCAGTTACAGGAGCGAGATTGCATTCCTGCGACTCTTTTAAGGCAATCCTGATCAGTTAGTGATATCGGTATGCCGCTGCAGTAAAGCATCTGTGTGGGAGGTGCGTGTGCCTAGCGTGCGTGTGATAAAATGTGCACACGATGCGCAACGTATTAACATACGTGTTGGTACCATTCGAGGGCTAGGTGTAATCTATTGCCGTCTTTGTGTAAAAAACAACCTAAATCCCCCCAAAATATGTGTAATTTGGTGCCAAACTGAGAGGGGGTGTAATGTGATATGCGGTCGCCCTATAGTGTAAAGGACCAAAAACAAAGCCTGACTTAGAGGCCCTAATACGTGCCTCAATATAATCATGTGTCCGTTATATTTATCAAGTGGTGAAAGATTATTAATCCTTCTTTTTTTGGATTTGGACAAAATACATTTTTAAGGAGTGGCGAGAGGTTGTAGCTAATTTTCCCACCTTCTATAATAATGACTAACAAGGATATTTCTTGCATCAAACCCATATATGTCTGCACAAAAATATATTGATTTTAGGACAAGAAACTCCCATGTGAGGGATTAGTTTGGATGTGTCAACAGGTTTTCTTACTATTTACCCAATATAGCCAAGGGGATGTCATTCATATTCAGGCCATGAGTATGAATATACTGTCTTACCCTTTCTACACGTCCTCCCGATGTGTCTCAGATTGCATTGGCAAGCGTTCAAGTATATAATGTGGGTGGAGTTGCAATTGGTGTCTGTTTTTCAGGTGCCATAGAAACCAGGTCCTAATGTAAGTTCCTTTGTGTTTTTGTTCAGAAGCAGACACTACATGAACTTCAGCGAAAATGTCCCATCACAGGTGGCATGTCCTGAAGTGTTCTGTGTAGGATGGCTGAAACCTTTTTCCTCAGTCTGATATGCACCAAATGATCTTTGAGTTTTTTGCTTCTTTTGTTAGAGAACATTGTTTTTTCCAGGTTTAAAGCACCTGAGTTAAGGATACACCAGTGTTTGTTGATTACTATACTGACTTGGTTTGAAATGCTATTATATGTAGTGACACATGTTCATCTGTTAATATTTGATTTTTGATCCGTTTTGCTGAGCATATCTGCCTGAATCTTGTAGTCCGATATCCTGCTGCAGTTCCTTCTCAGCTGCAAAAACTGTCCATATGCCAGGTTTTCACATAAAGAACAAGGGTGAAAGCCGTCAAACCTTATAGGAATGCCCCATCCATAGGCTCGTGATACATATCTGTTGCTAAATAGCCATTCTCAGGTAAGATCTTAATTTCCAAGAATGATAGTTCCTGATTACTAATTGTATGTGTATATTTCACAAACTAATTTCTATTGTTGAGCCAGGTAATTAATTAATTTGCCTCTGCCAGTGTGCCATGCCATGTATATAACCATGGATAGCCCTAAAGTGTAAGGCTTCCACATCTTTGATCCAGACAAAAGTCATTGACCCGCAAGGGCTGATCCAGGCCGAAACATGTCGACCCGGTCACCAGATGTCGTGGATCAGTAACTCATCCACTTAACACCAATTTGTTTTTAATCTTATCCGTAACCTATTGTTCTCCCTCAATAAAGATTTACCTACAGGACAGGAGGTAATTTTAATTAACTAACCACTGTCGATATCCAGACAGTCTACCTCCTGGTGGAGGTTATGATGTCACTTGTAGAGCGAACCCTATGATGACACTATCCACTGAACCACCATAAGCAGAGATTATATACACTGCAGACTGTAAACGCGTGGTTGAGGGTCTCCAAGACACTATCCCTGGGACTCTGGAATTGAGACCTACGTGGATCATTCTCCCCCTTGTTTTGATTGATGACTAATGACGTGAAACCTTTGCCCAGATAGTGTTAATGTGTAAAAAGTACAAAATGATGAGGTGATAATATCACAAAAGGTGCTGCATTATGCCATATAATTTGGCTTTTCTTGCTGCATTATCTAGACAGCTCCTGCACATAATTTGGTCCTCCCCTGTCATGTTGGTGCCGGAACTTTGTTAATAACCATATACAAAAAAAGAATCTGGAATGTCACAATTGAAGTCAATGTTGGCAAAGCCTAGTGCAGACTGGGAACCTTATCAGATGTTATGTTACGTTATGTTATGGCATATTATTTGTTATTGGCACTTGGGGAGCACAGAATCCAGAATTCGTATTTATGTACAATAGAATTATCAAACCTTATCCTTATGAGCATAACACAAAAGCCTGAGCAATGCAAGTCTGTCCTGATTTAGGCTAACATGTCCAAAAATGTCAACAAGAGGAAGGAGTGACTCTCAATCAATTCTAGTAATATAATTTAGATCATCCTGGCTGCAAGTATTACCATTATGCCACCTACAGAGTGCTAACATTTCTCATTAGTAAAGGCAGCTCCACAGACTGAATTGTCTCCTTGCACTTTTTTAATAGGTATGGAAAGGATTGATTTGGGAATACGGAAAGGCTAAACTGGATTTGCCTGGACTCAGAGCTGTAATCTCTAGGTCTCTCAAAGATCTCTCTATATGACCAGATCTCTCTATATGACCATATTGAGTGAAGCCAGACTCTGTCGCTCATGCAAAATTCAGTGATCACTGACTGGCCAGGTGCATGTCCTTGTCATTGTCAATGATCTCTAGCTACCCACCACGTGTCAGCTCCTTTGTGGAAAATATCTTTCTGGTACATTCCTGACAGAGTTTCAAAAGCCACGTCCTATTCCCACCTCTCCTAATGTAAGATGTTAGCTTGCAATAGCTTAACACATTGGCCTGGACTTTCTAAACTGCATCAATAACGTCATTGGAGGTGCTCCCTTTAAAAGTCTAAGTTAGTGCGATAGCAAGTACTGCAAGGGTAAGACAAAGGAGTTTTGTGTTGAACCTGTACTCAGGGTATATCCCTGGCGTACAAATTCCTATGTGACGGTGACTATAACTGTTTAGTATTGTCAGACAGTATTCCACTTGCCCATTTTTGTGCCTGGATTCATCTGACTTTGGCATTTAAGGTAACCCTAAACACGTCATTTTAGTTTCCAGGCTTCGCATCAACTCATAGGGCCTTGGCCAGTCTACGTTGCTCCCCCTTTGCAAACAGTAGCACAGAGTTGTTCTGTATGGCACAATGTGTTTTTGGTCCTGCGGCCGCATCACCTTTCAACACACAGTAAGAAGCTTTATACGCATGAAAATTGATCACCGCTGCCATTAGTTATGCCTGCTTCCTGCGCTACAGCTTAGCATTGCTCGGGTGCTAAGATATAGTCAACTTCGATGTTAGAAGCATAGATTCCACCAAAGACAAAATATGTACGGCCTCATTTATGAGTTTTTGATGCAGGGCAGCGCAGCGCAGCAAGTCACTTTGCTGCTCTGCCCTGCGTCAAAAGGAAAGGTCAGGAATGCATTGTATTAATGAAATACGGCGTATTCCTGTCCTTTCTGCCAGCGTCTGCGCACAAATTGGTGCCTAGCGCCAATGGAGACAACCTTGCACCATGGTGTAAGGGTGTTTACATTGTTGTGCAGGAAGGGACACTTTCCTGCACAAAAACAATCAATGGAGTCGTTTTCTTCTTTTTATGTGTGCTGCAGAATGTAGGACACACAGAATGACGAAAAAAACAAGGAGAAATAATGTTATATCTCCTTGTTACGCATCCCCAGAGGTGGCACACAGTTTTGATGCATTCCCAGGTTTTCAGATCCTTGTAAATCTGGGAATGTGTCAACTTCCATAGGTGTTCCGTGGGGAAACCCACTACAACACCCCTGGAACGTCTCCTTGACGTACAGTAAGGCAAAGCAGCTCTTTGTGCTGCCTTGCCTTACTCTATATCTATGAGGCCATGCAAAGCCACTCAGGATGACATTGGGTCGCCTCATAGATATGATTGAGAGGACTGCGCCACCGAAACGTCCAGCGGCGCAGGCCTCCTGTAAATGAGGCCCGTAATTTATATTGAGGGAGTCACAAGTGAATTCAATGTGCCGTCTGTTCTGGCTTCGTTTGTAATTATTCTGTATTTTCTTTCAGGCACAGAACAAGTAAATATTCCTGCGCTACATGCGATTTCACATGGGGGATTATAACAAAAGATGGCTACTTACCAACATGAGGGTTTGTACAATTAATGCATCCTGGAAATATTTTCAATTGCAGCGTCTCCTTTGCAGTCATGATTCATCAAACAGCGATGTCAGTGCCCCATTCCAATGTGGTAAAGGGTGAGGTGCAAGTCAGGGGATTGCTCAAATCAGGGATTGATTCATACACTCACAGGAAGCAGACAATCCAGACGGGCGTTGTTTTTACTGGCAAATGCTTTCACTAATCGGCGCTGAGAAATAAACTCTTAACAAGGAATGCATTTGTTAACAAACCACCACCTTTTAGGTTTTTTTAATAGTCAGCATACCCATGAAATAGATCTAGTGACTGTGAAACAAATGCAATATCCACATGAACAATGACTTCCTGTAATTATATTGATTAAACCTTTTAAGAGCAAAAGGCTGCTTTAGTAGGACAAGTATGCAGCTGAAACCTTAACAATATTACAAACATTGAAAGAGCCCCACCTCACTAATACAATAACTTCACCTGTTCACCCCCACCATTAAGCCTCCCCCGTGTACAAACCCCAAATTGCCTCTACCCGCATTCAAACCTACCCCCTTTCCTTCCATTCACCTTCCTTTCACACCTGCCCCCAGTGTCACTCTCCTGTACCTCTTCTTCCAACATCACCCCGACAAGGCCCCAAAACTTTCCGGCCGGACTGCCACCTGTCCTAAGCAACAACTAAAGTCTTAGCCTCTACCTGTACAGCTAATAAAGCAACTTCCAGGTCAGTTGCTATAAAACGTTGCAACCCACAAGGTACTTAGGGGAAGGAGTGAGGGTGCCCAGAAAACCTACACTGAAGAGCAGGACCACCGAGTGACTGCCCACACTGGCCTGCTGAAGATCTAATGGAATCTGAAAACGCCGCCTGCCCACGAATTACCCAATAGGAAAGCACCCCTGGGCCTGGGCTGCACCACTCTCCTGAAATAGCCTGGTGGCGGACCTCCTGACGGAAACCACCCCGGGAGCTCATTGTGGTCTGCGACGCCTGCCATTTTGTGTATCCTCAAACCAGTAGTTTAGCAAAGATGCCATGGGCCCTGGTGCAAGCAAGGAAAATGGCCCCACTTACTGCTGTTGGGGTATTAAAATACAGCAATCATCAGGGTTCAGTAGGCCCCTAAGGGCACTGGGCCCCGGTTCACTTCACCTGCTGCACCACTGGTAGCAACCCTACCTCCCTTAAACGGGCTCTCACAATTGCTAACCTGGTCAGCTCACAATTGCTAACCTGGTCAGCGACCACGGGTGGACCATCCTAGAAGAATTCTTCAATACCAGGTGAAGAACTGTGTAAGTGCATGGCCTATGCAGGCTCCACCTCATAGGCTTGCTTGATCCAGGACTAGCAAACTGCCCTGTATTAGCAAGGCAAATCTTTACTACCCTGATTTTATTTTTGCAAATAATTTTTTCAGGTATGTTACCCAAACTTGTTCAACTGAAATGAACAAAGGCTACAACTCCCAGAATGCACTGATTTGTTCAATTAAGTCCTGATACTGGAATCAAGGTGTCCCTGTGATATGGAGTTCTCAGATAACTCTAGCCTGGTCCCATCTAGCTTTTTAATGGTGTCTGGAATAGCTTTTCTGCACAATAATATAATTGTTGTCCAACTGAAGTGCATGTTTTTTTCTTTCACATGTTATTACTAATGCTCAAGTTTACTCCTTATTACAGGCCTCTTTTCCCTCTGCTCATTCTCCTTTGATAATATTTCCTCTTATTTTTTGCTTTTAAATCTCCTTTTATCAAGGAAATCTTTACTACAGCTCATGGAAATGGCAAGCATGGCAATCAGTTAATTTTAAGTTATTTGATACTGTGACCTGCATTACTGAAAATATGTAAGGTGCGCTCTGGGTAACCTAGCAACTTCCTATCCATTGCATGTCCACCAGTAATTAATAATGTATTGGAGAAGAAAACAGAATTGCTTATTTTCGGATTTGAAATCAGGCTTAGCTAAATGACTATTGGATGAGAAGTAGCCGATATGTTTTACATTATCTCAGCAAGAGTAGTGTTAGATCCCTGTCAATCAGACTTTGGGGTGGACCTGGGACAGTGGTAGAACATTAGGGGTAATAGAATATCCTGCTAGCTATACTTGACTTGTCTGCCTCTTTTGATAATGAGGAGCATCTCACAAGGTATCTGCCTCGTTTAGTGGTGAAGGTTGAGGGGATCACATTGACATGATTCCTGTAATTTCTCCATGAATGTAATATGCCTGTGTGTCTCTGTCCTTTTTGCCATTGGTTCTGCAGGGGCCATCTTTGTCAGCATACCAATTCAATAACTACATAAACCACTTATTGGGGGCGTGACTAACTGCCAGAGAACATGGCAGCTTTGGGCGGACTCTCTTCTGCGGCAATCACAGACCCGACGCCCATACCTAATACCGGGGGATGGTAGCTGGAGGCAATCGGACGTGGAATGGTGCCTGGGGCCAGGTCACTGCCGACTGAGACTTGAAAGGAGGGCCCCAGACCTGTGCAGCGGTCTCCATATGGCGGGTGCAGCTTGCAGCCTGTGATATTGGCAGGCTTCTGTTGCATGAGCGGCAGACGGAGCTAGGGGAGTGTCAGTGCACACTCGACAACGAAGCCTGTGCTAAAGGGGGTACGTCGGCCTCTCGGTTCCACCAAGCAGCTGCACCTACAGTGACGCTGGCACTTCTGGCATGGGAACGCCAGGACAGAGTCCTGGGACGGCGGAGGCATCAGAGGGCAGGCAGACGAGAGCCTCAAGCTAGGCCGCTGTAGATGGGGTAGGAGCCCTATCCTGATGGAGGACAAACTGATGCTGGAGAGGGGAGCAGGCAACAGGCCCCCATGATAGGATACTGCATCTTCAATTGTGGACCAGGGTCGAGTGCGCCCTCGTGGGCTGGGGCTGGGGAATTTCTTAGCTGAGGCTGGTTGAGAGACACTACCGGGCGATCGATTGAGCTATACATGTTGCTAGAGCGCAGGCCTAAAACCTTCAGACAATTTTCAAAGATGGTGGCTGCGAAGAAGGGAGCAAAACCGGCTAGCCAGGTGAGTTTACTCTTAATATGGAGAATGCCCAGGAGACGAGCTTGTCCATGGCCGATAGCGCTTTGGCGACTATTCTGAAGGAACATGCAGAGATCAAGCTGTCCATTAGTGACGTAAATGCCACCGTCTCGATTACTTCAGCGGAGGTGCAGTCTTTGAGGGGGGACATCAATGGCTTTCAGACTAGAATGTTTAACCTGGAATAGAGGCTGACAGACGTGGAGATCAGATGGGAATGATTACTGGACTGGGGACTGGACCTGTGGGAACTCTGCAGGAAGGCCATAGATTTGGAGGGCAGGAGCTGCTGGAATAATATCAGAATTTCTTGGATTGCGGAGGAGATGGAAAAAGGTGATATGATGGTCTTTCTGGAGCTCCTTCTCCCATCACTTCTTAGTGTGACCTTCGACCCGCCCCTCGATCTACAAAGGGCCAATAGGGTCAGGACGCGTCAGACCCCCTCCTCTGACCACCCACATCAGGTTCTTGTCCTATGCCTTCGGTACTAACATGCCAGGAGGATCCTGGAGGCAGCCAAGTGGCACGTCCCATAAATCCACGAGAATAGCAAAATCATCATCACGTCGGATTTCTCATATGACACTAACAAGATGAGGAAGCATTTCTTGGTGCTCAAACCAAGCTTATGAAAGAAGGAAGTGAAATGTGGACTGTTTGAACCGGAGCTGATACTAGTCACCAATAGTGGTAGGACCCAGGAATACAAGGACTCCGAAGATTTGGAGAAATGGCTCAATTCCCTGGATCGTATAGATGGAACTTAGATGGAGGTGAAGACCTCTGGCCCCTCGTCGATTGGTCGGGAGGGATGGGGGATACCCACCTTGAGATGCCTCAGAGGAAAGGCGGTGACTGGACGAGGTACGAGGAAATGGGACAAGAATCCTAAGGCAAACCGGTGGAAATCAAGCAATGGAATGGACAAATTAAGCTCACCTCTTAAACCCTTACCTTGAGTTCCTACTATACATGGCAGAGGCTTCACCAGGGATGTACGTATTGGGCTCCTACCTGCTTCGGCATGCTACTCAATGAGTTTCTGCTCTGATAGATTCTGTCCCCGGAGGAGGACCCAGTTCGCCGTTTCATCCAGAGTGTCTGCCCCTCAGCAGTGGAGGGGAGGGGAAGGCGGTATCTACCTGGTACTTAGCAGCCTGGTGGTTTGCTGGGGGGCCGCCTATGTAACTGTCTGGGGGTGGAAGGTAAGACTGTTACATGATGGACACTGTGGAAAGAGGGTTTGGCCCTCAAGTGCGAGTTGGACTTCTGTGAACCCGCACTGGATTTTTGGAACTGGTTGTACTATTATTATTATATGAGGGGACTGCTGTCTGAGGCAGAGGGAGGGAAGGGGGTTGGATATGGGACTGATTATGTTTACGTTCATGCTGGTGAATGTTGGGGTGGTCAGAGTCGAAGGGCCTTACTGTTTTTCCCTTGACATGGGGGAGAGGATTAATCCAGGTGCCGGGGTGACTCACCCGGGACAAGGTCCACAATGGACTTTACTTTTTGTTTGGCTTGCTGTTCAATGTTGATGATGGTTGTCGAAATGGTGGAGCGGTGGACTGCCGTTGGGATGTTGGCTGGCCTTAGCTCCGACAGTTACAGTTGATAGGTTTGAGGTTAAGGGGTGGTGTAGTTGAACCCTCTTTGATTTGGGTCAGGTGTGGAGGACTGGTGTTTCTGAATTGGGGATACTTACCTCCTATCACCAATTTCTGGAGGGCACTCACACCTATTGGGCTAATTTGTAGGTTCTGCCTTTAGTGCTCCTGTTACCGCCCCTCCTGATGCCACTTTAGCTTGTAATTCTTAATTGACCTGGTAGGGGCCTCAGATGGAATAGGGGATGTCCCTCCCCACTGAAACTCAAACTGTTTTCTTTTAATGTAAATAATCTGTCACACTTTATTAAACGGAAGAAGGTGCTTTCCTTCCTAGGCCAACACAGGCCAGATATTGCTCTGATCCAAGAAACTCATCTGTCGCCCCAAAAATATGATAAACTTAGGAGAGAATCGTGGGAAGGGTGTTCTTTGCATGCCCCGGCACACACCACGCATCCTCAATGGGCACACAGTTAAACCACAGAGTGAAAGGAGTGGTGATTCTGCTTCACAAATTACTTTCTTATCACCTGATTCACTCCTGGGTAGGCGAGGAAAGGAGATATGTTTTTGTGAAACTCCAAATTCAGAATGCCCGATTAATTGTTAGCTCGACATATGCTCCAGTGGCGGACAAGACTGTCTTTTTCTCAAGAGTAACAAGGCTGTTGCTGTCCTTTAAAAAAACAAAAGTAGTGACGGGAGGTGATAAGAATATTGTGGAATATGGGGATGGATCTGATCTTCTACAGATCAGGTCACCCCAACCTTGTTCATGGAAGAAATGGGGGAGCCTCAATGGCTTGCTCTCGGACTTTGCCTTGACGGAACCTTGGAGACTGTTACACCAGCGGGACCGTGACTACATTTTTACTTCATGGGTTCATGGTACGCGCACCTGTATTGATTACTTCCTTCTGTCAGCTCCAGCCCGTAGGTTTGTAGGGGAGGTGGGGATTACACTGGGAGCTGTCTCGGATCATGACATGGTGATGCTTACACTTAGGTTGGAGACAGCATCTCCCCATCAGGGGCAGTGCATATGAACAGAGCCAGATACAGGTATCCGGCGATAAGCGAAGGTTGTTGTCACTCTTCCAATGCTTCCTGGATGAGAATGTCCAATTGGTATCCTCCCCCTCGACTTTTTGGGGGCAGGGAAAGTGTGTACAAGGGGGAACTGATGAGGAAATCTGCAATGGCCAGAAAGAAGGCTGATCAGACCAGATGTAGTCTGAAATGGGAGATTAAAGCTTTCTCCTCGGAGTATGCCCGCAATCCTATGGCGGATCATCTCCACACCCTTACGAAAGTGAAAAATTTGTTGAATGGATTGTACGCATCCCAAGCAGAAAAAGCTCTCTTTCTCTTATGATACCAGCATTATGAGCGTGGAGGGAAGGCAGCCCGCCTCTTGGCATCACAACTAAAGGGCATGGAGGCGACTCAGATTATCTCGGCCATACATTTGTCAACAGTGAGTCTCCTCACTCACACATGTGAGATTCTACAGGAATTTCATGCATTGTACTCCTGACTGTTCAAATCAGACCTTCCCACAGATCAACTGGAGGAGGGTAGGTTATTTGACGCACTGTCCCTTTTCCGCTTGTCGGCAGACCAGGCAGCCTTGTTGGCTATCATGGATGAGCAAATATTGCAGGCTATAGATGATTTAAATGTAGGGAAGGCTCCGAGGGAATATGGCTTCCCGGCTAAATATTATAAAATGACTAAATCGTTGGTTGCTCCCCTCCTGTGCAGGGTGTTCCAGGGATCGATAGCCGTAGGTACTCTACCAGCAGATTTTGCGCAGGCCAGAATAGTGCTCATTCCCATGCAATGAAGGGACACTCTGGACTGTGCTAATTATAGGCCTATCTCCCTGCTTAATGCAGACGCCAAGATTTTAGCGAAGGTTCTGACAGGTCATCTTAAGACGTGCATCAACCCCCTGGTGAACCCTAATTAGGTGGGGTTCGTTCCCGGAAGGTCCTCATCTAATCACTTGCGACTCTTAGCACATATTATCTGGCAGGTGCAGGAGGATGGCAACGAGAAGGTTCTCCTCTCCCTGGATGCTGAAAACCTTTTGATAGAGTGGAGTGGGGTTACGGTCTATGCATCATGGAATAGATTAAATTTGAGGAGACGTTCCTGTGCTGGATACGATGCATTTACAACACTTCGGAGGCAGTGGTTACATCTGAGGGAAAAGCGTCACCTCGATTCTCAGTGAAACAGGGCACCAGGCAAGGGTGTCCATTATCTCTGCTCTTATTCCTGTTGGCCCTCAAACCATTGGCTATAGCTCTTAGAGTGGACAAAGAGATTGCGGAGATAAGATCCATCATAGGAGAGCATAGGGCGTTTCTTTACGCAGATGGTGTCCTTCTGACTCTGTCTAGGCCCCCATGGTAGGCAGAAAGAGTGATGGCTCTGATCAACGAGTTCCCGAAGTTTTCAAGATATCATATGAACTGGGCCAAATGTGAAGCTCTTCTCCTTATGAGAACTACTGCCTCGGCAATGCTGGAGAATATGCCCTTTAAATGGAAGCACCGACATCTTAAGTACCTGGGAGTACTGGTCAAAAGGGGCCTGAATAACATGTTTCAGCATAATCTAGATCCTCTACTGGTCATGACAGCAGCCAACTTCAAACGATGGGAACATCTGAACCTGTCCCTGTGGGAGAGGGTGCAGGTGGTAAAGATGAACATTTCTCCTTTATTTAATTATATTTTTGGGATGCTACCTATGTCAGTGCCAGGTACTTTATTGCGGTGAATAGACAAAAATATACGTGCGTTTGTATGGGGAGGGGAAAGGCCCAGGTTGCTCAGTTCCAAGTTATATGCCACAGCGAAAGCGGGAGGCTTCGCCTGCTGAACGTGGAATGTTATTGGCTGGCTCATCAACTGGCTCACTCAGCATACATGTTAAAAACATTCAGGGAACTGCTGATCTGGTTCTCCCTGGGACAGCAGCTGCTGGGAGAGGAAGGGGATATGATAATATACTACACCGGAGTGGGGGGGGTCAGATGTGGGGTAACCCCCGTTATACAGTCCTCGAAAGTGGCCGAAAAAAGCAAATGCACTAGAGAAGGGCTCAACCATGCTTCATGCAATTCAGGTGAGGAATTTAGAGGCAAATTGGCCAATTTGGAAGAGATGTAATATTAAGACAATGGCCAACATGTTTCAGGGAGGGGAGAATAAATCTTTTCAGAGATCTGCAAATGAAATCTGGACTCTCGGCTAAGCCGGTCTGGCTATACACACAGCTGCAAAGTGCTCTGAGGGCGGCATTTGGGAGGGTGTCATGTTCAATAGTATCCTCACCCATACTTACATACATTTATTTGTGAAAGATTTGTGGGGGCACCATTTCTTGGCTCTTCACCCTACTTATACATCATGCCTTTTCCAGTTGTGGAGGTGGTGGTTTGAGGATGATGATTGGGATGAGCTGATGGCCAATCATAGTTGGGGTATGAGGGAAGCGAGATCAAAGTTTAGCCACTTTAAGATATGGCAGATGGCATTGGACCCCAGAGAAGATAGCCCAAGCTGGTGCTGTGGGGCATAGGAAGGAAACATTGTCCATATCTTAGGATTGGATCCTAGTCAGGGTAAGTCACAAGCAAACCCAAAATTAACCTGTGCTCAACCCCCTGGTAACTTGGCACAGAGCTGTCATGCTTAACTTAGAGGCAATGTGTAAAGAATTTGTGCAGCACTTCAATCAGTAAAACAGTGAAAACACCACACAAAAAGATTCTTTCACCAGGTTAGCAAAATAGAGCTAATTTTAAAAATAAAACAAGACCAAAACGACAAAACGATAAAAATCTAATCAGTATAATCAGAGATATTGAATTGTAATTTTTGTTAGAGAAAATAGCACCAAAAGACTTAAAGCGGAAACTGTGGATATCTGATCGACAAAGTCACAAATTCAGGCCAACCGTGGTGGAGTGCGGGCCGGCTACGGGGACCCAGTTAGGCCCGCTGAGCAGAGTATCTTAAAGCATGGTTTGCGGATCATTGTATGGGTCCATGTTGAAGGTAATGTGTGGTCCGAGATGTGGCAAGGCTGTGGTGCAAGGTCCTGTTGTGTTGACATTGAGGATCCCGTAGAAGAGGGCTTGCGATGCGAAGTCCGACGTCGGAGGATCCAACATGCAGTTGGGGAAAAGCGTCTATTCTGAAGTTCTGTGAGGATGTGATGTGATATCCTGCGGCATCGTCAAGGCTGCTGTTGATGAGAGATGCAAGAGCCTGCGCTGAGGGTGTGTCTTGCAGTGGCACTTCCGAAGGCAATGTGGTCTGCGGCAGTGATGCAATGCGAGTCTTTGTGATGGTCCACTCTACGCAGGACGGGAGATGCATCAGCTCTGTTCGGGGTTGCGCAGCATAGGAGATGCGCCAGTTCAGCTGGTACCACAGTGGCTGGCAAAGCACCTTAAGCCCATTTCCAAAGGTCCAGGACTGGGGTGACACCACTTGGCAGGGTAGACTCACAGATGGCAGTGTCAAGGTACAGATGAAAGGTTGTTAGAAGCCTGTCATGTCCCTGAGGATTCAGATCAGGAGACCAGCCATCTAGCCCTTGGAGTCACTCTGGGTTCAAGTAATTTAGGTACAGTCCTTTCCTTCTCACATAGGCAAGAGAGCAGCAGGCACCAGGTCAGCACACCAAAGCAGGAGTCCAGCAGAATAGCAGTCTACCAGAATGGCAGCCCTTGTAGCAGCACAGCAGTCTTTCTTCCACGCAGAATATCCACAAGTCCAGAAGTATACTGAAGTGGCGGTGTCTGAGATCCTTCTTTTATACACAGTTGTGCCTTTGAAGTGGGGAGAAACCTCTATAGTCATGCCTTTGAAGTGAACAGATGCCCTGACTTCCCTGCCCTGTCTCCAGACTGACTACAGTGGGTATGCAGCCCTTTGTGTGGAGACAGGGCACAGTTTATTCAGGTGTAAGTGAGGCTGGGTCAAGCTCCTCCCCCCATCTTGCCAGTGATGACCCATCCAGTCATGCCTAAGCAGCAAGTCATGTGACCAGAGACAGGCTGCAAGCATCAAATGGCTAAGGAAAGAAAATGCCAACTTTCTAAAAGTCAAGAGAGTGTCTGGTGTCACAAACCAGTTTCAGGTTGCACTGCCGATCTGTTGTCTCAGTAAACCATTATTTTATCTTACAAGTACTCATATTCATCCATAGTTGTCTGTTTAACTTTATGATTTAAACGGAGGCGATGTGATGTAAAAACCTTTTATTGCTCCAGGAATGCCCATCCAGGCATTTTCCAACAGCTCGGTCAATCACTTTCCATAGCAAGTAACCAAATTGGGAATCCACCCAATGCATTTCGGGCTCTTTGCCCTTCGTCAGGGGTAGCTGGAATTCTAATTTAAAAATAGCCCACCAGAAACCATGTCAAAATTTAGTTTAAGTTTTGCCACAAACATAATGATACGGTACATCTAATAATCAAACATATATTATACTTGAAAATGTGCATTTATATTGTCCAATAACAACGTGAAATAATTCAAAAATGCACTTATTCGCCCGTGGACAAAGAAACAAGATCAACAGGTTAAGTTTAACCAAAAAGTGACGTGTGCCTCTCCTTAAATGATAAAACAAAACCATACACCGTGTACCACATGCAACAACCACCCATCTCAATAACACTGCTAATGTTCGTTGTACCTCACCTCTATCCGAGCCTCCCCGTCTTCAGTGTACTGCATTTACGAAAATGATTAAAACAACCCGACCTTTCAATCAGTGTGAAAAACTCCTTTGAGAACACCGCAGGTGCAAACATTTAAACCTGCTGTGCGTCAAGATTCAAACGTAAGATACCATGTGACCTGAAGGGTTGTTTTAATATGTCAATGCGCCAGTTCGAACTACTAAACAAATTAAACATCGGAAATTCCATGTAATCACTAAAACAATCATTAAAAGTTAAAAAGAACGTATCCCTGTGCTTAAATGAATCAATATAATCGTGGGCATTGCACAACATCATCCAACCACCCACCTCAATAGCCCTACCAGCGTCTGTTATAGTTCACCTCTGGGTCATCCCCCCCATCATTCAGTGTGCCGCATGTTCAAAAGTGGATGATAGTAAATCAAACAAACTAGTTGATACCCAACCTCTTAAGCAATAAAAAGATATCCTTTGTGAACACCACAAATGCAAATATTTACACCTGCTGTGTAGCAGTAAATAATAATATATGTTTGATTATTAGATGTACCGTACCATTATGTTTGCGGCAAAACTTAAACTAAATTTTGACATGGTTTCTGATGGGCTGTTTTTAAATTTGAATTCTAGCTACCCCTGACGAAGTGCAAAGAGCCCGAAATGCATTGGGTGGATTCCCAATTTGGTTACTTGCTATGGAAAGTGAGTGACCGAGCTGTTGGAAAAAGCCCGGATGGGCATTCCTGGAGCAATAAAAGGTTTTTACATCACATCGCCTCCGTTTAAATCATAAAGTTAAACAGACAACTATGGATGAATATGAGTACTTGTAAGATAAAATAATGGTTCACTGAGACAACAGATCGGCAGTGCGACCTGAAACTGGTTCGTGACGACGCACCAGATACTCTCTTGACATTCAATTCGTGCCTTGGGACAAAGCACATTTCTGAGCTCGCACGCCAAGATTTTGCCTGGAGTTTCATTTAAATCAGTTTAAAAATTTGGAAATACGAAAGGGAAGGAGTGCACTACATCCAGTTTTCATTTGCAGTACAACTTTCTAAAAGTGGCATTTTCAGAATTGTAATCCAACCATACGTTAGGATTTAAAATTAGGATTCCAGAGACACCAAACATGAACCTTATAACTTCACTTTTGAAAATTACACTTATAAGATGTATAAGGCAACTCCAATGTTATCCAATAGGAGAGAAATACCTTTGCCGTAGTGAAAAATGAATGTAAGTGTATTTCAGGGCCAGGACATGTAAAACTTAGAAGTGCATATCCTACTTATTTAATACATTGCACCCTGCCCTCTGCGCTGTCAGGGCATACCCTAGGGGTTTCTTATATGTTTTAAAAAGAAAGGTTAGGGCCTGGCAAAAGGTTAATTTTGCCAGGTAGAAATGGCAATTTAAACTGCACACACAGGCTCTGCAATGGCAGGCATGGGTCATATTTAACTGGATTCTTACGTGGGTGGCACAATCAGTGCTGCAGGTCCACTAGTAGAATTTAATTTACAGGCCCTGGGCACATGTAGTGTACCTTACTAGGGACCAAAAAGTAAATTAAATATGCCAGTTGGGTATAAGCCAATGTTACCATGTTTTCAGAAGAGGGCACAAGCACTGTAACACTAGTTAGCAGTTGTAAAGTGCACAGAGTCCTAAAGCCAACAAAAACAAATTCAGTAAAAAGTAGTAGGAGAAAGGCAAAAAGTTTGGGAATGACTCTGCAGAAAGGGCCAAGTCCAGCAGCTTCGAAAACAGAAGTGCTTATTTTCGGATCTGAAAAGTCTGACTTTGCTAAATGACCATTCAGGGCAGACTAATCCAGCTGTTCAACCAAAAGAATCTTGCTTGCAGGTAAAAACCAGTTCATTTACTGGTGGGGATGATGCTCAAGTAGGAGTATGTAAAAAAGAATATCTTCAATCTCTCCAAACTCAGAAATATAATGACTACAATTCCTTCAACATTTTGCCTGAGGTGTACTCCATACCGATCAACCTTTTACATTTGCAAAGAGAATACGACTGAGTTGAGGGTAAGACCATTAAAATCAATGGAGATTAAAAAAAATGTGGAGGTTGAAAAAAGTTTTGAGGATGGGTGATCCACGTAAGTCTGTCAGAGGCATTTCACTTGTTTGGAAAGTAAAGACAAGTCCAAACAGGGTGACACCCTCAGTGGCAACTTTTTCAGAAGTTTCAAGACAATCAGGAGTTCCTGGGCTCAAACTGTAACAATCAGAGCCTTTAATCACTGGTGTGCTGGGGATTTACCTTACAACGGAACCCAAAACTGAGCAAGTAGCACTTGACCCTGAGCATAGCAACATCAAGCAATCAATCAGTCAATAAATCAGGGGTTTGTAAAGTGCACTACTCACCTGTTAGGGTCTCAAGGCACTGGGGGGGGGGTATGTGCAGCTCCGTTGGGGTCATTCGAAGAGCCAGGTCTTGAGGTCTTTTCTGAATTGGCGCAGTGTTGGGATTTGCCGGAGGTGGAGGTCATTCCAGGTCTTGGCTGTAAGGTAGGAGAAGGACCTTCCACCCGCTCTGTTCCTGTAGAAGCATGTGACAGTGTCTAGGGAGAGGTCGGCTGAACGGAGGTTTCTCTTGGGGGCATAGAAGGAGAGACGGTTGTTGATCTATTGTGGTCCGATGTTGTTGAGGGCCTTGTAGGCGAGTGTGAGCAGTTTCAAAGTTATTCTTCTTTCGACAGGGAGCCAGTGGAGATCACGGAGGTGTTCGGTGATGTGGTTGTGCCGGGAATGTCTAGGATTAGTCTGGCTGCGATGTTCTGGACGGTCTGGAGCTTGCGGAGGAGTTTTTT
This sequence comes from Calotriton arnoldi, assembly GCA_963921515.1. Classification (NCBI taxonomy): domain Eukaryota; kingdom Metazoa; phylum Chordata; class Amphibia; order Caudata; family Salamandridae; genus Calotriton; species Calotriton arnoldi. Next base: position 1,188,439 of record CAWUFW010005915.1, on the reverse strand, counting down.
GTTGGTTCCGGCGTAGTTTGCGTTGCCATAGTCCAGTCTGCTGGTGATGACGGTGTGTGTGATTGTTTTTCTGGAATCGGCAGGTATCTATTTGAATGTTTTACGGAGGGTGTTGTAGCATGCGTAGGAGACGACGTTGATCTGGCGGTTCATAATGAGTGATGTGTCCAGTATGATGCCGAGGTTACGTGCATGGTCTATCGGGGTGGGTGGGGTTCCGAAGGCGGGGAGCCACCAGGTGTCATCCCATGTGGAGGGGGTGGAGCCGAGGACAAGGACATCTGTTTTCTCAGAGTTGAGTTTCAGGCAGCTGTTCTTTATCCAGGTTGCGATGGCTTTCATCCCTTCTTGGAAGTTGTGCCTGGTGATGTTGGGTTCCTTGGTGAGGGAGAGGATGAGCTGGGTGTCATCGTCGTAGGAGACGATGTTGAGTCCGTGGTTTCTGACGATGGTTGCGAGGGGGGCCATGTAGACGTCGAAGAGGGTGGGGCTGAGGGTGGATCCCTGGGTTACTCCGCATCTGGTCTCTGTCGGTTCTGAGAGGTAGGGCGGGAGACTTACTCTCTGTGTTCTGCCGGTGAGGAATGAGCGTATCCAGTCTAGGACCTTTCCTTGGATGCCGGCGTTGTTCAGGGCAAGGTTTACTGAAGGAGGTGGTTGAAGCAATTAGAGCTGAATTCAGTAGGTAGCAAATACAAGACGATTTGGTGAATTTCTTTGTGGAAGCAAAATTTGGTGCTGTTTCAATTAATGTTTTGCTCTACAGAAATAAATATGCATCCAGCTTAATGTCATTTTTATGGCCATATTGCTCTAGCTAAGTCTATTGTATTACCATTCTTACTACTGCTGCTGCAGTTGCAGGACCGTTCAATAAGTATCCAGGCTGGCAGCTATAGTTAGACAGCAATGAATCCTTTATACCTACGTCTCCCTACTCTTCTATCACAAATGTCCATGAGTCCAGAGACTTCGACAGAAACAACAGTGACACTGAAATAAGATGTACAGGAAGGGACTATATTTAAAATCAAATACATAATAAACACACACAGATTGAATCACAGGCACAGAGAAGTCTATACTATATATTCACTGAATAGTCAGAGAGAGGTTGTGGGAGTGAATTTGTCTGTCTGTCTGTACCTTTGTTAGTGAGAGGGATTCTGTTTGTGTGTCTGTTTGTGGATGTTAGCTGAGGCCTGTCTTTATGTATGTAAAGAGTAATGGAATTAGTATGTGTTTTGCATCGCACACAGTTACTCTCTATACACCAGACCTATTCCATAATCCTGGTCCCAAAAAATACTGACATATTAAAAACCTCAGTGAGTATATGTATGTATGTGTGTGTGTGTGTATGTAGTGATAAGGATGTGTGCAATACCGCCCTAGAAATCCACACACAGAAAAAACTGCCCTCAGAATGTTTACACAAATTACAGTCCCCACAGAGATCAAAATGTGTGGGTATTGCAGTGGAGTGCTTCAGGGCCACATACTAATGGAACAAAAATAATAATGTTGAACCCCACGACACTGATAAGCAGACATGCAGGGGGGGCGTATTAAAATAAGAGTCCTGATACTCATTGATACTATGAAGACTGGGAAGTCGGGTTTAATTATTTTAAACCATTGACGATACACTGGAAAGAACTTGAACTCCTCAGTGGTTCAAATCTTGTGAAGTCATTTAACTGTGATTTGTGTTTAGCGTTTCATTGTTATATGTTGGTCAACCCTTCACAAAATCACGTGAAATTGTGTCAGACTATACAGTGTTAAATCTGTGTATTGTAGTCATGTTGGTTGGTGTTTGGTAAAAGTGAATTGTATTATGGAAGCAAATAATCAGGCCTGCACAATTGAAAGTTCAAAATAATTTCAAATAAAGAAATGTAGTCCACATGTCATTAATTAAACAGTAATGTTAATAATTTATGGTGAATGAGTGTTTCTTCAGTTTTATCTAAACAATCGCTCAGCATGACATTACAGAAATCTTGAACCCAATGACATATGAATTTCTAAGATTTTTTAACTTAGAGGAGAACAATGACTGTGATAACACATCTGAATCGGGCCCCCTTTCTTACTCCCTTTAATAGACCTTTCTTGGGTACCTGAGGAACAAAACGATCTAGGATCACTTTCAGTCGACAATTACAGTGCAACCCATTTGGTCACACAGTGAAGCTCAGAGTCAATAAATGGGATTAAGTAGAGATTTACTACAAATTCAGAGCCAAAGTAATATGAATCAGTCTCAGAAACATGGTTTAAAAATACAAGATTGTCACTGGAAAACCTAATCTACGCACAAAGTATATCCTCAATAACAGAAAGCAAATGAGGAATTCAGTTGCAAGGGAATAAAGTATAAGAAACACTGTTTGCGGGTTAGATTGAAAGCGTCAGTCCTCCTGCCTATGATGCAAGAGGGATTCTAATTTTTTTTAACCTACACTAATGAATGCTAAATGAAAACCTAATTAGATGCAATAAAGTAGAAAGGTGTCAGCATAGCAGAACTTCTGTAGAAGTTCTCCACAGAAAGAATATCGCATGGCATAAAGCCACACAACAAGAATAGCGCATAGAGGTCTGCTCTCCTATTCTGAAAGGAATCTGAACAGAGCTAAAGAGTGGTGCCTCGTTAGCCTCACAGAAAGAACCTTCTAAAATCCCATATCAAAGGTCTCATTAGTGTCCATCTTCAAATGATATTTTTTGGCAGCCACACTCGTAAGTCTCTTCTTAGATCCACATAATTAGAACAACCTTGGATTCCCCCCATATCCCCATTCCGCACAGACAGTAGTCCTCCCTTTGCTCGTCAGTCTTATCGTCGTCGCCTAGATAACTCCCTTCAAACTTCGCTATCTTGTTCACACAATGTGCCTTTCTCCATTCATTAGGTCATACCACAGCACCTGCAGAGGAAAGAAAAACATTGCAGCCAAAGAAAACATTCACGTTGAAGGTTAAACATTGTGAAATTGAAATGCTTAAGGCCTTTCGTCAATTTTAGTATAGCAAAGATCTCAATACACTTTGTAACTGCATGATTACAGATACATAGACAGTCACGTTATAAATGCAAAGTTTTATTCTAATAGATACATGTCCCATTATATAATAGATGCAAAATATTCTCAAAATAAGTACGTAAATGCATGAAGATTAACAGTGTTATTCAAACCACACATGTGTCAATATATGTGAGAACTGCAATTCGTTGTTACTGTAAGGGAAGCGTTAATATGCACACATATATAAATGTCAAGGTTGCATGGTAAATGCACTTTCTATATTGCTTCAATGCATTTCACTTCATTCATCATATTAGATCACACGAATACATAAGGCCATAAGTAAACATATATGTGGCCTAATGAATCATGAAAGGGTGGAGGCAAAATTACGCTGCTCCAAATGTTACATCAGCAAAAATAATGTTCAAATTAATATTCCTGGTCCTAACTGCAGGATCATCTGATCATGAGTGTTTGGTGGGTATTATTATTTTTCTATCTCAGATCCCCTTGATGTTTTATCTCAGATCGTAAATGATGTTCTAAAAGTTAAATTACTAATGGTTTTGATGTTACATTCACTGTTCTTTTCACATGTGTTTCTGTAATTAGGACCAGTGCTATTAAGTGGAACATTATTGTTGCTGGTGTAACAACATTCATTGTTCTCCTCTAAGTTGTGATATCTTAGGAATTACTCCATAGGAAATACTTGTTGTATACTGTTATAATTACCCAGGTTCCTAGGAATACCGGGTAGGCCCATTTTTGTGTGTGCTTTACATCTGGTTTGCGGAGGCTTTACTCTGCTTTTTACAAATTAAATGTTCTCATTTCCTCACTCACTGCTATTTGCTAAGTGATTATTTTTTCAGATTGTCTAAAAAAGAAATCACCCATATAAGGAGGAATACATCTAAATATAACTTCAGAGGTCATCTTTTTGGGATTCCTTGTGACACCTATTAAGAGTCCCCTGCTGAAACACATAGTTAAACTCTGAAAAAAATGAATCTGTACCCAGTTATGTGGCCACCTTATGACTCAATATTTCCAGTCCGATATTATACCACTTGGACTACAATTTAGAAACAAACCAGCAGTCTTCTTGGATGACTTGAAATTCAGAGAAGGAGTTAGGATGACTTGAAATTCAGAGAAGGGTTTAGTTTCATAGCCAACAAATTCTTCCTTCACTGGATGGTGCTGGGTATTGATGCAGCCCTCAAATGCATCACAAAATTAAAGAAAGAAATTACTGATCTTGCACAAGAAATCTTTTGATAATCAAGCCCTCATAAACAGCAGAAGGAAAGCAAATAACTAGTAAAAAAAACTATCCAGGAATTTACACCAACAAAATAAACTAGCTAAAGACATCAATAATTGTAACAAAGAAGTCACCTATCTGTACTTAGCTGACAACTATTACTTGACAAACAGAAACAATGTTCAGACAAAGGATGACCATATAAAAAGCAACGTCTATATTTTTTTGAATACTCAATTTCAAGTGTCTCTGACTCAGATCAAGATTCTCATCTATGCACTAATACTTCCTTTTTACCACCCAGACCATCAAGTGACAAGACAGAGCAACAACGTTCTGTTTTTTAAGAAGGGCAAAAGAACAGGCAGAGAGAGAGGTCATTACTGGGTCCAGGACTCACCCAGAAAAGGCAAACATGTTGACAATATTACCAGAGGTGAACCATTCATCAGAGATTACTACCTAAAGGGCTAATGAAATGGGCCCTATTTTCAAGCTTTCATCACAAATTTTGACTTCTTCAGAGATCTCGATGATGAGTGGAGGCCCTTCTTCTGCACCCACTGAGGGACGTAGCTTTTTCAATATCAAAATGAGAACCATAGATTTTTCCCCAAAAATAGACGAAACCATTTTTGAAAAACAATAAAGATCTTGGTGCCAATGATGCAACCAGCCTGTATCAGCCTTCAACCTGTAACCCTCAACCACAATCAATTCCTGAAGAAATATTGTCCTTTGAAAAGGTTTTCCTAAGGAATGTGAAAATTGTAGTTGTCAAAGTCAAAGACAGGGCATATGTCACAACATATCCAAAGATGTATCCAGATGTATGACTCCCAAAGCTGATGATATCCATTTCTTTTTTGAGTGTCTTGAATTGAGAAAGTTTTGGAAAGGGGTGGGAGACGCTATATGTGGCATTTTTAAAGCTTCTGTTGAAGTCAACCTATCTCTAGTGTTTTTTGGCGACGATGGATCGTTCAGTCTGAATGCATCACAGTTACAGCGTGGACTGTTATTATACTTGATACTTCTCGCCCGGAGAGAGGTCTGTAAGAAATGGAAAGACCCCCTCCCCCCGAAGAGCGAAGACTGGCTGAAGGCTGCTTTTGCTATGCTGCGCATTGACCAGGATGGTGCAGGGGAAAGCACGACTAATATTTGGCAGCCGTTTTTGAGTTGGGGTCATAACCTGAGACTAATATAATCAGTCCTATGATTACACCAAGTCCCAACTAAATTTGGGCCGGTCTGGGCGACCTAAGCAAGTGCGGTAAGTCAAAGGGCGTCTAGATAGAAATATTGGCTTTGTAAAGATCCGCAGAAGCTTATTGGTGAGATGAGGACAAAAATAAAATTTAAAAAAAAACTAAAAAAAAAAACATATCCAAAGATGAACATGAGTCCACCGAGACTGTGAGACACAACCAAGACATTATCATAAAGCTTACTGATAAAGGTGAGAGTATTGTGATCCAAAATACTACTGACTTTTGACAGGAAATTCTAAGCTAATATTTGTTTCTGATCACTACACCAAATTACTAAGAAACCCCACACATGAAATAGGTTTCTCTTTCTCAACCTTACCAATAAAGCATTAGAAGTTGGTTGCCTTCAGGAAAAAAATTCATTCTTTCCTCAATAAACTCAACCCCCAGAATTCTGACATTATACACCTTACTAAAATTACACAAATGCCTTACAGACCGCCCTGGCCACCCAATTGTTTTAGTCTGTGGCTCTGTCTTAGAACCTTTGTGTCATTATATTGATTTATACATATAGACACTGTTGACGGTTTCTGCCTGCTGCACAAGCTCCCATTGAGAAATGGGAGTTTCCAACTGCATTATGTGCGGTTGGATCGCAATTCGGTGTGCGGAACGGCCGACCTATGGTCGGGCAGTTCATGCACCGAAATGGTGTCGGTCGGAGACAACTCCGACCGACATCGTACTCAGGCCCTTTGTATGTAACCTATGAAAATATTGAGATAAAAAAGTGTGAAACAGATTATTGTTACAAAAAAGGTAAGTATATCAACTTTACTATGTATAGTATTATATTTATTTTAATCTAAATATTACAATTTAAAATAACAATACAATTAAAAATGAATATATATTATACTTAAAAATATTATAAAATAAAACTAACACAACAATATATACTTTAAAAAATATTATATAAACAATTAATAAAAATAAGTTATATCAACATCATAATTAACATTAAATAATACGCAAATTTATTACAAAAACAAATTGCAAATTATATAAATAGAATAAAAAAGAATAAACCAAAAAAGTAACACAATTAATATTCAAAAATATGTAGAAAAAATGAAAATACATATTACGACTCATAACTAGTTGGGAAAGTGTTCGACTTTGCAGGGGTCAGATTGACTATTCTCACTCCACCTCAGCAATACTAGGGAAAGTGTTGGATTTTGGAGAAGTCAGATTTACTATTTAGTTATGTATGGCCCTGCAGGGGAATTGACAGATCCCATTCCAGTTTCTCAGGGGGTGAGACCGGGGTGTGTACTAGCCCCCACTCTGTTTTTGTTATGCATTAACGACTTGGTAAACATGCTAGAGCAGTGTAAGCATGATGCCCTGCATCTGGCCAACAGGAAGGTCCCGGCTCTCCTGCTTACGGACGGCACACTACTGGTCTCGAGATCCCCAATGGGTATCCCAAATCTTCTGGTCCAGTTCGGGGTATTCTGCAGGCAGAGAGGGCTGGAGATCAATACAAACAAGACCAAATATATGGTATTGTACCCCTGCCAGACGGCCAGATTACACCCGGTCCTTAATGGTACCCAATTGGCGAGGGTTCGCACCTTTGAATATCTGGGGCTTACTCTCAATGAGCACTTTGGCTGTCACCTCAGACTCACAAATCCAAACTCGGATTAGAACATTATAGTGGTGGCCTTCTGAGAGCCTTGTAAGGATCCAGCTTACGTCCGATGACACCAGTATTGCAAATCTATAACTTGCAAGCCTTGGGGGGTCCCGGTATGCAGGGGGGCTTTGGGGGCATGCTAATATCAATGATTTGGAGTTGATGGAAAAAAAATCTTCAGACTTGTTAGAACTGGGGGTCTCTAGTTGGCAATGGTATACACCTTTGACCAAATAGGGACCCTTGCTTCTAGTCAGGGAAAGGGGGATTACACTACTGGATAACCCCTGCTCACCCCCTTGGTAGCTTGGCACGAGCAGACAAGCTTATCTCAGAGGCAGTGTGTTAAGCATTTGTGAACACATACAGTAATACAGTAAAAACACTACAGATGGACACCACACAGGTTTTATAAAAATAAGTATTTTTTTATATAGACTTAACACAAGACCATAAACTACAAAAATCCACATTACTGTACTCAAAATAGACTTAAAGATGGTAGAAGTAACTTAGTTCAAGAGGATGATAAATGCGACACGTTTCTCACAAAAGTACCTTTGATGCGTAATGCAAAACAAACAAAGGGTCCGCAGGGAGGCGTTGCGGCGAGCAGGCGCCTCGATGCGATGCGACGATCCGGTGCGATGACAGTGCGCCCTTGATGCGATGCGACGACGTGAAGATGATGCGTGCACGCCCGACGGCCGTGCGGCAAACTCTGTACCTCTGGAGCCGCGACAGGCCCTGCGACACGCCTCTCCGGTGATGCGACGGCAGGCAGCTGCGAAGGCGACACGCTTCGCCGGTGATGCGACGGCGACCCTTGCGGTGGCGACACGCTTCCCCGGTGATGCGACGGCAGGCAGTTGCAACGAAGACACGCTTCTCCGGTGAGGCGACGGCAGGCAGCTGCGACGAAGACACGCTTCTCTGTTGATGCGGCGGCGGCCTCTGCGGCAGCGACATGCTTCTCCGGCGATGCAACGGCAACAGCTGCGACAGCGACACGCTTCTTCTCGTTGAGTTGCGCTTCCAGCTCCCAGCGACACGCAGGCTTCTGAAGACAGAATCCCCAGCAAGGGAATTCAGGAGGGAGCTGGTGGTGAAGTCTTGTAGCCCTGAGACTTCAGCAGGAGGCAAGCTCTAGTTCAAGCCCTTGGAGAAATATTCTGCAAGATGATGAAAGTTCTTTGAAAGTTCCTTCTCCTTTCCTTGGCAATGAAGACCACTGCAGGCCAACCCAGCACACTGGCAGAGGGGCAGTCCAAACTCCTGCAGCTTCCTTGGTTCTTCTCCTTGGCAAAGGTTCGTCTTGTTGTTCCAGAAGTGATCTAAAGTTCTAGAGTCTGGGTCCCCCTTTTTATACCCATAAATCCTTTGTCCTCTGAAGGCAGAGGGTCCTGTACCTAGTCCACACCAGTTCTGGGTGCATTCTGCCAGCGCACACCTTCTTCCTTTGTGAGAGTGGGCCAGGGTCATCAGACACACCACAGGAGGTGGAGCCAGCGTTGTGGAAGGCAGGCACAGCCCTATTCAGGCTCAGGTGCTACTCCTCCCACCACTCCTCATGCAGATAGGTCTATTCAGCCTAGTGCTGACTCACCCTTTCTCCTGGAGTCCCCCAGCCCCTGTCACTCACAAAACCAGACATACAATACACAAGCTAGCAGAGGCAGGCTGGATAGTTAGGCAAGAAAATACCTACTTTCTAAAAGTGGTATTTTCAAACACAGAATGTTAAAACCAACTTCACTAAAAGATGTATTTTATCATTCTGAGTTCAGGCATACTAAACTCGAATTTCTACCATGTTCCCTGGGTCAGTTAGGATTATAAGATGTTATAATCAAACTGCCCATTCTGGCCTATGGGGACAGGTAGCCTTGCAATAATGAAAAACGAAATAGGCTGTAATTCACTATCAGGTCATGCCACACACATCAGGGCATGACCTACCTTTTACATACAATGCACCCTGCCCTAGGGCCTACCTTAGGGGTGTCTGATATGCAGAAAATGGAAGGTTTAGGGACTGGCAAGTGGGTGCACTTGCCAAGTTGACATGGCAGTCACAGACTGCACACAGGCTCTGCAATGGCAGGCCTGAGACCCACTTTACAAGCTGCTTCTGTGGGTGGCACAACCAGTGCTGCAAGCCCACCAGCAGCATTTGATTTACAGGCCCTGGGCACCCATGGTGCACTATACAAGGGTCTGACAAGTGAATCAAATAATCCAATCATGGAGTCACTAATCAATACATCAATTTAACATAGGGAGCACTTGCACTGTGGCACTGAATAGCAGTGGCACAGTGCCCAAAGCATCTAAACCAGCAACACATATCAAAAACAGAGGAGGCAATCAGTGAAAAAATGGAAGGGAGACTCACGCCAATGGTACCAGGTCTAACACATGTCCCCTCCAGCTGAAATGTGGGGAGGACTACCCAACCCCTTGGGAGTTCTCTTCACTAAGGCGGAAAAATCTGGACAGACCATCAGCATTGGCGTGTTCTGTACCAGGGCGGTGTTCCACCGTGAAGTCCATCCCCTGTAGGGAAATGGACCACCTCAACAGCTTTCGATTCTCACCCCTCATCTGCATCAACCATCCGAGGGGCCTGTGGTCTGTCTGAACCCGGAAGTGAGTCCCAAACAGGTATGGTCTCAACTTCTTCAATGCCCAGACCACAGCAAATGCCTCCCGCTCAATTGCACTCCACCTCTGTTCCCGTGGAAGTAACCTCCTACTGATGAAGGCTACAGGTTGGTCTAGGCCCTCCTCATTAATCTGTGATAGAACAGCCCCTACACCATGCTCTGAAGTGTCTGTTTGGACAATAAATTCCTTTAAGAAGTTGGGCGCCTGAAGCACGGGTGCTGTGCACATGGCAGTCTTCAGGGCGTCAAAAGCCTTCTGACAGGTGTCAGTCCAGTTCACTTTCTTGGGCTGCTTCCTGGAAGTCAACTCAGTCAAGGGTGCAACAATGTTGCCATACCCCTTGACAAACCTCCTGTAGTACCCTGTGAGTCCTAAAAAGGCTCTCACCTGTGTCTGGGTCTTGGGGGGTCCCCATGCCAGGATAGTATCAATCTTGGGTTGTAGGGGCGCCACCTGGCCGCTCCCTACCTGGTGCCCCAAGAACACCACAGAACCCTGCCCGATCTGGCACTTACTCGCCTTGATCGTAAGGCCTGCCTTCCGAGGTGCCATCAACACTTCCCAGAGGTGGCGCAGATGTTCTTCCCAACTGGCGCTGAACACTGCAATGTCATCCAGGTAGGCGGCACTGAAATCCTCCAGTCCAGCCAACACCTAGTTGACCAACCTCTGAAAGGTGGCAGGGGCATTCTTCATCCCAAAGGGCATAACCCGGAATTGGTAGTGCCCATCTGGTGTAGAGAATGCTGACCTCTCTTTGGGCCCCATCAGTTAAGGCGATCTGCCAGTACCCAGACGTTAAATCAAACGTGCTGAGGTACCGGGCAACCCCCAACCGATCAATGAGCTCATCAGCTCTGGGGATGGGGTGCGCATCAGTCCTGGTGACTGAATTGAGTCCTCGGTAGTCCACACAGAACCGGAGTTCGGGTGTGGCACCAGGCGCGGCAGCTTTTGGGACCAAGACCACTGGGCTGGCCCAAGGGCTGTGAGAGGACTCAATCACCCCTAAGGCAAACATCTTGGAGACCTCCTCCTTGATGTGAGCTCTGACCCTGTCAGTCACTCTGTAAGCCTTGTGCTTCACAGGAGGACTGTCCCCAGTATCCACATCATGGACGCACCACTCAGTGACACCAGGAACCAGGGAGAACAAATCAGAGAATTGTCCCAACAATTGGCTGCAATCTTGCTGCTGTTCAGGGGTCAGTGTGGCAGAGAGGCTGACACCATCCACTGACTCATCTTGCTCTGTTGCAGACAGGAGGTCAGGAAGAGGCTCGGTCTCCTCCTCCATTCCATCATCTGTCACTAGGAGCATGCCCACTTCGGACCTTTCTAAGTGGGGCTTCAGGCGGTTGACATGCAGGACCCGCAAAGGGTTCCTAGGAGACAGCAAGTTCACCAGGTAGGTGACATCACTCTTGCGCTCCACCACCTCAAATGGTCCGGTCCACCTGTCCTGGAGCGCACAGGGCTCTACAGGGGCCATGACCCAAACTTTCTGCCCAGGTTGAAGCTCAATCAGAATGGCATTCTGATCGTACCACCGCTTCATTTCCTCCTGGCTGGCTTCCAGATTCGCCTGAGCGAGTTGTCTGAATCGCCTAGTCTGGTTCCTGAAGGCCAGCATGTAACTGTATACATCCTGGGGAGGTTTCCTGGGAGATTGCTCCCAGCCTTCCTTGACCAGACGCAAAGGTCCTCTTACTGGGTGACCATACAGCAGTTCAAAGGGACTGAACCCTAAGGACTTCTTTGGCACCTCACGGTAAGCAAAAAGCAGGCATGGCAAGAGGACGTCCCACTTACACCTCATAGGTTCCTCAAGACCCATGATCATGCCTTTAAGGGTCCGGTTGAATCTCTCAACCAGCCCATTACCTTGGGGGTGGTAAGGAGTGGTGAACTTATAGGTAACACCGCACTCCTGCCACAGGGACTTCATATAGTTAGATATGAAGTTTGTACCACGGTCTGACACCACCTCTCTCGGGAACCCCACACGGGAGAAAATCCCCATCAGTGCACGTCCCACCACGGGGGCCGTCACTGTCCTGAGCGGGATGGCTTCCGGGTACCGGGTAGCATGGTCCACCAAGACCAGGATACACCTGTTGCCCATGGCTGTCTTGGGGTCCAGAGGCCCCACAATGTCAATGCCCACCCGTTCAAAGGGGGTATTGACTACAGGGAAAGGTTGGAGAGGAGCTTTGTGCTTCCTTCCACTTTTCCCACTTGCCTGGCAAGTTTGACAAGTCCTACAATGAGTATCTGAACTCTTGCGCATCTGGGGCCAATAAAAGTGGGTGACAAGCCTTTCAAAGGTCTTGTTCTGCCCCAGATGTCCAGCTAAAGGCACATCATGAGCCAAACCCAGTAGGAAGGCTCTGAAGCGCTGGGGTACCACCAGCACATGGGCTGACCCAGACTCAGCAACCTTAGGCTCGCTATACAGGAGGTCGTTCTCCCAGTAGATCCAATGTGATCCAGACTGATCACCTGCTGCCTGGTTGGTGGCCTGTTGCCGCAAACCCACAAGAGAAGGGCACTTCTTCTGCTCCTCACAAAATTCCTCCCTGGAGGGGCCTCCTTCTTGCTGCCAATGGGTCAGCTCAGGCAGGTCCCCCAGTTCGGCCACTTGTTCACCTGTAGGTTCCAGGGCATCCCCCTCAAGGTCTGCCTCCTCCTGGACCGTGGGAACTATGGGGGCCGGTCTCCCACGCCCCCTACCTCTTCTCTTTAAGGCAGGGGTCTGGGTCATATTTTCAGGCTCCAGAACCTCTTCAACACCCTTACTGGCTGCCATAGACCGAGTGGTCACACACGCCCACTCAGGCAGACCCAACATCTCCAGATGAGACCTTCTCTCCACCTTAGCCCAAGGGAGCTCTCTAAATCATTGCCCAACAGACAATCAACAGGCATGGCTGGCCTCACAGCTACTTGAAGAGTACCTGAGACCCCCCCACTCAAAGGGAACTTGAGCCACCTCACACTGGCTCTGCGAGTTGTCCGCGGCAACTACAGGGAAGAATGCATTGGGGATAACCTGCTCTATGGACACCAGCCGGCAATTGACAGCTGTCACACTAGCCCCAGTGTCTCTGAGAGCTTTCACCCTATGGACATTGATGGTCACCCACTGCCTGTACTTCTTAGTGTTATCAGGCAGCTGGGTCTCAGGGACCATCTCAAAGTCTCCTAGTGAGACAAGGGACATTTCTGCGGGACCCCACCCACCTTGGGCACCCATCTCCTCCCCCCCCAGGGCTACACTCGCCATCTGACGGGGTGGTGCACGTGGTGGTGCTTTGGAATCCCTCATGGGACACTGTGCATCATACCAATGGTGGCCCATTTGACCACACGTAAAGCACTTAGAGGGGCCCCTGTGAACAGGTTTACCTGTCGGGCCTCTTGCTTTTTCTCAGGAGGAGGCTGGGAACCCTTCCCTTGGTTCCCTTGGGAATTACTTTGGGGCCCTTTCTGGAACTCCCTCTGTTTACCCTTGTCCCCCCCACTCTTCTGCTGGGGACCCTGCCCACCTTTGGCAAAGTCTCCCACGTGACCCTTGTGGACCCGGGTGCTGACCCAGCGGTCCGCCTCCTCAGCAAGCTTCCTAGGGTTAGTTAACTTGCTATCAATAAGGTGCTGGCGTAGCTCTGGAAAACAATTAGCAGACAAGTGCTCCCATGCAAACAAATCATAGAGCGCTTCAAAAGTATCCACTTTGCTACCCTTCACCCAACCATCCATAGCTATGCAAAAGAAAGACTGATACTCCACCCAGGTAGTTGCCTCCAGCTTCTTACAATTCCTGAACCTCTGTCTATAGAGTTCTGGGGTCAAACCATACCTTGTCATCAGGGCTTCCTTCATGTGGGCATAAGACATCCTATTCTCACTGGGTAGGTCTAACAACGTATCCCTCCCCTCACTCACAAAGCGGCCCCACAACCCCGCTCCCCAATCTTTCTCAGGGACCTGGTGGGCCAACATTGCTATCTCATAGGATGCAAACCACTGCCCAATATCTTCCTGTCTGTGGAATTCCTTTATGACATCCTTGGGGATATGGACTCTGCTTTCTGCAGGCACAGATCGTGCGCTGCCACCAGAGGGATTGATTTCCAAGCCTTTTGCTTTGAGCTCTAACTCCCTCAACATTCTCTCATGCTCCATCCTCATTCTCTCTCTCCCCAAGGACAACCTGCTATTCTCTAGGTCCCTCTGACCCTCCATTTTGAGCCTGGCCATCTCCAGCTTGTGCGCCCTGTCTCTTTCCCTGTCTTCCAGCTCTCCTGGGGACGGGCCTTTGGAAGAGACGCTACTGCCAGGCGGGGACGGTACCCCTGCCCTGGCTGGAATCAATGGTATATTCAGCTGCCCTTCTGCATCCCCAACTGACTCCACCACCAGATCCGGGGTATTTCTTGCTTCCACCCAGGCCCTCAGCGACTTTTGGTATTCATCCTTTTTGGCAATGCCTGGGGTAGCAATTTTAATTTTTTTGCAAAAGCGCTTTAGCTGTTTCACATTGTAGGTTTCCAACCTCTCTTCCTCAAAATCTATATCCATAGATGCAACAGATGCTGGTTGGCTCATGGTAGTAAGAATTGGCAGTTCTCAGAAAAAATAACAGTCCAAGGAGAAAAAAAATTCTACCCAAAAAGTATGTGGTTGCGTTTGGTCTGCACTCACTAGTAGTGTACACCAATCACTGTCCAGAATGCAAAGTCCAAATGCAAGTCCAGAATCCTCACCGCTGACCACCAATGTTAGAACTGGGGGTCTCTAGTTGGCAATGGTATACACCTTTGACCAAATAGGGTCCCTTGCTTCTAGTCAGGGAAAGGGGGATTACACTACTGGATAACCCCTGCTCACCCCCTTGGTAGCTTGGCACGAGCAGACAGGCTTATCTCAGAGGCAGTGTGTTAAGTATTTGTGAACACATACAGTAATACAGTGAAAACAATACAGATGGACACCACACAGGTTTTATAAAAATAAGTATTCTTTATATAGACTTAACACAAGACCATAAACGACAAAAATCCACATTACTGTACTCAAAATAGACTTAAAGATGGTAGAAGTAACTTAGTTCAAGATGATGATAAATGCAACACGTTTCTCACAAAAGTACCTTGGATGCGTAACGCAAAACAAACAAAGGGTCCGCAGGGAGGGCGATGCGGCGAGCAGGCGCCTCGATGCGATGCGACGATCCGATGCGATGCGATGAGAGTGCGCCCTTGATGCGATGCGACGACGTGAAGATGATTCGTGCATGCCCGACGGCCGTGCGGCGAACTCTGTACCTTTGGAGCCGCGACAGGCCCTGCGACACGCCTCTCCAGTGACGCGAAAAGAAAATGATGCATCGAAAGTTAAAGACAGGAAGGAAGAGAGCAAAATGGAAAGAAAGAATACAATAAGTACAAAAAATACCCATAGGTAAGGGTGCAAGCAAGAGCCATCTGATCCAGAGAAACTGAAAAAGATAAGTGGTGTACAGGAAAGAGAGGCTTAGTAGGCAAGATAAAGCTAGAGTGTGTGACTTCTCAAGAGTTGGCTGGTCCGTTACCAAACGTGCTGGTGGAAGTGAGTTCCGACCTAATGTCTACCTCTGTGGTTGTGCGTTACAACTTTCGTTGGTGGCGGTTTGTTGTGCCAGCCCAGGGCAGAAGGTTTTTCTACAGTGCAAGCCTTGCTGTGATCTGCATCTTGGTCTCTCACCTGTCTGTAGAGTGACCAGATTTCGAAAACAAAGACTCCGACATGCCACAAACATAGAAGTAGGACTACAGGTCGACCCTCAGAAATACCCCAGACATCGAGCGTCTAGGTGGAATTAAATGTAACGTTTACAGTAGTATTTATCATATGTGTTTTGGAACACATGAAACCCCACCCCTCCCTTTGTTCAGTCAAACTTCTCTTTTAACCTGGAAATTTTTAGACTTCAAAACCGGAACTGTCTTGGCAAATCTGGGATAGCCATTCACCCTATCTGTCTGGCGCTTAGCCATGCATCCATGGCTGAGC
Source organism: Calotriton arnoldi (assembly GCA_963921515.1). Classification (NCBI taxonomy): domain Eukaryota; kingdom Metazoa; phylum Chordata; class Amphibia; order Caudata; family Salamandridae; genus Calotriton; species Calotriton arnoldi. The sequence goes on along the minus strand of CAWUFW010005915.1, from coordinate 1,172,488 downwards.
CCTAGATGGGCTAACACACCATACTTGAAGGGAAACATGGTATACGCAGAGTCGTGTATCCATTGGTCCATAAAACGAAACGAACAAACATGAACACAGTCGTGCTTTTTTAAAAAAGAAACGTTTATTTTTTACATAAATAAATAAATATGCTATTGTGTGCACAATGCATGTAATCACAAGCATGTTTAGAAACAGGTACATTGGCAACTCAAAGTCCGGTCAGAGGTAACACCCGGGGCGTGAAGTGTGCGTCGAGGGGTCCCCGGGACTCAAACTCAGATCAACACTTAAACAACATTTGTACAAAACGCCCCAGTTTTAGGGCTGGAAACAGTGTTCATTTGGCTATTGAACATGCGCGCAGAAGGTTGTGCTGGTTCGGGGCCAGCGGACTCCACGCAGTTGCTTGCAGAAGAGGGGTATTTGACACCAGCATACACACGCACAGGGGCATATTTGGGCAATATGTACATGGTCTGTGCAGAGTCACTGAGTGGAAACCAAGAGAGGCTATGACTTTAATCTTGTCTGTCGCCATTTCTTGTGATTTAAACGACACATTTACACAGAGTACGTTCTGGTTTTGGCACATGCCTTCTTCTGGTGCTGCCTCTTGGTAGTCTCGGCAAGTCTTTCTAACTGGCTCCGGGTGCGTCTTGAGTATCCCTCGAGGGCCATGGAGGAGCCAGTGGGCAGCCTGGTCAACTAGTCTCTTGCTTCTTTCTGCACCCTTCTTCCCTCTTTCTGCACCCTTCTTCCCTCTTTCTGCACCTCTCTTGCATGTTTCTGCACCTCTATTGCCTCTTTCTGCACACACAGGGCTACTTTTAAACTGACCTCAGGCTCAGCAGTGCACACATGCAAGTGCAGAAAAGGGCTGCTGGCCTCTAAACTGCCATGCCCTATTATATGCTAGGGACTTAGAGGTAGTTTTAATTCCCCTGCCCTATTATGTACTAGGGCCTTACAGGGGAGGTCATGTCAATCACAGGGTTACCCCAACCCATAGTGTACCCTAGTGTATGTAGGTGTTTTCACTGTATTCTAAGTGTCATTCAGCATAGCACTGGCTCCGGGCCTGGTTAGGCAGAGCCCAGGGTCAGTCAGAGTCAGATACTATCAGTACCAGTCAGCAAAAAGTTGGGGGGTGTCCAGGGCACAGGATGACTTTGCAACAAGGCCTCTTTCTGCACCTCTGTTGGTTCCTTCTGCATATCTCTTGCTTCTTTCTGCACCTTTCTTCCTCTTTCTGGACTTCTGTTGCCTCTTTCTGCAGTTCTCTTGCTTCTTTCTGCACCTTTCTTCCTCTTTCTGCACATGTCCTACCTCTGTAGGCATAGTTAGAAATCAGCATTCAAAAAACCTTAGAAATTCACTGAAAAAGCCATAGGTTTCAGGGACGTTATAGTTAGAAATTAGCATTTAAAAAACCTTAGAAATTCACTGAAAAAACCATAGGTTTCAGGGACGTTATAGTTAGAATTTAGCATTTAAAAAACCTTTGAAATTCACTGAAAAAACCACAGATTTCAGGGACGTTATAGTTAGTTGGACATTTCACTCGTACAAAACCAGTGAAATTCGGCCGTTATAGTTTGTTCAGCTAACTATAACTCGCGCCCCCGCAATGCATTGCTGATGACATCAAATATTACATCATTCATGACATGGTCAGTGACATCACTGATGACATCACTGATGACATCTCAAATGACATCACTGACATTACTGATGACATCATCCACGTGATAATCTGATGCAACTCCTCACACCCTAATATAACCTTTGATACACCCACTCTAAAATACAGACTACCATTTTCGAAACCATAGACACACCAATACCAGTTACTACATACCCACTCACTGATTCCTAGGTCTACACACACATCCACTTATTCACTCATACAGTCACTCATACATGCAGTCACTCATCAATACAGCACTATCATATGCACTCATATACCTATACAGACACTTACACACCACCACTCACACACCACCACTCACCCATAGAGTTACTCACACACATAGTCAGTCATGCAAAGAATCAATCACACTCCCATTTACTCACCTATACAGCTATACACACACCACCTCACTTATTCATACATATACTAACGCATACTTACTTTCTTATACAATCACTGATACAAGCACACACTCATCCATAAAGCCATTATCACAATCACTCATTTAGCTGAACTAACTATAACGGCCGAATTTCACTGGTTTTGTATGAGTGAAATGTCCAACTAACTATAACGTCCCTGAAACCTGTGGTTTTTTCAGTGAATTTCAAAGGTTTTTTAAATGCTAATTTCTAACTAAACGTCCCGGAAACCTATGTTTCGGAGGATTAAGTCCACTTGTGTCCTGAGGTCCTCAGGACACAAGAGGACCTCATCGCCCCACCAGCAATGCGCCAAGAGGCGCATTTGCAGAGTGGTGTAAAAAGGGGCGTGGCCTCGGACCACCTCTCTGCAACGCAGCTCTGTGGCGCATACTGGAGGTACCTGGTGGGCTAGTTGGCCCCCAGGGACCCTCAGTATTCAAGGGGAATTAATTCCCCAACTTACAACGCACCAGGGGGCGCGTTTGCAGAGTGGTGCAGGGAGGGGGCGGGGCCTCCGGCGAGATGCCGGCTTCTTTTACCATTTTTGGGGCCCTGAGGAGCCCATCCCCCAGGGCCTAACCCCTTTTTATAAAAATAAAAAAATAAAAACAGGAAGGGTGCCGCGTGGCCCCCCTCCCGAGGCCAATTTTGGCCCTGGGGACCCCATCCCCCGGGGCATGGCCAGCCTTTTTAAAAAAAATTTTTTAATTCTTTGGAGGGGGGTCACGTGGCCCCATGGACCCCATCCCCAGGGACCGGCCCTCACCGTTGGGGACCGTGGGGGGAGCCTCAATGCCCCCATGGTCCCACCGGCTCCCCGCCTCCTGCGGGAGCTGGCATTGCTTTTGCACAAGGGGAGCTGCTGACATGCAGCTCCCCTTGTGCAAAAGCAATTCTGCTTTGGTTTTTGGAAGCGTCTCGCGTCCAAAAACCAAAGCAGAGTTTGCTATGACAGCAAACAGCAATGTCCCGGGGGTGGGCACCCCGGGACTTTGCAGGAGCCGGCCCTGGGGGGTGGCGGTCCCCAGGGCCATCAAGGGCTCCAGGAGGGGGGCTGTGTGGCCCCCCTCCCTACATTTCAAAGCCCCAGGGAGGTGGTGGTCCCCAGGGCTTGGGGGGCCCATGAGGCCGCCCCTGATTAATAACAGAAACCCGGGGGAGGTAGTGGTCGCCGGGGCTTGGTGGGGCCCGCGAGGCCCCCCACTAATCAAGGAAGCCCCGGGGAGGTGGTGGTCCCCGGGGCTTGGGGGGCCCACAAGGCCCCCCGACCCTATTATATAAAAGCCCTGGGGAGGTGGCAGTCCCCGGGGCAGCGTGGGGGGGTTGGGACCCACCCACGCATTTATTATTGAAGCCCCGGGGAGGTGGTGGTCCCCCGCACACTATTAACTAAGCTCCAGGTAGGTGGCGGTCCCTGGAGCTACGGGGGCCCCCGCAAATTAATTACGCATTGCCCCCGGGACCTGGCCCACCCGGGGGCTTATGTACAAGGAAGCGATTCGTTTTTATTTTATTTTCTCAGCCGGATTCGCAAACCCAGCGTGAATTCGGCCATTTAAAAAAAAAAAATGCTTTTTTTGGCCCTGGGGATCCTTGTGGGACCCCCTGAGCAGGCCTACCTGCCTGCTTCTACCCTGCCCCCTTTTCTTGTTTTTCACCATTTTTTCTACTGATTTCTTGTGACTCGGTTACTGAGTCACAAGATGGCTGTCAACAGTTCCTGGTTTGGAGTGTTGGCAGCCAATCAGAAGTCAGCTCGTGCTCGGGAGGTCCCTTGCTCACTTTGCCACTGGATTCAAGCAAGCCTGGCTGATGATGGCTGAAATGCCAGAAACCGGTCCTAGGATGCTTGTTTCCGGGCCAGGGAAGACATGGCTTGGCAGTTCAGGCTGGACTGTTCCCATGAGGCACAGGGTCAGACTGATTTGCATATGGCCATGTCTGAACTGGGGTGGTGGAGTGAGCTAAAGAATGATGATGGATTAAACCCAGATCAGTTGACTGGGGGTGAGTGTTTGATTGGCTCAAACGTTCCGTCCATCATCCCCTTTTGTATCGCTTTGGTCGCCCTAAGTTGGCGGGGGTATGCCCAGACGTGGGTCCCTTGCTCACTTTGCCACTGGATTCAAGCAAGCCTGGCTGATGACGGCTGAAATGCCAGAAACCGGTCCTAGGATGCTTGTTTCCGGTCCAGGGAAGACATGGCTTGGCAGTTCGGGCTGGACTGTTCCCATGAGGCACAGGGTCAGACTGATTTGCATATGGCCATGTCTGAACTGGGGTGGTGGAGTGAGCTAAAGAATGATGATGGATTAAACCCAGATCAGTTGACTGGGGGTGAGTGTTTGATTGGCTCAAACGTTCCGTCCATCATCCCCTTTTGTGTCGCGACTCCTCCTCGGTGCTCAGATAACGAAAGTTTTCTTTTTTTAATTTCTCAGGAACTACCAAACAGATTTACACCATTTAAAAAAAAGGTCGCTTTCTGAACCAAGAGCTACATTTTTGCCAAATTTGGTGTAATTCCGTTCAGCAGTTCGGGCTGTAGCCTGTTCCAATTTTTCCTATGGAAATTAACATGGGAAAACGCGTTTTGGGACCCCCCTTTTTTCTCGGCCCCCGCTGAACGAATCACCACGAAACTTTCAAGACAGGAGCTGACCGGAGCGGGCCATTAGTTTTGAAAATTTCGCGAAGATTCGTCAAACGGCGCCAAAGATATTGGCAAATCAAAGAACGCTTTTCCTATGGAAACTAGGTCCTAACTATAACTATTTACTGGTGACTGCCAGTAGGTAAAATATATATATATATATATATATATATATATATATATATATATATATATATATATATATATATATATATATATATATATATATATATATATATATATATATTCACTAAAAACACAGGTTTCAGGGATGTTATAGTTAGAAATTAGCATTTAAAAAACCTTTGAAATTCACTGAAAAAACCACAGGTTTCAGGGACGTTATAGGTAGAAATTAGCATTTAAAAAACCTTTGAAATTCACAGAAAAAACCTCAGGTTTCAGGGACGTTATAGTTAGTTGGATATTTCACTCGTACAAAATCAGAGAATTCAGCTGTTATAGTTAGTTGAGCTAACTATAACTCGCGCCCGCAATGCACTGCTGATGACGTCACATATTACATCACTCATGACATGGTCAGTGACATCACTGATGACATAATCAATAAAAACATTTATTTTACATTATATTCATATCCTCATGTGTTGCTTCATTCAGGTAGACAGCAACACATGAGGATAACAAATCTCTGATCAAGGTGTGTTAAAATCAGGATTAGTGAGACAGAGGTAAAACAGGCCCATATAGGGTGGTATACCGAAAAGACTAGCATGAGGTTATGGGAATGTTGGGCCTATATAAGGCATAATTACAGTATCATAGATAATAATGTAGGAACTCAAATATGGCCACAGGAATGCTCAGGAATTCCGCTGTATTCTTTTTGGCCACAAATGATTTGGGAGTTGAATTAAAAATGAATTGCCACATTCCATCATTACCAAGGCTACAAAATGGTGACTAACTGTGTAACTAAAATGTAATATACAAAGAAATATCTAATCAGCGTAATGAAAATAATTAGTTCACACACGATTTGAAAAAAAGTAGCAAGATGCGTTTGAATTAAGTACATAGGAATGAATTGAATTGTTTTGTTGCTGCTAATACTGTAGAAGGATGTGTAATTGTGCTAAGACTAATGCCCCAGTTATATGTTTGTGAAGCTCGGAGATTCCACACGAGAGCACCCTCGTGGATCGAGCACCCGCCTGTGAGTGCAGAACCAAGGGGCTCATTATGATGGCGGAAGGACCGCCACCGCCGGGCCGGCGGTGGCGGTCCTTCCGCCATCATGAGGAAAATTCCCACCGCCTAATTAGGATGGCAGTGGGAATCACAATGGTTCCGCGGCAGACGGGAGTCTTTTTGCGGTGGATATCCTGCTGCAAAAAGACAGGTACCCCCCTGCAGTTCCATGCACCAAGTGGCAGGCACCACGTGGTGCCTGCCAAGTGGTGCAGGGAAATGCGGTGCATGCACCTTTATCATTGCGGACGGTGCTGCAGCCATAGCACCTCCCACAATGATAAAGGCCCAGGATGCGCCCGCCATAGTGGCGGGCACATCCTAATTCACCCAGCGGGACCGCCGCCTTACCGACGGGCGGTCCCAGAACCGCAACAATGGCGGGCAGACTGATGTCCGCCCGCCATCATAATGAGCCCCCAAAGGAGCAAGTGGAGCGAAGAATATATATATATATAGTGAAACGTAATCAATAAAAACATTTATTTTACATTATATTCATTTTATTATTATTTTACATTTATTACTATGCATATATATACAAGTTTTCATATTAATACATTTAAAATATTAAAAACATGTATATAAAGTAAAATACAAATTTTATTAGTTATATTATCTCTCTATATATATTCATAGTAATACATCTAAAATATAAAAAAATTAACACAATGTAAAATAGATATTTTTACTAATTATGTTATATAAATATAAACATATATGTGTGTGTGTTTGTGTTTTTATATAAGTATAGATTTATATGTAGTATTAAATATTAGTGGAATATATAAATAGGTCCAGGTGTCCATCTGGTTCTCAGAGCAGTTTTTGCTGAAAAAAAATCTAAGTCCAAAGTTTGGATTTTGGTAGGAGGAGAGCACTTTAACACCACACGAAGGGTCCAAGACCTGGGAAAGGCACTACTTGGGGGGTAGGACTCATTCAAGCAGGGACCAGCAATGGCAGGCAGGTAAGTTGCAGGGTCTCATTAGCTTGTTGTGTTCCTGTAGCTCACACAAGAGGCCAGCCAGCTAGCCCTTGGAGTCAATCTGCTGGGCCTGGGTTCAAGAAGCATGTCGAGTCTTCCTTTCTCAGTCAACAGGGCCGTCCTTCTAGCAATGGTGCAGTCCTTCCAGCAGCAGGGCAGCAGAGCCATCCTTCTTTTGAGTCTTCCACAGGTCCAGAAGCGATCTGATTCCTAGTCTGAGATTCCCAACTTTTATACCCGTGATAGCCTTTGTGTGGGGGGGCAACACCTGGAACACTACCCTGCACTTCCTGGGTTTGGCTCCCAAATGTCTGGGGTACAAAAAGCTAGTGTCAGGTTCCTTTGTGTGTGCAGGAGGCTAAACCACTTGAAGTGAAAGTGAGGCTGGGTACAACTCCTCTCCCAGCCATCCTGGCAGGATGGTCCATCCTGTCACTCCTAGCCCCTTATTGCCTCACAGTCTAGAAGCAATACACATCCTTCAGCAGGAGAGCCAATCACATTTATGTGACCTTGGCTACTGGTAGAAAGGCACATTGGTTTAGCACAGAGAATTCCAACTTTCTAAAAGTGTCATTTTCAGAGTTGGGACATCAAATCTAACTTTACCATTAACGAGGATGTTAAATTTGAGTGTAAACATAATTTTCCTATCTGCTTTCAAACTAAAGCTATTACTTATTAAGTGCAATAAGGTAACCCAATGCTAGTCTATGGGAGAGAGACGCCTTACAATAGTGAAAAACTACTTTAGGAGTTTTTAACTATCAGGACATGTAAAACTGAAACCCACATTTCTTACTTTTTAAATACCATGCATGCTTCCCTAAGAGCCTTTAGAGCTTACTTTAGGGGTGACTTATAAGTATTATGAAATAGAAGGTTTAGGGCTGACAAAAGGTTTATTTTTCCAGGTCGAAATCGCAGCTTAAATGTGCTACAGGCTGCAGTGGCAGGCCTGAGATATGTTTTAAAGTATAAAACATGGCATAGTGAGTGCTGCAGGCCCACTAGTAGCATTACATTTACAGGCCCTGGGCACATGTATTACCATTTACTAGAGACTAACACCTAAACTAAATGTGCCAATTAGGTGTAGGCCAGTTTTACCATGTTTTAGGGGGGGTAGCACAAGCACTTTAGCCCTGGTTAGCAGTGGTTAAGTTCACAGTGTCCTAATGTCAACTAAGGAAGGTCAGTAACAGACGGCAAAAAGTCCGGGTCTGGATCAACAGTAATTCATAATACAGTTTACAAATTAATTAGCATAATTGCAAAATAAATACATTGGGCAATCAATTAAATTAACAACAAATTAAAAATAAGCAAATTAAAATGATAATTAATCAGTACATTTACATAATTAATTATCAATTTAATAAACAATAAACAAGTAATTATGAATTAAAAATAATAATGAACTTATTTAAAAACCTTCTAATCTAATCCCCTTCGAATCCAACAAACCCCTACTAATTTAACAATTTCTAATTTAATTTAAAAAAGTACAATTCATAAATAAATTCAAAAAACCAAAACACGATAAACACAAATATTATTAAATTACCAATAACTAAAATGTATCAAATTAATTAGGCAATGAGATTATATACAATTGTATTAAAAAGTTATATTATATACAACTTTAAATACATAAAAAACAACATTCTTACCTTCTATATTCTATCCCTTGATATTCTTGGCATCACAATATTCTGGCGGCCAAGATATTTGTGACTCCCGATATTTTTCATTCGCTATTTTGGCCCACGGACACTGCTCACTCTTGAAAAATGAAACTTCAAAATTTCATTTTTCTTTTTAAACGCATCCCGTTTCCCTTTAAGGAAAGCGAGTTGCATTAAAAAAAAAATGTTTGCTTTATTAAAAAAACAATCACAGACATGGTGGTCTGCTGACCCCAGCAGGCCACCAACGCTGTGACGGTTATTATTCAAAATGGGTCGCAAATTGCAGCCTACCTCATTAATATGCATGAGGTAGGTCAATTTACGACCCATTAGAAATTACTATTGAAAACTTGTATGTTTTCTTACATTAGGAATTGCGAATGGTTCAGTAATATGTACAAGTTTAATAAACTGGTTATTTGCATATTTTCTTATAGCTGCTGGAGATTTTGGTTTACACGGTGGTCATATTGTTCTGTCATTCATTATGTATTATCTCAGGAAGCATGCACATCATATGTACTTAAATTCTCAATCTACAATGCTCTATATATTTTTGCGTATAAGAATGTAGGAAAACAGATGCAGACCCATGCTATTGATGATATAAATATGTCATGATTGTTGAGGCTCTCACATTTTAGTTTTTACACCATATGCCCCCCTGATTCCTCTAGTAAGCCCTGTCTGGGCTTCTCTCCTGTGTCCCAAGGATGAGGTTATCCAGAGACAATATACCCATTGACAGTCTGTTGTCTATGTTTTTGCTCCAATTGAACCTCTTTCCAAAACACACTATTTAACTCCTTGGTTGTTGGGAATGTTGAATGATGATGTCCCGTTATATTTCCTCAATTATTAATATTTATTTTGTCTGTTTCAATGAAAACTATCCCTTCCCAAATGTATGTACATGCCGCCATCTTGGATTCTTCTAATAGATGACACTATCCTTCACATCGCACCTTGTGTTTCGTGCTGACAGGGACATGAGCCCTGCACCGCCTGTAGTAAGATTCTTGCCTGTCTTTGTGACCTGCATTCATTGTGGGCCTGAAGTTTTTGAATATGTATTTCAGAGTGTTGTTCCAATTCCTTGACACTCATGCACAGCAAGACTTCTTGCTGCGCCCACATCACACGGGTATGGGTAAGTCTGCCCACCGTCTCAGAGCCCATTATTTTACACCTACGAACAGATTTGACTTAAAATTGCTTAGATTATGTTTGTTGCAGAGTGATTTCTTCATCTGCAGAGTGATTTTTTCATCTGATTAGTCTTTGCACACGCTGCTCATCGTTTTGGTCTGATCACCACTTGGATATTGGGTTCCATACACCTTTCTCCTTTTAATTGATTTTATTTTTCAGGGAACAATGTCGATGAGCCTGTTTGGGGAAGTTTCTTTCTCTTTTTTACCTATTCAAAGTCACTGGCTGAGCTACACTGAACTAATTTTTCGATCCCCATTGTTTCTGCCCCTTATATAATGTTACATATAAATGTCACTGGACACCTGTCCTGATGACCACATTGCAATAATTTGGCCTAATAGGGTCAAAATATTAGATCGACAAATTAATTAATAATTTGAACTGAACCATAAATGAAGCATACTACATTTGACAACTGATACATTGTGCAGTACATTTTTGACAACGGAAACCTTCGGCCAAGAAAATTACTTTTGTATTGTAGAACGTCTGTTCAATTGTCTTCAACACTCAAGCACTGCATCATGACATTTTCATTACGTTTGTAGCACAGCTATCTGTCTAAATATAATATCAATCATCTGATCTCAGTGTTATTATTATTTTTTCTATCCCTGCTCCTTATTGATGGTCCGAGAGCTAAATTATTAATGGTTTTACTGTGACAAATATTGTACCCTCCACCCATTTGTGATCTTGTAGTTAGGTCAAGGATTATCACTTTGAACATTATTGTTGCTGTAACATTCATTGTTGTCCTCTATGTTGTGATTTCAACGGACATACCCTTGATAAGAATTGGGCTCCAAAAGGGCTAGGGATAAGGTGCCGTCTTACTCTATCCTTCCACGGACGGGCCATTGTCAAATGATTTGTTCTGTTGTTTTGGATTATATTAAGTCTCATCCACTTACTTCCTAAGCCAGGCAGGCACATGCCTAGAGTCTTAAAAATTGGAAACTCCAGTAAAGGGTGCGATTAAGTGTCACTCAGTTAATGATGCTTCGAACTATTTAATAAGGAGATTTGAAATGTTTTGGACCAAGAACTACCTATTTACATTATTAGGAGTCATTGTAGAAAAGCATCTAATTAATGGATTTCTAACTCACTAAACTTCATGTTAGGCAAGATGAAAAGAAATGGCAAGCCACTCCTAATGAAAATGATGCTGTGAATTAAAAAAAAGAAAATCGAGATTTATAAAAAAGAGTTGTTTACAGCAACATGGAATTACCTTGGTTGTGACAACACACTCAGTGAACTCTTTGGCCCTGATTACGATGCCGGTTGGATGAGCATCCGACCGACATCATGTCAGAATGGAAACCAACCGACTAGTAGTCGGCGGTTCCATCCAATGAATTAGGATGCGACCACCCATGAGGCAGTCGGAAACATACATTTTTCCATTGCGGCTTGTGCAGAGGCCAGAAAAGGGCTGCAGCTCAACCCACATTGGAAAAATTGATGTTTGCAAACATCCATGTACTGTGTGCAGGCACCATGTGGATGTTTGGGGGGGCACCATAGGTGCCCCCCCAGGCCTCATAGCGGAGGCCGCGGAGGCCGCGGAGGGACTGGGGCCCTGATAGGGGCCTCCAAAGTCAGTTTCCAGCAGCCTTTCAATGGCAATCGGACCACCATTGAAAGGCTGCCTGAAAGAGACTTCGTAATCCCTACAGAGGTGCCTGAGCAGGTACAGCCCCATTGTAGGGGATTACTTTCTGACCGACGGTCGGACGGGCTCCTTGAGCCTATCGGAATCATCAGACCCTCCACATGCTGCCTCTGCCGCCGCGCATCTAGATGTCGGTTGGACGGCAACCGACAGGCCATCGGTTGCAGTACGACCGGCATCATAATGAGGGCCTTTATTGTATCAAGATCTGTCACTCAGCCCAACTAAGATTCCTGCACTTATAAGCCTTCACAAGAACAATCGAGCCCAGTAATTTTGATCTAAAATCAAAAGGATTTATGTTTGAATCAAGGCAGATAGGGATCTGCTAGGCAACAGTTCTAGCTCAGGATCTTTTGTGGTCCTTTCATTAAACTGGGCTTTTTTTGCAAGTAGATCAAAAAGAAATCAGAGCCACGCTGTTGAAGATTAAGGGCCTGATTTAAAGTTTGGCGGACGGATTATGTACCATCGTCATGGTGAAGTACTTTATTCTCACCATTGCAAGTGAACTTCGCCTTCCAGAATTAGATGTCTGCCAGCCAAGCACCGCAATTACAGCAATCCAAGCCATAATTAGGCCCTTAGTTTTTCTATGTTTTTATAAAATGTCCCATAATTTGGCCCCTGACGAGGGGCCAACCCTGAAATGCACGGGGGCACAGAGGTTTTGAACATATATCAATGAAAAATTTGAAAAATTCTTTATGATGACTTCAATAAAGGATTTTAAATGAAGTAACATAAGCACATAATTTATGAATTAATGTGGATTAATAGAGGTTGAATGACGGAAAAACTAGAGAGTGTAGTATTATGTTGTGCACCAGGAACCACTGACTGCACTGGACCAATGTGTTTTGACCTTTACAAAGAGCATACGGCTGAGGGAGTTTCACCAAATACCACTCCACAATTCAATACATTTTACAGACCAATATTGGAACAAGTTAGGTGTGCAGCCTAAAGGCATTTCCCAACCATCATTTCCCAGACAGTTCACTAGAGTGAATGGCCAGATGTGTTCATGACCCAGGATCTCCTAGGTCACACTCAAGGTAGGCTCCAACCTTTAACTAATTCTGATCTCAGTACTAGATCATCTAGAAATACTAGTCTACTAGTGGAAATACTAGTCAGCTCCAAATATCCTGAAGCCATGATCTTACTCTAAATCGTTGTGGCTTTTGACGAGGTTGACATCCCCACCCACCTATCACCCAGTCTCATCAAGGCTTCTTCTACATATGTCCAAACCCCAAAACTGACTTCTGGGGTCACCTCTGCACCAACCTCTTCATATTCCAACAAGACCCACTCAACAAACTGATCAGATTACTTTATAATTTATACATTTTCCCATTCCTACTAAAATTGTTTTCAGAGTTAGTGCCAGGATCAGTGATTAAGGTTGTAAAACTGTGGCAAATTGTGCTTTATCTTTTTTAATCTGTTGGTCTAGTTGAAAGTGCAATATAAAATCGAATTCATTGTGCTATGCATGACAAGTTGACATAGAAAGCAAGGTCCAACTTGACTATGCCCTCTGATGTAGAAGATCATATACCATAAAATGTGACTTCATAAATAAGGACACAGTTGCATTCATGCCAATCATTTGAAGCTTCCCAAAACCTTCATATTCACCTTAAGCTCCCTGGAACACAGCATATTGCGTTTCAAATTGCCTCGGCTTGGCTCTGCCTATTTTTAACAAGCATTGAGTTTATCTACAGAATGGTGATTGTCACCTTCCGATACTATTACAATGGGTGGATGAGCAACAGGCCGTTGGTGTTTGCGTTATGTGACAGCAGTCTCCCAGTCAATCGCATGCCCTCTCCTCTTGTGTGTCTGCCCATTAAGCCCCATGTTGTGATCACAGACCAATTGAATGCAACGTGGCATCCTAGATCATAACCCTTCCCTTTAGCTCTTGTTTCTCCATGTTTACACATTAACTCCCTCTTTTTCCCCATCAGCACCCCGTGTCTAGATCATACCTATATGTCTACCATACTGTCACCATGTCTCATTTTAGGACTTTACGACCCCCATGGAAAAAACCATACCAATTAGCCTCCTAATTCTCCTCATTCACATCAGATTTCCCCATGGCCCAAAAATGGATTCCTACGATGAAATGTTATCTCCATATCCCCTATACCCACTTCAGAGCCACTTGTATTTACAACCGCTAATGTCCAACGTGTGCCAACTCATATTTTTCCCTGACTCATGTCTCCCTATGAACAAACATATCTTACCGATCCTCATGCATGTCTTGCCATATTATGCCCTCTTACATCTCCCCCAGGCTTCTCTCATGTGCTCTTTTTCTCCTTTAACCCACATTTCTATACCACAACACAAAGACCTACATCTTCCCATATGCCTCAATATTTCCTGCAAAGTCTTATATTTCCTCCACATCTCTGTATGTCTTGACATACCTGTACACTGCTCCAGCTTGTACAGTAGCAGATTCCACGGACACAGGTTAGGTTCAATACATCCATGGAGAGGCAGCCTTCCCTTCTGTTGATGTATGTGAATTCATGTAAAATGAAAACTGAGAAACCACAGTGGAGGAACCCAAATCATGGACAAACAATTTTAAGGAAAGGTAATTTTATAGAAATACAAACAAATCGAAAAGTAAAGCAAATATTTCAAAGGAAAAGTTTTATGGAAAATCCAAAATTACATTAAACTTGGGTGGAGTTTAGGACTAGTGGGGAGTTGTTGGGTTAATGGATTGGTAATGTTTAGGGGTGATGGGTTTTAGGGATCATAAATGGGTGGAGTTCAGGCATTGAAAGGGTTTTTTAGGGTTCAGGGATGAGTGGAATTTCGGGGTTGTGAGGGTTTTTTAGGTATCAGGAATGGGTGGAATTTGAGGGTGAGGGATTTTTAGGATTCACAAATGAGTGGAGTTTAGAGGTGATGAGATGTTTTTGGGTTCATGGGTTGATGGCATGTAAGAGTGTTGAGGGGGTTTTAGGGTTCATTGATGGGCCGAGTTTAGGGCTAGTAAGGGTTTTTAAGGTTCAGTAATGGGTAGAGGTTAGTAGTGGTGTAGAGTTTTTAGGGTCTAAGTTTGGGTGAAGTTTAAGGTGATGCGGTCATTTAAGGGGACAGGGATGGATGGTGTTTAGGGGTAGTGAGGGGTCAGTAAATTAAAAGCATCCGAAGAAATTGCTACACAATATAGAAAGATATGAATCTGAACTAATGGCCCCTGTAGAAAAACCCTGAGATAAATGCCTCCAAAAAAACTCTTTCTGAAAGTAAGACCTACATCCATTGCATTTACATCTCAAAAAGTATGCATGCAAAAGCCAATTTCAAACAAAAATATATTCTATGAATTGGTTTCTATGAAATGGTAAATGGTGAATTCCATTCATTTTAAAACTTCCGAATAAACAGTTTAGGTGAAATGGTTTCTCGGTAATGGTATTCCATGAAATCGTTTCTTCTGTGAAATCTCATACAATCCTTAGTGTGCCACACACTTAACAGATGGAATACACATGCTCTCTACCTGCCCAAACACTGGCTTGATATTGTGAGTAATATGCTACATTCACCTTCTGACTCAAAAACAACCTTTTTGGACTAGCACAGGAAAAACATGGACTGTATGTTGTAGTAATTGCTAACTGCTAATTAGACATATATTACAAGGACTTGGAACATTAAGTATTAGACATGCCAGTCTTAGGGTGGTCTTCCCCCAACATTTTCACCTTCGCCCCTCCTATTTTTGCTGATCTAATTTTTGTTGACCTTAGAACTCTGTGCACTTTGCCTCTGCTGAGAAGTGCTAAAGTGCTTGTGCGCTCTCTCCTAAAAATGGTAAAATTGACTTATAACCAATTGGCACATTTAATATACTTGTAATCCCCTAGTAAAGTAGTACTACATGTACCCAAGGCCTGTAAATTAAATGCTACTAGAGGCCTGCAGCACTGATTGTTCCACCCACATAAGTACAACTTTAGACATGTCTCAGGTCACCATTGCAGCCTGTGTGTGGAGTGTTAAACTGGCAGCATAAATCACTTGCCAGGCTCAAACCTTCTTTTTTAATATATATAAGTCACACATGAGCTAGGCCCTACAAAGCCCAGTGTGCAGGGTGCAATGTATTTAAGAAGTTGGACATGTACAATTATATTTTAAATGTCCTGGTAGTGAAAAACTCCTAAATTCGTTTTTCACTGCTGCAAGGCTGGCCGCCAGATCAGAAGCCTCAGGGACATAACAGGCTTCCAACAACCTGGAACCCAGCACCTGGACTCTGTCAGCTACAAGTCCTGCCTTCCCAAGTGGTGCCATCATAGTCCTGGACCATTGGAAGTGGACCTGAAGGTGCTCTGCCAGCCCACCTGTGGATCCAGCAGAAATGACCCATCTCCTGTACAGCGTATCTCCAGTAGTACCCGCGCACCCCTTTGAAGCCAATTGGAGCTGACGCATCTCCCCGCAAGAACATCGCCTCACCCAATGCAGTCCATCGTAATCGCCACTGCATGATGCATCTCTATGCAAGGACATCGCCTTACATTTCGCAGCTCCCCGGAACCGCCATGTGCGACGTCTTGTCACCTGGACCTTGAATCGCCTCTGCTACGTAGCGCATCCTCTTCACGGGACTCTGCATTCTTCATAACAATATTTTAAGATTCCTTTGTTCAGCGCGCCTAACTTGGTTTCTGTAGCCAGCCCGTGCTCCATCATGGTCGACCTTAACTTGTGCATTTGTCCCAGTCCGTTGCGACCTGATAACCACAGTTGTAACTTTGTGGTTTTTGGCGCTATTTTCACCTAAATCTTTAAAATTGCATATCTCTGGTTCTGCTGATTGGATTTTTTGTCGTTCTGGTCTTGATTTATTTCTTAAAATGTACTCTGTTTTTCTAAATTGCTGTGGGATTTTTCTTGTGTTGTGTTTTTACTTTAGTACTCTTTGGAGTGCTGCATAAATACTTTACACATTGCCTCTAAGTTAAGCCTGACTGCTCTGTGCCGAGCTACCAGAGGGTTAAGCACAGGTGAATTTAGGGATTGCTTGTGACTTCACCCTGACAAGGACTGTGGTTGCTGCTTGAGTAGGGTTTACCCCCCTTAACCAGCATCCCAATTTCTTACATAAGCAGCTGCTAACTATTGGGTTTAGGGAAGGGGATTTGAAAGGCCCTCCCTATTCATTTAAATGTGTCACTACCTGAGAAGTATAAACAAATTGTTAATGAATTTAAGGCCAACCTTGAAGTGATTTACTAAAGGTCAGTAGTATTGCTACTCTGGATGTTGATTTCTCGGATGTAGAGTTACAGCCAACTGACAAGCATGTATCAGATACTCTCCTGTGCAGCTGGCAATGGAGTTATTATCTTATTTTATTTTATTTTTTGTAATTATGACATAACTGGTATTTTCCTATTTTGGGTGTCTTTCCTTTAAGACATTTTCAGTAGCCCATTGAACTCTTCTCTGTAACCCTACTTGAATCAGTCATTAGTTATATGTTAGCTGGTTTGTCTAAAATAATCTTTTGCCAAGATTTGAATGTGAGCTTGATACAATCATAGAGTTTTGCCAGTGCATAGCTATCGTCCTTGTCAATGCTCTTTATTGATGATGCCCTTTAGCATCAGCAAAAAGAAAATTGCAATTGCCAATAATGAATAGCATTGGCAAAAAAAGCACAATGATGCATACATGCACATGTTATCAGACATGCGCACGTTTGACTCATGATGCTATGGCGGATCTAATCTGACCATGCATTTTTTGTAGAAATTAGTTGGCAAGCAGCAAATTACAGATGTCGGACTCTCCCAAAAAGATTTTTTTTAAAAGACTAGGAGTGGCAGCAACAGGGCCAAAGACTGGAGGGAGCAACAGAGGAGCTTGGTGAGGAGGGTAAAGAAAAAATAATAAAATAAAAGTGAGAAGCCCAAACGGTGCAGGAAGGGGCCTGGAGAAGCAATAGACAAGGTAGTACGGAAAAGAAACATGGAGTGCGTGGGGTGGTTGGGATTTCAGTGAGGAAGCAGCACCGAAGGAAAAGAGCAAGTAAACATGCCGTCTCATGGAGTGCTTAAAGGAAAAAAAGCAGTTCCCCGAATGTAAGCAGTGGAAAGATACAAGTCATCGAATCAAAAGGATGGTAAAGTATCCATGCTCAAGGGCAAGCACAAACACAAGAAAAGAAAGCCAATGAATAAGAAAGCAAGGGCCAGATGTACAACGGAAAATTGCATGCGTAAACGGGTTTGCGACCCGTTTGCACATGCAAAAATCCACTGGGCCATGTACTAACACTATTTTACGAGTCGCAAATAATTTGCGACTCGCAAAATAGTGTATTGCGACTCGCTATTAGGAAGGGGCGTTCATTTCCTAATAGCGACCTTACAAGCCATGTACGAATGTTTTGCGACTGCAATTGCGGTCGCAAAACACTCGCAATTTACCGCCCTCTTCAAGAGGGTGGTAATGCAATCGCAAAAGGGAAGGGGTCCCCAGGGGACCCCTTCCCCTTTGCAAATGCAGGGGGAAATATTTTTTAGGGGCAGGCAGTGGTATCCAGGGACCACTAACTGCCCTTAAAAAATTAAACGAAAACGTTTCATTTTTTTTTTTTTTTTAAATGCATCCCGTTTTCCTTTAAGGAAAACGGGTTGCGTTTAAAAAAAAACTGCTTTATTTAAAAGCAGTCCAAGACATGGAGGTCTGCTGAGCCCAGCAGGCCACCATACCTGGGAGGGCCAGCCATTCTCAATGGGGTCGTAAATTGCGAGTGCCTCATGAATATTGATGAGGCATGCAATTTGCGACCCCATTGAGAATCACAAACAGTGTCTCTGACACTGTTGTACATGTCATTTTGCGACTCGCAAATTGCGACTCGCAATTAAGCGCAATTTGCGACTCGCAAAATAACATGGTCGTACATCTGGACCCAAATAAGATTGACAAGAAAGCCAACCAATGGTAAGCAATGGGCTCACGACAGAACAGGTTTTTTATTCCACCTGGCATTGGAGCCAGAGGAGGATGTTTTTAGAGCAGGGGGGCAGGTGCTCCTGGTTCCTCTGTCCCTTTTCCCAGCTCCTGAGGTTAACTGCAGAAGGCACAGAAAGTCTTCAAGAGAGCAAGAATTGGAGAGAGAGGTAGGGTATTGAGAAAGGGATCAGGAGAGGAGGAAAGAGAGAGAATAGATAGATAGATAGATAGATAGATAGATAGATAGATAGATAGATAGATAGATAGATATTGCGCAAAAAGAAAGGAGAAGGGCTGGTTTGTGTATTTTTACCAGGACTGTTTTTGGTTTAGTCAGGCCCTAAATAGCTGACCCATATCTCTCTGTGCGCGTCAGTACCGTCCACAATAGTTAATCAATAGCACACAGCTAAAAGCTGTCTGTTGACGAGACTTAAAAATCAGCCTTAAAAGGTGTTGCTGATTGTTCGTTTTATTAAAAATAATCGGGCTTTCTGCATTTGTGTAAACAATGAGCGTTACAAGGATCGAACACCAAAATACTAAAACTAAAAAAAGTTAAATGCAGACTTTTTAGAATTAACAAATATTCAATCAACGGGTTTTCACGCAGCGACACGGCAAAAATAATAGGACCGATAACCCCAAAATGATGTTGCTATCCAAAAATGTGTGTTTAAATTGTCTGTCTCAGAAAATGCAGGTTATAATCCGAATAAATGAAACATAGCCGACATAACTGCTTGTCTTCAATCCTAATGTGTCACCTCATACAAAGTGTTCTTATGTGAAAAAGACATCTCACTTAATGACTGTGACATCCCTGACATGCAGCAGCATGGAGCTTTGCTTACAGGTCCCATGGGATCATTGGAAATGAAAAAAGACTCAGCCAGGATGAAAATATTTCTTTTTTTATTTCACAAATAAAAAAGACCATTGGCCGTAAAAGAAAAGCTTCGATTTTATTAATGGATATGGCAAGGTGTAATTGATTGAAACATAATGTATTTCCAGATGTTTGATTGATTGAGGTTCCGCGATTAACTGGTGCAATAAATACTAGCGAAAGTGAAAACATGTCAATTACCTGACATCCATAAAACAGCATTCCAGCGCCATGTGTCAAGACTCTACGATAATTCATATCTTTATTGCCGGGCTTGACCCTTGCATCTCCCTCTTGTACGGGCCTGCCCAGACCTCTAATGCCAAGACTCGTTTCCCTTTTGCTGGCCCCTTCCTCTGTTCCAAAAGGCCTGGGCTTTTTATGTCCCTGTGGTGTAGCAATAGCTTACTGTCTCCGGAAACATTATCGGTTAAGTGTGTCCATTGATGTCATTTGTAGATGCTCTTTTGATTTAGACAAGTAAAAATAGAATATTTGACTAAACATAAACAGGACAAACAACAAGCTTTGGCAAAGCCAATAGGTCTTGCTTTGGGATCTATTGGTTTTGCCAATGGCTCTAACTATGCTGCACAACATCACCGAGGTTGTGCAGCATGGCTTTAAAAAAATAAAAGGCCTATGACATGGTTGGTCATGTCATTTTGTAGGCGTGTGTGCGCCACCAAGCATGCATGCACCTACAGTTGGAAGGCAGCGCTTTTTTTTGGATGTGTGTGCCGATTTGAGTGGGTTGGAAACAACATGGGGCGGAGGTGGGTGGAATCATGGAGGGATACAGATGGAACACAACATGGAGGCGCAGGTGTGGAGAAGCAAAGGGATGAGAGGGTGTGCAACATAGAGCAGGGAAGAAGTACAGGGACGAAAAAGTAACACTGGTGTAAGCACACAAGGGCATCATGGAGGAGGGTGGGGGAGATGCACACAGCAGGGAAAGAGCAACACGAGCGAGTTTGTCAGAGGGGTAGAAGTACACAAGGGAGACAGCTGAAAACACACACTCTTGCGCAGTGCTTGAAGAGAAAAAAGTAGCACCTGAAACGTGAACAGTGGAAGTACACAAGTAAAACGTCCATGCTACAGGGGAGGCACAAATACACAAAAAGTAAGTGAAGCCCATGAAAATAAGAAGCAACAGTAGTGGCTGGCAGGGAACAAGAGTGGAGGGGCGAGGTACAAAATACAAAAAAAACAAAAATACTTACCTCCTCGGCGCGTCTCTCCTCCGTAGTCCATCATCGTCTCTTCGTGGCCGGAACCAGGAAGCACACAGGCTCCCTCCCCTAAGCCAACCACAACACTGCAATGTAGCGTAGTGATTGATCTGAGCGCCCTGGTTCGGCGCTCAGATAGGGAATGGGAGCGTGGGCATGTTCCTCACCATGCTGTGTAATGTAGCCTGGTGGGGAACATGCAAAGTGCGCATGACTGTTTGGCCGGACTGAGACGGCCAGCCAAACAGTCATGCGCACTTGGAGTGTGCAAACCACTCCTCCCCCTGTGCCACTTGCCCCACCCTAACCCAGCCCCACACCTACGAAAAATAAAATGATAATAACGTCATCTTATTTTTCCTGCTCTGAGAGCAGTGGGGCGACGCCCTTCCTCCTGAGTGGAGGAGCCGCCCCTGAGAAGCAAGCAAATGAGACTGACAATGAAGACAAGCAATGATAAGCAAAGGTCGGGCTCTAAGTCCCCTGCAAGCTAACAATACATTTCACAAAAGACAACATATGCACTTTTTAGTTGGTTAGACCTAAAGTGGTTCGTATTCCTCTACTGGCCCTTTGTCCTTCCTCCTCTTCCTCTTCCTCTTCCTCCTCCTCCTTATCCTTATCCTTTTCCTCCTCCTAATCCTATCCTTCTACTCCTGGTTTCCAACCTCCAGTTCGTGGTTTTCCTCTGACTTCCTAATGGGCCTGTGGCTTTGCTGAGTTCTGGACCTCCTCATACCCCTGGTCCTCCTCTCGGCCCTGTTCTCCTGGTCCTCATCCCCCTCCTCTGGGTCCAGTTCCTTATCATTTTTTCTATTTGATATTTGGTCTCAGCTGCCAGCAGAGAAACGTTGCTTTGTGGTTGGGTTCTTTAAGACGATATGTACAGCGTATCCTGTCAATACTGTACTGCAGGTGGCTATTTGCACCAGCAAAGTGTCCTGAGATGGGCTTCTCTCATGGTACCACAGGCTTCATGTATGACATAATTATCTCTCAATATGGCACTAGCCCACTTTAACATATTTGCAGCCTTATGTCTGCTCTGTGGATCAGAACCAATAAGGCATGCTCATAGGTTTCTACTGCCACTGCCGTGCTCCAGCCACACTATGCCTTCTATTGACATCGAGTTTGCCAGGGCTTCAGGGTCCCTCCCAATGCTCCCCTCATGCACCATCTCCTGCCCATTCCCCCTCTGCTGCTAGGAGGGCCGTGTATTTCATCATTGCACCCGCATGCACCCTGAGGTCCCCTGCCCATGAAGGTCCAATGAGTCAGGTGCATCCTCAGGCATCTCACCTTGAAAGGTGGGAAACCTTCACTTGACAGTTGTCAATGATTGAGCCAAGGTCACGTAATGCTTACTACTCATGGGACACTTTTTCCGGGCAAAAACTTTGCTTCTATAATCGTAATTTTCCAAAACATAGAAAAATACAGAATGGCCAAAGGGTTGCAATGGGAAGGTGCAACATGTGGTACTGAAAGAAAGATCAGGCAGGGCTCAGAAAACACACTGTGGCAGAGAGGGGAGTATCAAGGAGCAGAGATTAGGAAACTACCTCTGCTCTCAAAAGAGAAATATTTTCACTTGAAGTGTTTAAGTTCTGACAGCTTTGTATTCTCTCAGCGGGGTCATCGAGAGCACTACCCTGATGCCTGTCAAGAACAGAATGAAGCTTGTCTTCCAGACAACTTCTTCTTTTAAATAATTGTGTTTCGCCATTTGGGTTCATATGAAAAGTAACCAAGTGATGTAACTCTGGTAATGAATGAAAAGCATATGCAGCCCTGAGTCTCTGGAGTTTTTTGGTCACTGCTACTGAGGCCACACACCCCGCACCTCCCATTGCTGTGGCATGGAGGAGCAACGCAGAATGTCCATTGTATTAGTACTTGACTGCCAGCTTCCTGACTGCCAGTGCTGTGGCCCCCAAAATACCACCCTAACAATCTAGGAAACCTGCTGGGATTGAAGATTGAGTCCCCCTGATTCACCGCATCACTGTGGCTCACCTTTTAAATGGAGATGGCTCCAGTGGAGATTGTCAGTCTTCATAAAGTGGTAATATGGTGATGTTCCTCTGATGTGAAATGGATCTCTCTTGATGTAAGAGCTTAGAATGCCGAGTAACCCTACCTAAGGAACAGCTTCTATGGAATTCCCCATACAAGCCTATATTTGGAGCAGCGCCCACTTTGCAAAATAATGAGACCTGTGCTCAAAGTGCTGCTCAGAAACCCACAGCCGGCACTATTGAATATCAGCACACCAATTACTAAGCCTGCAAAGTCCAGAATCGACCTCAGGTCTCTTTAAACCACTGCTAAACACTCTGTGCCTCTTTATTTTACTCTTGCTGGTTCCTGCTTTCTCCCTTGGTGACCCTTTTACCGTCTTTCTCTTCTTTTTTTCTCATTTGTGTGTTTTTCCATCTCTTGTTCTCGGGAAATGTCTGATGAGGAAAAATAAGTGTCAGTCCACAAAAATGAGTTCTGGTGGTCTCCACCGGTAACCACAGGCTCAAATTAAACATTGATTTGGAGACACCAAAGAGAGAGAGTTTGAGGGAGGAATAAAGAGAAATGATTTTGCACAGTGACATGCATTGCAGCAAGGGCTATATTAAGAGGAATACATTGAAAAAAGATCACAAAAATCAATATATTTAGGTAGAAAATATGGGCACACCTGATTAATAAGGAGGTTTGCCATATATGGAATTAAGTAGAGCACTGATCCCCCTCCTAGGAGGAGGATACAGTTTCCCTAGCATGGCTTCTGTAGAACTCTGTAATTAACTCTGAAAGAGACTGATGATCCCACAAGCTGTCTCCTAAGCATATGAGGTGATTAACAAATTGACAAAAAAAGGCCTTGTGCTGTGATTCCAAAGAGACAAGAGGCTATTCAGCATGTTTCTCCCAGCACCCTACAATGTTGCTTACCAGAGCATTCTCCATATGTTTCTCAAAAAAAGCAGACACCAGCCCACCAGAACACTAGAGGCAGGCGAGGCTTCTACTGTGACTCAATCAAAGCAGAAGAGAGTCTGACTTCATGTTACATACACTCCAATGTCCTGCCCCATAGCTTTCTCTCCTGTGTGCTTCTCACTGCCTTCTCCACGTTGCTTCTCCTCCTTAGCCCCGCCCTCAGTGTTGCTACTATCCCCCTTCTGCCATGTTGCTCCCTCTCACATGTACCTTCCTTCTCTGTCACGGGTTGCTTCTCCTTCCCACCACCCTGCATTCCCTTCACCCGCACCTTCAATATTGCTCCCCTCCAGCTGCAATTTTGCACTTTTTTTCTTTTCATTTGCTGATCCAACTTCAATCAGCAAATAAAAGAAAAAAAGGAGGCTGTGTCATTTTGTAGGTGAGAGCATGTGTCGTGTAGGTGCCTAGAAACTAACAAATTCACACAATGTACATCTGGCTTACGGTGAAATAGGTGAGAACTGTATAATGGCAATTGACTATATCCAGTGAAGCTGTCAGGACAGAATAAGGGAAAGGGGAGAAATCCTTTCAGGACGAGAACCCTCACTCACCATTTGGTGACATGCTTCATCATTTGGGTTCCCTCCTCATAACCTGGACTGAAAGGTCCAAGGTGTGGGCTACGACTCCCCAACGGGGAGGAGCTGAGGTGTTTTCTCAAAGATGAGCGGTGAAAGAAGGTGAATGAGGGGCAGAGTGCAAAGAAAGTGTGATCGTGGTGATGGATAAAATATCTCCAGGGGTCCACTTAAACTTTATTGGCTGGCCTCGGGGATAGAGTTTAAAAGAGGACTGGGGATTAATCAAATATATCCCTCACAAGGGTCAACATGTTTCTGCCCCAAGTAGGTCCCATATAGGGATCCAGGAGCATTCGTCAGGACCTCAACATTAAGTAGTCACTCTGCAGGTATTCGTGTGAATGAAAAATTGAAAATGAAATTATATATACTGGCCACAGCAGGATCAGAGTGGCCAGATTGGCGACGACCCGTATTATTCTGTGGGGATCGTCTTCCTGAAAATGAAAGGCAAAATCATAATTCATTTCCCATAATGGTCTGACATCTTACTGGCAGTATATTCTTATCAACATCTCATAGCTGTTAGGGTTTAAAATATTTTAGCTTGGTTATCGTTGATCAGTCTTACCTACTATTATGGGGCGAAAAAATCCGCTCTCCAACCTCTGGGTACGTCTCGTAGTGCCCAACTGAAAGGTAAATTGCACGGCTATTGTAGATAACATATACATACATGATCTCAGTGCACAAACTATGGCAGAGTAGAATTATTGTCTTCTATTGTGTAAATGTGAAATAAAACGTTGTCATGTAAAAATCAGCTTTTACAGTAAAAAAGAGAGGAAGAGGTATTTCCGCATAGTAGTTTGTCAATGTCTTTGTGTCTCCCAGGGAGAGCCCAAGGTATGGGTACTCCTCTTTACATGTTATATTTATGCAGTCCTGATCAATCTAATCTTAAGTAGAAAAATATTTCAGAAGGTATGCATGGATTATCACATCCATGGAGGGCCTTTGTGGCAACTTAATAAAGACTTGATTTAAATAAATTTGTAAAGTTTAGGCGTGTTACAATTAGTGATCGGAAACATGAGAGGTGCTGGTGGCTGGCGGTCGACCACAACCAACAAACGGGGATCGATCATCAATTCATAAACAGAGAGGCAACAATAGCAACAAGACAATGAGAGAAAAGAATTTCTTGAGCCTTCAGTGTTGAAGCTGTATCCTTCTTTAATATGTGGATTCAAAACATGCGCAGGCAACGCATTTCACCCTCAACAGGGCTTCATCAGGACCATCTTAATCCTACTTAGTTCACCATAGGGTTTGGCACAACGTCTTCCGAAAACACGAATAACAAATTGATAACCACTCCTTTTAATTCAAAAGATCACATCTACCATCCAGATGTGAATTAAGTTGTGCGTGGTCATAAGTTTTAGTTTCAACAATCGATTTTCATCCAGGAGTGATGACCAGTCTGTCCTCCCCGGCTGTCGTGTTAACCCTCAAGTCAGGGGAATATAGCTTGTTACATGGGCCCTGTATGGTCAACGAGCATTATTGCATCTCTAACGGATCCGGAACGCCACAGTACAGAGCTCAAAAATGGTAGTTCAATCATGACATGGTTTAAGCGCTCGTATTTTTGCTTACCTAAGTTTTGTGGTGCACCCCCAAACAAACGTCCCGGTGAGAGTAAAGCTCGGCCGCCCTGTGCGTCCTATTAGACAGTGATTCCTATTACGTGAGAAATGTGAGCTGCGCATGCTACGTGTGTCACACGTACCACATTCATGATGAAGTGATGAACCCTGCTTTCGCTAACGCACTCATTCATGTACAAATAAGCGGGGCCTGGGTGTGTCCCACTGTTACACTGTAACCCGGGATACTATTGAAGGGGAATAAGGAATGGTGGTAATATAAATTCGATAGGGACCCACATCCAAACCAGAAATGCAATACAACCAAGGGAATGTAATTACAACAATGAAAAGTCCACAATGTGATCCCAAAGTTGCATAATCTCAGCAAGAGAACAGAGTGGTGCAACCATGTATTTCGATGTACAAGATACATAATGCCTAGATCTGAAGCAACAATACAATCTCAAACGGTACCTGAAAAAATATATAAATACATGGAATAACCAACCCTCAGTATGCAATGAACCACCCAACCGTCAGGCCAGATCCGCAGTACGTGTGAAACACTCAACCATCAAGCCTTATGCCCTGGGACACAGTGAACTGAACAGGTCAACCATAACCTTGGCATGTCATCTGCCGGAATCATTTGGTGCAAAGAGACCTTTGTCACCCTCCTCATGCAATCAGGGGCAAACCCTGGTTACAACTAGAGACCCCAACGGTGTCTAGCCCCCAGTGACAGGGGCACAACCACCAGGTTCAACCACAGCACATGCAATTAGGAGGGAGAGGGGACATGCAGTGGAGCACCACCTACCCTGCACTGTATCAGTGGAGCACCCTCTCCCCTGCACTGTCACACAAGAGAGTCAAAAGGGAAGTGACACACAAAAGTTCAGGATATCCAGATATATCTATATGTAATTGCGCATGAACTAAGAAATAGTTAGACCGATATGGCTGTGAGGAGTTAGGAAACAGGCCAGGGAGGGGGCATGGAGCATACTGACAGGCAGAGGTGTTCAGCTATGGAACAGTGACAGATGCAGAGGACCAAGGCCTAAATGGCACCAGTCAGGGAGGGCAGGGATGCCGGCACCCCAGATGTGCTGTCTGTCCACCAGTCCAGGGCAAAGACTGCAGACCACTGTAGAACCACCTCTTGGGTCAGAGAGAATTCTCCACCACACGTAGAACCTTAAAAGACGAGACATGGACTCCGTCAAAGTTCATAGGTAGTTTATATACATCTACACAGAGACAAAGGGCTGAGTAGCTTGATGTCCGAATTACAGAAGTTTGACCAGGTCTTTTACGCCCGAAAACCACAAAGGCGGACAAAACGCACACCCAATCAGAATACAGTATCAAGGTGATTTCCTCATTGTAATGAACAAATAAATCGCACTGCTTTGGGGGGAATGATTGTTTATGTGTAGTAGGGTGTCCGTTCCTGCACATAAACAATCTAGAATGGCAATTTGTAACTTCTATATGTGCTGCATTGTGCAACACAGATAGAAGTTACAAATCGTCATTTTTAGGTCTCGGCCTGCACCAGCGCTTGCGCTGGTCTGGCCGAGAGTTTTAGTAAGCGGGTTTTGGAAGTGCAAACCCATTGGCTTTCGGCTGGCGACCAGCTTGCGTTCACGATGGCGTGCACGCGCGCAGCTGCCATCTGGGTTTCCTATCTCTTCCTCATTTCCTCGTCATGGCTCATTAACTCTCTGGACTCTGATGTTTCAATCGCAGCAGCAGCTCACATTACCAACTGACGGCCCTGGACTACAGTCACATGAAAAACAACAGCGATTAGCATTGAAATGCAAGCTTTTTTTTGTCTAGTTAGAAATATTGCTTTGGTGGGTTGATTTCACCTTATATCGCTATTTGTTTTATATTGGGAGTCATAGCCTAATTACCAGTATTTTTGTCTCACTCTGTTTTTTTAAAATATATTTATTCGCGCAAAGCACAAAGCTATATTTAAGGTTACTTTTTCCGCGTCACTTCTTCACTCTATTTAAACTCCACACCCCCCACTCTTATTGCCTCTCTCCTTCTCTCTCTCTCCCCACTCTAATTCTCTCTCTACTTAATTAACTCTCCCCTCTCTATCTTTTTTAGCCTTTCATTCTCTCTCACCCCTTTATCTGTTTCTCTTTCAAACTCCTTCATTCACTCTCTCTCCCCTTCTTTCTCTCTCTCTATCCCGCTCCACTCTTTATTCTATGTTCACCCTTTCTCTCTCTTTCTCTCTCACCACCCTCTCTAATTGGGCATTATATCTTCACTCTATCTCTCACTCGGCAACACCACAGCATCACTCAGCATCACCACAGCATCACTAAGCACAACCACAGCATCAATCAGAGCCAGCACAGCATCAATCAGAGCCAGCACAGCATCACTTAGCACCAACACAACATCTCTCAACGCCATCACAGCATCACTCAACGTCATCACAGCATCACTCAACGCCATCACAGCATCACTCAACGCAACCACAGCATCACTCAGTGCAACCACAGCATTACTCAGCACAACCACAGCATCACTTAGCGCCACAACAGCATCACTCAGCGCCACAACAGCATTACTCAGCAGCACCACAACATCACTCCGCACCACCACAGCATCACTCAGCACCACCATAGCTTCACTCAGCGACACCACATCATCACTCAGGGCCAACACTGCATCACTCAGCACCACCACAGGATGACTCAGCACCACCACAGGATGACTCAGCACCACCACAGGATGACTCAGCACCACCACAGGATGACTCAGCACCACCACAGCATCGCTCAGCACCACCACAGCATCGCTCAGCGCCACCACAGCATCACTCAGCGCCACCACAGCATCACTCAGCGCCACCACAGCATCACTCAGGGTCACCACAGCAGCACTCAGGGCCACCACAGCATCACTCAGGGCCACCACAGCATCACTCAGGGCCACCAGAGCATCACTCAGGGCCACCAGAGCATCACTCAGGGCCACCAGAGCATCACTCAGGGCCACCAGAGCATCACTCAGCGTCACCACAGCATCACTCAGCGTCACCACAGCATCACTAGGCGCCACAACAATATCACTCTGCGCTACCACAATATCACTCGGCGCCACCACAATATCACTTGGCGCCACAACAGCATCACTCGGCGCCACCACAGCATCACTCGGCGCCACCACAGCATCACTCGGCACCACCACAGCATCACTCGGCACCACCACAGCATCACTCGGCACCACCACAGCATCACTCAGCGCCACCACAGCATCACTCAGCGCCACAACAGCATCACTCAGCGCCACCACAGCATCACTCAGCGCCGCCACAGCATCACTCAGCACCGCCACAGCATCGCTCAGCGCCGCCACAGCATTGCTCAGTGCCGCCACAGCATCGCTCAGCGCCGCCACAGCATCGCTCAGCGCCGCCACTGCATCGCTCAGCGCCGTCACTGCATCACTCAGCACCGCCACAGCATCGCTCAGAGCCACCACAGCATCGCTCAGCGTCACCACAGCATCGCTCAGCCCCACCACAGCATCACTCAGCACCACGACAGCATCACTCAGCGCCACCACAGCATCACTCAGCACCACCACAGCATCACTCAGCACCACCACAGCATCACTCAGAACTACCACAGCATCACCACAGCATCACTCTGTGCCACAACAATATCACTCAGCACCACCACAGCATCACTCAGTGCCACCACAGCATCACTCAGCGCCACCACAGCATCACTCAGCGCCACCACAGCATCACTCAGCGCCGCCACAGCATCACTCAGTGCCACCACAGCATCACTCAGCGCCGCCACAGCATCACTCAGCGCCACCACAGCATCACTCAGCGCCGCCACAATATCACTCAGCACCACCACAGCATCACTCAGCGCCAAGACAATATCACTCAGCACCACCACAGCATCACTCAGCACCACAGCAGTATCACTCAGCAAGACCTGAGTATCATTCAGCATCACCTCAGCATCGTCTCCGCAACAGTCACCACCACCACCACTACCACCTCAGCATCACTCAGAACCACCTCAGCCTGCTCTCGGAATCTGGCATCTGTTGATTCTCCCCTAGCGTCTGGCCGCTGCTAGTGTTATAATACAGGTACTAGTTCCCAACCTTTACCCTCCGATTGTTTATGCCCCCTCAAAAAAAAAGCTTTAACAAACAACCATTGCAATAGGCAGAAACAAGTTGCCAGCATTGCAAGAACAAAAGAAAACTGAGGATTTTTTTTTATTGTAAATACTTTTTTAATATGGTTGTTCAGTTTTACATAATGCCTTCTTGGTCATATATAAAGTAACAAAAATGCTTCTGACACTTTTTTATTATAACTTTTCAGCATGCTGCACAGCAGCCACACTTCTCTACAGCACAGCTTGAAGACATTGGCAAAGTCAATAGCTCTGGCTAAACACTTATAAGGCCCCAAAGGCGAGACCTATTGGCTATGCCAATGCTTGTTTTATGATTGTTTATGTGCAGGAAGGGGAACCTTCCTGCACATAAACAATCATTCATGGTGTTTTGCTGTTCCTATGTGTGCTGCAGAATGCATCACACATAGAAACAGCAAAAACTAGGAGAAATTAAACATTTCTCCTTGTTTCGCCATGTTAAGACCAGGTTTTCCCTGGTCTTAATTTTGGTGCTGCCCCATACTTATGCCACCCTTGATAATATGGGGCAGCGTCAAAATCAACGAATGCAGTGGCAGAGCGCCCACCAGAATACCCATTGCCACCCCTTTCATGCTAAGTGTAGCGTGAAAGGGAGCCTTATTTACAAGGCAGCATAGTACCGCCTTGTAAATAAGGTGAAGGGTTTATCGCCACAGGAACGTCTCAAAAAGTGACGTTCCTGTGACGATAGGGGCTTGTAAATATGCCCCTGAGTGTTTTAGTGTTCAGCGCTTTCCCTAAAATGCCTTAGATTGGATTGGGAATACTATATCATATTTGTTAAGTGTGCAACTCCTCTGAATAAATACATTATATTGTAGTGTTTTAAGTGTATTGTATTATTTTTATGTTTTTTTAAATGGGATATTTATTTTATGTATGTATATGTTTTATAAAGGTAAAGTATTAAACTATTGTATTGGTTTTGGTTGATTGAGGTATGGTGTTTCTTTTGCTAGAAATAAAAAGTACAATTTGGTAGTTTAATGTACATTTTATTTATATAATTTTTAGTATTTGTTGCATGTATTCTGTTATACTTTATTTGTAATATATACATTTTATAACCTCCAAAAATCATACAGCATTTTTCAACATATTTGTTCTTTCAAACACATTTAATATGTTTTTAAATAGTTACATATTGTACTGTAATTTTTCATAATGCATATTTGTTATACATATATGACTCTTGTTTTACGCATGTAATGTAAGGTTTTACTTGCATATGTATTTTTTTACAAGTATATTTTATATAAACATTTTAGAAACAGTATGCATTTTTATATATATTAATTATTACTATTTTTATTAATATATTTTTTAAATATTATTTATTATCTATTTCACATATAGACTGGTATTGGTTTTGTCAATTCTTTTCACATTATTACATTTTTTATATAGTTTTTATAAACATATATATATTGTTCTATACTCTTTTATTTTTATATTTTTATTTATTTCCATATGAATAAAGTTGGTGTTTTTTTTTTGCGTGGTGGCCTTTTTTTTTACCACTATCTGTATTTTGTATATATATCATTGTTTGGCAATTTTGGTTTCTGTCAGTTGCTGTTGCTGGCTGCTTCTCTACTGATAACGTAAGATCATTTTTATCTTATTTTCTTATGGTTTTTGGGTTTAGGGAATATGGGTAGGTATAGTTATTATAGAGGAGTGTGTTAGTTTGTAGTTGTTGTGCTGTTTAGTGTTAGCGTGTGTTTTGATGCTTTGTAGTGTCGTGTGATAGACCTTACTATAGTTTCTGTACTTTAGTTTGTTATAATAGTTGTTGTGATTATATTAAAAATGCTGTAATGCATTGTTGAAATGTTTGTATTGTTTTTGGGGATTATGTTATATGAGGGTAGGTATGTTATTTCTTTTTATAGAGTTTTCAGTCAGAGTGGAAGATGTTACCTATTTCTTTTACAAAAGGAATTGTTTTTGGTTATGTTTTAACCAACCTCTATTTTTAGTTTCCTTTTCTCTTTGGTTTTCCTAGGGTATTTTGTATTTTGTTTCAGTTTTTTATGGTTCTCGATGAATAGAGACTATTTCTTTAGATTTGTTTTTGGACCTTTCATTTTTTGCATTTTTTTATGGGTTTATTTTTTCTATCTTGTGAATTTGTATTTTGTGGGTGGAGGTGGATCATGGACATCAGCTGCAAAACCCTAAGTTAATTTTTTTAATACGTTTTAGGGTGGGTAATGTTATTGTTGATCTAATTATTTATTTAAATCTAAAAGAAAATGCAATGTATATTGTTTGCATGTGATGTAATATTTTGTGTGCATTTTAATTGTTTAAGAATTTCATTTACTGTGGTGTCAAATATATGTAGTTTTTAAATTGTTATATTATTTGTATTTATCAGCCTCATTGTATATTATTGTAGTGAAAGTTAACTCCTAGCCACTTTTAAACTTATCCCTGATTTAAAAACAATCAGCTCTTCTAACACGTACATAGTTAGTTTCAGTAAGGTGAGAGGGTGTGAAATACCAAAGTTCAATATCAGTCTGAAATAGTGACAGCAGCGTTCATGGACAAAAGAGCACATTTATTATTAGATGGCATGTAGTTTTGTGAGGGTTCTTACTTTTTCTTCTCTAAAAAATATAACAATCTATTCTACCACTTCTAGTTTTCTTCAAAATAATGGGGGACTGACATCTACCCAAATAGAACCTCCCGAGCTTGGTCCAACTCTGGCATGAAAAACTCAAAAGAGTCAGAATGACTGGTGTGAAAGTGGGGATGCAAGAACCAGATTATAAGTATATCATTTCAAAATGTTCTGTTCTATTATGAACATAGTTATGACAATTATGAGTTTATTGCATCCACCAAGCAAAAAATTGACTATGAAAGCATAGACAAGGAAAAGCTGATGGTTGAACTTCTATCAGGGCAATGGGCATTCCACATTTCTAAAGGTTCTTGTTTGGAATATTCATGGGTAGAAGACTTTTTCTTTATCATGGGCCTATAAGTTAATTTTAGATGGCTACTCAATATTGATTTGACAGAAAACTTGTCTGTGGGAGTACCCTTCTGTCGATGGCTTTGTCTCCTATGCAAAGAACACAATCCCTTCAAATTATGCCCATCCATCAATTGGCTGACTGATCCTAATATCAGTACTCTATGGGAATAAGGTGTCACTTTCAGGGGCAAACTTGAAAATGGTTGTTGGTTTGTTTTATTTAATCTTTTAGAGAACAAAGAGAGAACAAGTTACTAATGTGTTTAAATGTTTATATCCCCCTAAATTGAAATTTGTTTAAAATCGAAAATAAAAAACTAGATCATGAGCTGTCTAAATCTCAGTGTCAATTTCTATCTGCACTGTCTATTATAACTGGCAATTTCAATCTAAAGATGTCACTTCTCAGTTTAGAAGTCTAATTAGAGAAACAATTGCAATACTATGAGATACTTAAAGTTGTGTGCCAGACTGGCTATTGGCTCGGTGAAAGTAATCAGGCCTTAACAATCTTAGTACAACACGGTTGTGGGAGCAGGACGGCGTGAACCCACAATGCGCCCCTGCTAGTGGACCTCTCCACCTCCCTTCACTCTCCGTAATGCCGCTGTGCCGCTTCCGCTTCCATATCCGTGCTGCTGCCCGGGAGTAAGACGCCGAAGGAGCTGTGGCCGCGGAGAAAAGTGAGCCGCTTTCAGGGGATTTGTACAGACGTCTGGGGGCTGCCAGCTCTTGTAGATCACAGATGCTGGTGTGGGGGGCTCGCAGCACTTGATGAAGCTGAAGCTGAAGCTGAAGCTGAACTCGGACAAGACGGAGGTCCTCATCCTTGGTTCCAACCCTTCAGCCTGGGACGACTCCTGGTGGCCAACATCACTGGGAACAGCCCCGCCACCCACCGACCACGTACGCAACCTAGGGGTCATCCTCGACCCCACCCTCTCCATGACTAAGCAGGTCAACGCCGTTTCCTCATCCTGCTTCAACATCCTCCGAATGCTCCGCAGGATCTTCAAGTGGATCCCCACCGAAACAAGAAAAACAGTCACCCAGGCCCTCGTCACCAGCAGGCTGGACTACGGAAACGCCCTCTACACAGGAACGACGGCTAAGCTCCTGAGACGGCTGCAACGCATCCAGAACGCCTCTGCACGTCTTATCCTCGACATCCCCCGACACAGCCACATCACACCCCACCTGAGAGACCTGCACTGGCTCCCTGTCAACAAGAGGATAACCTTCAAGCTCCTCACCCACGCACACAAAGCACTCCACAACTCCGGACCAGCCTACCTCAACAGACGACTCAGCTTCTACACCCCCACCCGCCAGCTCCGCTCGACCAGCCTCGCCCTCGCCACAGTCCCCCGCATCCGGAAAACGACTGCCGGCGGCAGATCCTTCTCCCACCTCGCCGCCAAGACCTGGAACACCCTCCCCACCAACCTCCGACAGACCCAAGACCTACTGGCCTTCAGAAGACTCCTCAAGACCTGGCTCTTCGATCAGTAGCAGCACCACCCCCTCTTCCCCCAGCGCCTTGAGACCCTCGCGGGTATGTAGTGCGCTTTATAAGTGACATGATTGATTGATTGATTGATTGATGAGGTAGAGAATTGCCGAGAATGCTAATCAGTAGATGATGTTGCCAAGTTAGAAGCAACAACGATCCTTAGGTACAGGCGTTCCGGCGCTTAATGGGGGTCGGAAGCTAAATTTGGGACAATTAGATAAATTCGTGGCATTTTCTGTTTTCCTTTTTTTTCTCCTTTTTTCTTCATAAAGTGTTTAAATTGCCTATTGAACTCTGGCCCTTAGCATGGTGGCAAGTGGCAAGCATCCTAAAGGCCTGCTAAGTGAGCGCAGTATATATATATATATATATACAATCCTCCCTGTTGTGATACACTTGGGTCATTTATTCTTCTTATGAGGAGAGTATACTACGGTCCGGGTCTTTGCTAATAGGACCATTACACTGCCCTTTGCCATGATGGGAAAGCATTTAAAGGTCGCTAATGTGTTGGCCCATGTTGACTCCAATGCAGGCCCTAAATCCAAATCTCGTCAGCTCAGATGAAGTTTTTTTCTGCGGCAGTGAGTGCCGAGCGCTCGCAAAAATCCTGTAGCGGGTCTGTCCCAATAACTAGCCCCCTGAGTTCAGAAGAAGATATGGTGGAGCATGGAGTAGGGGCGAAAGAGGATGCTCGTATTTTAGATGCTTCTCAGCAGGAAAGGCAGGGAGAAGAAGGGGAGTCTGAGGGGCAACCTTGGGTCCAAAATGGCCTAGCTGGTAAAGGGGTCATTGCCAATAAAGACAGCCGGATAACAGAAAATATAGAGGAGAGTCCCAATCAAAGAAAATCTGAGGTATATCCTCTTTTTCTGAAGCCCAAAATAATCACAATGTCAGCGGCAGCAGCGCAAATACATGAACGAGGATCGTCTGTTAATGTACAATCAGAATTGTTTCAAACGGATCAATCTTTTGGAATATCACAAAGTAGTTTGGAAAAAGACAAAGGGACTCCTCGTTTTTTTGAGCCTCAGAGTTCCGTCTCTACGGTGTCCCAGCCATGGCCCACGACCTCCATTTCAGGTAAATCCCAAGAGGGGGATCAGCAACACCAAGCACAACGAGCACCAGACGTCTCCTCAGAAAATAAAGCACCAGAAATTATTCAAGAAACACTCCAAGAAATAGAGCATTTGGCCCAATACGATATCAAAACTATGTTAAATCTCATTCTTGACGAGATACGTGAGCTCAATGCAACATAGGCAAGTGAGATCGCGACTCTACATCAGCGCTTATCAAAAATTGAAGAGGCAGTCAGTAGCTATCCAGCTAGAATGCAAGAGGCCGAATCCTGGATCTCTCAGCTTGAAGACCAAAGGAGTGCAATGCAGCATCAGGCTACACTCGATAAAAAACGGAAATTTGCTCTTGAATATAAACTCGAGGAATTGGAAAATCATTCGCGATGCTCCAACCTCTGCTTAGTGGGAGTTCCAGAAGGGTGTGAAGGCTCTCAAATTCACAAATGGGTCGAGACATTCATTAAGGATAACGTCTTGCCAGAATTTACAGGTGACCTTACAATTACAAGAGCACACAGGGTACTCACGCAGCCGTTTCCTAATTCAAAGCTGCCTCGAACAATTTTAGTAAACTTTGCAGATTTCCGAGTGAAAGAACAGATACTTACGAGGGACATTCAAAAAAGTCAATTTTCAACCAGCGAAGTTCCTAGCTGCCGTATCTTCTCGGACATGTCAGCAACAGCTGCACGCCAGAGCAAGGAATTTGTTACACTCTTGTATCTGTTTAAAGCACAGGGTGCTCAAGCTGCTATTGCCCAGCAATCCAAGCTACGAGTCTTAGTTCAAGAAACGTTCCATATGTTTGCGAATCTCGATGATGCTCAGAAGTTGTTATAGAAAATTACTACTGAAAGTAGATAAGGAAAGATGACTGGGGACGGTTTCTTTTCTCTTTCTCTCTGAGCGGGCTCGGAATACACGGGATGAGGGGGATAAGTAGTTCACTCAGGGTGCAAAACCATGGCATCCAGACCTAGACATAGGTCTAATCAGGGAGGTTGGCTTGGGGTTTGATGGGTAATTCCACATTGGCCAAGGGTGGGGGGAGGGGTTGGGGTTGGGGGGAGCAAGGGGAGTTGGGGGTGGAGGGAAGGCTTAGGAGCAATAGTGAAAAAAAGAGCAGAATTACTGCGAGTAAGAAGAGCGGAATATGAAAAGGCGGAAAAAATGTATATTGAGTTATTATACAGAAGCTTCAAATTTCGAAATGTGGTTTTACCCTTAAGATACGATGGCCCTTAAAGAAGTCCGTATAGTCTCGGTAAATGTCAGTGGAGTTTCTAACAAACAAAAATACGGTGCAATGATTAGATGGTTAATTTCTTTTTCTCCTCACATTTTATTTTTCCAGGAAACTCATTTAAAAACAAATACACCAAAACTTTTTATTCCCAAATATTTTTCTCAGGCGTATTTTGCCTCAGCAGGGTTTGGCGATAAGGGGGGTGGCTATTTACTTTGGACAAGGGATCGACTGGGAGATCTCACAAGTTTTGAGAGACCCTCAGGGTAGGTGGATTTGGGTGGTTGCCGGGCTGAATGGGATGCCTTATAACTTTGTGAGTTACTATGCCCCAATAGAAGATGATCCCAAAGCCATTATGAAGATTAATGAGATAGCTAGAGGGGCAGTAGGCCCCATAATATTAGGAGGGGATTTTAATTGTATTCAAGATTTGAAAAGGGATACTTCTAATAAAACTAAAAAACAATTGAAACCCAAGACTTAAAGAGTAATGAATTTCATGAAAGAGGACTTTCAATTAATCGATCCATGGCGTAGGGCCTACCCAGCAGCTTTACAATTCACCTGCCACTCTTATTGATTCCAGTCAGCCTCGCGTATTGATTTTTTTCTCATTTCTCGGTATATTCATTCTTTAAATGCAGAAATTGGTGCTAAGTCTTTCTCAGACCATTCAATAATCAAAATAGAAATAGAGGCAAAGAGGAGGGAAAAATCCAGGTGGCAGATGGACCACCTCCTCCTCTCAAACATTCAATGGGTTGAGAATATGAAGAAATGGATAAAAGTATTTTTTCGGGAGAACAAGGGTTCAGCAGCACTGTTTTCGGTTTGGGGAGCCTTTATGGCTGCAATTAGGGGGCAGATGTTGGCTTTTGCGGTCGCGCAGTCCAAAATTAGAAGAGCCCGCAAAACAGAATTGCAACAGACAGTGGATTTAGCTTTGACGTTGAGAAGTAACAGCCGGGCGCAATATTCTGTCGCCGAACAGCACTTAACCAAAGCTAAGCAGAAGCTAAGGGAGTTTTTTATTCTTAAAGAGATCAGTAGTTCAAGAACGTTTTAGCGGCGTGCTTATGAGGAAAGCCAAATGGTGGGCAAATTACTGGCCTGGTCAAGTAGATTTAAACAGGAGGCCACAGTAATATCGGAACTCGAGGAACCAGGGACTGGCCTTTTGGTCATCGAAAAGGAAAAGATTGCTAAAATCTTTTTAGATCCCTACCATAAGCTGTATGCAACAAAATATATGGCATCAAATGAGGCGATTAGCCAATACTTCTGTAGGACTAAGCTCCCTCAACTAACAAATATGCAGGCCGAGGAAATAACAGCCGAAGAAATCCAGCGTGTCGTTACCTCCATGGCCGGCGGGAAGGCCTGCGGTAATGATGGCCTCCCTACTGAGTTTTATAAAACATTCTCTGACGAATTAATTCAATTTTTAGCCGAGCTTCTCAATTTCGTACTAGTGGGAGGGGTGGTTCCATCTTCTTTTAAAGAACCAATTATAGTCAGTTTCGTTAAGAAGGGTAAGAAGCCCAAAGACATTAACGCATACAGGCCTATTAGCTTGCTGAATGTCGACTATAAAATACTGATGAAAATCTGGGCATACCGGTTCTCTCCAGTAGCACAGAAATTGATTCATAATGATCAGACAGGATTTGTGGTGGGCAGATCAATGTCATCGAATACTGGGTTCTTGGTCCAGGCACTTGATTTTTTTAACACTAACTAAACCCCCCCCCACTAATAATGACGGTCGATGCAGAAAAAGCATTTGACCTTGTAAATTGGGATGCACTTTTTTATAGTCGTAAAAGAATGGGGTTTCCAAGTGGAATAATTGATATGCTATCGAACTTATATCAACGGGAACAGACCCAGGTTCTTATAAACTCCTGCCCAGTAGGGATGGTCGACATAAATTGAGGCACCCGCCAGGGCAGCCCACTTTCTCCAGTCTTATTTACTTTTTTCATAGAACCCCTTGCGATCAGGATCAGGAATAACCATAAGATAAAAGCACCAATAGAGGGTATGCCTAAATTAAAACTGTTTGCAGACGATATCATTCTCTATCTTTGTCCAGAAGAGCAGAATATTGAGACTACATTGGCAGAGTTTGCACAGTTTGAGTCAATCGGGGGCTACAAAATCAATTGTGAGAAAACTGAAATTTTGCTTTTCAATTCTGGCTGCCAATTTCTTCCATACAATTTTCAAAGGCAAGGGTGCTCCCTTGGCCCAATTCGATATTTGGGGATTTATGTAACCAATCGGTACGAGGATCTTTTCAAATTGAATTTTGGGTTAATGCTTACCAAAATTAGGAATTTACTGGATAGATATACCCTCCTCCCGCTTACAATAATCGGCTGAATTGCTCTTATAAACATGTCGATTTTACCATTATTGTTTTTTCTTTTTTTAAATCTCCCGATCAAAATCATATGTCGGGTTTTAAAGAATTAGAGGCAATCTTTCGCCATTTTATCTGGAGCAAGAAGGCTTCAAGGGTAAAGCTCCCGGTGCTTCAGTTAGATATTAGTCAAGGGGGGTTGGCACTCCCCCAAGTTCCAGCCGCGGCCGCTGCAGGTAAGAGTGGTGGGGCCGGCTGTGGGGGGATTTCGAGAGATGACCACGAGGGAAAATTAATTATTTATTTAATTTTCCCAGGTGGTTGTCTCTCGAAATCCCCCCTCACCCTGCCCCACCGCCCCACCGCTCTTACCTGCAGCGGCCGCAGCTGCCAAGTTCGTATTTATTATGAAGCTTCTTTTTTGGATATAATGGCTCGTTTGATAGATAAGAAGGGTTCTCTCGACAGTTTTTTGGGGGGGAAAAATGGTGCAGAAAACAGGCTCTCAGATCCCGGTTTTTATAAAAATGGCTAAACTACCTAAGAAAACTAGATACAAGACACTGCAGGAAAATAGCCTTAGACTTCGGTTATTTTATTACAGGAAAGCTACAATACTGGATATGAAAATTTGAAGCTTTCAGAATGCAAAAGTCTGGGCTTATTTATACAGAACAGTCAGATAAAGTTCTGGGAAGGTAAGGGTTTTAAAGAACACGGCCATTTCATAGTAGGGGGGAGGTTTTTAAATTGGCATGAGCTACAAGTGAGCTGTGGAATGTGATGTAAGCTTTTTTTTTAGGTTATCTTCAAATCATTCAACTGATAAAGAATTGCTGCCTCTCATCTAGTCGCTCCACAGTATTCGCTGCCCTTTTTAGAACTAAGCTAAGGGGGGTGGGAAATTGGTATAGGCATTTACAGAGCCAAAGGGGGTGCACCATAATATCAAACTTTCTAGATAAGATTCCTCAAGAAACTCAGTGCACTTTCTCAGAGGCAGAGTGGCAGGTGATTTCACATTATGGTAACAAGGCATTAAGAGCTGCTAATTTTAAAAGAATGTCATTTTTATCACGATGGATAGATTACTATACTCCTAGGGTCCTACACAAAATGAACCCAGGAATCAAGGATAGATGCTTCCGTTGCCAGCAACTAGACCAAGGGGGCTGGCAGCATATTTTTTTAACTGTCCAGCGCTCGCTCAGTTCTGGGAGATAGTTTTTTCCGCCCTAAGTGAAGGCCTTCAGAGGAAACTTCACCCAGAGGCAGAAATTGCACTGTTTGGGATAGAAAGAAATAGACAAAACTCCCCAATCCTAAAAGGCGAGGAAGCATTCATAGCAATATTCTCCTTTATTGCACTGTCCTTGAATCTTCAAAATTGGAGGACAACAAAAGACCCCAGACTATTTAAATTGGTATAATAAAATGATTCGGACCAAAACTTTTGAAGAGGCCTAAGCAAAAAGGGTAGGTGCGATACAAAGATTTACAATTTTCTGGAAAAATATGGACAAAGTAGTAAGCCAGTAGCTGGTTAAAGTTAGATTGTATAAAAATGACAACTGTTGAATTGCTAAAGCACTGTATAGCACTTTATTGAACATGCACTGCACTTTAGCTAGAAGAGGGATATTGTATTTTGCTTTCTAAGCTGATTATGAATGTCGGACTAAATGTCAAGTTTAATGTTTACTGGGAATATCTGATCCTAAATTCCATGAGATGGGTAAGGGAGTTAGTATTTTAAAAGATCGGAATGCACTGCACCAATAGCACTTTATTTAATATGAAGTTTGCTAATTATTATGTTTATTAAGGATGAAATGATAAAATCTCGAATGTACCTTGTTTATGTTCATCTTACGAGCTTTCAAGTAACTGTATTTAATCAGAAATTAATTGTTTCGCTGATGTAAGGTTTTCTCTTCATGATAATTCTGCTCAATAAAAATAAATAAATAAATAAAAAAACCTTAGTACAATACAACTTAATTAACGTGACTGGTTGATTCCAAAATGATAGGCTGGTGGCCATACATTTAGACATGGCAGTACAAGGATCCTGATTGACTATATCTGTACATACTTAGAGCAGTTTGGGTCCATAATT
This sequence comes from Calotriton arnoldi, assembly GCA_963921515.1. NCBI lineage: Eukaryota > Metazoa > Chordata > Amphibia > Caudata > Salamandridae > Calotriton > Calotriton arnoldi. The sequence goes on along the minus strand of CAWUFW010005915.1, from coordinate 1,131,043 downwards.
ATCAAATGCTATTGCTCAAAAAAGGCAAAGTTTTATGAGACAGACTGGAGCAAAATGGAGGAAGCTATATCAAAGAACAATTCTAAACGTGTAATTTTGTCCTCAAACGTAGAGGCAGTTACCAAATCCCAATGGGTAGAATTTATCTCACACCTATATAAAAGTGCTTATCCTAAAGTTGAGATCGAATATTTTAGAGATTTTGTGATGAATAACCAACTACCTTTAGTTCAGGAAACAGAGATAATCTCTGAAATTCTGAGTAACGTGAAACCCTAATGAGCACAGTGCCCAGACAGCCTGCCTCCTGTATTTTTTAAAACTAACTCCCTTTGGTGGGCCTGTGTCCTCAGTCCTTTTTCTAAATGGGACTCCTAGTCAAGGTTAATCCATCACTTGTGGAGGGGAGCAGCCATCTAAAAGTAGGGTGTAAGGTCCGATTCAACGAACTATAGATTGATCTTACTTTTGGATGTATCCTCCAAAATGTATGTCCAATTTCTGTTGAAATATCTGGGTGGTTGGATCAAAAATCATCCCAAAGAGCTTAGGGTTTTTTAAACAAAATTACTCCACAATAGACCACTGTTTTGTGTTATGGGGAGCAGCAAGGAGGTCCACAACGAACACCTGTAGACTTTGTTACGGTTTTGTCAACTTCTGAGATGCTTTTGACCAGATTGATTGAGCTATCGTTTTGGAGAAATTGTGAAGGTGTGCTCCATAAGATGTGTTGTTTAGCAACTGCACTCTAATAATTTGGTACAGGTCAATCTAAATGGATCAGGAATTTTATCAGATAAAATCGAGGTTGAGAATGGACGAAAGCAGGGAATCTCCCAACCACATTGGCAAACACAAATTCCTTCCAATACATTGATTAATGTATGCCAATGACTTAGGGGCTGATTAAGAGTTTGGCGGTCTTACTGCCATACCGCGGCAGCGCAGTCCCAAGAAGACCATGGAGTGAGCGGTCTTCTGCCCGCCCTATTACGATGCGTGCAGCCTGAACTGCCAACCCCATGGACGGAGTGTGTCCTGCCTGTGCCACGGCAGACTGCAATGTTGGTGATGCATACTCCATTGCAGTCAGGGCTGCAAGTCCCACCGAGCAGATTACAAAAACACAGTTGTACTGGCGGTCCCCTTGCGGTGGTTCCCTCATGGTGGTAGCCCGCCATAGTCCGCTCTCAGCAAAGCACCATAACAGTGGCCATTGGATGGGTACAAACACAACACAACTGATGTCCATTGTCCAAGTAGATACACTTGAAAATCACACTATAAAACACACCACATTTCAGACCATAATCCTTTACCACTCCACTGCAGCACAGCAAGTCATAGCCCAATTTTTGGTGAGCTAAGGCAGCCCTTTTTTCCCCATCACTTTTACCACTCTTCACACACTTTTGTTGCACATTTTCCTTACATCCCTTGGTGTTCTATTTATTGTTTCATTGTCATTTACTTTAATTTGGAGTAATGTCACACCAAATAAATCCACGTTTTTCAGAGGCTGAGTTGTCAGTCATGGTGGATGAAATCATAAGAGAAGAGCCATAATTGTTTGAAGCCCAAGTCCAACATACTGCTCTTAGTAAGAAAAGGGAAATGTGGTCCAGAATAGTAGACAGAGTGAATGCTGTAGGTACCACCTTGCGCACACAGAAGGAAATTAAGAAGAGGTGGAATGACCTGAGGGGGAAGGTGCATTCCCTGGCCTCCAAGCAACACCTGAAGGCCCAGAAAACTGGTGGTGGTCCTCCCAGCACCCTAATACATCTGTGTCCCTTGGAGGAGAAGGGCCTGGCCATCTTACATTCTGAGGGCTTGACAGGAATACCTGGGGGAGTTGAGTCCGGTAAGTTACAACTCACTAACTGTCACAATACCTCAATGTCCTGTTTAATCTCAACTCAGCTTTACCATTGTGTGTGTGCCCAGTTTCCTAACATGCAATCCTCAAAGTATTGGAGATGTTGGTTTGACTGTGTTAATGTGTATTGTTGCATATAATATCACATGTATCAATCTCCAGTACATGCCACATGTTGGAATGGTGTCTGTAAGTGTATTACTATAAAAGTATCATTTCAGAACCCATGATATGTGTTACTAGGGAAATGTATGGTCTAGCCCAACTGCATTTTGGCAACAGGTATGTTACACTAACCATTTTACAAGTGTTGGCAACTAGAGATTGAAATTACTACAACTACCACGATGCCATGTTTCTGTAACTCAAAAGAAGATGAAACTGTGATTTTTGCCCATTCTCACTTGTCTGACATATTACAACTGATGTTCATTTCTCATGGAGGAAACTTTTTGCAATTGTTGCCAAGTAGAGATTGAAATGACTACAGCTACTATGAGGCCCTGTTTCTGTAACTCAAAACAAGTAGAAATTGTGGTTTTGCCCATTATCACTTGTCTGACATGTTACAACTGATGTTCAGTTCACATGGCCTGATCAATCTACATGCAATTCTCTACTCAGAGAAATTTCTGCCTACTTAGCTTTATGTTGTCCTGGTCTCCTCAATTGAAACTATTGATGGCATGAGTGACACCATACCAAGTGTGTAGGCCAAATATTTGTAAGGCATGAAGACAGCTCAGCTGATTAGAATTCGCAGGTGACCCATTGGCTCTGCACTGCTCACATGATGAGTAATGCTAAATATACCACCAAGTTGTGTGATCACCTGTTTTGTCCACAACTAGGCCTTGGAATGGACAAATACACATGTTACCTCCCCACTGTGTCAGCTTAAATGTTTGGGAGATGTCATGTTTATTCCTTAATCCAAAATGCAACATCTCAGGACATCTAATGAGCTGCTTAATTCAAGTACATGTATTTAATGTCTTCAAATGTCTTGCTAACAAGTTCAATACCACTGAAAAATATCACTCTAGTAATCTTTACCTATTTTGTTTTTCCTAGGTTTCTACTTACTGTGTCACAAAACATTTGGATGTAGATACCACACTTCCACCAATAACAATGTTCTCAATTTCACAACAGGTTGATCTGGCAGAGCACCTCTAGAGCTTGGCCACCGAAGAGACACACACTCCACCCCAGGATCAAGCCCTCAGTGATGCAACACTCCTGGAGATCTGGAAGTGAATGATGGTGCTGGTCCATCTGGTCAGCCTGGGCAGACGGCAACAGTGAGTCTCATTCGGCTCACAACAATACCTCCCACCCCACCTGCAACACCTCAGCCAACCTCAGAACCTACAACCTGTGTACCTAGCACAGTTCCAACCCTTGTGTACCCTCCAGCCTGGCTCCTGATGTGACAATCACCATCCTAACTAGAGAGGAGCTAGTACCCAGTGGGAGAGGGTACCATGAGCCAAGGGCTCAGGCTCGTGGGGGTAGGGGTAGGGGTAGTGGGAAGGTAACTATGGGCCAGCAGAGTGAGGCCACAATTTACCAAGTCTTGGGAGCCTATCAGGAGTCCTAGGGCGTGATGGGCCAGGTACTCACTGAAATCCAGGAGATGAAGCAGCTGCAGAGGGACATACACCAGTCCTATAACACCAACATGGGCTGCATAATTGGGGTGCTGCAGGACATTCACACACACCTGTGCAGGGCTTTTCTAGCACCATCTACCTCTTCCTGTGGTCCAACAATATTGGGTCCATCAACATCTGTGGCAGCCACAGGAAGAGAAGCCCTGCCAGAGGAAGACATAACTGCAGACACCCCTGTCCCAGCAACTGTAGATCCCCCCAGCACTGCCAAGCTGGGACGTCCACACAAATTTCCAGGAGGTGCGGATGGCAAGACCTCCATCACTGCCAACAAGAAACCTCACACCTAATTTCCTCCAGTGTGTGTAACACATTCTCTCTATAGACTATTTCTGGGCACATTTACCTTTCTGATGGGAGTAATATTTTAGACATTGGACTTCAAACAATTTGGCATCTACAACTATGGTTTCATTCACCATGACTGACTTCATTTTTCTGTATTCCTGTTTGGTTTAGCATAATGTTTATTTTCTCCTTGTTCACTGCAATAACTCCACTAGTCTACAACTCATTGCCTGCTGCAGTATATGTCACATCTAGCAATGCATATATATATATATATATATATATATATATATATATATATATATATATATATATATATATATATATATATATATATATATATTATCTACTGGCGGTCGCCAGTAGATAGTTATAGTTACAACCTATTATCCATAGGAAATCCGCGACATTCTATTTGAAATAACTCTCTTGCCGGTTGACGTATCTTCGCAAAATTTTCAAACTTTGTGGCCCGCTCCGGTCCGCTCCTACCCTGAAAGTCTCGGGGGGATTCGTCAAGCGGGGGCCGAGAAAAAGGGGGTCCCAAAACGCGTTTTCCCCATGCAATTTTCCATAGGAAACTTTAGACACGGCTACAGCCCGAACTGCTGAACGGAATTACACCAAATTTGGCAAAGAGGTAGTTCTTGGTTCAGAAAGAACCCTTTTTGTTAAATGGTTTAAATCCGTTCAGTAGTTGCTGAGAAAATCAAAAGTAAAAAGATAGTGATATCTATGGCCGAGTAGGGTCCGCGTACCCTCCCGATCACGAGCTGCATGTTAATTGGCTGTCAGCTGGCTGTCAACATTCCGATTCAGGAAATGTTGGCAGCCATTTTGTCCCTCGGTAGAACCGAGGGACAGAAACAAGTGCGCAAAGCGCACAAAGGGGGCAGGGTAGAAACACCCTGACCCCCTAGGTTTGCTCAGGGGGTCCCACAAGGAGCCCCTGGGCAAAAAAATAAATAAATTTTTTTTTTTTTTAAATCGGCAGGATGCGCTCAGGGTGCGCGAATCCTGCTGAAAAAAAAAAAATCGAAGCGCGGTCTCCCGCGCTTCGATTGCATTTTGCCCCCGGGTGGCCCAAGTCCCGGGGGCATGGTGGGGGGGGTTAATTTTATGTGTGGGGGGCCTCAAAGGGCCCCCCAAGCCCCAGGGACCGCCACCCCCCCGGGGCTTTATATAAAAAATGGTGCGGGAGGGCTCTTCTGCCCTCCCGCAGCCCCGGGGACCGCCACCCCCCGGGGCTTCTTTTTTATGTTAAATAAGGTGTGGGGGCTCCAGCCCCCCACACGCCCTGGGGACCACCACCTCCCGGGGCACTTACAAAATAAATGTGGGGGTCCATTACGGCCCCCCATAGCCCCGGGGACCACCACCTCCCCGGGGCTGTGCAATTTAAGGGAGGGGGCCGCGCGGCCCCCCTCCTGGAGCCCTTGATGGCCCTGGGGACCGCCACCCCCAGGGCCGGCTCCTGCAGTGTCCCGGGGTGCCTACCCCCGGGACACTGTAGTTTGCTATGGCAGGACGGGAGCCTCGCGGCTCCCGTCCTGCCATTGCAAACTTGCTTTGGATATTGAGAGAGAGAGCAGGGAAACCTGCTCTCTCTTCCAATATCCAAAGCCGATTGCTTTCCACATGGGGAGCAGCATGTTAGCTGCTCCCCATGTGTAAAGCAATGCCGGCTCCCAAGGGACGCGGGGAGCCGGCGGGACTGTGGGGGGATTGGGGACCCCCCCACAGTCCCCAACGGAGAGGGCCAGCCCCGGGGGATGGGGTCCCCGGGGCAAGTAGTGGCCCGGGAGGGGGGCCACGCGGCCCCCCTCCCCCAAAAAAAAAAATAAAAAAAAAAAAAAATGAAAGGCCGGCCCCGGGGGATGGGGTCCCCGGGGCCTTAAATGGCCTGAGGAGGGGGGCCACGCAGCCCCCCTCCAAAGAAAAAATAAAAAGGCCATGCCCCGGGGGATGGGGTCCCCGGGGCCAATACAGGCCCAGGGAAGGGGGGCCACGCGGCCCCCTTCCCGTTTTTGTTTTTTTAATTTTAATTACAAAAAAAGGGGTAAGGCCCTGGGGGATGGGGTCCCCAGGGCCCAAAAACATGAAAAAGGAAGGGGGGGCCACACAGCCCCCCTTCAGGGGACAAAAAAAAACAAAAAACAATCGGGCCCGCAGGCCCCGCCCCTTCCTTCACCACTCTGCAAACGCGCCCCCTGGCGCGTTTGCAGAGGGGAAACAATTCCCCTTGAATACTGGGGGTCCCTGGGGGCCAACTAGCCCACCAGGAACCTCCAGTATGCGCCAGGGGCTGCCTTGCAGAGAGGTGTACAGAGGCCACGCCCCTTTTTACACCTCTCTGCAACGCAGCTCTGTGGCGCTTTTTGGAGGTATATGGTGGGCTAGTTGGACTCCGGGGACCCTCAGGATTCAAGGGGACTTAATCCCCCAACTTAAAACGCGCCACGGGGCGTGTTTGCACAGTGGTGAAGGGAGGTGGCGGGGCTTCAGGTGACATGTGTGCAAACAGGCCCCGTGGCGCGTTTTAAGATGGGGAATTAAATCCCCTTCAATCCTGAGGGTCCCTGGGGGCCAACTAGCCCACCAGGTACGTCCAGTGAGCGCCACGGAGCTGCGTTGCAGTGTTGTAAAAAGGGGTGTGGCCTCTCTACACGTCTCTGCAACGCAGCCCCCTGGCGCATACTGGAGGTTCCTGGTGGGCTAGTTGGCCCGTAGGGACCCTCATGATTCAAGGGGACTTAATCCCCCTACTTAAAACGCGCCACGGGGCGCGTTTGCACAGATGTCACCTCAGGCCCCGCCCCCTCCCTTCACCATTGTGCAAATATTCCTCGGAAATCAGCCGAAATACAATTTCTGATTTACTCACCTGTTATCAGGAGAGACCTCAGTGCTGCATCTTTCAGCCCAGTACTAATCCTGAAAAGTAATTTTAACCGTACTTACCAGTAACTTGAATTTCCTTCCATAGGCTAACATTGACTGGTTTCACTTGGAAATTCTTCTAAGTGTGGAGTTTTGGAACTTTAAAATATTCCTCTAAAATCAGCCGAAATACGAATTCCGATTTACTCACCTGTTATCAGGAGAGACCTCAGTGCTGTATCTTTCAGCCCAGTACTGGTCCTGAAAAGTAATTTTAACCGTACTTACCAGTAACTTGAATTTCCTTCCATAGGCTAACACTGACTGGTTTCACTTGGAAATTCTTCTAAGTGTGGAGTTTTGGAACTTTAAAATATTCCTCTAAAATCAGCCGAAATACGAATTCCGATTTACTCACCTGTTATCAGGAGAGACCTCAGTGCTGCATCTTTCAGCCCAGTACTGATCCTCAAAAGTAATTTTAACCGTACTTACCAGTAACTTGAATTTCCTTCCATAGTATATAATTGCCTGCTTTTTGCTGAAAAAGTTTCTAAGTGTTGATTTTTGAAACATACAAATATTCCTCTAAAATCAGCCGAAATACGAATTCCGATTTACTCACCTGTTATAAGGAGAGACCTCAGTGCTGTATCTTTCAGCCCAGTACTGGTCCTGAAAAGTAATTTTAACCGTACTTACCAGTAACTTGAATTTCCTTCCATAGGCTAACATTGACTGGTTTCACTTGGAAATTCTTCTAAGTGTGGAGTTTTGGAACTTTAAAATATTCCTCTAAAACCAGCCGAAATACGAATTCCGATTTACTCACCTGTTATCAGGAGAGACCTCAGTGCTGCATCTTTCAGCCCAGTACTGATCCTCAAAAGTAATTTTAACCGTACTTACCAGTAACTTGAATTTCCTTCCATAGGATATCATTGCCTGCTTTTTGTTGTAAAAGTTTCTAAGTGTTGATTTTTGAAACATACAAATATTCCTCTAAAATCAGCCGAAATACGAATTTCGATTTACTCACCTGTTATCAGGAGAGACCTCAGTGCTGCATCTTTCAGCCCAGTACTGGTCCTGAAAAGTAATTTTAACCGTACTTACCAGTAACTTATATTTTCTTCCATAGGAATCCATTGTCTGGTTTTCAGCAGAAAAGTTTCAGTGTCGATTTTCACAAACTACAAATATTCCTTAAAAATCGCCTGTATGACTTAAACGCATTCTTTCAACTGTTTACAGGAGATGCACCAGTGCTGGATCCAGGATCCAACACTGAGTAAGAAAAAGTAACGATAACAGTTTTTACCTGCTAAGTGAATTTCCTTCCATAGGATAACATTGGTGATTCTATGAGAAAAAGTTTCTAAGTGTCAACTTTTAAAATACAATAATATTCCTTAAAAATCACGACTGTAACCAAAACGCTTTTACTCAACTGTTTACAGGAGATGTACCAGGACTGAATCTAGGATCCAGTCCTGTGGTTAGAAAAGTAATCCATAAAGTAACTAATTGCATTTAACTAGAAATTCACATTGAGCTGAATGTTGCATTGTGTTTGAAAATGTGGTGCCCATTGCAACAACTGTAACTACTGTACTTAAAAGTCTATTGCCTATGTGCAAAGTATTTAAACTAAAGTAATTCATTCTGAGAAAGTATTTTTTGTAATGTAATGTATAATGTAATTACAATGTAATTTAAAAAATAAAATATGTAAAAAAAAAATTCTAAAAATGTAATAAATCAGTATGGAAAAAATTAATATAACAATTAATACATTTAAAAATTGTCATTTACAAAACCTTTGAAATTCACTGAAAAAACCGTAGGTTCCAGACATGTTATAGTTAGGAATTAGCATTTAAAAAACCTTTGAAATTCACTGAAAAAACCATAGGTTTCAGATATGTTATAGTTACAAATTAGCATTTAAAAAACCTTTGAAATTCACTGAAAAAACCATAGGTTTTAGGGACAGTTATAGTTAGTTGGACATTTCACTCGTACAAAACCCGTGAAATTCCCCGTTATAGTTAGTTCAGCTAACTATAACTCGCGCCCCGCAATGCACTGCTGATGACGTCACATATTACATCACTCATGACATGGTCAGTGACATCACTGATGACATCACTGATGACATCTCAAATGACATCACTGATGACATCATCCACGTGATAATCTCATGCACCTCCTCACACCCTAATATAACCTTTGATACACCCACTCTAAATTACAGACTGCCATTCGCAAAACCATAGACACTCCAACACCAATAACTACATACCCACTCACTGATTCTTAGGTCTACGCACACATCCACTCACTCACCCGTACAGTCACTCATACTTATGGTCACTCAGTACAGGACTATCATATGCACTCATACTCCTATATAGACACTCAAACACCGCCACTCATCCATAGAGGTACTCACACACCTAGTCAGTCATGCAAATAATTAAACACACTACCATTTACTCACCTATACAGTTATACACACACCAGCTCACTTAATCATACAAATACTAGCACATTGTTACGCTCTTATACAATCACTGATACAAGCACACACTCATCCATACAGCCACTATCACAATCACTCACTCTCAGCTTATAGCTATTTATATACTCCAACACACATATATACTGGCTTTCACATATGTAGTTACTCACACATGTACCACTGGGACATACATTCACTCACTAACACACTCTTACACACACTTACCCACCCATACAGTCTATCACAGATGCACTCTTGAAACCATCCACCCAGTGAATCACCCACTCACACATCTATGCACAGAGTCGCACACACCCCACACACACAAACACTCAGGCACCCATACAGATACTCAGACAACCAATCAATAACTCATATAGACACTCATGTAGCTATTCACAAACCCATGCAGCCACTTACACAGCAACAGACAGACGGATACAGACATTCACCCAGTTTAGTCACTAACCCATGCATTCAGTAAGATACGTTAAATCACTCACTTATAGAGTCAGTCACGCACCTACTAAATCATCCATACAGACACTTACACACCCACTCATTCTTCAATACGTCTTTTCCTATATATATTAAAAATATTTCAACTTTACAGAAACACACAGTCACTGGATGATGTCATCAGTGATGCCATTTGAGATGTCATCAGTGATGTCATCAGTGATGTCACTGACCATGTCATGAGTGATGTAATATGTGACGTCATCAGCAGTGCATTGCGGGGGCGCGAGTTATAGTTAGCTGAACTAACTATAACGGGGGAATTTCACGGGTTTTGTACGAGTGAAATGTCCAACTAACTATAACTGTCCCTAAAACCTATGGTTTTTTCTGTGAATTTCAAAGGTTTTTTAAATGCTAATTTGTAACTATAACATATCTGAAACCTATGGTTTTTTCAGTGAATATATATATATATATATATATATATATATATATATATATATCTTTCTGAAATCCCGAATGTCAACATCCACTGCGGCGCAACACCAGGGCACAGACTCCAGAAGCTGGTATGAAAATCATCAAAGGTTTATTCGAGCATCAAGGCCCAAATGACGCGTTTCGGCTGCCAGACATGCAGCCTTGATCATATAGCGCGCTGTGAACTCATTAGTGACATATATACAGGTGAGTGAAGTAGTCTGCTTACTATGTCAACTACAATGAGATGGCATTATCCCACATTTTACTACATAGATCACATGTAGGCAATTTACTTTACTTGCCAAATAACATGATTGTGACATGGTCAGGCATGGATAGGCATAAAGGACAGACTCGTAACTGAAAACTGAGATCTATGTATTTCCTCTCACAAATTCAAACACACACATATTGAAAAATTCTAATATTCAGAAATGAATCACATTTCACGACTTATAAACGTAGAAGACCTCATTTATGTTGAAACAAAAAAGATGTGTTATATTATTCAAGTAAATTCACCTTCTTTTATCTAATTGGATAAAGGCAGCAACATACTTAGCGAGTGTCGACCGGACTATAAAAACAATACAGGCCATAGTGGTCCTAATATGACAACAACGGTGACATGGGCATGAGATGAGGTACGATATGCCATGCATCGTGACGGATATATGTGGTCGTGAACAGAAAAGTGAGTTTAAAAGCGTGACAGTTTTCAGGGCTTGCACTAGATCTATTTCAAGGTGCCTCAGTGGGTGGGTATTGCCACATTAAAATATAAGGCGGGAAACAAATAGGCCGGAGACTACTAACAATGGTGAGTGAGAGGAAGTAGGGGAGTGCCAAAGGAAGAAAGGAGGGGACGTGCGTGATGAGTGCACATTTACGCTAGTAGTGGTATTAAGTGTGGAGTAAAAGTCCCCTCCAGTCTATGAGAGCAGTGGTTAAAAGGGAGTCATACACACTATGAAAATGATGTGTGAACATACTCCACAATCTAAGCAACCTACCCAATGCGTGGTGACTGCCGCTGCAGTACACCAACTTAGTTAACACTGAACAAAATGATATCAGATATGTGGCAATCAAACAAACGAAAAGATAAGAAACAAGAATAAGAAAAAATATACTAACTGCATAAATGCGCAAAGGCAAAACATAATGGAAGCTCACTATGTGGCCTGATAAAAATAAAGAAACCTGCACAGAGCGGTGTAATTTCTATCATTTCATACGTTAATGGCAGGTCAACCACACAGAACATGATGAGTGAAACTAAAGGCTTGACAGACGGTGTCTGTTGTCGTTTACAGAAAGAGATGTAAATCCTCACTCGTGTTCAGGCCCGTCGGTGTTTTGGTGTTGAAACCTAAAATGTATTTGCTTTCCATTTGGCGTAGCAATTTTTCATGGTTGCCACCACGTCTCGAAATGGGTATGCAGTCAATGACTGAGTATTTTAGATGTTCCAGGTTGTTGGAATGTACCTCCTTAAAATGTCTTGCTACTGGGTAGGTGGGATCATTATTCACAATGGCTCTAAGGTGTTGTAAGATGCGCATGTGGACTGGCAGCTTAGTGCTCCCAATGTATCTCAGCCCGCAGTCACATTCCAGGATGTAAACGGCAAATTCTGTTCTACATGTCAAGTGGTGTTTGATGACTAATGGTGCTGACCTGAAAGTGGAATCTAGCTGTGTGATGTTTTTACCAAATTTGCAGGCTCTGCAACTGTTGCATTTAAAGAACCCTTTCCTATCAGTGAGCCAGTTAGTTGTGGTGATTAGTTCAGGGCTATTCTTCACTAGTGCATCTCGCATGGAACGCGCACGTTTGAATGTGATGTCAGGAAATGGAGTGACTAGAGGGCCTAGTGTTGGGTCCAATTTAATAATACACCAATGTCTATTAATAGCTGACTTGATAGCTCTTACTTCAGTATTGTATGTTATAATGAGTCGCGTACTGACTGTTTGTGTAAGTTCTGCTGTGGTGTTGTTAGTGTTAACAGACTCAGTGGTGCGAGTACCCATGAGTAGTGCCTCCTGAGGTTGTGCGTTGGCTCGCTCAATGGCTTTGTAGATGTTTACTTTCGAGTAGCCTCTTGTTCTAAATCTATTGGATGCCTCCTTCTGACAGTACGAAAGATCTTCTGGGGAACTACAGATCCTCCTTAACCTAAGCATTTCCCCATAGGGGATGCTCGCTATTAAATGCCTAGGGTGAAAACTAGAGGCGTGTAGGACTGAGTTGCCTGCTGTGCTTTTTCTGTGTTGTTTAGACTGGATGGTGTCATTAGAGATGTAAATTGTGACGTCCAGGAACTCAATGGATGTGCTGCTCATGTTTGCATTGAATTCCAAATTAAGGTTATTGGCATTGATCTCAGTGATGAATGAACTAGCACTCTCAACATCGCCTTTCCAGATTAAAAACACATCATCTATGTACCTAAGCCAGGTAATGATATTGTCATGCCATGCAGATGAGTGCTTGATCTGAAGGACCTGTTCCTCCCACCAGCTGACATGAAGACATGCATAACTGGGTGAGAAACAGGCCCCCATCGCTACTCCCCTGAGTTGTTGATATATAGATTTGTTAAACAAAAAATAATTATGAGTTAGACACCACTCAATGAGACATAGAAGCATTACATTGTGCTTATGGCATTGTATAGGTTTTTTGTCCAGAAAGTGCTTGCAGGCAGCTAGTCCGTCATTGTGGCGAATACTAGTGTAAAGAAACGTGATATCAAGTGAGATTAAAAGGTAATCACTTTGCCAAGTAATGTCTTTGATTTTGGACAAAAAGTCTCCTGTATCCTTGAGATATGATGGCTGACTGATGACGTGATCCTAGAGAAAGTAGTCCACATATCTTGAAATATTTTCGCACATGCTTTTTCTACCAGATATAATGGGACGACCTGGAATGGGGACCATGTTTTTATGCACTTTCGGGAGAAAATAAAGGAAAGGCAAAACTGGAAACTCAGTGCTCAGGAAGGTTGTTTCTTCTTTGCTCAACAGACCTTGTGTTCTGTATCCATTGAGCAGTTTCCTCAATTCTTTGTTGCTATTCCCCACCTCTTTTTGGCTAGAAATCTTGTAGCAACTGCTGTCAGCTAGGTGTCTATTGGCCTCTTCCAGGTACATTTGTCTAGGCCAAAGCACAATGTTTCCCCCTTTGTCAGATTTATTAATGATCACCTCATTTTCCCTTTGGAGTTTAGTCATAAGTCTGTGATATTTGATGTTTTGCTTTTTCAATCTTGTGCTTTTTCTAGCTCTTTTGAGATGTAGAGCTTTCAATTCATCTATGATGACATCATTGAATACATCAATTGCATCTTTTGGCATCATCGGTGTGAATGTCGAGTGTGGCCTGAATGGACTTGGTATTCTTGTCGTTGTCGTGATGCCCTCGTCATGACAGAGTTGTTGTGTGTTGACAGGGGTATTTACATTTTCTAGTTCAGCAAGTGTGCGGATAGTAGCAATGTCAGCTACAGTCAAATTAGTACTCGCAGTGGGGGTTGTGGTTGAAATTGGGTACCGTTGCTTTGTTTAAGTTTAAAGAACTTATGAAATTTCAGTTTCCTTATGAATTTGAACACATCTATGCGTGTGCTGCAATAGTCAAAACTGCTTTCGGGGCAGAACGTGAGGCCAAGAGATAATAATTGTTTTTCCGCCTCTGACAAATTGATGGTGCTAAAGTTTATAATGGTTTTAGTATCCTTTATTGCTTGTGTCTCCAATTTCCTCGTCTCTTGTAGTTTGTTTTGGGTTTTTCGGCATTTCCTTCTTTCGTGCCACCTCCGGTTCCGTCGCTGCCTTGTTTCTTTGGCTGTCGCGGCCGTAAGGTTTGTCTCCGGTCGAAGACTAAAAAATTCATCTCATCCCCAAGGCCTATTTCAGATGCGCCGGCCTCATCTCTGCCGCGCCATCTTCCTCCATCTTCTGAATCTGTGCCGGATTCTACTACTGAGCTTAGGTCTGACATTGAGGTTGATTCAGTACCATCTCCTTCGGTTACAGGTGGCGCTTGGGCTGCTTGAATAGGTTTGTTGAGTCTTTGTTTCCTTATTGTGTCGTATTTGCGCGCGAAAGTAAATATCTGACTGCACTCATAGTCTTGTTTGTCGCAAGCAAACTTGAAGATTTTGCGTGCTTTGATCGTTTCTTCATGTTTCTTGAGGCGCGTGGCGATTTCTTCCCTGCCTTTCGCGATTGCCTCTTTTTGCTCAAGTGTATCAAGTTCCTGGTTTTTGCGGTCTATTTCCTTTTGTGTACCGATGCGGTCAATTTCTGCGTATTTAATCAGTATTATGACTAAGCGCATGGATGCATCCAGGTTACTCATGGCCCATTCCTTCAACATGTCAGGGTTAGGGTTTTCAAAACTTGGCGCCAACATAATCCTTAGACCTCGAGGAACACGGCCTGCGTCTTGATACTTTTGTAATGACTTCGCCTCCCACCATTTGGTGATTTCAGTCCTCATTAACTTTTCTAGCGCTTTGAGTTTCGTTTTGTAGGTTTCATTGGTAGTGTTAGCATTAGTTTCTGTTCGTTTGGTTTGATTGGTTACATTAGGTAGGTTGTCGAATAGAGCTTCAGCGACTGCTTCCCTCTCTCGCAGCGCTTCCTTGGACATGATGCGAATAAGGATTTAAAGTTTCAAACAGTGCCCACAAAGAAAGTTAAACGCTTGAATGCAATGCGCTTTAACTAGGCACTAGGTGCTCCTCTTCTTAACCTGAACTCAGCCTAGATGCCGCTTGTACTCACCACCAGGTCCCGAGATGCTGGATGTGTCCTCCGACTCACACTGAATCTCCGGCGCGGTGGGATCAAAGTGTGCGTTTCTCTGGCTTTCAGGGGGCCGTGATTTATAGTCTTTTCCTCCCGGAGCTCACATGAAAATGCGGCCGTTGAAAATCACCTTGGCCCAGCGTTTTGCGAAGAGGGGGTCTGTGAAGCAGAGACAGCCGTCCTCTGCAATATATCTTTCTGAAATACCGAATGTCAACATCCACTGCGGCGCAACACCAGGGCACAGACTCCAGAAGCTGGTATGAAAATCATCAAAGGTTTATTCGAGCATCAAGGTCCAAATGACGCGTTTCGGCTGCCAGACATGCAGCCTTGATCACATAGCGCGCTGTGAACTCATTAGTGACATATATACAGGTGCGTGAAGTAGTCTGCTTACTATGTCAACTACAATGAGATGGCATTTTCCCACATTTTACTACATAGATCACATGTAGGCAATTTACTTTACTTGCCAAATAACATGATTGTGACATGGTCAGGCATGGATAGGCATAAAGGACAGACTCGCAACTGAAAACTGAGATCTATGTATTTCCTCTCACAAATTCAAACACACACATATTGAAAAATTCTAATATTCAGAAATTAATCACATTTCACGACTTATAAACGTAGAAGACCTCATTTATGTTGAAACAAAAAAGATGTGTTATATTATTCAAGTAAATTCACCTTCTTTTATCTAATTGGATAAAGGCAGCAACATACTTAGCCAGTGTCGACCGGACTATAAAAACAATATATATATACATATACTCCCATCTGAACTTTAAAATGCCATAAATATCAACTTGTGTAAGCATGGATACGTTGCTTGTACACAACGTTTAGCTCAAGATCACAACCATGTCTCACCAACACATACATACAAGTTTATTCTCATATGCAATCTTTATTCCAGCGTACAAACAATAGGCTGGCATTATGTCATAAACGAAGCAAATCATACATGACTCGAACATTCTGTGCCAGTGATCACATTTTTATTTGGAGACCTTAACAACATGGAAGGAGGAGATACATGAGACAATTTTCAATTGAATAGGCAAAATAAAATTGGTTAATGTCATCAGCTGAAGCCATTTCACCTAGCTCACAAAAGGAATCCCACATCAATAACACCAATAGACAAACACATAGCAATAATGCATTTTCTGATCACAGGATCACTCCAATCTATTGTTTCAGTATCTGGTGGAATGTCATAACCAAATTTCAGTGGTGTGCCACAAGCACATTGGCCTACAATGAAGAGACACATCAACAGCTACATACACTTTACACACAATGAGGATTTAGCCAATGTGAAAGGAGGTTAGCATGATTTGGCCCCACAACACCATTTTGTTGGCGCACATGATGGCACACATATTGCATTAGGACCACCACACGACAAGGAACAAATCCATTCCTCATGACTTCTAGCCTATCACTGTGCACATGGTCTTGGTCCAGGATTTGTACAACAAAACAATTGGAGCAACAGAGGGAATATAGCCAAGACGCCCTCCACTCACAAAATCCATACACAAATGACCTGGTTACATAGAACACTATAACTCTTTTTGGTTTACATCAAACGAGTATTATATACTCCTAGGTAGGGCCATGTTCATTTATCGGTCATGCCCACCTCCAAGGCGACATACACTAGGACGTATGGGCAATGGTGCCATCACTGGAGTGAGTGGTCATACATGTACACACATTTATATAACATTTATGTATATATATTAAAAGCGAGAAGGAGAGGGCAGCTGAATTCTGTCGCTGGCAAAAAGAGTTCAGGTGAAGATCGTGCTCTTTGAGAGTCAACACGGGTGAATATGACATGAGATTGATTAATTCCCCTTTACCTACAATGGGTGTGTATATGGTCTAGCACAGAAATACGCCTGTTCTGCCCTCTAAATAATTGTTTGATGGCATCATTTTAAACCTAACAACGGTAGTTGTTCATTGGAATTCAGAACCATGTTCCGTGTAGTTTAAGTCCACCTTTGTGAACTGTCTGATATAGGAGTAACAACAACAGGATTCTCCCTAATTATAGTTTTCTAAATAGGTGGTAAATCCAAAAATACACAAGTCCCAACAACCAATATTTATCTACTTTTATTATTATATACATCAATAAAAATCATTTATATAAATAGTATTTGTCATTGGACATATAAATATCACATATATGTATCAAAAATCTATTTTTTCTAAAAAAACATTCATAGTAGACATCAATAGTTATGGAGCCCCATAAGCATGATGAAGAGCAGTGAACATGATAAATGCATCGAAAAAAAGAAGAAAAAAATTGAAAAATGAAAAACATAGACATCAACAATCAATCAATACATCAACAACAAAATACATGGTGACACAACATACAATATACTGTCTTGTGGATTGTTGCCTGCCTTGTTATGTTGGCCTAGGCCTAGCTGCCATGCTGCTTTTCTTTGCGCACGTTACATTGAGCCAGGGCTCCCTCGCCCTTTGCTCTTGCTAAGTTCTTTTGCGCTGTCTGCATTTTCTGTCTTTCACCTTTTCTCTTGTTCGATTTGGGCTCAGACTGCACAACATGTACAAGGTCACATAACAATGTATTTCGGTTCTTCCTGATATGGCCAGTCTCGCGCACCCAGACATAACATTAGGCGCAAATGCCATGGAACTTGGTGTGCCTTTAATACTGCAGTTTTACTGGCGCTTAACACACTTGGAGGAATCCTTTCCAGGGAGAAGAGCTGTGATTGTCTGCTGATGTAGTTCTGCATCTAGAGACCGAGGTATGAGGGTTCGCTAGTCAAAGCCCAGAGGTCTTCTATTTTTATAATAAACTATCTTACTGCACGGGGAGGGTGGTAATGTTATTTAGACATTTATCCACTGAGTTATGAAATGCTTTCCCCGTTTGTATTCTATGGAATTGTAACCATGCTGCTTATATTATTCATATGCATTATGCTATTAGTGCTGACACGTGTACTGTACCTTAGAGCACGTAAGTTGAAATAAATATTTTAATCTACCCTGTGTCTCTTCATACGCGCATTGTGGACAAGTACGAGTGAGTGACGAAAGAGTGTTCTTGCTTCTGCGAGTCCTGAGATAAAGATACCGTGTTCTGGGTTGTCCAATCATTGGTGCTTTGGTACTAATGGGATGCTAAGCTAGTTGGGTTGGGGTTTTGGGTGCTACGGTATATGGTAGGCAAACCACTGTATTCCGGGGTCCTATTATCCTGTGCATAGCTCTGTGTATGTGCAGAAACCCTATGACATGGCGCGGCCAACGTGGGGCAGCTTATCTGCGAGATGCTTGAGTAGTACTTGTGCTTGTCCACAAAACCCTCACGTACGCTTCCGGAGGCGTAAGTGACGGTGATACCTCCTATATTAAACGTTTTATAGGTTCTTTCAAGCTTGAAGTTATTAAAAAAGGTTACATACATAACCCATTTTGTGCTCCCTGTTAGGTTATCGAATACAATTGTTTAGTTATGGCTGGTGTGGCGATAGCTGCACATAGCCGAGGAC
The DNA here is from genome assembly GCA_963921515.1 of Calotriton arnoldi. Taxonomy (NCBI): domain Eukaryota; kingdom Metazoa; phylum Chordata; class Amphibia; order Caudata; family Salamandridae; genus Calotriton; species Calotriton arnoldi. Next base: position 1,112,465 of record CAWUFW010005915.1, on the reverse strand, counting down.
CACTCCGAGAACACCTAGGTGTATACGGAGTGCCCGATGCTGGGGTCGAGTTGGTCTTTGTGGTTCAAGCCGATCCGGCTTATCACTTTGAAGTGTTTTACACTTGGATCACTTTTGAGGCGGTGGATGCAGGTGATAAGCTGTTTCATGAATATAAACCCACCGCTATTCCTGCTGCCTATCGACCCTATACTAATCTTGAAGTGCCTCTCATGGCTTGGCAGCACCGTGTTTGGTTTAATGGCGCCCTCCCACAACCAACTACCGCAGTTCGTTTAGGCCCCTTATCCATTGAGGGGGCCACTTGGCCTGTATTGGCCGGGTATACCCCGCATCCAAATTATCTGGCATTATCGATTGCGGATCTGCGCACTATGCATACCGAACTGGTGCGAGTGCATCGAGCCTTAGTGACATACGTTACAGGTAGCCTCCATGGAGCTGCTCCTGTAGTCGCTGGCCAACCAGCTGTTGCAGCTGGAGTGACCATAAGTCCTGTCATGGTAAATTCTGTGATGGGCAAACGTCCACAAAATAAGGACGATTATCCTTACTGGCTTGCAGAAAAGTTCGATCAGATAGAAGCGGTGTTTCCACATACATCCCCAGTGGATAAACACCGCATCCTTACGATAAGTTTGCCAAAAGACTTAATCCCCGATTTGACATCATGTGAAAACTGGGGTAAGGTATTCGCAGCAGTTTATTCAAAATGTTTTGGTACTCCTTCCATGACGGTTCTACCATCTGTAATTAAAAAAGTACCGGACGAACATGGCCCTGAAGCGGCTGTGGAATTAGGGATGAGACTAGTGGGAGTGTTTGATGTAGTAGCTGAACTGATCCTTGGAAATGTCAAGGGCGATGCTATGAACTTTCAAGTAGCGAATGCTTTGGCTTTGGTCCCAGAGTTGGACAGGCCTCGCGAATTACCGAAAATTATAGCCCGGGCTTATAAAACAATTGGAAGAAATAGCCTAGGCAACAAGCCTTTTGTAAAAATGCAATCTCAATCGCAACCACAAATTACACAAACAAAAAGTACATCTGAGAAAGATGATAGACCAGTCTTCACTAAAAAGAGTTGGAGACAGAAAAAACAGGGTAAGCAACAAAAGAAGCCGGGGTCGAGAGGCGCTTCCCCAGTTTCGGTTTCTTCTGAACGTACTTATGATTTACGTGATAGGTCGAGAATTAAATCACCAGAAAGGTTTCAGAGCTCTGATACGCATTCTCCTCGTTCTTCACAGGCCCAGACTTCGTCACAGGCTGGTGGAGGAGGACGGCAAGATAGAGGAAGGGGCCGAGAGGCTCCCCAGGAGCGAGACCAACCTCGACAACAAGTCAGAGGGAAAGCAGAAGACTTTCACCTTTCTCAACCGCAATTTCAGAAGAAAAAAGTTGCCGCTGTAACAGCGAAATATGCCACAGACCGTGAGAACGAGACTCCTGAATTGGACGTGGGCAGTGACCCTCCTAGACAGCGCAGCGGAAGTTACCATAGTGCGGGAGGCGCTACGTCCTCATATGGAGGCGACAGCAACTGAAACATTCGTTACTGTAGAGACAGCTGACACCAGAGTGGCACCCCCTGACAGACTTTACAACATAGTCATCCAAATTGAAGGTGATATACCGCGGGAAATAACAGGGATTTTTTGGGAAAATCTAACCTCTTCATATGACATTTTGTTAGCAGAGGTGGATTGGCCACCCCCATTCGTTCTCGCTGCACATGAAGGAGAGGAGGTAATCCTTCCAAGCTTTTCAAGGCATGTCCCAAAAGACAAAGCTGAAGCACTTGCAGCTGAGTGGGCTGTGTACCTGGCTCCAGCGTTATACCGCAACCATGTGGGATGGGACGTAGAATCACCTCCCCATGCAATACCTTTGCGGTCACTACCGCAGCCACAACCCCAATATCCCATCAAACGGCAGGCAAAAGGCCCCGTCTCCGAAATTCTGACACAGTTGGAATATCAGGGAGTAATCGAACCATGCGTATCACCTATGAACAATCCCCTATTCGTGGTTTCTAAACCCGATGGATCGTACCGCTTAGTTTTGGATTACCGGCATTTAAATTCTCATTGTCGGAACTTTGCGGTGCAGAATACACACAGTTCTGCGCTTGTAGACAGTCTTGTTCGTAAAAAATACAAAACAACACTTGACCTTTCAAACGGTTTCTACATGCACAACCTAGCCCCGGAGAGTGGTCAATGGACCGCATTCACATCCGGTGGTAAATTATTCCAGTTCCGGCGTTTACCCATGGGCTACAAAAATAGTCCGGGTGTATTCGCCGCCCGTGTTGTCTCTTTGCTAGACAGCATAGACCAAGATGCATGTTCGTACGTTGATGACATTTATCTGACGGACGACAAATTATTTCCGCATCTGTCTCGTGTGGACCGCATTATTCTTGAATTTGCGGAGCAGGGTTACAAATTTAACTTTGCTAAGTCACACATTGCTGAATTTACCGTTCTGTTCTTGGGCTATGAGCTCAACAACGAAGGTAAGGGCTTAGCCCCCATTTCTTGGAAAAATGTGCACATTTGTGCCCCCCAAATACTCTGAAGAAACTTCAGTCTTTGCTGGGTTTTCTGAATTTCGGGCGTACTTACATTCCCGAATATGCCCAGCGTATCAAGCCTTTGTATGCTTTGATACAACCTACTTATTCAAGGTCTTGCTGGCTGCCTGAGCATACCTTGATTCTGCAGTCTTTGCAGACAGACCTATTGGAGTCTAAATATCTTTTGACTCGTGATAACCACACAAACCTGGTGATTAGAATAATTCCGGGGGCGGTGGGATTCACGTACTTAACCTTTAATGAAGGTGATACAGTGCCCATCGCATACAAGTCGCATCTGTACACTTCCGCTGAATTGCACTTTACATCTGTTGAAAAAGTTCTAACTGCAGTGCAAATGGCGATTCTAAAAGAATGCGCACTGGCACAGGGAAAGCGAATTCTGGTGGTAACACCCTGTCCTGCCCTAGAGGCAGTAACAAAGGCAAGTGTACCGAACTCAAAAGCAATGCATCCCCGTTAGATACAATGGGCTACATCCTTGACGTCATCAGACGTCACCTTTATTTTCGATTCTTCTCTTCAGACTCAGGAGTTCTTGCAGTATGAATTTGTTCATCCTCCTCCTTTGTTTTTACTGCCGCTTGAGGATTACAAATGTGTGATCTACACCGATGGTTCGGCGCAACCGGCCACTGGGTCCAAGCACGCTTATTCAGCTGCATGTGCTATTGTCGCGGGTTCTTTTGTTGATGGAACGTTCAAATCCTCTGTAGTGCACACACGCACACTTGGAGATAGTACCGCACAATTGGCCGAGCTGCATGCATTGCTACTTGCGCTTGAGTTCGCTTCTCAGGAGGAGACCACTCTTATTGTATGTGATTCCTTCTACTGTGTACAATCTTACAATGACAATCTGTTTTTCTGGTCGAAAAATGACTACAAGGACGCAAAAGGGAGCACAATTAAGCATAAAATGCTTTGGGTTCGAGTGGCAGAATTGCAACAACGTCTGCCCCTCACACAGGTGGTTCACACCTTAGGCCATCAGCGGGTGGGCGCACACGCTATTGGTAATGATCTGGCAGATGAAGCTGCCCGTTCGGCAGTAGTCACGTGTTCAGTAGCAGCGGTTACCAGGTCCATGTCTAAAATTGACTCTGTTATTCTAGCAACTATTGCTGCAACAAAGGAAGGTGTTAATTACCCTACAGGTTTTCCTTCCAAGTATTCTTACAAGTTAAGTCCCGAACAGGTTCCTTATGTAACAATACCTGAAGTTGGAGATCGGCTGATCCCCAACGCGGACCGCAGGAGTGCCTTGATATCAGCTGCACACGAAGGCATGGCTTCTGCTCATGCAGGTGTGTCAGCTACAGTTTCCATCTTGCAGCAGCGTTATTGGTGGCGTGGATTGTATAAAGACACCCGTGCTTTTGTGCTTTCCTGCGACGTTTGTCAACAGATTAAGCCTTCCACGGTAACACGCCCTCCACATACCCCGCTCTGCATTGCTAACAGACCCTTTGGGTGTGTTTACTTGGATCACTGCGGTCCATTCTCATCAGACACTGCCTATAAATACATCTTAGTAGCAGTGGACTCGTGCACACGGTTCCTCTGGGTCTTGCCACAACGTAGTGCTGACGCTCGAAATGTAATCAGGGATTTGCGTGTCTTTGTGGGAATTTTCGCATGCGGCACCTTCCATTCGGACCAAGGTCCGGCGTTTGCCTCTAGGGCTTACAAGGATGCAATGGCTTCGCTTGGGGTGCGGGTGAAATTTTCGTCTCCGTATAGGCCTGAGGGCAACTCTATCGTTGAACGAATGAACCGTGACTTAAAGCAATCCTTAACAGCTAGAGTTATAGGTACTGGCAGGAACTGGCTGGCCCACTTGTATACCGTTCAGCGTGCACTTAATAATCTCCCTAGAAGACCTCTGGGTGGGCGGACCCCATACGAAATGCTCTTTGGCATAAGAATGTTTGTGCCTGACCTTGAGGGTCCAGACATCGCGGCGCAATCCGCCAAGTTTGATGTAGATAATCATTCTGCTATGTTACAGGACTTACAAGAAGCCCGAGACAAACTTGCAACTACACATTTGCCTTCAGCCACAGATCCTGCGTTGCAGATTCCGGTAGCCGGCTGGCTTCCAAAGGTTGGAGAACTGGTTCGAGAGAAGGTTGAAAACAAAAAAGAATTCGGCCCCTCTTTTCGTGCACCGGTTCCAGTTCTGGGCTTGAAGGGAACACGTACAGTCATTTTACCACCGCTTCCTGGTCGCAAGGAGAACAGATACATCTCAGTGGAAAATGTCAAGCTACAGCGCCTGGCCGATCCTGAATAGTGTCACACCAGCGGTCTCTTGTCCTGCCATTTATCGGACATATGTTCGTGGCCCATCTACACGAACGGTCGCTGATGCTGTAATTGAGATGGTTGATTTGCCTGAATCCTCTCCTTTGCCTGAAACTATAATTGATCCCCAACTCTCCACCAACATCGACGAGGACGAGTATACCTATCCTGCATCTGAATCGGTGGCGCATCAACCAACAACGCCACTTGGCCCGACTCGTTATTCCTTTGATTCGGATTCCACCTCTTCAAAAGTCCCATCCAAGTTCAGTATTTTTGTATCCTGGTTTAGAGACAATTTTTTGATTCCACCCTGGACATACATCTGGTTGGTACTTTTCTTGATTTTTTTGTTCATGTCCATTGGCTTTGTCACAGTGTTTTTTCTACTAATCAATGGTCACTATTTACCTGAACGCTCTGCTGTAGACTATGTTTCTGGAACTTTGGCTCCTCATTCCTCGTCTCACATCATGAAGCGTGACCACACATTTGTGAACATTTCAGCTTTTCCAGTTGCTGATGGCATCGTATGGGATGCAGTGAACTATCAAATCCATGGTCCGACGGAAATTATTAATGTACCTAATGTCCTTCGTGTTTCAATGGGTGATGTAGTAAAAAATAACATTCATTCTGATGATTGGGATGTGCATGCCGTTGAAGCATTGTTTGCCGATTTAAAATATTATGCATCTTTTAATGCTGAAGATTTATATATGAATTCTGCGAATTATGCCGATTTGTATTGTTACCAACATTGGGGTAATCATTTTCTCCATAAGCCAAGTGCCCTGCGTAGTTCTGTTAACTACACCCAATGGGAACATTGTCCAAACCCCTTGCCAGGTAGCTCACAAACTCTTCGAAATAAGTTTACCTATTTTACTGATTTTAATCGGTCTAACCCCGCATCCTATTATTTTAAACTAAATACCACGTCAACTCAGAAAGTTATGTTAACACACACCAAATTGCTTTATTCGGGTTCCTTTTTAAGTGCCCTAGCAGTGGGTGGTTATGAGTACTGGGAGAATACAGTAGATTTGAAATCAATTTGGGGCTCCAAGCCATGGCAGGTACAAGGAACCGAGGCATTGCACCGTGCTTGCCTTATTCCTACCCAAATTATGTTCCTAAATGATTCTATTTATCAGACTACGTGTTGGGGCTTAGCTACCACTAAACAATTAAACACGCCCTCGATTCCATCCCTGTCGAGTTTTCCCAATGATAGCTCACGTCTTAACCTGTCCCTGGCGACCCTACAGGCTCTGTTACAGAATAATTCGTTTAATGTTTCCGGACTCGATCTGTCACCCTGGTTGGTATGGCCTATATCATCTAATGCATGCCAAATGCGTTTTCACGACTCAGGTACTGGTTACACACAGGATAGGCCTGATCCGAGATTTACTGCTTCCCGTACTGTCACTACATATTCTGTTGGTAAATTATGCAAACAATGGCTACAACATTCGTCCCTTGATTCTGTTAAACTACATTTGTCCCTCCTTTCAGGCACTATTGATCTGTCCGACTTTGTTTTGGGACCTCGTGGTCCCCGACCTAAGAGATTCATTTATGAAACGTATAATGAACTCTGGAAGCTGTCACAAATTGAAGCTGCTTCCCGTCTTCGGGAAATAGATCAAGCAAATTTAGAAAAGGTGCTTGCTGTTGTTGACAATAGTATTAATACCCTGTCTTCTCGCATTTATACTTTAGAGAATATTGTGTCCTCTGTTGTTGATATTGTACAAGATGATGTTTCTGTGTTATATCATGGTCAGAATCAATTGCGTTCAGTTATGCAGTTTGCATGGACTTTACAAACGCTCAAGTTAGGTAAAGTTCCTTGGCATTTTTTGAACACCTCTGCCTTGTTTCTACCTTTTAATTTAACTGACAAACAGCAATTCATGTCCATGAAAGATGCAACTTACACCTTATTACATATCGAAAAGATGGATCCTTTGCCGTTCTCTGTTGCAGAACTCGATTCTGCTGTGTGGCTAGTTCATGGGGTTATCGCTTTACCTTTTTCCTTGTTTGAATTTGACTCGTGCATGAAACATTATCCTGTGGGCCGTTACCAGCCCTTGGGCAGTGCTTTCCTGCATGAACTCTGGTCCTTGCCTTTCATGTATAAATGCCTTCGGGACGGCAAGGAAGTTTTTCTCACGGGGGAGTCCTGCGACTCGACTATGGGTCATTCGCTTATTTGTAAACACATTAAATTGCATGGCTCATGTAGCGTTTCCGCTCCTAATCTTGCTTGTGTGCTGAAAGGTATTCCTGCTCCTGTTATTTCTCCTACTTTCACTCTCCTTTCCAATGGTAGTTATTTACTTTTAAATAACGAAAACTGTTGTGGCCTGCAGGCTGGCATTCCTTACATTGTAACAGTTTCGCACAGGGTTGTCTGCTGCAAAAATGTGCTTTTTCCTCCCCCTCATGGCAAGGTTGATATCTCTATTTGGCCTTCCATCCCTACCATGGAGGCAGATTTCAATAGACTGAGCAGAATAAAGGCACTATTATTGAACGAGGAAGTTATGCTCACGTCCGCCCGGGAGACATTCATTCTCCAGGTGGCGAGTACCCACAGTGAAATACAGGCCCTTTTGAACACTAATCTCCCCCAACATTTTGGGGAGTTAATTCATCGCATTTTTAACGCATCTAACACTGAGGGTCTGGTACACTTTTTTAAGGTCGTAGGGTCTGGTTTTGTGTCCTCCTTCCAAACTATTTTTGGTGTCATCCCGGCATTTATTCATTCTATTTTTTCTAGCGTCTTTGGCGGTTTCCCGTTGATCATCGCTTTGGCGGCTGGTGTCCTGCTATTAATTTGTTTTCTGCGCAATGGCTGCTCCCCGATGGGACCTGTTCCATCCGGCCCGCCTCCAGCTGCTCCGTGAGCGCCTTTTGGCTGGTTTTGGTGTCTTGCCATTGGCGACACTGAGTGTGTCATATACTCTTTCTTTTCGCTTTGCGTATTTCACTTGCGTGCAACCTGTAATGACTTGTGTCCGCTGTCCTTTCACCTGGACTTTGGATTATTGCCTCTCCAATTCGTCATTGTCTGTTCCGGATTTTGTTCAGTTGATGGGTCCCTTAGAGGCCCATGAGCAGGACTGTTCCGTTGCCGGCTGTATGGCGCGTGCGGCTGCACTGGGGATTTTGGCGCAATGGGATATCTGGGCGGCTGCCCAGGATCTCCTACATCAAAGCTATTTTGATTATCACGCAAGTTGTCCCGCATTGCTTTTGGATGCTCCCTCTGCTGAGGAGCATTCCTGCTCTTTGATCTCATGGATTGGATGGCATCTATGTTTTTTGACGATTCCAATGATGTCCTCTTGGAGGGTATGGCTTTTTTCTGCACTTACACTTTCATGGATTGACTTGTCCTCCGCCGTTTGGGCGCTCCCTGTACTCTACTGGATTTTTTTTTTGGCCCTCTGTCCTGGCCGCCGGACTGTCCAGGGGAGGGTGTCTTGTGGATTGTTGCCTGCCTTGTTATGTTGGCCTAGGCCTAGCTGCCATGCTGCTTTTCTTTGCGCACGTTACATTGAGCCAGGGCTCCCTCGCCCTTTGCTCTTGCTAAGTTCTTTTGCGCTGTCTGCATTTTCTGTCTTTCACCTTTTCTCTTGTTCGATTTGGGCTCAGACTGCACAACATGTACAAGGTCACATAACAATGTATTTCGGTTCTTCCTGATATGGCCAGTCTCGCGCACCCAGACATAACATTAGGCGCAAATGCCATGGAACTTGGTGTGCCTTTAATACTGCAGTTTTACTGGCGCTTAACACACTTGGAGGAATCCTTTCCAGGGAGAAGAGCTGTGATTGTCTGCTGATGTAGTTCTGCATCTAGAGACCGAGGTATGAGGGTTCGCTAGTCAAAGCCCAGAGGTCTTCTATTTTTATAATAAACTATCTTACTGCACGGGGAGGGTGGTAATGTTATTTAGACATTTATCCACTGAGTTATGAAATGCTTTCCCCGTTTGTATTCTATGGAATTGTAACCATGCTGCTTATATTATTCATATGCATTATGCTATTAGTGCTGACACGTGTACTGTACCTTAGAGCACGTAAGTTGAAATAAATATTTTAATCTACCCTGTGTCTCTTCATACGCGCATTGTGGACTAGTACGAGTGAGTGACGAAAGAGTGTTCTTGCTTCTGCGAGTCCTGAGATAAAGATACCGTGTTCTGGGTTGTCCAATCATTGGTGCTTTGGTACTAATGGGATGCTAAGCTAGTTGGGTTGGGGTTTTGGGTGCTACGGTATATGGTAGGCAAACCACTGTATTCCGGGGTCCTATTATCCTGTGCATAGCTCTGTGTATGTGCAGAAACCCTATGACAATACAATATAGAAAACAAACTAATTACAAATACACAAAAAAATGCGCCTAATGTCTGATATAGGAAACACCCTAGAGACCTCAGTGTGTCTTAAAACATAGATGAAGGTCCATTTATCTGAAATATCAGCGGAGTAGTAAACACGGCCTCTGTAATGTGGATTAAACTGAGAAGCGCCCCCCATATAACACTAATTGCAGTTTAGGTGGTTGGTGACCACTGCAAGAAGGCGCCCGCTTTTTGGATACAGTTCTATATGCGATGATTGTGAAACATCTAGCAACGCCCCCAATTTGCTTGCGGTGCCTGATTGGGTAATAACCGATCTCCATCCACGTGAGAGGGAGGGCGTGACAACCCCCTTCCGAGTCGTGGCCCGATACTCCACAGTGCGCATGAGTTCTTCGGCGTCCGTGGAGTCTTCGAGCTTGTACCTCTGGTATAGCGGTGAGTGGGGTCGTTTTAAGTCAAGGGCAGCCGCCTGTTTCCCTTTTTAGGTCTCGCCTGAGCCAGCGCATGCGCTGCTCTGGCGAGAGTTTTAGTAAGCGGGTTTTGGAAGTGCAAACAGCAGTGGCTTTTGCTGGCGACCAGCTTGCGTTCACGCGAGCGTGCACGCGCGATCAGGCGCCATATGGCTTCCATCGCCATCTGGCTTCCCTCGCGATTACTTTAACTTTCGCGGCCGTGCGGCCGTGTCAGTTTCACGGCCACGCGGCCAATGCTTGTTATACTCATGGTTCCATTAAAGTTTACATTTTGCACACAGCTTTTTTGCAGCTTCTCTCTAACGAATGTCCCTCTGTGTCATCCTGTTCTGTTTAATGGGTCTGTCTAGTCGACATTCACGAGGTTTGTAGATGTAAGTTACTTGCTACACTTAACCACCGAGCACTGCTCTTTTTTCATACACGAGCTACTGGTTGAGGCTCTGCGCCACGTCTGTCGCACTTTTGTCTTATCTCTTGCTCTTCTATTTCTCGTTTTTTGATTTTGAATAGACTTGATTAGTTCCTGGTTGCATCCTCTGGTGCATGCTGGGTTCTGTAGTTTTTGCAAGGGAGAGGAGTCTCATTTGAATCATGCACATCTATCTAATTGGGAATGTTTTATCATTCCTGGTATGTTCTTAACCCACTTGAAACATGTTTGTTCTTCTGTTTTGTTGCATTGGGTTCCCAGTGACATAATATCCCTTGTCTGTGAATTCTGGTTGAACCTATACATGTGTGTACATATACAATAAGTTGTTCTCCTTTATTTGTAGTTGTCCCTGATGAAGGGTTTTATACCCGAAATGCATTGGGTCTTTTGAAAAGCTACTGTGGATACATCTGTTGTGAAAAATCTACTTCAATAGGAAATCTGCAAGTGTGCTGTTAACATTTATGAATGATATTACCTGCTACAATCAACTGAATAAACTCGTTTGTTTGGAGCAAGAGTGACTATCCTCAGTTTTGGACTTTTTGTCTCAAGCTTTTGTTTTATTACATTGTGTACTATGAAGCCTTAGGGCATTGCTGTGCATGTTGTTTCTAGGACATCTTCTCCTAGTTTCCTCATTTCAATTAAAAATAAAATAATCATAATAATTCGTACCAACCTGCTAACTACTAATCTTGGATTCCAAAGTGGCGTGCTACTTGCTGAAAAAGTGCTTGAATGCCTCATAAGGGGTCATAAGCGCTATATAAATACATTTACAATTTACATTTGCAAAAGTCGATAGCCGTGGCATATGCGAGACCTATTGGCTTTGCTAATGCTTGTTAAGATGTAGAAACGAAGCGCGGAGCCCTGTTATAAATAGTGGGTGAGTGGGATGCCGAGTACTAATTCACAGAGATTTCGTTGCACTGCGCACAGGTCCCGCCTGTCTTTATCTCTCGTCAATTTTCCCCCTTTTTTCCCTTCTTTCTATACATGATAAAAGATGTATTTGTAAAGAGGTTGTTTGAAGAGGGAAATGGTATATTTAGAACACAATTTAGCAAATATGGGATGTGTGAACTGATGTTGTTGGCATCAATACTTCATGATGGTGAAGAAATACTTGTATATATCCACAGGTACACTGCTGTTGGCTGTGTTTTATCTTATGGGGAAAAACTGTTAACCCCCCTAGTGAGTTGCTGGTAGGAGTCCACCTGGCAACCACTTGGTAATTATGGCATTCATTAGAGACATACTTTGAGAGAAGCGTGATAATGTCGACACAGAATAACAACTTTTGTGTGTTTTTTTTCTTTGGCACTATCGTTCTTTTATTTTGTTTGTCAACCACTACACATTTTTTAGAAGCATCAGTGAGGTGGAGATGCATCCCCGTGCCCTGATGAAATTGCCATAAAGTGTGCGAGGCAATCAAACATGTCGGCCGTTTCAATTAAAATGGTCTAAACATGCTGTTTCTTTTAATCTGAGTGTGGACACTGCTGAAAATAAAGTGTGTATGGAATAGTGGTCCACAACTCATTTTAATTTTGAAATTTATTTCTCTTCTTTTGCACATTGCGGGGTCTAGACTGTTGATGGATGATATTATCATCTGCATTTTATTTTCCTTCACCTTTTCACATAAACTTGAGATTTGGGCAAAACTTCCACATCTTCTCCTTTCTTTTTCTGTCATGAAAGTTGCAGATGATGACAGAACAAGCAAACTGGTGAGTACCAACCAGTAGTTCCACGGATGGTGCTTACGTGAGGCACTTTCTGACTCTTCAGTCTCTTTTTCTTTGGTGGATGTGAGATTATTTGGGGTTGGTTGACAAACTAAAACTCTTGTAGAAGAGAACACTTGGAGGTGGGCATGACAGATAAATGAGCATGGCCCTACCTAGGAGTATATATAATACTTGTTTGATATAAACCAAAAAGAGTTACAGGATTTGTACACCCAAACTCTTTGACAGTCATTCCCAGGAACAACCCATGTGACCTTTGCACTTCCAAACAACATCACATACCCCCAAATGTCACAAATCTGAAATGTCCAAATGAAGATGCCATTGTTAAGGTATCTAAAACAGAGCAAAACACATAAATTAGTTATCAAACCATACATATAAGACAATTTACATAGTCAACTTCTGGAGAACACAGTCCATGACAAAAATCAAAGCAAAAAAAAAAACACAAACAAAATGGCCATGTGTCAAAACCTCCCTTAACAAACACCTTTCACCTGGATTTCCCAGAACTTGACCATCCTAATATTTTACCTTCACATACTCCTCTCATCATCACAACAAGAGTTGCTGTAACAGTCAAAGTCATGACATTTCACATAATACTTACACTCATGAGAAGAAGTTGCAGATGAGATCTTGACACAAGTCAGCTCCTTCCTCTTCACCACTATCATCATTTGGCATTTCAGGATCCTCACCAGGAGGCACTGAATGGTCTCCATCCTCTGCTATATAAGGGATGTTCCATCGCAAGGCGATGTTGTGGAGCATGCAGCAGGCGATGGTGATTTAACACACCTTCGCGGGTGAGTAGAGAAGGGCTTCCCCTGTCTTATCCAGAAATCTAAATCTGGCATTCTGGAGCCCAAAAGCCCGCTCCACTGGCCGATGTCCTTCAATGGGCCTCATTAAAGCAGACTTCAACTGGCGTTGCTGGATTCCTCAGCAGTGCCAACAATCATGGATGGTTGGGGGTACGTTGAGTCTCCTAGAGGGAAGACACACATAAATGCAACAATAAGTTACACACTTTCTGATTCTACTACCTGACATTACCCACACAAAGTTAGGACAGATCATACTTACCAACAAGCCAGGCCCTCTCCGGTAGTAGTTGTGACATCAGCTAGGGTATGGTGCTCTTCTGCAGTACGAAGGAATCATGGGCTTATCTTGGGAACCGGGCACAGACATTTGAGATATACAAATCCGGTAAGCAGACAACTTGCACGTTGATAGAATGGAAGTGCTTCCTGTTATGGTAATTTGTTCACTGGCTTACGGTGGCACTAAGCCAATATGGGTGCCATCAATGGCTCCAACCACATGTGGGAGGCAACCAAATCCATAGAAGTCAACCTTCACATTAGCTAAATCCTCACGTACGAGGAACTGGATGTAGCTGTCCATATGTCTCACAATTGCTGAAAACACGTCTTGTAGTACACCACTGAACACTGGTTGTGACATGCCACCAGATATTGTCACAGTGTATTGAAAAGGAACATGTGGCTAGAAAATGCGATAGTGCCATAAGTTTCACAATCGGTGGGATACATGTGAGATCAGTGTTTTGAGGAAGGAGATCAGGCTCCAACTGATGACATAAATCCAGTATGGTTTGCCTATTCAAATTAACTTTTGATGATATTCCTCCTTTCCATGGTCTGTAGGTCTGGGAATAGACGGTACACTGGAGGCTATCCTCTCCTCCCTCTCCCAGGGTACCTATGTGTGCAGTGAAAACAATTTATAATATTGGCCACAGTGTCCACAGTAACATATGTGAAGAGTAAGCCAAAAGTCATGTGGCAAAACATGACTGGTTGAGAAAGCATTACACATTATTTGCATAATAATTGGCTACTGTCCAACATCCATTAATAATCCTCATTGTGACTGTCACATGTGTCTGTAACATAAATGTGCAAATTATACATCCAAAAATGTATTATTAGCACCTGAATATTTATAGTTGGATATTTTCAGTCAAAATATCGTCAACAGAGGTGTACAGTAGCGCGCTACACAGATGATTCGTGCCATGGAAATTACATGGAAATGGAGTAGTCCATATGTAAACATGTAAGTCCTCATTTGGAGTGGTGCTGATGCACTTAACAGTAATCAATACTGTACTTCCAAATGCTAAAATGGTAAATGACTGACCTCGCATATTGTACATTCTGAACCTTTTGCCATAGGCGGAAGTCGACCATGTGGTGGGCATTTTAATCCACGACGGACACAGACATAGGCTAACGGTGATTGCGACGGTAGAGGGTGAATGGCTGTGTCTGTCTTCACTGGCTACTGCATATGTCACGTACATGTATGCAGCAGTTTGAAAAATACCTCACTTGCCTCCTGACACTGCTGGTCTTAACACCTCCTCCAATTTAGCTGCTGCTTTCCACCTCTGAGAGCAATTATGTCAGGCAAAGCACGTGAGAGGGCCCGTAACTTCTCTGCAGAGGAGCTGGAGCTGCTGGCTGAAGAGGTCCTTTGCCTGTATGGCCAGCTCTATAGCTCTCCAGAGAAACAGGTAAACTATCTGATATACATAAATTACTCTGTGTAACTCCCTCTTTGCCATTTCCACAGGCTGCAATGTGCCCCTGAGTTCCAGAGTTAGGCCTATTAAGTGTTGTATCATTTGTTGCTCCCTACATAGGACACTCATGTTAGGGATTGGTGATGCACTATACATTGTGATTGTAGCATCGCCATTGGAATGTATAGAGTGTGTAAAGCCCTAGATTCTACTTGCTGTGTATGAAGCCATCTGTGCATTCATGAATTTCATGGTACTTGTGATTTTGATACAATTCTGAGAATGCTAAATGTGAAGACAATTGTATAGCCCTTACAGCATGAGCCATGCATGGACTCTGTCTGGAGCAGATGAGGATGCTATTAGCTATGTGTACAGTCCCACATATCACTAACCCAAAATCAGGGCTCTCCAAACAGTTGTCTGGGAGCTAGCAGAGTGCCACACAGCCTTGAAATAATTTATTGGATGGCCCCTAGCTGACCTTTTTTAATTAGACATGTTGTAACTGTGCTGGTCATGCGACATCAGTATGCTCAGCCTGCAGAGAGCAATGCCTGGCAAGAAGCTGTGCACAGTCAGAACCATGTGCCAGGGTGGGGTTGAGTCTCTGTGGCAATACAATTGATGCACAGAGTGACATCCCTGTTGACCTGTAGGCCCTTGGATGCTCACAAATTGAGTTGTCACAAACAATACGCCCCCAGATTCTTATCACATGGACTACAATTGGAATGGTGATTGTGGTCACCCCTTGAACTGATACTCCTGCCCATTGACCTACATTTCCCAGGTGGTGTGTGATTTCCTAATGACAGGCCCCTTACTTCCACAGGCCTGTTTTCACTGTTTCATGAGTATTGCTTGCACTGTACAGTCGTGACTCAATATGTACCACATTAACAGTGCAGATAGTTGGTTACTTCATAGCAGGTGTTGTATAGGTGAATTACCAGCTTTTCTATATTCAACCAACCCAACAAGACATATAGGGATGATGACAACATACCATTGTAACAGTGCCACGTATGGCAATAGGTGTGTCCTGTGATGCTAGTACATGCCACACATACTCCATCACCCATAGTATGATATCCCATCTGTGAGTATACATGGCCACACATCCCCAGAGAGCAAGCTCTCACTGACACATAAGGCAGCCCTTTCATAGTGACCTCAGTCATAGGATGTAGTCTATACTAGGGTACCAGGCTCTATGGGCGGTAGCCATCAAGTCAATGGGCCTAGCTGTAAAGGTGTCAGTACAATAATGCAAAAGTTGGTTAGCCTTCAATATGCCACATTGTTTTCTCCGGTGTCATAGTACCTCGCATCACAATACATGTAAGATGAGCCTGGACTTCATGATGTTAGTGGGCTGTCTTAGTCAGTTAGGGCCATGACCAGGTATGAGGCTAGTCAGAAGAGTGTATCTATGTATTAATAGTGCTTAGCATGTGAAAATTACACAAGTTGTGTGTTAACTAACCCTGAGCGGTGAACTCCGCTCCGCTCGCGGAGTTTGCAGAGTTTTCTGCACTCCGCGTTACGCGGAGATCGCGGAGTTCCGAAAAACTCTGCTTCGCGTTGCGGAGCGGAGTTTTTTTCCCACCTCGCGTTCGTCAATGTCAAGTTGGCGACCGCAATCGAGGAAAATCAGCCTCCCGGCGAGATTTTTCCTCGTTCGCGATCGTCAACATCAAGTTGGCGAGCGCGAGCGTGGAAAATCAACATCCCAGCGAGATTTCTCAACGCGGGGGGGTCAGGTTTCTCATTGCGAGTGGTTGCGTATGCTCGCAACCACTCGCGTTGAGAAACTGCCCGTTCGCGTTGAGAAAGCTGCCGCTCGAGTAAAAATCTACTCGAGCGGCAGAAAAGGGAAGCTTGCGCTGTGCATGGTGCCGTTCGCAATGATTGCACAGTGCGGACAAGCATCCGGCACTGTGCAATCACCGCGAACAGCATTTTTCTGTTATACTTCGCCGCTCGCGGAGCTCTGCGTAGTGCGACAGAGGTTTTTTTGCACTTCGCGGTGTTCCGCGTAGTGCAACTCCGCGAACTCCGCCCAGGGTTAGAGTTAACTTTTGAGTAATGAGTTTGCTAGATGTAAATGTATCACATCACAGCTGATATACAAAAAGTTTCATTTACCTTCTGTTTTTTCCTCTCTTGTATCCATAAAGGTCAATGCCCATCAGAAGCAGGACATATGGAAGGGCATCACCAGGAAGGTGCGAACCCTGTGGGTCTACAAGTGGTGCAGCATCCATTGCCGAAAGAAGTGGGAGGACCTGAGGCGCTGGATCCGGAAGATCGAAGAGGGCCAGCTGGGGAAGTCCTCCCAATGCGGGCTGGGCGCGGGCTACACCATAACCATTCTAATGGCCCGCATTCTGGTGATGGCCTATTCTGAGCTGGATGGGCAGTTGAGGGACCAACAGCAGCTACAAGGGGGTAAGTCCTGACCATAAATCTACATGTTACATTGACATTTTCTTTGGTAACAGACAGCCATTTCCCCATCAACATTGAGGGTGACTCTTATCCAACACACTGGAAGAGTTGTTGAAGGTGTAGGTCTGGTAGTGGGTGCATGATGATGTACTTTGCCTATTGTCTTTTTGATCACGTCCAAACCAGAGTCCAGTCAATTACCAGTATTCTGACTTGAGCAGACACAAGGCTGACTAAAGTCATAAATCACCTAAAGTTGTTTGATGTTCTGGGTGACAATTGTCCCAAACAGCACACTTGTCTTCATTGTATCAGGAGGGATGCTCCCTCACTACTGAATACCATGTGATGGTGGCCCTCTTACATGTGACATAGTATACAGTGCACTTTGGATGCAGTGACTGGGTAATACGTGACGTCCCATTGGTAAGCTGGAAATCTACAGTGATATGAGAGTGCAAACATCAATGGTGCTATCAGTATTAGTGCCTACATGTTGGCATGTGTACCTTTACCTGTTGCAGTATCACCTGCACTACTGTTTCATACCTGAACTAAGGGGCATATGCATCAAAAAATGTTTTTGCGATTACCAAATAGTGATTTTTACCGAATCGCTATTTGGTAATCGCAAATGTCAATGCATCAATAAATTCGCAATTTTTGAGCGAATCGTTAAAAATCGCAATCGCTATTAGCGATTCCAAAAATGCGACTCGCATTTTTGCGAATCCGCTATTAGAGAATCACTAATAGCGAATCCATGATTTAGATGCAGCATGATGACCTCACAACCAGGAATTGAGCCATCCCATGCTGTTACCTATGTACTGAGAGTGAGGAGGAGGAGGCATACTGCAGGAGCACAGCACTAGGAAGCCTGTTGGGACAGCTGAACCTGTGCAATAATTCAGCATAGCATCAGGAAACCCCGATAAGGAGCCAGCACTGCACAAATGGAAATTGAAGTTCAGTGAGAAGGAGTTGGAAATTCTCACAGAGGAAGTGGTGAAGAGCCATGAAAAACTGTTTGGCAAACAGTCTCTACAGGTCCCAGAGTCATAAAAAAGGAAAATATGGCTGGGAATGCAGTCTAAAATCAGAGCAGTGGGGATCACCCAGCGCTCCATTCCGGATCTGCGCAAGCGGTGGTATGACCTGCAGAGCTGGGCAAAGGAAAAGGTTGCTGCAAGGCTAGCTGATGCAAAGAAGACTGGAGGAGGACCATCCACACAATCAACTTCTACAGCCTTAGAGGACCGGGTGGAGTCTACCATTCATCCTGAAGCTGTTGTTGGAGTGACGCAGATAGACACCTCAGTACTTCCCAAGGTAAGATGCATGCAAATGTCCATACAATGGTAGAATTAAAACACATACTCTGTAAGTCAAAAATAAATAGTTGGCAGCCTGAGCAGATAGCACACAAATAGAAGCAACAAATAAAGTCCAAATGTCAATCCTTGGTGTGTTCTTCTTGTTTTATTCCAAGTTGTTAAGGTATATTTCCATGATATCCATCTTCTTAACAAATTAAATTCAAGCCACAGACCATGCCAACACGTGTTTCGTCCATACGGCTGTAAGCCATGGATTTCATCAGGGCTAGAACAAGAAAAGATGACCAAATTACATTCCAACACTCAGTTATATACATATGGGGTAAGTTTACATCCTTCTCCCATGGTATGTATACCACTGGTGCACAAAACAAAAGAAATTGTGATGCAAACAAGAATATCTAAAATACAAAAAACAGGGCAACTAACTAATTCCATAAATTTCATAAGATTAAGGAAAACGTTGAGAAGAGAAAGCCATAGAAAGGCTCACCACTGCAGTGCACGTGTGCTCTTATAAGCTAGATAATAGAAAGGGAGTATTTATACAACCTAAAAGATCCAGAAAAAATGAGTAAACACCCGTGTGTCTCAAATAGATGCAAATGTAAGTGCAGCATACACTTACCAAGATAGCAAATAATCATAAGCATCAAATTTCTGGAATTACGTAAACAGATTCCTTAATAGTCCTAAAGGGTCAAAAACACAAAACCTTATACACAGAACATGTAGTGCTAGTCGTAATATCAAAAAGCAATATACAATCCAATCTAACCACCCATATTAACGGATGGAGTAAAAGTTATTTTATTGCCTCAAATGTAATAAAAACCATGAGCAAGCCTTCATACATATTCGCAAGGATATTGTTAAAACCCTAGAGCTATACTAAAGAATATATAATTCATACCTAAAATCCTAAAGCGTATCCACATATGAGTTAATTGCAAGTATTCTCCAATATCGATGACGTATGTAAAAACAGGGTCACAACCGGCCACATGTCCTATGGGAAAAAAACACTCAAAGGCTATTGTGAGCCTTACTAAGAAGTCCAATCGTCACTGTGATACAATAGGGAGCTAGAGTACCATAAAGATAAGTTGAAAAACACATTAGAAGTAATCACTATTCAAAAGATCTAAAACATTACTACCACAGTACGTATATGCGCTTAAAGACCCGAATATACTCAGTCATATTAGTCACGGTAATTCTATTGAGGTGATGGGAAATGCTGAGGCCAATCCCGAAATAGGATAATTTACAGGTTGAATGCCTGAATCCAGCAAGACGGCAAATAGAGAATATTAATACGCAAACTTAAATCATATCAACAATCTCAACGTTGCTTTCACTATTAATGTAACGAAAGAGTACACAAGAAGCCTAAATTGTGTCAGTCATAGCAGCAGAGAAAGGCTGACACGTAAAGTAAAGACCTAGTATGACAAATAAAGTGCTACGGGCTAGTTACCTCAGTCTGGCATAGTAGCTGTCTGGGAGAGAATCCTCGTGTCGTATAACGGCGTGCAGTGCAAGCGCCATCTTGGATTGACCAAATATATATCCACAACCTGTAGAAATTAAAAAAGGACAAACATCTCTCACGTAGACCAGATTCTATGTTCAAAACCAAGCGCCATCTTCGACGTGTAGAATTAGTACTCTCGTAATAACTAGTAAAACGATACTCTGGTACATCCACTAAAGCCACCAAGAGAGCGAGCAATTGATGGAAGTTAAGTATCATGTAAAGATTACCAGACAATATTAAACACATGAAAGATCGCGCATTCTACGAACCCAATGTTTGGTACTAACATGGCGTGACATAATCACACATAATAATTTGGATATGTTCCCGACATAGATAAAGAAACCAAGTGAGGAATTCTAAAACAATCATCACCTTTGTCATAATAGAGAAGCAAAAGTTAATGAGGCAGTCGTATTTGTCCACGACCAGTAAGAACTAAAGCCTGTCAAGTGCATCCACTTAAAGTACCGAAACGTAAACAGTTAAAGGAAGCTATATGTTAGCACAACAAAATATGAAAGTTCAGACCAATGTTAAAACCTCGAAGGAACGCACATTCTACCAGCCCAATATTTAGTGCTATTATCGCAGCACATAGCCAAGTGTATTAGTGGGCATGACTTCTTAACGTGTAAAAAGGACCAAATAAGGGAATCTATAATGACAGTCATTCATTATCTTTACAGTAAATCTACAATAAATGAGGCAATCAGCATAGCACAAATAAAAAAAAAGGGCAAAATCTCAGTAAAAAGGGGGCTATTAGAGTAAGCATAAATATCATAAACATAATCCTACATATGAAACTACACTGAAAAAGTGACAAATAAACCTCCATCCATATAAGAAAGATTGTTTAGTAAAGAAAGAACATTAGTACCAAAACAAGAAACAAAAAAGGAAGGCTAAAAGCCCAATGCTAATTCTTGATCCTAAACACCAGTCTAGTCATTAATAGCAGTCCTACCGAAGCACATATTATCTCCCATCAGTTAAGATGTTACCAAGGGATTAATAATTCTATCATTTACATAAATCAGGTGAGGGCATGCGGACATCCATAACATAAGTATCTGCCAAGCAACTGTAGAATCTACAATATCAGGTGCCTAAAAATATTGCAGTTCATTATCAATATTGATTCCCTGTTCAACCCCTTGTAATTTAAGGATCCAGCGTGCTTCAGCCTGCCGCAGTTTCAATTCACGATTGCCTCCCCTACAATCAATAGGTACAGTTTCCAAGCCATGGAATTTAAATGACAGCTGGTTACATTGTTCTATACATTCCAATGCATGGTGCACAATAGGATATCTCTCATCAAGATTTTTAAGTGCCCTGAAATGTTCGGAAATGCGTACCTTCAGGCTTTTAATAGTGCTCCCTACATAAATCTTAGAGCACTTGCATACAATAATGTAGATCACAAACTTGGTGGTACAATCTATATGTTGATTAATGTAGTGTTTTATGGACCCATAGTATTGGAAATCACGTATTCCAGTAAGGGCAAATTTACACATACTACAATTTCCACATTTGTGGAATCCCAGATTGCGTTTGTGTAGCCAAGTCAAGTCTCCCTTGTTCTTGTTAGGGTAACTGGGGCTAACCAAATTACGAATTGTTTTCCCTTTACGGTACGTCAAGCTGGGGTATTTAGTTATGTGCTTGTTCAATTCAGAGTCAGTTGTTAACAAATGCCAGTGATGTTTCAAAATATTGAAAACTTTATGTGACCATGGATGGTAGTTGGTAATCATTCTCACTGGTTCAAATGACCCTGTTGTTTTCATTACCCGGGGCTTAAGTGTCTCATTCCTAGTTAGCATATGAGCTCTTCTCTTCGCTTTGTGAATGACTTTCTCATCATAGCCCCTGTCCAAAAATCTCCGTTCAATATCAGAAGCACAGTGAAAATAATCTGAGTCTTTACTGCAATTCCTACGTGCCCTATAGAATTCCCCATAGGGTATTGAGTTGATCTGTATCCTAGGGTGGGCTCTAGCTGCATGTAATAGGAAATTGCTGGCCGTCTCCTTTCTGTACATCCTGCAATTAATGCTGTTATTTTTAATAAACAGTTCCACGTCCAAAAATACAATTTTGTCAACACTGTATGACATTGTGAATTTCATATTGTACATGTTGTTATTAAGGTACTCGAAGAAATCGTGCAGTTCACTCACATTCGCAGTCCAAATAAGGAGGCAATCATCAATATATCGGCCAAAATACATGATATAATCCTGCCAAGCGGCGCCAGATGGGCCCCAGACATGCGCCGCCTCGAACCACCCCATAAAGAGGCAGGCAAAAGACGGCGCAAATCTGGAACCCATCGCAGTACCGCACGTCTGCTGATACCAGTCCCCACCAAACAGAAACACATTATGTTCCAGAATCATTTGTGACATAGTTATGATCATTTCAGAATGTTCCAAAAATTCCACAGGCCTCTTATAAAGGAAGTGGCGGAGTGCAGACAAACCTTGTTGATGTAAAATGTTGGTGTATAGAGACACCACATCTAATGTTACCACAATCATGGAGTCATCCCATACTAAGTCCGTAACTGTATTCAAAATGTGTTTAGTATCTCTGATTGTGGAAGGTAAATTATTCACGTATGGTTGTAAATACGTATCCACAAACTCAGAGATTCTCTCAGTGGGACCACCTATCCCGGACACAATCGGCCTTCCTGGGGGGGGCAGTGGCATTCTTATGGATCTTAGGTACTGAATACAGACAAGGGTACCTAGGCCTGTCAATTAGCAAATATCTGTATTCGTCATCATTAAGTAAACCATTTGTATTCCATTTTTGTAGCTGTTCATTAATCACTTTCATGATTCCAAAAACAGGATCACTTGGCAATTTTTTATAACACAAAACATTATTAAGTTGACTCATAATTTCATTCTCATACGAGTCTCTTTCCATGACCACAATGTTGCCACCTTTGTCTGCTTCCCTTATGATAATCCCATCATTGGCCATCAGTTGTTTAAGTGCAACTCTTTCGTTAGGTGTTAAATTGTCAACATGGGGCAGTCGGTTACGGTGGTTCATCGAGTCCTCATATTTGTCAAGTTCTTTGGTGACAACCTTCTGGAAAGCATCAATGTTATTGCCAGTAGTAAGATGTGGTACTCATTTAGATTTAGGCTTAAGGCCACTGTCCTCACTTAAATCAGTGATACATTCTAAATCTTGCAAGACCTTGTGCACGTAATAGGGTCTTGCTCATCTTCTGTAATAGACAAAAGTAGGGTCGTGTCTCTAATGTCTTGGATCGATAAATCACCCACAATCACATCAGATGTACATTGTTTATTGACCAGCGTGCTGGAAGCAAAGAACTTCTTAAGTTTCAAGTTCCTCACAAACTTATATAGGTCAATTTTAACATTAGTCATGTCACAATGTGTAGTGGGACAAAAGCTCATTCCTTTACTAAGAACAGAAATCATATCAGCAGAGAGTATGGTATTAGACAAGTTAATAACCTGGATCCTTGTTTAACTCATTGTCTATTGCTTGGCCCTGCTCCAAGAGCGAGTGTTCACTCTTTCTCTTACTTCTGAGTTTGGCTCTCCCCCTGCACCCTCTCTTGGTCTTCCTCGCATGTCCTCTCTCTGTCTGTTGTTGTTCTCCTTGTTGCCAATACGTATGCGATGGACCTCGCGTAAAAAACTATTGCCCATTGCTGCATTTGATGCTCCCTCTACTGCTCCTTCCTCTCCTGTCACAGATATATTGCTAGATGAAGCAGTACTAACTACACTGAGTAAAGAGGATCTACTGCTGCCAAGCTGTAAGTCTTGTTTGACCAGATTGTCAAACTTCTTGGCAAAAGTAAAAACTCTACCATTACGGTAGTCTATTTCATCCCGCTTTAATTTGCGAGCTTTCTTTTCTTTGATCTCCTCCTCAAATTTGTTAAGTATTTCCTCCAAAATCGCATAGTTCTTTTTTGAGACCTCTGGGAGTTTCATATCAGTTATTTCTTTTTCCAATATATCTGCTTCTTCAGCAGCCTTTAATACCTTTCTCTCAGCGTTTTCAATAAGAAGATTCATAAGGCGCATGGAATTCCCTATAAGTTCCTTCTCCCAAAGGAGGAGCAAGTCAGATCCGGCTTAGTGTAGCGAATACTACTCCAGTCCACATTTTACGTGTAACACACAAATGCATTATGGGAATAGCAGTCAGCAACTCCAATTGGAAAGGCAAGTGGGGAGCAAACCAGCATAGGTGCATTCAAGTATGACAAGCAAGTTTAATATCTAGACACAGTGTGTTGATAAATAACTTTATTACACAATACTATGTGCAATATGAAATATGAAATACATGTCCAAATATGCAAACTGAAATTGCACTGTTTAACATCACAGATGCACCTGCGCAGGAGTCAGATGAAAGTGAAGGCCATGACCCCCTGGAGACTCAGCCACAGTCAGGAGATGACATTGCAGTGTCCCCATCACCCACAACACCTACACCCACAAGACGCAGGATCACAGTGGCACCACTACTAGCACTAGAAATGGTAGAGGAGAGCCAACCTGACCCTCCAACAGCACATGGGCATACACTCACATCAAGACCCCGAATCCAAATGCAACGTAGGAATGTCCTCATCAGGAGGAGCAGGGCAAGGGCGCAAACTAGAGCTGAGGAAGGCGACAGTTCAATGTCCTTTGGTGGGCTGGAGAATGCAATGTTGAAGGTACAGTGCCTGCAATGCAAACACATGCGTTCAATGCAGGCACACCTTTCATCTTTTGCAAGGAACATGGGAGAGATGAGTGACAGCATCAAGCAACTCACAACAGCTGTGGTGGAAAGTCGGAGGGAAACAAATGAGCACTTTAGTGATATGACACAAGCCCTCAAGGAGTTATGCAAGGTGATGCAGGAAGACCATGTGTCCCACCGCAAAAGACACCATCAATTCCTTGACCGCTTAGATGGCTACACATGGGCCATCAACCGCCTAAGCACCACAACAGAACAACTGTCTCAACGTGCTGTAGGCATGCAGGTTGAAATGACATATTGCTGTCGTGATGTGGCCAGGGGACTGATACAGGTCACCAATGCTGTGGAGCAATTGCACACTACTTCAGTTGCTGCCAGTAATGTCATGGGTGGGGGGATAGTGAGGATGCCTCCAGCCTCAGTAGCAGCTTGGCACCAGTGACCAAATGCAGAAGGCACATTACAAGGAATACTCCATCATCAGAAGGCTCAACCAGGGATGTGACAGAGCACCCAGAATGGGCAACGGGAGGGTGTGGCCACAGAAAATAGTGTGGCGTAGAGCACAGGAATGTCATTTGGTGAGGTAACCAACATCAAAATTTGTCAGGGCTGATGTATAAGTTCCATGGCAAAGTTTAACTGTTGTGTCCTGACTGTCACAGTGCACGTTTTCTTCTTGGTATGTGTGCATTAACACAACCTGAAGTCTTTTAGTTGAATAAATCAGAATAGCAATGAAACCATGTAGTGTCTCGTATCATCATTACCCACCTTAAAAATAATTCTGTGTTAATTCTGCACGTCTCTGTCTTCATTCTGCTGCACTCGATGCGCTTGCTGCTTGTTGAGGGTGTCCTGGCTCATCGTCTTCATCAGGAGCACTATCCGATTGGTCCAGGGGTATGCTTCTAGCAGTTGCAATGTTGTGCAACATGGCACAAGTGGCCACAATTTTACAACAAGTGTCTGGCCTGTACTGCAATGCCCCGCCAGTTTTATGTAGGCAGCGGCAGACTTTTCAGTAGGCCAAAGGTCCTCTCTATCACATTGCACTTTATGTGTGCGCTGAATTGTATCTCTGTTCACTTGGTGTATTCGGATTCAGGTATGGTGTCAGTATGAATGAGCGCACAGCATATACGCTGTCACCTATGGGGTAGAAGGCAATAGATTACTCACTGCTATGTCTCACAATGACCAGAGAATCAGCAAAACAGTGTGACATGTGTTTACCAAGCAGGTATCCTTTGCCAAATTCCTCACCAAGGAGACGTGTATGTATGCCACTATGTCTGAAGATGTAGGAATCATGCGTAGTACCTGGGAATCTTGCCTTTATGTCTGTGATGATGTTATTTGCATTACATATGACTTGTATATTCAGGGAATGATATGACTTCCTATTCCTGTAATTGTACTCATTCACTGAGGGGGGACATAAAGCTACATGCGTCCCATCAATGCAACCAATTACATGGGGAAAACGGGCTATCTAGTAAAAGTCAAATTTGGTTTGCTGCAATTCCTGTGGTGTTGAGGGAAATTGTATGTGGTGGTGTATCCGCAGCAATATAGCATCCAGGAATGAGTTAAAGAAACGCGATAGTGCACTTTGTGAAACCCCTCCTGCTACAGTTATTACCCCCTGGAAGCTACCTGAGGCTAGGAGGTGCAGTGAACATATGACCTGTCACATGGGTGGGGATGGCATGTGTCCTGCAAGTCTGACGCTGCAGTAGTGGATCTAGTTCAGCTATCAGATCATTGATCATGGCTGAATTCAACCTATATTTCTCAAAACTCTCTTCCTCTGTCTGCCCCAACAATGTACCGCGCAATCGAAAAATGCGTTCCTGTAGCCTCCTTCTTCTCTGTGCTGCTACTTGTATCCTCATCCTCCTCACCATGACGTACAGCGCGGCCATTGTGAAACATTCTGAGGCTTTCTGGGGCTGCTTAAATAGTTTTCACCTGGTTAACTCCTGATTTGAATTGGTGCTGTTTTGCAAGTGCAAAATTGCCTATCCTAGCGTAATCGCAATTTGTGAATGTTTCATGCATAGGTTTGCAATTACGTAAGAGCGAATTCGGCAAATACGAATTCCCTATTTCGTGATCACAAAATAGGGAATTGCAAATTTAGTGATTTTCCGAGTTATTCTGCGAATTTCAATGATGCACTGTTTGCGATCGCAAAATAGCTTGATGCATGTGCCCCTAAATGTCTTTATAGGTTGATGTCTGATTTCATCACAAATGTTTGTGTAGGCCAATCTGTATTTGTAAATTGTTATTTGTGATAGATATACAGTTCATGTGTTACCCCAGACAGGACTGTGTTCACATTGGTGGGTGGGTGCCACATACCCTAAGCCATTACTCGCTGTCATTGGCCAAGTCCAAATGATAAAGCAATGAAGGACATGACAGGTAGACTTACGTTAATCTGTCACATTTGGACTTTCCATGGCATAGATGTGGGAGTATTCAGTTATGTGAACTGCACATGTTGATTTGGCAAGTTTCATTCACTGACTGGTGACATGCATCATGGAGTGACTTGCAGAAATGTAGGGATCATATGTGAGTGTCTACACTCAGTATTTCAAGGCATTTTCTGTTTGCGATACAAAAAGGTACTGTGATGTGCCTTCCCATTGCGACAAATTGAAACCACCTCTTCATGTAATGGAGAGTCCCTGAGCCTCAACAACCTTCAGTGGTCTATTGGCTTTTATAAATGCAATGTAAGAATGGTGTTCCCACCAGTACCAAGCTGGATTGGGGATGACCCTAGGCCGAGGTTAAGGCTTGTGCTGTGGATATTTGAGGACAAATCTCCCAAAACTTTGGGCCAGATTGTCTCCAGTCTACTTGTCTGTGCTATATGTGATACATAGCAAAGCTACTTAAGTACAGCTTTAATCAGACTATTCTGACAGTGGACATGTGATCTGCTACTGTACATATTGGTGTAACATAGCTGTATTACTTTACCATCATTTCCATCATGATGTGGTTTTAGGTATATGACCATTTGCTGATTGAAGGGCCTTGTATGGAATCTGTTGAAAGTGATTTTGTCAGAGCCATCCTATTTGGTGACATCAGGTCACTATGGTATACTACATAGGCCAAAGTATACAAGGTGATCAAGTATCCTACTAGATGCATGAGGATGGAGATAAAACATGTTCACTCATGCAATAGGAGCTGTCTGTGGTTATGACATCATTGTGAGCAACTGTTTACAGGCCATGTAGCATGCATGCATGTGCTCATGCTAATGTTGAAGCCACTATAGTGGACCTTGTAGCTGGAGTCATCTGTGCACTTTGGAATTGTACTGTGGTAAAAGCTCTTGGTCCAGTGTGTTCACACAGATACAATAAACCTATTTTAAAGGTCATTTCAGCATCATCCCAGGCAAGCGGAGAAGACACGGCCAACATCATTGGGAAAGCAGCTGGTCACAGTGGCTCCAGTTGTGACACTACAGATACAGAGGGAGCCAGTGGCCCAGAGGGTGAGGGGAATGCCACGGAGGACGCCAACTCAATATCATCATCTGCAGAGTCAACCTCCAGTGTACTCCTCCTAGTCGTGGCTGAACTCCCAGGAACTGTACCAACAAAATCCTTGTCCACCACTCCCCTTACCATCTCCACCCAGTTAACCAGGCTTGCTCCTCTAAGAGGGAAGCTGTCTCCTTCACTCCAGGCACCTCAGCCCCTGCCCCTGTCCCCCCGCTGCCCTGAGTGAGTAGGCTATTGACCTCCTGAGACACATCTCTGTAGGGCAGACGGCACTACTGAATGCCATCCAGGGGCAAGGCAACCATCTGCAACAGATGGTGGCCTACCTGGAAGGCATCCACAGTGCTATGTCTGGCCTACAGAGATAATTTTAGCCTCTGGCCTCCTCACTCAGAGCAGCCTTCCACCAATCCCAAACTTCCGCCCCACCTTATGCCTCTTCCCCATCCCAATTTCCTATTCCTATACCTGTCCAAAGCACACTCACACACAAGCACACACCCACTTGAACAGCCCTGAGCAGCACACACAAACAGAAACACCAAAAAACACAGAAGCACGCAACCACTCACCTGACTGTCACCCCCTCACGCCTCCACCCCAGCATACCCCCAGACACCCAGCCGCATTCAGAGCCTTATACCCTCCCATGTGGAGTACCACAAGGCTCCTCCCTGAGCCCTTCTCTTTTTAATATTTACATCTCCGAACTGGCTCCTTTGATTCGGGATTTTGATTTAGTTTGACGTCGTATGCCGATGACACCCAGATAGTGGTGGCTGCCTACAAAAAACAGGTTTTCCCGTTTCAACAATTTCAGAACTGCATGTGCACCATAAACAGATGGATGAGTACACATTGTCTCAGACTCAACTCTGAAAAGACTGAGGTCCTGATTTTTGGCAATATGCAGCCAAACTGGGGTAATCTATGGTGGCCCGTAGAGATGGGAGAACCACCAAAACCAGCGGTCAAGGTTAAGAACCTTGGCGTTTGGTTTGATAACAAACTATCGCTTTCTCAGCAGATAAATTCAACTGTATCTGCCTCCCACTTTCTTATTAAGAAAATAAGGAAGATCTTTCCTTATATCCCTGAAGATTCCAGGAAAATGGTGGTTACCTCGTTAATCCACTCTAAATTGGATTACTGCAACGGGCTTTACTTGAACATACAGAAACAGTGCTTAAAAAAGCTTCAGATGGTTCAAAACTCAGCAGCACGTTTATTGGTTGACATCCCCAGGGGAAACTCTGTATCTAAAGAGATTCGTAACCTGCATTGGCTTCCGGTGTCACAACGCATCAAATTCAAGGCTCTTTGTTTGGCATATAAAGCTCTGAACCACACAGGTCCTTCCTTTTTGCAAAACCTGTTTGTCTGGTATGAACCAACAAGACACCTCCGTTCAACAGGGGCCAGACTTTTGGCAGTGCCCAGAGTAAGAACATTGCATTGGGGCGGTCGCAGCTTTCACTACGGCACCTCCAAACTCTGGAACACTCTTCCGAATGTGCTCAGAGCTGCGAGCTCCCTTTCCACCTTCAGGAAGGAACTAAAAACCTGGCTGTTCATGAATTAGACGTTACAGTGGGCGTACTGTGTCCTCAGCACCAAGACGCCTCCGGGTATTCGTGCGCTTTACAAATCTCGTTAACATTTAACAGCAATCACAGACACATCCACATCACCCATCATATCCCCAGACACCACCGCTTCACCCACAGACACATCCACAACACCCAGCATACCCCTAGACACCACACCCGCACCCACAGACACATCCATAACACCCAGTCTACCCCCAGACACCGTACCCACACCCACAGACACATCCACAACACCCAGTATACCCACAGACACCACACCCGCACCAACAGACACATCCACAACACCATCATATGCTCCAGACACTACACCTGCAACCACAGACACATTCACAACATCCAGCATACCCACTCACCGCCAATGCAAATGCTCACATTCACCCTCACAACAGACACCTATAAAACACACCACCAAACGTGAACAAGATACATCAGACACCCAGAAACCTGCACCAACAACACACACACCCACAACTGACATTTCCACTCCCTCTACCTCCCAACCCCTACTCCCTCCTGAACATCCTACCCATTTTCCCCGAGAGAGCTTATTTGCCCTTGTCCTTACCCCTGTCACAGCTGAACCCCCAAAGCCAAAAGTACCCCTTCCACACCCCAACACATCCCTTCCACATCACAATCTACCCCAGACAAAACTGTCCCCACACCCCTAAACCCAGGCGTACCCCTGAGAAAAAATAAAAGCACCTCCAAAAGCAAAATCACCCCTACCAAATCCATCTCTCTCAAATTCGAGCCCACCCCTCCCAAGTGACATCATTTAGGTGCCTGGACTACCCACTAGATGCCCCTTCCTGGAGAGGTGCCCCTGGCAGTGTTTTTGGAGGCAAGTGTGCTGCAGCACAGCACTCCACAGGAGTTATACATTTGCAATGGACTGCCATTTGGCTTTGTTTGTTGAGAGAGGTATCTTCATTGCGAAAATAAATCACTATTTTGTCCTGACATTGATTTTGTTTTGTAGTCATTTGAATTCTAGCAATGTTTAATTTAAAGATGTGTAGTACATATGTATGTTTAGCAAGAACTACTGCTTACTTTTTTAATGTCTACTATGTTAAGTGTATACACTGGTTAACATGGTATGTGACTGTCATTTCAATTTAGGTGCATCCATTCAACATAGTAGTGGGCACTTGCTCTAAAAATTAGTTGTTGACAATTGCTTTAAGGATAGTTAACTACAGATGTGTTTGATTCAACTTGTTTACCGATAGGTATGTACATATATGCATTGCACTTGTTATATGATGTGACTATTGAAGTAGTATACAATACAGGACTTGATAGACACAAGGGGAATAATTGCATGGCTGATGTAGTAGAGTATGGCTGCCGGTTACCCATTGTGTAGAGAAACTTTCTACATGATATCCCGCTGCGGTTGAGATTCAATGGCAGTGGCGTCAGTCTTTCATCTATGAAACCGCATGCATCGTAATTGGACGAGCGGACCGCCACCTGGGCGCCGGGGAATCCAATGCCGTTTCAACAGCGGTAAGCTTACCGCCAAACTCGTAATCAGGCCCTTAGTTATAATGGATTATACCCGAAAGGTTTGCAAAGAAAACTCCATGCTTTTCACACATTTTGTGAACTAAATAGACTCATTGTTAATATAGAGAAAACCAAGACTTTGATTTTATTGAAACAAATGACAAAATGTACATGTTTTCCTAATAATGTTCCTTTTGAACAGGTTAGCAAATATAAGTATCTGGGAAATACTTTTGCCAGTAATCTAAAATGGGACAAACATATAGCAAACTTGATAGTCTCACTTTTGGCAACAGCAAATGCTCTGAAAATGTTTGATTCTTGTTTCAGGGGTTACTCAGCAGTCTTCTATGAAGGCAATTTCCGCTAAGCTTATTCCGCAGGCACTTTATGGAGCAGAGTTACTTACCCTTGATCAGTGTGTTGACTGCGAGTCCCTTGAAGGCATTTATATAAAGACTCTCTTGGGCCTCCCAAAAAAACTCAATGATGCATGCAGTCAGGCTGGAATTGGGCCTTAACTCCTGGATCTTACAAGTGCGATCCCTAGTACTAAAGTGCCTTTTTAGTATTAAACGATGTTGCAGTGAGGAAAAACACTGTTCTGTAATGCTGCGGGAGGTAGGGACACATGCTGATGAATTTTTGCAGCTTATTTGTAAATTCAATGGCAATTCTGAATTGGGAATTCACATTTTTGAGACTGAACATCGGATGCCTATAAATAAGTCAAAGAATGCCTATAGAGGTGGGATAACGGAATGCTCCATAGTTTGTGACAAACTCTATTTAGAGGCAAACCATTCAGTACATCACTCCATCAGAAGTCTTGGTGATTCAAATCAATGCTGGCAATGTTGGGGTTGTTCTTTATGTCTAGGAGCAGGGGTTCCAGTGCTAGTAGGAAGAGGGATGGGGAAAGTGGGCAGCCTTGTCTTGTACCCTTTTGTAATTTAAATGGGAGTGATAGGAAGCCGTTAATAAAAATGTGAGTGGTTGGATTTTTGTAGAGGGCCATGGTCATCCTTATAAATTAATCTCCTAGGTTGAAGCCTACTAAGGCATGTTTGAGGAAGGTCCATGATACTCTGTCAAATGCTTTCTCACCGTCTGGTGTTATTGCGACAGAGGCCGAGGGGGACGTTTTTGCGTTGTCAAGGACGTGGCATAGAAGGTGGGTATTGTCCTTTGACATGCAAATTTTTAGGAAGCCAACTTGGGAGTTGCTTATTAACTTAGGAAGAAAAGTGTTAAGGCGACTGGCTAATATCTTTGCATAGATTTTGCAGTCTAAGTTTATCAAAGAGATCGGCCTGTAGTTTTTGGGACATGTTAAATCATTCCCATCTTTTGGAATTATGACAATGTTGGCTTCTGCCATTGTACCTGAAACAGTACCTGACTCAGGGATGTGATTAAATAGTGATAGCATGGTTGGTTGGAGTAAATTGGAGCATGTTTTATAAAAATTTGGCTGTGTAACCGTCTGGCCTGGGAGCTTTGTTTTCTTTCAGTTTGCCAGTTGCATTGGAGATTTCAGTAATAGTTATGAGTTTGTTTAGGGACGCTTCATCTTCTTCCGATAAGTGAGGGACTTGAATTCTATTTAAATAGTTCCTGCATTGGGTTGGGTCGGTGGTCTGATCACTCAGATATAGCGTTTTGTAAAACTGTTTGAAGATGTCTAGGATTTTCTGCGGGTTAGTGTGGGTTATATTTCTAGCATCTTTGATTGCTTTGATCTTTTTTTGGTTTTGCTTGTGTTTGAGGTAGAAGGCTAGCATTTTTCCTTCTTTGTTAGCTTCACATAGTTTGAGACCTTTAAATGTATTTATTCAGACACCGGCTCTTTCACTCAGGACTTTGTTATAGTCATATTTTTATGTGTAAGTAGAGAGAGGGTGCCTTTATCAAGGTTCTTAATATGAGCCATTTCAAGTTCGCTTATTTCCATTTCTAATGTTGCTAGTTTGGCATTATTTGCTTTGTTAATTTTTTTTTATATACATGAGAATACCTATTAGGGTTGCCTTAAGGGCATCCCACAGTGTTTGTATGTCTGTGTCTGGGAGGTCATTGTCGTTGAGGTAATTCAATATCGCCTCTTCAATTCTTCTTGTGTCCACTGGGCTGGATAAGACATCATTATTGAAGTGCCATATTTTGGTAGGGGATTTTGTATTGGTTCCTGCTAGGAGTGTGTTGATGCAGGAATTATCCAATATTAGTTTTGGAGAGAGGTTTGCTTGGTCAATCAGGTGTGTATAGGAGCCAGAGATGAGGATATAGTCTATTCTTGTGTAAGATTGTGTGGTGTTGAGTAGAATATGTATTCTCTGCAATCAGTGTGCTGCAAGTGCCACATGTCTTTAAGGTTATATTTGGAGGATATTTTCTGTAGTACTTTATAAGATTTGGGTGGGTGGTATTTGGATTGGCGGTCTAGAACTGGGCCTAGAGGTAGATTGAGGTCTCCCCCTAATATGATAAGGTCGTTTTGGGGCAAGTGACCGATTCTGTTCGATATCTCATCCCAGAAGCCTGTGTCATCATTGTTGGGGCGTATTGGTTTAGGACATGAAATAGATCCTCCCCTCTACGTAGGGTTGAGATTAGTAGTCTGCCTTTTTATGTTGAAGGACTCGAGTGTGATGTTGGAGTGTTTGGAGACTAATGTGATTACTCTGTTTTTTAATGCAATGCCGGAGAGCAGTGTACCTCCGCTATCCAATTGTTCTTAAGAACGGTGGCTTCTTTCTCAGAGATTTTTATTTCTTGAAGGAGGATGATATCGCCTTTTGATTTAGATAGATAGTCCATTATTTTGTGGCGTTTAACCGGTTGATTTAAACCCTTCACGTTCAGGGAGACTATGTTAAGGTTGTCTGTGATTTTTTTGTGTAGCCATGTTGTTACGTAGGATGGTATGTGATTACTAGATGGTGAAGTTTTATGTGTCTCCTGAGCTGCATCACTGGCAAGATCCTCGAGGGTGAAATTGTGCCTAGCAGGGCAGATTTTCTTCTCTGGGGATGTGTGTTGGTTACAAGGATTAGTGCAATGCTTTAGTGTGTTGTTGTCCATGTGACATGTGTATCATTGGGTGCCAAAAAGAAATGAGAAGGGGGAAAGTAAGGGACAGAAAACAATACAGAAATTATACAGTAAAAAAAACCCACCCCAACCTACCTGTCCCGCCCTCTTACCCCCTCCCCAGAACCATCGATCGCAGGAGGAAGGACGACAAGAGCATCCATCCTCCAGCACAGAATGTTTCTTATCTTATCCAAACAGTATGTAAATAAGGAGCAGAGACAGTACTACTAAGCAAAAAAACTTGTTCTGCTTACTCAGGATATGTGAGGGCCTCTTGTTATCGAGGTAATAACATAACATCCCACCCCACCTGAAGTGTTATTGAGGTAATGACATAACGTCTGACCCCAACTGAGGTGTCACGCTAGTCACATTAACCTGGTGGAGGGATGAAGGAAAAGAACTCTCTCTATGTATAGATCTAGGACATACCATAGTCTATGGTCTCTTGAAAGATGTACATGGAATACTTTACCTACAAGCATTGTAAATCATTTCAAACTGAATACCAAATATTGTCTAGTAGGAAATAGTTAGTATGAAATTCTTATCAATAATGCTGACTCTATGTACTGATGCTGTGTATGTTGTAGTTATAATGGATCCAGATGAGATCTTGGCAGTGTGCAACACCTGGCGTTGTGTCTAGCTGAGGAGTTCTTGCTCCTGTAAGGAAATCCATTATGATTTCCATTTATTAGAGGAAGAACTGGAATGTTCCATTTCTTGGTTGGATATCTCATCAATGAAGTTTGATAGGTCTGAAGGGTCATCGAAGATGTGATACTTTCCTTTCACCATTACTCTGTACTTGTAGCTGGGCCTGGGAAGGAGAATTGAAGTTTTATTTCTCTTAGTCTGTCACGGAGGGCCAGGAAGCCTCTCCTAACTTCAACAGTTGATTTGGAATAGTTTTGTGAGATGCGTATTTTGTGGCCATTCCACATAATGTGGTGGTGTTTATGGACATAGGCCAGGATAGCTTTGGTATGTAGGAATCTCAGTGGTTTACAGACTATCAGTCTCGTTGAGTTCCTGGATGAAGGTTTGAAGGTTGGGACTCTATGGGCCCTCTCCAGCTCGAACTTCTTGAAGAATTTCAGGCCAGTAACTTGCGGAATCCAGTTCTTTAAGAAGGATATGCAGGAGTTAGAGGATTCTTCAGAGCCTTCCGGGATTCCAAATAATCTTAGATTTCCTCTTCTGTTTAGATCTTCAAGTTTGGAAATATCTTTCTTCATGTGTTTTGTAGCTATATGAAGTGCTTTTAGGTCCTTGATGGTTTGGTTGGTTGAGGCTTCTACTTCCCTGATTCTTTGTTCAGCATCCGTTATTTTATTGTTGATAATATTGATATCTGCTCATATTGCAGTCATCTCTAGTTGCACGGAGTCTGTGTTTTGTTTAGTTGGCTTTGGCTAAGTCATGTACCGCCGCTAGTTTTTTTAATATCATATCAATTGTGCTGTTAATGCTTGGCTTGTTCTTAATAGGTGAATCTGAAGATGGAGGTTCAGCCTTCGAACGTTTATAGTGCGGTTTGGTTTCTTTTTCTGCCATTGTGGTAAACTTTGGTGTCCGCTCCAAGGAGCATTGTCGGGTTGAGTTGTCGAAAATTCCTTTCAAGGACTTCCAAATCTATGCTGAAATTGGTGGAGTGTAAGCAGATTTGGTTGTTAAGAGAGTTTACAATGCATCATTATCCTTCTGTCCACTGGCTCCCAGTCGACAGAAGAATAACCTTCAAACTCCTCACCCAAGACCCTTCACCACACCGGACCCGCATACCTGAATGACAGCCTCACATTCCACGTACCCAACAGACACCTCCGCTCCGCCCAGCTTTCCCTGGCTACCATCCCACAAATTTGCAAGACCAGAACTGGAGGAATGCCCTTCTCCTACCTTGCCTCCAAGATATGGAACACCCTGCCCATCCACCTCAGGAAATCACACTTGCTGACGCAATTCAGGAAGGACCTCAAGACCTGGCTCTTCGGATGAACTCAGCACTTAGTCTAATCAGCTGCCCCCCCCCCACCCCCACAGCGCCTTGAGACCCTCACTGGTGAGTAGCCACACTTTACAAACCCTGATTGATTGATGGTCGTACTGTGTACATCTTCAACATGTGTGATTCTTCAGATCTGGACTCACTTTACTGTAACGGTGCAGTAGACTATAGTAGTTGTGTCAAGTTAGGGGCTTTCCCATTGATCTTAGTCCTTCACCATAGTTAACAACTCATGTCAGATCACAAGATCAGGTGTGAGGTTCTTTCAATGTCTCATGCACTCACAATGTACAAAGCTCTCTCATTGACTATAATAGGTCACTATTGATCACGGCTCACAGCACATCATAGACTCAGAGATGTTGTGTATTCAGTGTTCTTAATAGATTGTAGCAGTTCACAGCTTGCAACAGGTCCCTGAGTCAGAGATAAGGTGCTCGCAATTACGCTCAGCAGATAATAACAGTTATCATCTCAAGACATCATATTTGTTCATCAAGGTGTTAATCGCATTTAGAGTATACGGCTATCTCTGTGTTCATAGTAGTATAAAGTCCCTGCCAGGTTCTATATGGGGATTAGCTGGCAAGTGGAGCTTCAAGGTAATCAGCGTCAAGGTCTGCATCGGTGTCTGGAGGTTGCCATTTTATTTGCCTTGTTTGTCAGCAGTGGTTAGATTCAGTGCTAGTTTCAGTTCAGTGGTATTGAGCAAATGTCCAGGGAATGTGTATTTACATTCTGCTTAGTTATATCGCTATTGTAGAGTGGCGGGCGCCATTTTGGTTTCACCAGTAAGAGCGATGTGCTGAATGCTCGTTTCAGGTGGAATTGCTTTGCCTGTGAACACTGATGCGTACAATTGGTGTTTAATCATGTGCTTGATTCATTTGCTGTGTTTTGAGTAGAGTTAATGTGGGGTTTTTGAAGTGCAAGGATCGCCTTCGGCATTGCTCGCTGCCATCTTAAAGTCAGGCAGTCAATGGGTCGTACGATGCTGCATGCACCATTCCGGAGGTTAGTATAGGATATTTTTAAGGATAATGCGTATTATCTTGGTTGTAGACCTGGCGTGGCAGTAGTTGGAGACTTGAGCAGTGTCGCACTCTGAAAAAAACGAGTCTTCTGGTTGCCACTGTTGTGGCACCTAGCTTAGTTGGTCTTGACCCCAATCTTGTATCCGAGGTGAGAATGAGTTTTCAAAGTATATTATTCAGCCCCTCAGCTCCATCGATCACTCTAGTATACTCTTTGGACTTAGAGTGTCTTCCGATTACGAAATCTGTCTTTGCCTCATTCGGGATCAGGTTCTGATGGTTTGTTGTCATCCTGTTTCACTCCATGCTGGGTGGAGAGACAGAGCTAGGCAGCCATGTGCTCTGCCGTCCAAGCCATGGGGATGATATTTTAATAGTCACAGAAATCCCAGGCCCCTCTATCCAAGCCCTTATGAGCACCATAGAACAATATTCAAAATTTTTGGGTTACAAATTAAACAGAGACAAATCCGAATAACCTTAATAGCACTAAAGATCTTTTAGGTAATTCAGGCCTTACTTGGCAGAACAACTACATAAAATATCTCAGGATAGAATTTGTATCAGACCTTGTGGGCACTATCAAACATAACAAAACATTACGAAATAATCACCCTTCAAAAAACAAAAACCCTTCTGGACAACTGGTCACCTAAATTTATCACTTGGTGGGGCAGTATAGGGAATATAAAAATGATGATCACACCAATAATTAGTTACCTAAGCAGTATGCTTCCCTTACTCCTATCAGATGATTTCCACAGAAAATTAGACAAACCGATCTCAAGATGTAGATGACAAGACAGAAAAGCAATAATAGCACTGAAAAAACATAGATCACACAACACACTAGAAGGCGTCAACTTAGCCAACTTTAGAGACTACCAAACTACCTTTCTAGCCAAACAAGGCTCATACTGGATTTAAACCCCTCCACGTATGCAGCAGTGGAGGGGGTACATGTAGGTACACAAGACGTGCCATCCTTCTGATGAATGAGTGACTACGAAGGTGGTGCCCCACATAGTTTGCCATGAAGCCTGTAGTATAGTATAGTTCGGGTTGTGCTACTAGCACAAGGGACTGGCAGGGTTTTAGTAATTACCCTGCATGCATATTGTGTTTATATACCACTTGTAAGTTTTCCTTTACCCAGAAGATGACCCCAAACCTGAATAGGCTAGCATAGGGGTCCAAACATGTTGGTAACAGTAGTATTTGTTTGAGGTTGAGTGATTCATTGCTTTTCATGCTATGACCCAAGTTCCCTGATTTTAACCATACCAGAGGTACTCGATAATAAAGTAGGTTTTGAGTATACCCCTAGGTATTTCGAGTATACAACTAGGTATTTTTAACAGTTTATTTTCCTGCCAAACCAACAGGACCCAAGACATTGTCCTGGCAATAGATTTCTAAGAACTCCCAGGGTTAAGAGTAACTTCCCTCGGTTGAGTCCGCTGGAGTGGCATTGCCCCTGCTCCAGTGTGAGAGGTCGTCAAATGATGAAGAATGCCTTGATAAGTTAAGGGTGAGACAACCTCTCAAAAATATTTTGATGACCCTCTCCAAAAGAAGTATGAGCTGCAAATGGATAGCAGTAACTTTAGTACGTCAAGTAGTTTCTTGTGTTGTAGGTTTCTTTAGGGGGATATACTTGAGGCTGTACCCCCCATTCTCTGTGTGGGAAGATGATGTGTGTGGACTGGCACTTGCGGTGTGTGTAGACTGGTGCTTGCTTGGCTGGTGGTGTGCATGGACTGGCTTTTGGCTGGTGGTTGGTGTAGCTGGCAGTTTGTGGACTAGCTCTTGGCTGGCAGTGTTTATGGACTAGTGCTTGCCTGACGGTGTTCGTGGACTGGCGCTTGGCTGGTGGTGTGTATGGACTAGAGCTGGGCTAGTGGTGTGTGTGCACTGGTGTTTGACTGATAGTGTGTTTTAACTGGGGATTTTTCTGGCTGTGTGTTCCGATTGGCTTTTGGCTGGCGATGTGTGTGGCTTGCATTTGGGTGGTGATGGGCAGACATAGGATTTTATAATGTTGACTGTTTTATTTCTTGTCATCATTTGCATTTGTGATTTGTTTTTATTCCAGTGCAAAGCATTTGAAAAAAATTTTGTACTGTTTACTGTAAATGATTATCATTTCCCTGCATTAATGTGATTTTTGTAAATGCTGTAATAATAGCAGCATATTTAGCTTCTGTTTTATTGTGTGTGAAATTCTCCTTGGATTAGTGCACGATGTGTATTGTGTTGTCTTGTATGCAATTTTCTTTTGTACTTCCTTTCTACAGGGATATCGTTGGTGCTTGCTGTGTCCATGCAGAGTAAGTGCTGGTGAGTTTAGCGGTCTCTGGCAAGTGAGTGGCATTGTTTTTCAATATATAGGTCTTTGTCTGGTTTGTATTGACTGATTTTTCCTCTCAGATTAACAGTAGTTTTACTTTCCATTTGATAAAGGCACACTTTGTTTATTACTTTTTTAAACAGTGTTGGGTATTGTTGACTTATTTGTCAAGTTAGTTTTCTTCGTAAGGATTATGGCTAGCAGCAGGATTACCGCTCTGTTGATATGCTTTTCGAGTCTTCCTCTAACGATGATTATGAGACTGACTCTGCGTCTGAGACAGAGGAGGAAGCCCAGGATTCTTACAGTGAATCTTCTATCCGAGAGGAATCATCTGATAATGAAGCCACTCTCAGTGCGGATGAAGTACCACTTTTAGAAGACCACACTGATGTGCCAATAGAGCAGAATGAGGCATCTGGATTGCTGCCTGGTGCTGCAAGACTTCTCATCATCAGAGCTGATTCTGGGTTGCCCCAAACAAGGTGCAGCCGGCGTTCCTGCCTTTAGTGGTATCGCAGGGTGTAGAGTGAATAGTGAAAACTTTTGCCTATAAATTTCTTTCAGTTGTTTGTAGACGATGTATTTTTGGATGAGATTGTTGACCAGATTAATTTGTACGCTGAACACTATTTGAGGGACAATAATACCAGACTCAAGCCCCACTCTAGAGCCAGCCGGTGGACTCCCACAAATCTGGAAGAGTTGAAGAAGTTCATGGGTTTAACTTTTTGATGGGCTTGATAAGTATTCCGTCGCTGTCTTCATATTGGTCTACTAGTCTATTGATGGCAACGGCTAAATTTCCTGCAACCATGAGTCTTGATCAGTATTTGCTTCTTCTTCTGATGCTGCATGTTGTTGATAATGCTTCAGCGTTGCCATAAGGTCACCCTGATTGTGACCGTATTTTTAAAATTTGGCCTGTCCTTGATTACTTTGCAAATCAATTTTCAGAGATCTATGTTCCAGGGAGAGGAATAGCTGTGGATGAGTCTTTGGTCCTGCTCAAGGGCAGTTTCGTTTTTAGGCGGTACATTCCTAGCAAGAGGACACATTATGAAATTAAAATCTATATGCTGTCTGAGAGTAGTAATGGATATGTCTATAATTTCAGGGTGTACACTGTTAGGGATTCCAGTATTGACCCCCCCTGGTTGTATGTCCACTTTCGGAGTTAGTGAGAAAATTGTGTGGGAACTTGGTAGATGACTTTTTAACAAAGGTCACCACTGGTCTGCAATTGTTCAGGGAATTATTCAAAGTGAACACTATTGCTTGTGGCACAATCCGCTCTAACCGTAAAGGTTACCCAAAAGAGCTTGTTTGTAAAAATCTTGAGAAGTGCCTTGCGTAGTGATGAACTTCTAGCTGTGAAGTTTTCTAACAGAAGAGATGTCTACATGCAGACTACTATCCATGATGAAAGTACTTCGGTGACTGTTTGGGGTCAGGTTGCTGAAGTGCGCAAACCTGTGTGCATTTTAGATTACAATAAGCACGTGGGTGGTGTAGATAGCGAATATCAGAGGTTGGAATCTTACACTCCTGTTCGTAAGGCTTATGTTTGGTATAAGAAGTTGGCTAACCATTTATTCCATTTAACAACATTCAATGCTTTTGTTGTATTCAAGGAATGTTGACAAAGATGACATTTGTTCAGTTTCAGCAGTCTGTGATAGGCAGCCTTGTTGTAGTGGAACAGGCAAGAGTTCCAAGAGTTGCAGCGGCGGAGGATGTGGCTAGATTGAAAGATCGTCACTTTCCTGATCACATTTCTCCCACAGCCAAAAAATACTTTCCCAGTATGAAATATAGAGTCTGTGCCCAAAGAGGTATGTGGAAGGAGAGTTATATGAACTGCCCTGATTGTACTTCCAATCGTGGGCTGTGTTTGCCCACATGTTTTAAATTGAACCACATGCAACTGAGTTTTGGGGTTCAACCTTGAGCATAACAGTAAACTGACAGATCTGTATT
Source organism: Calotriton arnoldi (assembly GCA_963921515.1). NCBI lineage: Eukaryota > Metazoa > Chordata > Amphibia > Caudata > Salamandridae > Calotriton > Calotriton arnoldi. Next base: position 1,070,677 of record CAWUFW010005915.1, on the reverse strand, counting down.
GTTTTATATTTTTTGTTCCGATTTCACAGTTGGCATTAGTGTGATGTATTTAGTTAGAGCTGTTGTGTTTGTATTATAGTTTTGTATGTACTTCCAATTGGTTTGTGTTTTCTCTTTTGTTAAAAAACTATTTGATGGTGGTGTGCGTAGACTGGCGCTTGGTTGGCGGTGTGCATGGTTAGCATTTGGTTGGCAGTGTGGTTGGACTGGCGTTTGGCTGGCGGTGTGCGTGGACTGGCGCTTGGCTGGCAGTGTGTGTGAGCTGGCATTTTGCCATCAGTGTATGAGTAGTGATTTTTTTATTAGGAGTCTGAGGGAACACTGGGTGGTAGGGAGTTTGTGGTGGCGCAGTAACCCCAGACAAAAATGTGTGATTCTGGGAAAGAAACTTTGGGGGATCCACATAAACCACACCTCCCTAGACACCCCTGGGTGTCTAGTCTTCAGAAATGTCTGGATTTGGTAGGTTTCCCTAGATGGTCGCCGAGCCCGGGACCAAGAACGCATGTTCCCCCTTGCAAAACCAGGTTGTTTTGTGATAGATAATTTTGATGTATCCACAATGCGCTTCGGGCCATTTCCTGTTACGGGCACTAGGTTTACCCACACAAGTGAGGTACCATTTTTAGGTCTCGCCTAGGCAGCGCGCATGGGCTGCTCTAGGAGTGACCTTTAGAAATCGGTCAGCTCTTTTCAAGCACTCGTGCTTGTGCTGGCATCCACCTTGCGGGAGCGAGCAGCGGCACGCGCGCTAATTGAAAACAAATGGCCTGCGTGCCGCTGCTCGCTCCCGCAGCCAGCACAAGGACGAGTGCTTGAAAACAGCTGCTGCTTGTTTTAGGTTTCTTTCTGTTTGCCTCTCAGCGCCGCTCGTTCGTCCACCCTCTGGCCTCTGAAACAAATGCTTACAGTGTCCGAGAGGAAACATCCTTCGGTTTCACGCCAGTCTGCTCAAGTGATGTCTCGTTAACTCCAGTATCACAACCGGATGTATTCTTGCCATGCTGCGTAACTATAAAACGGGGACACTTTAGTTCCGTGTACAGCTTGAAATCTGCATTAAATCTTTTTGTGTAGAAAGACGTTTTTAAACTAGCACTTCTGTTTTCAGTCGATCCTCGTTCACTTTGCACACGCTTGTGTTTTCAGCTGATTCTTGTTAGTTGCTTGCAAACGAGATCAGCTGAAAACACAAGCGCTTGAAAACTGAACAAAGATCGGCTGTAAACACAAGCGCTTGTTTAAAAACTGCTTTGTACACAAATCTGGTTTAAAATGCCCACTAAATTGTATGCCTTGCAGATAGAATGCAAATTAGTCGGCATATTAAAACATATTTGTGAAGAAAGCAGATTTTAAACAACCACTTGTGTTTTTAGTCGATCTTAATTTACTTTGGCAGTTTTATAGCACAAACTCGACCCGAAGGTGTCAGAGCGCTTTACACGCACCCACGGGGAGATTAAGTGATTTGCCGTGTGAGATTCCTGCCTAAAAAGGAACTTTTATTTGCTCAAATAATGTAAACTATCATAGCAAAGCAGTGCTCTGGGTTGGACTAGCTCCAGCTGCACAGGTGCGAGCCATTCCTGCTGAGATAGGATGCCTTCCGACGCGGTGCTTCTTTTTATTTTACAACCAAACGAGTACTCCGACTTCTATGGCTGAGAGACATCCCTGCACATAAACAAAAGCCTACTCTGATGTGTGCTCACAAGGGCTTCACTAGCTGAAAACGGACTCTCATACCTGCCCGTATCAGTATTTACAGGCATGCTTTTATCCATAAAAGCAACAAGGCAGATCTCCTTCTATACAATGACTCTGTAGATCCATTACTATTGTCAGAGATGCCGTCCCTGTTCACATTTTACCTCAATTTGCTTTCCCTAACAGTAGTTCCTTTTCTTCCTGCTGTTTCTTTGTTGTTTTCATTTCTATAGTCAGGGTCCCTGGAATTAAGCAGCAGTAGAACGCTAAATTATCCTACAAGAAAAGGCAAAACATGCGGCATAATGCGACACATTTTAACAGTATTACTTTATTATTTTGTCCTTTTTACACATGACACATGTTAATACTGTCTGGGCAACAATTTCACATCACTAGTACTAGCTAGTTTAACAAACAAATACAGAAATAGGCAACTGAATACCCAGTTAACCTTTGCAAAGGGCCCTCCACTGCGTGCAAACACATGTTGCTATGGTTTTATTAACTTTAGAACTGTTGGAGCTACAAACAATGTTTTTTTAATATCTCGAGATTATGCAGCAGATAATATATTTTGCGGCAAATCCATAATTATGTGAAAAACTCTGCAGCCATAGAATTGTATAATTCCAGTGCCTCCAGTGAGCTGAGCTCCCTTTAGGTTCTGGCTGTGGTCAGATTGTGGAAGGATGATTATGTTGGCGCATTCATATTAAGAGCTATAGAACTGAAGCCAATGTGCCTGTCAGTGGTTTAAATTCTTGTGGCTTCAAGAGCATATAATTCCATAGTTACTTGCTTTCACAGCCAGCATATTACTCTTGTCTCCTCCCCCACCCCCATAACCTATTTCCCATTTTCTGGGTCTCCAGCGCCTCAAGGTCATATGAATAGAAATAGCGCCATGCAAATATCTGGCACTCTCTTGGTCTCTTTTCTTTTTCTGTAACTCTGTCGCTGCACTTTCTTTGTCTCTCTCAGTTCTTCCCACCCTCTTTCACCCCACGGATGTATGGTGCTCTATCTCGGCGGCGCTTTCTTTTTCTCTTCCATTCTACTTTCTCTGTCTGTCTCTTTCTTTCTCCCTCCTCGCTTCTTCTTTACCTCCTGACTATCTGTCTCTTTCTCACTCCACGTGACTCTGCGAGAATCTCCTTTCTCTACATCTCTCCCGTTGCCTCTCTTTCTGTGTGACTGACTGTCACACTTGCTCTCTCACTGTCCCGTACCTGCCTTTCTGTGTCCCCCTCACCGTCTCTTTTCTGACCTGCTCTCCCTTCTCCGTCAGTTGATCTTTTTTGCTCCTCTAGGAATGTGGCCATTCTTGTTTATTATAACTTTTCAACATGCTGCACAGCAGCCACGCTGCTCTACTACATAGTTTAAAAACAAAGGCCAAGCCAAAACCTCTGGCTAATCACTTATAAGGTCCCAAAGGCGAGACCTATTGGCTATGCCAATGCTTGTTAACGGTAGACTTGGGGAATTGCGGGGTGGGTGGAAGTTTGTGGCATCTTGCAGATTCCAGAATTTTCCATCACAGAAATGTGAGAAAAATGTGTTTTTTTGGACAAATGTTGAAGTTTGCAAGGGATTCTGGGGAAAAAAAACCATGAAGAGAGCCACACATGTCAGCCTATCCTGTATTCCCCTAGGTATCTAGTTTTCGGAAATGTACAGGTCTGCTAAGTTTCACTAGATGCCGGCTGAGACAGAGCCCAAAATCCACAGCTAGGTACATTGCAAAGCAAAGGTCAGTTTTCAGTGGATAAATGTGATGTGTCCACGTTGCGTTTCGGGCCGTTTCCTGTTGCGGGCAAAAGGCCTACCCACACAAGTGAGATACAATTTTTATCGGGAGATTTAGGGGAATACAGAATAGTAGAACATGCGTTATTAACAATTGTGTTTCTCTGCATTTTTGCCTTCCAAATGTAAAACAGTATGTAAAAAGAATTAATTTTGAAAAATGTTGTCTAATTCACATACTAGTATAGGTAGCCACATATTCAGAGATGTGTAAATAACTACTGTTCTAAACTCCATATCTTGTTCCCATTTCAGAAATACATAGGTTTCCTTGATACCCATTTTTCACTCTTTAAATTTTACAGAATGAATTGCTGTAAACCTGGTACACAATGAAATACCATTGCAAGATGCAGCTCAGTTATTGGCTCTGAGTGCCTCGAGTTCTTGGTGAAGCCCTATATATATTCCCACAACCAAATGGTATATTACTTTCGAAAAATATCTGGCATAGTCAGAAGAAGTTACAGGTGAAATCGTAGGCACAAATGACTGTTTTTTTCAACTCAATTTCATATTCAATATTTTTTTATTTCAGCTATTACTTTCTGTAGGAAAACCTTGAAGCATATACACAAATTACCCCTTGCTGAATTCAGAATTGTGTCTACTTTTCAGAAATGTTTAGCTTTCTGGTATCCACCATTGGTTTTAGACCCATTTCTCCCATTAACTGGAAGGAGGTTGAAAACACAAAAAATAGGAAAAAATGATGGGGGATATGTACAAGGAAGTGGCGGAGCGCGGCGTTGGCCTCCTTGGTTTGACGCCACGCTCCGCCACTTCAGAATCGCAAGGCTGCACCATATTTACAAGAATGTGGTGCAGTCTTGCGTTTCCCCCTGCGATGGCGCTACGTTTAGCTACTTAGCGCCAGCGCAGGCACCCTTGCGCCATAGTACAAGGGTGTCTGCGTGCAGGGTAGGATTGTTTATGTGTAGGAAGGTGTACCTTCCTACACATAAACAATCCATAAATGCCATTCTGTCACTTTCATGTGTGCTGCTTCATGCAGAACACATGAAAGTAACAAAATGGCATTTTTTTAAAGGTTTGTTTCTGTACAGGAAGGGACACCTTCCTGTACATAAACAAACCATGGCATTTTGTTTTTTCCATGTGTGCTACACAAGGCAGCACACATGGAAAAATCAAAAACGAGGAGAAATAATGCATTCTCCTTGTTTCGCCAATTTAAGACCAGGCTTTACCTGGCCTTAATTTTGGCGCTGCCTCCTATGTACGCCACCCTTGTACATAGGGGGCAGCGTCAAAATGAATGGGTGTTGCGGTGGAACACCCACCGCAACACCCACTGCCTCCCCCTTTGACGCTAACCATAGCGTGAAAGGGGTTTTATGTACAAGGCAGCGTTAAGCCACGTTAAACATTCTACATTCACACCTATTATATAAATGACAAAAATGCAAATGATGTTTAATCAACCCGCAGCCAATTACTGCCTATCTACCCGGATACACACTGGCTAGATTTGAAGGTTAAAAATGGCTTTGTTTAAAAGAGAATCACAATCTCACAAATTCACAGAAAGACACACACAGAAGCACACATACAGAGAAACAAGCACATAGAATTATATATACACAGACAAGCACAACCAGAAATACAAGCACACAGAAGCACACCCGCAAACACAAAACACAGAAAAAAAACAAAATGGCATTTTTTTAAAGGTTTGTTTCTGTACAGGAAGGGACACCTTCCTGTACATAAACAACCAATGGCATTTTGCTTTTTCCATGTGTGCTACACAAGGCAGCACACATGGAAAAAGCAAAAACGAGGAGAAATAATACATTTATCCTTGTTTCGCCAAGTTAAGACCAGGCTTTACCTGGTCTTAATTTTGGCGCTGCCTCCTATGTACGCCACCCTTGTACATAGGGGGCAGCGTCAAAATGAATGGGTGTTGCGGTGGAACACCCACCGCAACACCCACTGCCCCCCACTTTGACGCTAACCATAGCGTGAAAGGGGTCTTATGTACAAGGCAGCGTTAAGCCACGTTAAACATTCTACATTCAAACCTATTATACAAATGGCAAAAATGCAAATGATGTTTAATCAACCTGCAGCCAATTAGTGCCTATCTACCCGGATACACACTGGCTAGATTTGAAGGTTAAAAATGGCTTTGTTTAAAAGAGAATCACAATCTCGCAAATTCACAGAAAGACACACACAGAAGCACACATACAGAGAAACAAGCACATAGAATTATATATACACAGACAAGCACAACCAGAAATACAAGCACACAGAAGCACACCCGCAAACACAAAACACAGAAAAAAAACAGACTGTAACACACTAATAGATGGGCGCTCGCGCACACAGAAAAACGCACACATAAACACTTACACTAGAGTCCACAACCTGTGTGTGACTTCTTTATGTTTTTAATGTGTTCACTTTTATTGAGGACAGGGCATTTGCTGCAGTATTACAACAAGCATTGGCAAAGGCAATATGATTCGCCTCTGTAAACTCTATTGGTTTTGACAATTCTTTTTAGACATGTTACATAGTGGTGCTAGCAGCTGTGCAGCATGTCTTAAAGTAATAAAGAAAGCACTATGATGTGGCCAACGATGTCCACGTCATAGCTCTTTTAAAAAAAAAACTTTAAGCCATGCTGTACAGCAGCTAGTGCACCATGTTTTAAAAAAGCATTGACAGAAACAATAGATTTCGCAGAGGTGAAACATATTGGCTTTGCCAATGCTTGTTAACACAGTCCTCCTCCATCTGTTCCTGGATTTGCCTTGGAGAGTGGGGAGAGCGAGGACGGGTATGCCTTTCTATTTTCTTTAAATTTACAGAGTGTCCAGAAGACAAGCACAGCTGTCCCCTTGTACCTTGCAGTGCTATATTTTACTTATGAAAAAATATGGCCAATAAAACATTGCCTCTCAGAGCGGGGGCAATGAGAAAGCCACCTTTTCGTTAAAGACAAAACTCTGGCTTTTTCCTGTGAGTCCTGGTATTGCAGGGCTTTAAGTGCATAAACAAAATATGGCAAAGGTGATCTTGAGTGCCATGGGGGCAGGGTCAGTGAGAATGCGGGCAAGGTAAAAAGAACAAAATGCTTTGCAACCCTTTTGTTGTGTTTTTTCACCTTCACGTAGCTGCATATAAAAAACACATAGACAAGTAGATAGTGGGAAATGCAACCTTTTACATTACGGAACTTCAATATATATATATATATATATCAATCAATCAATAGTTGCTTTATTCGACAATACATGTCATAAAAGCATTGCAGATAAAAAAGTAAAAAACAGTATACAGATAAAACTTGAATAAAAAGATTTTTATATAAAGGTAGAAAGCCAACTTCAGATATCTAGATGCGGTCAGACTTTTAGTTCATTGGTAAAAGTACATAAAACAATATAAATAGAAGGGTCCTGGAAAATCACATTTGCAGCACAATTAGGCATGTTGGAGCCCACAATTCGCAATTGGCCTAATACGCGTACAGATTATGGATGGGTTCCAATTATCAATTTTCTAACATAGTTTGCTGCGCACGGATTAGCTACATCCACTTTAGGAACTTTGCTACCGGGATGGCATACCTGAGCAATGGAGCTGTACAAAGAATACGAAGGGCTATGCTACATGATCTTGTGCCCATATTCCTACAGGTTTGCGCTAGCCATGTTTTGCGACGTCCTGCATATACAGGGCACACAAACAATACATGTGAAAAAGTTTCTACCTGATCTCTACATGTATTACATTTATTATTCTTTATTGTAGACCATTTGGATGTGAAACACTTTAGAGGAAGGGTCCCTAATCTAAATTGGAAATAGAGTTTCTGATCCACTGGCTTTGCAATAGCATCCCAGAACAGCTCAAGATTTGGGCGAGATTTATTCTGTAGGAAGAATCCTGTGAGTGAAGTGGCGTCATGGCACCTACTCTCTTCACATGCAACCATCTCCCAGTATATTTCTTTGAGCTTATCTTTCGTCGGAAACAAAGAGTCATTGGGGCTATCCCACAGATGTGCAAGGCCCATTCCATAAAATAGACCCTTAAGATTTCTCAGCCAGCTGATCTTGTGGAATTGATCTTTTTCTATAACGTCCCTTAAACCTTCATCATATACTTTTAGTTCCGGCGTACTCCACAACCCACGCCAGTACAGAATCGGCCGGAGTCTAGCGAGATCTGCTATAGCATTTCTACCTAAATCACTCCTTAAAGGAACAATTGGTGTACTTTGCGGTAGACTAGTTATCGCTCGGAAGAATGAATTTTCCGCAACAGTTAGCTGCGGAAGGTTTCCTAAACCGCACAGCTCGGCACCATAAAGTGCCGAGCTCACCACCTTGATGTTATAGATTTGGAGTACTGGACTGAGCGGTTTTGTCAGGGAAGTTCTAAATTCCTTTCTTAAAATACCCGCTAACTGTCTATGTTTTAGTGCCATAGCATCTACATGCGACTTCTAACTCATGTCCTTGTGTAATCTAATGCCCAGATAAGTGAATGAGTCAACCTGCTCAAGTGGGAGCCCATCCATAAATATACTGCCCTTAAAAGAACGATGCTGGTTAAAAGCCATGAAATTAGTCTTATCTGCATTGATTTTTAGGCCTCGCAGATGACAGAATTCTTCATATCTTCGCAGAGCAAGTTGTAGGCCACTTGGTGTTTTAGAGATAATCAAGGTATCGTCTGCAAACATTAAAATCTGGATCTTTCTACCAGCTAAAATTGGAGCATCAGTGTTGGTGGCAGCCCAAAAATTTGCCACACCATTAATGAAAAGAGAAAATAGCGTGGGGGCTGCCACACAGCCCTGTCGGACGCCCTTACACACAGGGAAGCGATCTGTCTTATAACCCTGTGCACCCCAGCGAATCTGTGCAAAATTGCCCTCGTGAAGGCGGATTATAAGAGAGAGTAGGTCCTGAGGCATCCCCATTACTTTCAGTACCTCCCATAGTTTGAGCCGTGGGACCAGGTCAAAAGCTGTTTTCAAATCGACAAATGCAGCATACATGCTGCCATTGCCGAGAACTACTGTTCGCCAATGAAGAGTGACAAAGCGAAAGACTTGATCAATTGTGCTTATGTGAGCCCGAAAGCCTGCCTGAAGGTGGCTGATGATGGAATTATCTTCCATCCATACATGGATCTTGGCCAGCACCAGCCGAGCTACCACCTTTTGTATGGAATCTATGAGGCTTATGGATCTGTAGTTGGCGGGCATCGATTTGTCTCCTTTTTTGTAGATTGGGATTATTACTGCCCCCCGCCAGGTATCCGGGATAGGAGCACCGTGGGCAATAGCATTTGCTAATAAAAGTATATATTGAGACCATTTAGGCCTGTCCTGGAGAAAAATATCAGCAGGAACACAGTCTAGGCCTGGGGCTCGACCACCTGTTAGTGAATTTAGGGCGGCATCTACATCTGCCTCATCAAATACGTTATGATTAGCACAGAAATATGTCAAATCAGGGCCGTAGTACTCTGCCGCATCGCTTGCATATTGAGCGTAGAAATAGCTAATCCACACTTCCGGACCAACATGGTTTTCTGGTGGTGGAGCCACTCCGCCACTCTCCTATTTGACCAAGTGCCAGAACCGTTGAGAGTTTTTGGTCCCACAGGCACGTTTTAATTCCATCCACCTATCCTCGTCCCAGGCTTTCTTGGCAGAGACAGTAGCCTTCTTATACATAGCCCTAGCAGATCACACTCTGGCCGCATCTCCTGACTTGATAGCCTCACTGAGGGCCCCACGGGCATATCCACATTCGGTATTATACCAGCAATCTTTTGCTTTTGTTACCCTTGTCCTGGTTTGGATTGGTCTTTGAAAGTGCGACCTAATTTTTGCAAATAAGGTATTATGCAGTTGAATAAAATCATTTAACAAATGGTGATTAAAACTGGGTGACACCATCGCATTTACAGTTTTTCCCAACTCATTAGCTACAGAGGACAGAATTTCAGGGCGCTCTAAAATCATGGACCATTTATCTCGCTGCATTTTATTTGTTGGCTGGAGGTCGCAAGTAGTGTGGACTGCATCATACCGTGCTTGTGGCCTTGAGTCCCTAAGAGCGAACCTAGAGCACAGTGGGTCATGATCACTCTCCACGCGATCTTTCACTACCATGTCCTCAAGAGTATGCCACAAGTTCAAGCTAACAAGAACATAGTCAATGCGGCTTGCGTGATGTCCCCTGTTGAATGTGTTTGCGCCAAGTCTATCGGAAACTGTTCTACCATTTGCTGACCTTAAACCATATTCTAGGCAGAAAGCTTTCATTTGAATGGCAGACTCAGTCCAATGTTTAATGGGTGCAAGTTCCAGTAATGGGATACCCCATTGTTCATCCTCCTCCCTAGTCGCATCATTATCCTCATTATCAAAGGGTTCGAATGTTGTGTTTAGGTCCCCAACTATAACTACATGAGTAGCCCCTAAGGGAGTTTCTAAGAGATCGCCTAATGCCAGAAAAGTGTCAGATTTCCACCCTCCACTGAGGCCTCTTGCATACACATTGTATAAGTCTATGGGGCCATATTGATCAGCCACAAGCCTAATTGCGAGAATGTCGTTACTGGCTGTCGAGAGGGCTGAAATTTTGACGCCAATATCCTGTCTGACCCACAATGTAAGTCCCCCCGATGGCCGACCTCTTGCTCCCTTGGTTGCCGGAACGTTAAAATTGAGGTATCCAGGATGATAAATAGGCTCTGTAACCCATGTTTCCTGGGTATATATATATATATTCATATATTCATATATATTCCTCCAAAAGCCCCCGAAGTTGCTTGCACTCATGGTGGATCACGGAGTACTATGGTCAGCTCCAAAATAACTCATAACTGGAACTCTTGGGACACTCCAAAAGTTCTTTATCCAGAAATCTACAGCAAACAGATGCATTTCAGAAAAGCGCATTTCTCAATGTCACCGCGTTCAGTTACACACAGCCATTCAATTAAGATCACAAAGCAGTTCATTGGTGTTCATCAACACGTCAATATAAAGAACAGATGTAAAACACAAAAGCTCCCATTTGATATTCAAAATAGCAGCAATGTTCACACTGTACATTTCATACTTTTTGCAATTATATTCTAAACAAAATTATCGTACACGTGCTAAGCTCTGTTCTTATTTGTGCTAAAAGTCCAAAATCAAAGGTGATTACTACACGAGGGCACCCTCATATGTGTTAAATCAAAAAAGTAATAAATGCTTAATTCATCGCAATTCGTTTCAGATATCTAGCGGGGGATACAAGACCTCTCAAAATTGAGCCCTACATGGGCTTTCACGTTTGTTTCCCAATAGACACGTGGCATTTGTTATGACACATTATTTCAGGATACTTCTCCCTAGCTTCCCCCAACTCATGTATGCCCTAAATGGACTGTTTGTCCAATATGTAATACCATATCTATCTACACTGTAATTAATTTTGTAACCGTAACGTACATCAATTTCATATTGTTACAACTTAATCTGACCTGCAGCTCTTAAAAAAGGTGGAATAGGGACTTATAACTCAACCTTCAGCTTGACAATTGAGAGACAAGTACTTATTAATCACCTAGATGTGACGCTAATTCCTCATCCTTGTTTAATCCCTTGGGTGTCTTTGTCTCAAGCTCAAGAATGTAGCAGGATTCTAACCTCCTTCATTTCTGAATTCTGTCACCCCTCCCCTCTTTCTCCCACAGGTATACGGTCCAAATAAAAAAATCTTAGTTTGGACGTATCACTAAGGGGGTAATCCTCAAAATGCCATGCCACCGGGTATGTGGGCTCCTGATTTCCAATTGCACAAATATGCTCTAGTACCTGTTTCTTCATGGGGTGTATTGTACTACCTATTAACTCAATCCACAAGGACATATTAGACAGCATAATGTAAAGCTTGTGTTGCAATTCATCAGGTATTTGATCTTTTTTGGTAAACTTTGACCTGGTACCTGATAGGTCAAGGCCTTCACGCTGTTCCTGCATGCTTTGCATTTGGTACAGGGAAAATATCCTGTTATCCACCTAAATGATGTTTCTTTCTGAGTTCCACTCAAGTGACTTCGTACTAAATGGTCTTTCAATGATTTGCTACTCCTATATGATATGGGTGGATAAAGTGGTAGGTCTGACCCTATAATATGATCAGCCAGCAGGACCTGCCAGTTTTTTCATAGTATCCTCTGGATATCTGGTACATTGTCAGAAAAAGTTATGATCATTCTAAGTTTGGTATCATCTCCTGTTTTTGGATTCTCCAAAAGCAGATCTTGTCTACTCTTATCGCGGACTCTCTCCTCTGATCTCTTAAGATCTTGGTTAGGATATCCCCTCGTCTTAAACCTTCCAACAATTTCTTTGGCAGCTTTCTCAAATTCCAGTGTTTGTGTACTATTGTGCTTGCTTCGGAGCAGTTCCCCAAAGGGGATGCTCCACTTCAGTTTTCTAGGATGATTGCTTTTCGCATGGAGGAGTGAATTCCCAGATGTCGGTTTTGTGTGTAAGGATGTACAGATTCTCCCCTCTGCTACATACGCTTTCAAATCAAAAAATGTCACACGTTCTGTACTGATTTCGCTAGTAAACCTTAAGTTTATATCATTTTCATTCAGAACCACTATGTACTCCAATGCCATTTCTTTAGACTCTCTCCAAATAATGAAAAGGTCATCAATGTAGTGGTTCCAACTAACAATTCTCTCAACCCACTAATCATTCTCCTTGGACCAGGCTACCTGCTTCTCCCACCAGCCGACAAAAAGATCTGCATAGCTGGGGGTGAAGCAGGTACCCATTGCCTTTCCATGCGTTTGCCGATAATATTGACAGTGAATATATATATATATATATATATATATTCACTAAAAAAACACAGGTTTCAGGGACGTTATAGTTAGAAATTAGCATTTAAAAAACCTTAGAAATTCACTGAAAAAACACAGGTTTCAGGGACGTTATAGTTAGTTGGACATTTCACTCGTACGAAACCAGAGAAATTCGGCCGTTATAGTGAGTTAAGCTAACTATAACTCACGCCCCCGCAATGCACTGCTGATGACGTCACATATTACATCATTCATGACATGGTCAGTGACATCACTGATGACATCACTGATGACATCTCAAATGACATCACTGCTGACATCACTGATGACATCATCCAGTGACTGTGTGTTTCTGTAAAGTTTAAATATGTTTTATATATATATATGTGTCAAGGTGTATTGAAGAAAGAGTGGGTGTATAAGTGTCTGAATGGATGATTTAGTAGGTGCGTGACTGACTGTATAAGTGAGTGATTAAACGTGTCTTACTGAATGCATGGGTTAGTGACTAAACTGTGAATGTCTGTATCAGTCTGTCAGTTGGTGTGTAAGCAGCTGCATGGGTTTGTGAGTAGCTACATGAGTGTCTATATGGGTTATTGATTGGTTGTCTGAGTATCTGCATGGGTGCCTGAGTGTCTGTGTGGGTGGGTGGGGGGTGTGTGACTCTGTGCATAGATGTGTGAGTGGGTGATTCACTGGGTGTATGGCTTCAAGAGTACATCTGGGAAGGCCTGTATGGGTGGGTGAGTATGTGTATGGCCGTGTTGGTGAGTGAATGGATGTCTCAGTGGTACATGTGTAACTACATATGTGAAAGGCAGTATATGTGAGTGTTGGAGTATATAAATGACTATATGTGAGAATGAGTGATTGTGAGAGTGGCTGTATGGATGAGTGTGTGCTTGTATCAGTGATTGTATAAGAGAGTAAGTATGTGTTAGTATCTGTATGAATAAGTGAGGTGGTATGTGTATAACTGTATAGGTGAGTAAATGGGAGTGTGATTGATTCTTTGCATGACTGACTAGGTGTGTGAGTATGATAGTGCTGTATTGATGAGTGACTGCATGTATGAGTGACTGTATGGGTGAATGAGTGGATGTGTGTGTAGTCCTAGGAATCAGTGAGTGGGTATGTAGTAACTGGTATTGGTGTGTCTATGGTTTTGAAAATGGTAGTCTGTATTTTAGAATGGATGTATCAAAGGTTATATTGGGGTATGAGGAGGTGCATCAGATTATCACGTGTATGATGACATCAGTGATGTCATTTGAGTTGTCATCAGTGATGTCATCAGTGATGTCACTGACCATGTCATGAATGATGTAATATGTGACGTCATCAGCAGTGCATTGCTGGGGCGCGAGTTATAGTTAGCTTACCTAACTATAACGGCCGAATTTCTCTGGTTTTGTACGAGTGAAATGTCCAACTAACTATAACGTCCCTGAAACTTGTGTTTTTTTCAGTGAATTTCTAAGGTTTTTTAAATGCTAATTTCTAACTATAGTGTCCCTGAAACCTGTGGTTTTTTCAGTGAATTGCTAAGGTTTTTTAAATGCTAATTTCTAACTATGCCTACAGAGGTAGAACATGTGCAGAAAGAGAAAGAAAGGCGCAGAAAGAAGCCAGAAAAATGCAGAAAGAGGCAACAAAAGTCCAGAAAGACGAAGAAAGGTGCAGAAAGAAGCAAGAGATGTGCACAAAGAACCAACAGAGGAGCAGAAAGAGGCCTTGTTGCAAAGTCATCCCGTGCCCCCAACTTTTTGCTGACGGGTACTGGTGGTAACTGACTCTGACTAACCAGGCCTAGAGCCAGTGCAATGCTAAAAGACACTTAGAATACAGTGAAAACACCTACATACACTAGGGAACACTATGCGTTGGGGTACCCCTGTGATTGGCATGACCTCCTCTGTAAGGCCCTAGTACATAATAGGGCAGGGGGATTAAAACTACCTCTAAGTCAGAGGTGCAGAAAGAGGCTTCTTTAAGTAGTAGTCACGTTTGCAGAGTGGTGGAGAAAGGGTGCTGGGCCTCCGACCAGCGCTCAGGAATTCCACTGCATAGGACTTAGAGGATGTACTAGGAGGGCTTATTGGCACCCAAAGTCCCTCAGGAGTAAATTGGACTTCATCCCTCATCCCGTAGTCTGCCAGGAGGCGTGTTTGCAGAGTGGCGGAGAAAGGGGGGCATGGCCTCCGAAGACGTCTTAGCAATCCCACTGTGTGGGACTTACTGGAGGTAACAAGAGGGGTAGTTGGCCCCCAAGGACAACCTTGGGGGCCAACTAACCCTCCTATTTCCTCCAGCAAGTCCCACACAGCAGGATTGCTAAGTTCTCATAACAGGCCACGCCCCCTTTGCCCACCACTCTGCTAACGCGCTCCCTGGCGCACTCTTGGATGGGGATTGAAGTCCCCTTCACTGCTGGGGGTCCTTTAGGGGCCAACTAGCCTACCTTTTACCTCCAGTAAGCCAAACAGAGTGGGATTGCTGAGAGCTGGACAAAGGCCACGCCCCCTTTCCGCACCACTCTGCAAACGCGCCCCCTGGCGCGTTGTAAGTTGGGAAATTAAGTCCCCATGAATACTGAGGGTCCCCGGGGGCCAACTAGCCCACCAGGTACCTCCAGTAAGCACCACACAGCTGGTTTGCAGAGAGGTGGTCCGAGGCTACACCCCCTTTTTACACCATTCTGCAAACGCAGCTCCTGGCGCACTGCTGCTCGGGGGATGAAGTCCACTTGTGTCCTGAGGTCCCCAACTTTGAAAGTGCCAGGGGGCGCGTTTGCAGAATGCTGCAAGGAGGGGGCGGGGCCTCCGGCGAATTGCCGGTTCCTTTTATAAATTTTTCTTTTTTTATGGGAGGGGGCTGCGTGGCCCCCCTTCCCTGGGCCACTTTTGGCCCCGGGGACCCCATCCCCCGGGGCCTAACAGGCTTGTTTTTTTTTTTTATTAAAATTTTGGGGAGGGGGGCTGTGTGGCCCCCCTCCAGAGGCCAATTATGGCCCCAGGGACCCCATCCCCCGGGGCCTGGCCAGCCTTATTTTTTTTTGTTTTTTTGGGAGGGGGGCCGCCTGGCTCCCCTCCTCAGGCCAATTAAGGAAGGCTACTGGGAGCAAATGTTCAAGTAATAACAGATCCTTGTGCAGTGTATCAGAGTCAAGTGAAGAGTCAGAAGCTTTACTGCTTTAACCCGTTAAGTGCTTCTGTCGGCCAACGGCCGTCGCGAGCACTACCTCGGTAGTGCTGCGCACGTCCGTTGGCCGACGCAGCCCCGCCCGCTTAATAGAACGTTCCGCACTGGCGCGGAACGTTCTAAGCACTTAACCGGTTAAAGAATGGTCAAAAAGCATTTGTCATCAAGAGATGGCTACGAAGTCAACAAAACAGGCAATGGTTGCAGCAGTTGCTGTCTTCTCCTTGCCAAGTATTGCATTGTCACGTTCTTGTCATTTCATGATGGCACACCTACCAATTTGCTCAGGGTGCCAGAAGAGGAAATTTGGTCCTTTTTCTCAGGGCCAAACTACACAAACAAAAATATAATCTGTGCAAATATGTTTCCACCTCTTTTTCCATACATTGATATCTGTACAATGCTGCAAAGGTTATCCCAAGACCACAATTAATCCTCTACAAAACAGCCCACACTTAACTGATGAAACTCAACAAACAAATTGCGAAGGCTTTTTCCTGCCCAACGAGAAACACTTTGGGACCTTATCAGGGGTAAGCAGCACTAAGAAATTCTGCTACAATTAAAAACAATGATGTACTTTCTACTTAATAAATTAATCACTCTTCTCTTTGTAAGTAATCAGACTGAATCTTTGTCAAGCAACTGATCCTAGTTTTATAACTTAAAATGTGCCATATTTGCCAAAAACCTATGGAAAGCCCTGTTTTTTGCCCAGTTCTAACCTGTATTACAGAAGCGATAGTAGAAGCCCTTTAGCTAGTAGAGCTCCTTTGGTGAGACCAAATCGTTGGTGCACTTGGGCTATCCATGCTTTCCTGTTTGTAGCTCATTTGAATCTTGCTTCAATATCATTTTGCAGGACTATATGTGATTCTGCATGGCTTCCTATCTTTGTCATGTCGCTTCACTGCCATGAGGGATGCATTGGAGACTAGTTGAATGACATATTGCAGACACATGAAAGTTGTTTGAGGAGACGGATAAAAATACGGTAGAAAATGATTTTCATATTTTGACCCATTCACTGATATGTTGATGCAAAGCCAAGGAATCAGAGGAATGATAATATTTAGACTGTTAATCGCGTTATGTTATTGATACCGCACAGTGTCCGTGCTGGGCCTCAGTTTGCTTTCTGGAGGCCAAGTCGTCAAAATGGCTGCCAAACTCAATTAACAGATCCCCTAACTGGCGTCTGTTCAAACGCTGTCTGAACATGAAAAGATTTACTTGTTCTTCGAATTATGTCTCCAGAAAATCCCATGGCTGTGCAAAATTTACTGCATAAATCAAATATCACATTGAAATAAGAAGTACAAGATGAGTGGAATAAAGCTCGGCGTCTGCCCATATTCTGGCGACATCAGTAGACACAGAACCTTCAACCATGGTTTATTCTGCGAATGAAACCCCCTAAAAGGCACCTCATGCTTGCAATTCATAGTTATGTGTCCGTCATTCTTTTGTGTATTTGTTATTTGTTGTAAGCATATACAGACAGCATAGGAATATACAGCTCCATAATTCAGTGTAGTATGATAAATACTACGAGGCGATGTACAGTACACAAGATATCCTCTGTTTTCGTCACCTTGTCTCATGCCGTGTGCATGCTTTCAGAACTGCCAATTAGGCAGAAAGTGGTTATAAAACTAACTGCCACATGTGCCCTTATCAGAGGGTAAATCTCCTGCTTTAAGGCAATGTTTCATGCTTGTATAACTAAAGGATTAACACATGGGTGTTTCTCGAGCTTGTCAGGCAATCCTTACCTTGGACATGACTTTGAACAACAAAAGCAATTGAAAATCCCCATTTAACGTAGATGTGGCCGTGACTCTTCTGCAGTGATAGAGTAATGTGAGAATGTATATTGGTCGGCTCCATGGCTAAGAGAAGCGGGTCCAGTCCAAAAACGTCCAAAATTCTCATTCCTTTGGAGGTATCCAGATAGTGCCGGCTAGTTCTGCTACTGTTACTGCCTATAACGTGGTAGAGGAAATAAGGGTGAGGTGGGATCTGCAGGCCAAGGCAACAGGACACAATCACATGTGCCACAGTTTAATATAAAATGGAAAAGAAAAAAAATGTTTAAGGTGCAAAGGCAGCAGAGGTGAGTGAGATGGACTGGCAGAGCAGGCCTTCTAGGGATCGTCCAAATATATATTTGTTAATCTCGCAGGATGGCACCTTTTATTTTATTTTAAACTCCCACTGGCGTTTAAAATTGACATGATTTGACCCCCAAGGTGGGCCAGGCCTGGTGGTCTTTATTTAAAATATTTTGGGAGGGGACGAGTGAGGTCCCCTCCCGAGCCAGGACGTGTTCTGGGGACCCTATCCGGTGGGGCAGAATATGCATTAAAGTGGTGGGGAGCATGCAACCCCTCTCCTGAGCCTCTATTGGGTCCTGGGAACACCATCTCCTGATGTCAAATATGTACAAAAAGGGGAAGGGGGTCCCCTATCCCCCTTCACTTACTGATATCCACCCCTGCGACCAAAACCCGGAGTGTTATACTGTACAGTGCCCTATGGAGCCCACCCCAGGACACTGTGGTTCTCTGTCTGAGAGATCACAGGCATACCCTGCCCACACTCTCCATGCAGGGACCTCCATTTTGCTCTTGCTCGGCGGGAGCAGTAGAAAAATGCTGCTCTTGCGGTGCAGGAGCAAAGGAAATTCGCCGGCTCCTGCACGCACCTAGAATGGTGCTAGCTATGAAGCCGGCTGGGGTCATGGGGGCAGTGGGAATCCACCAGTGGCACCCAACATAATATTTTGTGGGTGTCCTGGGTGGGCACTGGGGCTCCCACCAGAGGACCCTGGGCATGGGGTCCCCAGGGCCCATAGTGGCTAGGGAGGGGGGCAGCATGCCCCTCTCCCCCTAATAGAAAAACCAGCCTGGGATAGGATCCCTGGAGCCTGTAGGGGCCTGGGTAGGGGGGCCATATGCCCCTTCCCTTACCAAAAAAATACAGCCCCTTGGGATGGGATTCCCTGGCCTGCGATGGCTCGGGAGGGGAGCCATGCGCCCCCTCCCATTTTAAAAAAGAAAGATATTGGTGTCCACGGTGGACACCAGGACACCCAATGGGCCTGATTCACAGAACTAACTTACGTCAAAAACGTAAAGTTGGTACTTTTTGGTATTCACAGAATACACTTACTCATTTTGGTATTCACAGAATGAACTTACTCATTTCGGTATTCACAGAAGTTAGTAGTCCTAACTTTAGGACTCCTAAATGCCTTCTGTGAATACCGAAAGTCTTAAAGTTAGGATTTTTCTCACTACTCCTAAACTGAGAAAAATTCTAACTTTAAGACTATTCACAGAAGGCATTTAGGAGTCCTAAAGTTAGGAGTCCTAACTTTACTACTAAACTGAGAAAAATCCTAACTTTAAGACTTTCGGGGCAGATTTACAAGCCCTTGTGCCACTTTTGCGTCACTTTTAACATGGGAAAAGTGACGCAAAAGTGGCGCAAGGGGCTTGTAAATCTGCCCCTGGGTATTCACAGAAGGCATTTAGGAGTCCTAAAGTTAGGACTACTAACTTCTGTGAATACCGAAATGAGTAAGTTCATTCTGTGAATACCAAAATGAGTAAGTGTATTCTGTGAATACCAAAAGTACTAACTCTTACGTTTTGGACGTAAGTTAGTTCTGTGAATCAGGCCCAATATGAATTAACAAAAAGAAAAGTGAACAATAAATGAGCGGCATTAGCCGCTCATTTATTATTCACTGCTGATAGGATGGATTGCAGCATAATTCCCTAGAAAAACCTTCACACATCATAAATAATTATAATTAAATTTTAGACATATGGACCTTTTCCATCATGTCTATTGCATTTATTACACATTCATTATATTTTTTCAAAATCTCAGGTGTTTTCAAATGCTTCCAGAACATAAATTCGTTATGCCATTGGTAAAAAATCACAAAGAACAAAGAGAACAACTCTGAACATCAATCCTCAGCCCAACATTTGAGCCTAATCAATAACAGCAAAAGAAAAAAATGCCTGAACATTTTATTTTATTAGTTCTAGGGTAAATAAAAATTTACATTTATTTTACAATTATATTTTCATATAAAATAAATACAATATATATATATGTTTTTTTAAATGAACAAACATTAATTATTTTCCCTATTTTTCTCCAGAAGATCTCAAGCTCAGAAGTGGAGAGCTCCACCACAATGGGAGAGATCTCCACCAAAGCAGCAGAGATCTCCACAAGAGTGATGGAGGTCTCCACCACAGTGGCGGAGATGTCCACCAAGGTGGCAGTGATTTCTGCGTAAGTGATAAAATGCTACAAGTAATAACTTTACACCTATAAATTTGTCTCCACCCCTGGTTTCAGGAGGTGGAGACATGTAAGTCTACAGTTTGTAGCAAATTTACATTTAGAAATGGTGAATATACAAAAGTAAAATTAAATTTACATGCGTAGATTAATCATGTGTAAATTTTCCTTTGTGAATAGGCCCCTTAGTTTGTTTACCATTGTTCCGTCGCACACTTCTTTTGTGTTCCCATTTATGGGTCCCTTGGCTTCTAAATTTTGCCTGCTATAAGACCTTAATTTCAGATTGTTTTCTGGCTCGGTGGTGTTGCTTTGTCTTGTTTCTTTAACCACCTTGTTTCCAGGATAGATACTGACCTGGGATTTTATCATTGGTCGTACCAGCTTTCTTCTGCATTGTGGCATAGGCTCCCTGGGGCCTGCCGTTCCGCAGCCACTTGTGCTAAACTGCTTGAGAACACCAGTCTGTGAGGACCCTAGTCTGAAAGACCTGAACCAGGAGTCAGCTGTACATGACAAGAGTGTGTACTGCTGGCTGCACATTTTCTCTTTCTTTATAATTTCCATTGCCCCATCCCTCCAGTTTTTAGTTCTGCTTCCAGTATTGTACTGGCTACTGGCAGACTCACATTCTGGTAGACCAAAGTGAAGCATGAAAAACATATATTTGAATGATCAGCGAATCGGGAATCTATCAGTGATATTTTAATATTTACTTTCAAATCCCAAGGTCATTTCACTTTCTGTTTAAAGTTTTTTAAATAAACCATTGCAGTTTCCTAGTAACACTTTAGGGTTTTATATGCCAAATCTATTTTTAAGTTCACAATTAATTGATGGTGCTCTCAGAAAAATAAAAAAAAGTTTTTGTAACCTTAGAGATTTTTCAAAAACACATTTTCTCTCCTAGTTAAAGTTTCTGTACCTTGCCGAAGAATGCATTGGTCAATAAGTTATGTATTGCAGATGTCTAAAACAATTGTGATCTTTTTCAATTAGGAATTGCAGTTCTAAGGTTCAGACAATTATAGTGTAAAATATATCAAACACCTTGCACAATATGTAAAATTATTTCAAGTTTTTAAATAAATCCCAGCACTTTTATTGTTAACCAGTGACAAAATTCTAAAACAACCTACAAATATTGATACAGCTATTTCAACATTTTACCAAAAATAATTTTAGCATATTGAAAACATGCTCATGAATTCTAAGGGGTCCATTAGGATGTCGGGCGGTGGCACCAACGCGGTGCTGGCGATGCGGAAAAATGCATTTTTCCACCCGCGAGCAGCGGTACTCACGTCCGCCATATTAGAATGGCCAAACATAGACCATTTCCCGTCCGCCGCCGTGCGACGCGAACCGCCATCAAAGTGCGCCCGCAAGCGCGGCGGTGGGAGCCAATGGAGACACACCACCGTGTGGAATGACGTCCGCTCCGGTCCACAAATTAGGATGCTCCAAACTACCAGTTGCACTGCAGCGGAGAAACCGGCCAATCCTACACGGCGGTACCTCGACAGCGGAGCACGAAACCAGAGACCCGGCCCACAGCGCCCGGACACGACCGCCATGGACCCAGCACTCCACGTTTTCCCGGTGCTGTACCTGATACATCACCAGCAAATAATGGACCGTCGCGGACGCCGCCGCAGGTACGCAATAACACAACCCCACACACAACCACAAAACACAAACCATGGACTGGCACAGGGACCCTAACCACATCAGATACCCTGGTGGGGATAGGAACACATCCCCAAGTGCACACACACATGACCCACCTGCCACCAATACACCCCTCCGCATCCAGGTCACACATCGACCGCGATCGTGCGGCAATGTCACGGCCACGTCACCGCAGCGGTGAAGACAAGGGAATACATGCGCACAATGCAGAAGGCTGGGCCAGCGCCAGGCATGGGCAGGGCACAATGACCACAGGGCCACTACTCCACCCTCACACACTAGCCCCCCCACTGAAGGGACATGCCATGTGCCACACCTGTGCATCCCCATGCACAACAACAAGCCAGGTGACACCACACCCTGCACCACACACAAAACAAATAGGGACACAGCCACAGCAGGAGTGGCTGCACAGGAACACACGCACACATTTAAGATGCTAAGCCGTTCAGAAGACGGCTGAAAACTCTGCTTTTTGCTTAAGAATACTCCGGGATCTGACTCACCCTCACTAGCAAGGTTTCCGCGCCGGGACACTCCTGAGTATCCGTGCGCGTTATAAATGCTCGTAACATAACATAACATAACATAACACACAGCACAGAAGCACAGGGCCAGGGCTACACACACACACCACAACAACACCAGACCAATGCCAAGTAAACTCAGTACAAGCATCAAATGGACACACACACATACAAGGAACAAACATCTCACTGGACACACAGCCTGCCAAGTCACACACACATACCCCACACTGACACACAGACACATACACACACCACATGCCACCAGCAATGGAGCACACAAAACAGGAAAGCCAAAGTGAGGTGCACACAAATGGAAGGCCAAGGAGACAACCACCAAGCATGTGTACAGCACATGCAAGACAAGGAACATAGAACAACACCCCCAGCCCACCTAATCACACATTGCTTGCATAGTGATTGAAGTCAAACCACAGACAGCACAGTGCAACAACCCAAGGAGACAGCAAGGCAACACATGTAGAGGCACAAGGATGACATGAAGGCCCTGAAGTCAAACTGTGAACAGCCACACATATGTATACAAATACTTCACAGGAATACTCCAGCAGCACAACACACAGGGCCCATTGACACACTCCATGACTGTCAAACACTAGTAGGAATCCACACACATACCCCCCTCACATCTGCAGCACACAACACTAGTGTCAAACAAAAAGAAGGGTGGCAATAATGTCCAGGCAATACACAGACAAACAGTCACACTCCCTGGGGGTAGCCACAAACATCACATACACACAGGGATGCCAGAACCAATGTCTACACAAAAACAACAGACAAACACATAACCCAACAGACCCACACACAGAACCACAACAAGAACAGACATGCCCTGTGCAGCAAAAATGTGGAAAGGCAATGGGAGCACAGACACAACAGGAGTGCACAACCCCATCAGTCAGGAACAATGCACACACAACATACCACAACACAGACAAGAAGTGTACCATCACAGATAAACACAGCCACAGCAAACAAACAACAGATGCATAGCCAAAAAAAGAACACACAGCAAACACAGCAGGACATAAGTGGATGCATACCAGCCAATGACAAGGCAACATACCCCCACAGCACTGCATGCACAACAAGCAATGTCTGCACAACAAGCATACCAGCCACACACAGAAATGAGTGACACAACATGAACCCACACAACACCAATCAGCACAGCACAAAGACAACATCACACACAGGAAGTGAAGCAGTACCACAGCAAACACACATACATGCAACAGAACACCAACAGATGCATAAGTCTGGCACAGAAAGGTGGAAACAACTTGACCAGGGGACTGGGCAGCACACACAGTTGAAGTGCATATGAGCAAACATGATTGACAAACAGCCCAAGAACATCACACAGAACCCATTGGGGAAATGTCCTGAGTGGCACATTGCCACTGTCCAAAGAACTGCACCACAAAGCACAGTGTAACATATCAAGTGATGGGGAGGCACACACACATGTAAAACAAGGGGACAGCAGACATCCAAGTGAAGTGCCATGGCAGGAGTGTACCATACACAAATAAAGGGAGTGCAGACTCACAATGGGTAGGCATCCCAAGCACAGATAGGGGATGGCAAGACACCACACACAACATCACATACTGGAGGCAAACAGGCACCATGTGACAGCAATGCATGAGAAAACACAACCACAATGGCAGTGTGGATCAGCAGGTCTGCACTGTCTCCACAAACAGTAACATGACAGATGGATGAACAACAAAACACAACACTGACTTGACAGACACACACAGTGCATACTCACAAGTGACAGAAATAACAAGTAGGAGTCAGCCACAACTGCATGGACACACAAACACACTGCACACTGCACAACATACAACTCACACATGTGCATACAAACACATCCACAGGGAGAAACAATCCAAACAACAGGCACACACATCCTGGGTGAAACATGTGTGTAGTTGACAATGCAGGGGCACACACATATCAACACTCCAGACAAAGTCAAGACCTTCACACTGCACACTTTTTGACCATCCAAGAGCACATATTGAAAGAAACCCATGGGATTAGAATGACTGCCCATCACAAGATGACCACACACATACACTACTGGGCACACAAAATAAGAACACACATACATGATGAGCCTGGCCAGCATGCCTGCAATCCTCTGGACAGAATCCCATTCTGAGCTGGCAGTGCACCACAACTTGACATGTGTACAACACAGCCAACATGAACAAACAATGACAACTGCATCACACCTCAAATCTAATACATTGCCCACACAAGTATCAGGGTCAGGAAAAACTGAAGTCCCTCACCCCTGCAAAAAATAGAGTAAGTGAGTAAAGAAATTGGCAAGGTTGAAGTGGCACACACAGCATGTGGCACAGTAAACCATATACACACAGCAAAAGAACTTTATTCAGTAAGGACACTGACAAAACAGACAACAGGATCAACTGTCTTTATTCACAAATTGCACAGATAGGCAACAAGAGTAGATAATAGCAAGGCACAAAATGCAGGGCATGTCCATGAGAAGCTGCACAGGCAGGGGCAAAACAGCAAGGCCAGTGGCCAGTCCAAGGTGCAGAGTATGTCCATGAGAAGCTGCACAGGCAGGGGCAAAACAGCAAGGCCAGTGGCCAGTCCAAGGTGCAGAGCATGTCCATGAGAAGCTGCACAGGCAGGGGGCACACAGCAGTGAACGGCAAGGCCAGTGGGCAGGACAAAGTGCAGAGTGAGTCCATGAGAAGCTGCACAGGCAGGGGCCACACAGCAGTGAACGGCAAGGCCAGTGGGCAGGACAAAGTGCAGAGTGAGTCCATGAGAAGCTGCACAGGCAGGGGGCACACAGCAGTGAACGGCAAGGCCAGTGGGCAGGACAAAGTGCAGAGTGAGTCCATGAGAAGCTGCACAGGCAGGGGGCACACAGCAGTGAACGGCAAGGCCAGTGGGCAGGACAAAGTGCAGAGTGAGTCCATGAGAACCTGCACAGGCAGGGGGCACACAGCAGTGAATGGCAAGGCCAGTGGGCAGGACAAAGTGCAGATTGAGTCCATGAGAAGCTGCACAGGGAATGTCTGCAACTGTACCCTAACCATGGTCAGCAACACAGTCTGGGGTGTGACGATGTGCAGCACAGGCCACGCTGTGTGAGAGACAGGCGTGTGAGGTCGACCAACACTCAGACTTGGCTGTCAGTCGTACTGGGAGCTGGCTGTGTGTCGGGCCCAGTTGGAGCACTTGACTGGGGAGAGGGAGGCACAGCTGAGGTATATCTATCAGTGTTTAGGGAAAACGGAGGGCTGCTTGGACCAGGTGGTGTAGTGGCACGTGGAGGTTGAGTCATGCAGACATGAGACACAGTGTGGATGGGAGATTGTGGAGGGGTGCCTTTCCACTTCTTGGGGAGTCGCAATGGCTTCACTGTCTTGGGAACAATGGGAAGTGGCGTGGACACATCAGGCTCACTCAACACCAAGGCTGCAGCAGGTGCAGACGCTGGCCCTCCTTCTGGTGACGTGCTTGAACCTGCGCAACGCTTTGCATGGCCCTGGCTTTGCCCCTCCATCCCCTGCCTACCAGGTGGTCCCCCCACAGTGCCCTCCATTCCCTGCTTCACTGGGCTTGCTATGGGAGTGGAGGTAGTGGGTGCATCGGACTTGCAGCCCTTCTTATGCCTACCCTTGGCACTCACCACCTTCTCAGTGGGCATGGAAATTGTATGTTTGGTTTTGGGAGACGCTTTCGGGACAGGAGAGTCCTTGGCTGGGGATGTCCCTGAGGCACGTGACCCTGACGCCTGCTTCTTGGCTCTTTGTCCCCTGGTGTTGCCTGATGGGCTCTTGTCTGTGTGCACTGGGGTGGCTTTGGTCATCTGTGGGGATGGTGTCTGCGGCCTGGACCGCTTGGGCTTCTGTTGCTGCTGTGTGCTACGTGTGCCGTATCGTGACTTAGAGGTCTGTGGAGCGTGGTCACTGTCGTCCGACGTGGCCACTGGCATGGGTGTGGACAAAGGGACTTTCGCTGGACTCCCAGATTGTGCCAGTTGAAGGGCTGATGTCACTGCAGTGGACAATGACTGGACAGTCCGGTGCAGCCCACCCACGTCTGAATGTATGCCCTCAATGAATGCAACCACCTGAGCCAATTTACTGTCGTGGTCCATGAATGCATTGAGGAGAGCTGTCTGGCCTACACACAGCTGGCGCAAAAGGTCCACAGACTCAGCACTGATGGCAGCAGGGGGATCGGGGCAGGGGCTGCGGTGCCGGGGGTGAAGGACACCCTTCCCCTCTTAGCGGTGCGAACACGGGCAGCACCAGAGGAAGTGGCTGGGAGGGTGGGCACTGCACGCTGTATGGTGGAAGATGATGCAGAGTCCCCGTTCCCTGTGCCCGCCAACATGTCTGCGTCACCGCTGGCATCAGATGACGTAGTACTTTGCGTCTCGGGCTGTGATTCCTGCAGCAGACTCCTGTCCCCCTCCGAGGCGCTGGTCACATCTGTCTCACAGGGCTCCTCTGCAGTTGTTGTGCTAGTTTACCCACCACTGGTGTCCGTCCCATGTTCCTCCGTGACCACGGGAGATGCTGCATGAGAGAGAGAGATGTAGGGTCAGTGCAGTGGCAGCAACAGAACAAACATATGCATTACAGACAACCATTAAGATGTCTAGATCTACATGTTGCACGCCACCCTGTGCAATTACATCGTTCAAACCCACCTCTGTCATCACAACAGTGCGTGTGCACTATCAAACCAGGACAAAGTGAGCAATGTGATGACCACACAGCACAACATCCTGCATGTAGCTCCGTTGCAACAGCAACACAGATAGCTCATACCTGTCTCACACCACCCACAATGCCATTTAAATTCCCCATACCCGTTTCCCAGTGTTAAGTACAGGTAGGACACATGCATGACATCTGCACCCAGCACCGGCACAAGCTGACACTCACAGGCCACTGCATCACACTACCAACATCACATCACCCAGCGCTGGCACATGCTGTGCACACATGCAGCCACACACAGCCATAGTCACCCTTCCCAGTACACTCACCCCTAATTGCCTGCTGATGCTCCTTCAATCATGCATCCAGCTCAGGGTGAGTCACGGCCAAGATGCGGCACATTAGTGGTGTCATGCTGCGCCGTGCCATCCGGCCAGTGCAAGGGATCCGCCCCAGTGTCATCTCCGCAATGTTCTTTGCCAGCCGAGAGATGTTGTCCCACCTCTTGTGGCAGTGGGTGCGCCGTCGGTTTGATACTCCCAGAGCACGCACCTTGTTCGCAATGCCCCTCCACACAGCCTTACGCTGGTGCACCTTGAGCTGCAGGCATGGGAGACAAGAGGGGGCAAACATCAGTGACACAGTGTCATGTGACAAAATCACTCAGGACAGTAGCATGATACAGATTAATCACAAATCCACATATCTCACATGCAGAGACAGAAATGCTTTTCACATGGTACATCTGCATGTGAGAATCACACGTAAATGCATGCATGTATAAGGGGGGACACAATACTTGCACATCTCATGTACAAGCAGGATGCCAGCACAGAAGACCATGTGTACTCTGCCCACATCTACTAACCATTTTTAGGTAGAGCAAGACATACGTCACAAAACAACATGTGTATGTGGCGAGACCCAATGTGTCCGACAATGCGCATGCGTCAACGAACATGCACTGTGAGTAGCCCACTGTGTCATGTATATCACATTGAGGGACATGATCTCACAAACCCACGTCCTTTCTCACCATGCCAGTCATGTGCAATCTACAGGGTTGACCTGGCATATTGATGGGGAGTCAAATTTGAAAATGAACATGTTACACTCTGTACAGTTAGTGATGTGTTCTTGTTGGATTGGGCGGTGACTGTGCAGGCCAGGTGGGCTCACACTGAGATGGACAACAGGGAAACGCAAAGACATGCACACTAGCAATGACTGGCCTGAATCCTCCATTACCAACTTGCTGCTTCACTGTATGGCTGACAAGACAAGACATGTCCCTCAAATCTTGATGTGCAGGCAGGGAGACTTGAGGAGTAGGGTACACACCCCTTCACCCAATGGAATGCAAGTTAGTCAATGCATGACACAAACCCACACTCACATGCACATGCTGCATCAGACCGACTACATGTGTGCCCCCTGCACTCTCACACCCACTGTGGAAGACTTACCATGACATTTGGGGCACCATATAGCCTTGGGTACTGTGTGAGCACCTCGTCCACCAGGTCCTCAAGCTCCTCGCCGGTGAAGGGACTGGCACAGATCTTCTCTGTCCTTGACATCACTGTTGGTTAGAGACAGGAGCGGCAGCAGCAGGTGAGGGTCTCAGGCAGCAGTCCCTGGAGGCAGCAGCAGGTGAGGGTCTCAGGCAGCAGACCCTGGAGGCAGCAGCAGGTGAGGGTCTCAGGCAGCAGTCCCTGGAGGCAGCAGCAGGTGAGGGTCTCAGGCAGCAGTCCCTGGAGGCAGCAGCAGGTGAGGGTCTCAGGCAGCAGTCCCTGGAGGCAGCAGCAGGTGAGGGTCTCAGGCAGCAGTCCCTGGAGGCAGCAGTAGGTGAGGGTCTCAGGCAGCAGGCTCTGTGAGCAGTGGAAATTCTGGGCACTCTCCCACACATATATAGCCCCGTGGTGTCGTTCCAGTAGTTCTGGGCTGCTGCAATTGGTCTACCAGGTCAGCCTTTTACAAATGCATCCAACGACTGGCACCGCGGTGGTGTAGCACGCCTACCGCTATTTTCAAAATTGCATCGAGCTTCCGCGATCGCAGAGCCCATTGGCTGTAATGGCATGGACCATGGCGGTGACACACCGCAGGGGCCAGGCGGGCGCTACCGCGGTATTGCATCTTTTGATTGCATCCAATGACCGGCACCGCGGTGGTGTAGCATGCCTACCGCTATTTTCAAAATTGCATCGAGCTTCCGCGATCGCGGAGCCCATTGGCTATAATGGCATGGACCATGGCGGGGACACACCGCTGGTGCCAGGCAGTAGTTTCCGCAATTTGGGTGCCATAGACACACATGAGGCACCGCCATTTGGGTGGCGGAGCATGCCAACCGCCATTTGGCCATGTCTCTGGGGCTATCAGTACCGCACCTGTGCATTGGGGTGTGTTGCACACACCGCTGGTGCCAGGCGGTAGTTTCCGCAATTTGGCTGCCATAGACACACATGAGGCACCGCCATTTGGGTGGCGGAGCATGCCAACCGCCATATGGCCATGTCTCTGGGGCTATCAGTACCGCACCTGTGCATTGGGGTGTGTTGCACACACACTGCTGGTGCCAGGCGGTAGTTTCCGCAATTTGAGTGCCATAGACACATATGAGGCACCGCCATTTGGGTGGCGGAGCATGCCAACCGCCATTTGGGCATCACTTGTCTCTCAGTACCGCACCTACAGTACACTACACTACACTACACTACAGGACAGTGTTGGTATGGACAATACAATGTGCACACATGTCAATGTGTTGATGTGCATTGTCAATCACAGCATTTTTTTCCACAATTGATGATGTTTGTTTTAGCATGTCCTCTCATGTTAGATCATGCACACACTCGTCATTGATGCTCAGACTGTGGTCATTGTGTTGTGGTGTGCCAGGTTCAATTGACGCCTGAATGTGTGTCATGTACAGCAGCTAGGTAGGTTACCGTGGGGTTGCCTTGTCACACATGTGCATGATGACAGACTCCCAGGCGTGCCCATGGGGAATGTGGCCATATCCCAATGTCCATTCACTTTGACCGAGGTGTTGTTTGGGGGACTTGCTGTGTGTAATCTGACAAGTGTGTGATTTGTGTAGTTGAAGGGGTCCCTACATGTCAGCTGGTCTGTGACTCAATTCATATGACATTCTTTGTTGCCGTTGTGTCAGCAATGATGTGAGATGCTGTGCACATCCCATGATGTATTGCATTACAATGTGTCCACTCTCTTCTCAACTAGGAGGAGACCAAATCTGCATCGTCACTTGACAGTGCTGGCAGACATGGAGGATGAGGCGATCATCCGGAAATGCCGTCTGGATAGAGCCACCCTAAAGACCCTTTGTGATTTGTTGGAGCCCCACCTGCAGCCTCGCCGAACAGATCCAACAGCTTTCAACCCAACGTATAAGGTGATGGCGGCACTGCATTTTTTTGCGACCGGATCATTCCAGAACACGGTGGCCGAGGCAGGTGGGATGTCACAACTCATGTTCAGCATGGTGCTGCGGGATGTTCTGTCCGCCATGATGATCTACAAGAACAGAGACATCCATTTCCCCAGGGGTGCTGAATTGGCAGCTGTAAAGGGAGATTTCTATCCCCTTGGACACATCCCCCATGTAGTTGGTGCCATTGATTGCACCCATGTTGGGCTAGTGCCACCACAGGTCCATGAGCACATCTACAGGAATCGTAAACATTACCACTCCATAAATATCCAAGTGGTATGCCTGGCAGATATGATCATCTCACACATGTGTGCAAAATTTCCAGGCTCGGCCCATGACTCATACATCCTGCGTAGCAGCATTGTACCCCAGCTGATGGCCAATCTGCTTCCTGAGCGTGCATGGATTGTGGGTGAGTATGCCTAGTCATTTGGCATGCTGTGTGTGTGACCTGCTGTCCTCTGCATCGGCAACATTGCAATGTTTCTTTGTGTGTCACACATAGGTGACTCTGCATATCCCAACCGTCCTTGGTTGCTGAGCCCACTGCGGAACCCCAGGACACCAGCTGATGTCCGCTACAATGATGCCCATGGGAGGACACGTCGTGTGGTGGAGCGTACCTTTGAACTGCTGAAGTCATGTTTCCGCTGCCTGGACAAGACCGGAGGGGCACTGATGTACTCGCCCAGGAAGGTGTGTCAGATTGTAGTGGCATGCTGCATGCTCCACAACCTAGCCATTCGCAAGGAGATTCCCCTGCTCCTGGATGATGATGAGCAGCCAAGGCCCCCGCCTGCAAACCAACTTGTGTCCAGTGATGATGACAGTGGAGAGAAGGAAGGTGTTGACCTGCGTCAACAGCTCATCACCCGGTACTTCACTTGAAGGTGGGTGACAATGTACAACATACCCATTGTCTGATGATGTTGCTGTTGTTGTGAGGGTGTAAGTGAGATTTGTGACAGCAGCCAGTTGTAGACTCAGTGTTTGCTGTCAATGTTGATGGGACAGTTCATTTCTGAACATCTACAGGATGTGTATGTTGGCACTTGTTGCCCATTGTTATGTGTGCATGTGGGTTGTTCTTGTTGTGAAGTGCTGTGTGATGTCTGGGATGCCACACCCAGACCAGTGAATGTTGTTCTGTTGTGTTTTCCTAGGTGCCTTTGACCTCTCCTTGTCTACACTCCGTCCCCTGGTACATTGTATTCCTGTTGAAAATTGTACATCCTGGAATAAAGACGGTGCAGGTACAACAACATGTGTGTAACGATTTGTTTATTTACAAAAGTGACATGTGAGGGGGGGTACATTGACAGTGAGGTGATTAGTGGAGCAGTGAGTTGACATTCATGGTAAATGAGATAATCGAGTGGTGTGGTGACCCAGTCCAACAGACAGATGCCATTCACAAGGCAGTGTGGGGAAGGACAGTCCAAAAAGTCAATGCAGTGGTGCAGAGGGTTGCCATCATGGCTGGCTGCGTGACTGGCGTTTGGCATGTGCTTTGCCAAAAGATACTCCCAGGGTTTTCTTCGGACGGCCCCTTTTCCGTTTGGCAGGGGGGCCTCTGCTATAGGGCCAGTGGGGTCTGAGGACTCACCACTCTCTGTGGCCGCAGGGGAGGATGGTGAACTGTCATCCTGCGGACCACCAGTGGGAGGGGAGGTGTTGTTTGTGGCGCAGGCCTGTCCCTCAGTACCACCACTAGTTGGCCCAAGAGGTCCACAATTTGTCCCATGCGGGTGTCCATGGACCTCATCAGCAGGAGGAGCTCACGTGAATCTTGTTCGGACCGGGCCGTTTGTCCCTGGGCCCGTTCATATGCCCCAAGGACTCTGTGGATGTGGTCCAGGGATTCGGTCCCAGGCTGTGTTCGTGTGTGGGTGACCCTGCCCCTCCCACCTGCTCTGCTGCCATGGACCGGTTGCCTCTCCACTGTCGGACCACACATCCTCTCCCTGCCCTCCTCAGTTGCTGGGGTGGGGTGGTCATCCTGTGGGACAGGGAGCGTGTTGCAGGCACCACTGGTGGTTGTGGTGGTGGTGGAGGACGCACCGGACGTAACAGCAGGGGCCTGCAGATTGGTTGTTGTAGCTGCAGGTGTGGTGGGGGGGACGATAGGGTCCTGGGACATGTTGCGCCCTGGAACACCAGATGGCCCGGCCTCAGTCTCCTCGTCCGAAGATTCCTGGAAGTCAACATCCGGGAGTCGATGTTCCGGGGGGTAGACTGGCCCTGCAGGTTGCTGGTGTCGTCCTCTGCAGTCAATTCTTGGTCACCTGTGGATCAGATGGGAAATGGTCATTGGGGTGCACCACGTAAGATTTGTGTTAGCTGTGTGTCATTCACTGTTAGTACACTACACAGTTGACTGATCATCACATTGTTTCCTATGTGCACTACTGTGCCTCCTGACATGCTGCGGTGGTACATGCATTTCTTGTCCATGGTGTGAGGTGTCAATATGTACCATGCGCCACGTGCATGATTTGTGATTACAGGGACATGTTGACATCTAGGGCCTTGTGCTAAATATGATTTTTGTGCGGACTGTATGTGGATTTTTATGACCTGTCAGCCGTCACATCTGGGCATGTCCTGGCCATTGTCATCTCCTGCATACCTTTGTCTTGTCATGTGCATATCTGGATTGGTACCACATACCATGCTTTCTTACTGTTCATATGGTTGTTGTTATTCTGGCCCCATGGCACTGAACCTGTCATTCATTGCTGTGCATGATTGTTCCCAGTCTTTCCTCTACATGTGCATTGGTGTGTCACACTTTCGTTGCTGTGACAGTTTCCTTTGCTTAGCTGTGTGCACACTGTGCGTGGCAATATGATCGGTGTGCATATTTGTACATTGAGAGGACTGGTGTTGTCATATGGCACCATTCTTTTTGTGTCAAATGGCTAGGTGCACGTACTGCCTACTTGCCTGTTGTGTGTTAGCATTTGTCTTTGTTTTGTGACACATCTGTGTGTGCGTGGTGGAGGCTTGCATCCTGCTCAGTGGTGGCACAAGAAAGAATAATATGTCTGGCTAGCTCTTTGTTTATTTGGAGTGATCCATTATATGCCACATGCATCTGGGTGGGGTGGGGGAGTGCCCCATCCTGCTGAGGTGTGGGGCAGGGGGCATGGTGGGAGTAGTAGAACAGGCCTCCCTCCCCCACACAGCCCTCCATGGCAAGTTGGCTACCTGCCTGTAAGTTTGTTTGTTGGGGATGTAATAGCTGACACATGCTTCTGGGTGGGGGAGTGCTCCATCCTGCTGCGGTGTGGGACAGGGGGCATGGTGGGAGTAGTAGTACAGGCCTCCCTCCCACATACAGCCCTCCATGACAAGATGGCTACCTACCTGTAAGTTTGTTTGTTAGGGATGTAATGGCTGACACATGCTTCTGGGTGGGGGAGTGCCCCATCCTGCTGAGGTGTGGGACAGGGGGCATGGTGGGAGTAGCAGTACAGGCCTCCCTCCCACATGCAGCCCTCCATGACAAGATGGCTATCTACCTGTAAGTTTGTTTGTTGGGGATGTAATGGCTGACACATGCTTCTGGGTGCGGGAGTGCCCCATCCTGCTGAGGTGTGGGACAGGGGGCATGGTGGGAGTAGTAGTACAGGCCTCCCTCCCACATACAGCCCTCCATGACAAGATGGCTACCTACCTGTAAGTTTGTTTGTTGGGGATGTAATGGCTGACACATGCTTCTGGGTGGGGGAGTGCCCCATCCTGCAGAGGTGTGGGACAGGGGCATGGTGGGAGTAGTAGTACAGCCTCCCTCCCACAAACAGCCCTCCATGATAAGATGGCTACCTACCTGTAAGTTTGTTTGTTGGGGATGTAATGGCTGACACATGCTTCTGGGTGGGGGAGTGCCCCATCCTGCTGAGGTGTGGGACAGGGGGCATGGTGGGAGTAGTAGTACAGGCCTCCCTCTCACATACAGCCCTCCTTGACAAGATGGCTACCTACCTGTAAGTTTGTTTGTTGGGGATGTAATGGCTGACACATGCTTCTGGGTGGGGTGGGGGAGTGCTCCATCCTGCTGAGGTGTGGGACAGGGGGCATGGTAGGAGTAGTAGTGCAGGCCTCCCTCCCACATACAGCCCTCCATGACAAGATGGCGACCTACCTGTAAGTTTGTTTGTTGGGGATGTAATGGCTGACACATGCTTCTGGGTGGGATGGGGGAGTGCCCCATCCTGCTGAGGTGTGGGACAGGGGGCATGGTGGGAGTACTAGTACAGGCCTTCCTCCCACATATAGCCCTCCATGGCAAGATGGCTTCCTACCTGTAAGTTTGTTTGTTGGGGATGTAATGGTGACACATGCTTCTGGGTGGGGGAGTGTCCATCCTGCTGAGGTGTGGGAGAGGGGGCATGGTGGGAGTAGTAGTACAGGCCTCCCTCCCACATACAGCCCTCCATGGCAAGATGGCTGCCTACCTGTAAGTTTCTATGTTGGGGATGTAATGGCTGACACATGCTTCTGGGTGGGGGAGTGCCACATCCTGCTGAGGTGTGGGACAGGGGGCATGGTGGGAGTAGTAGTACAGGCCTCCACCACAAACAGCCCTCCATGACAAGATGGCTACCTACCTGTAAGTTTGTTTGTTGGGGATGTAATGGCTGACACATGCTTCTGGGTGGGGGAGTGCCCCATCCTGCTGAGGTGTGGGACAGGGGGCATGGTGGGAGTAGTAGTACAGGCCTCCCTCCCACATACAGCCCTCCATGACAAGATGGCTACCTACCTGTAAGTTTGTTTGTTGGGGATGTAATGGCTGACACATGCTTCTGGGTGGGGTGGGGGAGTGCCACATCCTGCTGAGGTGTGGGACAGGGGGCATGGTGGGAGTAGTAGTACAGGCCTCCCTCCCCCACACAGCCCTCCATGGCAAGATGGCTACCTACCTGTAAGTTTGTTTGTTGGGGATGTAATGGTGACACATGCTTCTGGGTGGGGGAGTGCCCCATCCTGCTGAGGTGTGGGACAGGGGGCATGGTGGGAGTAGTAGTACAGGCCTCCCTCCCACATACAGCCCTCCATGACAAGATGGCTACCTACCTGTAAGTTTGTTTGTTGGGGATGTAATGTCTGACACATGCTTCTGGGTGGGGGAGTGCCCCATCCTGCTGAGGTGTGGGACAGGGGGCATGGTGGGAGTAGTAGTACAGGCCTCCCTCCCACATACAGCCCTCCATGACAAGATGGCTACCTACCTGTAAGTTTGTTTGTTGGGGATGTAATGGCTGACACATGCTTCTGGGTGGGGTGGGGAGTGCCCCATCCTGCTGAGGTGTGGGACAGGGGGCATGGTGGGAGTAGTAGTACAGGCCTCCCTCCCACATACAGCCCTCCATGACAAGATGGCTACCTACCTGTAAGTTTGTTTGTTGGGGATGTAATGTCTGACACATGCTTCTGGGTGGGGGAGTGCCCCATCCTGCTGAGGTGTGGGACAGGGGGCATGGTGGGAGTAGTAGTACAGGCCTCCCTCCCACATACAGCCCTCCATGACAAGATGGCTACCTACCTGTAAGTTTGTTTGTTGGGGATGTAATGGCTGACACATGCTTCTGGGTGGGGTGGGGGAGTACCACATCCTGCTGAGGTGTGGGACAGGGGGCATGGTGGGAGTAGTAGTACAGGCCTCCCTCCCCCACACAGCCCTCCATGGCAAGATGGCTACCTACCTGTAAGTTTGTTTGTTGGGGATGTAATGGTGACACATGCTTCTGGGTGGGGGAATGCCCCATCCTGCTGAGGTGTGGGACAGGGGGCATGGTGGGAGTAGTAGTACAGGCCTCCCTCCCACATACAGCCCTCCATGACAAGATGGCTACCTACCTGTAAGTTTGTTTGTTGGGGATGTAATGTCTGACACATGCTTCTGGGTGGGGGAGTGCCCCATCCTGCTGAGGTGTGGGACAGGGGGCATGGTGGGAGTAGTAGTACAGGCCTCCCTCCCACATACAGCCCTCCATGACAAGATGGCTACCTACCTGTAAGTTTGTTTGTTGGGGATGTAATGTCTGACACATGCTTCTGGGTGGGGAGTGCCCCATCCTGCTGAGGTGTGGGACAGGGGGCATGGTGGGAGTAGTAGTACAGGCCTCCCTCCCACATACAGCCCTCCATGATAAGATGGCTACCTACCTGTAAGTTTGTTTGTTGGGGATGTAATGGCTGACACATGCTTCTGGGTGGGGTGGGGGAGTGCTCCATCCTGCTGAGGTGTGGGACAGGGGGCATGGTGGGAGTAGTAGTACAGGCCTTCCTCCCACATACAGCCCTCCATGGTAAGATGGCTACCTACCTGTAAGTTTGTTTGTTGGGGATGTAATGGTGACACATGCTTCTGGGTGGGGGAGTGCTCCATCCTGCTGAGGTGTGGGACAGGGGGCATGGTGGGAGTAGTAGTACAGGCCTCCTCCCACATACAGCCCTCCATGGCAAGATGGCTGCCTACCTGTAAGTTTGTATGTTGGGGATGTAATGGCTGACACATGCTTCTGGGTGGGGGAGTGCCACATCCTGCTGAGGTGTGGGACAGGGGGCATGGTGGGAGTAGTAGTACAGGCCTCCACCACAAACAGCCCTCCATGACAAGATGGCTACCTACCTGTAAGTTTGTTTGTTGGGGATGTAATGGCTGACACATGCTTCTGGGTGGGGGAGTGCCCCATCCTGCTGAGGTGTGGGACAGGGGGCATGGTGGGAGTAGTAGTACAGGCCTCCCTCCCACATACAGCCCTCCATGACAAGATGGCTACCTACCTGTAAGTTTGTTTGTTGGGGATGTAATGGCTGACACATGCTTCTGGGTGGGGAGTGCCCCATCCTGCTGAGGTGTGGGACAGGGGGCATGGTGGGAGTAGTAGTACAGGCCTCCCTCCCCCACACAGCCCTCCATGGCAAGATGGCTACCTACCTGTAAGTTTGTTTGTTGGGGATGTAATGGTGACTCATGCTTCTGGGTGGGGGAGTGCCCCATCCTGCTGAGGTGTGGGACAGGGGGCATGGTGGGAGTTGTAGTACAGGCCTCCCTCCCACATACAGCCCTCCATGACAAGATGGCTACCTACCTGTAAGTTTGTTTGTTGGGGATGTAATGTCTGACACATGCTTCTGGGTGGGGCAGTGCCCCATCCTGCTGAGGTGTGGTACAGGAGGCATGGTGGGAGTAGTAGTACAGGCCTCCCTCCCACATACAGCCCGCCATGACAAGATGGCTACCTACCTGTAAGTTTGTTTGTTGGGGATGTAATGGCTGACACATGCTTCTGGGTGGGGTGGGGAGTGCTCCATCCTGCTGAGGTGTGGGACAGGGGGCATGGTGGGAGTAGTAGTACAGGCCTCCCTCCCACATACAGCCCTCCATGACAAGATGGCTACCTACCTGTAAGTTTGTTTGTTGGGGATGTAATGGCTGACACATGCTTCTGGGTGGGGTGGGGGAGTGCCCCATCCTGCTGAGGTGTGGGACAGGGGCATGGTGGGAGTAGTAGTACAGGCCTCCCTCCCACATACAGCCCTCCATGGCAAGATGGCTACCTACCTGTAAGTTTGTTTGTTGGGGATGTAATGGTGACACACGCTTCTGGGTGGGGGAGTGCTCCATCCTGCTGAGGTGAGGGACAGGGGGCATGGTGGGAGTA
This sequence comes from Calotriton arnoldi, assembly GCA_963921515.1. NCBI lineage: Eukaryota > Metazoa > Chordata > Amphibia > Caudata > Salamandridae > Calotriton > Calotriton arnoldi. The sequence continues at coordinate 1,032,645 of CAWUFW010005915.1, read as the reverse complement.
GTAGTACAGGCCTCCCTCCCACATACAGCCCTCCATGGCAAGATGGCTACCTACCTGTAAGTTTGTTTGTTGGGGATGTAATGGGGACACATGCTTCTGGGTGGGGGAGTACTCCATCCTGCTGAGGTGTGGGACAGGGGGCATGGTGGGAGTAGTAGTACAGGCCTCCACCCCAAACAGCCCTCCATGACAAGATGGCTACCTACCTGTTAGTTTGTTTGTTGGGGATGTAATGGCTGACACATGCTTCTGGGTGGGGTGGGGGAGTGCCCCATCCTGCTGAGGTGTGGGACAGGGGGCATGGTGGGAGTAGTAGTACAGGCCTCCCTCCCACATACAGCCCTCCATGGCAAGATGGCTACCTACCTGTAAGTTTGTTTGTTGGGGATGTAATGGTGACACATGCTTCTGGGTGGGGGAGTGCCCCATCCTGCTGAGGTGTGGGACAGGGGGCATGGTGGGAGTAGTAGTACAGGCCTCCCTCCCACATACAGCCCTCCATGGCAAGATGGCTACCTACCTGTAAGTTTGTTTGTTGGGGATGTAATGGCTGACACATGCTTCTGGGTGGGGGAGTGCCTCATCCTGCTGAGGTGTGGGACAGGGGGCATGGTGGGAGTAGTAGTACATGCCTCCACCCCAAACAGCCCTCCATGACAAGATGGCTACCTACCTGTAAGTTTGTTTGTTGGGGATGTAATGGCTGACGCATGCTTCTGGATGGGGGAGTGCCCCATCCTGCTGAGGTGTGGGACAGGGGGCATGGTGGGAGTAGTAGTACAGGCCTCCCTCCCACATACAGCCCTCCATGACAAGATGGCTACCTACCTGTAAGTTTGTTTGTTGGGGATGTAATGGCTGACACATGCTTCTGGGTGGGGTGGTGGAGTGCCACATCCTGCTGAGGTGTGGGACAGGGGGCATGGTGGGAGTAGTAGTACAGGCCTCCCTACCCCACACAGCCCGCCATGGCAAGATGGCTACCTACCTGTAAGTTTGTTTGTTGGGGATGTAATGGTGACACATGCTTCTGGGTGGGGGAGTGCCCCATCCTGCTGAGGTGTGGGACAGGGGGCATGGTGGGAGTAGTAGTACAGGCCTCCCTCCCACATACAGCCCTCCATGACAAGATGGCTACCTACCTGTAAGTTTGTTTGTTGGGGATGTAATGGCTGACACATGCTTCTGGGTGGGGAAGTGCCCCATCCTGCTGAGGTGTGGGACAGGGGGCATGGTGGGAGTAGTAGAACAGGCCTCCCTCCCACATACAGCCCTCCATGACAAGATGGCTACCTACCTGTAAGTTTGTTTGTTGGGGATGTAATGACTGACACATGCTTCTGGGTGGGGTGGGGAAGTGCCCCATCCTGCTGAGGTGTGGGACAGGGGGCATGGTGGGAGTAGTAGTACAGGCCTCCCTCCCACATACAGCCCTCCATGACAAGATGGCTACCTACCTGTAAGTTTGTTTGTTGGGGATGTAATGGCTGACACATGCTTCTGGGTGGGGTGGGGGAGTGCCCCATCCTGCTGAGGTGTGGGACAGGGGGCATGGTGGGAGTAGTAGTACAGGCTTCCCTCCCACATACAGCCCTCCATGGCAAGATGGCTACTTACCTGTAAGTTTGTTTGTTGGGGATGTAATGGTGACACATGCTTCTGGGTGGGGAGTGCTCCATCCTGCTGAGGTGTGGGACAGGGGGCATGGTGGGAGTAGTAGTACAGGCCTCCATCCCAAACAGCCCTCCATGACAAGATGGCTACCTACCTGTTAGTTTGTTTGTTGGGGATGTAATGGTGACACATGCTTCTGGGTGGGGGAGTGCCCCATCCTGCTGTGGTGTGGGACAGGGGGCATGGTGGGAGTAGTAGTAAAGGCCTCCCTCACACATACAGCCCTCCATGGCAAGATGGCTACCTACCTGTAAGTTTGTTTGTTGGGGATGTAATGGCTGACACATGCTTCTGGGTGGGGGAGTGCCACATCCTGCTGAGGTGTGGGACAGGGGGCATGGTGGGAGTAGTAGTACAGGCCTCCATCCCAAACAGCCCTCCATGACAAGATGGCTACCTACCTGTTAGTTTGTTTGTTGGGGATGTAATGGTGACTCATGCTTCTGGGTGGGGGAGTGCCCCATCCTGCTGAGGTGTGGGACAGGGGGCATGGTGGGAGTAGTAGTACAGGCCTCCCTCCCACATACAGCCCTCCATGACAAGATGGCTACCTACCTGTTAGTTTGTTTGTTGGGGATGTAATGGTGACACATGCTTCTGGGTGGGGGAGTGCCACATCCTGCTGAGGTGTGGGACAGGGGGCATGGTGGGAGTAGTAGTACAGGCCTCCCTCCCCCACACAGCCCTCCATGGCAAGATGGCTACCTACCTGTAAGTTTGTTTGTTGGGGATGTAATGGTGACTCATGCTTCTGGGTGGGGGAGTGCCCCATCCTGCTGAGGTGTGGGACAGGGGGCATGGTGGGAGTTGTAGTACAGGCCTCCCTCCCACATACAGCCCTCCATGACAAGATGGCTACCTACCTGTAAGTTTGTTTGTTGGGGATGTAATGTCTGACACATGCTTCTGGGTGGGGGAGTGCCCCATCCTGCTGAGGTGTGGGACAGGAGGCATGGTGGGAGTAGTAGTACAGGCCTCCCTCCCACATACAGCCCGCCATGACAAGATGGCTACCTACCTGTAAGTTTGTTTGTTGGGGATGTAATGGCTGACACATGCTTCTGGGTGGGGTGGGGGAGTGCTCCATCCTGCTGAGGTGTGGGACAGGGGGCATGGTGGGAGTAGTAGTACAGGCCTCCCTCCCACATACAGCCCTCCATGACAAGATGGCTACCTACCTGTAAGTTTGTTTGTTGGGGATGTAATGGCTGACACATGCTTCTGGGTGGGGTGGGGGAGTGCCCCATCCTGCTGAGGTGTGGGACAGGGGGCATGGTGGGAGTAGTAGTACAGGCCTCCCTCCCACATACAGCCCTCCATGGCAAGATGGCTACCTACCTGTAAGTTTGTTTGTTGGGGATGTAATGGTGACACACGCTTCTGGGTGGGGGAGTGCTCCATCCTGCTGAGGTGAGGGACAGGGGGCATGGTGGGAGTAGTAGTACAGGCCTCCCTCCCACATACAGCCCTCCATGGCAAGATGGCTACCTACCTGTAAGTTTGTTTGTTGGGGATGTAATGGGGACACATGCTTCTGGGTGGGGGAGTACTCCATCCTGCTGAGGTGTGGGACAGGGGGCATGGTGGGAGTAGTAGTACAGGCCTCCACCCCAAACAGCCCTCCATGACAAGATGGCTACCTACCTGTTAGTTTGTTTGTTGGGGATGTAATGGCTGACACATGCTTCTGGGTGTCGTGGGGAGTGCCCCATCCTGCTGAGGTGTGGGACAGGGGGCATGGTGGGAGTAGTAGTACAGGCCTCCCTCCCACATACAGCCCTCCATGGCAAGATGGCTACCTACCTGTAAGTTTGTTTGTTGGGGATGTAATGGTGACACATGCTTCTGGGTGGGGGAGTGCCCCATCCTGCTGAGGTGTGGGACAGGGGCATGGTGGGAGTAGTAGTACAGGCCTCCCTCCCACATACAGCCCTCCATGGCAAGATGGCTACCTACCTGTAAGTTTGTTTGTTGGGGATGTAATGGCTGACACATGCTTCTGGGTGGGGGAGTGCCTCATCCTGCTGAGGTGTGGGACAGGGGGCATGGTGGGAGTAGTAGTACATGCCTCCACCCCAAACAGCCCTCCATGACAAGATGGCTACCTACCTGTAAGTTTGTTTGTTGGGGATGTAATGGCTGACGCATGCTTCTGGGTGGGGGAGTGCCCCATCCTGCTGAGGTGTGGGACAGGGGGCATGGTGGGAGTAGTAGTACAGGCCTCCCTCCCACATACAGCCCTCCATGACAAGATGGCTACCTACCTGTAAGTTTGTTTGTTGGGGATGTAATGGCTGACACATGCTTCTGGGTGGGGTGGTGGAGTGCCACATCCTGCTGAGGTGTGGGACAGGGGGCATGGTGGGAGTAGTAGTACAGGCCTCCCTACCCCACACAGCCCGCCATGGCAAGATGGCTACCTACCTGTAAGTTTGTTTGTTGGGGATGTAATGGTGACACATGCTTCTGGGTGGGGGAGTGCCCCATCCTGCTGAGGTGTGGGACAGGGGGCATGGTGGGAGTAGTAGTACAGGCCTCCCTCCCACATACAGCCCTCCATGACAAGATGGCTACCTACCTGTAAGTTTGTTTGTTGGGGATGTAATGGCTGACACATGCTTCTGGGTGGGGAAGTGCCCCATCCTGCTGAGGTGTGGGACAGGGGGCATGGTGGGAGTAGTAGAACAGGCCTCCCTCCCACATACAGCCCTCCATGACAAGATGGCTACCTACCTGTAAGTTTGTTTGTTGGGGATGTAATGACTGACACATGCTTCTGGGTGGGGTGGGGAGTGCCCCATCCTGCTGAGGTGTGGGACAGGGGGCATGGTGGGAGTAGTAGTACAGGCCTCCCTCCCACATACAGCCCTCCATGACAAGATGGCTACCTACCTGTAAGTTTGTTTGTTGGGGATGTAATGGCTGACACATGCTTCTGGGTGGGGTGGGGGAGTGCCCCATCCTGCTGAGGTGTGGGACAGGGGGCATGGTGGGAGTAGTAGTACAGGCTTCCCTCCCACATACAGCCCTCCATGGCAAGATGGCTACTTACCTGTAAGTTTGTTTGTTGGGGATGTAATGGTGACACATGCTTCTGGGTGGGGGAGTGCTCCATCCTGCTGAGGTGTGGGACAGGGCGCATGGTGGGAGTAGTAGTACAGGCCTCCCTCCCACCTACAGCCCTCCATGGCAAGATGGCTACCTACCTGTAAGTTTGTTTGTTGGGGATGTAATGGTGACACATGCTTCTGGGTGGGAGAGTGCTCCATCCTGCTGAGGTGTGGGACAGGGGGCATGGTGGGAGTAGTAGTACAGGCCTCCATCCCAAACAGCCCTCCATGACAAGATGGCTACCTACCTGTTAGTTTGTTTGTTGGGGATGTAATGGTGACACATGCTTCTGGGTGGGGGAGTGCCCCATCCTGCTGTGGTGTGGGACAGGGGCATGGTGGGAGTAGTAGTAAAGGCCTCCCTCACACATACAGCCCTCCATGGCAAGATGGCTACCTACCTGTAAGTTTGTTTGTTGGGGATGTAATGGCTGACACATGCTTCTGGGTGGGGGAGTGCCACATCCTGCTGAGGTGTGGGACAGGGGGCATGGTGGGAGTAGTAGTACAGGCCTCCATCCCAAACAGCCCTCCATGACAAGATGGCTACCTACCTGTTAGTTTGTTTGTTGGGGATGTAATGGTGACTCATGCTTCTGGGTGGGGGAGTGCCCCATCCTGCTGAGGTGTGGGACAGGGGGCATGGTGGGAGTAGTAGTACAGGCCTCCCTCCCACATACAGCCCTCCATGACAAGATGGCTACCTACCTGTTAGTTTGTTTGTTGGGGATGTAATGGTGACACATGCTTCTGGGTGGGGGAGTGCTCCATCCTGCTGAGGTGTGGGACAAGGGGGCATGGTGGGAGTTGCAGTGCAGGCTGCCTGTGCACATGCACCCATGGTAATGTTGCTAGGTACATTGGTGGTGTTTGGGAGTGGGTGGATGTTGGATCTGTGAGACATGTTTTAGTGAGTGTGTGGTGCAGATGAATGGAATTGGTCCTAGGAGGTGTATCTTTGTAGTTGTGCAAGGCAGTACATAGCAGTGTGGTGGTAGTCATTTGTTTGTACTTACCAGCCTCCACTCCCCCGGGTACTCCTGTGAGACTCTCTGGATGCAGTATGGCAAGCACCTTCTCCTCCCATGGGGTGAATGGTTTTGGTGGTATGGGAGTGCCATCGCCAGTCTTGTCAGCCAGCTGATGGTTCTTGGTCCTCCTCTCTTTGACAATCCTCTTCAAGTCATGCCACCGCTTCATGATTTCCTTTCTGGATCTTGGGATGGTCCCTACTGCATTGACCTTCTGGACTATCCTTGCCCACATTTCAGTCCTTGTGGCTAATGGTGTCTGTTGGACCAGGCTACCAAACAGTTGTGGTTCCACTCTGACTATCTCATCTACCATTACCTTCAACTCACTCTCAGTGAATTTGGGCATTTTATGTGTTGACATGGTGTCTGATGTGCAGAGGTGTTGTAGGTGCAGGGGTGTAAGTGGTGGTGGTGATGTGTATGGTGTGTGATGTGCAAAGGGGATAGGGGTGCAGGTGTGGAAGTGGTGGTTGTGCTGTGTGTGGTGTGAGTGGTGATGGTGTGTAGCTTTGCCTATCCTTTGTTCTCAGGGGTTGGGCCCTTCAGTTGTGGGTTAGTGCAGAGGATTGTGGTCAAGGAAGGGGCGGGTTTTATGCTCTGCTATGTGGGTGTGTCCACATGTGGGAGTGCTCTCAGGTGTGTTGTGTGGGTTGTCCTTGTAATTTTTTTTTGTGTGCAATGTTGTGTCATTGGGGTGTGTTTTCTGTTTTTGGGTGGCATGGCTACTTTGGTGTGGGCACTTTGTGGCCTTATTGTGGGATTTTTGATTCGTCTGCCAAATTTGTCACGGAGCGTCCGCGGCGGTGGCTTTGCTGCAGCTCTTCCGCATGCTCTCCCATTCATCACTGTTAGCGATCGCGGCGGTCGGAAAGAGCTGAACGTGCCGCGGGACCAGCGGGGATATCCTAATTTGCCGTGCGGTGTCTCCGCTATCCTTGCGGCGGGTTGGTGTTTTTCTGCAGCGGATCTGTCTGCCGCGGACGTGTTTTGGCCATCTCCGCACGCTACGGGCGGTTTTTGTTCCCCCCGTACTGCCGCGGTCGGTGTTTTTTGGCGGTTGATCCTAATTTGGCTGCCGGTTTCTCCACGGTGCCGGCGGGCGGTTGTTTTCCGCTTCCATGGCGGTCGGGGTGATTTTCCGTCCGCTAATCCTAATGACCCTCTAAGTGTCTGAAGAAAATAAATTACCAATACAAAGGCCTTCATTTTGATGTTGTGTTGACCACCACCGGAAGGACGTTGGTGGCAGTCTGCCCGACGTCCAGGCCATCAGTCCGACTGCCAATTACAATACTGTCGGTCGGAGCAATGATGTAGGAAGAAAGACCGCCGCCCCCAACAGGCTCCTTGAGGCTGTCGGGCTGCAGTCGCACTCTAATCCTTACAAATGAGGCGGTGCCTGCACAAGCACCGACATAGGGATTAGGATGTCCCTTTCCGACTGCCTTTTCATGGCGGTCCCACCACCATGAAAAGGGAGAGAGAAACTGACTTTGTGGGCCCCAAGCAGGGCCCTATCACCCGTGGGCCACTGCTAAGTGGCCAGGTGGGGCACATGTGGTGCCCCCGAACACATTCATGCACCGTGGGCCAGGCACCACATTGTGCCTGGCACACGGTGCATGGATGTTTGTAAAGTGCCTTTTTCTACTGCAGCTTGTGCTGCAGCCCTTTTCCGGAACACAGCAAAAGCCGCAGTAGAAAAGGACATTTTACGGCCGCCTGCGCGGCAGTCGTATCGTAATACCATACTACTACTACCATAGTATAGTTAGGCATACCACATTACCCTAAATAACAATGAAACACAACCTACTACTAAACAACCTTACCAAAAAATAAAACTAACACCATAAGCCAAACTAACTAAACCTACCCACATCCCCCTATCCCTAGAACCCTAAAAAAAACTTTGAAAAAGGTCTTGTCTGTCGAACAGTAACGGAGAATCATGACCAACACAAAGTCCACCTCAAAACGACAGATACAAAATACCAGCAGTAAAACAAAAATTGAGATTAAATGAAAATTAAAGAAAAACTACTTTCCTACAGAAATCAATAGAAATGTTAGAAAAGGTTATTAAAAAGTGTATGTAAAAAACTATTAAAATGTTAAACAATATATTGAACAAATGCAGATGTATATATAAAGTATAACTAAATATTGCTATACAAATATACCTCTATATTAAATAGTATTAATGATTATATACTAAAATACATTATAAAAATGCAATGTACTATGAATTAAAAAATACGTGCATGAAAAATAATTAGTAAACATTTGTGTGTAAATGTTTAAAAAATATACATGTCTTAGAAGTTTACTAAAAATACAGTACATCTGATCCATACTAATGAATTGTATAAAAATATTGTACCCTATAACATGTGAACATGATGTATTTTATTTTCTTTGTAAAATGTATACATAAAAATAGAAATTAAAAATGTACATTAAATAAACATAAATACAATACAAAAATAAAATAAGTAAAAACCTTGACATGTTTTGGATATGATTATTCTAAAAACCACACACTACACAAAAGTACAAACTGCAAACCATTTTGGGGAAGGTGTTGAACAATAAAGGGGAAAGATTTACTATTCCCACTCAAATATAAACCATTTTGGGTACAGTGTTTTGGGGAAGGCAATGAAGAGGTTAGATTTACTATTCCTGCTCCAATCTAAACCATTTTAGGGAAGATGTTGCTCACTAAATGGGTAACATTTACTTTTCCTTCATGACAATGCATTATTCTTCAATTCATAAATAGTGATAAGTATTATTTAAAGTAGATATTTACAATTTGCATAAATATTCAAGATATAAACTTAAAATAATATAAAGTAAAATAACAGAAATATGATCAACATAAAATCAAATGTTTATAATATATTTAATTAAAAAATATAAATGTTGATACCAGTGAAATGTTTTTGAATTACATTTTAATCTTCTAAAGCAACTTTACTAGCAAAACAGATATTATAAAAATTACAAACTTACCTAAAAATGTAGTTTTAAACAATATATTTTTTAAAAACAGGAATATTAATAATAATATATAATTTAATCAGGAATTAAGACATATGTGCATAAAATAAATACACACATATTCACAAAATTAAAATAGATTTTAAATACATATACACATTTAAAATTAATTTAACAAAATAAACATTATTTATAATATGTTCACAATTACAATTAAAATGTAACCATCAATATTAAATCTTACAATTGAAAATGTAAGATTGTTAAACAGAAATTTACAAATACAATACTTGAAATTTAAAACATTAAATAAACGATAAATCTAATAACAAATACCCCAAACATCTCTCTACCCTATTCCACTATCAACTCAACATGCTACTAATAAAAATGTTAGCCAAGATTTTTAATGAAAACAATTTAAATTACATAAAATAAAATGTGAACATAAATATATACTAAATGAACATTTTAATTAACAAAACAATTTTAAGGAAAAATTAAAATGTTTGTAACATAAAAAAGTTAATGAATCCATAATTTAAAGTAAACCTTAAATAAAGATTACAGTAATACATAAAGACATTCCTCTTCATTTATACATGCTATTTATCATAAATGCAATATACATAACATAGACATAAAATTAAAAATTAATAACTACAAAACTTAACAAGTTGTAGAAATAAAATGTAAATCATGCATTTATAACTTAAATTAAATGCATTTAAAAAAATGTCAAAACAACAAAACTATTTTAACCGTAAACACTTAGGGGCCCATTACGATACCCGGCGTAAATAAATCCGCCAGACATGGAAGCGGCAAAAATCCGCCCGCACACACCGCCTGAACACCGACCACGCCATTACGATTACACAAACCGAAAACCGCCATCGGCGGAAAAAGCACACAAAATACCGCCCGCCAACGTCCGAGTCGGAGTCAAACCGCCCGCCACGGACGGAAACACGCACGACAACACAAAACCGCCCGCCCTCACGGCCGACACACCGCACGTGAAATTACGATGGCACCGACATGAGCGCGGAAAAACCACAAATATACCGCCCGCCAGCGCAAACAACGCCGATGAGAATCGACACGGCAGAAGCCATGGCGCCAACGTACCTGCACAGAAACCATCCGCACACAAAACCAATAGCACACAACATGGCCAACAAGTCCACACAGCAAGGCACGCACAAATACACAAGCACAGTACACATCCCGAAAACACCCCCGGACAAACAAAAAATACAAAGGCCAGAACCCCAGACACAACACACCTGAAAACAACAGACCATGAGGACACACCCACATAGGTGAGTACAAAAGCAGCACTCCCACAGACCACAACCCCTTGCTACATTGCAAACCAGAGAGGAGAGGAGAGGACACAGTGACACAGCAAGGACAGCAGCACACCACAGAAACGCACACATCACAACCACCACCACCACCACCACCACCACCAAACACCACCACCACTACCACCACCACCAAACACCGGCACCACAAACCCCCTGCACATTACACAACACACACCGCACCAGCACCACAAACACCATGGCACCACAAAGAATGCCCAAGTTCACGCCCATGGAGCTGACGGTCATGGTCGACGAGATCATCAAGGTGTACCCACAAATCTATGGGAACATGGTCCAGCACACACCACTAGCCACCAGAAACAGAATGTGGAACCGGATCGTAGACCAGGTCAATGCAGTCGGGACCCTGCCCAGGAACAGAGTAGAAATTAACAAACGTTGGAATGACGTAAAGAGCCTGGTCAAGAAGAAGGAGGGCAAAAACAGAGAGCTGGCTGCCGTCGCTGGCGGAGGGAATCCCGCGCTCTTTAAGACCTTCAAAGCGTGGGAGGAGAAGGTGCGAGTCGTAATACATCCGGAGATCCTCGCCGGATTAGCAGGGGAGTGGAGGCCGGTAAGTACAAACTAATGTATACCAGCACACCGCTATGTACTCACATGCGCAACTACCATGCCACAGCTCCCAGGGACAAACACCCCCATGTCCAGCACACAATACACAACACATCACACACACATGCAACAGACACCACCACACACAGCCCAAACCGAACAACTGTAAGATGCGTGGGGACATGTGTACACTCAGCCAGCCACGTAACCACCAACAGGTCCCCAAATATGCCAGAAGCGCCACAACGAGCACCCACCACACCCATGTGTCCGCCACAGCTGCACTAACCGACAAGTAACAGGTAAGTGGCAGGAACACAAAGTGCAGTGGGTGGGAGGGTGGACAGCCCAAGTACAACACACACCAGGCCCCAGTCCCACAGCACAGCAAGGAGGAGCATCCCCCACACCCCACAGCCACGTGTCAGCCACCGCAGTGCACAACGACAGCCGAAAGGCAGACATCACGGTCCACAGCAATCGGTGTCAGTGGGTGTCCAGCCACCCCCACGACCCACAACACCCCCCACCCCCACAGACCTGCAACATGGAGCACCCCCCGCTTAGAGCCATGTGGCATCCAGTACAGTGCACGCACGAACAACTTGCAGGTGGGAAACTGGACAGGGCTGGATTACTGGAGGCATGAGGACCATAACACGACCAACACATGGGACATGTCACGTAGCAGACGAACACGCAGCACCGCCCACCGTCACGAACAAGTGAACAATGTGCACACGGACATGAACAACAGACTCACACCCCACATGACCCATCACAGACATAGCAACACCCAAGGAGCCACGTCTGCATGCACAAGCCACACTGAATATAGTCCCACACGGCAGCCACTGTGCAACTCATCACACACAACCGAAACACCATTGAAGTCCTGTCCATGTAGCCCCTACTGCCTGTCAACCACACACCCCACAACTACGCCTATGTAAGACAAACAACACTAGACGCAACAGAGCGGAACAACATAAATGCACACGAACACCACTGAACCCATCAAACTCACAGACACACCATGCACATACAACATACCATCCGTCAGCCCCAGTCTCATGAAATGCATGTCATCCGCACAGCTGCCACACATACAGCAGTCACGCTAAGATACATGCCCATGACCAACCATGTGCCAGAAGTCAATTAAGCGCACGACACACTGTGAGCAACAACACACAACATGGGCCACACCCCCCGAGCACTGCAGTGATGCACATGGCACAGGGCAGCACGCACACCAAGGAGATGGGACAACTGCAATACGTTGGCTGGCACACAACTATCACTCACTCATAACGATGCGTCCAATGCCATGTCCAGTAATCACAACAGACAGCAAATATGCAGGCCATGTCAAGCATGCACACACCTCAAACCATGCACTGTCATGCTGCCACAACACATGTCACGTTCGGCACCCATGGCTCACAGCATGTACTCCAAAAGCATATTCCCTCCCAAATGCGAATCTGGGGCATGGCCCCCATGTTGCCATATGCGTTCCTAAGCGTTCCATTTAAACCCCAAAAGCATATTCCCTCCCAAATGCGTATCTGGGGCATGGCCCCCATGTTGCCATATGCGTTCCTAAGCGTTCCATTTGAACCCCAAAAGCATATCCCCTCCCAAATGCGAATCTGGGGCATGGCCCCCATGTTGCCATATGCGTTTCTAAGCGTTCCATTTGAACCCCAAAAGCATATTCCCTCCCAAATGCGAATCTGGGGCATGGCCCCCATGTTGCCATATGCGTTCCTAAGCGTCCCATCTGAACACCAAAAGCAAAGTACAAACCAGACCCAGGATGGGCCAGGAGCCCGCATACACCAGAGTCACAATAAGTAGGGGCACAGCAACACACCCATCGGCATGGCCAATCCGTCCCATGCCACATGTGCACAGCACACAGTCCCATTGCCAAGCACACACAACTACAGATGCTACAGCCACACACACGCCTCCGGGAAACCCATGTACGAGATTGCACGAACTGTCAATGTCAGACGACAAATACATACTTCGCCAGGTGCAACACAATAACAAATCTCATTCTCTCCACAGGTGACGAACTGCTGGATGCTGGGGATGGAGCCAGCAGCCAGCACAGCCAGCCTACAAGCCCCCAACGAGGACACACGGATCTGGAGGATCTGTCCTCCTCTTCGGACACGGACCACCAAGCAGGCCCATCTGGTGTGGCAGGGCCCAGCCGCTCCCCAGGACCCCTCCTACCCACCAACCCATCATCCAGGGCTGCTGAACATTCCCAGCCCCCTGCTGCCACTGTCGTTGCGGCCACACCCACGGTCATTGTGGCCACTACCACTGCCGCAACCGCCACCATCGCCGCACCGACCACCACCGCCGCCACCACCGCCACGTCTTCGCTGGCACCAGCCCCAGCGCAGGTGGTGGCCCGGCCGACTGGATCCACCCTGGGAGCCACAGCGAGGACCGTGGTGAGCAATGTGGCTAGTGGGCAGGCCGGTGGCAGCAGGACTGGTAGGAGGAGCAGGGTCAGGGAAACGCCAGCCTCCCTGGGAGCCATGCCCTGCCTCAAATGGCCAGAGTCCTTGGGGCCTATGAAGAGGCCCAAGGACAATGGGTCCGGTCTGCTTCAGACACGCGTGAGGTGCTGGGGGTGCTGAGGTCCATGGACGCCCGTATGGGCCAAATCGTGGACCTCATGGGCCAGCTGGTGGTGGCGGTGAGGTCACAGCCAGGGACAGCAGCTCCCCTCCGCCACCACCTGCCGGGGCGCAGGGTGGAGCAGCAGTGTCCAGTTCCCCTGCATCCACTGCCAGTGAGCACACCTCAACCACCAGCATGTCGCAAGCAGGCACCCCCCCTCGCAAACGTGGAAGGGGCCGTCTGAAGTGGAAACAGATCTCCCGGGAGGACTTCGCACGCTCCAAGCGCAAGTGAGGCAGCCAGCCAGCCTTCCGCCAGCCTTCCTTGACCAGCCACTGCATTGACTTGGACTACGATCCCACTCCACACAGCCATCTGGATGGCATGTGTGTGTTGGACTATGGACATAGAACCAGTGGGTACACCCTGATCATCACGCAGCCATGACCGACAGCTCATTGTCACTGCACGCACCACTTTTGTCATCACCTTACACACAATCACATGTCACAGTTTGTAATAAATGCACCTTTTTCACTAACTGCTGTTTGTGCCCTGTGTTTTATTTGTACGGAATACAACGGCCACCTTGGGCGGAAAGGCACCTGATGCGTGGCATGGCAATTGAATCCGGAGGGCCTGTAGGGACCTAGGGGTGGGAGACAGAACAGGAGCACATTCAATGAGTGTGTCACACACCTATCACACAGTACATGTCAACAACTACAAGCAATGTACACACATCGCACAGAGCAATAGGGCACAATGCCACAGCCACCAACAGTGGCATACTACCCTGGCCATGGAGCGTTGACACACAGCACGCAGTGAACAAACGGCCACCCTGACACAGCACACACACACCTGCACAGATACAGCCACATCAGCCGTCGTACATGGACACTCACCGTCAAGTGAAGTAGCGGGCGATGAGCTGCTGCCGCACATTCCCAGCTTCCTCCTCTCCGCTGTCCTCCTCACTCGAGCTGTCCTGGTCTGCGGGCTGGGGCCCTGGTTGATCTCCGTCATCCACGATGAGGGGGATCTGCTTCCGAATGGCCAGATTGTGCAGCATGCAGCACGCCACCACTATCTGGCACACCTTCTGTGGGGAGTACGCCAGCGCACTCCCGGTGCGGTCCAGGCACCTGAACCTGGACTTGAGGAGGCCAAAGGTACGCTCGACCACACGTCTGGTCCTCCCATGTGCCTCATTGTAGCGATCGTCTGCTGGGGTGCGAGGATTCCTCAATGGACTGAGCAGCCATGCCCCATTCGGGTACGCAGAGTCACCTGGGTGTGAGGGACACAGAGAACCGTTGCAATTCCAACTGGACAGGGGACAGCATCGCACAACCAGCACGCTACACCACTCCACATACTCACCGACAATACAGGCACGATCCTGTTGCATATTGGACATCAGTCGTGGCAAGATGCTGTTGCGCATTATGTGTGCGTCATGGGCCGAGCCTGGGAACTTTGCACACACGTGGGTGATCACCATGTCCGCAAGGCACACCACTTGCACATTCAGGGAGTGCGTGTGCTTCCTGTTGCGGTACAGGTGCTCAGTGGCCTGTGGTGGAACAAGGCCGACATGTGTGCAGTCAATGGCTCCAACGACGTGTGGGATTCTGCCAAGGGCATAGAATGCACCCTTCACTGCCGCCAATTCACGAGCCCTGGGGTAGCGGATGTACCTGTTTCGGTACAGCATCATGGCTGCCAGTACATCCCTCAGCACCTTGCTGAACATGGGCTGGGACATCCCTCCTCCAATGCCCACTGTGTGCTGGAATGACCCAGTGGCGAAGAAATGCATGGCGGCCATCACCTTAGCCGTGGGGGTGACAGCAGTCGGATACACCCTGCGGGGACGGAGATGGGGTTCTAACATGGCACACAGTCGATGCAGGGTTGGCCTGTCCAGCCGAAACTTCCTAATAACCTCTGTATCGTCCATGTCCGCCAGCAATTGGTATGGGCGGTCAATGTTCGGTCTCCGCCTAGGGACAATGGCAGAGGACACATGTCAAAGCAACACGACACATAGCAATTTCGCATACACATCACTGACATGACTGAGCAAGCACATGAGCCACAGCCCAGCTGTCAAGCTGGGACGGCACGGCCACAATACACTTACACAGGTCTCCCAACAATGGCAATGGCTAGTGATACAAACCACTGCCATGTGCATGCACATGGGGATCTAGGCCCCAATGACTTGCGGGGCGTGCTGATGGGGACTGACTGCATATCCGTCAAGCGGCAACGCCACGGCAACATGAATGTCTGCTGAGCATGGAACTGCTTCCGCGGCTGGATGAGTATGGCACACGACGATGACGATGTGGGCACAGGCTGAGCGGCCAAAACAAGTGGGACCTGTGGCACGAGGGGATATGAGACAGTAGTAGGTGTCAGCACTGCACCCTATGTACAGCACTGTACGGATCACACCTCCCGAAACATTGACAGGTGTCCACATTGACAGCCCCATGCCAAGACGGCTGTGTGCTTGCAGTCACACGTCACAGGTGAGAGGTTACATTGCACGTGCCAGGTGGCAGACGTACATAGTGGGAGCTGGCATGTGTGTGCATGTGTCTCCTGTTCAGGATCCACCAGATGGGCGCTGACTCTGTACTGACCATTGGACACAGCATGTTCCGTGGAAGGCTTGTGTGTGTGGGATGGTGGCACTGGATGTGCCTCCGTTGGGTTGGGGGCCATGCACAGGGCGGGTACGTCGATGATTGCGCATTGTTGGTCACGGTGGGTGCACCAACTGAAGATGTGTTGCCCTGTGTTCAATTCCTATGTCCGCATGATGATGGACTGTAGATGTGGGCAGACTACACATTGGTCGATGTGCTGTCTATATGCATGTGCCTTCACACCAGGCACAGCTGCCCCTGCACATGTGACCCCTGCTGGACTCGCTGCTGGGTCTGTGGAGCTGATGCACCTTCTGCGCGTGGGGCGGACAGCTCTCCTCACTTCCCTCATTGCGCATGTCATGACTGGTGTCCACATTGACAGCCCCATGCCAAGACGGCTGTGTGCTTGCAGTCACAGGTGAGAGGTTACATTGCACGTGCCAGGTGGCAGACGTACATAGTGGGAGCTGGCATGTGTGTGCATGTGTCTCCTGTTCAGGATCCACCAGATGGGCGCTGACTCTGTACTGACCATTGGACACAGCATGTTCCGTGGAAGGCTTGTGTGTGTGGGATGGTGGCACTGGATGTGCCTCCGTTGGGTGGGGGGCCATGCACAGGGCGGGTACGTCGATGATTGCGCATTGTTGGTCACGGTGGGTGCACCAACTAAGATGTGTTGCCCTGTGTTCAATTCCTATGTCCGCATGATGATGGACTGTGGATGTGGGCAGACTACACATTGGTCGATGTGCTGTCTATATGCATGTGCCTTCACACCAGGCACAGCTGCCCCTGCACATGTGACCCCTGCTGGACTCGCTGCTGGGTCTGTGGAGCTGATGCACCTTCTGCGCGTGGGGCGGACAGCTCTCCTCACTTCCCTCATTGCGCATGTCATGTCTTTGCCGCAGGTGACATGGATCATGGAGGGCCCACATGTACGCGTGGGTAGGCTACACATGATTGTACACTGGTCGCCACCCCCAGTCAGTGTTTCGAATGGGAAGGTTGTCGTGCTGGTGGTATGTTCGATGTGGCGGATGGGCGGGCCTAGGTGCGGGCTTACATTCCGGACATGGGGGGTAGTTGGATTGGCGACTAGTTGCAGTACACACGGGACACGTCTCTTCCTTTCCACATCTGGGTCATCCCTTGTACTTACTGACAGTGATACAGTCATCTTCGCCCCAGCCCTCATGTCCTCCCCTCGCTCCCCCAATATGCATGCTCACCTGCGAGGCTAGCGCCTGCACAGGCAGCCCCAAGCTCGCACCAGAGAGGGCAAGGAGTGTATGTGTGGGTCCAGTTGCACGAGTGGGCTGTCTCAGGGTATGATGTGTGGCGGGACGCCGTCCACCTGCGTGGTGCCCCAAATGGAGACCCGGCCTGCATGGACTATGCATCACAGTCTTCGCCTTCCGGATCCGCCACCTGCGACACCCAGTGGCTGTGGCTGCCCTTGCGGCCAGGCCGCGTCCGTCTGCGGCTGATGGCCCACACATTCACTCTTTGGCCTCTCTGGGGAGGGCTCGGGGGTGGTGGCGCACGCGCTTGCACTTAGTCGCAATGGCATGTGGCGTGGTTGGTATGATGGGCAATGGATGGGATGGTGCGAGCCACCTCCCATGACGTCAGTGCTGCTCGTGCTGTGGTGCGTCCCCCTACACTTCCATTTGACTTGTGCCATGCTAGACGTTGAGGTTCTATTGCCTGCGTGATATGACCAGGAGGAGCGCGAGGAGACCTCTCACACACCATGCTCCACTGCCGTCCCGTGCCCTGTATCGCCTGTGCGGATTGACTATGTTGGGGTTACACCTGGTCGACTGGGGCTGTGTGTGCCTAGTCAAGGGGCATGGCGGGCGCACAACAGGATACAGCTTGTCCACAGAGGGTGGGCTGAGGTGCGCCTGGTACCGCTTTGTACGTGTGCCCGGCTGCTGTGCACACACGTGTTCACTCCCCCCCCGACAGGTGTCCTCTCACAATGCCCAGGGAAGCGGTGGTGTACTGTTCATGACCCCTCCCAACACGGCGTGCTCCAACTTGGCATGTGCGCATCTACCCGTCACACCCACCCACCTGAGCACTGCGTCCATACGACTTCACACGACACATGTGTGTCTTCCACAGTAGTGCTACTCATTTGCGTTGACATCCAATACCAGTGGACTACATGGTCATGTCACGACTGCCGTGTACTTCACATACTCTCATCCTCTCTCATTCGTACTTGTGAAATGAGTCAGCGGAGACAGTTTTGGTTTCAAACATTATATTGAGTCTTCTGTCCTCTGTGATGCAGTATAGTGGACACTACTGGCAGCGGAATACATGTTGAGGATATACTGAGCATGATTGCAAATGGGATAGGGTGTGGGGTTACATGTGATTGGCTGTTGCATGTGGGATGTGGGCTTCAGAGTGACATCTGCTTGGCCAAGGCTGTGCTAATGTACATTTACGTATAGCTGCGGAGCTGCGGACTTTGACACAGACGGTATACATGTAGCCTACCAGACCGCTTGGCATCATGGGCACAGTCCATCTCAGTTCCATGTGACAGGTTTGCTGCGGTTGTTCCTCATGCACGCGTGCATGTGAGATGACATCAGGGCATGTGCTTGCGTGCATGCAGCGGCGTGCCACTTGTTGTTGCACTGTGGTGGTTACTGGACATGTCACAGTCACTGGGGTCGTGTTGTTGTTGTATGCACTTGTCGTCCATGCAAAGGTCCTGGTATGGGATTCCCGGGGCGGGGGTGGGAGGGGTGCAGCACCCACAGACTCCAGGCGACCTATTCATGTCCACTGAGCGGTGTGTGTGTCCATGTGCGCTGGATCCATGTCGTGTCCTGGTTGTTCGTGCAGTTCCGTCCATGTGGGTGCGATACACAGAGCCCATGCCACTGCCTCCCACGATGCATGCGGTGTTCCTGGATGTGATGGGGAACAGTGTGCATGTCCCGGTCATATTCGATGTCATGGCGATGTCGTTGATGGTGTGGTTACAGTTGCCGGTCGTTTGGTATGGCTGTTGTGGTGGTGACTGGCCAGTCCGTGCGGAAGCTAAGCATGGGTGCGGGGTTGGACATCATAGGTCACTCGGGGAACCTGCGTTGTGGTCCGACGAATTTACAGGTTGTCAGGTATGCGATGCCGTCCAGCAGGGCTTCCATGTCATTGGTGGTGTACATGTTTGCCAGCCAATGTAGCGGATGGTGGCTGTCAAGGTGTTGTTCGTAAGTTGTCCCTTGGAGGACCATGATGGGGCATGCTGGGTGACATTCGATGTAGCTGTTCTCGATGATCCGTCGTGTGGAGGCACAGTGGTCCCATTTCAGTGCGGGTGCGATGTTGGCCACATACGCCATGCCCCCATAGGCAGAGCAGGCCCTGTCGTGTGCGTCCAGAGGGAGGAGTAGTGGTAGCAGGTCCGCCTTCAGACATGCCGGGTTGGAGAGGCATATCTCGACGGGATGCTGGTAGGGACACCTCCAACAGTAGAAGACGGGCATGACGCAGCTGAACAATGTGATGCGGTAAGTCAGTCGGTAACTTACGTTCAGCAGGGACAGGAGATCGCATCCCAATGTATGGAACAGGTTGGTTTTGTACAGCTTGAGCTGTTCGGCGTAGTTGGGTAGGTGTGTTGCGGTTGCCATTTCGCAGCGGTTTGTTGAGGTGGCGTGCTCCGGCTGTGTGTGCAGTCTGCAATGTGCACGCTCCGAGGTTGCTGTGAGCTCTGTGTAGTCGTAGGGAGACAGGACTTGTATTCTGTTGGCTTGTTTGGAGGACACGGGCCCTCTTCCCACATGCTTCTCAGACAGTTCAAGGTCAGTGATGTGTGACTCCTTCCAATTAACTTGCATGTGGCCGACATGGGGGAGTGTTTTCTTCTTTCTTCCCCGTCCGTTGTGTGCTTCTGTGATATGCGCTATCTGCCCTGTGGTCGGTCTCTCGGCATGCCTGTGTTGGTCTATTCTTGGACAATGGCTGTATTCACCGGCTTCTGTCGTAGGGCTGTGGTTTCGGAGTTGGAATGGAAGGTCATTCAGTGCTGTCTGCTCTCCCTTGTGTGGGCGGCAGGCTGCCTTTCCGCTCTGCGTTGGGCCTTGTGTGTGAATGTTATTCTTGGGCCACCTGTTGTCGGTCCCCGGGCTCTTTGGTGTTCCGTTTTATATGTCTTGTTCATATGTGCAGGGTGGTATGGGTGTTTCTGTGTGGTACTGGCGTTCCTCTTCCCGAAGGGGCCCTGCTTCTCCTAGTTGGTGTTGCCGCCGCTGTGTGCTACGCCATGTTTGTTACACTGGGGGTGTGTCCTGCTGTTGCGTGTCTTCACTGACATGTATGCGTCGGTTGTGTGGCGTTGGGTGTTGTCCGTGAATTGGGCGTTGGGGACATGTCTGTGGCAGGCCTGTCACGTGTCATGTGCGTTCGGGGTGGGGCTGATGTGTGTGCTGCTTGGTTGTGTCCCTGTGTCTGTGTGCGACGCATGCATGGCGCTGCGGTTGGCCTCTGCGTTGTGCGCATGTGTGGCGGCGTCATCGGCGCTTTGGGGCCGTGACGGGGTCGTTGGTTCCTAGTCCCAGGTGGTGTGTACACATGTGTTCCGCGATGTTACGATTTGGCCTGTGTGTCATATGTGGATGCAATGGTGGATGTGTAGTGTACACGCGCTGGTGGGGGTTGTCCTCTTTTTCCGCCCTTGCACTGTGTGCGCTGTTTGCGTGCACTTGTTGTGTGTGTGCCTACCTGCGTCTCCGCGGTACGTTGCGTCCTTGGTGGTGCATCAGCAAAAGCATGGGGAGGGCCTGCAGTGCTGGATTCATGCTCGGGGAGCCGCTTCTTCGTTGTCCGTGCTCGGCATCCGTGTTACCGCTTCGGTTTGTCGTACGGTATCTCTTGGCCATGGGAGCCGTTTGTTTGCGGCATCGTAATTTATGCGCCGGGCGGGACGTGTTTCGTCGGACGGTGTGTGTCAGTTAGCTGCGCCGCTATGTGTACGGGCGCACTTTGATGGCGGACGGTGTTGCTGGCTTGCCGGCGGTGTTTGGCCTACTTTTCGCATCGTAATTGGACGGGCGTGTGGACTGCTGCGTGCCGGCGGTAACTGGTGCTTTTTGCATCCGCCAGCACGGCGGTGGTGCTTCCGCCCGCCATCGTAATGTGCCCCATAGATATTTAAAATGTACAATTTCAAAAATAATAAATGACTACTTAAAAAATCACAAAATACATACACAAACATAATTTTAAAATCTCCCCAACCTTTTTCCCATAAACTCAACATCCTGCTAGTAAAACTGCTTAAACATTTTTAATTAAAAGCTTTTTAAAACGAATACAAGGGGCATGGCCAAGATGATAAATGGATGAGATGCATTCTCCTGTCTCTCCATCACCGCTGATCATTAGCACCGGTAAGCACCATCCTGTTTTGTTTCTTTTGCTGAGGCATGTGCTGTGGCTGATGGGGTGAGGCTCTGCCCCCATTTTGGATGATCCTACATGCACTGGGGGCGCTCTGCGACTATGGGGCCGATTCCGATCTCGGCCGGTAGGGCTCCGAATCGGATTCGGCTTAACCGGATCCGATTCGGAGCCCTATTTCCCGACCGATTCGTACGCGCGTCCGGGCGAGCGAGTACGATGCGAAATCGCCGACCGACTCGTCCGGGCGTCCCGACCGCTCTGACCGACTCGTTCCCGGGTCGAACCGCACCGACCGACTCGCTCGGACTCGACTCGCACCGCGCAATGGAGACGTTCCCCGGCCGGGTAAGTACGATGCGCGCCGCGAGCAGTCCGACCGAGCCGCGCACTTCGGCTCCAAAGAGCAGTCGGAGCCGTACTTTGGGGGTCCGTGTCGGACCCCCCTGTATGCGTAGCCGCGCGAGTCGCACACAGGGGGGACCCATGTGTCCCCCCTACACGTGCATGTACGGCACGACCCGCATCAACGCGTACTCGCTGTAGGGGGCGCCCTTGTTCGCGTTGTGCCCATTGAGTCAATGGGAGCCCATGTACGCGTCGTACGACTGGCTCCCATTGACTTCAATGGGAGTCCGACCGAATCGAGTCCGATGGCATACGTGCGCATCGTACTCGTTCGGTCGGGCTGCTAGGGTCCGATTCGGTCGGAAATCTCTCTGAGTCCGGCTCGGTCGGAGAGATTTCCGGCCCGAATCGGAATCGGCCCCTAAGTCGGGGACTGAGGCCTGCAAACCGTGTGGCTCCCTGGATGGCGAGGTGGCGGACATTGGAGGACCACATTAGCCAGGGCAGTGGAGGTGCCGATATGGAGCCCACAGCAGAGTACAGGCCCACTGCTCGGCTTGCCACTGATGCTAGCACTCAGCACCGGTGCTGGCCACGGTAGCAGGGGTCAAGACCGTGGCCAGACAAGACAGGACGGCCTTGCACCTCAGCATATTGGAGAAGGAGATCCCGGCCTGCATCAGCGACTGGCGTGGAGCACAATCCTGCTTGACATAGGGGTGTGAGGAAGACATCGGGGTTGGTGGCCCCCCTCTCTCTTCACTCCCACGGGGGCCTGGCCGGGGATAGGCGGGGCTCCGTGGCTCTGTTGCCTGAGACCTTACGTGGTGGTGCCGGTTTGCGGAAGTGGTGGACAGCCTCCGGACTGGAGCTGCGCCAAGAGCTTGGAGCTCTCATCGGGTGGACCCCATGGAAGGTGCCATGCCCTGGCTGAGCTTGCTGTGTGGACCAGGGTTGGCACCTGGCCTTTTGACGAGGCAGCTTGGGCGGAGAGGTCCGCCCTGACCAACGAACTGTCCTCATGTGTGAGTAGTTGTGCTACGAGGGGCTTTTCTGGAAACCAAGAGGGGAGTGGATGTAACCTGCAGGCCCCAAGTGTTGTTTACCCCCGGATCCGGCTGCACGGGCTCTCCAGCCTTTTTACTAGGAGGGCCAGCATGCCACACCATTTGCAAGTAGTCCTCCAAGCTTTACATTCTGATTCTTCAGCATTGGCCCTCTTGAGGAGCCCAGGTGTATCATTGATCTGAGCCCCGGTCCCGGGGGACGTGGGGCCCAAGCTGAGTCTGGGGATAATGCTGCTCTGTAACGGCCGCCACCCATAAAACAACTATAATTGCTTCTCCCTGCATTGCTTGAGGGGTGGCCCCCTGTTCGGGCCCTTGCTGTTGCCTTAAAACGGATTGGGATTGACCCCTTGGGATCCAGTAATATCCTGCAGTGGCAAATGCATTGCTGTACCGACTTATGCTGTCCCATCTTACACTATATAGGTCTGGACTCAGGGACTTAGAGAGGTGCCTGACTGGCTCTGTATACATTCCCTACCTGAATTAAGAACTGGGCTACTACACCCCCACTGAGGACCTCATATTAGCACCTTCAGTATTATTTGCCTAACCAGCCCTGGGCCCAGCTTTCCTCTGGAGGGTCTCTCTATCCACTCCCCTTCAGGTAGAGTGGCCAGCAATCTAGAGCAACTTCGACGCCTGGCGGAGAGGCCCCGGTGCTTTCCCTCTAAGGGTTTCGTTTGCTATCCTACACTTGGCATAGATGTGACAGGATTCCCATTATGTCCTCCGTAAGATCTAAAAAGGATCGCTCTCTGATGGACATGCTTATAAAACCCATAGGCGCAGCCAGCACTTCAAAACCACTCACGCCCAACACGGACCAGCATTCGGAATCAGACGGGTCCGTGACAAAATCATTCTTGGCATCGCTTTTCACATTTCTCCATGAGGACCATGCACACCATGAAAACTCAACTCTCTGCAGATTTGAAAGAAGTCCGCCATGAACTAGAGGAAGTTGGGGACAGGGTGTCCGCAATGCAAGAGCGAGAAACTGGGAGAGACGTGGACCTTAAAATGATGCAGCAGGAAATCCTCTGTCTGAAGGAACAACACATTGACCTTCAAGCCCATGCTGAGGATCTGGAAAATCCGTCCTGTCGGAATAATATATGTATTGGAGGGGCTCAAGCAGAGGGAGGTGACCTGAAGGAGTATGTTGGGGCCCTCTTCCCCCACATCCTGGGGTCCCCTGAGAGCACCGAGATCCAAATGGATCACATTCACTGTGTGGGCTTACCAAAACCCAGTAATGCTCCTGCAGAGGACATTCTTACTTGTGTACACGATTTTCAAGTTAAAGAGTCCATTCTACGCAAAGCTCAGGAGGTTCACCCGCTACAAGTTAGGGTCCAGTCTCCTGTTCTCTACCAGGATTTATCAGTGATAGCCCTTCAGAAACATAGAGATTTCCGCCCATCACAGCGCACTTTGGTGAAAGCGGAATATCATATTAGTGGGGCCACCCGTTTCACATTATATTTCGCCATAAAGGGAATCTGTTGCAGTTACGATCCCTTAGGGAGGCACTTAATGTTCTAGGTCTCATGGACTCAGTAGCTGCTGATGGACACACCAGTCCCTCTATTGACAGGGGTCGCAGAAACCAATGGTGGCACAAGAACAAAGGAGCCTCTGTGAGACGCAAACCCACTACGGTCACCATTGCCTAGGAGAGACAACCTGTACTTTCCACAAATTACTGGCTCTCCTGTACATTCTGACATTCCCTGACGACAAGGATTCATGCTTCTACTCATTTTGTTTCTGAGCAGGAGTGCTTCTTTGGGACAGGGCAGGGAGGGGGGCCCATACACATTGTTGGGTCTGTTTGGTCTGCACCTCCCTGTGGGGCTTTCCACTCAGTGAGACTTGAGGTCCTCTCTCCCCTTTGCCTGATCCATGTTTCCTCTCCTGCTTTCCATTTGACTGACTTATGTAATTGTTACCATGTTACACAATCTGGTTAGGTCAGTTTCGATGTTTTTTTTGTTTTTTTGCTCCTCCCCACTTTTTCTTTTCCTCAGCGCTTTGTTTTTTTCTTTCTGGGTGTTCTTTTCTACAGGTGATATTTTATAGAATTATTGCTCATTCTAGAGCTTGGGAGTGTTAGACAGCTTTCTCTCATAGTATGCCCCATTGCAGGAACTAAAAGTACTTTCAATGTTCAGGGTTTGAACAACCCTGTTAAGCGGGTAGCAGTACTTACCCTGTTGGATCAATCTGGCAGTGACATTGGCATCCTGCAAGAAACCCACCTGCTTTCCAAAGATACACATAGAATGCACTCACGATGGTTTCCCCGTCAGATATTGTTCTCTTGTCCCTCTAAAAAGAATGGAGTAGCCATACTCCTCTCTAAGAGGTTCAGAGGGGAGGTTCTGTCTACTGTTTTGGAGATTAAGGGGCGTTTGTTGCCTGTGCAACTCAAAGTAAGCACTGTTTGTTTTACCATAGTGAATATCTATGCCCCAAATGACCATCAGGAAACTTTTATCACTAGCTGTCGTCAGTTCTCGATACACCTGATGCTGCTATTCTGGTGGGGAGAGACCTAAATTTGGTGATGGATTCAGATAGGAACAACTCTGGTCAACGTATTAGCCAAACAGGAGATTTTTCGTCAGCGGGCCTCCAATGGTTGGTAGGGACTACACCTTTTTTTTCTGCCGCCCACAAAACATATGCCCATATTGATCTCTTCTTGGCTTATCCCTCTCTGCTGACACCACCACTGTGGTTGACATTACCCCCGATCACTTTCGGATCATGCTTTCATCAAATCTCCCTCTCCTGGCTGTCCCATTGGTGACTCCGAAATTCCCTTTTGCAATCCCCGGCTACGGTTCTCTCGTGGCAGAGGTGCTTAACTGACTATCTTCAAAAGAATGACTCTGGGGCTGTTCCGCTGTCATCAGTTTGGGAGGTGCTGAAATTAGTAATGAGGGGGGAATTGATCGCCATTTCTGCTGCTGAAAAACGTAAACGCAAAGACAAAAGGCAGTTTCTGGAGCGGGAGGCGGCTGAACTAGAAGCTATTCATAAACAAACTGGGGCCCCCAGAATCTGGAGAGAGCTGTAGAAGAAGAAGAGACTTCCCCTCAAGTGCCTTGATCTTGACAGGGTGGAGTATGCTTTGCTGTGCCTGAAGAATAAATTCTGTCTCTGGAGTGATCGATGCAGGCGAATGCTTGCACACCATCTCAGAAGCAAAATCCATTCTGTCACAGTGAAAGAGATTTGCCTTAACAGCTCCACAATGCTTCCGTCAGACACAGAGATTGCCTCAGCTTTTCCGGCATTCTATGGCTCCCTTTACTCTGCCTCTGACGGCCCCGTCGGGAACCCTTCTCAGTTCCTGGACAGTGTAACCCTGACACCACCATCAGAGGCGGATATGCGTGACCAACCCATACGTTTGGACGAGGTGATCTCGGCGATTGCCTGGCTCAAGACTTCTAAATCCCCAGGCCCTGACGGCTTTACCACCTTACTTTATAAAACCTTCTGTTCTGACATTGTGCCTGTACTGACTCAGCTCTATAACTCATTCCTGGATTCCGGTTCCCTAACTGACTCTATGATAGAGGGAGCTATTTCAGTGATTCCTAAACCTGGCCAGGATCCAGCACTTTGCAGCTCATATAGACCCATCTCCTTGCTGAACATAGATGCCAAGCTTTGCACTAGCATCCTGGCACGTCGCTTGAACCCTCTCATGCCGGGGTTGGTCGACCCTGACCAAGTGGGCTTTATTCCGACACGGCAGTGTGGAGATAATATTAAACGGCTTCTGCATCTCTTAGACAAAATCCACGGGTCACAGAAGGAATCCATTGATGCAGAAAAAGCATTTGACCACGTCCACTGGCCATATCATTTTGCGACCCTTCGGTGATTCAGCTTTGGCGACCATTCATTAGATGGTCTGGCTGCATTTATAGTGCTCCGCGAGCCTATGTCCGGGTCAATGGTATGACCTCTTCTTCCTTCCCTATTCTTCGGGGAACACATCAGATGTTGCCCTCTTTCCCCTCTTCTTTCCGCTCTTTACATGGAGCCGATGGAGCAAAGGTTCAGGGATAATCCAGCAGTCACAGGGATTCCATTTGGCTCAGACCGGCATTCAGACAAAATATCAAGTCAGTAATATCGACTGGCACAATTATCGAGAAGGAAATATCATGGCACAGAAATAACGTGAGCAAGAATATCTTGTACAAGAATATCGATTTTAAGGTAAGTAATATCAATGTTAAAAATATTGTTGATAATTTTTGATTATTTTTGTGTATTTTAATATATATATATTAATTGTATATGTTTTAAAATGTTTGTTTGAATATTGTTTTATTATGGTTTGTAAATTAATAGTAGTTTTTAAATTTAATGTAATCGTTTTTTGTTATTTTTAGTACAGTAGCGGGGTTGTGTGGTTTATAGGGGAATAGGTTGGGAAGTAAATTAATTAAAAATAACTAATACCATTTTTTTAATCAATATTAATTATTTAATTGATAATTATTTATGTTAATTGTAGAATTATTATTTAGTTAAGTTTTAGGTGTGGGTTGTGGATTTTGTAGGGTATATGTTGGGAAGTAAATTAATTATAATTAATTAATACATATTTTTAAATTAATATCAATTATTTAATTGATAATTATTTATGTTAATTGCATAATTGTTATTTGTTGTTTATAAGTTTTAGGTGTGGGTTGTGGGTTTTGCTGGGGAATAGGGTGGGATGTAAATTAATTATACTTAATCTATAATACATTTTTTATTTTTATTAGTTATTTAAATTATAATTATTTATGTAAATCGTATAATTATTTTGTTTGTTTGAGGGGTGGGTTTTGTGTTTTGTAGAGGTATAGGGTGGGAAATTATTAATTCTAATGTAATAATAATTAATTCTTAATTATTCATAATTATTAAATTGACAATTATTTATGTTAATTGTATAAATATATTTTTTTTATTTAAATTTAACATGTGGATTGTGTGATTTGTATGGGTACAGGGTGGGAAGTAAATAATTATAAATATTTAAAAATGATTTATTATTATAAATAATTGTTTAATTGATAATTACTTATGTAAATTGTGTAATATATATTTTTGTTTGGGTGTTTTGTGGTTTTTGTATGGGTAAAGTATATGTAGTAAATGATAACTAAAAAATATTGTTTATTTTTAATATTGGTTTAAATGATAATTAATTATGTATATATGTAATTAAACTATTGTTTCGGTTATATGTGTGAGTTGTTTTACTAGGGGTAAAGGGTGGGAAGTTAATTATATATAATTAAAGTATTCCTACTTAATTAGTGATATTAATTATTTAATTAATTATTAATTATGTAAATTCTTTAATTTTTTTTTAAAATTTATATGTTAGGTGTGGGCCGTTTATTTTGTATGGATAATGGGTGGAAAGGTAATTAAATGTAAATGTTTTGTTAGTAGTTAATTAGCAATAATATTTTAATAGATAATTAATTATGTAACATGTGTAAATAATATCAAGTTAAATATACATTTTAGATGTGTGTTAGAGGTATAGGGTAGAAAGTTATGTCAGTAATAAAAAAATAAAAAGAGTAACTTTTTTATTGTAATTTATTATTGTATGTGTTGTTTTATGCTTTATAATTGTAAATAATATTGTATTTATTGGTTGTTATCATTTTGATAATAGATTTTGGTATTTTGATAAAAATAATAATTGCATTAATTTATAGCATGACTGGAGTGGGAATAGTACATTTTACCCCTCTGCAATCCAACACTTTCCCTACTGTTGTATTGACTGGAGTAGGAAAAATACATTTTTCCCCTCCGTAATCCAACACTTTCCCTACTGTTGCATTGACTGGAGTGGGAATAGTAAATTTTTCCCCTCTGCAATCCAACACTTTTCCTACTGTTGCACTCATTAGAGTGGGAAAAGTAAATGTTACCCCTCTGACATCCAACACTTTACCTACTGTTGCATTGACTGTAGTTGGGTTTGCAAATTTTACACCTCCTGAGTTTGAAACTTAGGGGGTCATTACGATGGCAGGTGGATCGCCCCCGCCGGCGGTAGTCACCGCTGGCCCGGCGGGGGCGATCCGCCCGCCATCCACACTTCAAAGACCCCCCGCCATATTATTATGGCTGGGGGGTCCACGGCGGACGGAAAGACCGCCCGCCGCTTTTCCGCCGGTCGACTCGTCGACCGGCGGAAAACATGGTTAATATGGTGGCGGTGTCTGCAAGACACCACCATCCATATTACGATGTCTGCGGAGATCAGCCTTTCCATGGCGGCGTTGCTGCCATGGAAAGGCATGTGGTCTTTGCCTTTGGGGGCCCGTAGTGGGCCCCCAGAAAATTGGGGGGGGGTGGGGGGTGCACATGGAGGGTACCTATGGTACCCCCCTGCATTGGCATGGACAAAGTGGCAGGCACCACGCGGTGCCTGTCACCTTGTGCATGCCAATGACCGACATCTATTCCCAGCATTGTGGCGGGCGGTGCTGTGAGCACTGCCCGCCACAATGCTGGGAATAGGGGTTGCCACCGCCACAGTGGCGGTGGCATCCTAATTTCAGGTGCAGGACCGCCGCACCCCTTGCGGACGGTCCCGCATTCCGTTACAGTGGCGGGCGGACTTTGTCCGCCCGCCATCGTAATGACCCCCTTAGTCTACTATTTCTAAGTTGTAGTGGGTATAGTATATGTATTAATTTAAAAAACATTTAGTTTACTTTATATTGTTTAAACGTATATTAATATGTTTTTAGTTATTTCAATTATAATATTTAAAATTATTAATGTTTTTAATATGTTATTTATTTTTATTAAATTCACCATTTTTATTTTGTTTGAGTTTTTCATTTGTAATTAAAATGAATTGTTTTAAAATATTTTGAGGCTTATTACGATGTCAGTCGGAGTTGCCTCCGACTGACACCGTCTCAGTCTCTGGACCGACTGGCCTCCGGCCGGCGGTTCCGACCGCCTGATTACGATGCGACTGAACACTAGTCAGTCGCATACTCCCATTTCTCTATGGGAGCTTGTGTTACTAGCAACAGCAGAACCATAGGGGCGGGATGGCTACCACCAATGCCATACACACCCATAGGGTGCTGGATGCCTACCACTACCACCACCCCTACTCAGGGGGGCCTGGATGCCTGTCACTACTACCATCCCCACTCATAGGGGGATGGATGCCTACCACTACCACCACCCCTACTCAGGGGGGCCTGGATGCCTACCACTACCACCACCCCTACTCAGGGGGGCCTGGATGCCTACCACTACCACCACCCCTACTCATGGGGGGCCTGGATGCCTGTCACTACTACCATCCCCACTCATAGGGGGATGGATGCCTACCACTAACACCACCCCTACTCATGGGGGCCTGGATGCCTGTCACTACTACCATCCCCACTCATAGGGGGATGGATGCCTACCACTACCACCACCCCTACTCATGGGGCCTGGATGCCTGTCACTACTACCATCCCCACTCATAGGGGGATGGATGCCTACCACTACCACCACCCCTACTCATGGGGGCCTGGATGCCTGTCACTACTACCATCCCCACTCATAGGGGGATGGATGCCTACCACTAACACCACCCCTACTCAGGGGGGCCTGGATGCCTGTCACTACTACCATCCCCACTCATAGGGGATGGATGCCTACCACCCACACCACCCCTACACATAGGACGGGTAATGCATGACACAACCAGCATACTCCAACATAAGGAATGTCTGAAAAATATATCCCACCAACACCATGACAAGCGCGTGTAGTCCGTGTCAAAGCCTTCAACACTGAACATGACATTGAGCATACAATGTGACCCCCTATCACATGTGTCACACATAAATGTGTGTGGCCTCCACAATGCAAGCAGACCATGACCACTGTGGGAATGGGGTATAACACCCCATCATCACAGTGACCAAAAGGTAAGTGTGGGGTCCATAGCTGAAGCCCAATTGAACATTGTGGCAATGGGGTCTAAACCCCCATCATCACAGTGACCAAAAGGGAAGTGTGGGGTCCATCGCTGAAGCACATTTTGAACATTGTGGCAATGGGGTCTAAACCCCCATCATCACAGTGACCAAAATGTAAGTGTGGGGTCCATACCTGAGGCACATTTTGAACATTGTGGCAATGGGGTCTAAACCCCCATCACCACAGTGACCAAAAGGTAAGTGTGGGGTCCATAGCTGAAGCACATTTTGAACATTGTGGCAATGGGGTCTAATCCCCATCACCACAGTGACCAAAAGGTAAGTGTGGGGTCCATAGCTGAAGCACATTTTGAACATTGTGGCAATGGGGTCTAAAACCCCATCATCACAGTGACCAAAATGTAAGTGTTGTCATGGGAAAAGCTGCAAATGCCAAACAGCATGGATGATTCCTGGTCACAGAACAACAAACACATCTGTGGCATAGTAGTGCTTGTGTCCCATAGCAACATAGATTGGGTGAGGAAAACAGTGCAGTGCAAATAAGATATACCTTTGGCCATGTGCAGACAAACATCACCCATGGGGGCTGACATTGTCAACATTCGTCAATAACACAATGACAGAAGTGACCATCATAATGCAGCCCCACATATCTGCACCAATGGACACACAAATGTAGATATCCTGTGGAGACTGTAGATGTCAGGTGAACAAATACCATACCATGGCAGCAATGGGACATACAAACCATGATCATTGTGCTGACTGATGACCTAGGAGTCCCAGAGACAGCAGGGGAACCCACCAAACAACATACAGCCAATGGCACACTAAAGATATGCCAATGCAGTGGTGCAGATGCACAAACACAAACAGGCAGCCTCACACTGCATATCAAACACAACAGGTGATGGGGGTGTGCCAGTGTCCCCAGGCAACCACACAACACATGAGGAGGCCTGAATCACAATTACACAGATGTGTATATAGTGCCACACAAAAGTAACTCATGGATCGGATTCCCCTATGTGGGCAATCAGGCATTGTTAGATGAGAGGGAGCCCAAATTACACATGTCACACAAGCTTGTAGGAACAGCAAATAACACAGCAAGAGACAGACCCACCACAGCACTACCCCCAGGGACCCCACATTGTGGTGACCCTGGCCTGCATGATAATCCCACTGTGATGACAAAGCTAGATGTCGTTCACACTGTGAACCACAGTCTTGTGTCCTGAGCAACAAACTACCATCACACCTACACAAGCACAAATCAATCAGCACGGCCTGTCAGCGAAGGCCAACATGGAGGTAGGGGTCTAGCCGTGCAACAACTCTCATTTGCACACACTCAACACCACACACCTTGATCTCCACCAATGTGCAGCAGTGAAGCTCACATGGACTGGTGACATTGCACATGCACCCATGACAATCCCAGGGGTGGTGGTGGGAACTAAGGTGCAGAAACCCATCACACATGGCCAGTCAACAAGAATCGTGAATGTCTGACACACTGCACAGTACACCATACATGGGCATGATGTGAAATCCACCACAATCAATGGGATCCCGGACACAGTCACACACCAATGAAGAAGTCAAGGTCACCCACAAAGAACACACATAGACAACTTCCAACATTGCAGCTCTGACCCTGAGGAGTGGCAGCAGTCACACACACAACGTGTCACAATCACTGAAAGCCAACCCAAACTGTAAATTACATGACTTGTGTAACCAACAAGTGCCAAGGGGAATCCTGACTGTGTCTCATCTGCGTTTGCCCACAAACTCAGCCCTGACAGCAAACGCACCTATGGATGACACCCTGATGACCAGTAATGTGCCATGCACCCACATCCCAGAGAACCCAGTGCGAAGATTTGGGGGGAACATAGGTCAACTCAGCAAGCATCACAAACAGGAACATCACTAGGGATCCCAGCCTGCGTAGCAAAATGGAAGTGAACACACACAGACATGCTCACACAACACACACCTTGGGCTCAGGCAATGTCACGGAATTACACACTGCCATGAGTGGACTCCACTCCTGTGTAAGGAAAGCTGTGCCATACGTTGTCTCTGCAGGGCTCTATCATGTCAGCAGAACACTTGGTCACTCAGTCAACAATTAGCACAAAATGAAGGCTCTCGTCACATCAGCCTGGTCATGGGAGTGTCACCGAAATCATCTGCACAGATCCAACAAACGTGTATAGCAAGTTGCACTGATAACACAGATGAGTCCTTCCCTATTGATGCCCAAACTTGCATGTCCAGTGGAGATGGTCACACGGTCAGGGAAATAGACAAATTGAACAATGGCAAGCACAATTGATGTGCAGGGGTGTAAGCCACAGATGTGATATTGCAAATAAATGTAGGAAATCCCATTGGCAAATATTGAAAACATGACACCCTCATATTGCTACAAAGGATGACATAGCTACACACCATGATAGGACACATTCCCCCTGGACCACATGGGGTCCTGCACAGTAACACTTCATTTTCATGATATCAAAAATCACCATCACTGCAGCAAGGGCAGGGTTAGCATCATCAACATCATGTACATCTGAAGCAAAACCACCAGAGAACAGAAAGGAGCTTTATTCAGCATATGTGTGTTAAATAGAAAGTCCAGAAAAAAGACAAAGGCCAATGGCCAGTCCAACAGTAAAGTCCGAACAGGGTGACAGTGGCAGATGTCACCCTTTGCTTGCCTGCACTGCTACGGACCAGGGACATTCCCCTCGGAGGGGCATACGGGGGGCAGGCCAGGCAATGCAGGGACAGGATCAGGGCTCACCAGAAGGAGGCAGGGAAGGGGTGGCTGGTGCTGGAGAGTCACTGACAACTGCAGTGGAGGTGTCTGACATGGTGTGTGCCGGTACAACTGGGGGGCATGAGTCAGATGGTGTGGGTGCCGGCACGACTGCAGTGGGCTCGCCAGATGGAGTGGACATGTTCCCCACTGCAGTGCCCAAGTCAGATGGGGTGGTAGTGGACTCCACTGCAGTGCCTATCTCCAGGGGAGTAGAATGGGGTTCAGGTAAGGTGGGCAGGACAGAGGGGGAGGACACGGTCTCCACACAAGTGGCACAAACATGTGCAGTGGGGGGTGTGAGGCTGGAAGAGCAAGTGGTAGGGGGAGAAGGCCGGATCATTTTGGGGATGGTGTATCTGTGGGTGGGGGAACCTGGGGCAGGGTGTTGTGGGGGAACCTGTGTTGTGGGGGCCTGAGGGATGGAGGAAGGAGACTGTGTGGTTGAGCTGCAGGGCGGTGGCGGGGTCTTGCTCTTCTGGGACCGGGGGGACTTGCGTGTGGGGGCCTTAGTTTGTCTGTGCCTGGGGGAGGGTGTCCGGGGGTGAGGGGCACTCCCCTCTGTGTGGGTGGACTTCCTCTTCCCCCTGTATGCTGGATCAACTGGATCAGAGGGGAAGAGGCCGAGGTCACAGAGGAAGAGCTGCTGTTTAGGTGGGGTTGCAGGTGAGGCAAGGGAAGGGGTCTTGGAGGGAGAGGATTTGGAGGACTGCGGAGTGACTGTGGATGCCTGTGTGTGTGTCTGTTCCCCATCCCCTGTGGGTGTGGTATCAGTCCCCTGAGGATGCTTGCGTGCATGTTTTGCCTTTGTGCTGGGTGTTTCTGTGCTGCTCGTGTCTGTGTGTTTGGGTGATTGTGCAGGTGTGCATGTGCTTGGGACAGGTAGGGTGCCAGGAAGTGTGGATGGGGCAGAGGTAGGAGGGGTGAGGGACTGTTGGAGGAGGGACACTGCTGCCGTCAGGGAGGAGTCCATGGACTTATTGCTCCTCTGTAGGGCAGACATGCCAGATGAGATGCCCTCCATGAACGACACCAGCTGTGTCAACAGAGTGGTGTGTGCATGGAGGACACTCAGCATTGCTGTCTGCCCTACATGGAGCTGGCGAAGTAAGTACACAGACTCCTCACTCAGGGCAGCAGGGGACACAGGGGCAGGGGGTGCGGTGCCTGGCATGAAGGAGACACGCTCCCGAACACGGGAGCCTCCACGGACCTCTGGAATGGGAGCCGATGGGAGGGCGGTGGTGGTGGTGGTGGTGGTGGCGGGGCCAGCCATACTAGCTGTGGTTTGGTGGCTGCTGACACCCACCTCCACAAGGGAGTCATCCTCTGAGCTGCTGTGGTCCTCAGCTGAGGTGGATGGTGCTGAGGACTCCTCGGTGTGGCTCCCCTCGCCCTCCGTGCCTCTGGGTCCCTCCGACCACTCATCGGCTGCTGACCCAGTCTGGCTCTGCAGCTCCTCCTGGTCCGTGGAGCTGTCCCCTCCTGTGGCCGTGGATGTATCTGCAAACAATTAGGGAAACAGACAAACATCAGTCACCTGCACTGACCACACACACCACAGTAAGTACAGCACATTACAGAGCAAGCCCTGGCATCCTTAGTTGAACATTGCCAAAAGTGCTCACACAGATTAGGAGAAGCCAATTGTCAGTCTGATGGTCAACCATGGCACTCACACCCCTCCTGGCCTTTGAAGTAGGGTTCTGTTCTACCATATAACACAGACCTATGTACCTTTCTGCTCTGCCCATGAAACATGGCACTCCCATATAGGCCCCACCAGTCAGGCCCTGATAGATGACCTAAGTTGTCAATTTTTCTTTTAGCCTTTTAGTACCTGTCACAGTGGTCCACACCCCCTTAGATACATACACTTAGGCCCAAGCCCTCACAGTGGTCCACACCCCCTTAGATACATACACTTAGGCCCAAACCCACCTCCTTAGATGCACACACACATGTAGGCCCAAGAGGCCACTGCCTCTTGCTATCATTTTTTAATACAACAAATCTTGTAGGCCTTTCTGACCTGACAGCAGGGACCTGTGCCATCCACCGCGGCACCAGCCCCCCCCTTGAAAATTTCCACAGTCACAAGAATAAGGTTAGCCCACACGTACGTGACACTCTGCTGGTACATCTTGCTCTTTCACAAGCAATGTTTGCAATATTTTAACTTATGAAACTGTCCACGCTTGCTCAACTGAAACTGAAAAGGCGGCTACGTGACAGAGAAATAATATATGAAATCTTAATTTCTGAGCATCTTACGGTAAAAGTTATCTTTTTCTTATGTTTGTGGTCAAGAGCACCGACCACCTGCTAAAAGCCCCTGTTTTCACCATGATACCACTTCTCTGTTCTTCAAAAACTTTCCACAGTTACTGTAAGCGTGCGGTCAAGGACCCACGTCAGGGCCCACGTCAACTGTGGGTAGGAGTTCTGCATTAAGCCATATAAAAGGTTTGCACCCATGTCCACGCCCTGAACTCTTCATACCAGTGCATTGCATGGGGAGGGTTCCCGGTCGGCCGTTCTCCTGATCTTGGGCCTAGAACTTCTACTCTCAAGGTGGTAATGCTCTTTTCTGATTGCTAGCCTTTTGGCTTTGTCAGCCTCTCTAATTTAGCTCATCCACACCCAATTCATTGCATTTATCCTAGCTTAAACTGTTTAGCCTTGGATGGTTCTTGCTCTCTTATTTAAGATTTGCCTTCTAGGCGCTTGCCTATTCATGATCCCTCTTTTAGACTTGCCCCATAGGCTGTAGCTCACTGATAGATAGTTACATCGATCTTTGTGCTTCACTTAAAATATGATTTGTAATATTGTTGATGCTTTCATTTTCATCCTGCTCATGTGTTGACGAGCAGCATTAAATGAACAGTTCTCGGTGTTACTGAATTGCTTAACAAAGTGCCACTGTATTTCACACCGTTGTTCCTTCTTTTCAAGTGAACGAGCAGAGTGCGGGTCGTGCTCTCATGAGCCGGTAAGCAGAAGGGTGTGACCACCCATTTACCCTCAAACAGCTTGCACCCATCTGTCTGGTGCCTGTCGGATGGTAATACCCCAGGGTGGACACATGCACCACCTACCCAGTTGTTGGACATTGCAGAGAACACAGTGAAGTATGTGAACATGCACACATCACATCTCTTGCCACTGAGTCAGTACAGGTGTCCGGATAAAGGGATGGCCAGAGTCTAATTTGAAATGCATGTGAGGCATACCAGCACCAGACACCATGATGCACCCATGTCCTCATAGTCAATGCCCCAATGGGGTGCATGTTGCACATGTCACTCCCCTGCAGGATCACTCTTAGGAAGTTTAATGCCATGGCACAGGCATGCCTGCAAAGTCATACATCACTGTCTCCAGTCACATGGGCAGGGCAGCCAGCCAACAACACTCTGCACTGTGTCACAATCCTAGGTCATGGGGAATGCAAGTTCTGTAGCTGACAAGTGCACATGTCCATCCCCCACACACCACATCATCTGAACTCTTATTTGTCCACGTCATACCAATTGGACATATGGGAGACATGAAACACAACTCTCTAAACCTGAGCACCTCACAGTCTGCTGTGAATGAAAAACAGCTGCCTGAACTTCTCAGTCGCATGCACCAGTCTGCACAGT
This sequence comes from Calotriton arnoldi, assembly GCA_963921515.1. NCBI lineage: Eukaryota > Metazoa > Chordata > Amphibia > Caudata > Salamandridae > Calotriton > Calotriton arnoldi. The sequence goes on along the minus strand of CAWUFW010005915.1, from coordinate 995,214 downwards.
CAAGTGATCAAACACCTATATGTCACACAAGTATCGTCTCTCATGGTCACATCTCAGATGGCATGCTGAGCCCTAACCGATAAACACCCTAGTAGTCCTGACAACGAAGCCACAGCACAATGACACAGAGGAAGACACCTGAGGGAACATTTCACTGAGCACAACGTGTCAGCTGATACACGTGAGTGGGAGTACAGAGTGTATTGTATGCCCTGGAGTAGGCATGACTGTCCTGCTCCAAGTGAAAGAGGGATGAGCCCTGGACAGTAGGCATATGGCTAAGCATGTGTGACACACTTGATATACATACTCCTGAGGCCCAAACATTGTTCCCACCCGCAGCATGGGGGTGTGCCAAATACCCCAGGCACATGTGCTGAGTCAGATCAGCAATTGGAACACATATCAAAGTTACACGCAGATTACATGTCAGAACTCAGGCATTGTGTAAGCAATTGACCCACCCATGAAGCCCACCACAAAGGTACGGTAACAAATGCTGTCCCCCACCCTGAGCTAAGCAAAATGCAAGGACACAGTACCCAAGTGACACAATTACCAGACTGTAAGGGCCACACCTGGGTATCAGATGAGGAGTGGGCATGTCACAATTGAGGGACATGGGTCCTGGACCACAAGACTGATGTACTGTGGAGGTTTAACCAGGCCAGAGGAGGGCACATACCATGTCAGACAAAGTTCACAGTGCAGTCATGGACTCACCCCCCTCCTTGCTGCTGTCTGGCCTTCAGCTGCACATCCAGGTCAGAGAAGACCACCGCCAGGATCCGGAGCATGGGGGGGTCAGGGTCCAGTGTCCACCCCTCCTGCGAGGAGGCGACAGCTTCAGCTGGACCTTTGCGATTCTCCAGGTCCAGCCCCGAAGGTCCTGCCACCTCTTCTGGCAGTTGCGGATCCGGCGCTTGTAGTCCCCCACGGATCGTACTGCCCGGACGATGGTCAGCCAGATCTCCTGCTTCTGGTGGGCATCAACCTGTGAGGATGACAAAGTGAAAAAGGCCATTACTACACATGCAACATATCCGTGCATCACACAGTTGGATATACATGTCTCAATCACAGGGGCATATGATGTACACAGGCAGTGCAACTATGGCTATGAACAGTTTACCAGCAGTTACTAAATGGTATCATTGCCTGGGAAGTAAAACCTTGTTGGAATGCACTGTTACTGCACTATACCTGTTCAGTGCATGTAACTACACACTTTGGGGGGTGAGAACTACTCAGTGAGAATGCTAGCCAGTGGTGTGCACACTGGAAGTCTTGCTAGTCAGACAACATGCACATTTAGTGAGGCAGTGGACAGCACACTCACCTGCTCCCCTGGTTTCCCATACAGATTGCTGTACTGTGGAAGGAGGCTGTCCAGCAGGGCCTGGTTCTCTTCAGCGCTGAAGGCTGGGGCTCTCTCCACAGTACGTGCCATTGCAGTAGTCAGAGGATGCAGAGACAGCAGCAGTGTTGGTGGCAGATGTCGTCCTGGAGCATGTAGTGCAGGCAAGTGAGCTCTCAGGGGAACAGCCAGCATTATATGTGTGCTGCAGAGGCAGATACTGTCCCATGTGTCCAAAGTGATAGGTCCAAGTCGTTTGCATCTTCTGAATCTGGCCAATCCATGGAATTGCACCACTTATACACGCCCACAGCATCCTTCAAAAGTTCAACTTCATGACAACCATGAATTTGCAACATTGTTGTGGCTGGCCAACTGAATTCACTGCATCAGACTCGTTAAAGCTTCGAAAACGCGTCCGTTGCCATGCCAGACCCTAGCCAATGCGTGCGCACCGATCGGACCATTGCTGTACAATGCGTATTTCAAAAAACAACGCGTACCCGTTCACATCAAATGCAATGTCCAATGCGTGCGCACCGATCGGTCCATTGCTGTACAACGCGTACCCGCTCACATCATTTGCAATGGCCAATGCGTGCGCACCGATCGGTCCATTGCTGTACAACGCGTACCCGCTCACATCATATGCAATGGCCAATGCGTGCGCACCGATCGGTCCATTGCTGTACAACGCGTACCCGCTCACATCATATGCAATGGCCAATGCGTGCGCCCCGATCGGACCATTGCTGTACAACGCGTATTTAAAAAAACAACGCGTACCCGTTCACATCAAATGCAATGTCCAATGCATGGGCACCGATCGGTCCATTGCTGTACAACGCGTACCCGCTCACATCTTATGCAATGGCCAATGCGTGCGCACCGATCGGTCCATTGCTGTACAATGCGTACCCGCTCACATCATATGCAATGGCCAATGCGTGCGCACCGATCGGTCCATTGCTGTACAACGCGTACCCGCTCACATCTTATGCAATGGCCAATGCGTGCGCACCGATCGGTCCATTGCTGTACAACGCGTACCCGCTCACATCATATGCAATGGTCAATGCGTGCGCACCGATCGGTCCATTGCTGTACAACGCGTACCCGCTCACATCAAATGCAATGGCCAATGCGTGCGCACCGATCGGACCATTGCTGTACAACGCGTATTTCAAAAAACAACGCGTACCCGTTCACATCAAATGCAATGTCCAATGTGTGCGCACTGATCGGTCCATTGCTGTACAACGCGTACCTGCTCACATCATATGCAATGGCCAGTGCGTGCGCACCGACCGGTCCATTGCTGTACAACGCGTACCCGCTCACATCATATGCAATGGCCAATGCGTGCGCCCCGATCGGACCATTGCTGTACAACGCGTATTTCAAAAAACAACGCGTACCCGTTCACATCAAATGCAATGTCCAATGCTTGCGCACCGATCGGTCCATTGCTGTACAACGCGAACCCGCTCACATCTTATGCAATGGCCAATGCGTGCGCACCGATCGGTCCATTGCTGTACAACGCATACCCGCTCACATCATATGCAATGGCCAATGCGTGCACACCGATCGGTCCATTGCTGTACAACGCGTACCCGCTCACATCAAATGCAATGCGTGCGCACCGATTGGACCATTGCTGTACAACGCGTATTTAAAAAAACAACGCGTACCAGTTCACATCAAATGCAATGTCCAATGTGTGCGCACCGATCGGTCCATTGCTGTACAACGCGTACCCGCTCACATCATATGCAATGGCCAATGCGTGCGCACCGATCGGACCATTGCTGTACAACACGTCCCTGTACAAGTCACTCGCATATGTCCCCATGCCTGTCACAGGGGAACGTATGCCAGCCACATTTACTTTCCAGGGACTCAGGGGCACACCTACGACACCACAGCCTGTCCACACTGTATCCTAAGGCATGCAAGGCTGCATTACCTTTTCTGTGTATGGGGGTCAACATGTGGTTTTTTGGGTGGCACTTGGGGGCAGCCACTCCCAGGCTGTGCATGTGTTCATGGGGACAGAATCCTTTGTGTGTTGTGCACATCACCACTGTGATGTGCAACTGTTCATTTCAGAGCATGTGGCAGGGTCACATTTCCAGGTTGTGTATGTGTATGTCATGTCACATACCCCCTGAGTCCCATGTGGGACGGTATGTACGTCACAGGGTGACCCATTACCACAATAGTGATGGCCCTCCACAGTCTGTGTGCATGTTGTGTTTACAATGTCTCTGATTCCATGTGCACAATGGGAGACAGTCTCCACATCCACGTTGTTTGTGCATGGACTTTGATGTTGTGCGTGTGTGTGTGTCACAGACGTCCATGTCTGTCCTGCAGAGGCAACAGGGACCACTACCTGTGGGGTCATGGTTGTTTTGCTGTGGTGTATTCATGATACGCCATGTCATGCCAGTGTCCATGTGGCAATACAGGGTCCCTGGGAATCTACCTGTCAATGAGCTGTGATGCCTGGGGCACATCTGTCCTCACATGACACTGTGGTGTGTGTTTGGAACGTGACACAGCCTAATGATATCCCATAGCAAAACCTGGAACTTGTTGCCAACACATGTTGAACTGGGATGTTAGATGTTGGCCATGTAGGTGCCATACATGTCCTTACAGAACGGCACACACATCAGGTACTTGTGTCTCGTAATGATGTATCATGTGATATTGAGTATGGTCTATGCCACATATGTGGGGTGACTGACAATCTTTCTTTCTTCACCTATGCACTGCAGGGCACCAGCTGTCCATAGACCATTCCCTGACCTTGCAACCATGGTTGAACGGGCCTGCATCCGACGGTACCGCTTCAACAGGCCGCTGAATGAGGAATTGGCTGTGCGGGTGGCCCCACATTTGGAACCTGGCCGGACATACCCTACAGCGCTGACCCGCAAGGTGAAGGTGATGGCAGCCCTACACTTCTTTGCCACCGGTACCTTTCAACACACTGTGGCGTCTGCTGGTGGGATGTCACAGACCATGTTCAGCCGTGTGCTACGCGATGTTTTGGAGGCAATGTTGAGATACCTGAACCAGTACATCTATTTCCCTAAACGTCAACAACTCACTGACGTCAAGAGTGACTTCTATGCCCTGGGGAGGATGCCGCATGTCATTAGCTCCATTGATGGGACACATGTGGCTTTGGTACCACCACAGGCACATGAGCAGGCATACAGGAACAGGAAACATTACCATTCGGTCAATGCTCTGGTGGTATGTCTTGCAGATATGTGTATCTCACACGTGTGTGCCCGTTTCCCCGGTTCTGCACACGATGCCTACGTGATGAGGAGTAGTCGCATACTGAGGATGATGTCACAGATGCAGAACCAGCGTGCCTGGCTTGTCGGTGTGTACTGACTTTGTACCATTGTGTGTGTTCTGCAATGTTGTATTCCACCCTCTTTTCCAACTCAGCTAATGTGCAATTGTCTGTATGTAGGTGACTCGGGATACCCCAACATGCCATGGTTGCTGACACCCCTCAGGAACCCTGTGACACCAGCCCAGATGCGCTACAATGAGGCACATGGTCGGACCAGGAGAGTGATCGAGTGGACATTTGGTCTCCTGAAGAGCCACTTTCGCTGCCTGGACAAGACAGGAGGGGCCCTCCCATATGCCCCAGCAAAGGTGTGCAAGATTGTCATCGTCTGCTGCATGCTAAACAACCTGGCAGTCCGGAAGGAGTTGCCTCTCATCATGGATGACGATGACCAACATCCGCCACCTGTGGAGGATCCTGGCCTGGGTCACGATGCCAGTGATGATGATGATGATGAGGGGGATGTTCGCACACAGCTCATCACCAACTTTTTCAGCTGAATGTGAGTATCCAGAGATGTCATGTCAATGATGTGAGTTTGCGTGATATGTGTTGGTGGTGCTCTGGTGCTGTTTGAGTGTGGCCATGTGCTACTTGACTGGAAGCGTGCAGCGATGTGTCCTTACAGGTAGTCTGTACTCCCCAACAGTGTTGACATGCTAACTTGGTTTTGTGTAGGTATCTTATGACATGTATTGGGCATGAGTATTGCAGTTCTGTCCTGTTCTTCAGTGTCTTTGACTGTGTGTCATGTCTGTCCTTCACAGGGTACTTTCAGAGTTGTTTGGTCAACTGTGATCCCCCGACACCATGATTCAACTTCCAGGGTGGAAGCAGTCGTTTCCCTACAGGTGATGTGCCACACACCCCTGGACTTTCTTTCTTCTACACTTGTTGACTGTGTGGCCACTGCCACGTGGGATTACCTTGCATCTGTAGTGCAAACAACATGTTGCAAATGTGTAATAAACCTGTGCTTCACTTTGGGATGTGCGTTGTCTGTGGTCACACATCTGACTGACATTTGCTTACTGCACCTGTGGGCTAGTTAACACAGACTCTGAATAGGTGTGTTGTCTGTGCATTCCACTGTATTTCCTGGCAACATCAGTGTAGGCGATGAGTCCGATGGCCCTGGTGTGTATGTGTTGTGTAGCCCTAGTGGTGTGTCTCCCTCATATGTGTCACGTCGCCATGACTCACATGACGGTGTTGTACTTGCTGTAGTAGTTAGCATGCACAGTGTCATTTAGCAGATCATCATCTCCATGACAGAAACCACGTTGGAATCACAACAGAGGCAAGTATGGTGTATTAGTGAGTTTATTTACATACATGTGTGAGTATAGTACACAGGATGGTGGGTGCTGTACATTGGGATTGTAATCCAAAGTTCCCAGATGAGTTGGAAGTCTTGGTAGCAGAAATGTCCTGAGTAAAGTCTTCAGTCATCTGATACATTGGGCCAACTTAAACTCCCTATGTCATGTGGGAGAGTTGGGTTGCATTCGACAGGGTGAACAGTTTGCACACAAAGGAGAATTTCCAGAACAGGTGTTGGGTTCCTGGGGGATGTACATGGCCATCGGCCTCTCAGTTTTCCTTCCTCGGACGACCCCTCTTCTTTGGGGGGGACCCTCATGTGCAGGCTGCTGCGGTGCAGGGGACTCTCCGCCAGAGTCCTCCTCCCTCCCTTTGGCAGTTGCAGTTGTTGCAGCACCAGATGTTGTGGGCACACAGGGAGGTGTGGCCATGTTGGTGCTAATCTGGCGGAGGCATGTCAATATGTCCCTATGCACCGCTGTCAGTTCTTGCAATGTGTCCCACTTGGACTCCATGTGAGACATGTGTGTCTCCACACAGGACATGTGGGAGTCCAAGCGGGCATGATGAGCAGCCTGCTGCTGTTGAATGTCCTTGAGGATCCCCACTACCTGGCTGACCTCTCCGGTGCTATTCTGGTACGCATCAGCAATGCGTACCAGTTGTGGGTCATCATGCAGTCCAGACCCCTCTGCAAACAGCGACCTATGTCTACCACCCCTCCCACCACCCCTGGCGACATGTGCGGGACCTGCGGTGGCACGCACAGGTGACCCTAGGCCCCCTTGGGGGTTGTTACTGGGGTCGTTGTCCGTTGCTCGACGTTGGGCCGGGGTCCCTGTGCTGTTGTCATCGGTGGTCCTTGGTCTGTCCGTGCCAGCGGGGGTGGTCTGTGTGTTGGCAGTTGTTGGAGGGGTGGGTGCAGGGGGTGCAGATGTTGGTCCTGCTGGTGCTGCATGATGACTCACACCGGAGGGGCCAGGTAGGTCTTCGCCATCCGAGGAGGGCAGAGGCTGTTCCACACCAGTGAGCTCTGTGTCCCCCGGAGCCTGGGACAGGGACTCCTCCTCGCCTGCTGCTGTGTCCCCATCATCACCTGTTTTTGGAAGAGACACACAATGTATGTTATGTTTCTACAGGCATCAATGGTTCACACACCTGACAGTTGTGACTGTACCTCTGGATGCGGGCCTGTACATTGCATTGTCCTAAGTTGTCACAGTCAGAGGTTGATATTGGTGTAGCACATTGTCCTGCAAACCTGAGGCATTTCAATGTGAATGTTGAGGTGTGTGCATGGCCAGCATTGGTTGTATTTGGTGGACATCCGGCCCTCCTTCTCCCCCAGCCCAGTTATCCCACCATGAAACATGCCACCCTTGCAGTGGGTTCAGGTTGCCTCTCAGGATGTCAGTCAGTGGTGTCCTGCTGTTGGTTGGTGCCCAGTTCCCAGCAGGGCCTGGTACTCCCCACAACAGAGGACCATTGTCAAACATCTTAGAAGTGGCTTTTCACTCCCTGTGAGGTGTGCATGCTTCAGTGTGAGCTTGCTGGGTGGGTGGGGGATGTTGAGCTGTGACTACCACTCCCATCATGCTATTGCCTACACCCCCCTTCCCAGCATGCCCATACTTCCTTCCTTTTGACTCAGCTTCCCTGTGGGGTAGTGTGCCTGTGCTGAAAGGATGGCTGACAGTGTTGTCCTGGCGTTTGTTTGGCTACAAGTCCCAAGAGTGTCCCTGTGCTTCACACAGCATAACCCAGGGTGGTGGTTCTTTGTGGGATATTTAATTAGAGTGTGAGGCATTGCATTCTCCCAGGTGAGTTATGTAGAGTTTGTGTTAAGGGGGTGTGTGAGAAAAGCTGCTTGTAAATGTGGTCAGAGCTGTCAGTCCTCCTTCCCACCCAGCCAGATATCCCACCATGGAACGTGCTTCCATTGCAGAGAGTGCAAGTTTGCTTTCAGGATGTCAGTCAGTGGTGTCCTGCTGTTGGTTGGTGCACAGTTCCCAGCAGGGTCTTGTGCTCCCCACAGCAGTACCCAGTGTCAGCCATCTTGTCAGTTCTTTTCAACTCCCTGTGATGTGAGCATGGTTCAGATTGGTGTTGATGGGCCAATTGTGAGGGTGACCAATATCTGTGACTACCACTCCCATCATGCTATTGCCTACACCCCACTTCCCAGCATGCCCATACTTCCTTCCTTTTCAGTGGACTTCACTGTGTGTGAGTGTGACAGCAATGGCAAGATGGCTGACAGTGGTGTCCTGCTGTTGGTTGGTGCCCAGTTCCCAGCAGGGCCTTGTGCTCCACACAGCAGTACCCAGTTTCAGCCATCTTGTCTGTTCTTTTCCACTCCCTGTGAGGTGTGCATGCTTCAGTGTGAGCTTGCAGGGCCATGTGGGTGGGGGATGTTGAGCTGTGACTACCACTCCCGAATGCTATTGCCTACACCCCCCTTCCCAGCATGCCCAAACTTCCTTCCTTTTGAGTGGACTTCACTGTGTGTGAGTGTGACAGCAATGGCAAGATGGCTGACAGTGGTGTCCTGCTGTTGGTTGGTGCCCAGTTCCCAGCAGGGCCTTGTGCTCCACACAGCAGTACCCAGTTTCAGCCATCTTGTCAGTTCTTTTCCACTCCCTGTGAGGTGTGCATGCTTCAGTGTGAGCTTGCTGGGCCATGTGGGTGGGGGATTTTGAGCTGTGACTACCACTCCCATCATGCTATTGCCTACACCCCCCTTCCCAGCATGCCCTTACTTCCTTCCTTTTGAGTGGACTTCACTGTGTGTGAGTGTGACAGCAATGGCAAGATGGCTGACAGTGGTGTCCTGCTGTTGGTTGGTGCCCAGTTCCCAGCAGGGCCTTGTGCTCCACACAGCAGTACCCAGTTTCAGCCATCCTGTCAGTTCTTTTCCACTCCCTATGAGGTGTGCATGCTTCAGTGTGAGCTTGTTGGGCCATGTGGGTGGGGGATGTTGAGCTGTGACTACCACTCCCATCATGCTATTGCCTACACCCCCCTTCCCAGCATGCCCATACTTCCTTCCTTTTGACTCAGCTTCCCTGTGGGGTAGTGTGCCTGTGCTGAAAGGATGGCTGACAGTGTTGTCCTGGCGTTTGTTTGGCTACAAGTCCCAAGAGTGTCCCTGTGCTTCACACAGCATAACCCAGGGTGGTGGTTCTTTGTGGGATATTTAATTAGAGTGTGAGGCATTGCATTCTCCCAGGTGAGTTGTGTGGAGTTTGTGTTAAGGGGGTGTGTGAGAAAAGCTGCTTGTAAATAATGTCAGAGCTGTCAGTCCTCCGTCCCACCCAGCCAGATATCCCACCATGGAACGTGCTTCCATTGCAGGGAGTGCAAGTTTGCTTTCAGGATGTCAGTCAGTGGTGTCCTGCTGTTGGTTGGTGCACAGTTCCCAGCAGGGCCTTGTGCTCCCCACAGCAGTACCCAGTGTCAGCCATCTTGTCAGTTCTTTTCAACTCCCTGTGATGTGTGCATGGTTCAGAGTGGTGTTGATGGGCCAATTGTGAGGGTGACCAATATCTGTGACTACCACTCCCATCATGCTATTGCCTACACCCCCCTTCCCAGCATGCCCACACTTCCTTCCTTTTCAGTGGACTTCACTGTGTGTGAGTGTGACAGCAATGTCAAGATGGCTGACGGTGTGGTCCTGTTGTTTGTTGGTGCACAGTTCCCAGCAGGGTCTTGTGCTCCCCACAGCAGTACCCAGTGTCAGCCATCTTGTCATTTCTTTTCCACTCCCTGTGATGTGAGCATGGTTCAGGGTGGTGTTGATGGGCCAATTGTGAGGGGGACCAATATCTGTGACTACAACTCCCATCATGCTATTGGCTACACTGACTTCACCAGCATACACAGAATTCCTTCCTTTCAGTGTGCTTCCCTGTGAGGTGGTGTTCTAGTGGTGGCTAAATATCTGACTGTGTTTGTTGGTTAGATTTGTGCCACTGCCTAGCTCTATTTGTTGTTGGGTTTGTACATGTCATGACACAGTTACATATCACTATGAAATGGCATGTATTGTGTTTATCTGACTAACATACACATCTTGGGATGATTATCTTTTGGATGCTGTGGATTTGCTAAGGGTGCATGGTTTGACTATCCCCTTGACAGTGATGTGTGTGTATTGTCACACAATATTGTGTATATTTGTTGTGTACTCACCAGGCTCTGGAATGTTTGATAGTCCATATACGCTCACTGGTGGTAGGATGGCCCGCACATTCTCCTCCCAGGGCCTGAGGTATAGTGGTTTGGCAGGAGGGCCACTGCCGGTGCGCTGACTCAAGACGTAATCCTTCTTTAGTAGGTCCTTGACCCTCCTGCGCACATCATACCACCTGTTCTGGATGTCTTCCTGGGTGATTGTGCGTTCACCCTGTCGACGATCCTCTCCCACATCTTGGTTTTCTGCGACATGGGGGTCTGTTGGACCAATGTACCAAACAACTGGGGCTCTACCCTGAGGATCTCATCTACCAGGACTTCCAATTCACTGTCTAGGAACTTTGGATTCTTCTTTGGGGGCATGGTGATGGGTGGTGGTGGTGATTGATGTGTGTGTGGGTGTGCAAGTGAGGGTGTGTGAGTATTGGTTTTGCTGGGTGTATGTGAGGGTGCTATTTGTTGAGGTGCTAATGGTGTGTGGCTTGTGTGATGGATGAGCTGTGAGTGTGTCTGTGGTTGCTGTCTGATGGTGTTCTGTGCTGGCAGGTCAGTTGAATTTGCAAAGGATCATGGTAGGGATTTGTGGCCTTTATATGGGTGGAGTTGTGGGTGTGTCTTTGTTCATGTTTTCCCCCCCAGTATTTATTGGCTTTGTAATTGCTTGTTTGGCCCTTTTTTTTGTATTTTTCCCTTTGTACTTTTTGTGCATGTAGGAGACCTTCTTCTGACCGAGTAGGACGCTGCAGTTGTCTCGTGCGAGCTTCTCCGAGTCGTTCACGCCTTGTTTCTGCTAGGTTTCATGTGCGGCGTACGCGTCGGTCGCGGAGTATTGGGTTGCTTCGGCTGGGTTTTGTATGCGTGTCGGTCGTACGGCTTGGGCTCCGTGCGACTCGGTCTGGTTTTCCACGCATTGCATCGTACTGCGCGGGTCGGATTTCGCGGGTACGTTTCGGTCGGGTTCATTCCTGGTGTGTGTCGGTCGGTTCGATTCGCGTGGTTTCCCGGCTGGATAGCTGGTTTCCGTGCGGTTCGGTCGTTCAGCTTGTGTTCCGTACGAGTCGGTCGTGATTCACATGCATTTCATCGTACTACGCAGGTCGGTCGGCGCCGGTACGTGTCGGTCGGACTAAATTCCCGTACCGAGTCGGTCGGTATGTTTTCCGGCCCGAATCGGAATCGGCCCCTTAATCTTTCTGTATCGCCCCCTCGGGAATCCATTTTGCATTCTCAATTCCCTTTTTGATTGGGCAGGGAAGCTGTTCCTTATGTAGGTATTCAGTTGGATAGGACCCCTTCCAAGAGTGTGATGTTAAATTACTCTACACTTCTCTCCCAGACAAAGCGGTCTTTGTCTTCTTGGAGTTATCTACAGCTTTCTTGGTCTGGCCATATCGGGGCTGTTAAATTGACCATTCTTCCATGCATACTTTATCTTTTCCAAACCCTCCCTTACACTCCCCCTCCCAAAGCAATCCACTTATTGCAAGCAGCCATCAATAACTTAGGGGCCTATTACGATGGCGGTCGGGAAACCTCCCCGACCGCCATGGTAACGGGAAAAGACCGCCCGCAAGGCCCGCGACATAACCGCTGCTCATATTACGATGTTCCTTGCTCGAAATCCGACTGCTGCGGTCGGATTGCGGGCTTTAACATTGCGGCGGTTGCTGATGCACGCAGCACCGCCGCGATGTCAAAAGGAGCATGTCCTGCATTTCCCTGCACTGCGTGGCAGGCACTGCACAATGCCTGCCACCTGGTACAGGGAAATGTAGGGGGGGACCATGGGTACACCCCCAGTGCACCCACACCCCCCCAAAACATTGGGGACCCGCAACGGGCCCCCGGAAGACAATCTCCGCATGCCTTTCAATGGCGGTCTGACCGCTGAGGAAAGGCTAGCTACTGCCGGCATCATAATCCTGCCGGCAGAGCCTGCTCTGCACCGCCACCATTATCCCGGTCCTGCTCCGTACGCCAGGCAGGAGTGCGGATGGCAACCGGCGGAAAAGCGGCAGTCAGAATTTCCCACCTCCGCGGTCATCACCGCCATCCTAATTTGACCGGCGGATTTCTGGCTTGCGATCGCGGGCGGATGTCCACCGCTGGTCCGGCGGGCTCCACCGCCGGTCCGGCGGGCACCATCCGACTGCCATCATAATAGACCCCTAAATTTGGGAGAGTAAGAAACCCTGCCTTTATCATAAACTTCTTCATTGTCTAAAAGTCGAAGGCGGTGTGGGTCTCCCTTCTTTTATTCAGTATTATCAAGCCACTCAATTACGCTTCTTAGTTGAATGGATGCGCCCTTATTCAGAGAAACATTGAACCTTTATGGACCAGGCAGCGGCTGGTTCTAATATCTAGAGAGAGGTCTGCACCCACGCAAACACAGAGCTAGGGGTCTGTACTTCTCACCGGTGATGAGCTTGACGTTTAGGGTGTGGGATACAGTAGCCCTAAGGCTTGGGCTGACGACGTTCCCCTCTGCAATGATGTAAATTACATGGAATCCCAATTTCCCACTGGGTAGATGCGATGGTTTTCAAATGGTGGCAGGAAGGCAGGTGTAAACAGGTGGGTTACCGTGATGGGCTTATCCCATTTGATCAGTCAATGACAGACTATGCTCTCCTCCTGGCATACTAGTTCTCTTACCTGCAGCTGCAACACTGGGTAACTTGGTTGGGATGTAGTAGACAAGGGGTGTCCCGCACCTTGACCCCTTTTGAAAAATGGCTGCTACTCAAGTCGGATGACTGTCATCTTATCTTCTAAATCTACTCTCTTCTTTCCAAGGGAACATCCGGGATGAAGTTTAAGGGGCAAATCAGGTGGGAAGCAGAGTTAGGATGGGATCTCACCACCAAAGAATGGGCAGACATCTTTTACAGAACTCATCACACAGCTCACAATATGGCTAGCACAGAGGCAACCTATAAGATTGTCACCCTAGTGGTACCTAATGCCTGCCCGCCCGCCTTCATACTTGGAACCCTGGCCGTTTTAAGGAATGTTGCCGTGGTTGTAGGCACACAGGATCCCTGCTGCATCTCTTGTGGCATTGCCCTAAGCTGAGCCAATTTTGGGCCAGGTGCTTACTGATATTGATACAGGCTTTGATACCTCCACTCACTGATTTCCAGCATACCCCATATTGGGTCTCCCAAATCCTGTAACCTTTCCCTTACTTTCCCTCCATAGCCAGCAAATGGCTCCTGCATTGGGAGCAGCATGGCAGGTGATCCTGTTGTGGAAGCAGACTAATAATATTCCCGATCACGTGTCTTGGCTACATAAGCTTTGGTTTATTTTGGGAATGGAACATTTGTCCACGGCCATTGATTCTCAGGGTGCGTCTTTTGGATTAATTGGCCCCTTTTATTAAAAATTCAGAGAATTGACGTGCCTGAGTTACTTAAGGGTGCTAAGATTGGTCCAAGGCTCAGCGCGATGACAGGGGGTGGGGCTGATCAATGCGATTGCACTAGTAAGGCAGCCCCCTACCAGTGCGCAGGTCAGATTGTTAATATAGTGTATAGGGTGAATAGTTAAAAATTAATTCTTTATTTTGGAGTAAGCTTATTGATATAATTATACAAGTGTATTAAAAAAAATATAATAAAAGTAAATTAATGTTACGTAATTATTTTATTAGACATAGAGGATTAAAAAATTATAAATTAAATACAGAAGCATGTTAATATTTTATTTATGTTTTTATTTCCATTCAAAGACTCAAGAAAAGAAATAATATGCATTTTATTTTATTTACAATCTTTGATATATATATATTGTTATACAGAGAAAATAAGATACATTTTTTATTTTTTAATACATTGCATATTTTGTACGTATTTATACGTTAACATATAATTTTTAAGTATAGTCAGCATTCAACATTTTTCTGTTTTATATAATAGTGACGTACATTTTTACAAAGAAAAGATGTAGTTATCGATTGGTTTTTATACAATTTTTTAACATATCATTTTTTTGGTAACAGTTATAGATTATTTATTTATAATGTAAGTATGCATTATATTATTACATATAGTGTACATTTTTAATAACATATATTTTTTTACAATTTTTTCATTGTATAACTTTTTACAATTAATTGTATGTTTCAACACATAGGGGCCGATTCCGATGTCGTTTGGAAGGTCCTCGCAGATGCGTACGGAGGCGAACAGTACAACCGACATGTATTGGGAGCCGGTTAAACCAAACAACGCGGTACGATGCACAAAATCCTTTACTCACCGAACGAGACGGTCACTCCGATTCCGTCCTCATAGTCCAAAGGAAAAGCCTCCGGAAACACAGAAAGGAGCCGTCCGGAGGTATTTCCAAGTCCGATTACAAACACCGAAGTACAATGCGTACTTCCCATGCGCCGAATCCGTCGCTACAACCAACAAGTCAGAGCAGCCGGAAGGGGAGTATTTCAGCAACGATTCGCGCCACAACACGATTCCTGCTCAACGAGACATGCAGCCATGAATCCGATCCTGCATGTGATCCCCATACTCTACCTCTTCGAGCACTACTACAACCGCAACCGACGCGTTCGTTGCAGAAGGCAAGTACGACACCTACTCATACAGCAATGTCGAGTCAATATGGGGGGTGGCAACTACCTACAGCAATGTCGAGTCAATATGAGGAGTGGCAACTACCTACAGCAATGTCGAGTCAATATCGGGGGTGGCAACTACCTACAGAAATGTCCAGTCAATAGGAGGGGTGGCAACTACCTACAGCAATGTCCAGTCAATAGGAGGGGTGGCAACAGCAATGTCCAGTCAATATGGGGGGGGTGGCAACAGCAATGTCCAGTCAATAGGAGGGGTGGCAACAGCAATGTGCAGGCAATAGGAGGGGTGGCAACAGCAATGTCCAGTCAATAGGAGGGGTGGCAACCGCAATGTCCTGTCAATATGGGGGGTGGCAAATACCTACAGCAATGTTCGGTCAATAGGAGGGGTGGCAACTACCTACAGCAATGTCCAGTCAATAGGAGGGGTGGCAACTACCTACAGCAATGTCCAGTCAATATGGGGGGTGGCAACTACCTAGCAATGTCCAGTCAATATGGGGGGTGGCAACTACCTACAGCAATGTCCAGTCAATAGAAGGGGTGGCAACTACCTACAGCAATGTCCATTCAATAGGAGGGGTGGCAACTACCTACAGCAATGTCCAGTCAATAAGAGGGGTGGCAACTACCTACAGCAATGTCCAGTCAATATGGGGGGTGGCAACTACCTACAGCAATGTCCAGTCAATAGGACGGGTGGCAACTACCTACAGCAATGTCCAGTCAATATGGGGGGTGGCAACTACCTACAGCAATGTCCAGTCAATATGGGGGTGGCAACTACCTACAGCAATGTCCAGTCAATATGGGGGTGGTAACTACCTACAGCAATGGCCAGTCAATATGGGGGTGGCAACTTCCTACAGCAATGTCCAGTCAATATGGGGGTGGCAACTACCTACAGCAATGTCCAGTCAATATGGGGGTGGCAACTACCTACAGCAATGTCCAGTCAATAGGAGGGGTGGCAACTACCTACAGCAATGTCCAGTCAATAGGAGGGGTGGCAACTACCTACAGCAATGTCCAGTCAATATGGGGGTGGCAACCACCTAGCAATGTCCAGTCAATATGGGGAGTGGCAACTACCTACAGCAATGTCCAGCCAATAGAAGGGGTGGCAACTACCTACAGCAATGTCCAGTCAATAGGAGGGGTGGCAACTACCTACAGCAATGTCCAGTCAATAGGAGGGGTGGCAACTACCTACAGCAATGTCCAGTCAATATGGGGGGTGGCAACTACCTACAGCAATGTCCAGTCAATAGGACGGGTGGCAACTTTCTGCAGCAATGTCCAGTCAATATGGGGGGTGGCAACTACCTACAGCAATGTCCAGTCAATATGGGGGGTGGCAACTTCCTACAGCAATGTCCAGTCAATATGGGGGGTGGTAACTACCTACAGCAATGTCCAGTCAATATGGGGGTGGCAACTTCCTACAGCAATGTCCAGTCAATATGGGGGGTGGCAACTACCTACAGCAATGTCCAGTCAATATGGGGGGTGGCAACTACCTACAGCAATGTCCAGTCAATAGGAGGGGTGGCAACTACCTACAGCAATGTCCAGTCAATATGGGGGGTGGCAACAGCAATGTCCAGTCAATAGGAGGGGTGGCAACTACCTACTGCAATGTCCAGTCAATAGGAGGGGTGGCAACTACCTACAGCAATGTCCAGTCAGTAGGAGGGGTGGCAACTACCTACAGCAATGTCCAGTCAATAGGAAGGGTGGCAACTACCTACAGCAATGTCCAGTCAATATGGGGGTAGCAACTACCTACAGCAATGTCCAGTCAATAGGAGGGGTGGCAACTACCTACAGCAATGTCCAGTCAATATGGGGGGTGGCAACTATCTACAGCAATGTCCAGTCAATAGGAGGGGTGGCAACAGCAATGTCCAGTCAATAGGAGGGGTGGCAACAGCAATGTCCAGTCAATAAGGGGTGGTGGCAACTACCTACAGCAATGTCCAGTCAATAGGAGGGGTGGCAACTACCTACAGCAATGTCCAGTCAATAGGAGGGGTGGCAACTACCTACAACAATGTCCAGTCAATATGAGGGGCGACAACTATCTACAGCAATGTCCAGTCAATAGGAGAGGTAGCAACAGCAATGTCCAGTCAATAGGAGGGGTGGAAACAGCAATGTCCAGTCAATATGGGGGGGGTGGCAACTACCCACAGCAATGTCCAGTCAATATGGGGGGGTGGCAACAGCAATGTCCAGTCAATAGGAGGGGTGGCAACTACCTACTGCAATGTCCAGTCAATAGGAGGGGTGGCAACTACCTACTGCAATGTCCAGTCAATAGGAGGGGTGGCAACTACCTACAGCAATGTCCAGTCAATAGGAGGAGTGGCAACTACCTACAGCAATGTCCAGTCAATAGGAAGGGTGGCAACTACCTACAGCAATGTCCAGTCAATATGGGGGTAGCAACTACCTACAGCAATGTCCAGTCAATAGGAGGGGTGGCAACTACCTATAGCAATGTCCAGTCAATATGGGGGGTGGCAACTATCTACAGCAATGTCCAGTCAATAGGAGGGGTGGCAACAGCAATGTCCAGTCAATAGGAGGGGTGGCAACAGCAATGTCCAGTCAATAAGGGGTGGTGGCAACTACCTACAGCAATGTCCAGTCAATAGGAGGGGTGGCAACTACCTACAGCAATGTCCAGTCAATAGGAGGGGTGGCAACTACCTACAACAATGTCCAGTCAATATGAGGGGCGACAACTATCTACAGCAATGTCCAGTCAATAGGAGGGGTGGCAACTACCTACAGCAATGTCCAGGCAATAAGGGGGGTGGCAACTACCCACAGCAATGTTGAAGAAAAGATGTGCTTTTTTTGGTGGATACACCATATATGTATATGCATATGTGGTTTTGTGTGGAAATACCCCCATACATGAAGATGCCTAAGTTGATTTTGTGGCCAATCCCCCATACATGAACATGCCTATCTTGTGTTGGGGGTAAATACACCCATACATGAGAATACCTAACTTGATTTTGGGGTAAATGCCCCCATACATGAAGATGCCTTACTTGTTTTGGGGGTAAATCCCCCCATACATGAAGATGCCTAACTTGGTTTTGGGGCAAATCACCCATACATGAAGATGCCCAACTTGTGTTGGGGGTAAAGACACCCATACACGAAGATGACTAACTTGTTTTGGGGCAAATACTCTCATACATGAAGAGGTATTCCTTGTGTTTGGGGTAAATACCCCCATATATGATTATGCATATCTGGTGTTTGTGAAAATACCCCTATACAATAAGTTTCAATACCTAGGTTGGGGGAAAAAGAAAGTATTAAAAATGGATATGAAAAATGAAACTTCTCTTCCAAAAGTAAAATCTCATATCAGTACATGTGGAGTACATGCTGAAGGTATTTCCACAAAAAACAAGCTCACACAGTATTGTCAATGAAGGTATTCACACATTGTTGCAGGAAAAAAATGCTAACCTTGAGGAGTGGGTAGAGTGGAGATGCAGGTGCATCACAGGGTCACCTGCAGACCATGGTTATGTGGGCCTTCATAGACCATCACAATGGACTCACACACTTACACAGTCCCAACCAGGGCAATGCAACATCATGTCACAATTTCAATGGAATTTCATATGTTCTTTGAATAGAGGCTGCTCGTCAGCCTTTGTGACAGAACCACCATGGTGCACTGCTTTAAATGCATTGACAGAGGTAGTATCATGTTGAACACACAAACTTCACTGTCAGGGCATGACAGGTGCAGGGATTTGGCCTCAATGTAGAGACCTTGCAGGGAGGTAAGTCACAACTGGACAGTCTGACCTACATACCACAACATTGATCTGCAGCATCGTTCTTTTAACTACAAAACATTTGGCCAGTAAAAACATACATGCCATGTCAAGAGATGATCACAGATTGTGTGTAAATTATATTTTGAGTGCCTGAGCATCATTGTGATCACAATCAGAACATGGGTCAACAGCATGTTGTGTATGCAGGTTGAGGGATTTTCATCATCAGGTAGTTACAGTCAGCATGCTAAATGCTAGGTGAATAGCACATTTGACGCTAGACCAGGAATAATAAGAAACACACATATGTGTGATCACTCAGTGAATGCATAAGTCCACCACAACACACACAGAAACATTTCAGGACAACACCACTCTAATCTACTAACAAAAGTAAGAGCTTGTGATGCATTTCACACTTTGATCCAAGACATAATTTGACGATGACAACCATGAAATGCAGACCCCACATCTTAAAATGCCTTCTGTCAAAGTGCACAAACTACATGTAAAATATGCAAAACATGCCCCACTAATATTATTGTATATATAAAAAAAACAATTCCACTTGTCACACAGTCAACTCGGAAACAAGTTGTTGAACAACAATGGGGCATATTCTCAAGGACTTATCGCAGAGTTATCGGCACGTTAGCACAGCAAAAGTGGAGAAAGAATTATCGCCCCATTGCCAAGCTGGTGCAAACTGCCCACATCGCCAGTTTACCAGCGATAGCTGCCGCAAAAAACATTGCCAGGGACGAGAGAGACAACTAACGCTAATGATATGCAGAGTAGGCGTTCCCGGGCAAAAACACACGAGAACACCACTTCGCGATATTCTCAACTTCCAGCCAGATCTGCGATGCGAACCAAAAACAGGCGATATGGCGCGTTAGCAGCAGGGATTTAACACCTGCCTTTTACTGGTGTTAAGCAGGACGACAAACTGCAGTAGAAAGGGAGCTCAGCCCAGAGCCACATCTGAAGACCAACAGATGCCATGGAGACCCTGATCATGCAGCTCGGAGACCCAAGAGGGCCACAACACCCACCGCCACCACCACGGACCACCCCCCCCCTACTACCACTGATGCAGCGCAGAACAGGACAGCGGACGTTCCGAAAACGGCATGGCCCCTCAGCCACACAATAGCAGAATGTGGGGAGAGGTGGGAACCAAGTATGTGTGAAGGAGGCAAGTCACCAATGAATAAGAATGCACACAATGACAAGTGTGGCGGTGATTTGCTGGACAGACCTCAGTATGCAGAGCACAGACCTATCCATATGGACATATACTGCAGGTGTTTGCAGTGTTGTGGACAGTGGACGCAACCATGTTACCTCAGGCAGTGGGGAAGACCTTGGCCATGTAGCTGTGCCATCCCCCCCAGTAAGCGTAAGCGGAGTGGGCTTTTCCAGCGTACACCAGCCCAGCGTAGGAGTGTTAATAAATTGTCCGGGGCTCTGGCCATGGTTCACTGCCGGGTTGGCCAACGCATCTGCCAGGGCGGTGCCCCTCACCCTGCCACGAGTCCGCCGCCGTGACCGCCAGCCTCCTCAGCCGAACGCTGGCTTCCGCGACACAGGCCCCCAACGCACCCAGCTGCACAGCACCACGGAGTTATGTGTGTGCTGGATACTGCCTCCGGCCTACACTGCAGTCAGCAGGGCTCACAATTCAGAACGAGTCGCGATTGCAGATGACGCAGTCCAGTAGGCAACAGACATTGCCACCAGTGCGGCCCGCCCGGACCACGCATCATCGCTGGCTGCGCACCCCCGGAGCGCCACAGGTGCCACTAACTCTGTGCACCCCAAGTCAATGCCACGTGGCTGCGGGCCCTTGCTGACCTCTGCCTCCTGCCTACACTGCGGTCAGCAGGGCTCACAATTCAGATCGAGTCGTGATTGTAGATGACGCAGTCCAGTAGGCAACAGACATTGCCACCAGTGCGGCCCGCCCGGACCACGCATCATCGCCGGCTGCGCACCCCCTGAGCGCCACAGGTGCCACTAACTCTGTGCACCACATGGCAATGCCACGTGGCCATATTGAGGCAGAATTCAATAGGCAAAAGACATTGCTCCCAGTGCGGCCCGCCCGGACCACGCATCATCACCTGCTGCCCACCCCCTGAGTGCCACAGGTGCCACTGACTCTGTGCACCACAAGGCAATGTCACGTGGCCATATTGAGGCAGAATTCAATAGGCAAAAGACATTGCTCCCAGTGTGGCCCGCCCGGACCACGCATCATCGCTGGCTGTGCACCCCCTGAGCGCCACAGGTGCCACTAACTGTGCAACACAGCTCATGGACCCTTTATGATTGAGTCACGTGCTGTGGACTGCGGACGCAACAATGTCACCTTAGGCAGTGTGGAAGACCGGGGACGATGATGATGAAGATGAGGCAGGTGTAACACACCCCACTGCAGCTGCGGCAGGAATATCCCGAAGGGACACAATCATTGACAATTTCTTCACATGAGCACGCCCAGCTCTGGTGCCACTATCTCAGTCCACCACAAGTCATGGCCCCTTCTGATTGAATAGTGGGTGACCTCTGTACTTGCTCCGGCTACCTCCATGGTGCTTCGCAGTTGTTAGTGTTATGTTGGTGTATTCTGTTTCCGCTTTAATAGTGCTCACTGTTCAAGTTGTTGCCAGCACCAACCACTCACTGAGGGCTGGCTCACACTCACTCCACACCCATCCAGCACAGGCATCACTGGATATGTGATCCTGGTAATAAAAAGGGGCTGGGCACACGTGCCCGTAGCCAGTTCCACTATCTATCCAAGTGTGTCCGTGTGGTCATTATGCATGAATGATGGCCCCGGGCCCTACCCATTACATTGTGCTGTGGACAGTGGACGCAACCATGTCACCTCAGGCAGTGGGTAATAGCTTGGACATGTAGCTAAGTCGTCCCCCCCTGTAAGCGACAATGTTGCAATGTAGCATGCTCCCGGAGTAATGAAGGAGCGCAAGACTGCTCAGGGTCCAGGATCATACATGCCAAGTGTTGTGTGTAACTGTATTGCCGCAGCATGAGCAAAATGCCCAGCCACATTAACAGCGCCAGTTCAGCCAGGCATGTACTCTACATCTG
The DNA here is from genome assembly GCA_963921515.1 of Calotriton arnoldi. Taxonomy (NCBI): domain Eukaryota; kingdom Metazoa; phylum Chordata; class Amphibia; order Caudata; family Salamandridae; genus Calotriton; species Calotriton arnoldi. The sequence continues at coordinate 973,420 of CAWUFW010005915.1, read as the reverse complement.
TGTCCGCCCTATCCTTTACATAGGCCTACACTCACGTGGCCCGCCACCTTCAACGGCCAACATCACAGTGTCGTTGTCAGGCTTGTGGACATGCGCAGACAGGCATGACAATACTGTGCCGTAGGAGTGCAAGTGATGCAATCGCGCAGCGCACATAAGTAAATGGGTACGGGGATGGAGGAGCAGCTGTGAGGCAACGTAACACACAGTGATGCCCCTCATATGCCACATGCAAGTCATGTCAATAATGAATGACAAAGTCCCACTCATCCCACCCCACCCCCAACAAGCCACTTCACATCCCATGAATGCAAGCAGATTACAAACTTACACTAGGGATGAAAGCTCCTTTGTCTGAACTATCAGGCAGAAGCACATCTGCACCTCCGTCCTCAGAATTACATGTGCCCGGCACCCCCTGACAGATACTATAGCAGCTGATGACGACTCCCACACTACGCACAGCCCGACGAAAGACCAACGTATACACACCCCACGCACAGAAGTCCTTGCTCGAAGTTATCCTGCATGGAATGGCCTTCACACTTACTCCCACAACATCCCAGGCGTACAACCGGTGCACACTATAACAACTCATTGATACGAGATGTGGCATTTCATCCACAGAACTGGCGCAGGTCAGAACAGTGCCGCTTCAACAAGAGCCACTAACGCAATAGCCAAACATCCCAGACACATGCACAACCCCTGTCATGTGGAACTGTACCATGCACGAATGCTGAATTCACTGGGGGCACTGCCATTGGCACTGCTGCGGATCAGTTACCGGCTAAGCTTCTGCCTTGCCAACGTCACCTGCGTTCAGCCTGTGTTGCATTGTCGATCGTGCATGTTCGAGTGGTCCATGGATGTCTGCCTATCCAACAGGACGGTAGCTGAACTGGATTTTGACATGTGTGGGTGCCCCCTGTTGGCCCACGACTAGGAGTGTCACCGTGATACCCGTTTATGGGATGCCTTGATACTTGGCATACATGCTGGCAGCTGGACCTGGGAGATTGCACAAATCCTCATGTGCAGTGACCACATTGAACCGCTCCCATATTGGGCTGTAGTGCTAATTGGTGAAAGGGGGTGGACGCAGCACATCTGTCCGGACCTGCTAATGGATCGCCTCGCCGTCCTGTTTGATGAAGTCGACACCGACCTCATGTTGGAAATGTTAGCCTACGAAGCTGCAATCGCTTTCATGGACGAGTAACTACGTACCTGCAGCCACAACTGATTGGAACACATTGCAATGTCCCGGCACCTTGGAGATCTGGTCACATATCCTACGACAACAGTGGACATGGCTGCACTTGCCTGGACTCCGAAAACATGAGCGGACAACAACGCGTGTTAACACACACCTGTGAAAAGTGAGGCACTCCCCCGGAGTGGCCAGCAGCACTTGGCAAGGTTCCTCATTCTGACATACTGCTGCATTGGTCTGCATGTTGTGGCACTTATCTTGCCCGTACTGACACGCATATGCTAATAAAGTCTACACAGCTTCACTTGTATTCAACTGTGATGAGTGTTGATTTGAATGACAATGTGTGTCTCAATGCCTATCTGGGTCACGGCCATACATGCGCATTGATAGCATTACCCAGGGAGTGCCTCATTTGTGGAACCACTGTCCCTACATTCATCCATACTTTCATTCTTAAATGGTCATGGCCATGACACATCAGTGTGAATTGGGATGTTTTATTCACATTCAGTGGAGTGTTGAAGCTGGGCCAGTACAGGGCCATGCAAACCCCACTTTACATTGTTGCCCCGTGGAGGGACAGCCAGAGTCCTTTCGGGATTGACAAGTTCATAGGGAGTGGAAGACTACAGTCTGCAGTGTGATTGCTGTGTTATTGGTAACCACACCAAATATGGCAGTCCATGTCGAGGTCCAAGTTGAGTGTCACTCGGTGTATGGGGGGGGGCAGTGGGAGGTGTTATTCCAGGGCATGATGCAGAGGGCAGAACCAAGCTGAACACGGCCATATGGCGGAGATGAATGCTAACACTTCATTCTAGCCACAAAGCCATATTCATCTTAATCTTCGTCCTCTGATGTGTCAGGTGCCTCACATGTGGGTGGTGGTGTTCTGTCTGCATCACTGGGTGGCACTGACACTTCAGGGGGAGGAGATGTGGATGTAGTAGTGGCACCAGCATCCATCTGCGCCAGGCCTTGTGGTGTCAATGCCATGACGAGGATCTGCAGGGCATGGAAGATCACAGCTACATCTCGCTGGTGTGCAGCCGTGGCACACATTCTTTCCGCCTGCATCAGCTCCAAGCTCTCCATCATTCTCCTTATGTGTCCCAACTCATGGATGACAAAGCTGGGGCCACTCTGACTGGACAGATGTTCTTGTCTCAGAGTCATGACTCCAGCGATGTCAGCCATGGCTTGTTGTAGATGTAGGAAGGTGGAATCTGACTATATGGTTGCCCCCACTTTTTTTATGGTGTTTTGCTGGTTTATGACTTAGTTGGACTGGGATCCTGCTATTCAGGGCCCCAGTCTATCTGCTTTCTCTGTAAAATGGTTTCCATGTGCCTTAGGCACATCTCTGATTGGAATCTGAGTGCCCTTATAAGTCCCTAGTATATGGTATACTATGTACCAAGGGCATAGGTACCTCAGAGGCCTACCAGGGGCTGCAGCACGTATTGTGCCACCCCTGGAAGGCCATCCAAACTGACACCACAGGTCTGCTACTGCAGCCTGGGTAAGGTGGTGCATGCACCTCTTACTGTGATATAGGTTACCTATATCACTAAATACATACACACATATAAACCTATAAGTCACTCCTAAGGCAGGCCTTATCAATCCTAAAGGCAGAGTGCATGGTTCCTATGTGAGAGGGTGCCCCTGCATGAGCAGGGCCCCTCTGCAGCATTCGGAGACCATCTCTGATGCTGTTTGTAGTGCAGCCTGACCATATACTCTTAAGCGCATTATATCCTCGCGGTAAAATGCTAACTTTGGAATGGCTGCACCTAAACATGTCGTGTTTGGTGTCAAACATCTTGGAATACTACCCCCCGCCAATCCTGTTGGCGGGGGTAGCATTCCACCCTTCTAGAGGGAAAGACATGTTAACTCTGGCTTACCCGGTAACTTCTTTCTGAAGCCCTGGCATCACAAAATGGATGCTGCTGCCACAGACACAAGTCTGGCCTCCTGCTGCTGGACGAAACTCCGGCAGGGGAGGCCTGGACAATAGGTTTCCTGTTGCAGGGAGGTGTGACCACCTCCCCAGACAGGATAATGTGTATTGGGGCTGGGTGGGTGCACTCTTAGAGTGCTTTGAAGTCCTGCACTGGGGGAGCAAAAGGCTCCTCTGTGCATATGCCAGTTCAAACCAGCTCAGGGGCTACCTGCCCCTGCTCTGGCGTGAAACTGGACAAAGGGAAGTGGGTGTAGCCACCCCTCCCTTGACACTCCCATAGGTGGGGTCATAGAGTTAGTCCCTCCCTGTTTTACTGGTTAAAATGGGGAACCCTTGCCACAGCAAGATTAGATTATACCTGGACGAAACTCTGAAACTGAATCCTGGACCTTCGACGCTCTATGACAAGATTAGAGGACTGAAGAATCTCCCTTGGGGTCAAGGAGTGACTCCCCTGCTTGGCAGGCACCAAAGAAGCATCTGTCCGGTTCGCATTTCTGAAGCTCCCGTCGGACGCCGAAGTCATCGCATCACCAGAGGTGGATTCTCAGACTTCCCCGAGGCTACCCTGAGTCCTCAGCAAAGCTGAGGCCCATGGCTATCGTGGGTGACTTGAGACCGTGACCCCTGGACACTGAGCACATTTGCAAGTGCACCATCTTCTGGGTCCCCCAAGAAGTCGTGCTTTGGGCTCCGAGTAGCCCTAGCCTCCAGCACCACCTGCACCGAAGATCACTGGCCGCGACTCCACGAGTGTCCTGTGAGCCAGATCCACGTACGGCGTCACGAGGCTCCTTCGCGGTCGCTAGCCCGTTAACTAGTAGCTGTTAACGAAGGCCAATCCTTTTCTTACTTGGCATCCTGGTTGCTCCAGGCCTGCCCTCACTTACCTTCGCTGGGTGAGTTCCACAGACCTTGCTGGTCTGCACCATCGACGATCTACATCTTCCTCGAGACTTGCCGTTGCCAAGGCTTGTTGGGTCCAATCCGGTTGCCGACACCTCAGCACTCGACAGACATCGTGTACCAGCCCGAATCCTGCTCCTGGTTGCCGACAACGCCTCCTGGACCTCGTGGCTGAAGAGTCAAGACGACCGTCAACGCACCTGAAGCACTCGACATCGGTGGGCATCTGTCCATCGCCTTCCTGGTCACTGGCTAGTGACCCAGACTCTGTCCCCTCTGCTTTCAGGTTCACCAGAACTCCGATCCACTCTTGGATCCACCCGGACACTTTTCTCTTGGCCGCCAGCAGCACTTTGCAGCAGATCGCCATTCGAATCGACGACGAAACCCGACCCCGAAAGGCACCTATGCACCCGGCTTCCCTGGGTGAGGTAACACGAGTACTCCGGTGCTCCCGTGGGTAGAGACTCTTCAAAGTCCTAGATCTCAAAGGGTTTTGTCCTAGTCCTCTTTAAGTGTCCCTTTCCTCTATTTTCCCGATCCCGACTTTCTCCATAGAAGTTAACGGCGTATCGCGGTTGTGTATTTACACTGCACGCGTCTCCCGTGGGTCCCCTGTGTCACTACCTTGGGTGGTTCCTTGTGGTCCAAGCACTTCTAGAGGCTCTAGGCCTAGTGTCTAGTTCAGTCGTGGTTCGCATACCACTTTATTGGTATATGGTTTGGTACGCCCCTAGGGCCCAAACGTGTATTTGTGCTATTACTGTGATTTAATATCTTATAACTTATGTATTTCGAACTCTAGCCTCATAAAGAGACTAGAGGGGTGTGTTTAGCAATAAATACATATATTTTGAATATATACCTGGTGTGGTGCTCTTTCATTTGGTCACTCAAGAGATTATAGACTGGTAAAACAAGCTGCTTTACATTCCTTCAAGACTTAGCCTGAAGGCTGCTCTCCATAGCTACCACTAGGATAGCTTTCAATAAGGTTGTCTTTAACCTATCTCCAATAAGGGGTTGTTTGGACTGGTGCAAGGTGCCCACTATAATTAGTGGACAGCATATGCCAGGCCAACTTCTCACATTGGTGACAGCGGTGGGATTCCAGCTTGCTATTGTTTTACCAGATAATCTCAATTGAATTGATCAACTGAAAACCACTAAAGGTACCTAAGATACATATAATTTAAGCTTAGAATACAGTAAGTTCTACTGAACTTAGAGTTGTGTGTAAAGGGATAGCACAACCCTTTCTACAACTCAAGAGAGTTTAGTAGGCCACACTAGAGTAGGTAGTGCATACACCACACCACACTAGTAATGTCTTTAAGGGCAGGATCCAAAGAATCCTTGCAGGAAGCCATTGAGCTTCCACCCTCCAAGTATGATACACTCCCATTCTTGGAATTGAGAGCTTTATGCAACTTGAGAAAAATAAGGACAGGCCAAAGCCCCACCACCCAACACCTCAGGGAGTTGTTGGTGGCTTATGACCTTAGTAAGGCCTGTAGGGACTGAAGGGGTAGGAGCTGAGGGTGGGGCAGAAGAAGAGGACGAGGCCAGGGGTACCAATACCCCCAGCCCCCCCTCTGAAACTGGCCAGGAGGGTGACAATGACCCTGACCTGGAAAACCCAATCCCTCCTGTAGATGATGATGAGGATGATCAAGATGATGCCCTCTTTGTCCCCCCAGGAAGGATTAAGAGTGTGCCCAGGAAGTCTAGATCTCCTTCTCAGGAGTCTAACCACTCTGGCACCTCCATAGGGAGCTCTATCTCCTCTCACAGGAGGGAATCCTCCCATGAGAGAAGAGCCAGACTGGTCCAGTATGAGGAAACTCAGCTGGAAATCAGAAAAAAGCAATTGTCTTTAGATAGGGAATCCCTAGATCTCCTTAGAGAGAGAAGAAAGTTGGGACTAGAGTCCCATGGTGGCAACAATATCCCTAGAGATAGGGACAGGTCTTATGACCATAGAAACCTAAACAAGATTGTCCCTCCCTACCAGAGTGGGGATGACATCCACAAATGGATAACTGCACTGGAGAGGGCCTGTAAAGTTCAGAAGGTCCCCCAGAGGCAGTGGGCAGCAATCTTGTGGCTCTCCTTTGCAGACAAAGGTAGAGACAAGCTCCTCACTGTAAGAGAAGAGGATGCTGACAATTACACAGTCTTGAAGAGTGCTCTGATAGATGGGTTTGGCCTAACCACTGAACAGTATAGGTTGAAGTTCAGAGACACCCAAAAAGCTCAGACTCAAGACTGGGTTGATTTTGTAGATTGTGCTACAAAGGCTCTGGAAGGTTGGATACATGGCAACAAAGTGCATTACTTTTTAGGATTGTACAATTTGATTATGAGGGAGCAGATCCTTAATAATTGTCAAAACCAGCTTTTGCACCAGTATCTGGTGGACTCTGATCTGACCTCTCCCCAAGAATTGGGAAAGAAGGCAGACAAATGGGTCAGAACCAGAGTAAAAACTAGAAATCAGGGTGGTGACCAGAAGAAAGATTCTACTAAGTCCCAAGAGAAAGGTGGGGATAAATCTAAGGATAAGTCCCCTACAGGGCCCCAAAATTCCTCTTCTGGGGGTGGGTCCCAAACTCCTTCCTCTCCTGAAAAGAAACCATATTGCCATGTCTGTAAAAAGCCTGGGCACTGGAAAACTGATCCCAGTTGCCCCAGGATTGGCAATAAAGAAAATGTTCCTCCCACAACTACTACCACCCCTCCTGGTACTACCAGTAGTAATCCTCCAGTTGGGAGTAGTGCACCCAAAAAGTTAGGTGCTTTTGCAAGAGGAACAGAGGTGGGCCCTAGTTTAGACAGGGACCCCTCAACAGACTCCTCTGACTCTGATGGTGGTATAGGATTTGCCACCTTTACCATGGGTCCCAAAGCATTGGGCAGGTACAGATTGGAGCCAATAATTAATGGTCAGAAAGCTGTGGCATTTAGGGACACAGGGGCTAGTGTCACCATGGTGGCAGGGAAACTAGTCCCCCCTCACCAGCTTTTACCTGAGTTTAAATACCAGGTGACCAATATTGATGGTGTCAGAACAGATCACCCCATGGCCATAGTCAATCTCAGCTGGGAGGGGGTCACAGGCCCAAAAAGAGTGGCAGTGTCCCCAACCCTACCTGTAGATTGCCTGATGGGCAATGATCTGGAAATTTCAGCCTGGGCTGAAGTTGAACACCAAACCCATCTCAGGATGCTGGGCGTCCCTGGAAAGGTTAGTGGGGCTGTGATGGCCACAGCCCCAGCCCAAGATTTTGGAGAGATGGAGCCTGGAAGAATGGCCCACTCTCCCCAAAAGAGAGCACCAGGGTTGAAGAAAAGTCTTCTTCCCTCCAGACAGTAGGTAAGGGTCAGCCTCCTCAGGGAACTGACCCTACCCCTAGTGAAGGAACTGCCCCAGAGGTAGTCAGGCCTGGCCTGGCCACACCCCTGATGGCAGAGGACCCTTCCAAGGTGGTACCCAGTCTGGAGCAGGTAACCTGCCCCTCTCTACCCTGCCTCAGCCAGCCCAGGGCTGCAGAGGTCAGTGGGACCCCCCAGGGCCCCCTGTCCAGAGGAACCCCCCATCAGCAGATTAGGGGCACCCAGTCTAGTAGCCCTAGCCAGGTGAAAACTCCTCTACACACTGAGGGATCCCCCATGCCTTTATGTAGGGACCTCCCCCAGAAGGACTCTGGTAGGCAAGGGCAAACCTGGGACCTGAAGGTTCCAAACCTGCCCTGTCCCTCCAGTAGTCCATCCAAAGGGACCCAACCCCCAGCTGTAGGCAGCCAAAGGTTGACCCTTAGAGCAAAGTGCAACTCAGTCATGGAAAGACAGGCATACATGGTGACCAGTGATCTGAGGAAACTGAGGCCAACACTAGGGCCTCACTTCCCTACTCAGACACCTCACCAGCCTTGTACTTTACCTAAGCACACCACAGGTAGTGATTCCCCATGGTGGAGACCCTCTTATACCCTTAGGGTGAGGGATTGCTTAGTGGACCATAAGACAGGGGGCAACCATGCTAGTGCAGGTGCTTCCTTATATGACCACTTAGTCAATGAAGGCTCAACTGGCCAAGGTTAGCCTTATCTCCTTTCGTTTGGGGGGGGGGGGTTATGTAGGAAGGTGGAATCTGGAGTGCCCTTATAAGTCCCTAGTATATGGTATACTATGTACCAAGGGCATAGGTACCTCAGAGGCCTACCAGGGGCTGCAGCACGTATTGTGCCACCCCTGGAAGGCCATCCAAACTGACACCACAGGTCTGCTACTGCAGCCTGGGTAAGGTGGTGCATGCACCCCTTACTGTGATATAGGATACCTATATCACTAAATACATACACACATATAAACCTATAAGTCACTCCTAAGGCAGGCCTTATCAATCCTAAAGGCAGAGTGCATGGTTCCTATGTGAGAGGGTGCCCCTGCATGAGCAGGGCCCCTCTGCAGCGTTCGGAGACCATCTCTGATGCTGTTTGTAGTGCAGCCTGACCATATACTCTTAAGCGCATTATATCCTCGCGGTAAAATGCTAACTTTGGAATGGCTGCACCTAAACATGTCGTGTTTGGTGTCAAACATCTTGGAATACTACCCCCGCCAATCCTGGTGGCGGGGGTAGCATTCCACCCTTCTAGAGGGAAAGACATGTTAACTCTGGCTTACCCGGTAACTTCTTTCTGAAGCCCTGGCATCACAAAATGGATGCTGCTGCCACAGACACAAGTCTGGCCTCCTGCTGCTGGACGAAACTCCGGCAGGGGAGGCCTGGACAATAGGTTTCCTGTTGCAGGGAGGTGTGACCACCTCCCCAGACAGGATAATGTGTATTGGGGCTGGGTGGGTGCACTCTTAGAGTGCTTTGAAGTCCTGCACTGGGGGAGCAAAAGGCTCCTCTGTGCATATGCCAGTTCAAACCAGCTCAGGGGCTACCTGCCCCTGCTCTGGTGCGAAACTGGACAAAGGGAAGTGGGTGTAGCCACCCCTCCCTTGACCCTCCCATAGGTGGGGTCATAGAGTTAGTCCCTCCCTGTTTTACTGGTTAAAATGGGGAACCCTTGCCACAGCAAGATTAGATTATACCAGGACGAAACTCTGAAACTGAATCCTGGACCTTCGACGCTCTACGACAAGATTAGAGGACTGAAGAATCTCCCTTGGGGTCAAGGAGTGACTCCCCTGCTTGGTAGGCACCAAAGAAGCATCTGTCCGGTTCGCATTTCTGAAGCTCCCGTCGGACGCCGAAGTCATCGCATCACCAGAGGTGGATTCTCAGACTTCCCCGAGGCTACCCTGAGTCCCCAGCAAAGCTAAGGCCCGTGGCTATCGTGGGTGACTTGAGACCGTGACCCCTGGACACCGAGCACATTTGCAAGTGCACCTACTTCTGGGTCCCCCAAGAAGTCATGCTTTGGGCTCCGAGTAGCCCTAGCCTCCAGCACCACGTGCACCGAAGATCACTGGCCCCCACTCCACGAGTGTCCTGTGAGCCAGATCCATGTGTGGCGTCACGAGGCTCCTTCGCGGTCGCTAGCCCGTTGGCTAGTAGCCGTTAACGAAGGCCAATCCTTTTCTTACTTGGTTGCTCCAGGCCTGCCCTCACTTACCCTCGCTGGGTGAGTTCCACAGACCTTGCTGGTCTGCACCATCGACGATCTACATCTTCCTCAAGACTTGCCATTGCCAAGGCTTGTTGGGTCCAATTCGGTCGCCGACACCTCAGCACTCGACAAACATCGTGTACCAGCCCGAATCCTGCTCCTGGTTGCCGACAATGCCTCCTGGACCTCGTGGCTGAAGAGTCAAGACGACCGTCAACGCACCTGAAGCACTCGACATCGGTGGGCATCTGTCCATCGCCTTCCTGGTCACTGGCTAGTGACCCAGACTCTGTCCCCTCTGCTTTCAGGTTCACCAGAACTCCGATCCACTCTTGGATCCACCCGGACACTTTTCTCTTGGCCGCCAGCAGCACTTTGCAGCAGATCGCCATTCGAATCGACGACGAAACCCGACCCCGAAAGGCACCTATGCACCCGGCTTCCCTGGGTGAGGTAACACGAGTACTCCGGTGCTCCCGTGGGTAGAGACTCTTCAAAGTCCTAGATCTCAAAGGGTTTTGTCCTAGTCCTCTTTTAAGTGTCCCTTTTCTCTATTTTCCCGATCCCGACTTTCTCCATAGAAGTTAACGGCGTATCGCGGTTGTGTATTTATACTGCACGCGTCTCCCGTGGGTCCCCTGTGTCACTACCTTGGGTGGTTCCTTGTGGTCCAAGCACTTCTAGAGGCTCTAGGCCTAGTGTCTAGTTCAGTCGTGGTTCGCATACCACTTTATTGGTATATGGTTTGGTACGCCCCTAGGGCCCAAACGTGTATTTGTGCTATTACTGTGATTTAATATCTTATAACTTATGTATTTCGAACTCTAGCCTCATAAAGAGACTAGAGGGGTGTGTTTAGCAATAAATACATATATTTTGAATATATACCTGGTGTGGTGCTCTTTCATTTGGTCACTCAAGAGATTATAGACTGGTAAAACAAGCTGCTTTACATTCCTTCAAGACTTAGCCTGAAGGCTGCTCTCCATAGCTACCACTAGGATAGCTTTCAATAAGGTTGTCTTTAACCTATCTCCAATAAGGGGTTGTTTGGACTGGTGCAAGGTGCCCACTATAATTAGTGGACAGCATATGCCAGGCCAACTTCTCACATTGGTGGCAGCGGTGGGATTCCAGCTTGCTATTGTTTTACCAGATAATCTCAATTGAATTGATCAACTGAAAACCACTAAAGGTACCTAAGGTACATATAATTTAAGCTTAGAATACAGTAAGTTCTACTGAACTTAGAGTTGTGTGTAAAGGGATAGCACAACCCTTTCTACAACTCAAGAGAGTTTAGTAGGCCACACTAGAGTAGGTAGTGCATACACCACACCACACTAGTAATGTCTTTAAGGGCAGGATCCAAAGAATCCTTGCAGGAAGCCATTGAGCTACCACCCTCCAAGTATGATACACTCCCATTCTTGGAATTGAGAGCTTTATGCAACTTGAGAAAAATAAGGACAGGCCAAAGCCCCACCACCCAACACCTCAGGGAGTTGTTGGTGGCTTATGACCTTAGTAAGCCTGTAGGGACTGAAGGGGTAGGAGCTGAGGGTGGGGCAGAAGAAGAGGACGAGGCCAGGGGTACCAATACCCCCAGCCCCCCCTCTGAAACTGGCCAGGAGGGTGACAATGACCCTGACCTGGAAAACCCAATCCCTCCTGTGGATGATGATGAGGATGATCAAGATGATGCCCTCTTTGTCCCCCCAGGAAGGATTAAGAGTGTGCCCAGGAAGTCTAGATCTCCTTCTCAGGAGTCTAACCACTCTGGCACCTCCATAGGGAGTCTCTATCTCCTCTCACAGGAGGGAATCCTCCCATGAGAGAAGAGCCAGACTGGTCCAGTATGAGGAAACTCAGCTGGAAATCAGAAAAAAGCAATTGGCTTTAGATAGGGAATCCCTAGATCTCCTTAGAGAGAGAAGAAAGTTGGGACTAGAGTCCCATGGTGGCAGCAATATCCCTAGAGATAGGGACAGGTCTTATGACCATAGAAACCTAAACAAGATTGTCCCTCCCTACCAGAGTGGGGATGACATCCACAAATGGATAACTGCACTGGAGAGGGCCTGTAAAGTTCAGAAGGTCCCCCAGAGGCAGTGGGCAGCAATCTTGTGGCTCTCCTTTGCAGACAAAGGTAGAGACAAGCTCCTCACTGTAAGAGAAGAGGATGCTGACAATTACACAGTCTTGAAGAGTGCTCTGATAGATGGGTTTGGCCTAACCACTGAACAGTATAGGTTGAAGTTCAGAGACACCCAAAAAGCTCAGACTCAAGACTGGGTTGATTTTGTAGATTGTGCTACAAAGGCTCTGGAAGGTTGGATACATGGCAACAAAGTGCATGACTTTTTAGGATTGTACAATTTGATTATGAGGGAGCAGATCCTTAATAATTGTCAAAACCAGCTTTTGCACCAGTATCTGGTGGACTCTGATCTGACCTCTCCCGAAGAATTGGGAAAGAAGGCAGACAAATGGTCAGAACCAGAGTAAAAACTAGAAATCAGGGTGGTGACCAGAAGAAAGATTCTACTAAGTCCCAAGAGAAAGGTGGGGATAAATCTAAGGATAAGTCCCCTACAGGGCCCCAAAATTCCTCTTCTGGGGGTGGGTCCCAAACTCCTTCCTCTCCTGAAAAGAAACCATATTGCCATGTCTGTAAAAAGCCTGGGCACTGGAAAACTGATCCCAGTTGCCCCAGGATTGCCAATAAAGAAAATGTTCCTCCCACAACTACTACCACCCCTCCTGGTACTACCAGTAGTAATCCTCCAGTTGGGAGTAGTGCACCCAAAAAGTTAGGTGCTTTTGCAAGAGGAACAGAGGTGGGCCCTAGTTTAGACAGGGACCCCTCAACAGACTCTTCTGACTCTGATGGTGGTATAGGATTTGCCACCTTTACCATGGGTCCCATAGCATTGGGCAGGTACAGATTGGAGCCAATAATTAATGGTCAGAAAGCTGTGGCATTTAGGGACACAGGGGCTAGTGTCACCATGGTGGCAGGGAAACTAGTCCCCCTCACCAGCTTTTACCTGAGTTTAAATACCAGGTGACCAATATTGATGGTGTCAGAACAGATCACCCCATGGCCATAGTCAATCTCAGCTGGGAGGGGGTCACAGGCCCAAAAAGAGTGGCAGTGTCCCCAACCCTACCTGTAGATTGCCTGATGGGCAATGATCTGGAAATTTCAGCCTGGGCTGAAGTTGAACACCAAACCCATCTCAGGATGCTGGGCGTCCCTGTAGAGGTTAGTGGGGCTGTGATGGCCACAGCCCCAGCCCAAGATTTTGGAGAGATGGAGCCTGGAAGAATGGCCCACTCTCCCCCAAAAGAGAGCACCAGGGTTGAAGAAAAGTCTTCTTCCCTCCAGACAGTAGGTAAGGGTCAGCCTCCTCAGGGAACTGACCCTACCCCTAGTGAAGGAACTGCCCCAGAGGTAGTCAGGCCTGGCCTGGCCACACCCCTGATGGCAGAGGACCCTTCCAAGGTGGTACCCAGTCTGGAGCAGGTAACCTGCCCCTCTCTACCCTGCCTCAGCCAGCCCAGGGCTGCAGAGGTCAGGGAGGTCAGTGGACCCCCAGGGCCCCCTGTCCAGAGGAACCCCCCATCAGCAGATTAGGGGCACCCAGTCTAGTAGCCCTAGCCAGGTGAAAACTCCTCTACACACTGAGGGATCCCCCATGCCTTTATGTAGGGACCTCCCCAGAAGGACTCTGGTAGGCAAGGGCAAACTTGGGACCTGAAGGTTCCAAACCTGCCCTGTCCCTCCAGTAGTCCATCCAAAGGGACCCAACCCCCAGCTGTAGGCAGCCAAAGGTTGACCCTTAGAGCAAAGTGCAACTCAGTCATGGAAAGACAGGCATACATGGTGACCAGTGATCTGAGGAAACTGAGGCCAACATCTAGGGCCTCACTTCCCTACTCAGACACCTCACCAGCCTTGTACTTTACCTAAGCACACCACAGGTAGTGATTCCCCATGGTGGAGACCCTCTTATACCCTTAGGGTGAGGGATTGCTTAGTGGACCATAAGACAGGGGGCAACCATGCTAGTGCAGGTGCTTCCTTATATGACCACTTAGTCAATGAAGGCTCAACTGGCCAAGGTTAGCCTTATCTCCTTTCGTTTGGGGGGGGTTATGTAGGAAGGTGGAATCTGGAGTGCCCTTATAAGTCCCTAGTATATGGTATACTATGTACCAAGGGCATAGGTACCTCAGAGGCCTACCAGGGGCTGCAGCACGTATTGTGCCACCCTTGGAAGGCCATCCAAACTGACACCACAGGTCTGCTACTGCAGCCTGGGTAAGGTGGTGCATGCACCCCTTACTGTGATATAGGATACCTATATCACTAAATACATACACACATATAAGCCTATAAGTCACTCCTAAGGCAGGCCTTATCAATCCTAAAGGCAGAGTGCATGGTTCCTATGTGAGAGGGTGCCCCTGCATGAGCAGGGCCCCTCTGCAGCGTTCGGAGACCATCTCTGATGCTGTTTGTAGTGCAGCCTGACCATATACTCTTAAGCGCATTATATCCTCGCGGTAAAATGCTAACTTTGGAATGGCTGCACCTAAACATGTCGTGTTTGGTGTCAAACATCTTGGAATACTACCCCCCGCCAATCCTGGTGGCGGGGGTAGCATTCCACCCTTCTAGAGGGAAAGACATGTTAACTCTGGCTTACCCGGTAACTTCTTTCTGAAGCCCTGGCATCACAAAATGGATGCTGCTGCCACAGACACAAGTCTGGCCTCCTGCTGCTGGACGAAACTCCGGCAGGGGAGGCCTGGACAATAGGTTTCCTGTTGCAGGGAGGTGTGACCACCTCCCCAGACAGGATAATGTGTATTGGGGCTGGGTGGGTGCACTCTTAGAGTGCTTTGAAGTCCTGCACTGGGGGAGCAAAAGGCTCCTCTGTGCATATGCCAGTTCAAACCAGCTTAGGGGCTACCTGCCCCTGCTCTGGCGCGAAACTGGACAAAGGGAAGTGGGTGTAGCCACCCCTCCCTTGACCCTCCCATAGGTGGGGTCATAGAGTTAGTCCCTCCCTGTTTTACTGGTTAAAATGGGGAACCCTTGCCACAGCAAGATTAGATTATACCTGGATGAAACTCTGAAACTGAATCCTGGACCTTCGACGCTCTACGACAAGATTAGAGGACTGAAGAATCTCCCTTGGGGTCAAGGAGTGACTCCCCTGCTTGGCAGGCACCAAAGAAGCATCTGTCCGGTTCGCATTTCTGAAGCTCCCGTCGGACGCCGAAGTCATCGCATCACCAGAGGTGGATTCTCAGACTTCCCCGAGGCTACCCTGAGTCCCCAGCAAAGCTAAGGCTCGTGGCTATCGTGGGTGACTTGAGACTGTGACCCCTAGACACCGAGCACATTTGCAAGTGCACCATCTTCTGGGTCCCCCAAGAAGTCGTGCTTTGGGCTCCGAGTAGCCCTAGCCTCCAGCACCACCTGCACCGAAGATCACTGGCCCCCATTCCACGAGTGTCCTGTGAGCCAGATCCACGTGCGGCGTCACGATGCTCCTTCGCGGTCGCTAGCCCGTTGGCTAGTAGCCGTTAACGAAGGCGAATCCTTTTCTTTCTTGGCATCCTAGTTGCTCCAGGCCTGCCCTCACTTACCCTCACTGGGTGAGTTCCACAGACCTTGCTGGTCTGCACCATCGACGATCTACATCTTCCTCGAGACTTGCCGTTGCCAAGGCTTGTTGGGTCCAATCCGGTCACTGACACCTCAGCACTCGACAGACATCGTGTACCAGCCCGAATCCTGCTCCTGGTCGCCGACAACGCCTCCTGGACCTCGTGGCTGAAGAGTCAAGACGACTGTCAACGCACCTGAAGCACTCGACATCGGTGGGCATCTGTCCATCGCCTTCCTGGTCACTGGCTAGTGACCCAGACTCTGTCCCCTCTGCTTTCAGGTTCACCAGAACTCCGATCCACTCTTGGATCCACCCGGACACTTTTCTCTTGGCCGCCAGTAGCACTTTGCAGCAGATCGCCATTCGAATCGACGACGAAACCCGACCCCGAAAGGCACCTATGCACCCGGCTTCCCTGGGTGAGGTAACACGAGTACTCCAGTGCTCCCGTGGGTAGAGACTCTTCAAAGTCCTAGATCTCAAAGGGTTTTGTCCTAGTCCTCTTTTAAGTGTCCCTTTTCTCTATTTTCCCGATCCCGACTTTCTCCATAGAAGTTAACGGCGTATCGCGGTTGTGTATTTACACTGCACGCGTCTCCCGTGGGTCCCCTGTGTCACTACCTTGGGTGGTTCCTTATGGTCCAAGCACTTCTAGAGGCTCTAGGCCTAGTGTCTAGTTCAGTCGTGGTTCGCATACCACTTTATTGGTATATGGTTTGGTACGCCCCTAGGGCCCAAACGTGTATTTGTGCTATTACTGTGATTTAATATCTTATAACTTATGTATTTCGAACTCTAGCCTCATAAAGAGACTAGAGGGGTGTGTTTAGCAATAAATACATATATTTTGAATATATACCTGGTGTGGTGCTCTTTCATTTGGTCACTCAAGAGATTATAGACTGGTAAAACAAGCTGCTTTACATTCCTTCAAGACTTAGCCTGAAGGCTGCTCTCCATAGCTACCACTAGGATAGCTTTCAATAAGGTTGTCTTTAACCTATCTCCAATAAGGGGTTGTTTGGACTGGTGCAAGGTGCCCACTATAATTAGTGGACAGCATATGCCAGGCCAACTTCTCACAGTAGAGCAAGGAGCGGACAGTGGGTGTCCGTTAGGGACTGTGAGTGGTCCCTGATGGGACTTAGACACCCACGTATGGCATCCAGTTTGGCTGCCATGAGGTCGAACCCCACCCGCAGCTGGTCAGAGATCTCCTCCTGGCACCCTAACACACGGCGTTGGGAGGCCATATGTTGGTCGTGGGGGTCCTGGGAGACAGCTGTAGTGGTGGGTGCTTCCTGCTGTGTGGCCTGAGCAGGGGGTGGGGTCTCATGGATGCAGCTGGGCTGCCCTGCTCCTTGAGGTGGTGTGCCGGAGCTGTCCCTGAGCTGTTGGAGTGCGTCGGTGTAGATGTTGGGGAGGTCCTCTTCATCATCAGTGCTGTTTTGTTGGGTCTGCTCTGCAGGATGTGTTGATTCTCCCTCTGCAATGTGAAGGGAAATGCAGATTGACATTGTGTTCACATGTATGTTCACGCATTGTGCAAGTTTACTGTCAGACTGCATGGCAATGTACATTGTGACTGTGTATGAGGAGACGCCTATTTGAAGAGGGACACTTGGCATTTCTACACCATCAGGGATGTGAGGTTGTACTTGTACATTGTCATCTCACAGTTTCCTGCTGTGCCAAATGCGAATGGCCATTTTCTAA
Source organism: Calotriton arnoldi (assembly GCA_963921515.1). Classification (NCBI taxonomy): domain Eukaryota; kingdom Metazoa; phylum Chordata; class Amphibia; order Caudata; family Salamandridae; genus Calotriton; species Calotriton arnoldi. Next base: position 956,299 of record CAWUFW010005915.1, on the reverse strand, counting down.
ACACAGGTGGCAGCAGTTGTGTCCTCTGTTCTGTTGTGAAAGTGTTGCAGTTTGTACCACATTGTTGTCAATGTTGGGGTGCTCTGCATCTTGTGTGTGTGCTGCATTGTGGGTGATTTGCCCCTTCGGGTCTGATTTTGCTGGCCCTTATCCCTTTCAGGCGGTGTGCCTTTCACTTCTGTGTTTATGCAGTGCTGAGCTGTTGCAGACTTGGGTATATTGGGCCCTTGGTCGGAGTTGTGACTCTTGGGCATGGTTTGTCCGCAGATGTGCTTAACTTACTTGTGCATGTGTGCCATTGTGCCCATCTCCCCCCGTCCACCCAGTCCCTGGTCGTTACTCACCCTGTTGCTGTTGGCTCAGGTCATGTTGTGCAGTGTCCGGTCCCCCGTCTCCTGCCACCGTCTCCCCAATGATGGTCCCAGGCTGGTCCTCCGTGGTGCTTGTGGGGTTCTGGTTGTCCTCTGTTCTTGCTCCAGCTACCTCCATGGTGCTTCGCAGTTGTTTGGGTCTTGTTTGTGTTTTTGGTTGCCGCTTTTATGGTGATTTTGGCCGCCTGACTTGTGGGACTTGCAGGCTGGTGCAGCTTATCGCTGGTTTGGTATCGCGGTTGGGCCCATCGCAACTTTTTTCACGTTCGGGTTTGGATTTGTATCGCCATCCTGGTGATGTTATCGCGGCCATTTGACGCGTTATTGGGAGACTATCGCATGTTACAGCCGAGTTGAGAATACGACGTTAACATGGAGTTATTTTCCCGTGATAGACGGCGATATGAAAACGTGCGTTAGCCTTTTTTGGCGATGATTATCGCACGTTCTTGAGAATATCCCCCAATGTTTTTATTAAAATAAAAATTGCTTTATTCAGCAGTAAAATAAATATATCTCTCGTCATAAACAAAAGGCCATTGGCCAGTCCATGTGACCTTTGAACATCAGGCCAAAATATTCTTGCCAGCACAATTCCTGCAAGGGGACACATCCCCTGAGAGGGGCATCTTGGGGGCATGCCAGGCACTAAAGGGGACAAACTATTTGGGACTGGGTTGTGTTTTGGGAGGGATGGGAGCAGGAGGGGTTTCAGGGTCCACTGCAGTGGTAGGCTCTGATTGTGAGGGGGGTGCAGCTGTAGTGGGATGGTCAGTTTGAGCTGGGGATGGTGTGGCCTTAACTAATTTAGGGATTTTAAATTTTGTAAGGGGTGAGTCTGAAATATAGAGGGGAGGTGTCTTTTTGGTGGGTGTTTCAGCCAATTGTGATGTACTGGGCTTGTATGGGGTGTAGGAGTGGATGCTTTGGATTGGGACCGGAGGGATTTTCTACGGGGAGTTGATGCTTTCTGTTCCTTGGAGGGTGTGGTGGGGCTAGCAGATGCTACAGGTAGGACATCCAGTAGATATTTCCTCTTCTTAGGAGGGGGGTGCATGTCTGTGGAGGGAAAAATTCAATGGGAACAAGGTGGGGAGCCTGGGTTGAGGGTGGTACAGGAGTGGAAAGGGTAGGGGTTGTGGAGGCAGAGGGTTGTGAGGTTTGCGGAGTGTCACTGGGTGCATGTGTGTCGGGTGCTGTCACTTCCTTTGGTGTGAGTGTGCTGTCTGTAGCATGAGTGTGCGCGGGTGTAGCTTGTGACTTTTGTCTGTGTGTTTGTGTGCTGCGTGTGGATGTTGCAGTGTGTGTCTGTGTGTGTTTGCATGTGCTTGGGTCAGGGAACGCAGTTGGGATGGTGGATGAGGAAGAGGTAGGAGGGGGGGAGGTACTGCCAGAGGAAAGATAGTGCTGCCGTCAGTGTTGAGGCCATCGCCTGATTTAATCTCTGTAGGGCAGACATGTTTGAGTGAATGCCCTCCATTTACGATGACATGACTGTCAAAAGAGTTGTGTGTGCATGGAGGACACTCAGCATTGATGTCTGCCCCGCAGAGATCTGCCTCAGGAGGTCATTGGTCTCTACACTGAGGGCAGCAGGGGAGACAGGTGCCGGGGGTGAGGTGCCTGGTCCAAAGGATAGTTTGCCCCTAACACGGTTGCGGCCATGGACAGTGGAGCTGGGAGCAGCAGGGAGGGTGGAGATGGTAGGGGTGGTGAAGGTGGACTCTGATGTTGTAGATGCAGTCTCTGTGTCCCCCACCACCACATGGGAGTCCTCACCAGAGCTGTGATCGGATTCAGAAGCTGCAGATGTTGTTGCAGATCCACTGCCAGTGAGACTCCCCTCACCCTCTCTGTCACTGGGTCCCCCCTCCGATGACTCTTCACTGGACCCAGTCTGACGTTCTGCTCCCACAACATCCATGGCACTCTCTGCTCCCGTGTCAGCTGATGATGCTGTGACAAGTAATAAAAAGATTTACATGAGTCATCCATACCTAGTTGACACATAGTTAAGACACAGATGTAAATATATATCAGACATCACAATGAGTTGTGCTATTAGCACATGCTGCATTAACAGAAATGGTAGTTGTTAGCCTGCCACTTTCACATTGCTCAAAGACACATGATGTGATCAGCAACTTTGCAAGTATCAACATCAAAGTACAGAACAAGAATGTTGACTAATGGAGTTTGTTGCAGGGAATGTTTTGTCTTGTGCTCATGATGAACTTGTGGACTGTTATTACATTCTCCTCTTCTGCATGTGAGTAGAGCCATCAAAAAGTTGATATGAATCTCAGATGTCATTGAGACATGGTACACATCCTGAAATCATTAGTCATCTATATTTGAACCATTGGCTCATATGTCACGGCTCACATGTCTACCTTGTCAAACATGCACAATGCATACTCATTGCATGGGTCATGTTATACAGTTCACAGTGATTGATAATGTGTTCAGTAGTTTGCCATACCCAATGTCAGTAGACAGATATGAGGGTCATCATGGAGACACCAAGGCAGTACGCATAGCTGGTCCGACAGACATGTAGCACACTTTCCTGTGTCATCTATGCATGGTGTCATGTAGCAGAATCATATATATTTGAAGACTGAAAACAAATAAAGTTTCATAGATGTAATTAATGGTCTACAAACGGGCACGTCTGAAATTTTCAGCTTCACAATGCCTCAGGCGGAACACCATTCCACTGGCACATCTGGGTGCAATGACTGCATGGATTGTTGTGACTGAACCCATTTCCAGCATGAGTACAGTCAACACTGTTGAACAATCTTGCCTACACTGAACAAGTCCAACATCATATGGACAAAGTCTGACTGTCCCTCTCTTTGATTGAAAAGTATGCACACTTTCCACTACTGAGATTGCTCATGTCTTGCGTACCATGTGGTTAACACATTTTCAATTGGTGCACATTTTAAATCTCAGAAACTGACAGTAATGCTAAAAAACCTTGTTTACAAAACCATCATGTTTGAGTATTCAAGACCAGAAACACACGTCAACAGTTGTGACTGTGTAGTTCACATCATACCTAAAAAATCATGACATGTTGCAATCAGTGACAACCTGTGTTTGACAATGAATGGCTTGTGATTTCACCATCACATACTCCTACACAAGGACTCACTTTTCAAAATGTTGTCTGTATGTTTTGACATGACATCATGGGAAGGACATTGTGACATGTGGTCCGAGTTACCCTAGCTGTGAATGTCCCCTGGGATACATGTGATCACAATTGGCAGCATGTCAGTGAAAAAGACCTTTGCACACGGCCCAAGACGAACAAATCTATGTCTCTACATGGAGAAATCCTTTGTCACAAAATGTTTTGCATGTGATTTGCAAACTTGGAATCACCTATCACAACATACTTCAATGATTTGTTCCAACCACTCTGAGAACAGGATCACACATCAGTGGATGTGCAGACACTTGTAAAGCCATGGGATTCATGCAGAAACTCATGCACACGTCTTGTGTACATTATTAAGCACACATGTGCATGTCAACACTGTTACAATCCCTGAACATGACTAATTCACATGTCCCTGATGAATGGGTCATTAACTGTCATCTATTGCTCCATCTGCTTTTTTTAATCGAGTGCGAATGCCTGCACGTTTGGCAGACTTACAACCACTAAAAGTGCCATCAAGCTCAGATCACAAAAGCTGCCGAGATAAAGATAGAAATGCAACATGTAAGTGACTCACCCCCTCCTTGCTGCTGTTGGGCCTTCAACTGCCCATCCAGGTCAGGGAAGACCACCGCTATGATGCGTCGCATGTGGAGGGTCAATCTTCGCCGGCCGCCTCGCTTGCCCGGTTGTGACAGGCCCAGCTGGACCTCAGCCACGAAGGTCCTGCCACCTCTTGCGGCAATGACGAACACGACGATATGCGACCCCCATGTCATGCACCTTCTTGGCGATGTTCAGTCACATTCTGTCCTACTCATGGGAGTTGACCTGTAAGGATGACATGGTGATAGTCCCTTAGTCCACATGCGTCATATGTCTCTATCATACACTAATATACCTACCTCATTACATGTTTTAACAAAGAACTAAGGGTAATGCATGTGGCATCATGTGCATCAGTCATGTGTACAATCTAATCTCTGTTCCATTTGGGACAGTGATGACATGTTTGACCCAGGACACACACCTCTACAGCAGTGTGCCTGTCAAAATCAGTTCCAGACACCCAGTTATGTTTTAAAATAGCATAAATGAATTTCTCTGATAAAGATTCCTAATGCCAGTAATGCACAGTTGTCACACATGTCCAAGTGCAATGCACTGTCAATCTCACTCACCTGCTCCTCTGGTTGCCATACATCTGGCTGTGTAGTGGCAGGAGTGTGTCTAGCAGGGCCTGATTCTCCTCCTCAGTGAAAGCTGGGACCCTGGGGTGTGTCCTTGCCATTGTGGCTACCAGAGGATGTCACAGCAGCAGAGAGATGGGGAGGTGCCGGAATGAAGCAGGTAGTGCTGGCAACTAAAGTCTCTAGGGTACAGACAGACTTATATATAAACAGCAGAGGTGGTCTCAACACATGCATCAAAAGTGATAGGTTCGCGTCGGTCGCATTGTACGAATTGGGCCAATGCATTACTTTACTAGCAAACGACACGCCTACCGCAACATTCAAACACTCTTCCTGTGATCTCTTTTGAAATGGATACATTGGTGATGTGAGGTAACAGTTGTTTTTCTTGTGCTGAAGAAATGAGTCAAAACACGCATCGCTCACCATGCCAACAAACAGCCAATGGCTGTAAACGAATCGTTTCGGATGCGGATCACGCGTTCTTTGAATACTCACCCGCGTCTTTCACCATGGCAACCAATGGCTGTAAACGAATCGTTTCGGATGCGGAGGACGCGTCCTTTGAATACTCACCCGCGTCTTTCACTATGACAACCAATGGCTGTAAACAAATTGTTTCAGATGCGGAGGACGCGTACTTTGAATACTCGCCCACGTCTTTCACCATGGCAGCCAATGGCTGTAAACAAATCGTTTCAGATGCGTAGGACGCGTCCTTTGAATAATCAGTCTTCAGAGCACACACTGGTGTGGATGATGTATCTCAGTACAGTACATGTGTGTAATGCACCATATACATTAAAAAAATTAGATGTACATTGATGAAACATACTCCCATGAGGAGCTAACCTTAAGGGACACATGCCACACTGTATAATTTGCATGTAAAAGCATGTCTGGATTGGAAGTGCTGTTTTCTGCCTTGTAATGGTCACAGTGAACATCATTTTATGTGTGGATGTACATGTGCAATCTTGCCTTGGCACTGCATTAGAGTCCTGTCTGAGCAATAGCACAATTTAAAAGAAATTCAGACTGTAGATGTCTGTGGTGTCAGTAATGGCTAAGGATTTTACTATAGGATGATTGGACAGTGAAATCATTATGCATGTTCATCTGGTTTGTGCAATGTGAATTAGTAGTCTATCTGTGTGCCCCAGACTGCAGTGTATGATATTGTCACCCATTTCTATATCCACTACATTGAAAATAATCAGTGTATGTGAATTCATGTGTAAAGTAGACATAAATGAATGACAGTGTCCAACCTGTGACAGTGTTGGGCATGACTGTGTATTTGAGATGATGTGTATATCATGTGTTACACATCTCTTGAATGACATGTTCCTATTCAGTCTTATTAATATACATGTAATATTTTAAAACACATTAAAGTGACATATTTTAACTATTGATCCTTAGAATATGTGCTGTTTGCAGACATTCATGATGTTAGACACTAGTGACTTATACATTACACCACTATAATTGCTGTGTCACCATACCCTGATAACATGTCTGTGTATGCTGCTGATGCTGGCATATGTATATAAGGAAAATTATCATGTATTTGAAGGATCTGTAGGTTCATTTGTGTTCACATTTCATGTTCCCTTTGTCTCTAAACATGTTGCATGGTACATTGTGACTTGACAACAACTGTGTCCATACTCTACACATAGGTATCGCAGACGACCTGCAGTCCACAGGCCCTTCCAGACCTGGCAACCATGGAAGAACATGACACCATCAGGGAGTACTGCTTCACTATGCCAATCATTGAAGACTTGACTGCGCAGTTGTCACCCCATCTACAGCCTGGTCGGCCATATCCAACTGCACTGACGGACAAAGTTAAGGTTATGGAAGCTTTACACTTCTTTGCCACCGGTACATTTCAGTACACAGTGGCAACATCTGGTGGGATGTCACAAACCAAGTTCAGCCGTGTTCTGTGAGATGTTTTGGCTGCATTGATGAATTTTCTGTGCCAATACATAAAGTTTCCAACACCTGGAGAATTTGGAGACATGAAGGGTGCATTTTATGCATTGGGGTACTTACCCCATGTAATTGGCTCCATTGATGGCACCCACATTGCATTGGTGCCACCACAGGCTTCTGAGGTAGTGTATCGTAACCGCAAACATTACCACTCAATTAATGCCCAGGTGGTTTGTTTGGCAGACATGACCATCTCCCACGTCTGTGCACGTTTCCCTGGATCTGCACATGACGCTTACATCATGAGGAACAGTGCCATCCCCCGTGATGTCACGGGCACAACATGACCGTGCTTGGCTTGTTGGTAGGTGATGTGACGTGTGCTGTGTTGTGTGTAGATTGTATGTCTGATAATGCTCTGTTAACCAACTACAGATCATATTTTTCTGTTTGCAATGTAGGAGACTCTGGGTACCCCAACCAACCTTGGTTACTGACGCCAAATCGTAACCCAGTCACCACTGCCCAAATGCGGTATAATGAGGCACATGGTAGGAGCCAGAGAGTCATTCAGCGGTGTTTTGGCCTCCTGAAGACAAGATTCCGATGTCTCGACCCGGACGGCAGGAGCCCTACAATATGCATCATTGAAGGTGTGCAACATTATCAATGCTTGCTGCATGCTCCACAACCTGGCTATACGGAGGGAAATTCCACTTATACAGGACGTTGGAGACCAGCATCCGCCAGCGAGGGAAGATCCTGGACTGGGACATGACAACAGTGGGGATGATGATGACGGCGAGGATTTGAGGCGACAGCTTATCAACAACTTCTTCACATGAGTGTAGGTATGCAATGAAAGTAGGGGAGTGCCCCCAAGTGTCTGTTGTTGTGTTGCTGGTGCACAATGTGTATGTATGTTTGTGAGTGTATACAAATTGCCATGATGTTAGTTGTATGATAAGTATTTGTGAGATGGAAAAGTTGAGATGTACAGTGGTACGGTGAATCAAAGATAGTTTACACACTGACAATATTGTGCTTCAGCTGACAATCTTGTCAAAATTGAAGAGGCTCTGTCCTGTGTGCCTAACTCTGTTCTATGTTTCTCCTTACCAGGGTACTTGGCCGTGTCTACCATGCAATTTGTGAGCCCACCAGACACCTGATGCTTGCACCTACTCAAACATTGGACTTGTTTGGAATTCCAGGACGCGCTATTCCTTTTGGACTGATGGACATTTTTCTTCACGTTACAGATTTTTCTTACTGTGTGATGTCCATTTAAATAGGGTTAATGCGCAAGGTTGTGTCAGGGAAATAATCCTATGATACACAAGGATTCATGCCTTGTGTGTTTTCACACATCCAAAGTAATTTTTTTTTAAATAAACATGCTCCATGATGCACTGTTATGCTAACAAAAGTGTGTTTATTGTGTCTTAAAATGGCACTAGTATTTTGACCAATATACTTGCTTTGCATCTGTAACATGTCCAATGGTTTGGGCCATGACCTGGTTGTGTCCCTCTATCATGTTGTGACAATGTACATATACTCACAGGACAGTAATGTACTCCTTCAAAGTGATGTGTTACCAATGTTGTGCACACTTGCTTCTTTGCCTTTTTCAACATCATTACAGTTATTACCTTAGTTATTCAAAGTAACGACATTACCACTTTTTTGGGTGCAGAGTGATTTATTTGAGTGCATAATGTGAAGATATCAGTGCACATCATGGGGGTATCATTAACAAACCAAAATAAATTATATAAGTGAAGATAGTAGTTGGTAGTGTTTGTAGATGGGGTATTCCGAAGTAGATGCACAGTTATGCGAGTCCATAGTCCAACTTAGACCCTCCAGCCAATGTGGGAGAGTTCTGTGATAGTCAACAAAGTGAATGGTTGGCACACAATGGAGGATATCAGGAGCAGGGTGTGATGCGTAGACATCTGTCTCTCACCGTTTCTTCTTTGGACGACCGACTCAACGTTTTTCAGGGGGACCCTGAGGTGCAGGTGTCTCTCCGCCAGAGTCCACATCCCTCCCTGTGGCTGTTGCAGAAGTTGTTTCAGTGGATGTGGTAGGTACACAGGGAGGTGTGGAGATGTTGGTGGCAATCTTGCGGAGGGAAGTGGCAATGTCCCTGTACACCTCAGTCTGTTCGTCCATTTTTGACATAAACCTGTCCAGTTTTTCATTTTGGGCTGCCTGCTGCTGCTACATAGTCCTGAGGATCCCTATGACCTGGCCCATTTCTCCTTGTGAATCCTCATATGCATTGAGGATTCTGGAGAGGTTTTGGATCTCCACATCATCGGCACCGGCTGCATGATGTTGCCGATCTTCACGATACCTCCCACCACCCCTACCTACCCGAGCAGGATCAGTTGGTGCTGGCACAGTCGACACCTATCCTCCTTTATCGTTGTCATTGGTGTTGTTGGGCAACTCCAGAGTGCCCCGTGTTGCTGTGGTGTTGTTGGTCTCCTGGGATGCTGTGTCAGTGCGGGTAGGGGTCAGCTGGGTGTTCGCAGCTGAGGCAGGAGTGGTTGCAGAGGATCGGGGTCTTTCCGCCACTGGTGCTGTGGGGGGACCCATACCAGAAGGGCCAGGTCTGTCGTCGTCATCAGAAGAACGATGAGCTCTTGGTCAATCGGAGTCGGGGCCTGGCTGTCCTGGATGGTTCCAGTGTTGTCCTCAGCTGGCACTGTAGGTACAAACATAACACAATGACTGATGTGAATGTCCACTGCAACTCAAATCATACACATTACATAGGCTAACTAAGCTCATGATAAGTAACTGTAAATAGATTGGACTCCTTAATCCATGATGCAGACATATCTTTTGTAATGACTCTATTTTTGAGACAGGGGGATTGATGGACATGTCAAGGTATGTGCATCAGTGGGCCTGTTGTGTTTGATTCACAGAGCATGTTGCAAGGCATTGACTGGTTATTGACACACATTGAATGACACAGGTATGTTTAGGCTGTCTACATATTTACTTGCACAGTGAGATACATACACTTTCTTGCCCTTTGTGCATACTCTTTTTGTGCCTGTGTACTGGTCTTAGTACATGTCTTCAGCAGTCACATTGGTGTGTCTGCCTACACACTCACATTCTGTTAACTTAGCCTGATAGGTGTGGGAATGGAGTGATTGAGGTGCTTCTAGATTTCATCTCATTCTACACATGTGAATGGCTGTGAGTAGGAGAATTGTGTGACAGTTTAACTTTGTGCCTACACATATCATGTACTTTGTACATTGAGTCCATGGTCAAATTATTTCACAATCTTACCTTTGTGCCATTGTGTGGCAAAGAACTATGATTAACTGATGTTTGAGTGATTGTTGTATATTTGTGAAACTTACACCCCTCCTCCCACCCAGCCCCACCATGCCACACGGAAGAGTGTTGTGCAGCCAATTTTTGTGAGTGTATGTGAAAGATATGTGTCTATGTTGGCTGGTCTTTGTGGCACATAGGCAAATGTGGCAGTTGTGTTAGGTTCAGACAACATTCCCCAGTGTCTGCCATCATGCAAGTACATATGAGCTCATGAGAGATAGACATTGCCCACAATAAAGTGGTTGTGCTGTGTGTGCAGGAGTGTTTGCTGTTATTCCAAGTCCTATCAGTGCCACTCTTACATACACCTTCATGCCCAGTGCTAACAGGCAACCAGGACATGAGCTTAGCTCACAGTGTGTCCAAATATAATGGTCGGCTGTCTGGCACTGGGAACTTGTTTCTGACTTGTACACAACTTGCCTCATGGCCTTGTGCACCAAACAGCATTCCACAGTCTCTGCCATTTCATATTAGTATGTCCACTCACTGTCAGGTAATCACGGTTTTTAGTGGTCTTGTAGGGCTGTTTCTGCAGATGAGTGTTCACAATGGACAGACATCCCATCAGACCATGTAATACGCACACTCTTTCTTGCATGAAAATGCCGAACACATGGAACTATGCTTTCCTGCAAGTGTGTGGATGTGTACTGACAAGTCTGGCGGACACTGGTGCCCGGTGTTTTGAGCAACAAGTCAATGTTGCTATTTGTTGATAAGTCAGACACCAGTGCCCCGTGTCATGCATCCTGCTAGTGAAGTCAAAATCACTGTGTGTACGCTTAGTTCATGTTGGTCTGTTTGTGATGTTGATGAAGGAGTATGTTGTCCACTGCCTGATGTGATTAGTAGGATTTAGAAATGCTCCTCCTCCGAGCAGCCCAGCACAGTCCTCTGTGACTTTGACTAACTGGCAGTGATGGTAAGTGTTCTGACCAGGCTGCAGACACTTGTGCATTGTGGTAAATATGAATCAAAATCACAGAAAAGACCTTGTGCCCGAAAACACCATGCAGCAGTGTCAGACATCTTGGCAGCACATTGCCACTCACTGTCAAGTAAGTAGAGTCCCTTATATGCTATTTTGGCTATGTATGAAGGTGTGTGGAGGCCAGAGCATGATGGTAGATATGGTCATGCAGATACTCTTCCTCACAACCAGCACAACCAGCTCATCTGTGGCAATGGCTACCTGACAGTGAATGTAAGTGTACTCACAAGATGGCTGACACAGTTGCATGATGTTTTGTGCACAGGGCCTTGCTGGAAGTTAGTTTCAAGATCAACGCTATGCAGCAGTGTCAGCCACCTTTCCAGTACACTTCTCCTCACTGTGATGTAAGCATATGCCCAGGGGAGTTTGAATGGCTGGGTGGGTGGATGAGTATTTTCAATGTCTACAATTCACATGATGCCTTGGCCCACACACACCTTCTCACACATTGGCAAAAGGCTACCTGTAACTCTGCTTCCCTGACAGTGAGTGTGAATGTACTTGCAAGTTGTCTGACACTGATGACTGGTGCCTATGTGTCCACAAGCAGTGCGTAGTTGTACAGGCAGATGTCACCAGTGTCAGCCATTTTGTCAGTAGATTTTTATTCACCATCAGGTATGCATAGTTCTTGGGGGTCTGTTTGTGCTGTTTGTGAGGAGGAGTGTTTGCCATGACTCCATCTGCCATCATGCTCCGTACTCCACACACCTTCCTACACATCATGAATATCTTAACTGTGAGTCTACTTTCCTGACGGTGATTGGCAATGTGCTTCAGAGATGTCTGACACTGGTGGCAGGTGTCTGATTTGTCCACTACTCACCAACAGTGCCTTGAACTCAAAACATCAGTGTGCAGGGCCAGACATCTTGCCAGTACATTGACTGTAATGTAAGCTCATTTAAATGTTGTCTTGTTGGTGTGTGTGTGAGGATGAGTGTTTGCACTGACTTCCCCACCCATCATGCCCTGTCCTACACACACCTTCACAGTCAGCACAGACAGTAGACCAGGATTTATGCTATCTCTGATGCTGAATGGAAACTGTACTATCAAGATGTCTGACACAGGGTAGTGGTGTGAGGAGCACAAGGCCATGATAGGAGTTGTGGACAACTCTAGCACCATGCACAAGTGTCAGACATCCTGTAAGAACACTTCCAATCATTGTCAGGACACCACTCTTCCTGGTGGCCTTGTTGGTCTATATGTGAAGGTGTGTGTGTGGGATAGAGCCTGATAGGTGATGTTGTCAGTGCAAACACTCCTTCTCCCACACTACCCAAACAGGTCATCTGGGCCTATGTCTACCTGACAGTGAATGGAAGTCTAATGTAGAGTTGTCTGACACTGGTGCGTGTAGTTTGACTTGACTACAACTCCCATCAGGCCTTGATCTCCAGACAGCATGCTGCAGTGTCAGCCATGTTGCTGGTACTTTTCCACTGACTGTGAGGCTTGCATAATCCCAGCATGTCTGTGTGGGCTGTGTGTGTGGAAGAGTGTTTGCAGTGACTACAAGTCCCATGGTGCCTGTGGCCAGACCCACCTTCCCAGGCATCCCAACAGACTACCTGTGACTGCTTTCCTGTGAGTGAGTGGAAAAGTACTGTGCCAAGATATTCTGACACTGGTGCGTGTAGTTTACTTGACTACAACTCTCATCAGACCTTGTTCTCCAGACAGCATGCAGCAGTGTCAGCCATGTTGCTGGTACTTTTCCACTGACTGTGAGGCTTGCATAATCCCAGCATGTCTGTGTGGGCTGTGTGTGTGGAAGAGTGTTTGCAGTGACTACAAGTTCCATGGTGCCTGTGGCCAGACCCACCTCCCCAGGCATCCCAAACAGACTACCTGTGACTGTGCTTTCCTGTGAGTGAGTGGAAAAGTACTGGGCCAAGATGTCTGATACTGGTGCTAGTTGTGTGGAGCAGATGGCCTATCTACGGTTTGTTGCGTTATCAATCAATTTTGAGTTATTTTTGTATAAAATATGACATACACATCACATGCTATTAGAATCTAGTACATTTTTTCATTTTCAACTAGCCTTAGTTTAACTGTATCCTTTGAAGTGCTGTCTCTAGAGGTGTGATTAAACTTTATTTGAATGTGGATTGTGTACTCACCAGTCTCTTGTGATCCTGGGATTCTGTAGACGCCTTCTGGCAGAAGGATGTCACGCACCTTCTCCTCCCAGGATGTGAAGTGGACAGGTTGTGCAGGAGGGCCACTGCCAGTCTGCTGGCTTTGGAAACGTTCCCTTGCCATCAGCTTCTTGACCCTCCTTCGCACATCATAGTACCTGGTCCTGATATCTTCCATTGTGCGCAAGCAAGGTGCTTGAGCATTCACCTTGTTAACTATCCTCTCCCACATCCTATTTCTCTGGGCAAGGGGGTCTGTTGGACTAGGTTACCAAATAACTGTGGCTCTACTCTGACAATCTCATCTACAAGCACTTCCAATTCCTTATCAGTAAAACATGGATGCTTTCTTTTGGACAAGGTGAGGGAGAGTGTGAAGGTGAGGATGAGTGTGGATGTGAGTGTGAATCAGTAACAAGTTGTGTGCATATGTGTTTTTTTAGTGAAATGATATCTGTGCTGGGTGTGTGAGTGTGTGAGGCAGAGAGCAAGGAATGCCTGGTGCAAGCTCCTTGTGAGTATTAGCATTTGTGGCAAAGGATCATGGTCATGGTGTTGGCCCTTTATGTAGATGCATTTGTGGGTGTGGTTTTGAATTATTATTATTTTTTAGTTGCCAATGCTTTATTTGGGTGTTTTTGACTCCCACCATTGACATTTCATACACGGACCGACACGTTTCTGTAACCGTTTCAACTGCAACATCAACTCACTGCGTTTTGATACGAGTCCGACTCGTGACCGGCATGCAAATGTTGACGTTTACAAACGTGTCGGTCGCATCGATGCGGTTTACGGAGCCTTCGTTCAGAATGATGGCGTTCCGTACGATTCGGTTGTGTTTCACATGGGATGCACCGTACTACGTCGAACGGAGGGCTCGCGGTTGAGTCGTACGGAAAGCATTACAAATCCGAGTCGGTCGCGATGCTTTCTGCACGACATCGGAATCGGGCCCTTAATGTTATATTTTGTGCAATATTATTTATATTGTAAATATAAATAATATTGTTAAGTAAATAAAGCATTTTGCCCCAAAAAATATATTTTTAACATTTATACATTTTTTCACTTTGATTGCAAACAGTACATTTTTTTTATACATTTTTAATTTTAATATATATTCTTTTTAATTATAATAATAAATCTTATTTGTTTTATAATATTTATTATTATAATTTAACATTAGAAAAAATATCTTAAACAATTTTTTATAGATCACTATTATTAATTACTATTTTTACAACATTTTTTGGTAACATATTTGTAATGAACATTGAGTTTAATAAAGAAAACTATAAAAAATAATAATTAAGGCAGCCATTTTTTAAACTAAGTTCTATTTTGTAGGCTATCTGTGTTGTTTTTGGTCATTTCTGAGGGGAGAAGTCACAGGTTGGAAGCTGCGTTGCATCGGTTAAGGTAAGTTTAATTTTATTTATTTAATCTTTAATTTAGGAGTAGTTTGGAGGTAGCTAAGTAGTATATAGTGTATGCAGTGTTTAGATTTTGTGTTTTTTGTGAGGTTTAGGTTTTAGTTTTGCGTTTGAGAAAGGCGGTTAGTTTGTTCATCGGTCAGTGTTAGATATTGATATATATTTTCAATTATGTTTAGAGTATGGTGCTAGTGGTATGTTTGTGTGTATTTTGAAGTGATGTTATGGTATATTTGTGCGGGAGGGATTGTTTTGTATTTTCAACAGGTTTTTGTCGATTGGAAGTTGCCGTTGGGAGAAGTATTGTTTTTTTAAAAAGGAACTGTGTATTAGTTACTAGTAAACTAGTAATTATTTTACAGTTCCTTTATTTTTCGGGTATTCCTGGAGCGTTTCTTTTAAATACATTTTTCGGGATTTTTATGGTTTCAAGTCTATGGAGCTATTGCGGGTGGATTATTTTTTATACAGTTGTATTTTTTCATTTTTTGGGGGGATTTTTAACTAAGTTCTGGGAATTTTCTACATTTGGATTTATTTATGGCAGTTTGGACTACATTTCTTCAGCTACAAAAAGTAAGTAATTTTAAATTATTTTTAATGGGAGGAAAATGTAATTTTTGTAATTGTTATTGCTATTTTTATTATATAAAATATAATTATTATGTCAATTAATATTTTAAGATATTTTAAATTAATTGACAAAATCATTATATTTTTGATGTTTGATAAAAAATGTTTATTTGACTAACTATTTATGAATTATGATTTTTCTGTGCTTCTGTTTTATTTTTTTAAAGTAGGGTTTCAGCTATTGTTTCTAGATATTCTAGTCATTGCATGCAAGGCTACTACCTTGAAACTTTTAAAATATTCTCCAAACTAAGGGGGTGATTACGATGGCGTAACAATCGCCACCGCCGGCGACCGTCACGCCATCGTAACATGATTTACCCACCACCATATTACGATGGCTGTGGGTATCACGGCGGACGGAAAGTCCGTCCGCCGCTTTTCCGCCGGTCGGCAATCGTTACGATTGCCAGCCGGTCGGAGCTGGGGCACATATGGAAAGGCTGGTGGGGATTTGCTTTGGGGGCCCGTTGTGGGCCCCCGGGGGGGGTGGGAGGGTGCACTTGGGGGGTACCCATGGTACCCCCTGCATGTCCATGCACAAGGTGGCAGGCACCGCGAGGTGCCTGCCACGTTGTGCATGGAAATGCACAACATGGCATTTTACCATTGCGGCGGGTGCTGCAGCCAGCAGCACCCGCTGCAATGTTAAACCGTCAGATGCGACCGCTGCAGTGGCGGTCGCATCATAATTAGGGTGGCGGGACCGCCGCATGGCAGGCGGGCGGTCCTGTTACCGCCATCCTATTGACCCCCTAAGTTGGCACATAACTGACATTTACTGTTATTTTCAAGTTCAGAAAGTCTGACCCACCAACATAGGCACCATGAACCACAGCTCCACTCACAGAGACTGGAAAAGGACATCAGAAGACCAGTAGAACAACGCTCTCAGCTCCCGCCTCGCGACCCAGACCGAGCAGCAAAGAACTTCTCCCGATGGATCACGGAATGTGCTGACAAAATCGCCCTTACCAAGACAGCGAATGTGAAGAGACCAACCAAAAGAACCTGCTGGTTCACCAAAGGACTAAAAAGCCACCAAGCAATTCAGCCAGCAACTAGAAAGAAAGTGGCACACCAGCAGGAAAACAGAAGTCCGCACTGCATTCAAGACTAAAGAGATGTCATCATCAGAGAGGCCCCCTCCCAGGCCACTTCTGGCCCCGGGGACCCCATCCCCCGGGGCCTGGCCTCTCCGTTGGGGACCGTGGGGGGAGCCCCAATGCCCCCACGGTCCCGCCGGCTCCCCGCCTCCTGCGGGAGCCGGCATTGCTTTTGCACAAGGGGAGCTGCTGGCATGCAGCTTCCCTTGTGCAAAAGCAATTCTGCTTTGGTTTTTGGAAGCGAGAGCAGAGTTTGCTATGACAGGGCGGGAGCCACAAGGCAATGTCCCGGGGTGGGCACCCTGGGACATTGCAGGAGCGGGCCCTGGGGGGTGGCGGTCCCCAGGGCCATCAAGGACTCCTGGAGGGGGGCCGCGCGGCCCCCCTCCCATCAAGTACAAAGCCCCGGGGAGGTGGTGGTCCCTGAAGCTTGGGGGGCCCGCAAGGCCCCCCCATTAATAAAGAAAGCCCTGGGGAGGTGGCGGTCCCCAGGGCTTGGGGGGGCCAGTGAGGCACCCCGCACTTAATTAGGCATGCCCCAGGGAGGTGGTGGTCCCCGGGGCAGTGTGGGGGCAGGAGCCCCCCCACGCTTTTTTTTTAAAAACAAAGCCCCAGGGAGGTGGTGGTCCCCTGGGATGCGGGGGGCCGCGAGTCCCCCCGCATTCAATAAACTAAGCCCCGGGGAGGTGGCAGTAATTAAATAGGCATTGCCCCTGGGACCTGGCCCACCCAGGGGCTTAAGAATAACGAAGCGCGGGAGCCCGTGCTTTGTTTTTTTTTATGTTCTCAGCCGGATTCGCGACCCCAGCGTGAATTCAGCCAATTTATTTTTTAAAAAAATGCTTTTTTGGGCCTTGGGGGGCCTTTTTCTTGTTTTTCACCTTTTTATTTACTCTTTTCTTGTGACTCGGTTACCGAGTCACAAGATGGCTGCCAACACTTCCTGGTTTGGAGTGTTGGCAGCCAATCAGAGTGAAGCTCGTGCCCGGGAGGGTTCGCGAACCCTCCTCGGTGCTCAGATATCGAAACTTTTCTTTTTCTAATTTCTCAGGAACTACTGAACAGATTTACACCATTTAAAAAAAAGGGCTCTTTGTGAACCAAGACCTACCTTTTTGCCAAATTTGGTGTAATTCCGTTCAGCAGTTCGGGTTGTAGCTTTGTCTAAAGTTCCTAAGGAAATTAACATGGGGAAAACGTGTTTTGGGACCCCCCTTTTTTCTCGGCCCCCGCTTGATGAATCACCCTGAAACTTTCAAGACAGGAGCTGACCGGAGCGCCCCATTAGTTTTGAAAATTGTGCGAAGATTCGTCAACCGGCGCCAAAGATATTGGCAAAAGAAAAAACGCTTTTTGAATAGAAACGAGGTCCTAACTATAACTACTTACTGGCGACTGCCAGTAGGTAATTATTATATATATATATATATATATCACCTTCTCATTGTTCGCGCAAAATCCAAGCCACTTCAATGGCGGGCCGTAACGGGGTCGCGAACCCCTAATATCCACCACAATCGTAGTCCACAGGTTTAGGAAAAACGATGTCACGGCCACACAAAATCCTTTTCAGCGTGTATTTATTAAAGCCCAGTCACTCTACGCGTTTCGGAGAAACACCTCCTTGTTCACGAGTAAGAGTGCAAATGCAAATCAGATCTTTTTAAACATATCATGTGACACACCTTGTGATCGTAAACAGTGAAAACAGATGTCAAAGTGGTTAACCATTCACGGAAAGGAAAGCATACTATAAGTGATATTTTATGGCTTCATTTCAAAATTGCATTAGTAAAATACGGAGAAACATGGTAATACAATTGCTAAAATAAAATAAACTGTTATTATACTTTCAAGCGCATAACATAAATTATAAATTTAAACATAAAACGCTGAACAATTCCGTGAATGGTTAACCACTTTGACACATATATATAGATATATATATAGATATATATATAGATATATACATATATATTACCAATCTCTCCTTCCCTAAAAAGAGACTGTGCACTCGTGGTAGGATCAACTGGATTTTTAATCATGGCAAGAGACTCGTTTCGCCCCTTGCTGCTTTTTTCAGTTTTGCTGATAAAGTTACAACATTTTGATTGCTGTTATAAGATCATCCTCCTCCATAAGCATAGAGGAAATACTTTCAGCACCTTTTTAAAATCCATCATCCATCAAACAATTTTGATTGCAGCCGGACATTTAATATTTTAAAACTTGAGGCTTAATCATGGATATTTGATTTTTACTACATTTATCATGATAGACAAAGTTTTTAGGTCTCGCTGAGCCAGCGCATGCGCTGCCCTGCGAGACATTTAGTTAGTGGCTTTTCAAAGTGCTACCACAATCTTTTCCCGTCCTCAAGCTCGCGTCACAGATGGAGTCAATAAAAGATCTTACCTGCCATATGTATCTGGGTCCGTCTCTCTCTGTTCGCCAGCAAGGAGCGTGGAGGTTCGGAGAGTGTGCTTGGATTATATATATATATATATATATATATATATATATATATATATATTAGGCATCCTTCTGCCTTGCTCTTTGCCTCTGATTTATTTCTCTCACACTTTTATACCTCTGTTCTATTGATTTCTCCCTTTTACTCTTTTGCCTTTTAAATCTCTCTCTGTCTTTCACATTTTCTCTCTCTCACACACACATTAGTACAGTTAATATATCTAGCTACTCTGTTCCTCTCGGATCTCCCTCAGGCTTGTTCTCTCACCACTTTATGGGTTTCTCCCTCTCAATTTTTTTTTGGTGGGTACCTCTATCATACATACCTCTGTGTCTCCTATCTGTTTAACATATTAGTGCCTCTATGATTTCTCTCTTTATCTGCCTAGGGTGCTTCTGATTTATCTCTTGCCTTTGTGCTTGAGGCCTCTCTTTACCCTGCTGTCACACCCCTATGTGTTCACTCCTCCCATACCTTTGCCACTGTAGACTTTGTTGCTATCTTTAACCTCTGTTTCCCAGGCCATCCCTCTGTCACTTCTAGGCCTCCAGAGGTATCTCTCTCTTTTTTTCATCTCTGTACCTCTAATGCCAAGCTCACTATCTCTTTCACATTCTCTTTCTTTCCCACCCATATATATGTGATTTCGGTCTTCCTCCATCCACATACTCCACTTCAGCTTCTCTCTTTTAACTTTCTACCTGTAGAGTGTTATCCAGCCTCTACACTACATTGTAGCTGCATTCACCCCGAGGGCAGGGTGAGGCCCGAGGGCATAAATAAATGGCAGTGTGGTTGCTGTGGCCACACCTGCAAGACCATCAATCTGTGTGCATCGCCACCTACTCCAGGGCTGCAAGCTTAGGCCTACAAACGTGTTCACACAAAGGCAAAGATGATACTGGAGATGAGGAGGTTAATGGCCCCCCTGTTCAGAAGTGCGGCTCTGAGTGCCGCTGAGCAGCACTACGCCTCGCGCTGAGGTGCGGACTTGGGCCCCTGCAGTGGCAACCAGCTTGCATTGGACACGTGCAGGGAGGCCGATGCCCCTCCCCTGCGGTGCCTGCATTCCTCCACGAGGGCCCGCTGGCCACGTCTCTCACATGGAGGGATGGCCTGGCAGCAGTATACAGGCCCTAATCCAGCCTGTGAAAACAAAAACAGTGTAATAAACAGAAGTGAAAAGAGGACTCGGAGGGGGCCGGTGGAAGCAAAGGCCTGCAGGGTGTGGTGGGGGACTTCACAACATAAGGAGGCGCAGAGGGCGCTGCCCCACCCCGCCAACATGATCAAACCCTGGCATCCAAACCGGGCACCCTGGACAGAAAAAACGAATTCAATTGAAGAGAAGAACTGGCCAGAAAAGAGAGAGAGTACTAGTTAGCGCCACCTACCGGCTGGTAGGCACACCGCACCCTTGACCTTCCCCAAGTCCAGGGCTGCATGTGACGTGCACGAGGTAAGGGGCAAGACTGCACCACTGGCCCCAGGCATGGCTGGACACGTCTCTTCAGGGAACAGGGCCTGCAGAGAGGGGCGCAGTGCCCAGAGTACCCCAGGTGAGTGATTGTTACAGCCAGCAAGCACAGTGTCACCTACCAGAGGTTGTGACTCCCCGTCCCATGGCCAGAGTTAGGGAGAGTGCTTGCCGGCAGGTGAAAGGCAACTGTCACAATGACAGACCAGCAGCAGAACCAGGCTCCACCACACTCATCAGTCACATCACTACCACCCATCAGTGAGCTGATGGACACAGTCACGCTGGCACTTGGGTGAAATCTTAAAGGTAGTTTTCCATTGGATAATGGTGTTCTTCTCTTGCAACATTTTGTCCTTGGTTCCCAGGCCTTATCCTGTGTGAAGCACAATGACTTTCCTTTATCGACTCAAGCGACATAATTGTAACTTCTTCTCTCTTTGCCTGACTAATTAAACAAAGACATTATTCTAGCTAACAAGAATGCTTCTTTCACCTGCAACACAAAATGTGAGAAAGAATAAATTCCACAGCACACATGAATTTCAGACTGTTAATTCTAAAGCGAGAGTTTCCAGGGAACTGTATTTCAGGCCTACAAAGTTCAGATAACATAAGAAACCAACATATGAGCTTTTACGAATTTGCATAGAAATATAAGGCACATTCAATTAATGCATTTCTCTACATTTATAATGACATAATTAATAAACACATTTAGTACATGAATAATTGTCAGTTCACAACACGAGTTCTTCACGTTAATGTTTGATGCTAGTTACATTCAATTTCTATGTTAATTCTCCACATTACTTTCCATTGGCCTAAGCACATCACATTTCTAGTTAATACATTTGAAGATTCTAACACTTCACGTTAATACGACAAAAGATTATATGCGGGTGCGTTCTACACATGTGATTATATTGCACCCCTACAATTAAGATGCGATTTCCGCTACATCAACTGCATTCCTGAAAGTAAAACCGATTCTGCAGTAAATGTTAGCCCTGTTAGGCCTTCCAGAAGAGGTGAAGATGGACAATGGGCCACTGTTTCATGGGCAAGAATTTCAAGAGTACCTAGGATCCTGTTACATCAAACACCGGAAGGTGACGCCACAATGGCCTTAGGCCAATGGTGAACTAAAGTGCTTTATGTGCACTTTGAACCGAGCCCTCCGGATAGAGGTGGAACAGGGTGAGGATGCCAAGTGCAGCCTCTGCAGGTTTCTGAGAGCCTACATTCAGACTCCACACAGCACCATGAACTGTGCTCCAATGGACCTACTGTTTCGATGACCAACCAGAGACAGTATCCCAGTGAGTCCCAACTGGAAACCATCTACATTAGATGATTAGGCCACACAGGAAAAGAGAAGAGTCACCAACAATCGTGATAGCCAGGTCAGAAGAGCGGTGACATCAGACCTGGTAGTAGGCAGGGAAGTCATCATGCAAGACTGCCACACTGGAAGTTCCACACACCGTTTGAAAAAGAAATCTGGCAGGTCGTGAATATTCAAGGAACTGTGGTCACTGTCCAACGAGGCCAGACCACAGTAGCCAGGAGCGTCTACTGGTTAAAGCAGGTGGCTACCCTGGTGGTGGAGCAAAGAAGTGACACAGGAGAAGCAGACAGCGGGACCTGGGAAAGAGCGACAATGCCAAGCTCTCCTGGGTGGAGTGCTCCAGATTGCTCCACTCATTCCAGAGCCACAGCCAAAGACCACTGACCCGTGTCTGCAACAGCCTCTCCACGTGAGGGCATCACTGCCCAGTCAGACATTGCTGCCAGCCACCCGGCTAGTGGGATTGACGAAGGGGTCCAGAGCCAGAAGTATGGACTTCGCCCCAATCCCACACCAAGCCAGAAACTGCGAGACTATGTATGCTCAGTGTAAATGTCCTAGAGTTGATTTTGGTTAAAGAAAAGTTGGATGAGATGAAGAGTGCCACCTGGGCTCTACACCACATTGTAACTGCATTCACCCTGAGGATCGGGCACAGTCTGAGGGCATAAATAAATGGCATTCTCGTCTCTTGTGACCACACCTGCAAGACCAGCAATCTGTGTGCATCTCCACTTACTCCAGCACTGCGAGCAAGGGCTTAGCAGCGTGCTCACACGAAGGTGAACACAACACCACCTCTTCATCCTTCACCTTCTTCCTCATGTTCCCATCTATAGAACTAAATGATGTGAAAAAGGAAGGGCATGTATGGAGTGATCACTCCTTGTAATCCTCCCTCTTTCCATCCCTACTTCTTAGTAAAAGGGGTATGAAAGTACTTCATTTAATATTTGCAAAATTCAGACCTTTAGCACGTTCTTACAAAGCAATGTCACATTCAAGTCTGCTGGAAACCACTGCTCCTGATTTTAAACCAAACACTCCACACCAGAAATTGTTCACACATCCCACTTTAAAAGTGGAGCATGCGTAAGGGGGAAATATGTAATGTGAGAAACCACTCAAAATACAAACAAACTTATAAATGCACCAAGGGAGAAAGGAAATAGGAAATACAATTTACATACACTTTATATCTGAATACGTAACTATCCAAAACATAAACTTGGTAAAATAAAACAAAAAAGAGAGACTGCTTAAACCTAGGAGTAAGAGAAGATTAATTAAGAACAATTATAGCCTTACACTTTAATTGGAGATTTTATCTTTCTACCACACCCATTAAATCTATTTTGAAGAGGTACTACAGTTCTAGAAAAAAAACGTTGTTTGGATTGGCAAAGGTTGTCCCAAGAAAGAACAACTGCAGCTCCAAATTTAGCTCCAGATTCCTCTATGCTAATAGTCATTGTCAAAGTCACTTCCAACCCACTTCCATTTACAAAACACTTTGGGGCAGATTAAACAAGAACTGGCGCATCCCTGCATATTAGCAGGGATGCACCAGTTAAATTGTGACACGTAAAAAAACCCTTGCGCCACCATGGTTGCGCCGCATTTACAATGCGGCGCACTGCGGCGCAATGATAGACAGATGCGTGACGCATCTTTTCGGCGTAAGGGCAGCACATTGCTGGAGTCGTGACGCAAGTACGACGCAACTCCAGCAATGGTTAGGTATGCCTATTCCTAACATGCTGCATCATCCTTACGCCTGCCTCAAGCAGGCGCAAGGTTTTGACGCAGTGGCGTCGTAAAAGTGACTCAGTGAAATCTTGTAGATTTCACTGCGTCACTTATACAAGGCTTTCCTGCGTGGGAACGCCCACCCTGCATACATTATACATGACGCAGGTATAATGTAGCGCAGGGCTTTACAACATGACGCATCTCCCTAGATGCGTCACGTTGTAAATATGTCGCAACGTGGCGCATTGTTTACGACGCCGCTGCGTCACAGAAGTGACGCAACAGCGGTGTAAAGATGTCGCAAGGGGCTTGTAAATCTGCCCCTTTTTATTTACATCTGTCTTACCCTTCCCTTCCTGGTTCCACTTCCGACCACCAGTAATTCGTACCTTCACTAATACTTTTAACCATGCTGTCAGTAAGAGATGCTTCACCTCCTTTTGCTAGAGCTGGTCGGCTCACATGCCCAATGTCCCACTATGACAATGGAATCTTTCACACCATACTTGATATCATAATACTTTCATAAAACTGTTTATATTTTTCCTCTGCATCCTCTGCCCTCTTGATGCATTCTTTCACAGCTTCTGGTAACAATCAGCTACCTTTGTTCTTCCCATCCAGCCAGGGTTATATTTAGATTAGAGGACTCATCCTCTCATGATTCCAAAAAGACCTTGCCCAGTGGATTGATGTGGTGTCACACGATATGCCCAAACATTCTCACCAGTTCATCTTCCATCGTTTTCCCTCTGTTTTTCGCCACTTGAGTTATATTTTTGATTACACAGTTAAACCTTTCTACTGCTTCATTGCCACTGGCGCGGTAGAAAGATGGTAAGTTATGTTTGATAATGAAACACTTTAAATATTCTAATATTTCTTCTGATTTAAGCTAAACTCCATTATTGAATAAAATACTATCAGGGACCCTTCTCTCATGCATACTTTATCCAGAAAATCGAGTAATAATTTAGTTGCTATAAATCTCTCTGTCACTTTAATTTTATCCTTTTAGAAAGGATTACAACAACAATGAATTTGTAGGTGCCTCACTCCAAACCACGTTTCCAAGAGGATGTGGCGTATCGACTAGAGCTGTTACTTTGGAACTGGTTCAAGTCTTGGTGTTGGCTAAACATTCTGTGATTCAGGAGAAATCACTTGGGGCCTGATTATGAGTTCTGCAGTCCATCGGTCTGCCGAACCCATGGTGGAGGTGCGGTGGTGTCCAGGGACCGCCGCACCAGTGGTATGACCGCTGTATTACGACTACAGATGTCGGACCATTTTGGGACCGCCTCAACCACCAGGGATCCACGGTCCCTGGCGGTGGTGAGGTGGTGTGAGGCTGCAATATGCATGGTGAGGCCTATGTGGTACCGCCAAGCATATTACGAGTTTCCTCACTACCATCGGTCTCATGGAGGTGTCACGCCATGAAACTGCTGGCAGTGAAGAAACTAAGGAGGCCCTACAGGGTCCCTTGATGCCTCTGACCATTGGGATGCATGCAGGGGGGCACATGATGTGCCTCCCAGTGTGCATGTACACCCAGTTCCTGCACAGCATGGACTTAACAGTCCATGCTGTGCAGGAACTTGCTTTGGTGTTACCAAGGCGGTGGCTTTTTCAAAGGCACCACCATGGGAATGCCAAAGGACCGCACGCCAGACAACGAGAATACTGATAATATGGCAGGTGGCCAGCCAGCGGGTGGCCGAGTTAGAATTGGGGTGGTAGTGCGCCGCTCCACTCCTGCACAGCCAAACTCGTAATCAGGTCCTTAATCTTCTTGTGCCCACAAAAAATTAATGTGCCCTCATTTTATGTGACTGGTACTTATGTAAAGGCCTCCAATACCTCTTTGTCGAGTTTGCGCTATATAAAACAACAAAAAGATGTCCATGCCCAGGCACTCTCATGGAATAGTGGAGACTTTCAGTGGTACAATGTGGCAGCCACAATGTCTTGCAGGATTTGTCTGTATTTTCATAATTAATTCAATTCTTGGCACCACTTTCGGCTTCTATATCTGTCCCTAGCTACCAATATAAATCTTTAACTTGTTTTGATCTGCATATACCCAGGATTCCTTCATGACACAGTAAAGCAATTTTCTTTCTTAAATCTTTTGGTATAATAACTTTGGCCTAATGTAAAGTTTGGTATATAGGATACTCCATCACAAACATAGTGTATGTCCTGACAGGCATGTTACAAGTGCATTATAGCCTATGTCACTTGTAATATGGTGGACAGGATATCTGTCATGTTTTGATGAAGTATCCCTTCGGCCAATCTCTAAATAAGGCCCTTTGTCTCTCCTCAACAAAAAAAGATCTTCTTAATTAAGTTCACCACAAACTTCCCACAAGTTCTTGATGTATTTTTCCACCTATTCCAAATTAAGTCAGTCAGACCATACATATTTCCTGGCAAAAGCGAACTCTATATCTGCCCGAACCCACTCATTCTTAGATATTGCTTCACTGTTTCCCACACTCACTTTAAGCACAGAAGCAACAGTGTACTCATTCCACTCTTTCTCATCAGATTCTTTAATTGAAATTGGCAACCTTTTCACCTGGCATTCATCTCTTACATGAAATCTTGCAGTTGCATAGATAAGCTTGTGATCCTGGTGAAAGCTCTTTTTCTTTCATAATCTCCCCGCCCCTGATAAACAGGCATCCAACTATGAACAGCCCTGTTCATCTACTTTGCCTGTCAAACAAGGAAGATAAAATAGATGTTAACCAAGGAGTGGTGAATAAAATGTATGGTGGATGCCTTTTACAGAGGTTTTGACACCACTTGTCTCTTGATTCATCAGTTAAGGAAGAGAATCAACTAACAACATTTTCAATTCAATCAATAAGTCAGTCAGCATTTGTATAGCGTAACAATGTCACCACTAGGTGTATCTGGGCGCTGATGGTGCTGTGTTTCTGTCGAAAACCCAGGTCTTTAGCTTCTTTCTGAATTGCTGTATGGAGGTGGAGGGGCATGACGTTCCAGGACTTGACAGCAACGTAGGAGAAAGAGCGGCCTCTGCTGCAGCTGCAAATGATGCGGGGTGTGTGTGTGAGAGCGACAGAGATGGATCGCAGGTGTCTTGCAGGAAGGCTGAAGTTCAATCAATGGTTGATGTAGGATAGTCCTCGGTTGTGTAGGGCCTTGTATGTGTGCGTGAGGATCTTGTACTGGTATCTCTTCTGGATGGGTAGCCAGTGGAGGTTTCTGAGGTGGGGGCTGATGTGGGTCCATCTGGGGAGGTGCAGGACGAGTCTGGTCATGGCGTTCTGTGTGGTCTGGAGTCTTTTGAGGAGAATGGTGGAGATTCTGGCATACATAGCATTGCCATAATTGAGGCGGCTGGTGATGATGGCCTGCATGACTGTCTTTCTGGTGTTGATTGGGATCCATCTGAAGATTCTGCAGAGCATGCAAAGGATGAGAAAACATGAGGAGGCAACCACGTTGACTTGTCGTTTCATGGTTAGTTGGCAGTCGAGGATGATGTTGAGGTTGCATGCATAGTCTGTCGGTGTAGGTGTTTGTTCGAGTTCCGCTCGAGTTCAAGCACACCGCTGTAGGTGTTCTTCCCGAGTACTTCTGTTTGGTCGGATCTGAGTTTGAGTCAGCTGTCCCTCATCCATTTCGCTACGTCAGTCATGGCATTGCAGAAGTTGGTTTTGGTATTGGAGGGGTCCTCGGTGAGCGAGAGCATGAGTTGGGTGTCAGTGGCATATGAGATTATGTTGAGTCCATGCAATCTGACAACTCCTACAAGAGGGGTCATGTAGATGTTGAAAAGGGTGGGGCTGAGGGATGATCCTTGTGGTATGCCACATATGATGTCCTTGGGTGTGGAGGTGAAAGGAGGCAGTCAGATGCTCTGTGTGCATCCTGAGAGGAAGGAAGCATTCCAATTGCTGTATGCCCATGTTGTGGAATTTGTCAATGAGTGTGTGGTGGGATACGGTGCCGAATGCAGCAGAGAGGTTGTGGAGGATCAGGTCCACAATTTCTTCACAGTTGAGGAGGGTTCAGACATCGTGTGGCATCAATCAGTGCGATTTTGATGCTGTGGTTGGAGCAGAATCTGGATTTTGAGGCGTTGAGTAGGTGGTTGAGTTCCAGGTATTAGAAGAGATGTTGGTTGATGGCTTTCACGGGTACTTTGGCTGGGTAGAGGAGCAGGGAGATGGGTCAGTAGTTTTTTAGGTCGCTGGGGTCAGTTGAGGGCTTCTTTAGGAGTTGTCTGACCTCTGTGTGTTTCCATCTGTCTGGGAAGGTTGCAGTGGAGATGGAGGTGTTGATGATGCTGGTGAGTTCCGTGCTGATTGAGATGGCTCCAAGGTTGAAGAGATGGTGGGGGCAGGGGTTGGTGGGTGCCTTAGAGTGAATAGACGACATGATGGTTGCGGTGGTCTGAGTGGTGAGCGGAGACCAGATGGTTATCATTCGGCTGGTGTTCGCTGGTTGATTGTGGTTGTCGAGGTCAAGAGTGGTTGGTTGAGGGTCGAAGTTGTTGTAGATAGTGGAAAACTGGCTGTGAAAGTAGTCAGAGAGGGTGTTGCAGAGTTCTTGGGAAGGGTGGATGGTGCTTTGTGGGGCTGACAGGTTGGATAACTCTTTGCTTAGTGTGCTTACATGCAGAGCAAGTTGTTTGGGGATGACTAAAGGACTCATGATCCTGTTGTATTACAAAGAGAATGTAGCTACATAGCAGATGCATGTGAATGAAATAATATAGAAAGGCAGCAGAGTAGCAGTTTTACAGCCATAATGTGAGAGTAGTGAAGAGAATGAAAATGCACAAGTGCGTGTTAGAAAGATTCTTTGCACCTAGTTCTCACAGTAAACTTAGACTTTATGGTAAGGTTACTTATTTTCGGTATTCACAAACTATGGGTCTGGTTTAGATCTTGGCGGATCAAGTCCCACTGTGGATTTTTCAACAGCTTTCCCACCTGTTGGCTTGGCGGTCCACCCACCCCGTTTACATGTTTGTGGGTCCTGCCATCACCACCAGCATATCTTGACCACCTCAATGGCGGTGATCCAGCGCGATATTAGCAAACAGCATTTATACTCCATATACTCACTTGGGCCCATACATTCATACTACACTAATACTTACACTGGGTGTCAGATGTACTCTTTTATCAAAATCCCTGCTACCAATTACCTTCTGATTGAAGAGTAATAACTTACCAATAGATCCTTTGCTAATTGGGAAGTTTAAAATGAGTGACATTCACTATAATACATAATCCTGAAATAACCACAGAGTCAGGAAGTTTTAAAATGTTTTATCTAAAGTTTTAGCAGAGTAAAATACAGAAAAAGACACGGTATTTGATCAGAATACCCATGTGGAAGTAAAGAATAATTATTACTAATAAATGACGGTGTTTAGGGAAAAGAGGCGATAGGAACAGCAGCGCAACTAAAGGTTGCATATATTTACCTAAGTGCGAGAACCAAACCCTTAGCCAAGGAGTTTGACAGAATAGGACCCTGGAAGGATGAAGAGCAAGGACCTTCTTCAGGATCTGGATAGGATCAGTGACCTCTCTACATCGACGCCTGCGCCGTTCCCCTCTCTGGTAATCGACTTCTCCTCGATTCTTCCCTCTAATGGACTCCGCCGCCCCCTCCTCAGGACCTCTTCTGGATAGGGATTCAGTCAGCAACCGATCAGCTGGGCAGCCTGGAGCTCTTCTGTATGTTCTAAAAGTCTGAGCTAAACTAACTACTAATGCTATATTGTATTATACCCTTCTACGTCCAAGTACCTCCTCTTAATGTTGCTAAAATATGGGACCACTACCTCTGATTGGACAGGGACAGGAGGTGGATTCTCGCACCATGAAAAATTTGGCTTAATTTGTGAAGCCTATTGTATTAACGTTCCCGCCCCTCAAATTTATACATTCGCTTTATTTCCCACCCGTCTCATGACAAATGTACACCAATTTTCATAGACAATGTATCTATAACCAACAGGAAATGCAGTAGTTATAACATTTTTGGTTATCAGGTCACGGCCTTGTGAGACGTCCAAGTTGACTTCATTTGGCAGTCGTTCAGGACGCATGCGCAGAACCCTCTGCTTCTCAAGTTTCAAGTCACCAACCCAGGCCCAAGTTTACGAATTACTAAAAGTGCAAGAAGGAAATATTAATATCAAATATAAAACGTTTCACTGTATACCACTTATCTTATTTCTAATCCCTTTTAATAATAAAAAACCTATTCCGCATTAATTGTGTTAAGAAATGACTATTTAATAATGACGAGAGCAAGCTTAAGCATGTGAGAACATTGAGCAGCCATTTTAATGCACACTGCGCAGAAGCAGAAATTCCCACCAAGCAAAGAAAGACGTCACACCATGTGATCAGGTTGTGACATGCGCAGACAAAATCCCGCGCTTAAGCAGCCATTTTAGACTAGGAACAAGCGTTATTTGTTAGAAAAACAACATAGGCAAGCTTCCTAACTATTCATGTAGTGTGTGCAAATATTAATATAGAAAATACAAGTTTTAATATTAATACAATGAGGAAGATTGCATCCGAGCAAGTTTCATTTGCGAAACCTTGCTCCATCAATCCCCTCTCTGATGGCGTTTCTGAGCCATCAAAAAGTACCCTCAATCAGATGCCAACTTTTAGCAAATCACTTCATTCTCATTTTCATTTTTAGCTTTTCTATTTTTACAATCTCCTTTCATCTTTTTGTATAATTCACTTTTCCATTCTTCTAGTTCAATCTCGTCTCTCTTTCTCTTCTTTCCTTTGTTTGTCATTTATACGTTCCATTCTTTCTGCAGCATTTACACCAAAATATTATTGTCAGAACTATTATTGCTATCCCTGCTAAGGGAACTAATATTTGACCTATAAGTCCTTTACCTATATTAGAAAACCAGGTTCCGATTGACGATATACTATTTGTCAATCATTCCCATACATTATCAACTTCCAGTGGTTTAAGTTCTTGCTCAAGTTTAGTTATATTCTGAATATATGTCCCAATTTCTGCACTCTTATCAGGAATATATGTACAACAGTGTTTTGTTTTCAATACTTTACAGACTCCGCCCTCTTTTGCCAATATTATGTCAAGAGCAAGTCGATTTTGCATTACCATGGATCTAATCGCAACCATTTCCGCATTAATCATTAGAAACCCTCCAGCAGTATTTGTTGATAAACGATCAACTACTGTAGACAATTTACATATCTTCCTTGAGTTCAGAATTATTCCCACTGAAGGTATCAATGCACCAAATATATCACCTATTATTTCTGAAAAACTAGCTCTTTTATTACGTGCTAACTCGCCATTGTTTTCATTGCTTCCAGTGTTTCTTTTTATGTGGTATATCTTTGGAAATACTATTCCAAAGTAACAACTTCCATACCACCGTGCAGGAAGCCTAAAGTAAGCCTTATTCCCACAGACATAATAGATTCCAGGAAAAACTGCATCTGTTCCTCCTTTAAGTCCCCAACCTCCCAATATTAAAAAATTGTGTTCACAATCACTGGTACCGATGAAAACATTGTTATAGTCAGTTTTTAACCTATGTAGACAAATTTTCCCTTTCTTTTCGAAATCCAGAGCCATAGCAGCTTGAGCTTTGCCAGGTGTGTAACTTCCCTCTTTCTTTGCCCAAGGTGGTAAATGAGCCTTATGTTCTGTAGCTTTCTTTTGAAAATCCTGTCTTCTATCCTCTACTAAATTCAAAAATATTTTCTCTTCTTCTAATAAAGAACATGTTAAATTGTGTCTACGTGCATGTGTTAAGTCTATTGATTTCATTGTTAAGAAAAATTCTCCCATAAACTGTGCATCTAAAGCGCTAAGCACTGGGTTCATGCTTTTGCGAATAGGAACTTCAGAAAATACAACATCTATATTGGAATAGTAATATTGTAATCTACCTGTACTATAAAATAAACTTGTTAATATGCTACATGAAATGCCATATGTCAGTGGTAAATGATGGTATGTTAATCCTTCTGCTACTGATTCTGGTAATTTCATACAGACATAACAATTACTAACTTCCATGGTGTCTACATACTGAAACAATAACTTCGTGAAAACATTTAAACTAGTGTCGTTATCAGCTATCACATGATGAATTCCTTCATCCTCTTCTGCCATTAGTTCTACCCTATTTCCTTTCATGTTTGCTGTCCTCCCTATAGTTTCATTATTGTTCTTTTTATCTATTATCATCAGGTAAGGAATCGCTACAATCAGGACTAACCATACTATAAGCACCAATACTAGACTACATATGCAAATTGCACAGCATCTCCTACAACATTTTCTCTTTGATCTCCCAGTATCCCTATCATCAGGCATTTTTCGACAAGGAAGATTTCTCTTCTTATCTTTCTTCCTTTTCTTCAGTAAAATTTTTGTTTAGTCAGGGTGGTCTTGTTTCCTCTTCGTAAGTTAGTTCTGCATTTGTTCCTTCACCACCACTGTCACTTGATTCTGAATTTTCAAAGTCTTCAAGAACCATATACGTCCAATCAGGACCCTTGAATTTGTTGTTCACAAGTCTTAATCTTTTACTTTTTCTTTTTCCTGACTTTTTCTCTTGGTCAGTTTGACTTGTTATTTCAGGTACTTGCTCTGGATCTTCACTTCTGGTTTTTATGTGGCACTTTACTCTTTTGATGAAACTTGGCCACTGGTCTCCTTTTCTTAGCTTTTCTGTTTGTACCGTTTCTTTAATTTCGTCTTCAGGTGTCTTTTTATTTTCGCTGGTTGGTACTATTTTGTTCTTTGTTTTCTCCGACTTATCTAATTGTTCTTTTTCTGGTCTTATTGGTTTCTCATTTGCAGCTCCACTGTGAGTTTCCAATAATTCACTTAGTTCTGTATTTACTTCTTTAGGTTCACTTTTCTCAGTCTCTATTTCTTCTTTATTTTCTTCTTGACCTAACTGCTTCTGATCAGGACTTATTGCACTGTGTACTTCTGCAGCCTGACCTGCTTCTTCTAAACCTGTCTCTCCCTGTTCAAATTCTATTAGTTCTTCACTGCCTTCAGTCCAGTTTTCTTTCCCTATCTGATTTTGTTCAGGGTCGTTTACTAGCTTGTCTTCTTGATCCTGAACCCCTTCTCTTTCACCTATCAGATCTTCTTCAATTGCTTTTAATTTTCTTTGACTTCTTGTTCGGTGGAAAACCTCAGGAATTTCGACCACTGGTATCCAATCCTGACTTGTGCTCGGTTGTTCTCTGTCAGCTTTTCTTGAACCTCGAGCCTGAGATTCTTCAGCTTGGCAACCTTCAGCTTCTTCAGTGATTGGTGTCGTCTGAGTGTTTTCTTCTTCTGGGTCTGGTACTCTCTTGGTGTGACTTACGTGAATCCAATTTGGAAATCCGGCACACTTTACTGCTGTGTTTGTGATCAATATGATTTGACAAGGTCTGCTCCACCTGGGTGATAGACACGTTTCTCTGGTGTGATTCTTCACTACCACCCAATCACCAGGATTCAGATCATGTTCTAGTTCAGGCTGTCTGGAAACTGCGTCTTCTCCAACCTGGTGAGAGACAGAACGCACTAGGTAAGCCAATCCTTTACAGTAGTCCAACACCATATCATCAGAAATATTCACCAGTCTATTTGTGGGAACATGTGTTTGTCTCATCGCTCTTCCCATCATGATTTCATGGGGGCTCAAACCTGTTGTTCGTTCAGGTATACTTCTGAGTCCCATCAGAACGAGTGGCAATGCATCAGGCCACTCCAATGATGTTGATGCACACATTTTTCCCAATCTTGACTTTATGGTGCCATTCAATTGTTCCACCACTCCAGAAGCCTCTGGACGATATGCACAATGCAGTTTCTGTTTGATTTGAAATGCTTCACAAATTATCAGGATCACTTCATTGTTGAAATGTTTTCCTCTATCTGATTCCAAAGATACTGGGAAACCAAATCTAGGTATGAGCTCTCTTAGTAACAGCTTTGCAACTGTAATGCTGTCATTTCTCCTAGTTGGATAAGCCTCCACCCACTTTGAAAATAGACACACTATGACTAGTATGTATTTCAACCCTCTGCATGGTGGTAACTGTATGAAGTCAAACTGTAGTCTTATGAATGGGCCCTCTGCCTTCCCAATCTTCCCAAATCCAATTATAGTTTTCCTGCCTGAATTGTGCATTTGGCAAATTAGACATCTCTGGCAAAGACTTTCTGTAACAGCTCTGAATTTGGGATTGTACCAGTTTTGCCTGAACAACCTTATCATTGCATCTCTCCCTATGTGTGTGTCTCCATGATACATTCTAGCCATTTGAGATAGTAAACAATCTGGCATGACTGGTCTGCCATCTGTACTGACCCATACTTCATCTTCTCTTCTTTGAGAACAACCCACTTTGATCCACAAATTTCTTTCAACTTCATCAACCTCGTCTTGCAATCTTTTTACTTCATTCCATGTTTCAGGTGGCATAAATAGCATAAGTTGGCAGCTGATTCCCATTCTTTCCACCCTCTTATTCACTGATGTTCTGGTTTTGGCACAATATTGAGCCACTAAATCTGCATATCTGTTGCCAACTACCACCCAGTCATCTCCTGACTGATGTGCGGCACATTTCACCACAGCTAATTCTTTTGGTGATTGTATTGCTTCTAGTAATTCTTTTACAAATTGTCCATTTTTAATGGGAGATCCTGAAGAAGTCATGAAATCCCTCTGCATCCACAGTTGGCCAAAATCGTGCACAACCCCATAACCATATTGACTATCAGTGAATATGGTTATTTTCTGATTCTTCCCAATTTTGCACGCTTTTATCAGCGCAATCAATTCAGCTACTTGTGCAGATTTTACCCCTGGTAAATAGGATGCTTCGACTATTCCAGTTAATTCGCATACTGCATAGGCAGCTGTTAGTTTGCCATCTTCATGTCTCTGGCAAGAGCCATCAACAAACAGTTCTTTATCTGGCTTTTTAAGAGGCTGTTCCTCTATATCTGGGCGAGGTTTTGTGCATAGTTCTGTAATCTGTATACAATCATGTTCATCTTCTTCGTCATCTTTACTTATCTCATGATATGGATCTGGTAGTAAACTTGCTGGATTTATTATTGTACACCTCACCATGGTCACATTTTCAGCACCCATTATTATCCTCTCATACTTAGTCAGCCGACTAGGAGTGAGATGCTGAGTTCGTGTTCTGGTCAACAGAATCACCACTGCATGTGGAACATATACCTTTACAGGATGTCCCATCACAATTGATTCACTTTGTTCGATGCTCAAACATGTTGCTGCTACTGCTTTCAAACATCCTGGCAACGCAGATGCCACAGGGTCTAGTGTAGCGGAAAAATATGCTATAGGACGTCTGTCCAGACCATGTCTTTGAGTTAAAACTGAAAGTGCACAATTTTCTCTTTCATGACAGAATAATGCGAATTCTCTTTTATAATCTGGCATGCCTAAGGCAGGTGCTGAACAAAGGGAGTTTCTCAATTTTACAAAAGCTTCTACACTTTCATCTTCCCATTCAACAGGATCTTTTGCTTTCTTTTTGGTCATGTTAATCAAGGGCTTAGCCAACATGGAAAATCCTGGTATCCATTGTCGACAGTAACCTACTATTCCTAAGAACATTCTTACTTGTCTTTGCGTTACTGGCATTTGCATTCTTTTTATTAATGCTACTCTTTCAGAGGTTACCCTTCTTTTTCCTCTCTCAATTTGATGTCCCAGGTATTTAACAGTTGTTGTACAAAACTGTAATTTTTCAGGTGACACTTTATGTCCCTCTTCTGCCAAAAGATTTAAGAGTGCTATAGTATCAACAACACAGTCCTCTCTGGTGCTTGATGCCACCAATAAATCGTCTATATATTGGACTAAAACTGAGCTTCCTGGCATCACTAATTTTTCGAGACACTTTTTCAATATCTGATTAAAAATAGAAGGGCTTTCTGTGTACCCCTGAGGAACACGATTCCACACATAAACCTTATTTTCGAATTTAAATGAGAAAAGATACTGACTGTCTGGATGTAACGGAATTGAAAAGAAGGCTTGACACAGATCTATGACTGTAAACCATCCAGCATTCCAAGGAATCTGGTACAGAATTACTGCAGGGTTTGGCACTATAGGACAACATGGTTCTACAATTTTGTTGATTTTCCTCAGATCTTGAACGATCCTATATTTTCCACTAGGTTTCTTTAGTCCCATGATTGGTGAATTACATGGACTACTCATTACTTCTCTCAGTATTTTTTGTTTGACCATCCGATTGATTTCTTCAATGACACCTCCTTTTACTTCTGCACTCATTTTGTACTGTTTTGTATTTGGGAAAATTGCACCTTCTTTTACAGTTACTTGAACTGGGTCTATTTTAGCCATGAAACCTACTTCTTTTCCCGTGAGATCCCATACTATGGGGTTTACTGTATCTTTTAATTCTTCTGGCAATTCATCTTTTGTTATTAATGAAAACATTTCATCTACTTCTGTTCCTTGTTTTGCGACCATAATTTTATATACACGATCTTCATCTGGTGTTTGTACTGCCACACCATCCGGTGTGCAGAAAATAGTGCAATTCATTTTGCACAATAAGTCCCTACCTAGTAGGTTTACTGGACTGGAATCGCATACTACAAATTGATGCATTTCTTTGAAATTTCCAATTTTAACCTCCATTGGTTCGGTAAGTGGTGTTCTAATTCTTTGGTTAGCAACCCCTACAACTTGAATATTTTCACCAGAGAGAGGAAGGTTTGGGACGTCTACTGTTCTCACAGTAGACCTGGTAGCACCAGTATCCAAAAGAAAAGTAATATCATTACCTCTCACTTTTCCTTCAACATATGGACCTGATTGATCTACCTGCAGGGATGCGCCAAGTACGCATTCCTTCTCCCCCTCTCCTAGGCACCGTCATGCGTCGAACCTGCAAAAATCATCCTGCAAAAGAAATTGTGAGGTCATATAATCATTCTTACCACTTCCCCCTGAGTATCCGATGTCTGTATCGTGCTTTGCTCTGCTTACATTACCCTGAACAGGTGGAGATGGTAACTGACTCTGAGGATTTACTCCTTGTTGTGAGTCATTCTGTGTTTGTGAATTTAAATTTTGATTTGGGCCATTATTATTTCGAATCTTTTTACACTCATCCTTCCAATGCCCCAATTTTCCGCATCCATGACAAGGAAATTTCTTTTTAGCCTCTTCTCTACTCATTCGTCCTTTCATTCTTCCACCATTTCCAGAATCACCATTTGTTCCAGAGTCTTTTCCCTGATTTTCATTAGGATTATCTAAATTAATTCCCTGTTTTTCAGCCATTTTCACCTGTGCCCACATTACCTTTTCTTGTAATTTCTTGTGCCTATCCTCAATGTCATCCCCACAATATTTTGCATATTTCAAAATTTCGTCAATTGGTTTCCCTTGCCAACAGAGCATATGCTGCTTAATCATCTGGCAAATCTCAGGCTTCAAACCATACACAAATCGGTATACAAACTGACTCATATTTTTGTCTCCAATGTCCTCAAACCCACTGTACTGTTTGAACACCTGCAAAAGGCGCTCATAATATGAATGAACTGTTTCACTGGCTTCTTGGGTAGTTCGATCTATTTTTACCCAATCTGTTTCTTTCGGTGGTATTTTTCCTTTCAGGTATGTTATCACCTGCTGATACTTTTTCATCACATCATTTGACGGGGCACCTGTTTTTGGATCTCTGGGATATTCATCATTCGGCCAATCGACTGTGATCTTACAATCTGTCCATAAATCTGCAGGTACCACTATGTCAAACAGACCATCCAAATCCTTCAACAATACTTTTGATACTTTCACAAACCTTTCAACCTGCTTGTACCATTCAATTGGCTTTTCTCTCAGCTTTGGGAAATCATTCGTAAATGATAAAATATCCTGTCTACTCCATGGGACATGTACATAACCTCCTCCTGCAACTTCTCACATCGGGTACATTTTGTCAACTTTTTCTGTTTCCTTCATTACATATTCAGAAGCTGTTCGACTTGAGCGAGCTTCTTCCTTTTTCTTTGCCCACCTAGTTCTCCATTTATCTAGGTCTCCCCATTTTTGCAAAACTAACATTAATTCTCGTATTTGTAGTCTTCTTCCAGAAGCATTCATATTTTCTAAATCTTTGTCTGAAAATTCTGCTCTATAGGGTTTCTGTAGTACTTTTGATTTCCCTATTTCGATTCCCATTTGTAGGGCTAGATTGGACAATTTTTCATGAAATAACCTTACATTTCTAGTGATACTCCTGCATAGGAACAGCAATTCTTCTTCATCATAAGTGTTTAAGCGTTCTACTCCTATATTTCCTGCTATCATTTCTTCTAACTCAGCCTTTAATTTCTGAATGTCTAGCAATTTTGGAGGAGTGCACAATTTATCTGATCCTTGTACCCACCTTTCTAGATCTTCAGGTGTTACTATGGTAGCACTCTTTGCCCCTGATGAAGTTATTAAACTTACATCCTTTGAACGCTCAGGTATTTCTTTTCTTGGAGTACCCTTTACTGGACTTCTGACAGGTAAAACCATGAGAGATATTGTGGAATCACAATCACTAAAATGATCTTCAATTATAACTGGAGCTTCAAGTTTTTGAAAATTTTCGGGAGTATTCATAGGAGAAGATACGGGTATGAGAGGAGGACAATTTCCTTGTATACCATATAATGGTACTACTGGACCAATTGTTACAGGAATAGTCAATGAATCAGGACGTGTTTTTATCTGGGATATTTTCCGTACTAATTCTGCTCTGGTCTTTTCTAATGCTTCCTTTTCTTTCTCATGAAGTATTCTATTCGGAGTGAATTCATGTAGTACCTGAGGTACCATTGGTGTTTGTGGTGGGGCACTAGGAGGAATTCCACTTGACCCTTCCTGATACGGTGGAGGATTCCTCAATATTTCTTCCATAAACTCATCTTCTGAGTCTTCATGTCTCATTAAATGTTTAGTCTTTTCTGTACACTTGCCTCCTGATTTTTCTCCTTCTGTGAGTAGTGGATATAATCCCTCAACAAGCATTGCCCTTCTCCATTGCTTCATCTGACCTTCCCTATTTTCACGTAAATATCTGGGGAAAAATCCTGGATACGTCCCATTACTTCGAGATCGATCACGCGCAAATGCTTCGGTTTCCCACTCCTCTAAAGCTTCATATTGAGTTAATCTGGGTTTAGGTTCTAAATCATTCATTCTTTGTCTCAAATTTTGAAGAATTCGCCCATTGAATGTGCCATTTTCAGGAAATTCTAATATTCCGTCATTTTTGGTATATTCTCTCCAATTTTCTAACCACACACAAGTATGATAACCTCTCTCCATCATCATATATGATGCGGGAGTTTTGGCTGGGGGAATAATAATTCCCCTCCTAGTCTTGATTTGTTTGTCCTTTTTGAAATAATTCTTGATCTTTTGTAAAACTGACATCTTTTTCTTTTCACCGTACATTTTAGGCAAATACCGATATATAAAATTATATTCTGCAAACCCTAGAAATCTCCTATCTGGACGATTCCCTGTTAAAGTCGGATCGCGTTTTAACATGCAATTCTTATCCACTTAGAATTTTGCTTCTAAACTCTCAACCAATCAAATCTTTGCTAGCTTTTAATTTTAAGCCAATCCTTGCGCGGCCTTTTCGGTGACGTTTCTCTGTCAACCTCTCCTTTACAATTTACTCTTTTCTGTTCTCACGCTAATGCAACCAATCCCAGCGCGGCATCTGTGATGTCAGTACTACTCCTGACTACTGCCCCCTCCTTTACAAGGGTTTTCTCACGCCCGCGGATCCAACCAATCCCAGCGCGGCGGTTTGTGTCGTCAGCTCCCTCTCCGGCAACTGATCCTCCCTTTACAAAAATCTTACGCGAACTTATTTTCTCTATAGTTCTTAATTAAAATTTCAGTAACAACATAAAACATTCGCTATCGTGCCAGTTTCTCTAATACCGAAAGATAGGTTCTTTTACACACTTAGTAAAACCTTTTCGTTTACTAAAACATACACTACGAGTAAAACCCTTCCGTTTACTCTTCACACAAGCTTCTGAAGTACCTGTTACTTCTTCAATGTTACCCTTTCTAGGTGATATAACATCAAATTTTTACCAGCATACTTCTTCCACTATTCTTATACACAGAGGGGCAGATTTACAACTTCTGGCGCATCCCTGCAAATCAGCAGGGATGCGCCAGAATAGTTGCGACACGCAATACTCTCCTTGCGCCACCACGGAAGCGCCGCATTTACAATGCGGCGCACCGTGGCGCAAGGAAAGGCCGATGCGTGTCGCATCCTGTGGCGCAAGGGCGGCGCATTGCTGGAGTCGTGTCGCAAGCGCGACGCAACTCCAGCAATGCTCGTGGGCCGCCCATACCTAACGTGGTGCGCCACTCCTTACGCCTGCTTGAAGCAGGCGTAAGGATTCGTCGCAGCGGCGTCGGAAAAGTGACTCAGTGAAATCTTGTAGATTTCACTGCGTCACTTTTACGAGGCATTCCTTCGACGGAACGCCCACCCTGCGGAGGAACGCCCACATGAAACCTGACGCAGGTTTCATGTGGCGCAGGGCTTTACAACGTGACGCATCTCCCTAGATGCGTCACGTTGTAAATAATGCGCAACGTGGCGCATGGTTTACGTCGCCGCTGCGTCACAAAAGTGACGCAACGGCGGCGCAAAAGTGGCGCAAGGGGCTTGTAAATCTGCCCCATAGAATCCCTAACAAGTGCTGATAGTCCTGCTTAACTATTCAGTACTATTTCTGCCTGACAGATAACCTCACTGCAGTATGGCTTCTACTTGCCACCCACTATTCTTTTTCCCCGGGGTATTCTGGACAACATAAAACAATACTCAAAAATAACGGGTATTAGTTCATAAAAATACAAAATAAATTCTCATTACCCAATTAACAAAGAGTAACACAACCGTCCTCTGCTTACCAGAAAACTGATCCAGCGCGATATTAGCAAACAGCATTTATACTCCATATACTCACTTGGGCCCATACATTCATACTACACTAATACTTACGCTGGGTGTCAGATGTACTCTTTTATCAAAATCCCTGCTACCAATTACCTTCTGATTGAAGAGTAATAACTTACCAATGGATCCTTTGCTAATTGGGAAGTTTAAAATGAGTGACATTCACTATAATACATAATCCTGAAATAACCACAGAGTCAGGAAGTTTTAAAATGTTTTATCTAAAGTTTTAGCAGAGTAAAATACAGAAAAAGACACGGTATTTGATCAGAATACCCATGTGGAAGTAAAGAATAATTATTACTAATAAATGACGGTGTTTAGGGAAAAGAGGAGATAGGAACAGCAGCGCAACTAAAGGTTGCATATATTTACCTAAGTGCGAGAACCAAACCCTTAGCCAAGGAGTTTGACAGAATAGGACCCTGGAAGGATGAAGAGCAAGGACCTTCTTCAGGATCTGGATAGGATCAGTGACCTCTCTACATCGACGCCTGCGCCGTTCCCCTCTCTGGTAATCGACTTCTCCTCGATTCTTCCCTCTAATGGACTCCGCCGCCCCCTCCTCAGGACCTCTTCTGGATAGGGATTCAGTCAGCAACCGATCAGCTGGGCAGCCTGGAGCTCTTCTGTATGTTCTAAAAGTCTGAGCTAAACTAAATACTAATGCTATATTCTATTATACCCTTCTACGTCCAAGTACCTCCTCTTAATGTTGCTAAAATATGGGACCACTACCTCTGATTGGACAGGGACAGGAGGTGGATTCTCGCACCATGAAAAATTTGGCTTAATTTGTGAAGCCTATTGTATTAACGTTCCCGCCCCTCAAATTTATACATTCGCTTTATTTCCCACCCGTCTCATGACAAATGTACACCAATTTTCATAGACAATGTATCTATAACCAACAGGAAATGCAGTAGTTATAAAATTTTTGGTTATCAGGTCACGGCCTTGTGAGACGTCCAAGTTGACTTCATTTGGCAGTCGTTCAGGACGCATGCGCAGAACCCTCTGCTTCTCAAGTTTCAAGTCACCAACCCAGGCCCAAGTTTACGAATTACTAAAAGTGCAAGAAGGAAATATTAATATCAAATATAAAACGTTTCACTGTATACCACTTATCTTATTTCTAATCCCTTTTAATAATAAAAAACCTATTCCGCATTAATTGTGTTAAGAAATGACTATTTAATAATGACACGAGAGCAAGCTTAAGCATGTGAGAACATTGAGCAGCCATTTTAATGCACACTGCGCAGAAGCAGAAATTCCCACCAAGCAAAGAAAGACGTCACACCATGTGATCAGGTTGTGACATGCGCAGACAAAATCCAGCGCTTAAGCGGCCATTTTAGACTAGGAACAAGCGTTATTTGTTAGAAAAACAACATAGGCAAGCTTCCTAACTATTCATGTAGTGTGTGCAAATATTAATATAGAAAATACAAGTTTTAATATTAATACAATGAGGAAGATTGCATCCGAGCAAGTTTCATTTGCGAAACCTTGCTCCATCAGCGGGATAGGCAAAAGCGGCTGTCGGAGGGAGGACCATCAGTTTCCCCGCCGGCCCAATCACGATGTGTCTTCCTGCCAACATGACTTTGGCGGTAAAACCTCCTCACCTGAGTGGGCGGAATGGAAGGGATATAAGACAGAAACTCACTTTTTCGCACTTTCAGACTTCCTGTTCCACCATGGATCCAATCTTCGAAGTCCTGCCGCTTCTGCTGATTCTTGATGACAAACAAAACCAACACCGTTGTGGACGCAATTGATGGTAAACTCAATTTTTAGCTGTTATCTATTGACTTGTCTGTTAACATGTGTACAAGACTTATGCATTAATAAATCTCTCCTACATGCAATAGCATACCAATGTGTAATGCATACGTCTGTACGGTTAACGTTCAAGAAATTTAAAGAAACACAGCTGCATGATCACATTGTATGTATAAATTTGGTGCAAGCTGCCGTCAAAAAAATTGACACTTTCACAGAAAAGGATATCCAAATAAAAAATCAAAAAGTCACCATACAGGTTTATTGAAAGAAATTTCTAAAATTCCCACACTAAAAAACATATGCAACACACATCATAGGGATAAGTGCAATGTAACATGATGTAGAAATTGCACTAGACGAGGTGTAACCTTTGCCTTAGAAACTAACTGTAAAATCAATGACAGTCACAAATTATAAGTATTCAACATATACATCCATGTAACATTTCCCTTTGTCTAGTGGAAGTCCTGTACTGTATCCAAGTTCAATAGTCACAAAATATTTCATACTGATCAGTAATCAAGGTGAAACAAACACACCTGTAGTAACACATCCAAATACAATTTGTAACATCAATTAGTTGTTGCAAGTGGCCAATACGATGAATGCCTGCACAAATTAAAATGACCATCACATACTATGTTAACCAGTGTATGCACTTAGCAAAGTAGACTTCAAAAAAATCAGTTGTATTACTTCCCATCATGGTAAAGGAAAATAAGTACTTTTCGCTTTACTCAGAAACATTGCTAGGAATCAAACAATTGCTAAGGAAAAATAATGCGAGGACTAATTTGGTGAAATCAAATGTATGAATGTAGTATATAAATTGAGATAAGGCTCTCAAAATAATAATCAATTCAAATGACAGTCCATAAAGCGGCACAAAGCTTGCATCCAAATACACTACCAAGGGGAACCTCCTCAGGAAGGGGCATCTAGTGGGCAGATCAGGCACCTCCAAGATCTTACATTGGAGGGGGGTTTGGGAGTTGTGCCCTTGGGTTTGGGAGCGGGTGTGTGGTTTTGGGAGGGATGCTCTTGCATTTGGTAGGGGTGGGTTGAGATGTGGAAGGGGTGGATTTGCGTTCGGTAGAGGTTGGTTGGGATGTGGGAGGGGTAGATTGATGTTTGGTAGGTGTGGGTTGGGATGTGTGGAAGGGTTGGGTTGGGGGTGTGGAAGGGGTAGAATGGCGTTTGCTAGGGATGGGTTGGGGTTTGGCAGGGGTTAGGGCATTAGTAAAAAGGATATCTTCAATGGGAAGATGGGTAGGGTGTTCAGCAGGGAGTTGGGTTTGGGAGGTAAAGGGAGTAGCAGTGTCTGATGTGCATGTACCTGTTGAGGCTGCAGGTTCCTGTGGGTCTGGTGTATGTTGTGCACATTTGGGTGTGTCTCGCATCATAGGTGCCTGATGTTTGGATGAGTGTGGGTGTTTGAGTTCTGTGGGTCTGAATTCTAATGTGTGTTTGTGTGTGGATCGGGTGCTGTGGAGTTGCTGAGTTTGGTTGTGGTGCATGTGGGTGTGATGGTGGCTGCGGTGTCTGTGGAGGTGCTGGTTGTGGTGCATGTTGGTGTGGATGTGGTGGTGACTGTGGTGTCTGTGGAGGTGCTGGGAGTGATTGTGGTGCATGTGGGTGTGGTTGTGGCTACAGTGTCTGTGGTGGTGTTGGGTGTGTTTTTAGGGGTGGTGCATGTGTAGCTGGTGGTGGTTGCGGTGGCTGTGGTTTTGCGGGTTGTGGGAGTGGTGTCTGTATGCATGTTTGGATATGCGTCTATGTTTTTTGTGGTGTTTCTGTTTCTGTGTGGGTGTGCTGCTTGTGCCTATGTGAGTGGGTGCATGCAAAGATGTAAGAGTGCTTGGGACAGGTCTGGGAATATGGAATTTGGATTTGGAAGGGGCAGGAAGTGGGGCACAAGGTTGGAGGCTGTGGGTAGGCTACCATTTGTTACAATTGGCAGCCAAAACCGT
This sequence comes from Calotriton arnoldi, assembly GCA_963921515.1. Classification (NCBI taxonomy): domain Eukaryota; kingdom Metazoa; phylum Chordata; class Amphibia; order Caudata; family Salamandridae; genus Calotriton; species Calotriton arnoldi. The sequence continues at coordinate 911,997 of CAWUFW010005915.1, read as the reverse complement.
GGATGGCATTCAGTAGTGCAGTCTGGCCTACAGAGATGCTCCAAGGGAGGTCAATAGGCTCCTCACTCAGCCCAACCAGGGGAACAGAGGCAGGGATGAGGTGCCTGGAGCAAAAGAGATTCCACCCCTATTAGGGGCGGTGGGTTTGGCCGACGGGAGAGCAAGAGGGAGGGTGGAGATGGTACTCTGGGCAGTGGACAAGGATGCAGTTGGTAGACTTCCTGTCGGGTCCGCCACCACTAGGGAGTGCTCACTGTTGGAGGCCTCCAAAGAAGATGCTGAGAAGCTGGTTATTCCTCATGATAGCTCCTATATCATGTATGACAGTGCTTCTTATCCATTATTATGTCTCTCCAGGAACTGTTTCACACCTCTGAATGGTTGGCCTTTGTAGTTTAAAATAGTGAACTGATGTCACCAAAAAGGACATTAATCAAACATACCTTCGTACAGTATGTTCACAAGGCCCTAAAATCTGCATACTTTTCATTCTCAATAAGTAAAATACAAATAAATGTGGGTCAACAAATACTGGATGTTGTACCAATATTGGCATAAACAGAAAGCAGGTTACCTTTGCTTGGAAATTTCACAATGGTAACAACACTTACTACAAGTCACTATAGTATATGTCAAATGTAAAAAAAATATAAATGAATTCTGTACTGAAGTAGCTTAACAATGAATCAATCAATAAAGGTGGATTTATAAAGCGCTACTTATCACCCGTGAGGGTCTACAGGCGCTGGGGGGGGGAGGATGTGCCGCTGCTATGGGCTATGTGTTGAACAGCCACATTTTCAGATACTATCTGAACTCCTGAAGAGTTGGAGCTGTTCGGAGTTGAAGGGGTAGAGCGTTCCAGTTCTTTATGGCCACGTGGGAGAAGGAACGGCCACCTCTCCTGCTTCTGTGGATGCAAGGAGTATGGGCCAGGTACAGGGATGATGAGCAAAGTTGTCTGATGGGTTGTGGAGGGCTTTATAGGCGTGGGTGAGGGGTTTGAACTGGCATCGTTTGCATACCATGTAGATACCTATGTTGTTGGCAACAGTCAGAAACAAATATCTGGATGGATTTACAAATGACCTCTACAGCATAAGTAAATACATCGCCCTTGAAACATTTCTAATACTCTTCAGTACAGAGCAAAAACATTTTCACATTTGACTCCTAAATATCTCTAGTTATTTGAGGTTTGTTGTATCTTTGTGAATCATATATAATAATTAGTTCAAAGATTCAGATGTAAATCACAATATGAAACATATTACAACTTGATGCATTTCAGCATTTGCCTCATGAGTCATGAGTATGGCCTGAAGGGATCCTCTTACATATATCTGATGGAACATTCCATCTTCTAAAATCCCCTAAAGATTCCTATTTTTCTCTTTCTTTGATTTTTTATCTGGACATGACAAAGGACATTGAGAAATGGTTGGGGGTATGTGTTACTCTATCCCAAGTGTGTACACATTCCTGTCTGTGTTTCATCAAAAATTGTATGCGCATCAAAATTATTTGTCCAAAATCAGACTGGCTTACACACACATTTGTAAAGGAGTAAGACATCAGGCCAATCTGTCACTTTTAACATGTATGAAACAGTATTTCTGATGCTAAACACAATTTAGATATGTTTTGATTCCAAGATCTAGCTATCAATTCTGATGTCAGTAGTCATTTAGGATCAAATGCTCACTCTTGGTTGTGTAGAATCCCAACTTTCCAATGTGATGTTTGGTACCTCCACTGTACCATAAGTGCCTAGAATGCTATGTCACATGTAATAAGGCTACCATTACATCATCCACAACAGTAAAGGAGCATCACACCAAATACAATAAAGACTATTGGCCTGTTTAGTACAACTATCCCTCATGACATCAAAGAACCTGATATAACTGCGGAGTTTAGGTAGCCATGTGTCTGCTCAGAACAATCCTTTGGTTGTGAACAGGAATCAGGTGGGATCCTTTCCAAAAAAATAATAGACTAAGCACATCGTCATACACATTGTGCAAAACTTACACCATCAAGAACTCTTCTTGTGCATTGGACATCGGTCAATCTTAATGGTGATGGGGAAAATCCTGGCTGTAATAAAAAAGTAGAACTTACCCAGTTGTTGCTGCTGTTGGGCCCTTAACTGCCCAACAAGCTCCATATGCCAAATTAAGTAAACACAATACATTTATCTGAAAATTTGCCATTGTAGTACAAGCACATGTGCATTTCAAGAGACCTTGAGGACATTAAGGCTCTTTCTGGTTTGTTTTTATCTTTCTGCCGTCTGTTCTCCAGACAGTAGTGCAAACTATTCAGAGCATGCTGACTGAGGGAGTCCTTATGCCCCAGCTATCCATATGGTCAGCACAGCTTGACCCCGCTGATCTACATCTTTATAAACTGTTAACACCCTTCACTTCAGAGCAAAAGTAATCTATGAAAACGCGTGCAAGTCGCCTCTTGCCACTTGTACCCGTTACATGAGCACGCATTTCACTTTAATTGATTTGCCCAGAATCACGGGATGGTGAAGTCGACACCCAGAGTCAAATTTTACTTTTATTCCTCCCATTACTACACCCTTATCTTGAATGGTTGGTTATCTTTTGCTTCGGGAGAGTTTTTTTTGTAAAGAAAATAACAGTGATATTTGTTTTACCTTGTGCATATTTTTCTGGTTTTGTATAGCGCGAGCTCGCACCGAAGGCATTGGAGTGCTTTACAAGAGCACCAATTTGATTACACAAGGTCACTTTCATTTTTACAGGCACCTGCAAATTAACTGATTTGCCCAGAATCACGGGATGGTGAGCCGACGCTGAGACTCGAGCCTGGTTACTCACTTCAGGATAAATAAGAGTGCTACCCATGAAGGCCCTGTCTAATAGGCTTGACCAAATGAGAGAGCCCTACTTGCCTATGCGCTTAAGCCGCCCCTTATTGGCGTCAGTGTGAAGTTATTAAGAACACCAGTATAGGGACGACACTGCATAGGACTTGAAGTAAGAAGGGATTTTTTTGTGATGATTCCAGAGAGGTGTTGAAGAAAACCCCTATTGCTTAAACGGTTTTTGAGTGGCTCAGGACAGGACCCTGAGTTATCAGTGTTGGCACAGGGCATTTGTTACTCCGTCATCCTCCATGGGCTTCAGTCCCCCCGTCATGTGTGTCAGCCAGGATGAGAAGGCTTCCCAGGCACACGCACAGACAGTTTTTGAGCTGTTGTAGGCTGGCTGGTCTGGCGTCCGTCTCATTGCAGCCACACCCGAGTACTTCACAGGTCTTTAAAAGACTATTTACTTGTTAACAAGGCTTTGTTGTTTTTCACCCCTTCTTAGAGTCCCTGCATCTCCACTCTGCCTATTGCTGGAAGAATTACCCTCCCCCCGAGATTTTTATTAGCCCCCCCTCGAAATTTGGCTCTAGTTGCGCCTCTGTGCAGCAGGTACATTGCACAAGGACACATATCTTTGGCTTTAAACTGGCTGAGTGGCTGGGGCAGAGATCACTCGAAGGGAGGCAAACAGGCGGCAAGTCCAAGGACGAAGAGCACAAGTGGTGTCAGGAGACAGGGAGGCATCTTTCCTCAATCAGGGTGGGCCAGTAGTGTTCTCAGTGCAGGTAAAAAAGAGGAAGCAGGGGAGTTAACCCCCAAAAACTAAAAGGCAAAAAGGTATGGGGACGGGGCCGGAGAAGTGTTGACATGTCCCACACTTAAGCTGAACATTAATGGTAGAGTTACTGCACGCAGCTCACCATGTGATGTCATAATTCACTTGAGGTGATATAATGATGGTCTTTGCACTCCTTGAGAACTTCCCCCCAAGTAGGAATGGTAAAGGTACTGAGAGGTCACTAGCAATCCCCTCTGACTTTCTGATGAGCCTCCTGGTATCACTTTGTGTCCCTTGCACTTGACTTTGAGAACAGTCCAGGTTGCAAGTTTCCTTAGTCTCTATTACTTGGCTGTGACATCATTATGCCAGACTCTGTGATGGCCAATGCCCACACTATGATTTTAGAATGTCCCGGGCCCCCCCCCCACTTACCCATGGTGTTACCTCCCTTTCCACCTCTGCCACCTTGCGGCCATAGCTATCTACACAGGCGCTGAGTCTAGAGAAAGACCCAGTTAATTCCAGCCTAAACAGCAAGTGTGTTTATTCATAAAAGTCGATAAGCGCTATGGCCTGTTGCTGTCTGGGCCTTAGAAACAAATCAGTCTTGCTCGGCAGCTGAATGCTTAGCCCAGACCGGGAGGGCAGGGTGATGTAGAGGGAAGAAGAGTCTGCAGGAGATCCTGGCAGCGGTTTCAGATTTCTTTCCAAAACCCCATAGCGCCTCAGACATGAATAGACACCATATAGCCGGTTTGTCAGTATTTTTCCGTCTTTATTTATAAATACAGACAAAAAAAAAGGTTTTCTGTCTGTATTTATATGTAAAAATCCGTTTAAACTGAAAACCGGGAGCCTTAATTATGACATAGCAATAATGTTTTGACAAAACAGAAACAGGGCATCATGGTAGTTGTAGTCACTTCGAAGACAACTTTCCAACACTTGCAAAATAGCTAGTGGAACATACCTGTGGAAAATATGCAGATTAAATGGGACAGACACTTACAAGATGACACACATATGGTAATGGGTTATTTGGTGTTCTAACACTTACAGGCACCATACCCTCATGGAACATGTAATGGAGATTGACACGTGTAATCTCAGATGCAAAACAATACATTCACACAAACAATCCAAATTATCTGATACTGTTACTTTTAGGTTTCTATGTTAGGAAAATATGTGCAGAACACATTATCAACAGCTGAGTTGAGAACAAACAGCACATTGAGGTCAAGTGAGACTTTGTAAAGTGTAACTTACCAGACTCCAATCCACTAGGCATTCCTGTCAAGCCTTCAGGATGTAGGATTTACAAGACCTTCCCCTCCCAGAGCATGAGTTGTAAGGGGGACATGGGAGAACCACCACCCGTCCTCTGAGCCTCCAGGTGACAATTGGTGACAATTCCCCACAGGCCATTCCACCTCTTCCTAATTTCCTCCTGTGTCCGAAGGTTGTTTGCTACAGCATTCGCTCTATCAACTATTCTGACCCACATTTGCCTTTTCTGAGATAGGGGTGTATTTTAGACTTGGGAGCCAAACAATTGTGGCTCTACTGTTATGATTTCATCCACCATGACTGACAATTCTCCCTCAGTAAAACAGGGATTTTTGGGACCTGGAATTGTGCAAAGAAATATGAAGAAATAAAAAAATTAACCACAAGGAATTAAATGAAAAAAGATAAAGGGACAAGATGCAGGGAAAAGCAACAAAATAACCTCACTTAACTGTCAAACGTTGTGCAGGGAAATGTCCTGGTGCAGTGGAATGGCAAAGGATCATGGTCAAAAATGGTGTCTGTTTTATGGTGTGGTATGCAGGTGTTTCCGTTTGGCCAATGGACATCAGGTATGTTCTACAATGGCTGCAGTGATGGTGCATTGTTGAGCGAGTACCGCAACGGAATCCCTCCATCAGGGAACCATCGCTACAAGACCACCAGCACAACAGTGAAATCTAAATCTGCTCAGCAGGAACCCACTGCCCTGATGGCGACAGAGTGCTATTCGTCAGCACTGGAGTCCACTGCATCCGCATCGGTGAGCCGCCACCGCAGTGGGAGACACTCTGTCGATGCAGACGACGAGTCAGCCTGCATGAATCTTAATACGGCAGGCGAAAGACTGTCGACTTGGCAGAACACTTGGGACCGCCGCCGTGGCGGGATGATGGTAAGACCGTCAAGATCTGAATCAGGTCCTATGTGTGGAGTTTTTTGACTTGGCACTCCCTACACTATTTATTTATTTATTTAGTAATCAATATGACCATATTACTGTTAATCCAGAATGAGAACAGTTCGCAATTTTGTACTTAAAACATATCAGGCAAGAATAATGAACAACATATAATCACTGCATTTGACAACAGATATTATAATTCAAAATATTCTTTATTCTTTTTCTTCATCCTTAAAAGAAACGTTGTGGGTTAAAGATAGTCGTAACCACCGCGTTTCGTCCTTTCTTTGACTTCATCAGGGCTACAAGAAGTATATACAAAAAATATTTACATAATATATACATAAGTACAAAGTTTAAAAACACATAAACACTACATTTTCACAATCTTGCTCTGATATACAAACAAGTCGATATTATGACACCAACAGTAAAATTCATTGCCTGAGTGATTTTGCAACAACACTATCATATAGCTATCCAAAAAGGAAAAGAGGTGCAAATATTAGTTGTTTCTGTTAAATATATCCTCTTGCTGTGTTATTAATACATAGAGGACGTCCGGATTCTAGGTTTATATATACTCTAGTTTGGAGCATTTTACACATTACTGGGAGATTTAATGAATTGGAGCCTCGGGCAATCCATTTATTCACATCCTAATCCAGAATTGTTTTAAACTATTTGTTTACTACCACAGCATTTAGTATTTTCAGCATTTCTTTACAATGTTTCTTAACCTGCAGATGGACATGATGGGGGTGAGCACAGTGTGTCAGATACAGTTAGTCATCAATGTAATTTTGTCTAACTGTAACTGTCTTGCCAATTGAATGACACTAGAACAATAGCCAGTAAAACATACCTCCAAATTGTATGTTGTACACATTCTCTTCATTTTCCTTTCAATTAGTATAAATATTTAGACGAATCGTTTCTTTCTGTGTGATAACAGAAAATAAATTACATCAAAAATATAATTAATTTCAAAATTAAGCTACGCTGCCCCTGCATAACACTAACAGAGTAGCCGGTAGAACGTACCTCCAAAGTCTACTTTGCTCAATATCCTTTCACACAGTGTAATTATTTTGACAAATTGAATCCTCCTGTATCATAACAGAAAATCTGTAAAGTATAACAAAGAAGAACGGTATTGTAAAACATCACTAAAAACCAAGTGATGGGCAACAAGCAGATTCGTAATTGTCTACACAGAGCGTTTGTTAAGAGCGCTAACTGTATTCGAATACATCGCGCCCAATAAAGACTGAAACTTCATAGAGGTTAAGAACCGCATTGATGATATCAAGAAAGGCAGTTGTAAGCGCCCTCATTTCTACAGTTTTCCACAACTACTAAGGACTATTGACGACTATCGAAACACCCAACTAGCACTCGTTTCAATATCCGAAAGAGTTCTTACAAACCACAAGAGTCAGAAGTACACACTAGTAAGTGTATAGCCATAGTTTGCTATTCCTAAAGTAGCGCCATATTGGAAAGGAATGCATCATATATCTGGTAATGCCTACTTTGATTATGCATCATATACTTTACTGGACTGGTAGATAACCATATTTAGGAAATAACTACAGAATAAATAAAATTATTTAGATAAGCGATCCCTAGATCCTTAGATGTATTCAATGACAGCAAATTTGTTAGCTAATTCTACTTGTGTAATACTACTTACAGGGTCTGTGTGCCCCGAACGCCTCAACCTCCCTCGCGTTGTCGTGCAACAAACATTTGTCGATGGTCTGGGGAATGTTTAAATACTCACAAGCATCTAACTAGATTCATAACACCTGGCTCCGATTGTTGCGTGCTGCACAGTAAGTGCTGAATACTTGGCCGCCATATTGCAGCATGTCTAAAGACTTGGATATATATACTGGGCAAAACGCTCTTGATGCCAATAAAGGGCAATTGACAACCCAATACATGTCAAAAGAGAAGTTCACACAAACTATTTTTACTGTTCTCCTGTATACCAAGAGCGATTCTATGTCCGATATTGGGGAAGTCATAGCTCTATGTTATTAAGACACGTAAAACAGCGCCATCTTGGAATAAACACGGGGGAGAGGGCTTGGCCGCCATCTTGTAACTTGTTGTTAAACAAAAGTATATATTCCACAAATGCTACAATTGATAGTTGGAGATAAATGGCAGTTCAGTACATGCTTAAAGACATGTTTTTTAATGAACTATCTTGGTTTTTATCATTTATAAAGTGAACCACCTATTTATGGAATTTTGCGGGTCACAGCTCTATATTAGTGAAACATTTGCAACAGCGCCATCTTGGAGCATGCTCATATATTTGGCGTGAACAGGAAATAGGACTCTTTTGAAGTGAGTATTGAGTACAAATTCACTTTAATAATGAAGAGGGTTGGTGAAATTATTTGTGTCATCAATGACATCCATATTTAAAAGAAGAAGATTATTAGAAATTGACATTGTTGTCTTATTTTTTTAACATAGGATTAGCTGAAGCAGTATCATTTCTGAGAGGATGAAAACCATACAACTATATCACAGAATCAATGTTACTTGTAATCACTCAATAATTATAAAAATGATAATTTGCATTTCATACAGATAATCAGTATCCTTACATGAGTCTTATATCAATGTATTGTCCAAAGAATCATTCCCATCAATTAAACATTATTAGTTTTAAATAGTCACTTAATAATTATAACCACGAAGATTAGGATTTCCTTCAAATGACCAATATCATTACATAAGTGTCATATCGATATATTATCTGAAAGGTCATTCCTACTTGATTTCAGAAATAGCATATCCGTAATCCAGACAGTATTGGCACTATATACATTTCCATTATAGCACATTCTTGGAGTATTGACAGCATAATGTGAAAAACGTCAATGCATAATTAGCATCATTGGGACTGATATACATAAACTCATGAGTACATGAGAAAAAGACATAAAGAGGCATCATACATGGACTCATATTCTTGTATTACAGATGCATAATGTGGTACTATAAAAAATGATGAAATTCGTTGTTAGTATTAAGACCCAACAGTACTGATCTGAAACGACAGATCCATTTCGCTTCTGCCTGTCTTAGGACCAATTCTCTGTCGCCTCCTCTCTCATGGAATGGTATCTGTTCCATAGCATGGAACCAGATTCTTGTTTCACCTGGATGTTCCCCATATATATGAGTCACAACCGGATACTTTGGATCTCTATTTCTAACCGCTCTCACGTGCTCTTGAATTCGCAACTTTAAGCTGCGTTTGCTACTTCCAATGTATACCTTACCACAAGCACAGCCTATCACATATACCGTAAAGGTGGTGTTACAATTCATAAAGGAGTCAATAGAGTATTCTCTGGACTTATTGTATTTACAGTTTGTCAATCTATTCAATCCTAAGCCACATACATTACAGGACCCACATGTATAAAAACCTCGTGGTTTTTTGGGTAACCAAGTTCTCTCCTCGCTACGTACGTTTTTAGTGTAGCTGGGACATAGTGTATTTTTCAAGGTCCTGCCTCTTCGGTAAGCAGGGGTACGTGTAAGGTTGCAGAAAAAGAACATGTAAATGTCTTGACGGATGCTAATTTGACACCTTTATCCACAGAAGCGAATGTAACTTGCACCTCTAAAGAATTAAGTGTCATTAACTTGTCATCAAGATCACTAACTGTACAAGAAACAAGTATCTTATGTAAAGGTTTAAATTACTGTCTCACAGAACATTGCAATTTTAAGAACAAACACATAGATTTGTACAAATTTGTGCGTAAAATCTAATTAAAAAACAATTTTGATGAACATCCTATATTATATCAGTCCCAATGATGCTAATTATGCATTGACGTTTTTCACATTATGCTGTCAATACTCCAAGAATGTGCTATAATGGAAATGTATATAGTGCCAATACTGTCTGGATTACGGATATGCTATTTCTGAAATCAAGTAGGAATGACCTTTCAGATAATATATCGATATGACACTTATGTAATGATATTGGTCATTTGAAGGAAATGCTAATCTTCGTGGTTATAATTATTAAGTGACTTTTTAAAACTAATAATGTTGTCACCTACTAATTGATGGGAATGATTCTTTGGACAATACATCGATATAAGACTCATGTAAGGATACTGATTATCTGTATGAAATGCAAATTATCATTTTTATAATTATTGAGTGATTACATGTAACATTGATGCTGTGATATAGTTGTATGGCTTTCATCCTCTCAGAGATGATACTGCTTCAACTAACCCTATGTTAAAAAAATAAGACAACAATGTCAATTTCTAATAATCTTCTTCTTTTGAATATGGATGTAATTGATGAATTGATGAAGAGTCCTATTTCCTGTTCACGCCAAATATATGAGCATGCTCCAAGATGGTGCTGTTGCAAATGTTTCACTAATATAGAGCTGTGACCCGCAAAATACCGTAAATAGGTGGTTCACTTTATAAATGATAAAAACCAAGATTGTTCATTAAAAAACATGTTTTTAAGCATGTACTGAACTGCCATTTATCTCCAACTAGCAATCGTAGCATTTGTGGAATATATACTTTTGTTTAACAACAAGTTACAAGATGGCGGCCAAGACCTCTCACCCGTGTTTATTCCAAGATGGCACTGTTTTACGTGTCTTAATAACATAGAGCTATGACTTTCCCAATATCGGACATAGAATCGCTCTTGGTATACAGGAGAACAGTAAAAATAGTTTGTGTGAACTTCTCTTTTTGACATGTATTGTGTTGTCAACTGCCCTTTATTGGCATCAAGAACGTTTTGCCCGGTATATATATCCAAGTCTTAAGACATGCTGCAATATGGCGGCCAAGTATTCAGCACTTGCTGGGGAGCACGCAACAATCGGAGCCAGGTGTTACGAATCTAGTTAGATGCTTGTGAGTATTTAAACATTCCCCAGACCATCGACAAATGTTTGTTGCACGACAACGCGAGGGAGGTTGAGGCGTTCGGGGCACACGAACCATGTAAGTAGTATTACGCAAGTAGAATTAGCTTACAAATTTGCTGTCATTGAATACATCTAAGGATCTAGGGATCGCTTATCTAAATAATTTTATTTATTCTGTAGTTATTTCCTAAATACGGTTATCTACCAGTCCAGTAAAGTATATGATGCATAATCAAAGTAGGCATTGCCAGATATATGATGCATTCCTTTCCAATATGGCACTACTTTAGGAATAGCAAACTATGGTTATACACTTACTAGAGTGTACTTCTGACTCTTGTGGTTTGTAAGAACTCTCTTGGATATTGAAACGAGTGCCAGTTGGGTGTTTTGATAGTCAATAGTCCTTAGTAGTTGTGGAAAACTGTAGAATTGAGGGCGCTTACAACTGCCTTTGTTGATATCATCAATGTGGTTCTTAACCTCTATGAAGTTTCAGTCTTTATTGGGCGCAATGTATTTGAATACAGTTAGCGCTCTAAACAAACGCTCTGTGTAGACAATTACGAATCTGCTTGTTGCCCATCACTTGGTTTTTAGTGATGTTTTACAATACCGTTCTTCTTTGTTATACTTTACAGATTTTCTGTTATCATACAGGAGGATTCAATTTGTCAAAATAATTACACTGTGTGAAAGGATATTGAGCAAAGTAGACTTTGGAGGTACGTTCTACCTGCTACTCTGTTAGTGTTATGCAGAGGCAGCGTAGCTTAATTTCATAATTAATTATATTTTTGATGTAATTTATTTTCTGTTATCACACAGAAAGAAACGATTTGTCTAAATATTTATACTAATTGAAAGGAAAATGAAGAGAATGCGTACAACATATAATTTGGAGGTATGTTTTACTGGCTATTGTGCTAGTGTCATTCAATTGGCAAGACAGTTACAGTTAGACAAAATTACATTGATGACTAACTGTATCTGGCACACTGTGCTCACCCCCATCATGTCCATCTGCAGGTTAAGAAACATTGTAAATAAATACCGAAAATACTAAAGGTTGTGGTAGTATACAAATAGTTAAAAAATTCTGGATTAGGATGTGAATAAATGGATTGCCGAAGCTCCAATTCATTAAATCTCCCAGTAAAGTGTAAAATGCTTCAAACTAGAGTATATACAAATCTAGAATCTGGACGTCCTCTATGTAGTATTAACACAGCAAGAGTATATATTTAACAGAAACAACTAATATTTGCACCTCTTTTCCTTTTTGGATAGCTATATGATAGTGTTGTTGCAAAATCAATCATGCAATGAATTTTACTGTTGGTGTCATAATATCGACTTGTTTGTGTATCAGAGCAAGATTGTGAAAATGTAGTGTTTATGTGTTTTTAAACTTTGTACTTATGTATATATTATGTAAATATTTTTTGTATATACTTCTTGTAGCCCTGAAGAAGTCCGAGAAAGGACGAAACACGTTGGCTACGACTATCTTTAACCCACGACTTTTCGTTTAAGCATGAAGAAAAAGAATAAAGAATATTTTGAATTATAATATCTGTTGTCAAATGCAGTGATTATATGTTGTTCATTATTCTTGCCTGATATGTTTTAAGTACAAAAGTGCGAACTGTTCTCATGCCGGATTACCAGTAGTATGGTCATATTGATTACTTCTTTGTGTGTGCTGGACCATTAGGTGGATATTGTTGTTTGAAAACTTCCTTTTCAATTTGGAGTAGACAAGGGTTGTGCTCCAGGTTCTTTGCACCACATGTGACTCACTTTTAGCTCAATTACTTTTGATGTTATGTGCGGTATTGTTTACCTCAACCCCTCTAAACTTGTTTCTTTAGTTATTTATTTATTTATTTGAAAAGTTTTATAAAGTGCGACCATGACCCTTGCGGGTATCACAGCACTGTACAAAGTTGCGAAAACATGAATAAACTCAGTACAATGGAACAAATGAAGCAGATAAGTCAACACACTGTCAAACAAAAGGGAGTAAACAATCAAGGTCAGGGGCCTGGTTGTCGGCCCAGCTAGTCCAGTTTCAGAAGGGGCCCTAGAGTGAAATAACAATTTAACAGACAAGCAGAAAATAAATCGAAACAACATAGTAAAATAAGTGTCAAATCTGTAGTCGACCCAGCTAGTACAGTTTCAGACGGGCCCTAGAGTAAAATAACAATTTAACAGACAAGCATAAAATAAATCGAAACAACATAGTAAAATAATTGTCAAGGGGGCTTGAGAAGGAGTACAGGTTGATGAAATCAATGTTCACTCAGGAATAGCCATTTGGCATGTTTCTTGAAAGAAGCAGTAGAAGGATTGGCTCTGATCTCGGTAGGCAGAGCGTTCCAAATTCTTGGAGCAAGACCGGCGAAGGCACGATTGTAAGAACTTTTCTTTTTGAATTTGGGAGGTTTCAAAAGTAGGGTGGACGTACTTCTTAGGTTCCGGCAAGAGCCAGAAGGTACAAGCTTGTTCGCCAAATAAGCCGGAGTGTTGTGATGTAAGGCTTTATGCGTTAGGCAAGCTATCTTAAAACGTATCCTAGCTTCAATAGACAGTCAATTAAGTTGCATAAGGTCAGGTGTAATGTGATCGTGTTTTTTGAAGCCTGTGATGAGCCTGGCCGATGCGTTGAGAGTGTCTCTGGCTTTAGGAAGCCCAGCAAGGGTCACCAAACCATATTCCAGTCACGAGATAACCAGGGATTGTACTGCAGGCCGAATGTCTTCAGGAGGAAGGAAAGGCTTTTCTTAAGGGTATTAAGTTGAAAGTTGGCTCCCCTAACAGTAGCACTGATGTGAGCTTGCATATTTAGGTATTTGTCCAAGGTAATGCCTAACAATTTAGCGGAGTCAACCACATGAGGGGTGCAGTTAAGAGCTGTGAGTTGTTTAGGCCAGTCCAAGGTAGGTGCAGAGTGGTTGTGGGGGGCAATCAGCAGGAATTCAGTTGTGAGAGTATTTAGCAAAAGATGGTTCTAGGATAACCATTGTTGAGCTTGTGAAAGAGCCTCATTTAAAGTTTTTATGTCACCAGGAGAGGAGATCTTAAAGTATAGTTGCTTGTCATCCTCGTACATGTGGTAATAAATGTTAGAATGGTTCAGAATGATGGTAAGTGGTTCCATAAAAAGGTTGAAGAGAGTGGGCGAGAGTGCGGATCCTTGAGGCACTCCAATCATGACAGGGGTACTGATTGCAAGGGAATGGTTAACTTTGATCCTTTGTGTGCGGGTATGTAAGAAAGAGGCAAACCACTTTAGGACCGGGCCCTAGAGACCCATCCCATGTTGAAGAAGAGTAATCAAGTTTTCATGTTTGATTTTGTCAAATGCTGAGGACAGGTCAAGAAGGATCAGAAGACAAGGGACATTTTGATCAAGGGATCTCAGGGCGTCATCCACAATGTGAGTTAGTGCTGTTTCAGTACTGTGCCCTGCTCTGAAACCCGACTGGTAGAGGTCAAGGAGTTGAAATTTCTCTATATGGTTGCAGAGCTGCTTGTGAACGCATTTCTCGAGCAATTTGGCTAGAGTCATGATGCTAGTGATAGGCCGGATGTTTTTAGGATGAGATAAATCAGTGTTGGGCTTCTTGGGGATGTGAGTGACTTGCCTAATTTTGAGGCAATCAGGGATCCTCCCCTGCAGGAGAGATTCATGAATGATCCTGGACCAAAGAGGTAGAGTGGCCGAATTGAGATCTTTAAAAAACTTAGCAGGAAGTGGATCGCTGAAGTGATTGGAAGGTTTTAGTGATGCCATATCGTGGAGCAGCTCCGTGAAATCTGTCAGGATAAAGGAATTCCAAGAGGCATCATTTTTGGGAGAACAACCAAAGAGTAAGGACACTGACGAGGAATCCGCAAGCTCCACTGATGATGTGGTATAGTTCAGAGGCCACAAAATGGGAGTGTCAGGTTGCAGCTCCAGTTCAATTTTCCTTGTTTTTTTCAGAGAAGTGCACTGAGAAGTCCTCCCCACTAGGAAGAGGAGTCAAGGGAGTCAAGGCAGGGTTGGAAGAGTGATTCGCTTGCTGTTTGATGATTTCAAAGAGCTTCTTGGGTCTATTTTTAGCTCTGTCCAGCTGAGCCCTGAAATGGTCAGTTTTAGCAATGTGGATGTGTTTGTTGTAGGTACTTCTCATTTTCCTTAGCTGAGAGAGGCTTGTGGTGGAGAGCGCGTTTCTCCAGAGCCTCTCTGAGAGCCTAAGTTTATGACGTTCATCATTTAGCGCACCATTAAACCAAGGTTTGGATTGTTTGAATGGAATCCTTTTGAGTTGCTTCGGTGCAATAGTGTCAAAAATATTAGCCACAGTGCTAATGTAGTGATCATAAAGATCGTCAAGGTTGGTCATGTTATGGGGAGGCTAAAGCCTATTTTTGGTAATGGAAGTTAGAGCATTGATGTTGATGTCTCTCATGTTGCGAGTCAGTTGTTTAGCTTTAAGCAGTTGTCCCTGCCTGCACATGACCTTTTCCAGTATGTGGAAGGAAATTTGATGATGATCAGATCAGTCACATGGTAGTATGTCACCCATTTGTATGATATTGTCTTTAGCAATAATGAGGTTGAGGGTGGCGCCTTTGTTGTGGGTAGGTCCATTACAGACCTGAGAGAAGTTGAGATCGGAGAGGAATGCCTTAAAAAGAGCTGACTAAAAGATCATTGGTATCATTCCAATGGAGGTTAAAATCTCCGAGGAAGATATGGTATAATTGATCCGAACACGAGCTAATGACCTCCATTAGTTGCTCTATGAAGAGCAGCTTATCACCCGGCGGATGATAAATCGTGTGAAGCACACAAACAATCCTGCCCTTATTCCAAATTTCGGTAACTAGTTGCTCACAAGAAGATAGCAAAGCATTATGAGATTGCTTTATAGTTAGGCTGGAGCGATGAATGCAAGCAATGGCACCCCCCCCCCCCCGGTTTTAACAGGACAAGTGCATCTGATAATGGCATAATCAGGCAGGATTAAGATGTCGAGAACAGGGGAGGAGGCATCGTTGAGCCAGGTTTCAGTGAGGATCAATATGTCCAAATCTTGCGAAATGATGAGCGGTAGTTATTTGCAGTAGATTTTCCTTAATAACCGATCTGAGGTTGACCCTGGGTTCCCTGTCAGGGTCAGAGGAAATAGCAGGGATGTTGAAAGAGGAGTTAGAGGAGGCAAAAAACCCCATGCCATTTCCGCCACCTTGCCTGTTTCTGCTTGGTGCCGCACATGGCCCCATGACCTGCCACTGACCCCTGATACACTCCGCTGCACTCACCTTGGACCGCAACATGGACTGCCATATCCTGTTTGATGACCAATGACACAGCGACCAGACTGCGGACTGTATCCTTCCTCTTCCGCAGTACTTGTCATCCCCGGATGGACTCTGGCTGGCCCTCCACGGGCCCATATTGTGTAGTGTGCTTGGCATGGCCCTGTATCGCTCCAGCTAAAAAACTCCACTGGATGTGCAATAAACATCCAGAAACGCACTGTTGTGTCATGGCTTTCATCATTCATGTATGAATGTGTGGATGAATGTAGGTACAGTGATTTCCCTTACATCAATGATGCTCATCTAGTGGGATGCCAGTCACAGTGTGCTACATTGCCTATTGTGTTCCGCTTGCCGTGGACACTACAACAGGGACACACGCATTAGTCACTCCCTTGTCCGGACATGGACTGAACCATGCCCAGAGCCCCCGAGTCATTGTTGCAAGCCCTGTGCTGGTCCGGCATACGCCAGGCCAGACCACTCCGCTTACGCTCCGAGGGGGGGCTACACTGCCGGTGGTGACTCGATGACGGACGCTCCACGGTTCTCAATCATAAAGGGCCCATGAGTTGTGACGCACAGGGTTGGTCGCACCCGAGGCCTTGCGCCCGTCACGGGCCTACCACCACGTGGCGCTGACTGGGGTTGCACAGG
Source organism: Calotriton arnoldi (assembly GCA_963921515.1). Classification (NCBI taxonomy): domain Eukaryota; kingdom Metazoa; phylum Chordata; class Amphibia; order Caudata; family Salamandridae; genus Calotriton; species Calotriton arnoldi. The sequence continues at coordinate 895,244 of CAWUFW010005915.1, read as the reverse complement.
GTTAGTGGCACCGAAATAGCTGAGCGGGTGTGCAGCCTGCGATGATGACGTGTGCACTGATGTGGTCTCTGCCATTGATGCCTCAGGACTCAGCGTCATGTGTGGGACCTGCTGGGCCGCGGCGCAGGTCTGCATGATGTGGACCATGCCATGGTGGCAGGACCGGGGCCTGGAACTTGCACGGGCACGTGGTGTGCCCACTGGTGGACACACCGTTGGTGGCAGGTGAGCAGTGGGCCCGGGGTGCGCAAGTGCGGACAGCCAGCGCTGGCGGGCGGAGGGGGTAGGGTGCGGCTTTATGCGTGTGCAGGGACGGACAGGCGTTGTTGCTGTGTGCTGTGTGATGGACTCTGCCATGATTGACTCTGGCCTCGATTACAGATTGCAGACCTGGTGGCTTGCAGTGTATCCCGGCACGTGGTTGGAGACACACCGGTGGCAGCAGGTGAACAGTGGGGCCTGGGTGCGCAGGGGCGGCGGTGTCTCTCTCTCTCCCTTCCTTCCCTCTCTCTCTCACTCTCTCTCCTTTCCTTGTCTCTCTCTCACTGTCTCTCCTTTCCTTCTCTCTCTCCCTCTCTCTCCTTTCCTTCTCTCTCTCTCACTCTCTCTCCCTTCCTTCTCTCGCTCTCTCCCTCTCTCTCCTTTCCTTCTCTCTCTCTCTCACTCTCTCTCTCCTTTCCTTCTCTCTCTCTCTCTCCCTTCCTTTCCTTCTCTCTCTTTCTCTCTCTGCCTTTCTTTCATTCTTTGTTTCTCTGTGTCTCGCTCCTTTGATGTGCGCATGGCACACGTTCTGATTTTGTGCTTTATTTTCCAGGCTGTGACATCGAGATTGTCCCGGAGGGACCGTACAGGAGTCTTCCGCATTGGTGTTTTGTGTTGTATTTCAATAAAGTTTTTGGTTGTTACTTCAGTGCTGTGTGACTGTTTCTCGTTCTTCTGGCCACACGTGTGTTATTTTTTGACAATGAGCGTCATCATGTGCTTTTTGTGGCTCTTGTGTCATGCACGGTATGTGTTTGTCGGGGGGGGGGCTGGGGTGGTGACGGTGGGTGTTGTGGCCCTCATGGGTCTCCGTGCTGCATGATCATTGGCTCCATGGCATCTGTGGGTCTTCAGATGTGGCTCTGGGCTGGGCTCCCTTTCATACTGCAGGTAGTCATCCTGCTTAACACCAGCAAAAGGCAGGTGTTAAATCCCTGCTGCTACCGCGGCTTATCGCCTGTTTTTGGTTCGCATCGCAGATCTGGCAGTTCGTTGTGAAAGTGGTGTTGTGGTTTTTTCGTGTGTTTTTGCACGGGAACGCCTACTCTGCATCTCATTAGGGTTGGTTGGTGGTGTCCACCGTGGAGATAAATTTTGGGGCAGTTATCGCGGGAATACTGGCGATGTCTGCAGTTTGCACCCGCTTGTGAATGGGGTGTTGGATCTATCTCCACTTTGGATGCGTTAAGGTGGAGATAAATCGGCGGTAGGTCCTTGTGAATATGCCCCTAAATCTTTTAGAGACAGTAATGTCAAAGAATACAGCATACGCACAAACATCAAATGTCAGTCTAAGTTTGTAGTTTATGTTATTGTATGTACGTGTGACTGCTTGTATGTAGGAAGAGCGATTCGCGCTCTCAAAGATAGAGTGAGTGAGCATTTGAGAGTGATAAAAAAAGGTGGCACCAGATATCCAGTGATGATGCATTCATAGCAAGTGGATGAGATGCCCAGGGTCATTCCAATGAGATCACAGGTCTTCAGTTTTCTGCCCTTAGTCCAATCCTGGAGGTTCAAAGCCACAATGAATACACTGGCAAGTATTCCAAATGCGCTCTTGGCTGAAATCACAGTCAGAAGGGCTATATCAAATGCAGAACCCATTTCCTTTTCTTATTTTTTCCCTTCTGAACAGATTGACAACTAGCAATGCTGCTTCCAGCAGGTGTGGCATCTAGGTCTTTCGAGCAGGACATCTTTGCATAGACTCCTTGGAGGTGCAGCTGCTTCTGGGTTAGGTTACCAGTGCTATGATTTTCATTCTAAGTAGGAATTTGGTTTTCTAAGTATGCAAACTTGAAAAGATGTATGCATCCCAGTCACATTCCCATCTATTTTGTAAGTTTGCATTATTTTTGCTAAAATGCAAGTGAACAGAATGAGATGGAAGGAGCTGAAAGCACATTCTGGCTGTCTCAAAGAAATCCGTTGTAATGGAAGGTTTTTTATTGTTTTCTAAATCAGTAGTTGTTACACTTACTTTTTATGCTATCAGTAGTATACTTTCACAGTACTAATATAATAAAAATTACAATAGTATTATTGACTTGGAATGAATACACGTGCCTTACCATAGCACCGCAAGCACAGTTTAAATTCTTTGACAGAGTATCTAACTGGGTCAGGTCATATATATTTTACAATGTTCTGCTTTCTTGTCATATAATATAATAGAGAATGTGAGTAGAGGTGACGTGTCGTATCACAAAAAGTGGCATCACATGTCAACGAAAACATTCGAGTGCAAGACTGATAAAAAAAAGTTACTTAAGTATTTAAAATTCCAATCTAGTTCTCCCTATACTTAATAGGGTGGTGCCATGGTTTCATCCTCGGCATGAGAAAACTACTGGCATCATCTAAGAACCAGGTCCACATGCAATTATGCAATTCCGAGGCCGCAGCTTTTCCCAAATATTTACGCATTTGCCACATAATCCATCACCTGCTGCTTAAGTTGCTTCAATATACAAAAATGTCTCTAGCTCGAACGGATCAAAGGTTGCTAAAACACGCCGGCACTTGTTGCAACGCAGTGGAAAGCCCTTTGCAAAGAATGACTAGTCAACCTTGCTTAATGTTGTATTTGGGTCTTACAGTGGTATTAATGAGGTGAAGCCTCTGTCCAGACAGTATTAACGTATAAAAATGACAAAATAATGAATTAATACTATGATAAAATGTGGCGCATTATGATGTTTAATGTACCTTTTCTTGCCACATAATTTAGTCCACCCTCCTTCATGTTTGTACTTCAAAATATCGACACCAACAATATTGTGGTACAAGAATAAGAGGATAGAATAGCAAGTAACACATTTTCATAAGGTAAGTGCAGATAGGGAAGTATAGATTTACTATAGTTATTTTATAACTCCCACATCTACGTACCTTGAACATATTTCTACCATGTAGGTACATTAACGTACAGTTCTGCATATAAAATGTAGACTTAATTACGTGTTGATATTTTATTTTCGAAATTCTGTCCTTAATATTGTGTCTCATTGATATTGTGGTATCGATATTCAAGGGCAGACCCTCCAGCATAATTTGGTCCTCCACTCTTGCACAATTTCAGTGGCCCAGCTAATAAAGTACAACAGTCATTTGTCACTCACAATATGCTCAAGCACAACCTTAAATGTACATTTATAATATGAAACTCTTGGGAATCTAAAATGCCCAGGCACAAACCCAAATGCCCAAAAAAAGACTCACATGCCCAGGCACAGACTCAAATGTCCATGCATAACCCACAATCCATAGACACAGCCATCGAATGCACAAGCTCATTCACTAATGTCCAGGTAAAGCACCAAGGGCCAGATGTACGACCCTTACAATTTTTGATTTCCAAATTCCATCACTTTGCGACTCGCAATATGCGACTCGCAAAATATAAGTTACAACAGTGTCTCAGACACTGCTAGTGATTTCTAATGGGGTCACAAATTGCCTGCCTCATTAATATTCATGAGGCAGAGTGCAATTTGCAACCCCATTAGGAATGGCTACCACTCCCAGGGATGGTGGCCTGTTGGGGTCAGCAGACCACCAGACCACCACATTAGTGGGTAATCCAATTTTTGATTTAACTAAAAATACCAATGCCAAGTTAAAATAATGGTATGAAGACTGTTTCTTGACCATTGATGAATATCATTACTTACATATAGGCCATACCTGATATCCTTGTCTATACACACTTCCCAAAATTCAAAAGGAATCTGATTTTCCAACGGAGATACCCGTTGTATCTGGTCATCGGGGCCCAACAGAGAGACTCTATGAATATGTAGACCTATTCTTACAACCATATGTGGAGAACCTACCTTCCCATATTCGCAATACTAAACATGTGTTAAACCTTCTGAATGATATCCAATGGGAGCCAGGTTTGTGGATGGTCACTTTAGATGTGGTATCGCTCTATACCAGTATATCACATGAAATAGGCATAACTGCACTGAATCGCATACTGAACACAAGATGGTGACACTTTTGCAGCACACACAGATGTTGTTATGTATGACTGAGATAATTTTGGAATATAATGTATTTTTTTTTTAAGACTCATGGTACACTCAGCTACAGGGGACCGCAATGGGCTCCAGATTTGCCCCCTCGGACAGTAACCTATCCATGGGGGTGTTTGAGGAGAGTCACATTAAGGCAGAAATGGAGCCAAGTGGATAGATCACATAGTATACTGGGGTCGGTACATCGACGACTGCCTAATGATATGGACACGCAGTGAAATACTGTTGAGAGAATTTATAACATATCAGAATGATGTTAACCTAAGGTTCACGTCAAAATACAGTCAGATAACAGTTGAATTTTGGATGTGGAATTATATGTAAAAGGATAAAAGTTACACAGCAAACTTTATCGCAAACCAACCTCATGTAATTCGACCTTGCATGCTTCCAGCTCACATCCTTATTGTCAAATTAATGTTATACCCTTTGCGGAAATGATGCGAGCCAGAAGAAACTGTAGTGAGGAACATGAATTAAATGCATGTATACAAAATATGGAGATTTGATTCCTGGAGGAGGGATACAGTATGCATGTAGTGAGAACAGCAAGGAGGAGAATGGCTGGTATAGATAGGAGATACTGATTGGACACACATGTAAAAAGGAAAGACACCACAACAGTAATACATCATATTACGGATTATAATGGCCTCTCAAAGTGGTATCGTAAAATGTTTGAAAAGACATTGGCATCTACTAAGCGATGATAGGGATTTGCAAGCTTACATACCGTCAAGGCCAGGTATCACTTTTCGAGGAGATCGCACCTTGAGGACTTTACTGAGCCCAAGCTACCTTAAGGAACTACAAAAAGACAATTGGCTGACATGACAAACATTGGGTTTTTACAAGTGCGGCAACTGCACAATGTGCATGTGGGCCAAAGAAAAATCGAAATCTTTTAGAGACAGTAATGGAAAACCATACGCACAAACATCATATGTCAAACTAAGTTTGTAGTTCCTGTTATTGTATGTAAGTGTAACCACTTGTATGTAGGAAGCACGATTCACGCTCTCAAAGATAGAGTAAGCGAGCATTTGAGAACAATAAAAACAGGTGACACCAGATATCCAGTGGCAGTACACATGAATGAATTGCATTAAATCAACTGAAAATGCCTAAGTGTGTGTTAGAAAGATTCTTTGAACCTAGTTCTCAGAGGTAAACTTACACTTTATAGTAAGTTTACTTATTTTCGATACTCAGACTGTGAGAAGTTGGCCTGGCATATGCTGTCCACTAATTATAGTGGGCACCGTGCACCAGTCCAAATCGACTCTTATGGTAGGTAGGTTAAAGACAACCTTATTGAAAGCTATCCTAGTGGTAGCTATGGAGAGCAGCCTTCAGGCTAAGTCTTGAAGGAATGTAAAGCAGCTTGTTTTACCAGTCTATAATCTCTTGAGTGACCAAATGAAAGAGCACCACACCAGGTATATATTCAAAATATATGTATTTATTACTAAACACACCCCTCTAGTCTCTTTATGAGGCTAGAGTTCGAAATACATAGGTTATAAGATCTTAAATCACAGTAATAGCACAAATACACGTTTGGGCCCTAGGGGCGTACCAAACCATATACCAATAAAGTGGTATGCGAACCACGACTGAACTAGACACTAGGCCTAGAGCCTCTAGAAGTGCTTGGACCACAAGGAACCACCCAAGGTAGTGACACAGGGGACCCACGGGAGACGCGTGCAGTGTAAATACACAACCGCGATACGCCGTTAACTTCTATGGAGAAAGTCAGGATCGGGAAAATAGAGGAAAGGGACACTTAGAAGAGGACTAGGACAAAACCCTTTGAGATCTAGGACTTTGAAGAGTCTCTACCCACGGGAGCACCGGAGTACTCGTGTTACCTCACCCAGGGAAGCCGGGTGCATAGGTGCCTTTCGGGGTCGGGTTTCGTCGTCGTTTCTTATGGCGATCTGCTGCAAAGTGCTGCTGGCGACCAGGAGAAAAGTGTCCGGGTGGATCCAAGAGTGGATCGGAGTTCTGAAGAACCTGAAAGCAGAGGGGACAGAGTCTGGGTCACTAGCCAGTGACCAGGAGGGCGATGGACAGATGCCCACCGATGTCGAGTGCTTCAAGTTCGTTGACGGTTGTCTTGACTCTTCAGCCACGAGGTCCGGGAGGCGTTGTCGGCGACCAGGAGCAGGATTCGGGCTGCTGCTCGATGTCTGTCGAGTGCAGAGGTGTCGGCGACCAGATTGGATCCAACAGGCCTTGGCAACGGCAAGTCTCGAGTAAGATGTAGATCGTCGATGATGCAGACCAGCAAGGTCTGGGGAACTCACCCAGCAAGGGTAAGTGAGGGCAGGCCTGGAGCAACCAGACTGCCAAGTAAAGAAAAGATTGGCCTTCGGTAAGGGCTACTAGCCAACGGGCTAGCGACCGCGAAGGAGCCTCGTGACGCCGCACGTGGAGCTGGCTTACAGGACACTCGTGGAGTGGGGGCCAGTGATCTTCGGTGCGGGTGGTGCTGGAGGCTAGGGCTACTCGGAGCCCAAAGCACGACTTCTTGGGAGACCCAGAAGATGGTGCACTTGCAAGTGTGCTCGGTGTCCAGGGGTCACGGCCTCAAGTCACCCACGATAGCCACGGGCCTCAGCTTTGCTGGGGACTCAGGGTAGCCTCGGGGAAGTCTGAGAATCCACCTCTGGTGATGCGATGACTTCGGCGTCCGACGGGAGCTTCAGTGATGCAAACCGGACAGATGCTTCTTTGGTGCCTGCCAAGCAGGGGAGTCACTCCTTGACCCCAAGGGAGATTCTTCAGTCCTCTAATCGTGAGTAGAGCGTCGAAGGTCCAGGATTCTGTTTCAGAGTTTCGTCCAGGTATAATCTAAAGTCCTAAGGACTGGGTTCCTACCTTTATTCCAAAAATAGGGGATGGACTACTCTGTGGCCCCACCTATGGGTGGGTCAGGGCAGAGGGGTGGCTACACCCCTTTCCCTTTGTCCAGTTCACGCCAAAGCAGGGGCTGCAAGCCCCTGATCCGGTTTGAACTGGGGTATGCACAGGGACACCAAATGTGCCCAGAGTGCAGGACTTCAAAGCACCCGAAAGTGCTCCCGCCCAGCCCCAATACACATTGTCCTGTCTGGGGAGGTGGTCACACCTCCCTGGGACAGGAAACCTATTGTCCAGGCCTCCCCTGCCGGAGTTTCGTCCAGCAGCAGGAGGCCAGACTCGTGTCTGTGGCAGCAGCATCCATTTTGTGATGCCAGGGCTCTGGAAAGAAGTTACCGGACTCGTCAGAGTTAACATGCCTTTCCCTCTAGAAGGGTGGAATGCTACCCCCGCCGCCAGGATTGGCGGGGGTAGTATTCCAAGATGTTTGACACCAAACACGACATGTTTTGGTGCAGCCATTCCATAGTTAGCATTTTACCGCGAGGATATAATGCGTTTAAGAGTATATGGTCAGGCTGCACTACAAACAGCATCAGAGATGGTCTCCGAACGCTGCAGAGGGGCCCTGCTCATGCAGGGGCACCCTCTCACATAAGAACCACGCACTCTGCCTTTAGGATTGATAAGGCCTGCCTTAGGAGTGACTTATAGGTTTATATGTGTGTATGCTTTTAGTGATATAGGTAACCTATACCACAGCAAGGGGTGCATGCACCACCTTACCCAGGCTGCAGTAGCAGACCTGTGGTGTCAGTTTGGATGGCCTACCAGGGGTGGCATAATACATGCTGCAGCCCCTGGCAGGCCTCTGAGGTACCTATGCCCTTGGTACATAGTATACCATATACTAGGGACTTACAAGGGCACTCCAGATCCCAATCAGTGATGTGCCTAAGGCACATGGAGACCCTTTTAAAGAGGAAACAGCTAGGCTGGGGTTCTGAATAGCAGGGCCCCAGCCAGACTAATGTCGAAAACCAGTGAAGTATCAGCAAAAAGTGGGGGTACCCCTGTGAAGCAGATCCTACTCTCCTACACAACCCCCCCCAAACGTAGGGACATTAAACTAACCTTGCCCAGTTAAGTCTTCATGTTCTAAGTGGAAATACCTAGAGAGTCCATCTGCATTCGCATGGTTACTCCCAGGCCTATGTTCCACTGTAAAGTCCATCCCCTGTAGGGAAATGGACCACCTAAGCAGTTTGGGGTTTTCACCCTTCATTTGTTTTAGCCATAAGAGGGGCTTATGGTCTGTCTGAACCAGGAAGTGTGTACCAAACAAGTATGGCCTCAACTTCTTCAGAGCCCAGACCACAGCAAAGGCCTCCCTCTCTATGGCTGACCAACGTTTCTCTCTAGGGGTCAGCCTTCTGCTAATAAAAGCTACTGGCTGATCCTGACCTTCTTCATTCAATTGTGACAGTACAGCCCCTACCCCCAATTCAGATGCATCTGTTTGAACAATGAACTTCTTGGAGTAATCAGGACTCTGCAGAATTGGAGCAGTGCACATGGCCTGCTTGAGGTCATCAAATGCCTTTTGACAGCTAACTGTCCACTGAACCTTTTTGGGCATTTTCTTAGAAGTTAAGTCATTCAAGGGTGTCACTATTGATCCATACCCCTTGACAAATCTCCTATAGTACCCAGTCAGGCCTAAGAAGGCTCTCACCTGAGTCTGGGTAGTTGGAGCAGTCCAGTCCATGATGGTCTGGATCTTGCTCTGCAAAGGTTGAACCTGGCCTCCACCCACAAGGTGGCCCAGGTACACAACCTGACTCTGCCCTATCTGGCACTTAGTGGCCTTGATAGTCAGGCCTGCCTTTTGCAGGGCCTGTAAAACATTCCTGAGGTGGACCAGGTGATCCTCCCAGGTGGAGCTAAAGACAGCAATATCATCTAGATAAGCTGCACTATAGGCCTCCAGTCCTGTGAGAACTGTGTTCACCAACCTCTGGAAAGTGGCAGGTGCATTTTCAGACCAAAGGGCATCACCACAAATTGATAATGCCCACTAGGGGTTGAAAATGCTGTTTTGGGCTTTGCAGCATCAGCTAGTCTGATCTGCCAGTAGCCAGCTGTTAGGTCAAATGTGCTGAGATATTTGGCAGAGGCCAAAGTATCTATGAGCTCATCTGCCCTGGGTATTGGATGGGCATCAGTCCTAGTGACTGCATTGAGGCCCCTGTAGTCTACACAAAACCTCATCTCTCTTTTCCCACCACTGGTGTGAGGTTTAGGTACTAGGACTACTGGACTAGCCCAAGGGCTATCTGAGGGCTCAATCACTCCCAATTCCAACATCTTCTGGACTTCAGTCCTGATACAGTCCCTGACATGGTCAGGTTGCCTATAAATCTTGTTTTTAATAGGCAGACTGTCCCCAGTGTCCACTTCATGAGTGCACCAGGTGGTCTGACTGGGTGTCAGAGAAAACATATGTCTAAACTGATTGAGGACTTGCCTGCAATCAGTTTGTTGCTAGGTAGTGAGGCTGCCTGCCAAGGCTGCACCATCAACTGACCCATCGTCAGGGTTCTGTGAGAGCAGGTCAGGGAGTGGGTCACTCTCTTCCTCCTGCCCTTCATCAGTAGCCATGAGCAAGCCCATGTCTGCCCTGTCCACATATGGCTTAAGTCTGTTGACATGGAGAACCCTGTGGGGACTCCTGGGTGTTCCTAGGTCTACTAAGTAAGTGACCTCACCCTTCTGCTCAACAATAGTGTGGGGTCCACTCCATTTGTCTTGGAGAGCTGCTGGGGCCACTGGCTCCAACACCCACACCTTCTGTCCTGGCTGGTAAACAGTTAGGACAGCCTTTTGGTCATGCCAGGCCTTTTGAAGTTCCTGGCTAGCCTCAAGGTTTTTGGTTGCCTTTTTCATGTACTCAGCCATCCTGGAGCGGAGACCAAGTACATAGTCCACTATATCTTGCTTTGGGGGCTTGAGAGGTAACTCCCATCCTTCCTTCACCAAGCACAGTGGACCCCTCACAGGGTGGCCAAACAGAAGTTCAAAAGGGCTGTAACCAACCCCCTTCTGAGGCACCTCCCTATATGCGAATAAAAGGCAGGGCAAGAGTATGTCCCATCTACGCCTAAGCTTTTCTGGGAGCCCTTTAATCATGCCCTTCAAGGTTTTGTTGAATCTCTCAACTAAACCATTGCATTGTGGGTGATAGGGTGTGGTGAACTTATAAGTAACTCCACACTCCTTCCACATTGTCTTTAAGTACCCAGACATGAAGTTTGCACCCCTGTCTGATACCACCTCCTTAGGAAAGCCCACTCTTGAGAAAATTCCCAGGAGGGCCCTTGCCACCACAGGTGCTGTAGTGGTCCTAAGGGGTATAGCCTCTGGATACCTGGTGGCATGATCCACTACCACCAGTATAAATCTGTGCCCAGATGCTGTTTGGGGATCCATGGGACCAACAATGTCAATCCCTACCCTCTCAAAGGGCACCCCCACCACAGGTAGTGGTATCAGGGGGCCTTTGTAGTGCCACCTGCTTTGCCACTGGCTTGGCAGGTTACACAGGAGCGACAAAACTCCTTACTGTCTTCAGACATGTGGGGCCAGTGAAAGTGAGGGACAATTCTGTCCCAAGTCTTGTTCTGGCCCAGGTGTCCTGCTAAGGGAATATCATGGGCTAGGGTCAATAGGAAGCCCCTGAACTTCAAAGGTATTACCAACCTCCTGGTAGCACCAGGCTTGGGGTCTCTACTCTCTGAGTACAGGAGTCCATCATCCCAATACACTGTATGGGGACCACTAGCTTTCCCAGCAGCCTCAGCAGCAGCTTGCTGTCTGAGGGGTTCAAGGGAGGGGCAGCTCTGCTGCTCCTGGCTCAGATCTGCCCTAGAAGGTCCCCCTGTCCCCAAGAACTCAACCTGGTCAGGCTCAAGTTCCTCTGGGACAGTTCCTTCTTCAGGGCTGAGATCATCCCCCTCAAGGGACTGATCTTCCTCCTGAGCCAAGGGGAAGGCACTGCCTTAACCCTACTACTCCTCCTCTTGGAAGGCACTTGGTCCATTCTTCCAGAATCCAAGGCCTGTTCAGTTTTAGACAGTTTAGCTTGTGACCTGGTCACAGCAAACACATCTGCAGGGATCCCCAGCATTTCTGCATGGGTCCTGAGCTCCACTTCTGCCCAAGCAGAAGTCTCTAAGTCATTGCCAAGCAAGCATTCGACTGGTAGGTTTGCACTTACCACAACCTTCTTAAGGCCAGTTACCCCTCCCCAGGAGAAGTTAACAACTGCCAGAGTATGGTCTGTTCTGACATTGCTAGCATTGGTCACTTGGTACATTTCACCAAGTATAACTTGCCCAGGTAGCACAAGGTCTTGTGTCACCATTGTGACACTTGCCCCTGTGTCCCTAAATGCCAAAGCCTCTCGTCCATTGATTAAAGGCTGTTGTCTGTACTTGCCCAGATTACTGGGACTCACAGTGGAGGTCACATCCATGCCTCCATCACAGACTAACACAGCCTGAGTCAGCTCCCTGACTAAGTCAGAGCCCAACTCAGTTCCCAGGGTGAACCCTACTAAACCCTTTGCTGGAGCACTTCCACCAACTGTACTAGGGGGAACAGGTGCCTTAGGGGCATTGGTGGATGCTGGACTGGAGTCTTTGGACTTGGTGCAATCACTGGTCCAGTGGGTCTTTTGCTTACAGACCTTGCACCATGGTTTTCTTTGGCCTTTACCCTTGGTAGACTGGGAATCCCCACCAGAAGAAGATTTTTGGGGGCCTGATGAAGACTTTTGATCTTTACCCTTCTCCCCACCCTTGTCAGAGTTCTTAGCATCTTGCTTCTTGGTTTCCCCACCTTGGTTCTGTACCTTCTGCTTCACCCTGGTTCTGACCCATTTGTCTGCCTTCTTTCCCAATTCTTGGGGAGAGGTCAGATCAGAGTCAACCAGGTACTGATGCAACAGCTGGTTTTGACAGTTATTAAGAATCTGCTCCCTCATTATCAGATTATACAATCCTGAGAAGTCACACACCTTACTGCCCATCAACCAGCCTTCCAGAGCCTTGGCAGAACAATCCACATAGTCTACCCAGTCTTGAGTCTGTGCTTTTTGGGTGTCTCTGAACTTCAACCTGTACTGTTCAGTGGTTAGGCCAAACCCATCAATAAGAGCACTCTTCAAGACCTTGTAATTGTCAGCATCCTCCTCTCTAACAGTGAGGAGCTTGTCTCTACCTTTGTCAGCAAAGGAGAGCCACAAGATTGCTGCCCACTGCTCCTGAGGGACCTTCTGTACTTTACAGGCCCTCTCTAAAGCAGTTATCCATTTGTGGATATCATCCCCACTCTGGTAGGGAGGGACAATCTTGCTCAGGTTCCTATGGTCATAGGACCTTTCCCTATCTCTAGGGATATGGCTGCCACCATGGGACTCTAGTCCCAACTTTCTTCTCTCTCTAAGGAGATCTAGGGATTCTCTATCTAAAGCCAATTGCTTCTTCCTGATCTCCAGTTGAGTTTCCTCATACTGGACCAGTCTCTTTCTTCTCTCATGAGAGGATTCCCTCCTGTGAGAAGAAACAGAGCTCCCTATTGAGGTGCCAGAGTGGTTAGACTCCTGAGAAGGAGACCTAGACTTTCTGAGCACACTCATAATCCTTCCTGGGGGGACAAAGGTGTGGTTCTCCAGATCCTCATCTTCATCTTCCCCAGAAGGGATTGGGTTTTCCAGGTCAGGGTCATTGTCACCCTCCTGGTCAGTTTCAGAGGGGGGCTGGGGGTAGTAGTACCCCTGGCCCCTTCCTCATCTGCTGGCCCACCCTCTGCTCCTACCCCTTCAGTCTCTGAAGACTTACTAAGATCATAAGCCACCAACAACTCCTGGAGGTGTTGGGTGGTGGGACTTTGGCCTGTCCTTAATTTCCTCACGTTACACAAAGCTCTCAGTTCCAAGAATGGGAGTGTGTCATACTTGGAGGGGGAAGCTCAATGGCTTCCTGCAGGGCATCTTTGGATCCTGCTTTTAAAGACATTACTAGTGTGGTGTGGTGTATGCACTACCTACTCTAGTGTGGCCTACTAAACTCTCTTGAGTTGTAGAAAGGGTTGTGCTATCCCTTAACACACAACTCTAAGTTCAGTAGAACTTACTGATATTCTAAGCTTAAATTATATGTACCTTAGGTACCTTTAGTGGTTTTCAGTTGATCAATTCAATTGAGATTATCTGGTAAAACAATAGCAAGCTGGAATCCCACACGCTGCACACCAATGTGAGAAGTTGGCCTGGCATATGCTGTCCACTAATTATAGTGGGCACCGTGCACCAGTCCAAATCGACTCTTATGGTAGGTAGGTTAAAGACAACCTTATTGAAAGCTATCCTAGTGGTAGCTATGGAGAGCAGCCTTCAGGCTAAGTCTTGAAGGAATGTAAAGCAGCTTGTTTTACCAGTCTATAATCTCTTGAGTGACCAAATGAAAGAGCACCACACCAGGTATATATTCAAAATATATGTATTTATTACTAAACACACCCCTCTAGTCTCTTTATGAGGCTAGAGTTCGAAATACATAGGTTATAAGATCTTAAATCACAGTAATAGCACAAATACACGTTTGGGCCCTAGGGGCGTACCAAACCATATACCAATAAAGTGGTATGCGAACCACGACTGAACTAGACACTAGGCCTAGAGCCTCTAGAAGTGCTTGGACCACAAGGAACCACCCAAGGTAGTGACACAGGGGACCCACGGGAGACGCGTGCAGTGTAAATACACAACCGCGATACGCCGTTAACTTCTATGGAGAAAGTCGGGATCGGGAAAATAGAGGAAAGGGACACTTAGAAGAGGACTAGGACAAAACCCTTTGAGATCTAGGACTTTGAAGAGTCTCTACCCACGGGAGCACCGGAGTACTCGTGTTACCTCACCCAGGGAAGCCGGGTGCATAGGTGCCTTTCGGGGTCGGGTTTCGTCGTCGTTTCTTATGGCGATCTGCTGCAAAGTGCTGCTGGCGACCAGGAGAAAAGTGTCCGGGTGGATCCAAGAGTGGATCGGAGTTCTGAAGAACCTGAAAGCAGAGGGGACAGAGTCTGGGTCACTAGCCAGTGACCAGGAGGGCGATGGACAGATGCCCACCGATGTCGAGTGCTTCAAGTTCGTTGACGGTCGTCTTGACTCTTCAGCCACGAGGTCCGGGAGGCGTTGTCGGCGACCAGGAGCAGGATTCGGGCTGTTGCTCGATGTCTGTCGAGTGCAGAGGTGTCGGCGACCAGATTGGACCCAACAGGCCTTGGCAACGGCAAGTCTCGAGTAAGATGTAGATCGTCGATGATGCAGACCAGCAAGGTCTGGGGAACTCACCCAGCAAGGGTAAGTGAGGGCAGGCCTGGAGCAACCAGACTGCCAAGTAAAGAAAAGATTGGCCTTCGGTAAGGGCTACTAGCCAACGGGCTAGCGACCGCGAAGGAGCCTCGTGACGCCGCACGTGGAGCTGGCTTACAGGACACTCGTGGAGTGGGGGCCAGTGATCTTCGGTGCAGGTGGTGCTGGAGGCTAGGGCTACTCGGAGCCCAAAGCACGACTTCTTGGGAGACCCAGAAGATGGTGCACTTGCAAGTGTGCTCGGTGTCCAGGGGTCACGGTCTCAAGTCACCCACGATAGCCACGGGCCTCAGCTTTGCTGGGGACTCAGGGTAGCCTCGGGGAAGTCTGAGAATCCACCTCTGGTGATGCGATGACTTCGGCGTCCGACGGGAGCTTCAGTGATGCGAACCGGACAGATGCTTCTTTGGTGCCTGCCAAGCAGGGGAGTCACTCCTTGACCCCAAGGGAGATTCTTCAGTCCTCTAATCGTGAGTAGAGCGTCGAAGGTCCAGGATTCTGTTTCAGAGTTTCGTCCAGGTATAATCTAAAGTCCTAAGGACTGGGTTCCTACCTTTATTCCAAAAATAGGGGATGGACTACTCTGTGGCCCCACCTATGGGTGGGTCAGGGCAGAGGGGTGGCTACACCCCTTTCCCTTTGTCCAGTTCGCGCCAAAGCAGGGGCTGCAAGCCCCTGATCCGGTTTGAACTGGGGTATGCACAGGGACACCAAATGTGCCCCCAGTGCAGGACTTCAAAGCACCCGAAAGTGCTCCCGCCCAGCCCCAATACACATTGTCCTGTCTGGGGAGGTGGTCACACCTCCCTGGGACAGGAAACCTATTGTCCAGGCCTCCCCTGCCGGAGTTTCGTCCAGCAGCAGGAGGCCAGACTCGTGTCTGTGGCAGCAGCATCCATTTTGTGATGCCAGGGCTCTGGAAAGAAGTTACCGGACTCGTCAGAGTTAACATGCCTTTCCCTCTAGAAGGGTGGAATGCTACCCCCGCCGCCAGGATTGGCGGGGGGTAGTATTCCAAGATGTTTGACACCAAACACGACATGTTTTGGTGCAGCCATTCCATAGTTAGCATTTTACCGCGAGGATATAATGCGTTTAAGAGTATATGGTCAGGCTGCACTACAAACAGCATCAGAGATGGTCTCCGAACGCTGCAGAGGGGCCCTGCTCATGCAGGGGCACCCTCTCACATAAGAACCATGCACTCTGCCTTTAGGATTGATAAGGCCTGCCTTAGGAGTGACTTATAGGTTTATATGTGTGTATGCTTTTAGTGATATAGGTAACCTATACCACAGCAAGGGGTGCATGCACCACCTTACCCAGGCTGCAGTAGCAGACCTGTGGTGTCAGTTTGGATGGCCTACCAGGGGTGGCATAATACATGCTGCAGCCCCTGGCAGGCCTCTGAGGTACCTATGCCCTTGGTACATAGTATACCATATACTAGGGACTTACAAGGGCACTCCAGATCCCAATCAGTGATGTGCCTAAGGCACATGGAGACCCTTTTAAAGAGGAAACAGCTAGGCTGGGGTTCTGAATAGCAGGGCCCCAGCCAGACTAATGTCGAAAACCAGTGAAGTATCAGCAAAAAGTGGGGGTACCCCTGTGAAGCAGATCCTACTCTCCTACACAACCCCCCCAAACGTAGGGACATTAAACTAACCTTGCCCAGTTAAGTCTTCATGTTCTAAGTGGAAATACCTAGAGAGTCCATCTGCATTCGCATGGTTACTCCCAGGCCTATGTTCCACTGTAAAGTCCATCCCCTGTAGGGAAATGGACCACCTAAGCAGTTTGGGGTTTTCACCCTTCATTTGTTTTAGCCATAAGAGGGGCTTATGGTCTGTCTGAACCAGGAAGTGTGTACCAAACAAGTATGGCCTCAACTTCTTCAGAGCCCAGACCACAGCAAAGGCCTCCCTCTCTATGGCTGACCAACGTTTCTCTCTAGGGGTCAGCCTTCTGCTAATAAAAGCTACTGGCTGATCCTGACCTTCTTCATTCAATTGTGACAGTACAGCCCCTACCCCCAATTCAGATGCATCTGTTTGAACAATGAACTTCTTGGAGTAATCAGGACTCTGCAGAATTGGAGCAGTGCACATGGCCTGCTTGAGGTCATCAAATGCCTTTTGACAGCTAACTGTCCACTGAACCTTTTTGGGCATTTTCTTAGAAGTTAAGTCATTCAAGGGTGTCACTATTGATCCATACCCCTTGACAAATCTCCTATAGTACCCAGTCAGGCCTAAGAAGGCTCTCACCTGAGTCTGGGTAGTTGGAGCAGTCCAGTCCATGATGGTCTGGATCTTGCTCTGCAAAGGTTGAACCTGGCCTCCACCCACAAGGTGGCCCAGGTACACAACCTGACTCTGCCCTATCTGGCACTTAGTGGCCTTGATAGTCAGGCCTGCCTTTTGCAGGGCCTGTAAAACATTCCTGAGGTGGACCAGGTGATCCTCCCAGGTGGAGCTAAAGACAGCAATATCATCTAGATAAGCTGCACTATAGGCCTCCAGTCCTGTGAGAACTGTGTTCACCAACCTCTGGAAAGTGGCAGGTGCATTTTTCAGACCAAAGGGCATCACCACAAATTGATAATGCCCACTAGGGGTTGAAAATGCTGTTTTGGGCTTTGCAGCATCAGCTAGTCTGATCTGCCAGTAGCCAGCTGTTAGGTCAAATGTGCTGAGATATTTGGCAGAGGCCAAAGTATCTATGAGCTCATCTGCCCTGGGTATTGGATGGGCATCAGTCCTAGTGACTGCATTGAGGCCCCTGTAGTCTACACAAAACCTCATCTCTCTTTTCCCACCACTGGTGTGAGGTTTAGGTACTAGGACTACTGGACTAGCCCAAGGGCTATCTGAGGGCTCAATCACTCCCAATTCCAACATCTTCTGGACTTCAGTCCTGATACAGTCCCTGACATGGTCAGGTTGCCTATAAATCTTGTTTTTAATAGGCAGACTGTCCCCAGTGTCCACTTCATGAGTGCACCAGGTGGTCTGACTGGGTGTCAGAGAAAACATATGTCTAAACTGATTGAGGACTTGCCTGCAATCAGTTTGTTGCTGGGTAGTGAGGCTGCCTGCCAAGGCTGCACCATCAACTGACCCATCGTCAGGGTTCTGTGAGAGCAGGTCAGGGAGTGGGTCACTCTCTTCCTCCTGCCCTTCATCAGTAGCCATGAGCAAGCCCATGTCTGCCCTGTCCACATATGGCTTAAGTCTGTTGACATGGAGAACCCTGTGGGGACTCCTGGGTGTTCCCAGGTCTACTAAGTAAGTGACCTCACCCTTCTGCTCAACAATAGTGTGGGGTCCACTCCATTTGTCTTGGAGAGCTGCTGGGGCCACTGGCTCCAACACCCACACCTTCTGTCCTGGCTGGTAAACAGTTAGGACAGCCTTTTGGTCATGCCAGGCCTTTTGAAGTTCCTGGCTAGCCTCAAGGTTTTTGGTTGCCTTTTTCATGTACTCAGCCATCCTGGAGCGGAGACCAAGTACATAGTCCACTATATCTTGCTTTGGGGGCTTGAGAGGTAACTCCCATCCTTCCTTCACCAAGCACAGTGGACCCCTCACAGGGTGGCCAAACAGAAGTTCAAAAGGGCTGTAACCAACCCCCTTCTGAGGCACCTCCCTATATGCGAATAAAAGGCAGGGCAAGAGTATGTCCCATCTACGCCTAAGCTTTTCTGGGAGCCCTTTAATCATGCCCTTCAAGGTTTTGTTGAATCTCTCAACTAAACCATTGCATTGTGGGTGATAGGGTGTGGTGAACTTATAAGTAACTCCACACTCCTTCCACATTGCCTTTAAGTACCCAGACATGAAGTTTGCACCCCTGTCTGATACCACCTCCTTAGGAAAGCCCACTCTTGAGAAAATTCCCAGGAGGGCCCTTGCCACCACAGGTGCTGTAGTGGTCCTAAGGGGTATAGCCTCTGGATACCTGGTGGCATGATCCACTACCACCAGTATAAATCTGTGCCCAGATGCTGTTTGGGGATCCATGGGACCAACAATGTCAATCCCTACCCTCTCAAAGGGCACCCCCACCACAGGTAGTGGTATCAGGGGGCCTTTGTAGTGCCACCTGCTTTGCCACTGGCTTGGCAGGTTACACAGGAGCGACAAAACTCCTTACTGTCTTCAGACATGTGGGGCCAGTGAAAGTGAGGGACAATTCTGTCCCAAGTCTTGTTCTGGCCCAGGTGTCCTGCTAAGGGAATATCATGGGCTAGGGTCAATAGGAAGCCCCTGAACTTCAAAGGTATTACCAACCTCCTGGTAGCACCAGGCTTGGGGTCTCTACTCTCTGAGTACAGGAGTCCATCATCCCAATACACTGTATGGGGACCACTAGCTTTCCCAGCAGCCTCAGCAGCAGCTTGCTGTCTGAGGGGTTCAAGGAGGGGCAGCTCTGCTGCTCCTGGCTCAGATCTGCCCTAGAAGGTCCCCCTGTCCCCAAGAACTCAACCTGGTCAGGCTCAAGTTCCTCTGGGACAGTTCCTTCTTCAGGGCTGAGATCATCCCCCTCAAGGGACTGATCTTCCTCCTGAGCCAAGGGGGAAGGCACTGCCTTAACCCTACTACTCCTCCTCTTGGAAGGCACTTGGTCCATTCTTCCAGAATCCAAGGCCTGTTCAGTTTTAGACAGTTTAGCTTGTGACCTGGTCACAGCAAACACATCTGCAGGGATCCCCAGCATTTCTGCATGGGTCCTGAGCTCCACTTCTGCCCAAGCAGAAGTCTCTAAGTCATTGCCAAGCAAGCATTCGACTGGTAGGTTTGCACTTACCACAACCTTCTTAAGGCCAGTTACCCCTCCCCAGGAGAAGTTAACAACTGCCAGAGTATGGTCTGTTCTGACATTGCTAGCATTGGTCACTTGGTACATTTCACCAAGTATAACTTGCCCAGGTAGCACAAGGTCTTGTGTCACCATTGTGACACTTGCCCCTGTGTCCCTAAATGCCAAAGCCTCTCGTCCATTGATTAAAGGCTGTTGTCTGTACTTGCCCAGATTACTGGGACTCACAGTGGAGGTCACATCCATGCCTCCATCACAGACTAACACAGCCTGAGTCAGCTCCCTGACTAAGTCAGAGCCCAACTCAGTTCCCAGGGTGAACCCTACTAAACCCTTTGCTGGAGCACTTCCACCAACTGTACTAGGGGGAACAGGTGCCTTAGGGGCATTGGTGGATGCTGGACTGGAGTCTTTGGACTTGGTGCAATCACTGGTCCAGTGGGTCTTTTGCTTACAGACCTTGCACCATGGTTTTCTTTGGCCTTTACCCTTGGTAGACTGGGAATCCCCACCAGAAGAAGATTTTGGGGGCCTGATGAAGACTTTTGATCTTTACCCTTCTCCCCACCCTTGTCAGAGTTCTTAGCATCTTGCTTCTTGGTTTCCCCACCTTGGTTCTGTACCTTCTGCTTCACCCTGGTTCTGACCCATTTGTCTGCCTTCTTTCCCAATTCTTGGGGAGAGGTCAGATCAGAGTCAACCAGGTACTGATGCAACAGCTGGTTTTGACAGTTATTAAGAATCTGCTCCCTCATTATCAGATTATACAATCCTGAGAAGTCACACACCTTACTGCCCATCAACCAGCCTTCCAGAGCCTTGGCAGAACAATCCACATAGTCTACCCAGTCTTGAGTCTGTGCTTTTTGGGTGTCTCTGAACTTCAACCTGTACTGTTCAGTGGTTAGGCCAAACCCATCAATAAGAGCACTCTTCAAGACCTTGTAATTGTCAGCATCCTCCTCTCTAACAGTGAGGAGCTTGTCTCTACCTTTGTCAGCAAAGGAGAGCCACAAGATTGCTGCCCACTGCTCCTGAGGGACCTTCTGTACTTTACAGGCCCTCTCTAAAGCAGTTATCCATTTGTGGATATCATCCCCACTCTGGTAGGGAGGGACAATCTTGCTCAGGTTCCTATGGTCATAGGACCTTTCCCTATCTCTAGGGATATGGCTGCCACCATGGGACTCTAGTCCCAACTTTCTTCTCTCTCTAAGGAGATCTAGGGATTCTCTATCTAAAGCCAATTGCTTCTTCCTGATCTCCAGTTGAGTTTCCTCATACTGGACCAGTCTCTTTCTTCTCTCATGAGAGGATTCCCTCCTGTGAGAAGAAACAGAGCTCCCTATTGAGGTGCCAGAGTGGTTAGACTCCTGAGAAGGAGACCTAGACTTTCTGAGCACACTCATAATCCTTCCTGGGGGGACAAAGGTGTGGTTCTCCAGATCCTCATCTTCATCTTCCCCAGAAGGGATTGGGTTTTCCAGGTCAGGGTCATTGTCACCCTCCTGGTCAGTTTCAGAGGGGGGCTGGGGGTAGTAGTACCCCTGGCCTCTTCCTCATCTGCTGGCCCACCCTCTGCTCCTACCCCTTCAGTCTCTGAAGACTTACTAAGATCATAAGCCACCAACAACTCCTGGAGGTGTTGGGTGGTGGGACTTTGGCCTGTCCTTAATTTCCTCACGTTACACAAAGCTCTCAGTTCCAAGAATGGGAGTGTGTCATACTTGGAGGGGAAGCTCAATGGCTTCCTGCAGGGCATCTTTGGATCCTGCTTTTAAAGACATTACTAGTGTGGTGTGGTGTATGCACTACCTACTCTAGTGTGGCCTACTAAACTCTCTTGAGTTGTAGAAAGGGTTGTGCTATCCCTTAACACACAACTCTAAGTTCAGTAGAACTTACTGATATTCTAAGCTTAAATTATATGTACCTTAGGTACCTTTAGTGGTTTTCAGTTGATCAATTCAATTGAGATTATCTGGTAAAACAATAGCAAGCTGGAATCCCACACGCTGCACACCAATGTGAGAAGTTGGCCTGGCATATGCTGTCCACTAATTATAGTGGGCACCGTGCACCAGTCCAAATCGACTCTTATGGTAGGTAGGTTAAAGACAACCTTATTGAAAGCTATCCTAGTGGTAGCTATGGAGAGCAGCCTTCAGGCTAAGTCTTGAAGGAATGTAAAGCAGCTTGTTTTACCAGTCTATAATCTCTTGAGTGACCAAATGAAAGAGCACCACACCAGGTATATATTCAAAATATATGTATTTATTACTAAACACACCCCTCTAGTCTCTTTATGAGGCTAGAGTTCGAAATACATAGGTTATAAGATCTTAAATCACAGTAATAGCACAAATACACGTTTGGGCCCTAGGGGCGTACCAAACCATATACCAATAAAGTGGTATGCGAACCACGACTGAACTAGACACTAGGCCTAGAGCCTCTAGAAGTGCTTGGACCACAAGGAACCACCCAAGGTAGTGACACAGGGGACCCACGGGAGACGCGTGCAGTGTAAATACACAACCGCGATACGCCGTTAACTTCTATGGAGAAAGTCGGGATCGGGAAAATAGAGGAAAGGGACACTTAGAAGAGGACTAGGACAAAACCCTTTGAGATCTAGGACTTTGAAGAGTCTCTACCCACGGGAGCACCGGAGTACTCGTGTTACCTCACCCAGGGAAGCCGGGTGCATAGGTGCCTTTCGGGGTCGGGTTTCGTCGTCGTTTCTTATGGCGATCTGCTGCAAAGTGCTGCTGGCGACCAGGAGAAAAGTGTCCGGGTGGATCCAAGAGTGGATCGGAGTTCTGAAGAACCTGAAAGCAGAGGGGACAGAGTCTGGGTCACTAGCCAGTGACCAGGAGGGCGATGGACAGATGCCCACCGATGTCGAGTGCTTCAAGTTCGTTGACGGTCGTCTTGACTCTTCAGCCACGAGGTCCGGGAGGCGTTGTCGGCGACCAGGAGCAGGATTCGGGCTGTTGCTCAATGTCTGTCGAGTGCAGAGGTGTCGGCGACCAGATTGGACCCAACAGGCCTTGGCAACGGCAAGTCTCGAGTAAGATGTAGATCGTCGATGATGCAGACCAGCAAGGTCTGGGGAACTCACCCAGCAAGGGTAAGTGAGGGCAGGCCTGGAGCAACCAGACTGCCAAGTAAAGAAAAGATTGGCCTTCGGTAAGGGCTACTAGCCAACGGGCTAGCGACCGCGAAGGAGCCTTGTGACGCCGCACGTGGAGCTGGCTTACAGGACACTCGTGGAGTGGGGGCCAGTGATCTTCGGTGCAGGTGGTGCTGGAGGCTAGGGCTACTCGGAGCCCAAAGCACGACTTCTTGGGAGACCCAGAAGATGGTGCACTTGCAAGTGTGCTCGGTGTCCAGGGGTCACGGTCTCAAGTCATCCACGATAGCCACGGACCTCAGCTTTGCTGGGGACTCAGGGTAGCCTCGGGGAAGTCTGAGAATCCACCTCTGGTGATGCGATGACTTCGGCGTCCGACGGGAGCTTCAGTGATGCGAACCGGACAGATGCTTCTTTGGTGCCTGCCAAGCAGGGGAGTCACTCCTTGACCCCAAGGGAGATTCTTCAGTCCTCTAATCGTGAGTAGAGCGTCGAAGGTCCAGGATTCTGTTTCAGAGTTTCGTCCAGGTATAATCTAAAGTCCTAAGGACTGGGTTCCTACCTTTATTCCAAAAATAGGGGATGGACTACTCTGTGGCCCCACCTATGGGTGGGTCAGGGCAGAGGGGTGGCTACACCCTTTCCCTTTGTCCAGTTCGCGCCAAAGCAGGGGCTGCAAGCCCCTGATCCGGTTTGAACTGGGGTATGCACAGGGACACCAAATGTGCCCCCAGTGCAGGACTTCAAAGCACCCGAAAGTGCTCCCGCCCAGCCCCAATACACATTGTCCTGTCTGGGGAGGTGGTCACACCTCCCTGGGACAGGAAACCTATTGTCCAGGCCTCCCCTGCCGGAGTTTCGTCCAGCAGCAGGAGGCCAGACTCGTGTCTGTGGCAGCAGCATCCATTTTGTGATGCCAGGGCTCTGGAAAGAAGTTACCGGACTCGTCAGAGTTAACATGCCTTTCCCTCTAGAAGGGTGGAATGCTACCCCCGCCGCCAGCATTGGCGGGGGGTAGTATTCCAAGATGTTTGACACCAAACACGACATGTTTTGGTGCAGCCATTCCATAGTTAGCATTTTACCGCGAGGATATAATGCGTTTAAGAGTATATGG
The DNA here is from genome assembly GCA_963921515.1 of Calotriton arnoldi. Classification (NCBI taxonomy): domain Eukaryota; kingdom Metazoa; phylum Chordata; class Amphibia; order Caudata; family Salamandridae; genus Calotriton; species Calotriton arnoldi. The sequence goes on along the minus strand of CAWUFW010005915.1, from coordinate 871,557 downwards.
TCAGGCTGCACTACAAACAGCATCAGAGATGGTCTCCGAACGCTGCAGAGGGGCCCTGCTCATGCAGGGGCACCCTCTCACATAAGAACCACGCACTCTGCCTTTAGGATTGATAAGGCCTGCCTTAGGAGTGACTTATAGGTTTATATGTGTGTATGCTTTTAGTGATATAGGTAACCTATACCACAGCAAGGGGTGCATGCACCACCTTACCCAGGCTGCAGTAGCAGACCTGTGGTGTCAGTTTGGATGGCCTACCAGGGGTGGCATAATACATGCTGCAGCCCCTGGCAGGCCTCTGAGGTACCTATGCCCTTGGTACATAGTATACCATATACTAGGGACTTACAAGGGCACTCCAGATCCCAATCAGTGATGTGCCTAAGGCACATGGAGACCCTTTTAAAGAGGAAACAGCTAGGCTGGGGTTCTGAATAGCAGGGCCCCAGCCAGACTAATGTCGAAAACCAGTGAAGTATCAGCAAAAAGTGGGGGTACCCCTGTGAAGCAGATCCTACTCTCCTACACAGACTCTATGGGTCTGATTTAGATCTTGGCGGATCAAGTCACACAGTGACTTTTTTAACACTCTTTCCGCCCGCCGGATTGGCAGTCCACCCACCCCATTCAGGTGTTAGCGGGTTCATAGAAAAAAAACTGCTGCAGTCCCTCTGTCACCACCAGCAAATCTAGACCGTGCCGATGGCGGGATAGGCAAAAGCGGCTCTCAGGGAGAGGACCGCCAGTTTCCCCACTGGCCCAATCACGATTTGTCTTCCCACCGATGTGACTGTGGTGGTAATGTCTCCACACCTAAGGGGGTGGAATGGAAGGGATATAAGGCAGAAACTCACTCTTTCTCACCTTCACTCTTCCTGTTCCACCGTGGATCCAATCCTCCAAGTCCTACCGCTTCTGCAGCTTCTTGATGACAAACAAAAACAACACCGTTGTGGATGCAATTGATGGTAAGCTCCATTTTTAGATGTTACCTATTGACTTGTCTGTAAACATGTGCACAAGACTCGTGTACTTATAAATCTCTCTTACAAGCAATAGCATACAAATGTGCAACGCATATGTCTGTACTGTTGACGTTCAAGAAATTTAAAGAAACACACCTGTATGATCACATTGTATGTATAAATTTGGTGCAAGCTGTCGTCAAAAAAATTGACACTTTAACAGAAAATGATATCCAAATAAAAACCAAAAAGTCACTATACAGGTTTGTTGAAAGAAATTTCTAAAATTCCCACACTAAAAACATATGCAACACACATCATAGGAATAAGTGCAATTTAACATGGTGTAGAAATTGCACTAGACAAGGAGTAACCTTTACCTTAGAAATTAACTGTAAAATCATTGGCAGTCACAAATTAAAAGTATTCAACATATACATCCATGTAACATTTCCCCTTGTCCAGTGGAAGTTTTGTACTGTATCCAAGTTCAATAGTCACAAAATATTTCATACTGATCAGTAATCAAGGTGAAAGAAAAACACCTGCAGTAAAGCATCCAAATAAAATTTCTACCATCAATTAGTTGTTGCAAATGGCCAATACTATGATGAATGCCTACACCTAAATTAAAATGACCATCACATACTATGTTAATCAGTGTATGCACTTAACAAAGTAGACATCAAAAAAATTAGTTGTATTACTTGCCATGATGGTAAAGGAAAATAAGAACTTCATATTTCACTCAGAAACATAGCTACGAATCAGAAAATTGCTAAGGAAAAATAATGCCAGGACTAATTTGGTGAAATCAAAAGTATGGATGTATGACATTAAACGAGATAACTCTCTCAAAATAACAATCAAGCCAAATGGCAGTCCATAAAGTGAAACATTTGCACTGTTGTGCAGTGGCACAAAGCTTGCCTCCAAATGCACTGCCAAGGGGAACCTACTCAGGAGGGGACGTCTGATCAGAGGATCAGGCACCTCCAAGATCTTACATGGGAGGAGGGATTTGGGCTTGTGAATGATGCCTTTGGGTTTAGGGGGGTGGTTTTGGGAGGGGTTCTCTTGCATTTGGTAGTGGGGGGCGGGGATGTGGAAGGGGTGGATTTCCGTTTGGTAGAGGTTGGTTTGGATGTGGAAGGGGCGGGTTGGGGTGTGGAAGGAGTAGATTGGCATTTGCTAGGGGTGGGTTGGGGTTAGACAGGGGAAAATTGGTAGGGTGTTCAGCAGGGAGTTGGGTTTGGGATGTAGAGGGATTGGCAGTGTCTGATGTGCATGTGTCTGTTGAGGGTGCAGGTTCCTGTGGGTCTGCTGTATGTCGTGCACATTTGGGTGTGTCTTGCGTAATAGGTGCCTAAAGTTTGGATGAATGTGGGTGTTTGAGTTTTGTGGGTGTGAATTCTAATGTGTGTTTGGGTGTGGATGGGTGTGCTGTGGAGTTGCTGGGTGTGGTTGTGGGGCATGTGGGTGTTGTGGTGGCTGTGGTGTCTGTGGAGGTGCTGGGTGTGGTTGTGGTGCATGTTGGTGTGGGTGTGGTGGTGACAGGGGTGTTTGTGGAGGTTCTAGGTATGGTTGTGGTGCATGTGGGTGTGGTGGTCGCTAAAGTGTCTGTGGAGGTGCTAGATGTGTTGCATGTGGATGTGGGTGTGGTGGTGGCTGCGATGTCTGTGGGTGTGCTGGTGTTGGGGGTGGTGCATGTGTGTGTGGTGGTAGATGCAGTGTCTGTGGATGTCGAGGTGGTGCGAGTGGTGTCTATATGTTTGGATGTGCACCTGTGTTTTTGTGGTGTTTGTGTTTCTGTGTGGATGTGCTGCTTGTGTCTGTGTGAGTGGATGCATGCAAAGGTATGAGTGTGCTTGGGACAGGTCTGAGAATAGGGAATTTTGATCGGGAATGGGCAGGGGTGGGGCACAAGGTTGGGATGGTTGGGAGGCTGCAGGTAGGCTACCATTTGTTGCAATTGGTAGCCAAGCCCCCTGCATGGCATTCACTAGTGCAGTCTGGCCTGCAGAGATGTTCGGGGGAGGTTGATAGACTACTCACTCAGTGCAGCCAGGGGGACAGAGGCAGGGGTGAGGTGATGTGCCTGTGGCAAAGGAGATACCACCCCTTTTATGAGGGGTGGGCTTGGCCAACTGGGAGGGAGAAAGAGGGAGAGTGGAGATGATACTCTAATTGGTGGACAAGGATGCAGATGGTAGACTTTCTGTTGAGTCCACCACCACTAAGAAATACTCACTATAGGAGGTCTCCGATGAAGATGTTGAGGAGCTGGCCACCTTCTTTGCATTCCCTTCACCCCTTGTGCCACTGGGTCCCTCGATGTTGGTGGGGCCCACACCCACAACACAGTGGCCAGCTGCTTCCCCACCTATGTTGGCAACTTCTCCTTCACCTGCTCCGGATGATGCTGAAATGACATATATAATAGTTTTATTGAATCTGTGTAAACAGAACTGATCATGACCTTTGATCACAAAACAGTTTTCAAGTTTTCATATTTCCCATGCTCTAAGGCTCTCAAACTTTGCTTCTACATTAGCATAAGCTCATGCATGCATGCAACATTTTCAGAAAACATTTGGTCGCAGTTATGTCATTCCTCATGATAGCTCCTATATCATGTATGACCTTGTCTCTTATCTATTAATGTGTCTCTCTAGGAATTGTTTCACACCTTTGAATGGTTTGCCTTTGTAGTTTAGAATAGTGAACTGATGTCAATAAAAAGGATATCCATCAAAAATACCTTTGTACAGTGTGTTCACAAGGCCTAAAATCTGCATACTTTTCATTTTCAATAAGTAAAATATGAATAAATGTGTGTCAACAAATAGTGGATGTTGTAACAATATTAGCAGAAACTGAAAGCAGGTTACCTTTGTTTGGACACTTCCCAGTGGTAACACTTACTTCAAGTCCAAGGTCAAAAATTATAAATGAATTCTGTACTGAAGTAGCTTAACAATATATCAATCAATCAAGATGGATTTATAAAGCGCTACTTATCACCAGTGAGGGTCTCCAGGTGCTGGGGAGGGGAGGGGGTGTGCTGCTGCTATGGGCTATCTGTTGAACAGCCACAATTTGAGATTATTTCTGAATTCCTGAAGGGTTGGAGCTGGTGGGGTTGAAGGGAGAGGACATTCCAGTGTTTTGTGGCCACGTGGGAGAAAGCTTGTCCACCGTTCCTGCATCTGTGGATGCAAGGAGTATGGGCCAGGTAGAGGGATGAGGAGCGAAGTTGTCTGATAGGTTGGTGAAAATTTACTCTGTGGTTGGGGTATGCTGGTCCTTTGTTGTGGAGGGCTTTGTAGGTGAGGAATTTGAACTGTTATCGTTTGCATACTATGTAGATACCTATGTTGTTGAAGATAGTCAGAAACAAATATCTGGGTGGATTGACAAATGACCTCTACAGCATACGTAAATACATCACCCTTGAAACATTTCTAATATTGTTCAGTACAGAGCAAAAACATTTTCACGTTTCACTCCTAAATATTTCTAGTTATTTGAGGTTTGGTGTATCTTTGTGAAATTGTTTCACTAAATTTGCTGGCTTTCACTGTAGTCAAAAAGTTGTAGAACATCACAATAATCATTGCATGCAATGACTCATATATAATAATTACTTCAAAGATTCAGATGTAAATCACAATATGCAACATATTACAACTTGATTCATTTCAGCATTTGCCTAATGAGTCATGAGTTTGGCCTGATGGGATCCTCTTACTTATATGCAACAAAACATTCCATCTTCTAAAATCCCTTAAAGTTTCCCATTTTTCTCTATCATTGAATTTTCATCTGGACATGACAAAGGACATTGAGAAAGGGTTTTGGGTATGTGTTACTCTGTTTCTAGTGTGTTCCTGTCTGTGCTTCATCAAAAATTGTTTGGCTATCACAATTATTTGTCCAAAAACAGACCGGCTTACACACACATTGGTGAAGGAGTAAGACATCATGCCAATCTGTCACTTTTAACATGTATGAAACAGAATTTCTGATGCTAAACACATTTTGGATATGTTTTGATTCCAAAATTTAGCCATCAATTCTGATGTAACTAGTCATTTAGGATCACATGCTCACTCTTGTTTGTGTAGAATCCCAACTCACCAATGTGATGTTTGATACATCCACTTTATCATATGTGCCTAGAATGTTATGTCACATATAACAGGGCTAGCATTACATCATCCACAACAGTTAAGGAACATCACACCTAGTACAATAAAAACTATTGGCCTCTTTGGTACAACTATCCCTCATGACATCAAAGAACCTGTTATATATGTGGAGTTTAGGCAGCCATGTGTATGCTCATAACAGTCCTTTGGTTGAGAACAGGAATCGTCATACACATGGTGCAAAACTTACACCTTCAAGAACTCTTCTTGTGCAGTGGACATGGTTCACCCTTATTGCCGATAGGAAAAATCCTGGTTGTAACAAAAAATTTGTAACGTGACATGTGAAACTTACCCAGTTGTTGCTGCTGTTGGGCCTTCAACTGCCCATCAAGATCCAGATAGGCCACCGCAAGAATGTGGCCATTAGGTGGGTCGGGGTGTTGCGCATGCGCTTACCACATTGGGAGTACTGCCCGAGCTGGACTTTCGCTGACTTCTGGTCCAGTGTTGTAGATCCTCACACCTCTTGTGGCAATGGATGCTGCGCTGCTTGTAGACCACCAGGGTCCACAACTTATTGGCAATGGCCTTCGAAATGTCCTGCTTCTGATGGGCACTGACCTGTATGCATACAAGAAATGAAAGATAGAACAATTTTTTTCTGACTTTTTGTTTGTCTGTATTGATGTAACAACATTTTTCTATATCTAACACTAGCATGACTCATAAGTTAGCATACAACATGTGCATTTTCACATCCAGACCAAAATCAGTATCTTAATACACACTTTTGTGGTGACTACCCTCATCTCATGTCATGGTCTAAACTCACCAATCCAGGCCTGTGACATCATCTAGCCCGGGGGGGCTCGCACATATTCTATGATGTGACCTACTTCTGATCAGTGCAAAAGATCATGAACTACTGAAGGGTAAACATAAATTCTTATGGCACAGTGAATATTGGCCACAGTGAGTAATGGGCTTCCAGTTTGGACATGACACACTTTAAAATGGGAGTAAAATTAAATGAAGTGTTAGCTCAAGAAGTTAGGTAACTCTCCCTTTCAATTGTCATCCATTTAAAAGCATTCAGGGTCATATTTTTAGCGCATCTCATAATTTGACCTGGCAAGGGTCAATGTTTATGACAGATGTACCTCAGTGCTTCAGTTGTTTGTCCCTGTGACTTAGCTCCAGCCTGGCCCATTATTCTGACAGAGCATTGCTCATTGTCAGGCCATGTTATCTGCTGCTTGATGATCATGATGTCACATGAACACAGTCTTCTCTTAACTTTCACATGCAAAAATGGCCTTGCTCCCATCCAATAAATGACCTCAAGGCTGTGTGCTACTCTGAAGGGGTCTGGGAGCTACTGGTAGCTCCCATACAACTGTTTGAAGGGCCCTGATCTAGGCTGAGTAATTTGTGGGATGATACACATAGCTAACATCATTTTCATTTGGTTTGTAGAGAAAACATTTTTATGTACAGTTGTAAAGAGTATATAATGTGTTTTCTAATTTCCATGATGTGAGTTTTCAACTTAGTACATGTAATTCAAACATGTACATAGATATATCTCTACATACACACCGATCAGAATCTAGTGTTTTAAACACACAACACATACTAATGTTGTTGATTTTTAACATTGTAAAGTGCTTAGAAATCCCCAACATCATTGTCCTCTGTAAGGAACAAAATATAGGACACTTCACATCACTAGCTACACTTCACTCAGAACCTCAAAGGGACATTGCATCCTGTGTTAATGGCAAAAATACAGTTAGATTCCCATATACATTTCAGACATGTACCTGTTTCTCTGGTGAGCCACAAAGCTGGCCATACAGGGGGAGGACCTCCTATGCCAGCAACTCCAGCTCCTCTGTTGAGAAGGCAGAGGCCCTCTCACATGCTCGACAAACAGCAGCAAAAGCATAGGAGGTCTTGAATGGCAGCAGTGTTAGGAGGCAAGTGAGAATTTTCCAATTGCTGCGTAAGTATGTGATCGTCAGCGTAGATGGACACAGCCATTGACCATCGTACATTACTTTCGCCAACGTTAGCCTATGGCTGTGTCCGCTGTGGAATTTACCGCTCACTAAGCGGTCAACTTCCACTGCGCACGTCTGATTCAAAATTCTCAATCAGCAGGATCAGGCACCCGCCATTTTAAAAGTTCAAAATAGTGTGTTTGTGACTGTTAAGTGTGTCACCATCACTCCAAATGGGGGCTAGTTTGTTCACATATTCAAACTTCAATGGGCGCTCATTCTTTAAAAAATAAACATTTATATGTAGCGCGTTACTGTGCTGATAAGCAATATTAGCACAGTGTTGTTTACACCTCTGTTGACTGTGTTTTTAGAAGAAAAAAAAGAATGTGTAAATAATACATTTGAAATGTATTGAAATGTATTATTTACACATTTTTTTATTTTACATTTATTTTAGGCTATAATATAATTTGTGAAGAATAAAGGACAAAAAGCAAATGTTGTGTTAAAATATGTAGTAAAACCATGTATATTGTGTACAATTACATGACTTTAGTGTTAAATATCAAATATGTTGCTGTGCAAATATGAAGAATGTTAAATGTTTTACCAATGCAGACATATGAACCCTGAGAGAGTAAGAAGATGACAGCCTCGGGTCTACACCCATTTCCAGACCATCCGAACATTGAAGAGGGGGATATATTCAAGAAAGTCAGATTGAATAGGCAAACTATACTTGATTTATGTCATCAGCTGGAGCTAGACCTTCAGCCTCACAACTGAAATCCCACATCTATTACACCAATTGTCAAACTCAAGCCATTACTTCATTTTGTGGCCACAGCGTCCTTCCAATACACTGTGGCAGTATCTGGTGGAATGTCACAACCAACTTTCAGTGGTGTGCTTCAAGAAGTTATCCTTAAGCACTTAGGAGCAGGAGTGGGACTTCTGGTCCCAGAAGGGTAGAGAGGTCCTTGTGGTATTGCCATACAAGGGTTTTATTCCTTTATATGGTTTACACATTGTTATTGTTCCCTTTGTAATTGTTGTTTTGCTTCATGCACTTCCTGCTTTGAACTGTTGATATTTCTTTATGTTTAATGTTCTATGTTTGTTCCACTTGGAACTGTATATGTTCAAGTGACCGCCTGTTTCTAGAGTATAAGGCTTGTCAGTTGCCTGCCGCTTTGGAGCTGGACGGGAGCTTGTCCGTCGTGGGTCCATCCTGGAAATAAACTACGGATTTACTTTTCATAGCAGCCTACCTATTTCCATTGTTCTTTTCACATTGGAAGATTAACCTCCACAACACTACATTTTCGTACCAGGAGTGGGGTTACTTGGCATCTTCCTCCCACTGCTCATCGTTACGGACCCACCAGCTGCCGCATTATCCTTACGGGATTTGGATTTCCTGAGACGCGGTACCTAAAGGAGGGTAGGAGTGTTTTTTCTGCTTCTTTGCTGCACCACGTTGGAGAATAAGTGGTCAGCTCGCGGATTTATAAATCAACAGACTCACCACTCGAGACACGGTGCCTGCGCGTGATTGTGGAGATCGATGTCCGTGCCATCTTCTGGTGGTCCGATCGATCCTCGTGAGGGAGTTCCTGACACTCTGACGTTATCCTGAGACACAGCTGCACGTCCCGACGAGGTGTCAGCGCCTGTCATATCTTGGAAGTCTTCGGCAGAGCGTCATTGGGAGCGCATACTGGGTGATGTCATCACGTCACACCAGCGTGCGGCCATCTTGGATTGGGAAAGTGTAATCCTATTGCGTTTCACAGCTCGGTGAATGCTTTACTTCTCGTTATATTCACTGTTTTTTCAATTTTTCTTTGGTTGCATGTTGGTTTTGGGTCTCATCCTTTGTTTCATCAGTTCTGCCCATGTTTCTATTCTACAGGGTAATCTTTTTTTTGGGGGGCTTCTATTGGGCATTTCTGAGCAGTGACTATTTCCTTCTTTTGCGACATACTTTGGTCTCATTCAAGTATCTTTCACTGCATTGCTTCATTGCTTTGTGTAGTATGGCCACCAGTCAGGGAGTCATTCAACCACCACCCTTTTTACAAAAAGAGGGCAACCTGACATTAAGTGGTTGGAGTGGCTCAGAAACTTTGAAAACTACTTGACTGCAATTGATGCAGATAAATATTCTCCTCCCAGGAAAACGGTTTTATTGTTTAACCACTTGGGAGTAGCTGGCCAAAGGGTATTTCACAATCTTCCTCCAGTTCCAGCGCCATTGAATGAAGACACCCCTTGGAATCTTTATTTGGAAGTAAAAGAAAGGATGAGGAAGCAATGCTCTGCTGATTCAAGTGTACGATTGGAGAGATTTAATTCTGCAATGTGTAAACAGTCATGTGATGAGTCAGTAGAAGAATATGTTGCTACTTTAGTGGCAAAGTGCCAATTTGAGGCAAATGTTGATATTTATATACGGGATCAATTTGGCTTCTATTGCTTCTCAAAGAAAATACAAGAGAGGTTGATTACTTTTTGTAATCCTACTTTGGCAGAAACTATTGACATTGCAAAAAGCATTGAGAGATCAATAGTCACTTCCAAGGTACTTTCTAATCACACTATGCAGTCTCAGTCCTCAGTCAACTCTATTGTTGATGAGGAGGTTGTGTGTGCACTCAGTGGTAAGCAGCTGAATGAGAGGAAATTTCAGAGAACTTAGCAAGGACGTGGACAACAAGTGTGTTATAGGTGTGTTCCCAGGAATCATACAGGCATTAATCCTTCTCGCCCTGCGATTGGAAGGAAGTGCAATCACTCTCGCAAATTGGGACACTTTCAATGAGTATGCAGAGGAGCAGCAAGTGTGAGCAGCAGTGTTAGTAGGATATAAAATAACAATGTAACTGTGTACGATTCTGAGAGTGATTTGCATGAGTGTAGTAACAAATTCTCCAATGTTTTATTGACTGTAGATTTACCAGAAGTCTCTTATGTTAATTCAAAGGAAAAAATCAAGGGGCCTATTATTGATGCTGTTATTGATGGCAGGGATATTTCGGTTATGGCAGACTCTGGAGATCTTGTCACATCCTAGCAGATAGCACCTTTTGTAAATTATGGCCAACAGGGACTGTTATCACTTCTACGGACATCAACCCCAAGACATTTGGGGAACAAGATATTGATCTACTAGTATTATTATGGTCTACTATGGTTTGCTTGACTAGGTCAATCAAGACAAAGGTATATGTAGCAGTCAAAGGGAGAGATATTGTTGGTTGGAAGGATCCTGCCAGCTTGGGCATCATTTTACAACCAGGACAAGATCCTCCTATTGTTCGGGTGGAATCACCTAAGGATTTGCTATCCCTGGAATTGGGAAGGGATTTGGTGGACAGCATAGTTGTGTCACACCCAGACGTGTTTAAGGATACTGTAGGGTCAGTACTAGGTTTTGAGCTCAGTATAAAACTCAAAGAAGTTGCTGTGCTGGTTGTGCACAAGGTGAGACATGTGCCTCTTAGTGTACGGCATGATCTGAAAGTACTTTTGGAAAGGTTGAAAACTGAAGGTATCATTGCTCCCATTGATGCTTCGGGGTGGATCTCTCCAGTGGTTCTTACCGAGAAGAAGACAGGTGATCTCAGACTTTGTGTGGATTTGAGATTGCTCAGCCAGAATATCTTGGTAGACTGTCATCTGCTTCTACATATTCAGGAAATGATTGCCAACATAGGGTGCTCTAAGTCATTTTCAACAATTGAGTTCCATTTGGCAACCACCAAATTTAGCTTTCGAAAGAGTTGCAATCACTCACCGCATTTGGGACTCCATTTGGTGCGTTCAAATATTTGAGACTAACATTTGGACTTGCTTCCGCAGCTAGTGTTTTTCAAAAGTTGATGGATGGGCTGTTTGGTGGTGTGTCACATGTGCAAGATTTTCAAGATGATATATTGATTTTCACAGAGAGTAAAGAGGAACATGTCAGGTTCTGCACAAGGTGTTGAACATTTTACAGTCCCGAGGAATGACAGTGAAGCCCACCAAATGTAAACTTCTTGTGCGAGAGGTTGAGTATTTATGACACCTTCTCTCCAATAAGGGTATCAAATCGAAATTCTGCAATGTAGAAGCTATTAACAATGCTCCTCCTCCCACTGATAAGGACTCTTTGTGTTCATTCCTTGGGCCCTGTGAGTATTATTCCAGGTTTGTGCCGGGTTATGCTCTCACTGTGTGGCCCCTAAGATCTTTGCTTAAAAAAGGGGCAAAATTTGATTGGAATGAATCTGTTAATGCTGTCTTTGAAGAAATCAAATTGTTGGTTGTTAATGCTCCCACCCTTCGACCATTTGTATCTACTGGTAAGTCCGTCATTACTGTGGATGCTAGCCTCAAGGGACTTGGAGGGGTTTTTGGTGAATGGGTTGATGGGCACGAAAACACTATTGCATTCGCTTTGAGAGCACTATCTGGTGCTGAGCGCCATTATAGCACAATAGAAAGAGAGGCTTTGACCATTGTACGAACAAAGCAAATACAAGGAGATGATGGACGGAGCGCTGAAACTTTTCAGACACTCACCCCCAGACACAGATCTGGGTGAAATCCATCATCGTTCTTTAACTCACTTCGCCACCCCAGTTCAGACCCACCCATATGCAAATCAGTCTTGACCCTGTGCCTCATGGGAACAGTCCAGCCCGAACTGCCAAGCCAGGTTCTCACTGGACCGAGAACAAGCCTCCTGGGACCGGCTTCGGGGTAACACCCCTCATTAGCCAGGCTAGCTTGAATCCAGTAGCACAGTGAGCAAGGGACCCACGTCTGGGCATACCCTGTCAACTTAGGGTGAACAAAGTAAACACAAGGAGATGATGGACGGAGCACTGAAACTTTTCAGACAATCACCACCAGTCACAGATCTGGGTTAAATCCATCATTGTTCTATAGCTCACTTCGCCACCCCAGTTCAGACCCACCCATATGCAAATCAGTCTTGACCCTGTGCCTCATGGGAAAAGTCCAGCCCAAACTGCCAAGCCAGGTTTCGGTCCCAGGATCTCACCTCGAGTGGGACAGGTATGCCCAGACGTGGGTCCCGTGCTCTACATGCCACTGGTGTCAAGCTATACTGGCCCACAGAATCCCTCCCACGACCCCTAACTCCTCTACCCTGTGCCCTTGGTGTATGCCCCATCCAACTGGGTCATAGATGAGCTGGTGATGCTGTGATGTGAATATTACCCAGAAGTGGGGGGCAGACGATCGGTGTTACAGTGGTAGGAACACAGGAAGTGGAGGCTTCGGTTAGCTGAGGTGTTACAACTGGGGTGGGAGGTGTCGGTGTGGGCCCAGAGAGACAATTCCAAGGCCTAACTGACTTCAAAACAGACATTTACACAACATGGATGGATGTTTGGCATTAGTCATCATGTGAACAGTGCAGAGTCATATTTTGCAATTACCACTTATATTCAGCATAGTAATTGCCATACCTTACAATTTTTGGGTCAACACAGTTGGATTTGTGAAAGTCATGATATCAATTCAATTGGTTGAGAAGAACAGGACAACATTCAGAAAACAACACAAACCATTTTCAAGAAAAGAGCATTGAATAGGGATTGATTGCTTCATAACACTTTACCATATGTGGAAGTATGTTAGACAAGAGAGAAAGAGCATTATGACATAGCAATAATCTTTTGACAAAACTGAAACAGGGCGTCATGGTAGTTGTAGTCATTTCAAAGAAAACTTTCCAGCACTTGCAAAATGGTAAACATACTTGTGGAAAATATGCAGTTGAAATGGGACAGACACTTACAATATGACACGCATATGGCAATGGGTTATTTGGTGTTCTAACACGTACAAGCACCATACCTTCATGGGACATGTAATGGAGATGGACACCTGTAGTCTCAGATGCAACACAATACATTTATACAAACAATCTAGATTATCTGATACTGTTACTTTGAGGTTTCTATGCTAGGAAAATATGTGCAGAACACATTGGCAACAGCTGAGTTGAGAACAAACAGCACATTGAGTCTGAGTGAGAATTTGTAAAGTGTAACTTACCAGTCTCCACTACATCAGGCATTCTTGACAATCCTTCAGAATGTAGGATCTGCAAGACCTTCTCCTCCCACAGCATGAGTTGTAAAGGGGGCCTGGGAGAACCACCACCAGTCTTCTGATCCTCCAGGTGACGCTTGGAGGCCAGGGAACTCACCATCCCCTGGAGGTCATTCCTCCTCTTCCCAATTTCCTCCTGTGTGCGCAGGTTGTTTGCTACAGCATACACTCTGTTGACTATTCTGACCATCATTTGCCTTTTCTGAGATAGGGGTGTATTTTGGTCTTGGGCTCCAAACAATTGTGGCTCTACTCTTATGATTTCATCCACCATGACCGACAATGATCCCTCAGTAAAATAGAGATTTTTGGGGCCTGGATTGTGCCAAGAAATGTGAAGAAATAAAAAAATTAACTACAAGGAATTAAATGAAAGAAGATAAAAGGACAAGAAACAGGAAAAAGCAACAAAATAACCTCAATTAACTGGCAAAAGTTCTGGTAGAAAATGCCATGGTGCAGTGGAATGGCAAAGGATCATGGTCTGAAAAGTGTGTTTTATAATGTGGCATGCAGGTGATTCAATTTGGCCAATGGACATCAAGTATGTTCTACAATGGCCATAGTGATAGTGCACTGTGTTGAGCGAGTACCGTGACGGACTCCCTCTATCAGGGAACCACCACTAGGAGACCACCAGAACAACTGTGAAATCTAAATCTGCTTGGCAGGAGCCCACCGCCCGATGGCGACAGAGTACTATTCACCAGCATTGGAGTTCACCGCATCTGCAGTGGTGAGCTGCGACTGCAGCAGGAAACACTCAGGCGATTCAGCCTGCCTGCACCTAAATACGGTGGGCGAAAGACCATAGACTTGGCGGAGTACTTGGTACCACCGCAGGAGCGGGATGGTGGTAAGGCCATCAAAATCTAAAGTAGGACCTATTTGTGGAGTTTTTTGACTCTGCACTCCCTACACTAATGTGTGCGGAATTCTCTGCACCCAGATGTAGTTTGTGAATTGCATTTTGCCATACGTTTTGTAATACTACAAAGCATACTACAAAGCATACTGCAAAGTACAGTTTGAGAATCAGGCCCATAATAAGTGACATGCATACTGAATAGAGACATGTGCTAAATTCTGCATGGTGAGTAGTATACAGAGTTCATTTGATGCACGGCTGCTTACGATCTTAGTGCCTATATGAGTCTGGGTGCACATTTTTGCAGCATAGCAGAGGAGGAAACATATAGGTGTGTGTGTGTGTGGGTGTATGTGCGCATGCATGCATGCACGTGTGTGTGCGTATGTTTCAAGTGTTTTGGCCAGAAGTAGTGTCAAATTATTGGTCTGTGGGCAACAATCACGTCTTTGGTGTGGGCATAGAATTCAAATGCAGTCATTAGTAAACCAGTAGTCAGATTTTCTTGGATGAGGGCATGTCACTGTGCTAGATGCACCATTCATTATAAGTACACTGACCTAAAGGGATGACAATATTGCAAGATACAGAACGTGAGAAAGAATTAATGCAGAGCAGATGGAAGATACAAAACAAGGATGCATCCAATCACATTAGGAATTTAGATGCTACCAAGGTGTTGAGAAGTGGGTTTTTATTGGAAGTACAACATGCAGCTGTTTGGGGTAGTATTGGTTGTTTACAGGTGTGAAGGCTATTTGCAGATGAGGTACTTAAGGTCAGACGTTGTAGTGACTACTTGCGGATCATATGTTCCTTGAAGACATTAGTCATCAGCTCCTGTATGAAAAGGAGGAGTGACGGTGGCTTCTAGGTCTGTGTCAGGGTGGAATTCCAGATCTTGATATCTCAAACTTTCTTTTTTTCACTTCTCCTGCCTAATTAATGTCATGGCTAACTGTGTTGCATTCATTTCCAGAGATTTTGATCTTACCCTTGGAGTAACTGGTGTGTAGCAGATCTTGGATGTGATTTGCGAGGAGGGATGTTATTGGAGTTCGTGAGCTTGGGTGCAATGCGTTTCCACCTGTTCTGGGCTTTGATGAGGTGTGCTGACATGTAAAGGATATTCTGCAGTGGTGTGAAGACAGTGCATCTGAGGCACGAGAGAAAGACGTTGCCCCAATCTACATGTGATGAAGACCAGGGTTTGGATGGCAGCTCCAAGTAGGCCTTGTGGATTTGGCTTGTGCTGTGAAGAGACATCTGGCGACAGGCTGTGAGTTTCATTTTCACAATGTGAACTTTGAAAATGAGCTTCATTCAGATAAAGCCTCCAAGTGATTTTGCAGTGTTTGATATTGGGAGCTGAGGGATGAATAAATTATGTTTCACTTCTGGGAGCTATTCTTATAGCTGAGCTTGTATTTTGCTGTTGCAAATCAGTCAATCCATTTTCAAGGGATGTACCTTCAGGAAAGCCTCGACATTCAGGCTCGTATGATGGAGTAGCACATTGTAAGTGATCAATGTAGCTGCTGAAGGAGATCTTCATATAGATCTATGTGTCATCTACATACTGGTAGATATTGATGTTCTTTCCATTTAGAAGTACGCTTAGCAGTTCCATGTACAGATTTAAGATAGCTGATGACATAAGGGAGCCTTGAGTGCAGAAGGTTACCAGGATAATCTGTAATCTGAAGATGTTTACATGTTCTATGCAGTTTCCGTTAGATTGATGGTCAGTAAAACATTGCAGGAAGTTGACAGCAAAATACTCTCTTAAGGAGATCATGCCATGAAGGGCTTAAAGTTTTTCTTTGCTGAAGTATGTCAAGAGGGCAAGGATGATGAGGAGGCAGGGGTTGCCATAATGGGTGGTGGGGAAGGCAAGGCCTGGTAATTGGATGGTTATTTCTGTTCTGCCATGGGCCCTGACTCTTTGTGGATAAAATACATTATTGATGAATTGATGTAGCTGGAATAAGACTCACTTCTAAATCATTTTGCACAGGGATGGGAGGTAGATGATGAATTGGTAGTTGCAGAGGTAATGTGGGTCAAGGTTGGCAACTAGAGAATTTGTCTACCCTTAAGTGAATTAGGAACATGTTTTGTATGAAAGGAGTTGAGATTATGAAATGGCTTGAGTTCTTTACTGGGTAAGGATTTTTCAATTGATAAATGCAAAAGGGAGTTGAGCAGTTTTGTGTTGTCATCCATGTTAATAGAGAATAGACGCATCCACACATGTTCATTTGAAGGGGGGTCTAGAGGTGAATTGTGTTTCACTTGAATATGAACTAGTCTATTGGTAGAACTAGCATGGACTTACAATAGTATTTGAAGAGCATTCTGTTTCTTTTTGTGACTTTAATGATTTGTTTGTGCAGTATGTCCCTTTGGTTTCAGTGGTGAGGTTTTGTGTGCTGTATAAGAATCTCCAAGGGTCTTGATACCTTCTTTCTGCTATTGCCTTTGCCATTCCTCCTATTGCCTCTTAATTGTGTTTTTGCACTCTGTGAGCTCTTCTGGGTACCCGGGTCATCAGAGACTCTGGTGGTAACAGCTGATTTTCATAGTTGCACTAGTGTCCACTTTATCCTGAAGTATGTACTTAAAGCATTGAGTTAGACGGGGCATCCACTGACAGGTTTGAAGAGGTAGCTAATGTGATTAAGGACCTCATTTATAGTTTGGCAGGACAGAAGTATTGTTATAAATTGGCAGAGCTCCTGTCCCGCCAGACTTGTTACTAATATTATTTCCATGGTGTCAGTAGTATTGCAACTATGGCTCTTATGTATTACCCATATAAAGGCATTCTAATTTGACAAAGACTTGTTTACGTCACTGCTGACAACCATGACTGATGCACAAAGGCAGGGGTCTTTAACAAGTACCTCCAGAGCTACTGGTAGCCCACCACCAGCCTTGAAGTAGCTGTCAGAGGTGAAGCTGAGCCCAGTACCTCATTCAGAGGATCTGTGTATATTAAAGAAAATTACACTATTCATCTCAACAACATCCATAGAGAGGCATGCTAGAAACAAATAGCAAGACCTCACAATAAGACTCAAACACATACTGTGTCGTCCAATGGGGTCTGCCGCATGGCCATCTGTCTCCAGTCTCATTCTAGCTAAGTCAGAAGGGGCTTGATCCAGAAAGCTCACTTAAACTTCTGAGTAAGTTTCCAGAAAATATCAGGAAATAGCTCTCTTGCTCATGACATCATAGTCCTCTCATCTATCTATCATATATATGCACACTTTTCCAATCACTCATACAGGTTCTGATTAGCAAGTGATCATACAGGGGATTAAAGCCCGGTTTGCCATTATTAAGACAAGGTATTTCCACTCCGGTCTCAAACCAAAAGGACAACGAAAGAGAACTAGAAGACTTCGTTAGTGCTTTAAGGGAGCATTACAAATGACAATATACCTAATCCAGCAAGGAACAGCCATAATATTCTAACCACAGTCATAGTATGCCAAAAACAAAGAACATTTAAAACGCAGTAGAATTTCAGAAAACGTTTATGCTGCTGGCTTCAAAAATAAAAATGTTTAACGGTTCACCATTACAAACCTTCAAGAACTGTTTTTCACTGGTCAACATTTTTGATACATAACATTTCAACTTATTTAGATTTCACATGCAAAGATTTTAGGGAATAAACTGTTTTCATTTGGGTGAGAAATTAAGTCACTAGGGCAAGAAAGCCATAACATCAATAACCCTCTCTCTCAGGTAGCTTCACTTTCCCCCTGGTGAGTGGTCCATTTTGGTGTTCCAAGGATCAAGGCGATCAGTTTGCAGCAACTGGAAAGGCCTATAAAAGGTTACTCTAGTTCAGGACTTCAATGTATCCTCAGACAGCGGATTTTCCAGAGCCCTTGCTTCAGTTTGGTATTTCCAAGGATCAAGATGACAAAGTGTGCAGAGGCAGAAGCAATAACTATAAACTTGAAAAGTATTTTTAGCTCAACTGAAGATGTGAGTAGTTTTAAAATAAGTATGAGGAGTACAGAGATGTAGATCAGAAGGAAGGAGCCTACTATTTTTGCAGCCTCAAAATGAGCCTTTACCTGCGGTTGGCTGAAGTTTGATGTATTCTCTTTCATCCGCCGGGTATGCCTGCAGAGGGATGCAAGGATTACTGTGATGGAAGTAATATCAAGTAGGAGAGGCAATACATATCCAACGACATTAATGACAACTTTATGTGAGTGTCTCACATCTACATCTCTCTGTTTGATGCTATAATTAGCTGTGACTTTAGTTGTGTTCTCATAGGGTTCTCTGTATGAAGTCCAGTAGACTGGGATACTGAGGAGCAGGGATCCTGCCACTGACCCAAGGAACAGCCATGGCATCACTGCAGAGATATGCTGCTTTAAGCACGTGAAGAGGCGATGATTGAAGTTCACAATCTTCACGCAGTAGAAGACACAGAGACAGGCAGTGAGCCAGGAACTAGAGGCGGCTGCCCAAACTTCAAGTTGAGTTAAAATGGGATAGGCATCCAAGTAATATACCTCCCACCATAGCACAGAAAGGAAGACATCTCCTACCACGATGCATTCATAGCAAGCGGATGAGATGCCCAAAGCCATTCCAATGAGATCACAGGTCTTCAGTTTTCTGCCCTTAGTCCAATCCTGGAGGTTCAAAGCCACAATGAATATACTGGCAAGTATTCCAAATGCACTCTCGGCTGAAATCACAGTCAGAAGGGCTATATCAAATGCAGAACCCATTTCCTTGCCTTATATTTTTCCCTTCTGAACAGATTGACAACTAGCAATGCTGCTTCCAGCAGGTGTGGCATCTAGGTCTTTCGAGCAGGACATCTTTGCATAGGCTCCTTGGAGGTGCAGCGGCTTCTGGGTTAGGTTACCAGTGGTATGAATTTCATTCTAAGTAGGAATTTGCTTTTCTAAGAATGCAAACCTGAAAAGATGTATGCATCCCAGTCACATTCCCATCTATTTTGTACGTTTGCATTATTTTTGCTATAAATGCAAGGGAACAGAATGAGATGGAAGGAACTAAAGGCACATTCTGGCTGTCTCAAACAAATCCGTTGTAAATAGAAGTTTTTTTTATTGTTTTCTAAATCAGTAGTTGTTACACTCACTTTTTAGGCTATAAGTAGCATACTTTCACAGTAATAATAAAATAAAAATTACTATAACATCATTGACTTGAAATGAATGCACGTGCCTTAGCATAGCACTGCAAACACAGTTTAAGTTCTTGAACAGAGTATATAAATGGGTCAGGTCATATATATTTTACAATGTTCTGCTTTCTTGTCATATAATTTAATACCGAGTGTGAGCAGAGGTGACGTGTCGTATCACAAAAAGTGGCATGACATGTCAACGAAAACATTTGAGTGCAAGACTGATAAAAAAAGTATTTAAAATTCCAATGCAACTCTCCCTATATTTGATAGGGTGAAGCCATTAAATGCTAGGATTTCATCCTCGGCATGAGAAAGCTACTGGCATCATCTAATAAGCAGGTCCACTGGATTTATGCATTCCAAGGCCGCAGCTTTTTCCGAATAATTACACATTTGCGGCATAATCCATCACCTGCTGCCCAAGTTGCTTTAATATACAAAAATGTCTCTAGCTCGAACGGATCAAAGGTTGCTAACACACGCCGGCACTTGTTGCAGTGCAGTGGAAAGCCCTTTGCAAAGGATGACTAGTCAACCTTACTTATTGTTGTATTTGGGTCTTGCAATGGTATTAATGAGGTGAAGCCCCTGCCCAGATAGTATTAACACATAAAAATGACAAAATAATGATTTAATACTATGATAAAATGTGGCGCATTGTGATGCTTAATGTACCTTTTCTAGCCACATAATTTAGTCCGGCCTCCTTCATGGCTGTACGTCTAAATATTGACACCAACAATATTGTGGTACAAGAATAAGAGGATAGAATAGCAAGTAACACATTTCCATATGGTAAGTGCATATGTATAGTAGATATATAGTATAGATCTACTATCATTATTTTATAACTTCCACATCTATGTACCTTGAACATATATGTACCATGTAGGTACATTAACGTAGAGTTCAGCATAGAAAATCTAGACTTAATTACGTGTTGATATTTTATTTTCAATATTCTGTCCTTGATATTGTGGTATCGATATTCAAGGGCAGACCCTCCAGCATAATTTGGCCCTCCACTGTTGCATAATTTCAGTGGCCCAGCTAATAATTACAACAGCCATTTTCCAGTCACAATATGCTCAGCTCAAGCACAACCGTATATGTACATTTATAGCATGAAACTCCTAGGAATCTAAAATGCCCAAGCACAAACCCAAATGCCCAAAAAAAGACTCACATGCCCAGGCACAGCCTCAAATGTCCATGCATAACCCACAATCCATAGGCACAACCATCAAATGCACAGGCTCATTCACTTATGTCCAGGTAATGCACAACGGGCCCGATTCACAAAAGTAATCTGAGACAAAATCCTAACTTTGCGACTTTCGGTATTCACAAAAGGCATTTAGGAGTAGTAAAGTTAGGATTTTGTCTTAAATTTGTCTTAAGTTTTGGTCGTAAGACAAGATCCTAACTTAAGTTTAACTTAAGTTAGGATTTTGTCTTACAACCAAAACTTAAGACAAATTTAAGAAAAATCCTAACTTAAATTTAACTTGTTAGGATTTTGTCTTAAGACCAAAACTTAAGACAAACTTAAGACAAAATCCTAAATTACACTTAAGTTAAACTTAAGTTAAACTTAAGTTAGGATTTTGTCTTAAGACCAAAACTGAAGGCAAACTTAAGACAAAATCCTAACTTTACTACTCCTAAATGCCTTTTGTGAATACCGAAAGTCGTAAAGTTCGGATCTTGTCTCAGGTTACTTTTGTGAATCGGGCCCTACATGCTGAAGCACAGTCCCAGTAAAAGGTAGCATGCTTGGTGCACACCATCTGGTCACGGAACAGGTTTTGGAAACTGGATTCACCATGGACAGCCCTAGACCTAAGCACATCTGCTATGTTATCATGACCACTGGGCCAAGAAAATGACAGTATACCAGTTTTACAAGCAGTCGGGTTACCCAGGGCATTGATACATGCCTGTTTAACATTCAGGGGACATTCCTGTCTTACCCGATATCCATGTTGCATTCTGGCTCTGTGTTCTACAGTCATATCTAGGTCTTGTCAAGAGAAATATCATCTCAACAACTCAGGATTCTCTCCCTTCACTTTCATCAACCATTTGAGTGATTTGAGATCTGCCTGGACCACAAGGTAGGTCTAAACAAGTAAGGTAGATGCAGCTGAGGGTCCACACGATCGCAAATCATGCCTTTTCAATGACAGCCCAGTGCTGTTACTTAGGAAGCAGTCTGCCACTGATGAATGCCACTGAACACACTTTTCCCGTGTCATCAGGTTGAGCCAGTACTGCTCCAACTCCCTCAGCCAAGGTATTTGTTTGTAAAATTAAGGGATAACCCTTAATTGTGCCTTCAGCACAGAAGAATGGCATAGCACTGTTTTCAGGTCCTCAAAGGCCTTTTGGTACACAGCAGTCCAAATCACTTTCTTAGGTTGCTCCTTAATTTCAGGACGATTAAGGGTGCAATTAAGGAGCTATAGTTGTTCACACAGTTCCTACACTATCCTATGAGTGTTAGAAAGATTCTAACTTGTGTCTGGGTGGTGGGAGATTTTCACTCCAGCACATACTGGATCTTGGCATTTATGGGTGGATGTTCCAGTTGCGCACCTGAAGCTCAAGGTTGACTACACAGACCTGCCCCACCTGTCATTTTGTTACACTGATGTCTGTTTTGCTCCCTGTGTCCTCGCCAACGCATGTTTTAGGTGCCTCAGGAAGTCCTCCCATGAGTTGGTAAAGATTGAAGTGTCATCAACGCTGGCCACACAGAACTCCACCAGCCCTGATAGAACGTGGTTTACTAGGTACTGGAAAGTGGCAGGAGCATTTTTAAACCCAAAAGACACAACTCTAAACTCCCACAAGCCTTCCAGAATTGAGAATTGTTGTAGCCACTGGGCAGATCAAAGGTACACAAGAAGCAGGCATCACCTACGCTGTCCACAGATCATCAGCTCAGGAAAGCAGGTATGTGTCAATCTTGAATATCTCATTAAGGGCCCCGTCATCCACAGAAACATGTAGATCAGAACCATCATGCCCTTAAAGGTCTTGCTAAACTGTTCCACCAACCTATTGGTCTTCGGGTGTTACAGTGGATGTCACAGACTCAGTATTGCAAGCGCAGTTGTGTTGAAAGCAATCCCTTCCTCTCCCCCTAGAGATTGACTCACCCCCTGGCCTGAAGTCAAGGATGGTAATGAAGACTCAGACTAAGTGGAAAAGTGGCTGAGGAATGGAGAGAGAGAAACACTCCTCCAGATTTGTAGTTGGAAGATCCAGAGTGGATTTCGAGGCACAGCATCTTGAGTCAGAAGTATCAAGGTTTACTCTCCTCTTGTGGGTGAGAGAGCACAAATTACTAGGAGGTCTAAACACAGAAGGTAATCATGAGAGACACACATTTTCTTTTTTGCAGATTTATATAGCGCGAACTCGACCCGAAGGTATTGGAGCGCTTTACATGAGCACCCCTTACGTTACACAAGGACACATTCATTTTTTTGGTAGGCAAAGGGAGATAAAGTGATTTGCCCAGAATCACAGGATGTGGAGTCAACCCCAAGGCTCGTACCTTGGTTTCCCAGCTTCAAAGTCGGCAGTCTAGCCATGAGACCACATCCTCTCCCCTCACATTACATACTGGACCTACCTACTGCAAGTAGATGGCAGGCTGTAACTAGCCCTCGATGTACCATGAAACCAACACACGAGCAGTAGATGAAGACCATTGCTGCACTGGGATGGCAGGAGACTAGATGGGAAATACACACTCAAGAAAAGGGGACACAAGCAAGAGAAATAAAACTTAACAGTAGGAAAAGGAACAAGGAAACTGAGTGAACCAAACATAGATAAAACAACAACAGTTAAAGAACAAGTCAAGCTGGGTGTGAACTAATGTAAGTAGTGAGGAGTAGCAAACAACTGCTGTTGCCAGGCAAGTGATCTCAGTCTGAGTCAAGCCTAAGTACTTTAACTGTCACTGTCTACTGGGGGTAGATAAAGGGAATTAGGCACTCGAGACACAGTACACAAGGCACTGTAACGTGTTCTATGAGTGCAGTGCTTAAAGAGAAGGGATGTAATCCCTGTATCCCTAACACAGAGGTAAGAAACATAAACATAAGTGTCCTAGCAAACGCAATGTTTTTAAACACAAATAGGAGTCATTCCATTATTCTTATGTTCTTCATTCTTTTCTTTAATTGAATACAGATTCTTCTGAGAGCCAACATGTGCTTCGTCAATGGGTCTTCTAACGAAAAGAGGTCCCGTCCAGGGTATTATAAATAACAAGCCAAGTTGGTGCCCACCACGAATGCAGACTTATGTTTATGTTTATTTCCTCTGTGTCAGGGATGCAAGGATGACATCCCTTCTCTTTTAGCACCGCACTAATAGAACAAATTACAGTGCCTTGTGTACTGTGTCTCAAGCGCCTAAATCCCTTTATAGTCCCCCCAGTACAAAATTCATTTATAGGGGGGCAGCGCAAGACAATCACAACTTAAACAGCTTTAAGATGCTTGCTTCCATGGAGTGAGAAAAAATGGTGCAAGAGTTATTCAAATAGCTGAAAATGGGCAGTAGCATAGGACATGCAGTTGGTGGTGGTAATTTGAACAAAAAGGAGGGACTTAGAGACAAATTCGTAAAGCTGGAGAGATTGAAAAGGAATTAAATATCCAAATGGTGGGATGGTGTGACATTGAAGGAATATATAAAATTAAATAGGAAACTGAGGGATCTCATATCATAAATAATACCAACTTATGATGATCTGTATGTAGATCTATTAGCAGTATGGGAAAAAGAGCTGACCTCGAGCACAACAAGACTGATGGAGATAGTAATAGAGAATTGTGACAGAAAGGTCTCCAGATTACTTACAGGTATTCAGACTTTGGAAGATGAGATTAAGAACATGAATTTGGCAGAAGCGACTAACAAGAATTATGAGACTCTGAATAATATTTTAGAGAGACATCAAAATGATGTGAAACAGAGGAAGACAAGGAAATTGAAAAGGGATGAGGTGGATTACCGCAATGGTAGGGTATTCACAGTTTGTTAAAACTGATGAAGCAAGCAACTTACGTGCAGCTTCTCTTGTCAGCAATAGCTCAACATCATTTAGCACCAACCAGAGCAGTGATGGGGGTACTAGTACAGGTGAGGGCACATCGAATCTAAAAACCTGTAATACCACTTTTTTACAGGAGATAGAAAGGTTAGGGAGGGGCAAACGAGATCAGGGCCCGAGACCAAAATAACAAAGAAAACCAGAAGGGGCAAGAGAGGAGACAGAAAAAGGAAACAAACGGAGGGTCATGCACAGAAGATCATGGGGCAAGAAAAAGTAGGAGCAGTAGAATCAGAGGTCTCAATTCTGGATTTGTCAAAAACACCTTTGAGCCCAGATATGATTTCCCTATTTCAAAAAGGGCTGGGATTTTGCCCAAGTACAGGGGGAGACATCTATAATTTGAAAATAGATCTGTTCAAATATGTACGATATTTGAAATTAAAAATGTCTTTGCCTTGAACCCAAGTACTAATAAAACAGATGTTGCGCAAGAGACTAATGTGATGTGCAATGAATTGTCCATACAGGATATACACGATACAGTAGCTTTACTTTCTATTACAGATATAGAAGGTGACCCAGTCACCACATCCAAAGTGATAGAAGACTTGAATGTACAGACTGATTTAAGCATACATAGCGGATTAAAGAACAAATCACGTTGGGCTCCACAGTTAGCCAGTGGCAACAACATTGACATGCTTTACAAATTGGTTAACGGAGATCTAGTTAGACGGAATATGGATAAAGTATGAGGAGGGAGCAAGTGTAAAGATAACCTGAATGTAGGTGAACGTGTAGCTCTTAAGACATTGCAATCTAATACTGACTTGATTATTAGAGAGGCGGACAAAGGAGGCAACATTGTTATAATAGGCTGCCTTGACTATAACCAGGAAATTTACTCACAACTTAGCAGTGCTTCCTGCTACAAGACATTGGTGGGTAATCCAATTTTTGATTTAACTAAAAATATCAATGCAAAGTTAAAACAATGGTATGAAGACTGTCCCTTGACCATTGATGAATATCATATCTTACGCATAGACCGACCCAGATATCCTTGTTTATACACACTTCCCTAAATTTACAAGGAATCTGATTTTCCACCAGGGAGACCCATCGAATCCGGTCATGGGGGCCCAACAGAGAGACTCTTTGAATATGTAGACCTATTCTTACAACCATATGTCAGAGATGGGCTGGGGGCTGCATTGTTCGCATGCTTCGCGGATCCGGGGCCTTCGCCAATGATGCTGTCTATGGGCTCCGGGCTCTTTTTCTGGAATGAAGGAGGATTCCAACTTTATGGAAGGTCAGTCTCAAAGCTGCCAGACTGCCCAAGTGTGGGAACCTGACTTCAGGGAAAGTAAAACAGAAATCAGTAGGACAGACCTTGACGGACCCGCATTGGCAATTGATGGTATAGCGACTTCTGAAAGCTACAGACGCCCATCCCACAACTGTACAGGATCCAATGAAATCCTATTGCTTGATCGAGTGGACCTCCGTGCCTGCCTCATCTGTGGAGACCGCGCCACCGGTCTCCACTATGGCATCATCTCCTGCGAAGGTTGTAAGGGCTTCTTCAAGCGCAGCATTTGCAACAAACGCATTTACCGATGCAGCCGAGACAAAAACTGTGTCATGTCTCGCAAGCAGCGAAACAGGTGTCAGTACTGCCGCCTGCTCAAGTGCCTGCAGATGGGGATGAACCAAAAAGCGGCCGTAAATACCGGAGCTGTGTGGCCCGTCCGTTGCGCGTGAAAAACATCCCTTGGCCGCAGCACACATGCCGGTTTGTTGGCCCTGAGCCTTGAGGCACCTGTTTGCCAAAGATCGAGGTGAGCGGTCCCCCCTCCCCACAAAGCTCTGTCATATTCGGCACACTCTCGGTTTGGAAAAGGGTCCCAGGATGCCTGACCCCAACATGGCCGACATTGGTGACTTCTTCCCCCTTGCTGAACTTTTACCTACTCAACCCTTCCTGGACTGTGCCTTACCTCAAGAGGACTTCTAGATCTCTTTATGACCATGGACTCCCTCACCCCCCGCACCACTCTGACATTCCCTGAGGACACATGACCTCTTTCCTGACAGCGGAGTCCTAGGATTTGTCCGACGCCCGGTGGAGCTGCTCTGTTCAGCTAATGAGGAGATCGGACTTGGTTCACCCCCTGACCGTCACCTGCCCAGCCGGACCTTGGGCACAGTTTCTCCCTTTCTCCCTGTCTTGCCCACCCTCCCCCTCGCCCACCCCTGTTGGTGCTTCCTTGAGGGAGACTGGCCTCGGACTACCTCACTGGCCGTCACCTACCCATTCGGTCTTTGGGCTGACTTTACCTCTGTCTCTTATTCCTTCCTCCCCCTCGTCCTCTCCCTCTCCCTGAGTGAATTTACTATTTGCATAGTTACAACTCTAACCACTAGTATACGCAGTAGTTCTTTGTACTTAATATCACTATTTTGTGATTCTGAGCTCTCCCGTTTGCATCTCTCTCCTAAGTGACTCTACAATGTACACATTTCCTTTTCTGCTATCTGTTTCTCTTCATTGTGGGACTCTTCAACTCACTGTCTCCCTCCCTCTGTCCCCCCTGACCCTTGCCTTTCGCGGATCCTGTCTTTTTCTAGATCGCTAATTTACCCTGGTATTGAATGTGTTATCTTTTTGTATTAATGTGATTTTTCTTTTGCCGTCTGTTCCCCCTCTGTTGACCTGCCAGTTCCGACCCGCCTCCTAGCCCCCTGTCCCTTGTTGCCCTTTGACTAAGCACTCCTTCTCCTCTTGTTGGGGAAAGATCCAATATTCATACTCTGGAGTCTCAGGGACCCCCTCTGAGAGAGTACACAGTGTCATGGGAGCCACGCACAGTTGAGGTATGGTATGGTGCCCCTTACCAAAGCACTCCCTCTCCCTTGTTGGGGGAAGGATCCAGTAGGTAGGCCTTGGAGTCTCAGAGACCCTCTGAGAGAGTCAACTGCGTAAAGGGAGCCTCACGCAGCTGAGATGTGGGAATGATACCACCTCCCCTGGGAGCACAGCTTACCGGACCTTGGACGCGGCTTTTACTCGTCTACCGGTTTGTACCCCCTTCACCCTCCCCCTCCTCTTTCATGCTCTGTCTCTCACCCTCCCCCACCGCTTTCCCTCTTTCATTCTTTGTCTACCTCCTCTGCTCCTATCCCCTCTCCCTGAATCTCTCCCCCTGTCTGCTACGCCGTCCTAGCCCCCTGTCCCTTGTGCTCTTTGACTAAGCACTCCTTCTCCCCTTGTTGGGGAAAGATCCAATATTTATACTCTGGAGTCTCAGTGTTCCCTCTGAGAGAGTCCACTGCGCTAAGGGAGCCACTCACAGTTGAGGTTTGGTATGGCGCCCTTGCCAAAGCACTCTCTCTCCCCTTTTGGGGAAGGATCCAGTAGGTAGACCTTGGAGTCTCAGAGACCCCTCTGAGAGAGTCCACTGCTTAATAGGGAGCCTCTCGCAACGGAGATGGGGGAATGATGCCACTTCCCCTGGGATCACAGTTTACTGGACTTTGGACGCAGCTATTACCCGTTTACCGGTTTGTGCCCCCGTCACCCTCCCCCTCTTCTTTCTTGCTGTGTCTTTCACCCTCCCCCTCCTCTTTCCCCCTTCATTCTATGTCTACTCCCCCAGCTCCTACCCCCTTTCCCCTTGTATCTCTCCCCTTACCTGCTTTTTCCCTTACGTATATGTCCTTATTTTGTCTCGACCTAACATGTAATTATGTTGCCATGCTCTAATAACTGTGTAACCTTTGTAACGATGTAACCTGCAACTATGTTCTGATTCTCATGTAAAGCGCTCTGATACCTCCGGGTCTAGCCAGCGTTATATAAATCCTTTCAAATATGTGGAGAACCTACCTTCCCATATTTGCGATACTAAACATGTGTTAAACCTTCTGAATGATATCCAATGGGAGCCAGGTTTGTGGATGGTCTCTTTAGATGTGGTATCTCTCTATACCAGTATTTCACATGAAATGGGCATAACTGCACTGAATCGCATACTGAACACAAGACTGGTTACTCTTTTGCGGAACACACAGAGATGTTGTTAAGTATGACTGAGATTATTTTGGAAAATAATGTATTTTTAGTTGAAGACTCATGGTACAGGCAGCTACAAGGGACAGCAATGGGCTCCAGATTTGCCGCCTTGTACGCTAACCTATTCATGGGGGTGTTTGAGGAGAGTCACATCTGGGGCAGAATGGAGCCAAGTGGATAGAGCACATAGTATACTGGGGTCGGTACATTGATGACTGCCTTATGATATGGACTTTCATTAAAATTCTGTTGAGAGAATTTATAATATATCTGAATCAGAATTATATTAATATAAGGTTTCTGTCAAAATACAGTCAGACAACAGTTGAATTTTGGATGTGGAATTATATGTAAAAGGAGGTAAGTTACACAGCAAACTTTAACGCAAACCCACCTCATGTAATGCAACCTTGCATGCTTCCAGCTCACATTCTAATTGTCAAAATAATGCTATACCCTTTGGGAAAATGATAAGAGCCAGAAGGAACTGTGGTGAGGAACATGAATTAAATGCATGTATACAAGACATGGAGATGAGATCCCTGGAGGAGGGATACAGTATGCATGTAGTGAGAACGGCAAGGAGGAGAATGGCTGGTTTAGATAGGAGATACCCATTGGCCACACATGCAAAAAGGAGAGACACCACAACAATAATACGTCATATTAAGGATTACAATGGCCTGTCAGAGAGGTATCGTAAATGTTTGCAAAGCTGTTGGCACCTACTAGGGGATGGTAGGGTTTTGCAAGATTACATACCACCAAGGCCAGGTATCCCTTTTCAAAAAGGTTGCACCTTGAGGACTTTACTGAGCCAATATGGTACTTTAAGGAACAACAAAACTACAATTGGCTGACACAACAAACATTGGGTTTTTACAAATGTGGCAACTGCACAATGTGCATGTGGGCCAAAGACAAAACTAAATCTTTTAGAGACAGTTATGGCAAAGAATACAGCATACATACAAACATCACATGTCAGACTAAGTTTGTAGTTTATGTTATTGTATGTAAGTGTGACCGCTTGTATTTAGGAAGCACGATTTGCGCTCTCAAAGATAGAGTAAGTGAGCATTTGAGAATGATAAAAACAAGTGACACCAGATATCCAGTGGCAGTACACATGAAGGAATTGAATTAAATTGACAGGGCACCCAAGTCACTTAAATGCATTTAGTGTCTTGGATTGCTACTCTGACTCTGGGCAATTTAGATTTATGTGACAAAAACATTTACTTCCATTGTGCTGTGCACCATCTCTTCCAAGTTCGGCTTCTCTTATGCCCTACTGTGTGTTCCCAGGAATTATCTGACACTTCACATGTTTTTTTATAGACCAATAAAATTAAGTACAAGCTTGGAATACACCCTGGGAATTGTGAGAAAATCAGTGGATGCCAATGCTTTCTCTCCAAAGTAATACTTTGAACAGGGATTATAATATCTATGAGTACATTTCTTATACTTGGTCTTAGAAATCCTGAGACACTGTAGTGTGGATGTTTGTACAGTTCTAATGTCTTTTAAGAGTGACTGTACTGAGGGAACATACAAGGTGGAAAACTCTGGAAGCTAAATATGAGAACGTTGCCTTGTTCTCATATTTGGCATATACCCAGAATTCCTTCATGCACAGCAAGGCAATTTACTTTCTTAAACCTTTTGGCATAATAACTTTGGCCTAATGTAAAGTTTGGCAGATAAGATACTCCATCACAAATGTGGTGTATGTCCTGTCCGGAATATTAGAATGCATTATAGCATTATGGTGGACAGGATATCTGTCATGTTTTGATGGAGTATCCCATCAGCCAAACTCTAAATAAGGCCCTTTTTCTTTCCTCAACAAAAAAAGATCTTCTGAATTAAGTTCACCACAAACTCCCCACAAGATCTTGATGTATTTTTCCACCTATTCCAAATTAAGCCAGTCATACCATACATATTTCCTGGCAAAAGCCAACTCTTTATCTGCTCGAACCCACTCATGCTTTGATATTGCTTCACTCTTTCCCACGCTCACTTTAAGCACAGAAGGAACAGTGTACTCATTCCACTCTTTCTCATCAGATTCTTTAATTGAAATTGGCATCCTTTTCCAAATGCTACTCATCTCACACATGGAATCTTGCAGTTACATAGATAAGCTTGAGATCCTGGTGTAATCCTGGTGAAAGCTCTTTTTCTTTCTCCCCACCCCTGATAAACAGGCATCCAACTTTGAACATCCCTCTTCATCTACTTTGCGTGTCAAACAAAGAAGGAAAAATAGAAGTTAACCAAGGAGTGGTGAATAAAATGTATGGTAGACGCCTTTTACAGAGGTTTTGAAACCATTAACTACTTGTCCCTTGAAAATAAAAGATTCATCAGATAAGGAAGAGCATCAACTAACAACATTTTCAATCAATCAATTAATCAATCAGTCAGCATTTGTGTAGCATAACACTGTCACCCCTAGGTGTGTATGGGCGCTGATGGTGCTGTGTCTCTGTTGAAAAGCCAGGTCTTCAGCTTCCTTCTGAAGTTCGTCAAGGAGGGTGCTGTATGGAGGTGGAAGTGGAGGGGCATGACATTCAAGAACTTGGCGGCAATGTAGGATAAAGAGCGGCCTCTGCTGCAGCTGCGAAGGATACAGGGTGTGTGTGTGAGGGCGAGAGAGGTGGATCGCAAGTATCTTGCAGGTAGGTTGAAGTTCAGTCGAGGGTTGATGTAGGGCCTTGTGTTCGTGCATGAGGATATTAAACTGGCATCTCTTCTGGAGGGGTAGCCAGTGGAGGTTTCTGAGGTGAGGGGTGATGTGGGTCCATCTGGGGAAGTCCAGGACGAGTCTGGCCATGGTGTTCTGTATGGTCTGGAGTCTTTTGAGGAGCTTGGTGGAGATTCTTGCATAGATAGCGTTGCCATAATCGAGGCTGTTGGTGATGAGGGCCTGCAGCATGCGAAGGATGAGGAAGCAAGAGGAGGTGACTGCGTTGACTTGTTTCATGGTTAGTGGCTGGAGGATTATGCTGAGGTTGTGTGCATGATCTGTCGGTGTGGGTGTTGGCTCGAATTCTGCTGCCCACCAGCTGTGGTCCCATGCAGAGGTGTTCTTCCTGAAGATCAGTACTTCTGTTTTGTCAGAGCTGAGTTTGAGTCAGCTGTCCCTCATCCATTTGGCTATGTAAGGGGTTCTCGGTAAGCAAGAGGATGAATTGAGTGTCATTGGTGTATGAGATTATGTTGAGTCCTTGGAATCTGATGATGTCTGCGAGTGGGGTCGTATAGATGTTGAACAGGGTGGGGCTGAGGGATGATCATTGGGGTATACCGCATATTATTTCCTTGGGTGCAAAGGTGAGGGGAGGCAGTCGGATGCTCTGTGTGCATCCTGTGAGGAAGGAGGCGATCCACTTAATGGTGTTTTGTTGTATGCCGATATTATGGAATCTGTTCATCTGGGATACAGGGTCGAACACAGACAGAGGTCGAGGAGGATCAGGGCCACAATTTCTCCATAGTCGAGGAGGGTTCGGACGTCGTCTGTGGCGCCAATCAGCGCAATCTTGGTGCTGTGGTTGGAGCAGAATCTGGATGTTGAGGAGTTGATTATGTCGTAGAGTTTCAGGTATTAGGAAAGATGTTGATTGATGGTTTCTCGAGTACTTTGGCTGGGTAGGGGGGCAGGGGAATGGGTCAGTAATTTTTTAAGTTGCTGTGGTCTGTGGAGGGCTTCTTTAGGAGTGGTCTGACCTCTGTGTCTTTCAATCTGTCTAGGAAGGTTGCACTGGAGATGGAGGTGTTGAGGATGCTGGTGAGTTACGTGCTCCAAGGTTAAAGAGATGGTGGGGGCAGGAGTCAGTGGGCACCCCAGAGTGAATGGACGACATGATGGTTGTGGTGGTCTGATTGGTGAGCGGAGACCAGATGGTTATTGTTAGGCTGGTGTTTGCTGGTTGATTGCGGTGTTGAGGTCGAGGGTGGTCAGTTGAGGGTCGAAGTTGTTGTAGATGGTAGCAATCTTGCTGTGGAAGTAGTCAGAGAGGGTGTTGCAAGAGAGTTCTTGGGAGGGGTGGACGGTGTTTTGTTTGCGTTACGGGTTGGAGAACTCCTTGACAATTTTGACAATTTTGAAGAGTTCAGTTTTCAGTCAGAAGGGTGTTGCTTAGTGTGCTTACACGCAGGGCAAGTTGTTCGATGATGACTAAAGAACTTGTGATCCTGTTGTATTACAAAGAGAATGTAGAAACATAGCAGATGCATGTAATTGAAATGGTATAGAAAGGCAGCAGAGAAGCAGTTTTAGAGCTATAATGGGAGAATAGTGAGGAGAGTGAAAATGCATAAGTATGTGTTACAAAGATTCTTTGAACCTAGTTCTCAAAGGTAAACTTACACTTTATAGTAAGTTTACTTATTTTTGGTATTCACAAACTATGATTCTGATTTAGATCTTGGCAGATCAAGTCCCACTGTGGCTTTTTCAACGCTCTTCCCACCTGCCGGCTTGGCAGTCCACCCGCCACATTTAGATGTTAGCTGGTGCATGGACAAAAAACTGCTGCTGTGCCGCTGTCACCGCCAGCAAATCTAGACCGCATCGATGGCGGGATAGGCAAAAGCGGCTCTCGGATGGAGGACTGCCAGTTTGCCCGCCAGCCCAATCACGATGTGTCTTCCCACTGATAGGACTGTGGTGGTAAAACCTCCACACATGAGTGTGCGGAATGGAAGGGATATAAGGCAGAAACTCACTTTTTCTCAGTTTCACATTTTCTGTTCCACCATGGATCCAATCTTCCAAGACCTGCTGCTTCTGCTGCTTCTTGATGACAAACAAAAACTACACCGTTGTGGACGCAATTAATCTGTTAACATGTGCACAAGACTTGTGCATTTATAAATCTCTCTTACAAGCAATAGCATACAAATGTGCAATGCATATGTCTGTACTGTTGACATTCAAGAAATTTAAAGAAACACACCTGTATGTTCACATTCTACGTATAAATTTGGTGCAAGATGCCGACAAAAAAATGAACAGTTTCACAGAAAAGGATATCCAAACAAAAACCAAAAAGTCACTATACAGGTTTGTTAAAAGACATTTATAAAATTCCCACACTAAAAACATATCCAACACACACCATAGGGATAAGTGCAATGTAACATGATGTAGAAATTGCACTAGACAAAGTGTAACATTTACCGTAGCAATTTACCATAAAATCAATGGCAGTCACAAATTAGAAGTATTCAACATATAAATCCATGTAACATTTCTCCTTGTCTAGTGTAAGTCTTGTTCTATATCCAAGTTCAATAGTCACAAAATAGTTCATACTGATCAGTAATCAAGGTGAAATAAACACACCTGTAGTAAAACATCCAAATAAAATTTGTACAAGCAATTTGTTGTTGCAAGTGGCCAATACTATGATGAATGCCTGCACCTAAATTAAAATGACCATCACATACTATGTTAACCAGTGTATGCACTTAACAAAGTAGACATTAAGAAAATCAGTTGTATTACTTGCCATGATGGTAAAGGAAAATAAGTACTTCACATTTTATTCAGAAACATTGCTATGAATCAGAAAATTGATTGCTAAGGAAAAATAATGCCAGGACTAATTTGGTGAAATCAAACTTATGGATGTATGACATTAAACGAGATAACTCTCTCAAAATAACAATCAAGCCAAATGGCAGTCCATAAAGTGAAACATCTTTCACAAAGTTTGCCTCCAAATACACTGCCAAGGGGAACCTCCTCAGGAGAGGACATCTAATGGGCAGATCAAGCACCTCCAAGATCTTACATGGGAGGAGGGGTTTGGGATTGATGCCTTTGGGTTTGGGAGGGGGTGTGGTTTTGGGAGGGGTACTCTTGCATTTGGTAGGGGTGGGCTGGGATGTGGGAGGGGTGGGCTGGGATGTGGGAGGGTTGGGTTGGGGTGTGGAAGGGGTAGATTGGTGTTTGGTAGAGGTGGGTTGGGATGTGTGGAAGGATTAGGTTTGGGTGTCGAAGGAGGAGATTGGCATTTGCTAGGGGTGGGTTGGGTTAGGCAGGGGTTAGGGAATGAGTAAAAAGGACATCTTCAATGGGAAAATGGGTAGGGTGTTCAGCAGAGAGTTGGGTTTGGGAGGTCGAGGGAGTGGCAGTATTCGATGTACATGTGTCTGTTGAGGGTGCAGGTTCCTGTGGGTCTGCTGTATGTCATGCACATTTGGGTATGTCTTGCGTCATAGGTGCCTGATGTTTGGATGAGTGTGGGTGTTTGAGTTTTGTGGGTGTGAATTTTAATGTGTATTTAAGTGTGGATGGGTGTGCTGAGGAGTTGCTGAGTGTGGTTGTGGTTCATATGGGGCGTGGTGGCAGCTGTGGTGTCTGTGTAGGTGCTGGGTGTGGATGGGGTACATGTGGGTATGGTGGTGGCTGCAATGTCTGTTGAGGTGCTGGGTGTGATGCATGTGGGTGTGGTGGTGACTGCAGTGTTTGTGGGTATGCTGGTGGTGGGGGTGGTGCATATGTGTGTGGTGGTGGCTGTGGTGTCTGCGGTTGTGTGGGTGGTGGTAGTGGTGTCTATATGTTTGGATGTGCGCCTGTGTTTTTTGTGGTGTTTGTGTTTCTGTGTGGGTGTGCTGCTTATGTCTGTGTGAGTGGATCCATGCAAAGGTGTGCGTGTGCTTGGGACACATCTTGGAAGAGGGATTTTTGATCGGGAAGGGGCAGGAAGTGGGGCATATGGTTGGGATGGTTGGGAGGCTATGGGTAGGCTACCATTTGTTTCAATTGGCAGCCAAGCCCCTGGATGGCATTCAGTAGTGCAGTCTGGCCTACAGAGATGTTCAGGGGAGGTCAATTGCCTCCTCACTCAGTGCAGCCAGGGGGGGCGGAGGCAGGGGTGAGGTGAGGTACCTAGAGCGAAGGAGATGTTACCCCTTTTATGGGGGGTGGGTTTGACCAACTGGGTTGGAGCAAGAGGGAGAGTGAAGATAGTTCTCTGGGTGACAAGGAAGTAGTTCATAGACTTCCTGTTGTGTCCACCACCACTAGGAAGTGCTCATTGGAGGAGGTCTCCGATGTAGATGTTGAGGAGCTGGCCACCTCCTTTGCACTCCCCTCACCTTCTGTGCCACTGGTCCCTCGATGTTGGTGGTGCCCACACTCACACCACAGTGGCCTACTGCTACCCAAACTATGGGGTCCATTACGATGACTGGCGGATGCACCTCCGCGATGCTGGCGGTGGGAGAAAATGCGTTTTTCCGCCCGTGAGCAGCGGTGCCCCTGTCTGCCATATTACAATGGCCAAACACAGCCCATTGTCCGACCGCCGCAGTGCAACTCGGACCGCAATCAAAACGAGCCCGCGGCGGAGACAACCAATCCAGAGCCACCACCGTGCGGAATGACGTCCCTCCCGCCGTCCAAATTAGGATGCGCAAAACAGCCAGGCCCACCGCAGCGGAGCAACCAGCCATTCTGAGCATACGAAAGCACCACAGCGGAGCGCGAAATCGATAACCGGAGCCGACCGCCATGGACCCGGCACTACACGTCTTCCCGGCGCTGTACATGATCCACCTACAGCAAGCCATGGACCGTCGCGGACGCCGACGCAGGTACGCCATCACACAACTCTGCTACCAAACCCAACCCACAAATCCATGTCCGATGTAAGGTGCCTGCCCCCACCAGACACCCTTGTGGGGACAGGAACACAACCACAGGTGTAGTCACACATGTCCCACCTGCCACTAGTCCACCCCTCCACACCCAGGCCACCATGTCCGCGATCCTTAAATAATGCCCAGTTCACGTGACCACAGCGGTGAATCCACAAGAAAAAATGCACACAATGTAGTAGCCTAGGCCAGCGCAAGGCAGGGGCAGTGCCCAAAGTACACAGGACAACACCTCCACACACTAGGCCCACCCACACCATGAAGGGACATGCCACGTGATCTCCCTGTGCCCCCACATGCCCAAAAAGCAGCCAGGTGAACACACACACTGCACCACACAACAAACAACTAGGGAGACAGCCTCATAAGGTGTGGCTGCAGAGTAACACACAGCGTACAAGCACTGGGCCAGGGGAACACACACACCACAACAACACCACACTCATGGCAAGTAAACTGAGTCCAAGCACAAATTAAACACACGCAGACAATGAACAAACACTCCAATGGACACACAGCCTGTCAAGTCACACATACATACCCCACACTGACACACAGCAACAAACACAGACCACATGCCAACAGCAATGTAGGACAACAAATAGGAAACCCAAAGTGAGTTGCACACAAATGGAATGGCAAGGAGCTGAACACCAAAAATGTGTACATCACATGCAAGGGAAAGAACACATTACATCCACCCCAGCCCAAAAATCCACACATGGCAGTCACAGTGAGTGACTGACCCGCTACCTCGAGGAGAACAACATCCTGGACCCTTCCCAGTCCGGCTTCCGCAGCAACCACAGCACCGAAACCGCCCTCATCGCCACCACCGATGACATCAGGACCCTGCTAGACAACGGAGAAACAGCAGCCCTCATCCTCCTGGACCTATCAGCCGCCTTCGACACGGTCTGCCACCACACACTACGAACACGCCTTCACGACGCCGGGATCCAAGAGAAGGCCCTGGACTGGACCACATCCTTCCTTTCCGGCAGAACACAAAGCGTCCGCCTCGCCCTCTTCCGATCCAAGGCCACCAAGATCATCTGCGGCGTACCCCAAGGCTCCTCCTCAGCCCAACGCTGTTCAACATCTACATGGCACCCCTCGCCCACGTCGCCCGACAGCACAACCTCAACATCATCTCCTACGCCGACGACACCCAGCTGATCCTCTCCCTCACCAAAGACCCTCACACCGCCAAAGCCCACCTCCACGAAGGAATGAAGGCCGTCGCCGAATGGATGAGGACCAGCCGCCTGAAGCTGAACTCGGACAAGACGGAGGTCCTCATCCTTGGTTCCAACCCTTCAGCCTGGGACGACTCCTGGTGGCCAACATCACTGGGAACAGCCCCGCCACCCACCGACCACGTACGCAACCTAGGGGTCATCCTCGACCCCACCCTCTCCATGACTAAGCAGGTCAACGCCGTTTCCTCATCCTGCTTCAACATCCTCTGAATGCTCCGCAGGATCTTCAAGTGGATCCCCACCAAAACAAGAAAAACAGTCACCCAGGCCCTCGTCACCAGCAGGCTGGACTACGGAAACGCCCTCTACGCAGGAACGACGGCTAAGCTCCTGAGACGGCTGCAACGCATCCAGAACGCCTCTGCATGTCTTATCCTCGACATCCCCCGACGCAGCCACATCACACCCCACCTGAGAGACCTGCACTGGCTCCCTGTCAACAAGAGGATAACCTTCAAGCTCCTCACCCACGCACACAAAGCACTCCACAACTCCGGACCAGCCTACCTCAACAGATGACTCAGCTTCTACACCCCCACCCGCCAGCTCCGCTCGACCAGCCTCGCCCTCGCCACAGTCCCCCGCATCCGGAAAACGACCGCCGGCGACAGATCCTTCTCCCACCTCGCCGCCAAGACCTGGAACACCCTCCCCACCAACCTCCGACAGACTCAAGACCTACTGGCCTTCAGAAGACTCCTCAAGACCTGGCTCTTCGATCAGTAGCAGCACCACCCCCCTCTTCCCCCAGCGCCTTGAGACCCTCGCGGGT
The DNA here is from genome assembly GCA_963921515.1 of Calotriton arnoldi. Lineage (NCBI taxonomy): Eukaryota > Metazoa > Chordata > Amphibia > Caudata > Salamandridae > Calotriton > Calotriton arnoldi. The sequence continues at coordinate 833,357 of CAWUFW010005915.1, read as the reverse complement.
ATGTAGTGCGCTTTATAAGTGACATGATTGATTGATTGATTGAGTGAAGTCAAACCACAGTCACCTCACTGCAACAAATCAGGGAGACAGCAAGGCAACCCATGAATAGGCACAGGGATGAAAGGAAGGGTATGAAGTCCAACCCTGATCAGCCACACATCTGAATCCAAATACATCACATGAGTATGTCAGCAGCACAACACACAGGGCTCATTGCAACACTCCATGACAGTCAAACACAAGTAGGAACCTTCACACAACCCCCACACCCATCACACAACACCAGTGACAAACACACAGAAGCTTGCCAATAATATCGAGTCAAGACACTGACAATCAAACCCACCCCCTGGGTGGTATCCACAAACATCACACACACAGGTATGGCAGTACCACTGTACGCACAAAAACAACAGTCAAACACTGAACACAATCAAAACACACACACAGAACACTACAACAACAGACAAGACCTGTGCAGCTAAACAGTGCAAATTCAATGGGAGCACTGACACAACAGGAGTACACAACCACATCAGTCATGAAAAACGCACAGACAACATACCACAACACATATAAGAAGTGCATCCACTAAAAACAATAATGGAGAACAAAAGGCAGAAATGGGCCTACAATGACACATATTAACAATAATGGGGCTACCCGATGTCCCTCAGAACCTGGGTATTAATATTAAACAAAAACAATTTATCAATGACACATAGACAGACATACCACAACACCCATCCACTCAAAATGGTGTCACAGTGTACCACATGTCTGCACATGCACAACCATGACCATAGACACATCAAATGTGAGAGGAGAAAACACCAAGGATGCACATAAAACAAGCACGGCAACCACAATAGACCTCAGTCCATGTGACAGACACACAAGTGATATGCAAAAGAAACAATTGATGGACGGAATGCTGGACAATGCAAACATTCACCCCCAGTCACAAGGATCTGGGTTTAATCCATCATTCTTTTGCTCACCACACCACCCCAGTTTGGACCCAGCCATATGCAAATCAGTCTTGACCCTGTTCCTTGTGGGAACAGTCCAGCCCGAACTGCCAAGCCAGGTCCTCCCTGTACCGGAAACAAGCATCCTGGGACCGGTTTCAGGGCATCACCCTTCATCAGCCAGGCTAGCTTGAATCCAGTGGTGTAGTGAACATGGGACCCACGTCTGGGCATACCCTTCCCACTTAGGGCATCATATGCAAAAGAAACAATTGATGGACGGAATGCTGGACAATGCAAACATTCACCCCCAGTCACAAGGATCTGGGTTTAATCCATCATTCTTTTGCTCACCACACCACCCCAGTTTGGACCCAGCCATATGCAAATCAGTCTTGACCCTGTTCCTTGTGGGAACAGTCCAGCCCGAACTGCCAAGCCAGGTCCTCCCTGGACCGGAAACAAGCATCCTGGGACCGGTTTCAGGGCATCACCCTTCATCAGCCAGGCTAGCTTGAATCCAGTGGTGTAGTGAGCATGGGACCCACGTCTGGGCATACCCTTCCCACTTAGGGCGTCATATGCAAAAGAAACAATTGATGGACGGAATGCTGGACAATGCAAACATTCACCCCCAGTCACAAGGATCTGGGTTTAATCCATCATTCTTTTGCTCACCACACCACCCCAGTTTGGACCCAGCCATATGCAAATCAGTCTTGACCCTGTTCCTTGTGGGAACAGTCCAGCCCGAACTGCCAAGCCAGGTCCTCCCTGGACCGGAAACAAGCATCCTGGGACCGGTTTCAGGGCATCACCCTTCATCAGCCAGGCTAGCTTGAATCCAGTGGTGTAGTGAACATGGGACCCACGTCTGGGCATACCCTTCCCACTTAGGGCGTCATATGCAAAAGAAACAATTGATGGACGGAATGCTGGACAATGCAAACATTCACCCCCAGTCACAAGGATCTGGGTTTAATCCATCATTCTTTTGCTCACCACACCACCCCAGTTTGGACCCAGCCATATGCAAATCAGTCTTGACCCTGGTCCTTGTGGGAACAGTCCAGCCCGAACTGCCAAGCCAGGTCCTCCCTGGACCGGAAACAAGCATCCTGGGACCGGTTTCAGGGCATCACCCTTCATCAGCCAGGCTAGCTTGAATCCAGTGGTGTAGTGAACATGGGACCCACGTCTGGGCATACCCTTCCCACTTAGGGCGTCATATGCAAAAGAAACAATTGATGGACGGAATGCTGGACAATGCAAACATTCACCCCCAGTCACAAGGATCTGGGTTTAATCCATCATTCTTTTGCTCACCACACCACCCCAGTTTGGACCCAGCCATATGCAAATCAGTCTTGACCCTGTTCCTTGTGGGAACAGTCCAGCCCGAACTGCCAAGCCAGGTCCTCCCTGGACCGGAAACAAGCATCCTGGGACCGGTTTCAGGGCATCACCCTTCATCAGCCAGGCTAGCTTGAATCCAGTGGTGTAGTGAACATGGGACCCACGTCTGGGCATACCCTTCCCACTTAGGGTGTCATATGCAAAAGAAACAATTGATGGACGGAATGCTGGACAATGCAAACATTCACCCCCAGTCACAAGGATCTGGGTTTAATCCATCATTCTTTTGCTCACCACACCACCCCAGTTTGGACCCAGCCATATGCAAATCAGTCTTGACCCTGTTCCTTGTGGGAACAGTCCAGCCCGAACTGCCAAGCCAGGTCCTCCCTGGACCGGAAACAAGCATCCTGGGACCGGTTTCAGGGCATCACCCTTCATCAGCCAGGCTAGCTTGAATCCAGTGGTGTAGTGAACATGGGACCCACGTCTGGGCATACCCTTCCCACTTAGGGCGTCATATGCAAAAGAAACAATTGATGGACGGAATGCTGGACAATGCAAACATTCACCCCCAGTCACAAGGATCTGGGTTTAATCCATCATTCTTTTGCTCACCACACCACCCCAGTTTGGACCCAGCCATATGCAAATCAGTCTTGACCCTGTTCCTTGTGGGAACAGTCCAGCCCGAACTGCCAAGCCAGGTCCTCCCTGGACCGGAAACAAGCATCCTGGGACCGGTTTCAGGGCATCACCCTTCATCAGCCAGGCTAGTTTGAATCCAGTGGTGTAGTGAACATGGGACCCACGTCCGGGCATACCCTTCCCACTTAGGGCGTCATATGCAAAAGAAACAATTGATGGACGGAATGCTGGACAATGCAAACATTCACCCCCAGTCACAAGGATCTGGGTTTAATCCATCATTCTTTTGCTCACCACACCACCCCAGTTTGGACCCAGCCATATGCAAATCAGTCTTGACCCTGTTCCTTGTGGGAACAGTCCAGCCCGAACTGCCAAGCCAGGTCCTCCCTGGACCGGAAACAAGCATCCTGGGACCGGTTTCAGGGCATCACCCTTCATCAGCCAGGCTAGCTTGAATCCAGTGGTGTAGTGAACATGGGACCCACGTCTGGGCATACCCTTCCCACTTAGGGCGTCATATGCAAAAGAAACAATTGATGGACGGAATGCTGGACAATGCAAACATTCACCCCCAGTCACAAGTATCTGGGTTTAATCCATCATTCTTTTGCTCACCACACCACCCCAGTTTGGACCCAGCCATATGCAAATCAGTCTTGACCCTGTTCCTTGTGGGAACAGTCCAGCCCGAACTGCCAAGCCAGGTCCTCCCTGGACCGGAACCAAGCATCCTGGGACCGGTTTCAGGGCATCACCCTTCATCAGCCAGGCTAGCTTGAATCCAGTGGTGTAGTGAACATGGGACCCACGTCTGGGCATACCCTTCCCACTTAGGGCGTCATATGCAAAAGAAACAATTGATGGACGGAATGCTGGACAATGCAAACATTCACCCCCAGTCACAAGGATCTGGGTTTAATCCATCATTCTTTTGCTCACCACACCACCCCAGTTTGGACCCAGCCATATGCAAATCAGTCTTGACCCTGTTCCTTGTGGGAACAGTCCAGCCCGACCTGCCAAGCCAGGTCCTCCCTGGACCGGAAACAAGCATCCTGGGACCGGTTTCAGGGCATCACCCTTCATCAGCCAGGCTAGCTTGAATCCAGTGGTGTAGTGAACATGGGACCCACGTCTGGGCATACCCTTCCCACTTAGGGCGTCATATGCAAAAGAAACAATTGATGGACGGAATGCTGGACAATGCAAACATTCACCCCCAGTCACAAGGATCTGGGTTTAATCCATCATTCTTTTGCTCACCACACCACCCCAGTTTGGACCCAGCCATATGCAAATCAGTCTTGACCCTGTTCCTTGTGGGAACAGTCCAGCCCGAACTGCCAAGCCAGGTCCTCCCTGGACCGGAAACAAGCATCCTGGGACCGGTTTCAGGGCATCACCCTTCATCAGCCAGGCTAGCTTGAATCCAGTGGTGTAGTGAACATGGGACCCACGTCTGGGCATACCCTTCCCACTTAGGGCGTCATATGCAAAAGAAACAATTGATGGACGGAATGCTGGACAATGCAAACATTCACCCCCAGTCACAAGGATCTGGGTTTAATCCATCATTCTTTTGCTCACCACACCACCCCAGTTTGGACCCAGCCATATGCAAATCAGTCTTGACCCTGTTCCTTGTGGGAACAGTCCAGCCCGAACTGCCAAGCCAGGTCCTCCCTGGACCGGAAACAAGCATCCTGGGACCGGTTTCAGGGCATCACCCTTCATCAGCCAGGCTAGCTTGAATCCAGTGGTGTAGTGAACATGGGACCCACATCTGGGCATACCCTTCCCACTTAGGGCGTCATATGCAAAAGAAACAATTGATGGATGGAATGCTGGACAATGCAAACATTCACCCCCAGTCACAAGGATCTGGGTTTAATCCATCATTCATTTGCTCACCACACCACCCCAGACACACAAGTGAGGCACACCACAATGGCAACACACCAGAATCAAACACAACAACAACACACACACTGACAGGAAAATAGAACACCACACACAGAGCAACTGTCAACTGCATGACACAACACAACACAAACACTGCACACAGCCACATCAGTCATAACACATGCACAGGCAAAGATATCAACATGCTACAACAGCCAAACATCAGGGGGTGCACAACAGGCAAGGACAAGGCAACATCAACTCACAGCACTGCATGCACACCAAGCAGTGTGTGCACAACACACATACCAGTTACAAACAGAGATGATTGACACACCATGAACACACACAACAACAATCTAAACATCACACACACAAAAACACACCCAGGAAGTCAATCAGTCCACAGCAAACACACATACTACCAAGCCAACACACACAGATGCAGAAGTCTGAGACACAAAAGTTGAAACAACATGATCAGAGGAAACAAGACATTGGCAATGTTGAAGTGGAAAATAGAGCATGTGTCACAGTAAACAATCCCCACACAGTAACCCTTTATTTAGCAAGGACACTGACAAGGCAGACAACAGGAGTACATTTCTTCTTTTTATTTACATTTCACACAGTCATGCAGCAAAAGTCAGACAGGAGCAAGGCCAGTGGCCAGTTCAAAGTGCAGGTGAGGTACATGAGAAGCAGCACAGGCAAGGGGCAAACAGCAGTGAACAGCAAGGCCAGTGGCCAGGACACAGTGCAGGTGAGGTACATGAGATCCTGCACAGGCAAGGGGCAAACAGCAGTGAACAGCAAGGCCAGTGGCCAGTCCAAAGTGCAGGTGAGGTACATGAGAAGCTGCACAGGCAAGGGGCAAACAGCAGTGAATAGCAAGGCCAGTGGCCAGGACACAGTGCAGGTGAGGTACATGAGATCCTGCACAGGCAAGGGGCAAACAGCAGTGACCAGCAAGGCCAGTGGCCAGTTCAAAGTGCAGGTGAGGTACATGAGAAGCTGCACAGGCAAGGGGCAAAAAGCAGTGAACAGCAAGGCCAGTGGCCAGTCCAAAGTGCAGGTGAGGTACATGAGAAGCTGCACAGGCAAGGGGCAAACAGCAGTGAACAGCAAGGCCAGTGGCCAGGACACAGTGCAGGTGAGGTACATGAGATCCTGCACAGGCAAGGGGCAAACAGCAGTGAACAGCAGGGCCAGTGGCCAGTCCAAAGTGCAGGTGAGTTCCATGAGAAGCTGCACAGGCAAGGGCAAACAGCAGTGAACAGCAAGGCCAGTGGCCAGTTCAAAGTGCAGGTGAGGTACATGAGAAGCTGCACAGGCAAGGGGCAAACAGCAGTGAACGGCAAGGCCAGTGGCCAGTTCAAAGTGCAGGTGAGGTACATGAGAAGCTGCACAGGCAAGGGGCAAACAGCAGTGAACAGCAAGGCCAGTGGCCAGTCCAAAGTGCAGGTGAGGTACATGAGAAGCTGCACAGGCAAGGGGCAAATAGCAGTGAACAGCAAGGCCAGTGGCCAGGACACAGTGCAGGTGAGGTACATGAGATCCTGCACAGGCAAGGGGCAAACAGCAGTGACCAGCAAGGCCTGTGGCCAGTTCAAAGTGCAGGTGAGGTACATGAGAAGCTTCACAGGCAAGTGGCAAACAGCAGTGAACAGCAAGGCCAGTGGCAAGGACACAGTGCAGGTGAGGTACATGAGATCCTGCACAGGCAAGGGGCAAACAGCAGTGAACAGCAGGGCCAGTGGCCAGTCCAAAGTGCAGGTGAGGTACATGAGAAGCTGCACAGGCAAGGGGCAAACAGCAGTGAACAGCAAGGCCAGTGGCCAGTCCAAAGTGCAGGTGAGGTACATGAGAAGCTGCACAGGCAAGGGGCAAACAGCAGTGAACAGCAAGGCCAGTGGCCAGTCCAAAGTGCAGGTGAGGTACATGAGAAGCTGCACAGGCAAGGGGCAAACAGCAGTGAACAGCAAGGCCAGTGGCCAGTCCAAAGTGCAGGTGAGGTACATGAGAAGCTGCACAGGCAAGGGGCAAACAGCAGTGAACAGCAAGGCCAGTGGCCAGTCCAAAGTGCAGGTGAGGTACATGAGAAGCTGCACAGGCAAGGGGCAAACAGCAGTGAACAGCAAGGCCAGTGGCCAGGACACAGTGCAGGTGAGGTACATAAGATCCTGCACAGGCAAGGGGCAAACAGCAGTGAACAGCAAGGCCAGTGGCCAGTCCAAAGTGCAGGTGAGGTACATGAGAAGCTGCACAGGCAAGGGGCAAACAGCAGTGAACAGCAAGGCCAGTGGCCAGGACACAGTGCAGGTGAGGTACATGAGATCCTGCACAGGCAAGGGGTAAACAGCAGTGAACAGCAAGGCCAGTGGCCAGGATACAGTGCAGGTGAGGTACATGAGATCCTGCACAGGCAAGGGGCAAACAGCAGTGAACAGCAAGGCCAGTGGCCAGTCCAAAGTGCAGGTGAGGTACATGAGAAGCTGCACAGGCAAGGGGCAAACAGCAGTGAACAGCAAGGCCAGTGGCCAGGACACAGTGCAGGTGAGGTACATGAGATCCTGCACAGGCAGGGGGCAAACAGCAGTGAACAGCAAGGCCAGTGGCCAGGACACAGTGCAGGTGAGGTACATGAGATCCTGCACAGGCAAGGGGCAAACAGCAGTGAACAACAAGGCCAGTGGCAAGGACACAGTGCAGGTGAGGTACATGAGATCCAGCACTGTAAATGTGTGGTACAGTACTCTGCCATGGTCAGCAACACACTCAGGGTGTCAAAAATGGGCACTCCATGGCACCACTGTGGGAGAGACATGTGTGTGAGGGGGACTAACACTCAGACTTGGCTGGCAGTATGACTGGGAGGTGGGTGTCTGTCGGGGCCAGTTGGGGTATTGGCTCGGGGAGAGAAAGGGCCAGCTGGGGTAGAGCCATCAGTGTTCTGGGAAGCCTGAGGGCAACCAGGTCCAGGTGTGGTAGAGCCAGCAGTGGTTTGGGAAGCCTCAGGGCTGCTAGGTCCAGGTGGGGTGGTGGCACGTGGAGGTGGACTCATGCCTGCACGAGAACCAGTGTGTGTGGATGAAGTTTGAGGGGTGCCCTTCCGCTTCTTGGAGATTTGATATGGCTTCCCTGTCCTGGGATTAGGGCCAAGTGGGGTGTATACAACAGGCACACTGGTCACAAAAGCTGGATCAGCTGCAGATGCTGGTCCCCCCTCTGGGGACGTGCTGGATCCTTTGGGACGCTTGGCCCCGTATTGCTTCTGCCCCTGCATCACCTGTTTACCAGGTGTCCCCCCTACATTGGCTTCCTTACCCTGCTTCACAGGGCTCTGGATGGGAGTAGATGTTGTGGGTGAACTAGCCTTGGAGCCCTTCTTACGTGTACCCTTAGCAGGCACCTGTTTGTCACTGGGCACGGAAACTGTGTGCCTGTCTCTGCGAGACACTTTTGGAACAGGTGAGTCCTTGGCTGGTGATGCCTCTGAGGCATGTGAGCCAGAGGCCTGCTTTTTGCCATCCTTGCCCTGGGTGTGGCCTGAAGGGCTTTTGCCCCTGCGCTCTGTTGTGGCTTTACCTTTATGTGGGGATGGTGTCTGCGGCCTGGACTGCTTGGGCTGCTGCTGCTGTGTGCTGCGCATGACGTATCTGTCCCTTGACGTCTGGGGTGTGTGCTCACCATCATCAGATGCGTCCACTGTCAGGGTGGTGGGCCTAGGGACTGGAGCTGGACCATGGGATTGGGCAAGTTGAATGGCTGCTGTCACTGCAGAGGCCAGAGACTGTACAGTCCAGTGTAGCCCACCCACGCGGAATGCACGCCCTCCATGAAAGCCACCACCTGTGCCAATTTTTTGTCATGGTCCAGGAAGGCATTGAGGAGAGCTGTCTGACCCACACACAGCTGGCGCAAAAGGTCCACAGACTCCGCACTGATGGCAGCAGGGGGGACAGGGACAGGGGCAGCAGTGCCTGGGATGAAGCTCACTCTTCCCTTCCTCGTGGTGCGAACACGGGCAGCAAAAGTGGGAGTAGCAGGGAGGGTGGGCACTGAACGCTGTGTGGTGGACGAGGAGGCAGAGTCCCCGTTTCCTTCGGACAAAAACATAGATGCATCACCGCCGTCGTTAGATGACGTAGAGGTCTGCGTTTCTGGCAGGGACTCCTCTAGATGACTACGGTCTCCCTCTGATGCGCTGGTGACATCCGTGTCACTATGCAGGTGAGCATCACCTGTGCCTGATGCCTCACCACTGGTGTCCGTCCCGTGTCCTTCCGTGCCCATTTGAGATGCTGCATGAGAGAGAGAGAGAGAGAGGATAAGTACATCTGCATCAAGTCAACAAATATCTGCAAGTGAAGCATCACTAATGATGGACAATGATCTATGTTGGACAACACCATGGGCAGTAACATTGTGCAACCTCAATACAAACATCTAAATTACCGTGGCATGATGCAAAACTGTACAGAATTCACCCATGTGATGGACACACAGCCATTTAGCCTGTTGGTGGCTAGGTCTAACAACACACACATATCCCTCTGTGCCCAGCTAGGGCCCTGAAGGGTTCAAAGATCCTACTCACAACATGTTGCCAACGTCACAACATGATCCAGCAGAAGTTACCAACACAGACACAGACCCCAACATAACCACACACAATGTCCATGGGCACATGCCATCCACCATGTTGTATCTTGGGGCACAACTACAGTTGCACATTGGTGTCAGATGTGTAGCCAGCACTAATCTGATGTCAGGCAATGCACACATTGATGATTGCACACTCAGATCATGCACTCTGCTGGACCCTGACATGGGATGTCCGTGACGACACCAATGAAGATGGTACCAGAAGGCCACAACTACAAATGTGAAGTCAAGGCCCATTACACCAATGACATGGGAAGGTACATGTAGGGGGAATGCATGACAACTGCACCCCACACCGCGGACACTTACACACCATTGCATCACACTAGCAACATCACAGCCCTGCACTGGCCCAGGCCTGGAGCACATGCTGGCAAACAACAACCAGAGTCACACTCACAGAATACTCACCACCAGCTTGCTGCTGATGCACCTTCAGACGTGCATCCAGGTCAGGCTGCGTCACTGCTAAAATGCGTGCCATTAGTGGTGTCATGCTGCGCCGCGCCAACCTGCCGGATCGAGGGATCAGCCCCAGTGTCATCTCGGCCACGTTCCTGCTTAGCCGTGCGATGTCATCCCACCTCTTGTGACAGTGGGAGCGCCTTTGATGCAATGGCCCTCCACACGGCCTTGTGCTGGTTGACTTTTAGCTGCAGACATGGGAGACAAGAGGGGGCAACATTCAGTGTAACCAACCACCATTCCCCAGTGCAGGACCCTGACACTGACTCATCCCAAATTCTGCCATTACGTCAGCGGAGACAATACATCTGCTAATTGCAAACATCATCATGTGTGAAACACACATTAATGCATGCAGGTATGAGGGTGGACACAGTACATGCCCATCTCCTGGCCATGCAGGACGCCAGCAGACAGCTGCAAGTGTATGCTGACCACATCTAATGCAATATTCTGGGAATAACAAGACATGCATGACATCACTACGTATGTGACTGGGAATACTCACTGTGCCCAACACTGCGCAGCCCACAAAGCACTTGCCCTGCAACTGCCACACTGTGTCATTGATGTCACATTGAGGGACATGACCTCACAAACGCAGACCCTCATCACAAGGCCTGTTGTGTGCAATCTACATCTCTGTAATGGCTCATTGATGGCGACTCAAGAGGTAAAGCACATATGTGACACTCTGTACATTCAGTGTTGTGTCACTGTCAGATTGGGCAGTGAATGTGCAGGCCATTTGGGGTCACACAGAGGTCCAACGTGGGGCAGCTCATCCCTTACATGGAGTGACGATTTGGAAACACAAACAGTGCCAACACATGCGAGTATGTGCACATGCTGGTGGGGACGGAAGAGTCCGGGCACAATAATGTTTGAATGTACCGTGTCATAGGTGAATGACCAACAAGAGTGTCACCCTGGGGGATTCAGGTCCTGAGTATGGCGCAGAACTAGAGATGAGGCACATATAGAGGTCTAAACAAAGGCCTCACTACCCTCTGGACAGCAACACTAGCTAAGGCCACAGATGGGCCTTTGAAGGACATCAGGGACACATACAGACATGCAGACAGGCAATCACTGTCCTGACTCGTGAAATGAAAAGGTGCAGCCTCACTGTATGTCTGACAAGACATCATACTTCCCTCACATCTGGATGTGCAGGCAGGGAAACTTGTTGAATAGACCAAACACACCTGCCCCCTGGAAACAGCATGCTAGGCAGTGCATGACCCACCTTCACACTCCCATGCACATACTGCAGCATATCAACTTCATGTGTCCCCCACCCTGCACTCTCACTCACACTTACTCACCACGACATTAGGCGCACCAAAGAACCTTGGATACTGGTTGAGCACCTCGTCCACCAGGAGCTCCAGTTCCTCGGTGGTGAAGGGAGTGGCACGGATCTTCTCAGTCCTCGCCATCACTCTGGGCAGGAGACAGCAGCAGCAGCTGTTGGTGGTGAGGGGTCTCAGGCAGCAGTCCCTGGAGGCAGCAGCAGGTGAGGGGTCTCAGGCAGCAGTCCCTGGAGGCAGCAGCAGGTGAGGGGTCTCAGGCAGCAGTCCCTGGAGGCAGCAGCAGGTGAGGGGTCTCAGGCAGCAGTCCCTGGAGGCAGCAGCAGGTGAGGGGTGTCAGGCAGCAGTCCCTGGAGGCAGCAGCAGGTGAGGGGTCTCAGGCAGCAGGCTCAGTGAGCTGTGGCAATGTGTGGCTCTCTCACACACATATATAGCCCCCAGGGCTCGTTTATGTTGTTCTGAGCTGCTGCAATTGGTGTTCCAGGTCTGCCTCATTCAAAACATCCAATGACCGGCCCCGCGGTGGCGGAGCACGCCTACCGCGATTTTTAAAGTTGCATCAGGCAACCGCGATTGCGCTTCCCATTGGCTGGATGGGCATGCTCCATGGTGGTGACACACCGCAGGGGACAGGCATGCGGTACCGCGGTGGTGCATCTTACAAGTGCAGCCAATGACCGGCCCCGCGGTGGCGGAGTACGCCTACCGCGATTTTCAAAGTTGCATCAGGCAACCGCGATTGCGCTTCCCATTGGCTGGATGGGCATGCTCCATGGCGGTGACACACCGCTGGTGCCAGGCGGTAGTTCCCGCTATTCCTGAGCCATGCATTGCCATGAGTGACCGGGATCTGGGTGGCGGTGCATGCCATCCGCCATTAGCCATGTGTATATGCCTAGCAATCCTGCCATGGTGTCTTGGACCATGGCGGTGACACACCGCTGGTGCCAGGCGGTAGTTCCCGCTATTCCTGAGCCATGCATTGCCATGAGTGACCGGGATCTGGGTGGCGGAGCATGCCATCCGCCATTAGCCATGTGTATATGCCTAGCAATCCTGCCATGGTGTCTCGGACCATGGCGGTGACACGCCGCTGGTGCCAGGCGGTAGCTACGGCAAGGGTGCAGCATGACATTGTTGACTATGGGCATGAAAGTGTTCTTAGAGCACGTTTAATGCAGCAATGGACACATCGTGTAGTGTCAATGTCATGGGTCATATCTGTACTTCGAACAGTGGTCACTTTCAATTAGACATGGAAATTGATTTAATTAAAATGAGCTATAGTTCGTAATGAGAGCCTAAACTTCATATCTAACACCAAATTCAACACTGAAAGGACTAATGGGGCACATTACTCCTACACAATTTCATATCTGACCCAAACATTTTGCCCAAAGTTCATGTCTCTCACACCATTTCCACCCAAATTTCGTATCTGAGCCAAATTTTTACACACATATTCATATCTCACACAATATGTCGCTACACAGTACATGATTGTACAAAGATTTCAGCATTGTCTCCATTACTCACCACATATGTCACACTGTTGTCTGTTTGGTATCACCTATTTCAGCATTCATGTAAGGTTATTGTTCGCTGTAGCAAAACCAAGAGTATATGTCCACATGGACATGTGTGTGCTATACACACTGAAGGTTGTAACATACATCACCGGCACACTTTGAAATATGTTCCTCCTTAATCATTTGACCTGTCTGTATGCATTTGGGTATGTTTTGTCACCATATATGCAAAATGTCATCAGCGTTACTTGTGTCATTGTGTAGGATATGTGCTCATGTTGGTCGGCCGGTCATATGTGAATTTGTCACATGTATTTTCCACAGCTGTGAGTATGTTGATAGTGGATTTGATGTGTGTGGTGTGTTACGTTGGTACTCACCAAGGACAGGTGCATTGACCTTGTCCACATGAAGATTGTTGGCTTGGTGAGGGACTGTAGCCAAATGTGGTCCTGGTGCTCACTGACTGGTAAGTTTGACATGGCATCTGTGACCAGTAGAAGGTGACCCACAATTGGCCTGGACAGTTCAGCATTGCGTGTGCTTTCATGTGCAGTAAGTGTGTGCAGTTTTGGCAGGGTGCACAATTAGGACACGTGTGCAGTGATATTAAACTGACACGTGTGGATAAGCCTGCTATGGTGTGGTAGCCTTTCGGGGGCACAAGCTGGTCCTGCGCTGTGTGGGTGAACTGATGGTGCTGTTGACTCAAGCTAATGATGGGATCCAAGACAGGTGAGATATACCTTGATAGGGCTGGCTGTGGCACCCATCTAACTCAGACTTTTGTTGTTCTAATGGTACCAGAGGCCAACAAGTGATGCACAGCCAGCATCTTTGTCTGCAGAGGAATGTTGAGAGTCCGCTTTGTTGTTCCTGACAGGCTGTGTGGTATGTGGCTCAGGATGCTTTTGATCGTAGTCCTTTGGTACCTGTGTCGTGCGATGACATCCCCTGTTGTTATCTGCATGAGGCTGTTGTGTCTTCAGTATTTACTCAGTATGTTCATGCGCTGACTTTTAGGTGTAGTGGTGTGGCTTTGTCCGGGTGGTGGTGTAGGTTGTTTCTGTGTCATTGTTGTGTGTCCAAGCAGCTGGAGTATTAGCTCCATGGCAAATGTAGTACTTTAGTTGTGTGTCTGGGCAGTGCTAGCTTCATATTGCATGTCATAGTGCTATTTTAGTGCAGATTGACGTTTGTCTACAGTCCTTTTGGATCACGTACCTTATCCACTTTTTGTGTGCCACATTGACAATCTGTGTGCTTGCTGATGATATTGTGCAGTTGTGTTGTTGTGTCTTGATTCACGTCAATACTGCATATGCATATGCTGTTTATTATTAGTCATTGACTGACTTTGAATTGTGTGTAACAGCATGTATGGCGTGTCTACTGATGACAGTGGATATTGGCACAGGCTTGTGAATATGTCTGTGAGTGTCTCTAGACTTGTGTGGATTAGCATTGGCTCACATTCCATGCTGAGTCCTTCAGAACTGGACAAATTGTGTAGTTCATGTGTCCCCTGTCATGATTGCACAAGAATGTGTGGCACGTACAGCAGACATTTGGAAGCCAGCAGTGTTTCTGTTTCACACATGTCCTGTATCATTTACTGTCCGGGCTGTTTGCACCAGATTCTGAAATGTGACTATTACCATTCACAGACACAGTTTGCATGTTTGTTGTTCTCACAGTGGTAATACTGAAGAAGTGTAGTACAATGTATTCTCTATGTGTCACGACTATTGACTTGCACTGTATGGTGCATTGTGATGCCAGTCAATGTTTGCGCTGTGTGAATCAGAAGCTACGGAGTTGTGCACATCTCATGGTCTGTTGCAATGACGTGTCCCCTTTCATCTCACCTAGGAGGCGACCTAATGTGTATCGTCCTGTCACCCTGCTGGCTAACATTGAGGATGATGATGTGATACGCAGATTCCGTCTGGACCGCACGAACATCCAAGACCTTTGTGCCATGTTGGATCCTCACCTGCGGGCTGGCAGGACATACCCAACAGCATTGACAACCGAAACAAAGGTGATGGCGGCACTGCTTTTCCTGGCTAGTGGGTCATTCCAGGAGACAGTGGGCATTGCAGGGGGATGTCTCAGCCCACCTTCAGCATGGTGCTAAGGGATTTCCTGTTGGCCATGATGCGATACAAGGACCAATACATCAGTTTTCCAGGGCGGGCGGGTTTGGTGGATGTAAAGGCGGATTTTTATGCCCTTGGCCACATCCCAAATGTTGTAGGTGCTATTGACTGCACACATGTTGGCCTGGTTCCACCACAGGCACGGGAACACATCTATCGGAATCATAAACATTCCCATTCCATCAATGTGCAGGTGGTGTGCCAGGCCGATATGATCATATTGCATGTATGTGCCAAGTTTCCGGGCTCTGCACATGATTCATACATCCTGCACAACAGCATTGTGCCCCAGCTGATGGCCAATCTACTTCCGGAGTGGGCATGGATTGTGGGTGAGTAGGCAGAGTCAAGTTGTGTGCTGTGTGTGCCATGCTGTCCTCTGCCACAGTTGTTTTACTGAATCGTTATGTTTATTTCACACCTAGGTGACTCTGCATATCCCAACAGACCGTGGTTGCTGAGCCCACTACGCAATCCTAGGACACCGTCTGACGTCCGCTACAACAATGCCCATGGTAGAACACATCGGGTGGTGGAGCGAACCTTTGGTCTCCTAAAATCGAGATTCCACTGCCTGGACCGGACGGGAGGGGCACTCATGTACTCACCCAAAAAGGTGTGTCAGATAGTGGTATCATGCTGCATGCTGCACAACTTGGCCTTACGGAAAGGAATACCCATGATCCTGGACGATGATGACCAACCAGGGCCCCCCCTGCGATCCCACAAATGTCCAGTGATGAGGATAGTGGTGAGGAGGAAGGTGTCGACCAGCGTCAGCAGCTCATCAGCCGCTACTTCACTTGAAGGTGGGTGACGATGTACAACTGGTCCATTGTCTGTTGATGTAGTTGTTTGGGTGGAGGTCTATGTGATCTTTGTGAGTGCATCCTGTTGTTGACTCAGTGCTGGCTGCCTATGTGTTGGATACAGGGTATGTAGGAACTGCTACAGGATGTCTCTGTTGGTACTGTTGCACATTGTTATGTGTACATATTGTTGTACAGTGAGGACATGTGTTGTGTGATGGCTGTGATGCCACCACCTGACTAGTGACTTTTGTTCTGTTGTCTTTTGCTAGGTCCCTTCTGCCTCCCCTTGCCTACAGAGGATCCATGCTCCTGTGACATTGTAACCATGGTAAACATTGCACATACTGTGATAAACATGGAGCAGACTCAACCACCTTTTTGCGTTTTTGTAGTTTATTTGCAATGGGTATCTGTGAGAGGGAAGTGGATATTTACATAAGTGTGAATGGTGAATCAATGAGTTGGCAGTCATGGTAGATGAGACAATCGGGTAGGCACCACATTGCTGTGGTGACACAGTCCAACAGACGGATGCTATTAGCATGGCAGTGTGGGTGAGGACAGTGTACAGAGTCAATGGTTGGGTGAAGAGTGTTGATATCATGGCTGGCTCTTTGACTGGCGTTTGGCCAGTGCTTTGCCACGGATGAGTCCCAAGTTCTTCTTTGGACGGCCCCTTCTTCTCTTGGCAGGGGGGGCATCGTTTACTGGGCCAGTGGGGTCTGAGGAGTCACCCCTCTCCGTGCCCGCAGGGGTGGATGATGAACTGTCATCCTGTGTGGCAACGGGGGAGGTGGAGGTGTGGTCTGTGGCACTGGCCTGTCCCTCTGTACTGCCACTAACTGGCCCATGAGGTCCACGGTTTGTCTCATACGGTTGTCCATGGACCTCAGCAGACATTGGAGCTCCAGGGCATCTTCGTGGGCCTGGCCCATTTGTGCCTGTGTGCGTTCATAGGTACCCACAACTCTGGTGATGTTAGCCAGGGCTTCGGTCACAGTGTCCAGTGTTATTGGAGTCACACTTGTCCTCCCACCTGCCCTGCTATCACTGACCTGTTGCCTCACCACTCTAGCCACACGCGTGCCCTCCACAGTTGTTGGTGTGGGCTGGGCATCCTCTGTGGCTGGGCGAATGTTGCAGGCAAAGGTGGTAGTGGTGGTGGTGGTGGCACAGGTCGTTCCAGCAGGGGTCAGCGTTGTTGTTGCTGATGGTGGGGGGGCTGTGGGGGCATGTGACCGGTTGCGCCCTGGCACACCAGATGGGCCGGCTTGGAGCTCCTCATCCAAAGAATCCAGGGACTCCGCATCCGAGTGTCCATGTTCCGGGGGAGGAGACTGGCTCTGCAAGTTGAGGTTGTTGTCCTCTGCAGTCAGTTGTTGGTCACCTGTGGAACAGAGGGTACATGGTCATTGACTTACAGCCATATGGCTTGCTGTGTTTGATGTCTCTTATTTACATGTTATGCAACACACAGTTACGTATTTCATGAGTTGAATGTCTGCACAGTGTTGTTTGTCATGACATGATGTGGAGGTACATACATCTTGTTCCATGGTGTGACAAGTCATTGGATGCCATGCCCAACTTGACACTCTTTGTATGGAAATGATGAGTTGTCATCTGACAACTGGCTGCCATGCAACTTGATGTGATGCATCGAGGATGATTACTCTTCCCGACAGATGTTACATATGCACATGTACTAGACATTGTCACATTGTTATCTCATGCATACCTTTGTAATGTTCTGTGCTTGTATTTATTTGCTCGACAGACCATGCCTTTTTATTGTTACTATGGTCCTTCATGCTCAGCACCCATGGAATTTGCACATAGCATTCTGTGCAGGGCATATTTGGTCCCTGATTTGCTTACACATGGGTTTAGTTGAGTCACAGTTCTGTTTCTGTCACAGTTACATACGCATCGCTGTCTGCATTCTATCAAATGGTATGTAATTGGGGTGTATTTTGTTGTGATGTGTGGCATTGTGTTGGCATTAGCTCAATGCTTTTGTTGAGGAATGGTGGGGTGCATGCACTGGCTGCTTACCTGTACAGTTGGCATATTTTGGGTGGAGTTTCTACCACATGCTTCTGGGTGGGAGGGTGTGCTCCTTCCTGCTGAGGGATGGGGCAGTGTGTGCCTGGTGGGAGTTGTAGTGCTGGCCTCCCTATTCCAAAGACTCCTCTCTGTTAAGATGGCTACCTACCTGTTAGGTGAGGGTGTAGCACACAATGACTGCCACATGGTTGTGGGTGGGGGAGTAGTCCATCCTGCTCAGCTGTGGGACAGGGGGCCTGGTGGGAGTTGCGGGGCAGGCCTCCCACACCCAAACACTCCTCCCTGTAAAGATGGCTACCTACCTGTTAGGTGAGGGTATAACACACAATGACTGCCACATGGTTGTGGGTGGGGGGAGTAGTCCATCCTGCTCAGCTGTGGGACAAGGGGGCCTGGTGGGAGTTGTAGTGCTGGCCTCCCTATTCCAAACACTCCTCCCTGTAAAGATGGCTACCTACCTGTTAGGTGAGGGTGTAGCACACAATGACTGCCACATTGTTGTGGGTGGGGGGAGTAGTCCATCCTGCTCAGCTGTGGGACAGGGGGCCTTGTGGGAGTTGTAGTGCTGGCCTCCCTATTCCAAACACTCCTCCCTGTAAAGATGGCTACCTACCTGTTAGGTGAGGGTGTAGCACACAATGACTGCCACATGGTTGTGGGTGGGGGGAGTAGTCCATCCTGCTCAGCTGTGGGACAAAGGGGCCTGGTGGGAGTTATAGTGCAGGCCTCCCTATTCCAAAGACACCTCCCTGGAAAGATGGCTACTTACCTGTTAGGTGAGGGTGAAGAACACAATAGCTGAGACATGCTTCTGGGTGGGAGGGAGTGCTCCATCCTGCTCAGCTGTGGGACAAGGGGGCCTGGTGGGAGTTGCAGGGCAGGCCTCCCACACCCAAACAGCCCTCCCTGTAAAGATGGCTACCTACCTGATAGGTGAGGGTGAAGAACACAATGGCTGCCACATGGTTGTGGGTGTGGGGACTAGTCCATCCTGCTCAGCTGTGTGACAAGGGGGCCTGGTGGGAGTTGTAGTGCTGGCTCCCTATTCTAAAGACACCTGTCTGGAAAGATGGCTACCTACCTGTTAGTTGAGGGTAAAGAACACAATGGCTGCCACATGGTTCGAGGGGGGAGTAGTCCATCCTGCTCAGCTGTGGGACAAGGGGGCCTGGTGGGAGTTGTGGGGCAGGCCTCCCACACCCAAACAGCCCTCCCTGTAAAGATGGCTATCTACCTGTTGGGTGAGGGTGAAGAACACAATGGCTGCCACATGGTTGTGGGTGTGGGGAGTAGTCCATCCTGCTCAGCTGTGTGACAAGGGGGCCTGGTGGGAGTTGTAGTGCTGGCCTCCCTGTTCCAAACACTCCTCCCTGTAAAGATGGCTACCTACCTGTTAGGTGAGGGTGTAGCACACAATGACTGCCACATGGTTGTGGGTGGGGGAATAGTCCATCCTGCTCAGCTGTGGGACGGGGGCCTGGTGGGAGTTGTAGTGCAGGCCTCCTATTCCAAAGACACCTCCCTGGAAAGATGGCTACCTACCTGTTAGGTGAGGGTGAAGAACACAATAGCTGAGACATGCTTCTGGGTGGGAGGGAGTGCTCCATCCTGCTCAGCTATGGGACAAGGGGGCCTGGTGGGAGTTGCGGGGCAGGCCTCCCACACCCAAACAGCCCTCCCTGTAAAGATGGCTACCTACCTGTTAGGTGAGGGTGTAGCACACAATGACTGCCACATAGTTGTGAGTGGGGGGAGTAGGCCATCCTGCTCAGCTGTGGGACAGGGGGCCTGGTGGGAGTTGTAGTACAGGCCTCCCTATTCTAAAGACACCTGCCTGGAAAGATGGCTACCTACCTGTTAGTTGAGGGTAAAGAACACAATGGCTGCCACATAGTTCGGGGGGAGTAGTCCATCCTGCTCAGCTGTGGGACAAGGGGGCCTGGTGGGAGTTGTAGTGCAGGCCTCCCTATTCCAAAGACACCTCCCTGGAAAGATGGCTACCTACCTGTTAGGTGAGGGTGAAGAACACAATAGCTGAGACATGCTTCTGGGTGGGAGGGAGTGCTCCATCCTGCTGAGGGATGGGGCAGGGTGTGCCTGGTGGGAGTTGTAGTGCTGTTTGACTGGACACACACAACACAGTAGATGTGGTCTACCTTTGTGATGTTTGAGGTGGGGTGGATGTAAAATCAGTGTGACCTGTGTGTGTTTTTGGGGTGCAGATGTGTGTACTTGTGCCTCAGGGATGTATCTTTGTAGTTGTGCAAGACAGTACATGGCAGTTTCATGGTATACATTAGTTGGTACTTACCAGCCTCCACTCCCCGGGTATTCCTTCAAGACTCTCTGGATGCAGTATGGCAAGCACCTTCTCCTCCCACGCAGTGAACGGTTTTGGTGGGATGGGAGGGCCTCCACCAGTTGCATCAGCCAGCTCACGGTTCTGGGCCCTCCTCTTCTTGACAACACTCTTCAGGTCATGCCACCGCCTCATGATTTCAATCTTGCTGCAGGGCACATTCCCTACTGCATTGACCTTGCCCACTATCCTTGCCCACATGTTTGTTCTTGTGGCTAATGGGGTCTGTTGGACCATGCTGCCAAAGAGTTGTGGTTCTACTCTGATTATCTCATCTACCATTACTGTCAACTCAGTGTCAGTGAATTTTGGCATTTTCTGTGGTGCCATGGTGTGTCCTGTGCTGATGTTTTGGGGTGCAGTTGTGAGGGTGGTGTAGGTAGTGTGTGTGTGTGTTGTTGTGCTGATGAGATGTGTGGTGTTTTGCCTATCCAATGTGCTGCAGGGTTTGGTTCCTTCAGGGCTGGAGTAGTGCAAAGGATTGTGGCCAGGGAAGGGGCTGGTTTTATACTCAGCTATGCGGGTGTGTCAAGATGGTGTCATGCAGTCAGGTGTGCTATGTGGGTTGTCCTGTGATTTGTATATTTGAATTTGCCATGGGGGTGTGTCATTGGGATGTTTCAGGTTATTTTGGGGGCAGGGCTAGTTGCCTGTGTGCATTTGCTGGCCTTTTTTTTTTTTTTTATTTGGCCGCCATTTTTTTTGTGGAGCATCCGCAGCGATGGCTGTGCTGCAGGGCTTCCGCCGTATCTCACATTCATTAATGTTGGCAACCGCGGCGGATGGAAACAGTGGAACATACCGCTGTGACATCGGGGATATCATAATATCATTGGCGGTCACTCCGCGTGTCTGGTGGCGGGTTGATGTGTTTCCGTTATGTTACCGACCGTTGCGGTTGAATTTTCACTTTCTCTGCCCTCTACGGGCGGTTTTTCGATGCCTCCTACCGCCGCGGACGGAATATTTTGGCGGTTGATCCTAATAGGGTCGGCGTCGTTTCCGCGATACCTGCGGACGGTGATTTTCCGCAACCATGGCGGTCGGATTTTTTTCCGTCCGCCATCGTAATGACCCTCTATGTTGGCAACTTCTCCTTCGCCTGCTCCGGATGATGCTGAAATGACAGATACAATAGTTTTATTGAATCTGTGTAAACAGAACTGATCATGACCTTTGATCACAAAACTTTTAAAAAGTTTTCATATTTCACCTGTCAAGGCACTCAAATTTTGCTGCCACATTAGCATAATGCATGTATGCAACATTTTCAGAAAACAGTTGGTCACAGTTATGCCATTCCTCATGATAGCTCCTATATCATGTATGACCTTGTCTCTTAACCATTACTATGTCTCTCCGGGAACTGTTTCACACCTCTGAATGATTAGCCGTTGTAGTTTAGAATAGTGAACTGATGTCACCAAAAGGATATCAACCAAAAATACCTTTGTACAGTGTGTTGACAAGGCTCTAAAATGTGCATACTTTTCATTCTCAATATGTAAAATATAAATAAATGTGTGTCTACAAATACTGGATGCTGTACCAATATTAGCATAAACTGAAAGCAGGTTACCTTTCTTTAACCATTTCACAATGGTAACACTTACTTAAAGTCACTAAAGTATATGTCCAATGCCAAAAATTATAAATGAATTCTGTAATAAAGTAGCTTAACAATATATCAATCAATCAATATGGTCTTATGAAGTGCTATTTATCACCTGTGAGGGTCTCAAGGCGCTGGGTAGGGGGGATGTGCTGCCGCTATGGGCTATATGTTGAATAGCCACATTTCAGATTTTTTTCCTGAATTCCTGAAGGGTTAGAGCTGTTCAGGTTTGAAGGAAGAGGACATTTCAGTATTTTGTGACCACGTGGGAGAAAGCTTGGCCGCCGCTCCTGTTTACTCGGTGGTTGGGGTATGCTGGGCCTGTGTTGTGGAGGGCTTTGTAGGTGTGGGTGAGGAGTTTGAACTGGTATCGTTTGTATACTATGTAGATACCTATGTTGTTGAAGACAGTCAAAAACAAATATCTGGGTGGATTGACAAATGACCTCTACAGCATAACTAAATACATCGTACTTGAAACATTTCTAATACTCTTCAGTACAGAGCAAAAACATTTTCACACTTGACTCCTACATATCTCTAGTTATTTGAGGTTTGTTGTATCTTTGTGAACACTAAATTTGCTTGCTTTCATTGTAGTCAAAAAGTTGTAGAACATCACAGTAATCATTACATGCAATGATTCAGATATAATAATTACTTCAAAGATTCAGATGTAAATCACAATATGTAACATATTACAACTTTGTGCATTTCAGTATTTGCCTAATGAGTCATGTGTTTGGCCTGATTCTGAGTTTTCCTGATGGGATCCTCTTACATATATGTGATGGAACATTCCATCTTCCAAAATCCCTTAAAGCTTCCCATTTTTCTCTATCATTGATTTTTCATCTGGACATGACATAGGACATTGAGAAATAGTTTTGAGTATGTGTTACTCTGTCTCTAGTGTATAGACATTCCTGTCTGTGTTTCATCAAAAATTGTATGCCTATCACAATTATTTGTCCAAAAACAGACACTTTTGTGAAGGAGTAAGACATCATGCCAATCTGTCACTTTTACCATGTATGGAACAGTATTTATGATGCTAAACACAATTTGGATATGTTTTGATTCCAAAATTTACCCATCAATTCTGATGACACTAGTCATTTTGGATCACATGCTCACTCTTCTTTTTATAGAATCCCAACCTACGAATGTGATGTCTGGTACATCCACTGTATCATACATGCCTAGAATGCTATGTCACACGTAACAGGGCTAGCATTACATTATCCACAACAGCGAAGGAGCATCACACTTAATACAATAAAGTCTATTGGCCTGTTTGGTACAACTATCCCTCATGACACCAAAAACCTGATATATATGTGGAGTTTAGGCAGCCATGTGTATGCTCATAACAGTCCTTTGGTTGTGAACAAGAATCAGGTGGGATCCTTTCCAAAAAATGTATACACTAAGCACATCGTCATACACATTGTGCAAAACTTACACCTTCAAGAACTCTTCTTGTGCATTGGACTTGGGTCACCCTTAATGCTGATGGGAAAAATCCTGGTTGTAACAAAAAATTAGTAATGTACCATGTGAAACTCTGATAAGAACTTACCCAGTTGTTACTGTTGTTGGGCCCTCAACTGCCTTTCAAGCTCCGGATAGGCCACCGCAGGAATGTGGGCCATTAGGGGGGTCAGGGTGCTGCGCACGCGCTTGCCACATGAGAGGACTGCCCGAGCTGGACTTCCGCTGACTTTCTGGTCCAGCGGCGTAGGTCCTCCTGCCTCTTACGGCAATGGATGCTGCGCTGCTTATAGACTTCCAGGGTCCGCCCCTTACTGGCGATGGCCTTCTAAATGTCCTGCTTCTGATGGGCATTGACATGTATGGATACAAGAAATGAAAGATAAAACAATTGTTTTCTGACTTTTTGTTTGCATTGATGTAACATTTGTCTACATCTATCACTAGCATGACTCATAAGTTAGCATACAACATGTGCCTTTTAACATGCTGACCAAAACCGATATCTTAATACACACTTTTGTGGCGACTACCCTCATCTCATGTCATGTTCTAAACTGACAAATCCAGGCCTTTGACATCATCTAGCCCAGGAGGCTCCTACATATTCTGTGATGTGACCTACTTCTGATCAGTGCAAAAGATCGTGAACTACTGAAGGGTAAACATAAATTCTTATGGCACAGTGAAAAGTGGCCACTGTGAGTAAGGGGCTTGCAGTTTGGACATGACACACTTTAAAATGGGAGTAAAATTAAATTAAGTGTTAGCTCAAGAAGTTAGGTAACTCTCCCTTTCAATTGTCATCCATTTAAAAGCATTCAGGGGCATAGTTTTAGCATACCTCAACATTTTATGATATATGTACCTCAGTGCTTCAGTTGTTTGTTCCTGTGACTCAGCCCCAGCCTGGCCCATTATTCTGACAGAGCATTGCTCGTTGTTAGGCCTAGTTATCTGCTGCCTGATGATCATGATGTCACAGCAACACAGCCTTCCCTTAACTTTCACTTGTAAAAATGACCTTGTTCTCATCTATTAAATGACCTCAAGGCTGTGTGCTACTCTGGAGGGGCCTGGGAGGTAATGGTAGCTCCCATACTACTGTTTGAAGGGCCCTGATCTAGACTGAGTGATTTGTGAGACGATACACACAGCTAACATAATTTTCATTTGGTTTGTACAGAAAATATTTTTATGTACAGTTGTAAAGAGTATATAATGTGTTTTCTAATTTCCATGATGTGAGTTTTCAACGTAGTACATGTAATTCAAATATGTACACAGATATATCTCTACATACCCGCCAATCAGAATCTTGGGTTTTAAACACACAACACATACCAATGTTGTTGCTTTTCAACATTGTAAAGGGCTTAGAAATCCCCAACATCATTGTCCTTTGTAAGGAACAAAATATAGGACACCACATCACTAGCTACACGTCACTCATGAACTCAAAGTGACATTGTAGCCTGTGTTCATGGAAAAAATACAGTTAGCCAGATTTCCATATACATTTCAGACATGTACCTGTTTCTCTGATGTGCCATAGAGCTGGAGGACCGCCTATTCCAGCAACTCCAGCTCCTCTGGCGAGAAGGCAAGGGCCCTCTCACATGCTCGACCTGGCATTGTTGCTCCCAGAGGTGACAAACAGCAGCAAAAGAAGAGGAGGTCTTGATGGCAGCGGTGTTAGGAGGCAAGTGAGCATTTTTTCCAACCTTGTAAGTATGTGATCGTCAGCATAGACGGACACAGCCATTGACCATCATACATTACTTTCACCAACGTTAGCCTATGGCTGTGTCTGCTGTGGAATTTACCTCTCACTAAGCGGGCAACTTCCGCTGCGCCCGTCTGATTCCAAATATCCTATCAGCAAGATCAGGCATCCGCCATTTTAAAAGTTCAAAATATTGTGTTTGTGATTGTTAAGTATGTCACCATCACTCCAAATGGGGGCTAGTTTGTTTACATATTCAATCTTCAATGGACACTTAGGGGTCGATTCCGATCCCGGTCGGAGGCGCACCTAATACCATTCGGCTGGGAAAAAGCCAGGCGAATGCCTGTTTCCCGACCGATTCGCACATACGTCCGAACGAGCAAGTACGATGCGCACAACTGCCCAAATCCCGACCCAGTCGTACTCACCCAATACAGGTCCAGTTCTCCGACCGATGTGGATCCGGAAACGCAGAATCGAGTCGCACGGAAGCCAAAATGCAGCCCCGTCCGGCCGGACAAGTACGATGCGCTTTCCGTACGCGCCGAACCCGTCGCTACGCACGGCACGTCAAAGCATCCGGGAGAGGCGCACATAAGCTCCGATTCACGCCACCAGACGATCCACGGCTACGAGACGAACACGCCAGCGACGAGGACGAGGCGAAGCAAAGAGAAAGACGAACGAGACGAACCAACCATGAATCCCATCGTGCCGATCCTACCAATATTCTACATCTATTACCGGAACAGGCACGGATGCGTACGGCGCAGAAGGTAAGTCAGACACCAACCACAAAAACACACTACACGTACCCGACATATCACACACACACAGAGGGATGCAGAAATTATTTACACCAGCAACAGCAGCACCACAGGGGCGGGATGGTCATCACCAATGCCACATATACACATAGGGGCCTGGATGCCAACAACTAACACCACCCCTACCCAGGGGGTGCTAGATGCCTGTCACAACTACCACCTCTACCCATGGGGGGCTGGATGCCTGTCACTACTAGCACCTCTACCCATGGGGGGCTGGATGCCCACCACCACTACCACCCCTACTCAGGGGGTGCCAGATGCCTACCACTACTACCACCTCTACCCATGGGGGGCAGGATGCCTGTCACTACTACCACCTCTACCCATGGGGGGCAGGATGCCTGTCACTACTACCACCTCTACCCATGGGGGGCTGGATGCATGTCACTACGAGCACCTCTACCCATGGGGGGCTGGATGCCCACCACCACTACCACCCCTACTCAGGGGGTGCCAGATGCCTATCACTACTACCACCTCTACCCATGGGGGGCAGGATGCCTGTCACTACTACCACCTCTACCCATGGGGGGCTGGATGCCTGTCACTACTACCACCTCTACCCATGGGGGGCTGGATGCCTACCACTACTACCACCCCTACTCAGGGGGTGCCAGATGCCTACCACTACTACCACCTCTACCCATGGGGGGCTGGATGCCTACCACTACTACCACCTCTACCCATGGGGGGCTGGATGCCTGTCACTACTACCACCTCTACCCATGGGGGGCTGGATGCCTACCACTACTACCACCTCTACCCATGGGGGGCTGGATGCCTACCACTACTACCACCTCTACCCATGGGGGGCTGGATGCCTACCACCACCCCTACTCAGGGGGTACCAGATGCCTACCACTACTACCACCTCTACCCATGGGTGCCAGATGCCTACCACTACTACCACCTCTACCCATGGGGGGCTGGATGCCTACCACTACTACCACCTCTACCCATGGGGGGCAGGATGCCTACCACCAACAACACCCCCACTCACAGGATGG
This sequence comes from Calotriton arnoldi, assembly GCA_963921515.1. Lineage (NCBI taxonomy): Eukaryota > Metazoa > Chordata > Amphibia > Caudata > Salamandridae > Calotriton > Calotriton arnoldi. Next base: position 806,427 of record CAWUFW010005915.1, on the reverse strand, counting down.
CTAATGCATGACACAACAAGCACACACCAACATAAGGAATGCAACAAAAAGACATCCCCCCCAACACCATGACAAGCGTGTGTAGACTGTGTCAAATGCCTACAACACTGAACATGACTTTGAACATACAATGTGACCCCCTATCACATGTGTCACACATAAATGTGTGTGGTCCCCACAATGCAAGCAGACCATGACCACTGTGGCAATGGGGTCCAATCCCCATCATCACAGTGACCAAAAGGTAAGTGTGGGGTCCATAGCTGAAGCACATTTTGAACATTGTAGCAATGGGGTCCAACCCCCATCATCACAGTGACCAAAAGGTAAGTGTGGGGTCCATAGCTGAAGCACATTTTGCACATTGTGGCAATGGGGTCTAAACCCCCATCATCACAGTGACCAAAAGGTAAGTGTGGGGTCCATAGCTGAAGCACATTTTGAACATTGTGGCAATGGGGTCCAACCCCCATCATCACAGTGACCAAAATGTAAGTGTTGACATTGAAAAAGCTGCAACTGCCAAACTGCATGGATGATTCCTGGTCACAGAACAACAAACACATCAGTGGCAAAGTAGTGCTTGTGTCCCATAGCAACATAGATTGTGTGAGGCAAACAGTGCAGTGCAAATAAGACATACCTTTGGCCATGTGCAGACAAACAAACATCACCCATGGGGGCTGACACTGTCAACATCCATCAATGACACAATGACAGACCCACATATTTGCACCAATGGGCACACAAATGTAGATACCCTGTGGAGACTGTAGATGTGAGGTGAACAAATAACATACCATGGCAGCAATGGGACACACAAACAATGATCATTGTGCTGACTGATGACCTAGGAGTCCCAGGGACAGCAGGTGAAACCCACCAAACAACATACAGCCAATAGCACACTAAAGATATGCCAATGCAGTGGTGCAGATGCACAAACAGGCAGACACACACTGCACATCAAACACAACAGGTGAGGGGGGGTGCCAGTGTCTCCAGGCAACCACACAACACATGATGAGGCCTGAATACCAATTACACAGATGCACATACAGTGCCACACAAAAGTAACTCATGGATCCAAATCCCCTATGTGGGCAATCAGGCATTGTTAGATGAGAGGGAGCACAAATTACACATGTCACACAAGCTTGTAGGAACAGCAACTAACACAGCAAGAGACAGACCCACCACAGCACTACCCCCAGGGACCCCATATTGTGCTGACACTAGCCTGCATGATAATCCCACTGTGATGACAATGTTAGATGTCGTTCACACTGTGAACCCCAGCCATGTGTCCTGAGCAACTAACTACCATCACACCTACACAAGCTCCAATCAATCAGCACGGCCTGCCAGCCAAGGCCAATATGGAGGTAGGGGTCTGGCCGTGCAACAACTCACTTTTGCACACACTCAACACCACACACCCTGATCTCCACCAATGTGCAGCAGTGAAGCTCACATGGACTGGTGACATTGCACATGTACCCATGACAATACCAGGGGTGGTGGTCGGAACCAAGGTGCAGAAACCCATCACACATGGCCAGTCAACAAGACTTGTCAATGTCTGACACACAGCACAGTATGCTGTACATGGGCATGATGTGAAATCCACCACAATCAATGGGATCCTGGCCAAAGTCACACACCAATGAAGAAGCCAAGGTGAGACAGGAAGAACACACGTACACAACTACCAACATTGCAGCTCTGACTCTGAGGAGTGGCAGCAGTCACACACACAACGTGTCACAATCACTGTAAGCTAACACAAACTGTAAATCACATTACTCGTGTAAACAACAAGTGCCAAGGGGAATCCTGAATGTGTCCCATCTGCGTTTGCCCACATCCCCAGCACTGACAACAAAGACAACCTGGGATGACAACCTCATGAACATTAGTTTGCCATGCACCCACATCACAGAGAAACCAGGTCCAAGATGCTGGATGAACACAGAACAACTCAGCAAGCATCACAAACAGGAACATCCCTAGGGACACAGCCTGTGTAGGAAAAGGGAAGGGAACACGCACAGACATGCTTACACAACACAGGCCCACGCAATGTCACCAGATTACACACTGCCATGAGGGCACACCACTCCTGTGGAAGGTCCGCTGTGCCAAACCTTGTCTGTGCACGACCCAAACATGTCAGCAGAACACTCCGTCAGTGAGTCAACAACCACAACACACAGAAGGCTCTGCTCACATCAGCCTGGGTACGGGGGTGTCACGTCAGTCATCTGCACACACACCAAACACGTGTCAAGCAAGTTGCACTGTATACACAGATGAGTCCTTCGACATTGATGTGCAAAACTGCATGTCCAGTGGAGCTGGGCACACAGTCAGGGAAATCGGAACATTGAACAGTGGTAAGCCCACCAGATGTGCATCAGTGTAAGACAAAGATGTTCATTTACAAATGCAAAAAGGACATCCCTGTGTCAAATGCTGAACATTACACCCTCAGACTGTAGCAAAGGATGCCATAGATCCAGAATACAACAGGACACATATCCCATGGACCACATGGAGTCCATCACTGCAACACTTCATCGTCCTGATGTGAACACTATTACAACTGCAAATGCAGGATGCTACTCATCCACATCATGTACATCAAAAGAAAACCCAAAAGTAAACAAAAAGAGGCTTTATTCAGCAAATGTCAGGGTAAAAACGGAAGTCCAAAAGAAACTAAGGCCAATGGCCAGTCCAAAATCACAGTACCAACGGGGTGAGAAGTGACAACTGGTCACACATTGCTTGCCTGCACTGGTACGGTTGGGGGACATCACCCTTGGAGGGGCATACAAGGGGCAGGCCAGGCACCGCAGGGACAGGATCAGGGGATGGCAGAGTGAGGCAGTGAAGGGGTGGTGGGTGCAGGAGTGTCACCGGCAACTGCAGTGGAGGTGTCTGACTCAGGGGGGCCGGCACCACCGTGGTACACAAGTCAGTTGGTGTGGGTGCCGCAACCACTGCAGTGGGCTGGACTGATGTAGTGGACTGGGTACCCACTGCAGTGCCCGAGTCAGACGTGGTGGTTGTGGACTCCACTGCAGTGCATGACTCCAAGGGAGTGGAAGGGTGGGCAGATGAGGTGGGCAGGACAGAGGGGGGACCCGGTCCCCACAACAGTGCCACTAACAGGCAGAGCGTCTGGGTTGGGGGTGGAAGAGCAAGTGGCAGGGGGAGGGCCTAAGCAGTCTGGGGATGCGGTATCGGTGTGTGGGGGAACCTGGGGCAGGGTGTGGTGGGGGAACCTGTGCAGTGGTGGCCTGGGGGATGGAGGAGAGAGACTGGGCGCTGGAGCTGCGTGGTGGTGGTGGTGGGGTCTTGCTCTTCCTGCTCCGGGGGACTTCCGAATGGGCTCCTGTGTCTGCCTGCGCCTGGGGGAGGGTGTCCGGGGGCGAGGGGCACTCCTCTCTGTGTGGGTGGACTTCCTCTTCCCCTGGTGTGCTGGGTCAGCAGGAATGGTGGGGAAGAGGCCGAGGTCACACAGGAAGACCTGCTGTGTAGGTGGGGTAGCAGGCGAGGCAAGGGAAGGGGTCTTGGAGGGAGAGGATTTGGAGGACTGCGGAGTGAATGTGGATGCCTGTGTGTGTGTGTGTTCCCCATCCCCTGTGTCTGTGGTATCAGTCCCCTGAGGATGCTTGTGTGCACGTCTTGCCTTACTCTTGGGTGTGTCTGTGCTGCTCGTGTCTGTGTGTTTGGATGACTGTGCAGGTGTGCATGTGCTTTGGACAGGTAGGGAGGCAGGAAGTGTGGATGGGGCAGAGGTGGGAGGGGTGAGGGACTGTTGGAGGAGGGACACTGCTGCCGTCAGGGAGGAGTCCATGGACCTATTGCTCCTCTGTAGGGCAGACATACCCGTCGAGATGCCCTCCATGAACGACACCAGCTGTGTCAACAGAGTGGTGTGTGCATGGAGGACACTCAGCATTGCTGTCTGCCCTACATGGAGCTGCCGAAGGAGGTACACAGACTCCTCACTCAGGGCAGCAGGGGACACAGGGGCAGGGGGTGCGGTGCCTGGCACGAAGGAGACACGCTCCCGAGCACGGGAGCCTCCACGGACCTCAGGAATGGGAGCCGATGGGAGGGCGGTGGTGGTGGTGGCGGGGCCAGACAGACTAGCTGGCCTTTGGTGGCTGCCGAGACCCGCCTCCACAAGGGAGTCATCCTCCGAGCTGCTGTGGTCCCCAGCTGAGGTGGATGGTGCTGAGGACTCCTCGGTGTGGCTCCCCTCGCCCTCCGTGCCACTGGGTCCCTCTGACCACTCGTCCGATGCTGACCCAGTCTGGCTCCGCTGCTCCTCCTGGTCCGTGGAGCTGTCCCCTCCTGTGGCCATGGATGTATCTGCAAACAATTAGGGAAACAGACAAACATCAGTCACCTGCACTGACCGCACACAACCACAGTAAGTACAGCACATTACAGAGCAAGCCCTGGCATCCTTAGTTGAACATTGCCTAAAGTCCTCACACAGATTCGGGGAAGCCAATTGTCAGTCTGATGGTCAACCATGGGACTCACACCCCTCCTGCCCTTGCACCCATCTGTCTGGTGCCTGTCTGATGGTAAGACCCCAGTGTGGACACATGCACCACCTACACAGTTGTTGGACATTGCAGGGAACACGGTGAAGCATGTGAACATGCACACATCACATCTCTTGCCACTGAGTCAGTGCAGGTGTCCGGATAAAGGGATGGCCAGATTCTAATTAGAAATGCATGTGATGCATACCAGCACCAGACACCATGATGCACCCATGTCCGGATAGTCAATGCCACAATGGGGTGCATGTTGCACATGTCACTCCCCTGCAGGATCAGTCCCAGGAAGTTGAATGCCATGACACAGGAATGCGTGCAAAGTCATACATTACTGTCTCAAGTCACATGGCCATGGCAGCCAGACAACAACAGTCTGCACTGTGTCACAATCCGAGGGCATGGGGAATGCAAGTTATGTGACTGACAAGTGCACATGTCCATCCCCCAAAAACCACATCATCTGTACTACTATTTGTCCACGTCATACCAACTGGACATATGGGGGACATGAAACACAACTCTCTGAACATGAGCACCTCACAGTGTGCTGTGAATGAAAATACAGCTGCCTGAAAGTCACAGTCGCAAACACCTGTGTGCACAGTCAAGTGATCAGACACCTATAAGTCACAGAAGTATCGTCTATCATGGTCACATCTCAGATGGCATGCTGAGCCCCAAACGATGAACATACCAGTAGTCCTGACAACGAAGACACAGCACAATGAGACAGAGGCAGACACCTGAGGGTACATTTCACTGATCACAACATGCCAGATGATACACGGGAGTGGGAGTACAGAGTGTATTGTATGCACTGGAGTAGGCATGACTGTCCAGCTCCACCTGTAAGAGGGATGAGTCCTGGACAGTAGGCAGGTGGCTAAGCATGTGTGACACACTGGATACACATACTCCTGAGGCCCAAATATTGTTCCCACCAGCAGCATGGGTGTGTGCCACATTCCCCAGGGACATGTGGTGAGTCAGAGCAGCAAGCGGACCACATATCAAAGTTACACGCAGATCACATGTCAGAACTTAGGCATTGTGTAAGCAATTGACCCACCCATGAATCGCACAACATAGTCACGGGAACAAATGCTGTCCCCCACCTTGAGCAAAGCAAAATTCAATGACACAGTCCCCAAATGATACAATTTCCTGACTATAAGGGCCACACATATGCGTATCAGAGGAGAAGTGGGCATGTAACAAATGAGGGACATGGGTCCTGGACCACATGACTGATGTACTGTGGAAGTTTAACCAGGCCAGAGGAGGGCATATAGCATGGCAGACAAAGTGCACAGTGCAGTCATGGACTCACCCCCTCCTTGCTGCTGTCTGTCCTTCAGCTGCCCATCCAGGTCAGGGAAGACCACCGCCAGGATCCGGAGCATGTGGGGGTCAGGGTCCGGTGTCCGCCCCTCCTGCGAGGAGGCGACAGCTTCAGCTGGACCCTTGCGATCCTCCGGGTCCAGCCACGAAGGTCCTGCCACCTCTTTTGGCAGTTGCGGATCCTGCGCCTGTAGACCCCCACGGATCTTACTTTCCGGGCGATGGTCAGCCAGATGTCCTGCTTCTGGTGGGCATCAACCTGTGAGGATGACAAAGTGAAAAGGCCATTACTACACATGCAACATATACGTGCATCACACAGTTGGATATACATGTCTCAATTACAGGGGCATATGATGTACACAGGCAGTGCAACAATGGCTATGAACAGTTTGCCAGCAGTCACTACATGGTATCATTGCATGGGAAGTAAACCTAGTTGGAATGCACTGTTACTGCACTGTACCAGTTCAGTGCATGTAACTACATACTTTGGGGTGTGACAACTACTCAGTGGGCATGCTAGCCAGTGGTGTGCACAGTGAAGGTCCTGCTAGTCAGACAACATGCACAATTAGTGATGCAGTGGACAGCACACTCACCTGCTCCCCTGGTTTGCCATACAGCTTGCTGTACTGTGGAAGGAGGCTGTCCAGCAGGGCCTGGTTCTCCTCAAGGCTGAAGGCTGGGGCTCTCTCCACAGTACGTGCCATTGCAGGAGCCAGAGGATGCATAAACAGCAGCAGTGTTGGTGGCAGATGTCGTCCTGGAGCATGTAGTGCAGGCAAGTGAGCTCTCAGGGGAACAGCCAGCATTATATGTGTGCTGCAGAGGCAGATACTGTCCCATGTGTCCAAAGTGATAGGTCCAAGTCGTTTGCATCTTCTAAATCTGACCAATCCATGGTATAGCAGCACTAATACACGCCCACAGCATCCTTCAAATCTTCAACTTCATGACACCCATGATTTTGCAACATTGTTGTGGCTGGCCAACTGAATTCACTGCATCAGACTCGTTGGAGCTTCGAAAACGCGTCCGTTGCCATGCCAGGCCCCAGCCAATGTGTGCGCACCGATCGGTCCATTGCTGTCCAACGCGTACCCGGGATACAACGCGTACCCGCTCACATTGAATGCAATGGGCCGGCCGGGCACACCGATCGGTCCATTGCAGTTCAACGCATACCCGGGATACAACGCGTACACGCTCACATTGAATGCAATGGGCCGGCCGGGCACACCGATCTGTCCATTGCAGTTCAACGCGTACCCGGGATACAACGCGTACCAGCTCACATTGAATGCAATGGGCCGGCCGGGCACACCGATCGGTCCATTGCAGTTCAACGCGTACCCGCGATACAACGCGTACCCGCTCACATTGAATGCAATGGGCCGGCCGGGCACACCGATCGGTCCATTGCTGTACAACGCGTCCCTGTACATGTCACTGGCATATGTCACCATGCCAGTCACAGGTGAACATATGCCAGCCACATATACTTCCCAGGGAGTGAGGGGCACACCTACAACACCACAGCCTGTCCACACTGTATCCTAAGGCTTGTAAGGCTGCATTACATGTTCCGTGTATGGGGGTCAACATGTTGTTTTTTGGGTGGCACTTGGGGGCAGCCACTCCCAGGCTGTGCACGTGTTCATGGGGACAGAATCCTTGGTGTGCTGTGCACATGAACACTGTGGTGTGCAACTGTTCATTTCAGGGCATGTGGCATGATCACATTTCACGGTTGTGTATGTGTATGTCATGTCACATACCCCCTGAGTCCCATGTGGGACGGTATGTACGACCCAGGGTGACCCATTGCCACAATTGGGATGGCCCTCCACAGTCTGTGTGCAAGTCTTGTTTACAATGTCTCTGATTCCATGTGCACAATGGGAGACAGTCTCCACATCCACGTTGTTTGTGCATGGACTTTGATGTTGTGCGTGTGTGTGTCACAGACGTCCATGTCTGTCCTGCCGAGGCAACAGGGACCACTACCTGTGGGGGTCATGGTTGTTTAGCTGTGGTGTATTCATGATGCACCATGTCATGCCAGTGTCCATGTGTCAATACAGGGTCCCTGGGAATCTACCTGTCGATGAGCTGTGATGCCTGGGGCACATCTGTCCTCACATGTCACTGTGGTGTGTGTTTGGAATGTGACAGCAGTACATGGGTACTGTGACACAGCCTAATGATATCCCATAGAACAACCTGGGACTTGTTGAGGACACATGTTGAACTGTGATGTTAGATGTTAGCCAGGTAGGTGCCATACATGTCCTTACGGAACGGCACACGCATCATGTACTTGTGTCTCGTAATGATGTATCATGTGATATTGAGTCTGGTCTATGCCACATATGTGGGGTGACTGACAATCTTTCTTTCTTCACCTATGCACTGCAGGGCACCAGCTGTCCATCGGCCATTCCCTGACCTTGCAATGGTGGTTGAACGGGACTGCATCCGACGGTACCGCTTCACCAGGCCACTGATTGAGGAATTGACGGTGCGGTTGGCCCCACATTTGCAACCTGGCCGGACATACCCTACAGCGCTGACCCCCAAGGTGAAGGTGATGGCAGCCCTACACTTCTTTGCCACCGGTACCTTTCAACACACTGTGGCGTCTGCTGGTGGGATGTCACAGACCATGTTCAGCCGTGTGCTCCGCGACGTTTTGGAGGCTATGTTGAGGTACCTGAACCAGTACATCTATTTCCCTAGACTTCAACAACTCACTGACGTGAAGAGTGACTTCTATGCCCTGGGGAGGATGCTGCATGTCATTGGCTCCATTGATGGGACACATGTGGCTTTGGTACCACCACAGGCCCAAGAGCAGGCATACAGGAACCGCAAACACTACCATTCGGTCAATGCACTGGTGGTATGTCTTGCAGATATGAGCATCACACACGTCTGTGCCCGTTTCCCCGGTTCTGCACACGATGCCTACGTGATGAGGAGTAGTCGCATCCCGAGGATGATGTCACAGATGCGGAACCAGCGTGCCTGGCTTGTTGGTGTGTACTGACTTTGTACCATCGTGTGTGTTCTGCAATGTAGTGTTCCACCCTCTTTTCCAACTCAGCTAATGTGCAATTGTCTGTATGTAGGTGACTCCGGATACCCCAACATGCCGTGGTTGCTGACGCCCCTCAGGAACCCTGTGACACCAGCCCAGATGCGCTACAATGAGGCACATGGTCGGACCAGGAGAGTGATTGAGCGGACATTTGGTCTCCTGAAGAGCCGCTTCCGCTGCCTAGATAAGACAGGAGGGGCCCTCCCATATGCCCCAGCAAAGGTGTGCAAGATTGTCATCGTCTGCTGCATGCTACACAACCTGGCAGTGCGGAAGGAGTTGCCTCTCATCCTGGATGACGATGACCAACATCCGCCACCTGTGGAGGATCCTGGGCTGGACCACGATGCCAGTGGTGATGATGATGATGAGGGTGATGTCCGCACACAGCTCATCACCAACTTCTTCAGCTGAATGTGAGTATCCAGGGATGTTATGTCAATGATGTGAGTTTGCATGATATGTGTTGGTGGTGCTCTGGTGCTGTTTGAGTGTGTCCATGTGCTACTTGACTGGATGCGTGCAGCAATGTGTCCTTACAGGTAGTCTGTACTCCACAACAGTGTTGACATGCTAACTTGGTCCTGGGTGGGTATCTTGTGACATGTATTGGGCATGAGTATTGCAGTTCTGTCCTGTTCTTCAGTGCTTTTGACTGTGTGTCATTTCTGTCCTTCACAGGGTACTTTCAGAGTTGTTTGGTCAACTGTGATCCCCCGACACCGTGAATCAACTTCCAGGGTGGTAGCTGTCGTTTCCCTACAGGTGATGTGCGCCACACCCATGGACTTCCTTTCTTCTACACTTGTTGACTGTGTGCCCACTGCCAGGTGGGATTACCTTGCATCTGTAGTGGTTACAACATGTTGCAAATGTGTAATAAACCTGTGCTTCACTTTGTGATGTGCGTTGTCTGTGGTCACACATCTGACTGACATTTGCTTCCTGCACCAGTGGGCTAGTTAACACAGACTGTGAATAGGTGTTGTGTCTGTGCATTGCACCGTATTTCCTGGCAACATCAGTGTAGGCGATGAGTCAGATGGCCCTGGTGTGTATGTGTTGTGTAGCCCTGGTGGTGTGTCTCCCTCATATGTGTCACGTCGCCATGACTCACATGCCGGTGTTGTACTTGCTGTAGCAGTTAGCATGCACAGTGTCATTTCACAGATCATCATCTCCACTTCAGAAACAACGTTGTAATCACAACAGAGGCAAGTATGGTGTATTAGTGAGTTTATTGACATACATGTGTGAGTATAGTGCACAGGATGGTGGGTGCTGTACATTGTGATTGTAATCCAAAGTTCCTAGATGATTTGGAAGTCCTGATAGCAGAAATGTCCTGAGTAAAGTCCACAGTCATCTGATACATTGGTCCAACTTGAGCTCCCCATGTCATGTGGGAGAGTTGTGTTGCATTCGACAGGGTGAAGAGTTTGCGCACAAAGGTGATTTTCCGGAACAGGTGTTGGCTTCCTGGGGGTTGTGCATGGCCATCAGCCTCTCAGTTGTCCTTCCTCGGACGACCCCTCTTCTTTGAGGGGAGACCCTCAAGTGCAGGCTGCTGCGGTGCAGGGGACTCTCCGCCAGAGTCATCCTCCCTCCCTGTGGCAGTTGCTGTTGTTGCAGCACCAGATGTTGTGGGCACACAGGGAGGTGTTGACATGTTGGTGCACATCTGGCGGAGGCATTGTAATATGTCCCTATGCACCGCCGTCTGTTCTTGCAATGTGTCCCACTTGGACTCCATGCGGGACATGTGTAAGTCCAAGCGGGCATGATGGGCAGCCTGCTGCTGTTGAATGTCCCTGAGGATCCCCACTACCTGGCTGAACTCTCCGGTGCTAGTCTGGTACGCATCAGCTATGCGTACCAGTTGTGGGTCATCATGCAGTCCAGACCCCTCTGCAAGCAGCGACCTATGTCTACCACCCCTCCCACCACCCCTGGCGACACGTGAAGGACCTGCGTTGGCACGCACAGGTGACCCTGGGCCCCCTTGGGGGTTGTTGCTGGTGTTGGTGTCCGTAGCTCCACGTTGGGCCGGGGTCCGTGTGCTGTTGGTGGTGGTGGTCCTTGGTCTGTCCGTGTCGGCAGGGGTGGTCTGTGTGTTGGCAGTTGTTGGAGGGGTGGGTGCAGGGGGTGCAGCTGGTGGTCCTGCTGGTGCTGCATGATGACTCACTGCGGAGGTGCCAGGTAGGTCTTCGTCATCCGAGGTGGGCAGAGGCTGTTCCACACCAGTGAGCTCAGTGTCCCCCGGAGCCTGGGACAGGGACTCCTCAGCGTCTGCTGCTGTGTCCCCATCATCACCTGTATTTGGAAGAGACACACAATGTATGTAATGTTTCTACAGGCATCAATGGTTCAAACACCTGACAGTTGTGACTGTACCTCTGGATGCGGGCCTGTACATTGAATTGTCCTAAGTTGTCACAGTCAGCTGTTGATATTGGTGTAGCGCATTGTCCTGACAACATGAAGCATTTCAATGTGAATGTTGAGGTGTGTGCATAGCCAGCATTCGTGGTATTTGGTTGACATCTGGACATCCTTCTCCCTCCAGCCCAGTTATCCCACCATGAAGCATGCCACCCTTGCAGTGGGTGCAGGTTGACTCTCAGGATGTCAGTCAGTGGTGTCCTGCTGTTGGTTGGTGGCCAGTTCCCATCAGGGCCTTGTGCTCCCCACAACAGAGCAGCAGTGTCAGACATCTTTGATGGGGCTTTCCACTCTCTGTGAGGTGTGCATGCTTCAGTGTGAGCTTGCTGGAGCCATGTGGGGGGATGTTGAGCTGTGACTACCACTCCCATCATGCTATTGCCTCCACCCCCTTCCCAGCATGCCCATACTTCCTTCCTTTTGAGTGTACTTCACTGTGTGTGGGTGTGACAGCAATGGCAAGATGGCTGACAGTGGTGTCCTGCTGTTGGTTGGTGGCCAGTTCCCAGCATGGCCTTGTGCTCCCCACAACAGAGCAGCAGTGTCAGACATCTTTGATGGGGCTTTCCACTCTCTGTGAGGTGTGCGTGCTTCAGTGTGAGCTTGCTGGGCCATGTGGGGGGGATGTTGAGCTGTGACTACCACTCCCATCATGCTATTGCCTCCACCCCCTTCCCAGCATGCCCATACTTCCTTCCTTTTGAGTGTACTTCACTGTGTGTGGGTGTGACAGCAATGGCAAGATGGCTGACAGTGGTGTCCTGCTGTTGGTTGGTGGCCAGTTCCCAGCATGGCCTTGTGCTCCCCACAACAGAGCAGCAGTGTCAGACATCTTTGATGGGGCTTTCCACTCTCTGTGAGGTGTGCATGCTTCAGTGTGAGCTTGCTGGGCCATGTGGGGGGGATGTTGAGCTGTGACTACCACTCCCATCATGCTATTGCCTCCACCCCCTTCCCAGCATGCCCATACTTCCTTCCTTTTGAGTGTACTTCACTGTGTGTGGGTGTGACAGCAATGGCAAGATGGCTGACAGTGGTGTCCTGGTGTTGGTTGGTGGCCAGTTCCCAGCATGGCCTTGTGCTCCCCACAACAGAGCAGCAGTGTCAGACATCTTTGATGGGGCTTTCCACTCTCTGTGAGGTGTGCATGCTTCAGTGTGAGCTTGCTGGGCCATGTGGGGGGGGGGATGTTGAGCTGTGACTACCACTCCCATCATGCTATTGCCTCCACCCCCATTCCCAGCATGCCCATACTTCCTTCCTTTTGAGTGTACTTCACTGTGTGTGGGTGTGACAGCAATGGCAAGATGGCTGACAGTGGTGTCCTGCTGTTGGTTGGTGGCCAGTTCCCAGCATGGCCTTGTGCTCCCCACAACAGAGCAGCAGTGTCAGACATCTTTGATGGGGCTTTCCACTCTCTGTGAGGTGTGCATGCTTCAGTGTGAGCTTGCTGGGCCATGTGGGGGGATGTTGAGCTGTGACTATCACTCCCATCATGCTATTGCCTCCACCCCCTTCCCAGCATGCCCATACTTCCTTCCTTTTGAGTGTACTTCACTGTGTGTGGGTGTGACAGCAATGGCAAGATGGCTGACAGTGGTGTCCTGCTGTTGGTTGGTGGCCAGTTCCCAGCATGGCCTTGTGCTCCCCACAACAGAGCAGCAGTGTCAGACATCTTTGATGGGGCTTTCCACTCTCTGTGAGGTGTGCATGCTTCAGTGTGAGCTTGCTGGGCCATGTGGGGGGGATGTTGAGCTGTGACTACCACTCCCATCATGCTATTGCCTCCACCCCCCTTCCCAGCATGCCCATACTTCCTTCCTTTTGAGTGTACTTCACTGTGTGTGGGTGTGACAGCAATGGGAGGATGGCTGACAGTGGTGTCCTGCTGTTGGTTGGTGGCCAGTTCCCAGCATGGCCTTGTGCTCCCCACAACAGAGCAGCAGTGTCAGACATCTTTGATGGGGCTTTCCACTCTCTGTGAGGTGTGCATGCTTCAGTGTGAGCTTGCTGGGCCATGTGGGGGGGATGTTGAGCTGTGACTACCACTCCCATCATGCTATTGCCTCCACCCCCCTTCCCAGCATGCCCATACTTCCTTCCTTTTGAGTGAACTTCACTGTGTATGGGTGTGACAGCAATGGCAAGATGGCTGACAGTGGTGTCCTACTGTTGGTTGGTGGCCAGTTCGCAGCATGGCCTTGTGCTCCCCACAACAGAGCAGCAGTGTCAGACATCTTTGATGGGGCTTTCCACTCTCTGTGAGGTGTGCATGCTTCAGTGTGAGCTTGCTGGGCCATGTGGGGGGGATGTTGAGCTGTGACTACCACTCCCATCATGCTATTGCCTCCACCCCCTTCCCAGCATGCCCATACTTCCTTCCTTTTGAGTGTACTTCACTGTGTGTGGGTGTGACAGCAATGGCAAGATGGCTGACAGTGGTGTCCTGCTGTTGGTTGGTGGCCAGTTTCCAGCATGGCCTTGTGCTCCCCACAACAGAGCAGCAGTGTCAGACATCTTTGATGGGGCTTTCCACTCTCTGTGAGGTGTGCATGCTTCAGTGTGAGCTTGCTGGGCCATGTGGGGGGGGATGTTGAGCTGTGACTACCATTCCCATCATGCTATTGCCTCCACCCCCTTCCCAGCTTGCCCATACTTCCTTCCTTCTGACTCTGCTTCCCTGTGGGGTAGTATGCCTGTGCTGAATGGATGGCTGACAGTGTTGTCCTGGCGTTTGTTTGGCTACAAGTCCCATGTGTGTCACTGTGCTTCCCACAGCATGACCCAGGGTGGTGGTTCTTTGTGGGATAAATATTTTTAGTGTGAGGCAATGCATTTTCCCAGGTGAGTTGTGTGTAGTTTGGGTTAGGGGTGTGTGTGGGAAGAGCTGCTGGTAACTATGGTCATAGCTGTCAGTCCTCCTTCCCACCCAGCCAGATATCCCACCACGGAACGTGCTTCCATTGCAGGGAGTGCAAGTTGTCTTTCAGGATGTCAGACAGTGGTGTCCTGCTGTTGGTTGGTGCACAGTTCCCAGCAGGGCCTTGTGCTCCCCACAGCAGTAGCCAATGTCAGCCATCTTGACAGTTATTTTCCACTCCCTGTGATGTGAGCATGGTTCAGAGTGGTGTTGATGGGCGTATTGTGATGGTGGGCAATATCTGTGACTACGACTCCCATGATGCTATTGGCTACACTGACTTGACCAGCATACACAGAATTCCTTCCTTTCTGTGGGATTCCCTGTGTGGTGGTGTTGTAGTGGTGGCTACATATCTGACAGTGTTTGTTGGTTAGATTTGTGCCACTGCCTAGCTTTATTTGTTGTAGGGTTTGTACATGTCATGACACAGTTACATATCACTATGAGATGGCATGTATTGTGTTTATCTGACTGACATACACATTTTGGGATGATTCTGGTTTTGTTGCTGTGGATTTGCTAAGGGTGCATGGTTTGACTATCCCCTTGACAGTGATGTGTGTGTATTGTCACACGATATTGGGTATATTGGTTGTGTACTCACCAGGCTCTGGGATGTCTTCTAGTCCATAGACGCTCACTGGTGGTAGGATGGCCCGCACCTTCTCCTCCCAGGGCCTGAGGTATAGTGGTTTGGCAGGAGGGCCACTGCCGGTGTGTTGGCTCAAGATGTAATCCTTATTCAGTAGGTCCCTGACCCTCCTGCGCACATCATACCACCTGTTCTGGATGTCTTCCTTTGTGCGCAAACATGGTGATTGTGCGTTCACCCTGTCAACGATCCTCGCCCACATCTTGGTTTTCTGCGACATGGGAGTCTGTTGGACCAGTGTACCAAACAGCTGTGGCTCTACCCTGAGGATCTCATCTACCAGGACTTCCAATTCACTATCTAGGAACTTTGGATTCTTCTTGGGGGGCATGGTGATGGGTGGTGGTGGTGAGTGATGTGTGTGTTGGTGTGCAAGTGAGGGTGTGTGAGTGTGTGTTTTGCTGGGTGTATGTGAGGGTGCTATTTGTTGAGGTGCTGATGGTGTGTGGCTTGTGTGATGGATGAGCTATGAGTGTGTGTGTGGTTTCTGTCTTTTGGTGTTCTGTGCTGGCAGGTCATTTGAATTTGCAAAGGATCATGGTAGGGATTTGTGTCCTTTATATGGGTGGAGTTGTGGGTGTGTCTTTGTTCCCTGTTCCCCCCCCCAGTATTTATTGGCTTTGTAATTGCTTGTTTGGCCTTTTTTTTTGTGTTTTTCCCTTTGTACTTTTTGTGCAGGTAGGAGACGTTCTTCTGGCCGAGTCGGACCCTGCAGTTGTCTCGTGCGAGCTTCTCCGAGTCGTTCACGCTGTGTTTGTGCTGTTTCCTGTGCTGCGTATGCGTCGGTGGCGGTGTATTGGGTTGCTTCGGCTCGCTGTTTTGTATGCGTGTCGGTCGTACGGCTTGAGCTCCGTGCGACTCGGTCGTGTTTTCCACGCTTTGCATCGTACTTGGCGGGTCGGAGTTCGCGGGTACGTTTCGTTCGGGATTCTTCCTGGTGCGTGTCGGTCGGTTCGATTCGCGTGCTTTTCCGGCCGGATAGCTGCTTTCCGCGCGGTTCGGTCGTTCGGCTTGTGTTCCGTACGAGTCGGTCGGATTTTGCACGCTTTTCATCGTACTTTGCGGGTCGGGCTGCACCGGTAGGTGTCGGTCGGAATTAATTCCGGCTCCGTGTCGGTCGGTACGTTTTCCGGCCCGAATCGGAATCGGCCCCTTATTCTTTTAAAAATAAACATTTATATGTAGTGCGTTACTGTGCTGAGAAGCAATCTTAGCTCAGTGTTGTGTTGTTTACACCTCTGTTGACTGTATTTGTAGAGGAAAAAAAAGAATGTGTAAATAATACATTTGAAATGTATTGATATGCATTATTTACACTTTTTTTTATATAAAATGTATTTTAGGCTATAATGTACTTTGTGAAGAATAAAGAACAAAAAGCAAATGTGTTGTTAAAATATGTAGTAAAGCCATGTATATCTTGTTCAACTACATGGCTTTAGTGTTAAATATCAAATATGTTGCTGTGGAAAATATGAAATTTTTTAAATGTTTTGCCAATGCAGACATATGAACCCTGAGAGAGTGAGAAGACAACAGCCTCGGGTGTACCACCCATTTCCAGATCTTCCCTGCATTGAAGAGGGGGATATAATCAAGAAGTTCAGATTGAATACGCAAACTATACTGGATTTATGTCATCAGCTGGAGCTAGATCATCAGCATCACAACTAAAATCTGACATCTATTACACCAATGGTCAAACACATAGCAGTACTTCATTTTATGACCACAGCATCCTTCCAATACACAGTGGCAGTATCTGGTGGAATGTCATAACCAACTTTCATTGGTGTGCTTTAAGAAGTTATCCATAAACACTTAGGAGCAGAAGTGGGACTTCTAGACCCAGAAGAGTAGAGTGGTCCTTTTGTATATGAAATGTAAGGGTGTACGTACTTCCAATTAAATATCAAATTACCTATGCGGTATCCCCCTCTAAGGTGGCAATGTGGTAAGGAGATTAAACTACACCTCTACTCCACTGCACTCTGTGGTGGGAAAAAGGAAAAAAAAAATTATACAATCCTCACCCACTCTAGTAGTGGCATGCTTCATCATCGGGTTCACCCTGACTCCTAAAGGTCAGGTGGGCTCAACCGTATTCCAGGGAGCTCTTTGAAGAATTTATTGACGTTATACCTTCAATGATGAGACACATCAACAACTTCCTCCAGTTTCCACGGCAGCAGAATTTAGCCAATATAATGGGGGAATTTAACAGTTTGGGTCACCTACCACGTGTGGTTGGAGCAATTGATGGCACACATATTGCCTTAGTGTCACCACATGCCAGAGAACAGGTTGACCAGAATCGGAAACACTTCTATTCAATCAATGTGCAAGTTGTCTGCTTCCGGAATTTGTACATCACAAGCATCTGTGCACATTTCCCCGGCACTGCTCATGATTCCTGTGCAACAGAACGGTTCCATACCCCTGTAAATGTCACAACTTGGACCTGAGAGGGCCTGACTTGTTGGTCAGTACAATCTTTCATAATATTGTTTGGAGAATTTCTAGTTGAATAATTTGAAAATGTGCTACATTTTGTAGTCACTACTTTATTTGTCTTCCATCTAGGAGACCCAGCTTATCCCAACCAACCATGACTGTTAGCACCACTGAGGAATCCAACAATGCCAGGGGAAGTCTGCTTCAATGAGGCCCATGGAAGAACACAGCAGCCAGTGAAGCATGTTTCGGGCTCCTAAAGGCAAGATTTTGTTGTCTGGACAAAACTGGTGGAGCACTCCTCTCCTCTCCTCTCACCTGACAAGGTGTACCAAATCACTGTATCTTGCTGCATGCTCCACAACATTGCCGTGTGATGAAACATCCCTTATATTGCAGAGGATGGAGACCACGAAGAGCCACCGAGTGACGATACTGAAATGGCAAATGAAGATCACAGTGGTGAAGAGGAAGGAGTTGACTTATGGCAAGATACCATTGACAACTTCTTCTCATGAGTGTAAGTGTATCTTTACATGTTATCACTTTCATCGTTACACCAACTATTGATGTGATGATGAGAGAAGTATGTGGTGGTAATTTGTTAGTTAAGGCAAGTTCAGGGAAATTCAGGCAAAAGGTGTTTGTTGATCAAAGTTTTGACACATTGACTACTGTTTTTAGTTACATTGTTTATCTCTGATTGTTTTGTGAAACTGTGTCCTCCAAAAGCTTAGTTTGTAATGCGCAATTATGTTATTTTTGATTGATAATCTTTTTGTTTTGATCTGTTTTAGGTTCCTTCACCATGTCATCTTCATTTGGACATTTCAGAGTTGAAACTTCAGGTATATGGTGCTGTTTCGAAGTACATAGGGAACATGAGTTGATCCTGGGATAGACAGACACAGTCTTTGGGCATACAAATCTTGTAAAAGGCAACGTGAAATGTGATTGAATAGAAGATTTGAAGATTACATTGGACTTGTTTTCTGTCATGTGTTGGCACCAACGCGATATGTGCTCCATCGTTAGCTCAAATCACATATGGTAGTGGAGCCGAATCATGCTAATCTCCCTTCACATTGGCAAAATCCTCATTATCTGGAAAGTGAATGTGTCTAATCTCTATTATTACCATGGATTAGGAAAGTGTATGTAGCTGTTTTTCTGTCTCGTCATTGTATGGCATACTTCTTGTGGCACAACACTGAAACTTGGTTGTGAAATTCACCTGACACTGGAACAGTGGATTGGAATGATCCTGTATCTACAAAATGTAGTACTGCCATGTTTTTGTCTATTGGTGTTATTGATATGGGATTCCTTATGTGAGCCAGAAGATCTGGCTCCAGCTGATGACATGGGTCAATGAAAATGTGCCTATTCAATCTGATTGTTTTGGATATATCCCCTTCTTCCATGTTGGCAAAGTCTGGAACTGGAAGTGTGAAAACTGGCACTGAGTATTAGTGTCATGGATGTATTGTTATGTTAGTGACAATGTCGACAGACAATTATTGGTAAAATGGAATAAACATAGTAGTAGATGATTTAATGGTATATTTTTTGGGAGTCATGGTTGGGAACTTGAGAAACACATTGCAAATTATCTATATTTACAAAATCATTTGATTTCTTTGTCATTGTAAAATTATGATGGAAGGAAACAAATGCATTGATAGAGTTGAGATATACAACATCAGTCTATGAGTTTTTGAGTTGTGAATTTATTGAACTAAACATGAAGAAATTAAAAAAGGTGAAAATGAAAAAGTAAACCAAAAAGTGGAGAAGTCAGTCATGGTGAATTAAACCATAGTTAAAGAGCCAAAATAGTTTGAAGTCCAATGTCCAAAATACCCTTGGCTTCAGAAAGGTAAATGAGCCCAGAAAAAGTCCATAAACTGAATGGTGACCACACACTGGAGGAAATTAGGGTTGGGCTTCTTGCTGGGGGTGGTAGAGTTCTTGCCATCCTTACCTCCTGATAATTTGGGTGGACGTACTCTCCTGCAGGTGAGGGGGGATCCGCAATTGCAGGGCCTGAGGTGGTTGCAGGTGGTTCTGCTGGAGCCAGTGCCTCCCTTCCTATGGCTGTGGTAGATGTAGATGAGATAGAAGTTGTAGGACCACAGGAAGGGGTAAATGATGCTGGGAAAGCCCTGCACATATAGGTGTAAAGGTCCTGCAGCACCCCAGTCAGGAAGCCCATATTGGAGCTGTGAGCCTCCATCTGATAATTGCGCTCCCTCTGCAACTGCTTCATCTCCCAGAGCACAGTGACTACCTGGCCCATCATCTCTTCGAACTGATGATAGGCTCTCAAGACCTGGTAAATGGTGGTCTGGGTGAACATGACCTCAGTGGCCTCACTATGCTGGTCCACAGAATCCCTCCCACGACCCCTAACTCCACATGTTAGCATTCTGTAGTAGGATCAAGTCGGGATCCCCCGTCGACCCGCTTAAACCAGATCAATTCAAGAAAGTATTGCCGACAATCCTATCTTCCTTGAATCAGGTGATAAATGGGTCCCTCAGTACAGCTACGGTGCCCAGGGCTTGGAAACAGGCCAAGGTAATTCCATTACTTAAAAAACCTGCGCTTGACCCAGCCAAATCAGAAAATTACCGCCCCATCTCTCTGCTTCCCTGGGCGGCAAAGATCACAGAAGCATATGTGAACTCCCTTCTGTCTGATTTTCTGGCCTTGAATAACATACTGGACCCCTCCCAGAACAGCTTTAGGCCAGGTCACAGCACGGAGTCAGCTCTCCTGGTCGTGACAGAACATCTTTGGTCAGCAATGGATGAGGGGCAAACGTCGGCGCTGATCTTGCTGGACTTGAGCGCCGCGTTTGATACTGTGTCTCACGACATACTGTTGAGACGCCTTGAGGAGGTAGGAATTACGGATTTGGCACTGGAGTGGCTTGCCTCATTTCTCCATGAGAGGTCATTTTCGATAACAGCTCCCCCGTTTGCTTCTGGCGAAAATCCTGTTAAACAAGGGGTGCCACAGGGCTCCTCCCTCAGTCCCCTGTTGTTTAACATCTATGTTCAACCTCTGGCTGCAGTTGCCATTAGCAGGGGTTTGACCATGGTCTCCTACGCTGACGATACTCAGTTGGTGGTGGCACTCTCTAATAACACCGAGCGGGACGCCCTTAAGTTTCGGAGTGACCTTGCGGCAGTGGCCGAGTGGATGACTGACAACTGCCTCCAACTGATTTCCAACAAGTCAGAGGTACTGTTAGTAGGTAGGGACCATGGTCTGTGGAATGATCTCTGGTGGCCAGCCAGCTTGGGCAAGCCCCCCTCCCCCAAACAAGCTGTAAAAAATCTAGGGGTTTGGTTGGACTCATCCTTAAACTATCGAGCCCAAACCAAAAAAACAGCAGGGACCTGTTTTGGACTTTTACGAGGGCTCAGACCATTGCTGGGCTTCTTTGACGCGTCTACGCGTCAGGTTATCATTCAGGCGACGGTTTTGTCCAGACTTGATTATGCCTGCTCCCTCTATCTAGGGTCCAATAAGGCGGAGGTTGTGAGGTTGCAAAGGGCACAGAATGCAGCAGCTAGAACCCTTTTAGGCCTGCGCAAGTCTTGCTCTGTGTCCAACGGAATCCGCCGCCTTCATTGGTTACCGGTGGCTAGGCGTATCGAATTTAAAACCTTATGTACTTCCCTTAAGGTTTTGAAACTGGCCACCCCTTCTATTCTGGCCAATCTCCTTTCGCCATATGCCCCACCACGGCTTCTCCGCTCACAGGGCCAGCACTTGGTGGTGGTTCCCCGGATACGTAGAGCTCGTGCCGGCGGCCGCTCCTTTCGCTACAGAGCTGCCACTCTTTGGAACACACTCCCTGTGCAGATTCGTGGCCTCACTAATTACTTAGAATTTAGGAAGGCCATTAAGACTTTTCTCTTCCCTTCATCTTAGTTTGTGCCTGCTCTGTTGCTATGTCAGTCTTTCCTACATTAGCGCCGGAACGCCCCTTTGCTGGGGCAGCTGTCGCGCTTTATAAGACACAATAACATAACATAACTACCCTGTGCCCTTGGCCCAGTGTGCCCCATCTAACTGGGTCCTGAGTTAGCTGGTGGTGCTGTGATGTGAACATTACTCAGGACTAGAGGGGCACACAATCGGTGTTACAGTGATAGAAACACAGGAAGTGGAGGCTTCTGTTAACTGAGGTGTTACAGCTGGGGTGGGAGGTGTCGGTGTGGGCCCAGGGAGACCTACTGGAGCCTTCTGCCCATGCTGACTGAATGGACTACAATCCTCCTCGTCATCCAGATTACCAAGACTGTTGTCCTCATAGAAGGCTAGATCCTGGGCTGGAGTGGAGGTCTCTTCAGTCGCAGATTCCTGGTCACAAGCTCTGGCAGTTGGAGCTATTGAGAAATTGTGAAAATTGTTATTAGTAAAAGTGTGTATTATACATCCAAAACTTTTGAGACAAACAGTGTAGATACCTAGAAGAAAATAAAGTTGAGATTATTATGATTATAGCTTTCAGAGGTATATAACAGATTACCCTAACGTTTTGCAATTTCAGACAGTACAACTTCAAATAAGCATGCAATAAGATGTCCTGAAATGTTTATGAAGTGATTGGGAAGTATAGCTAACATTTCCCAACTATTCAACCCAACACAGTGGAGAGGTGAAATGTGTAATTGACAATTCCAAGGCCTGGCTGACTTCAAAACAGACATTTGCACAACTTGGATGGATGTTGGGCATTAGTCATCATGTGAACAGTGCAGAGTCAATTATTGCAATTACCACTTAGATTCAGCATAGTAATTTTCATACCTTACAATTTTTGGGTCAACACGGTTTGATTTGTGAAAATCATTATATCAATTGAGAAGAACAGGACAACATTTAGAAAATAACACAAACCATTTTCAAGAAGAGAGCATTGAATAGGGACTGATTGCTACATAACACTTACCATATGTGGAAATATGTTAGACAAGAGAGAATGAGCATTATGACATAGCAATAATCTGTTGATAAAACAGAAACAGGACATCATGGTCATTGTAGTCATTTCAAAGACAACTTTCCAGCACTTGCAAAATGGAAAATATGCAGTGGAAATGGGACAGACACTTACAATATGACACACATACGTAATGAGTTATTTGGTGTTCTAACACTTACAGGCACAATACCATTATGGGACATGTAATGGAGATTGACACCTGTAGTCTTAGATGCAACACAATACATTCACACAAACAATCCAAATTATCTGATACTGTTACTTTGAGGTTTCAATGTTAGGAAAATATGTGCAGAACACATTGGCAACAGTTGAGTTGAGAACAAATAGCACACTGAGGCTGAGTGAGACTTTGTAAAGTGTAACTTACCAGACTCCACTCCACCAGGCATTCCTGTCAAGCCTTCAGGATGTAGGATCTGCAAAACCTTCTCCTCCCATTGTATGAGTTGTAAAGGGGGCCTGGGAGAACCACCACTAGTCCTCTGAGCCTCCCGATGACGCTTGGAGACCAGGGAACTCACCCTCCCCCGGAGGTCATTGCACCTCTTCCTAATTTCCTCCTGTGTGCGCATGTTGTTTGTTACAGAATACTCTCTGTTGACTATTCTGACCATCATTTTCCTTTTCTGAGATAGGCGCATATTTTGGACTTGGGCTCCAAACAATTGTGGCTCTACTCTTATGATTTCATCCACCATGACCGACAATGTTCCCTCAGTAAAACGGTCATTTTTGGGGCCTGGAATTGTGCCAAGAAATATGAAGAAATAAAGAATGTAACCACAAGGAATTAAATGAAAGAAGATAAAGGGGCAAGCAACAGGGAAAAGTGACAAAATAACCTCACTTAACTGCCAAAAGTTCTGCTAGAGAATGTCATGGTGCAGTGGAATGGCAAAGGATCATGGTCTGAAAATTGTGTTTTATAGTGTGGTATGCAGGTGTTTCAATTTGGCCAATGGACATCAAGTATGTTCCACAATAGCCATAGTGATGGTGCATTGTTGAGTGAGTACCGTGATGGACTCCCTTCATCAGGGAACTGCCGCTAGGAGACCACCAGCACAACTATGAAATCTGCTCGGCAGGAACCCGCCGCCCCAACGGCGACAGAGTACTATTCACCAGCATTGGAGTCCACTGCATCCACAGTGGTGAGCGGTGACCGCAGCAGGAAACACTCTGTCGACGCAGACGGCGAGTCAGCATGCATGCACCTAAATACTGCAGATGAAAGACCATCGACTTGGCGGAGTACTTGGTGCCGCCGCAGCGGAGGGATGGTGGTAAGACCGTTAAGATCTATATCAGGACCTATGTGTGGAGTTTTTTTTAACTCTGCACTCCCTACACAAATGTTTGAGGAATTCTCTGGACCCAGATGTATTTTGTGAATTGCATTTTGCAGTACGTTTTTTGTAATACTACAAAGTACAGTTTAAGAATCAGGCCCATAATGAGTAAGTGACATGCATATTGAATAGAGAAATGTGCTAAATTCTGCATGGTGAGTAGTATGCAGAGTTACATTGATGTGCGGCTGCTTACGATCTTGGTGCCTATATGGGTGCACATATTTGCAGCATAGCAGAGGAGGAACTATATATATGTGTGAATGTGTGTGTTTTTGTGTATGTGTCAAATGTTTTGGTCAGAAGTGGTGTCAAATTATTGGTCTGTGGGCAACAATCACATCTATGGTGAGAGCATAGAATTCAGATGCAGTCATTAGTAAACCAGTGGTCAGATTTTGTTGGCTGAGGGCATGTCACTGTGCTTGATGCACCATTCCTTATAACTACACTGACCTAAAGGGATGACCATATAGCAAGATACAGAACGTGAGAAAGAATGGATGCAGAGCAGATGGAAGATGCAAAACAAGGATGTATCCAATCACATTAGGAATTTAGATGCTACCAAAGTGTTGAGAAGTGGGTCTTTATTGGAAGTACAACGTGCAGCTGTTTGGGCTTGTATTGGTTCTTTACAGGTCTAAGGGCTATTGCCAGATGAGGTTCTTAGGGTCATAAGTTGTAGTGACTACTTGCAGATCATGTGTTCCTTGAAGACATTAGTCATCAGCTCCTGTATGAAAAGGAGGAGTGAGTGTGGCTTCTGGGTCTGTGTCAGGGTGGAATCCCAGATCTTGATATTTCAACCTTGCCTTTTTTCACTTCCCTAGCCTAATTATTGCCCTGGCTACCTGAGTTGCATTCCTTTGCAGAGATTTTGATCTTACCCTTGGAGTAAGTGGTGTGTTTTGGCAGCAGCCTTGTTGAAAATACAGCAGATCTTGAATGTGATTTGCGAGGAGTTATGTTAGTGGAGTTTCTGAGATTGGGTGCGATCCATTTGCACCTTTTCTGGGCTTTGATGAGGTGTGCTTATGTGTAGAGGATATTCTGCAGTGGTGTGAAGTGAGTGCCTCTGAGGCACGTGAGAAAGGCATTGCCACAATCTACTTGTGATGAAGATCAGGGATTGGATGGAGGCTCCAAGTAGGCCTTGTGGAGTTTGCTTGTTTTGTGAAGAGACATCTGGTGACAGGCTGTGAGTTTCATTTTCACAATGTGAACTTTGAAAATGAGCTTCCTTCAGGTACAGCCTCCAAGTGATTTTGCAGAGTTTGAGATTGGGAGCTGAGGGATGAATAAATCATGTTTCACTTCTGGAAACTATTCTTATAGCTGATCTTGTATTTTGCTGTTGCTCAATCAGTTAATCCATTTTCAAGGGGTGTTCCTTCAGGAAAGCCTTCGACATCAACGCTCGTATGATGGAGTAACACATTGTAAGTGATCAACGTAGCTGCTGAAGGAGATCTTCATATAGAGCTATGTGTTATCTACATACTGGTAGAAATTGATGTTCTTTCCATTTAGAAGTATGCTTAGCAGTTCCATGTACAGGTTTAAGATAGCTGATGCCATAAGGGAACCTTGAGTGCAGAAGGTCACCAGGATATTCTGTAATCTAAAGGTGTTTACATGTTCTATGCAGTTTCCGTTAGATTAATAGTCAATGAAAATGAAACATTGCAGGAAGTTGTCAGCAAAACACTCTCTTAAGGAGATCACGTCATGAAGGGTCTAAAGTTTTTCTGTGCTGAAGTATGTCAAGAGGGCAAGGATGATGAGGAGGCAGGGGTTGCCATAGTGGGTGGTGGGGAAGGCAAGGCCTGCTAATTGGGTGGTTATTTCTGATCTGCCATGGGTCCTGACACTTTGTGGATTAAGGACATTATTGATGAATTGACGTAGCTGGAATAAGACTCACTTCTAAATCATTGTGCACAGGGACAGAAGGTAGATGATGAATTGGTAGTTGCGGAGGTAATTTGAGTCAAGGTTGGCAACTAGAGAATTTGTCTACCCTTAAGTGAATTAGGAACATGTTTTGTATGAGAGGAGTTGAGATTTGGAAAAGGCTTGAGTTCTTTACTGGGTAAGGATTTTACAATTGTTGATATCAAGAGGGAGTTGAGCAGCTTTGTGTGGTCATCCATGTTAATTAAGATTAGACGCATCCACACATGTTCATTTGAATTGGGAGTCTGGATGTAACTTGTGTTACACTTGAATATGAAGTAGTCTATTGGTGGATTTAGCATGAACTTCGAACAGTATGTGAAGACCATTCTGTTTCTTTTTGTGACTGTAATGATATTTTTGTGCAGTATGTCCCTTTGGTTTCAGTGATGAGATTTTGTGTGCTGTAGAAGGATCTTCAAGGGTCTTGATGCCTTCTTTCTGTTATTGCCTTTGACATTCCTCCTATTCCCTCGTAATTGTATTTTTTTATTCTGTGAGCTCTTCTGGGTACCAGGGGTATCAGGGACTCTGGAGGTAACTGCTGATTTTCATAGTTTCACTAGAGTCCACTTTACCCTGAAGTATGTACTTGAAGAACTGAGTTGGACGGGGCATCCACTGACAGGTTTGAAGAGGTAGCTAATGTGATTAAGGACCTCATTTATAGTTTGGTAAGACAGAAGTACTGCTATAAATTGGCAGTGCTCCTGCCCTGCCAGATTTGTAACTAATACTATTTCCATTGTGTCAGCAGCATTGCAGCTTTGGCTCTTAGGCATTACTCATATAAAGGCATTCTAAATTGATAAAGACTTGTTTACCTCACTGCTGACAACCATGACTGATGCACAAAGGCAGGGGTCTCTAACAAGTACCTCCAGAGCTACTGGTAGCCCACCACCAGCCTTGAAGTAGCTGTCAGAGGTGAAGCTGAGCCCAGTACCTCATTCAGAGGGTATGTGCATATTAAAGAAAATGGCACTGTTCATCTCAACAACGTCCATAGAGAGGCATGCTAGAAACAAATAGCAAGGCCTCATAATAGGACTCAAACACATACTGTGTCGGCCAATGGGGTCTGCCACATGGCCACTTGTCTCCAGTCTCAATCTAGCTAAGCCAGAAGAGGCCTGATTCAGAAAGGTCACTTACAATTTTGAGTAAGTTTCCAGGAAATAGCTCGCTCACTCATGACATCATAGTCCTCTCATCTATCTATGGTTCATATGCACACTTTTCCAATCACTTGTACAAGCTCTGATTAGCAAGTGATCAGGCAGGGCATTAAAGCCCGGTTTGCCTATTAAAAGAATGTATTTCCACTCCCCTCTAAAACCAAAAGGACAAGAAAAGAGAACTATAAGAGCTCTGTAGTGCTTTAAGGGAGCAGTACAAATGACAATAAACATAATCCAGCTAGGAACAGCCATCAGATGCTAAGCACAGTCATAGTATGCCAAAAGAGAAGAACATTTAAAATCCAGTAGAATTGCAGAAAATGTTTATGCTGCTGACTTGAAAATTAAAAATGCTTAACGGTTCACCATTCCATTGCGTTATTAGTGAATATTAACAAACCTTCAAAAACTGTTTTCCATTGTCCAGATTTTTGATACATAACATTTCAACTTATTTAGATTTCACATGCAAAGATTTTAGGGAATAAAATGTTTTCATTTGGGTGAGAAATTAAGTCACCAGGGCAAGAAATCCATAAGATCAATGACCCCTCTCTCTCAGGTAGCTTCACTTTCCCCTTGGTGAGTGGTCCATCCTGAGGCTTATTTCAGTCTGGTGTTCCCAGGATTAATGCGATCGGTTTGCAGCAAATGGAAAGGCCTCTAATAGGTTCGACTAGTTCAGGACTTCAATGTATCCTCAGACAGCGGATCTTCCAGATCTCTTGCTTTAGTTTGGTATTTTCAAGGATCAAGATGACAAAGTGTGCCGAGGCAGAGGGAATAACTATAAACTTGAAAAGTAATTCTAGCTCAACTGAAGACATGAGTAGTTTTAAAACCTCCATCCGTTTATTTATCTGAGCTCAGCGATATTATCACCCAGTTTTCTATACAGTATGCTAACCTAACAGTCCTAGGAGATTTTAATCTCCATGCGGATGACCATAGCTGTACCCAGGAGACAGTTACACAGTTTGTTGAAACACTAGAGGGCCTTAACCTCACGCAACTAGTCACCGCACCTACTCACAAGGCGGGCCACATGCTAGATCAGATTTTTTCTAATAATCAGAATCTTACAGTGGGAGTCCCTTAATGCTTGAATTTGACTGATCACTTTTTGGTACAGCTTACTTTTAATTCTGAAGCCAGGTCATCATTACCTAGGACAACAGAAATATCTAAAAGAGATTGGCGGTTAGTCACTAAAGAGGCCCTCTGGCCAGTACTCACAGAAACCTTGCCACAGATGTCAGGAAACCCGGACAACGACTCATCTTGCTTTAATGCATGGGTCCCGACCATCCTGGATATAGTTGCCCCGCTCATGCCAGCCACTTCAAAAAGATCTAAACCTTCTGCCCCTTGGTTTTCTGAGGAACTAAGAACGGTGAAGAGTCATTGTAAACAGGTGGATCGGATCTGGAGAAAGTTTTATAACCTGAAAGATAAAGGCATCTACAAAGAAGCTTTGAAAAAATTCCTTAGGCTGAAGCGATGCAAGATGAGAGAATAAGACCTCAGACAGCTCCACCAAAGAAATATTTAAGATCGGGAAGTCTTTTACGAATCCGACAGTGTTAGACAGTCCTTTTCTCCCCTCCCTTACTCTATGCTCAAGCCTATCAGACTTTTTTGAGGAAAAGATCTTGAAGATCTATGCTACTTTTCCTCCAGCAGTGGAACCCCCCACCCTCCAGCAGATCCCTGACTCACACATATCATTGTCAGACTTTCCCCCTCTGTCAATGGAGGAGTCTTTGCAGGAACTTCTGAAATGTAAATCGGGGTCCCTGAGCGATCCCTGCCTGGCCCGTTTTTTCAGTACAATGGCAAACTGGCTTAATCCTCCATTTAATCAGATCTGGAACGCCTCTTTGAAAGTAGGCATTTATCCAGAGGTATGGAAACAAGTGTTCCTGCTTCCTGTATTAAAGAAACCTGAGGTCGACCCTAGGGTACTCAGCAACTTCAGACCGATTTCCCTGCTGCCAACCCCAGCTAAAATTTTAGAGAAGGTTGTCCATAAGCAAGTGAGCAGCTTTATTGAAACCAATGGACTCCTACATGATTCCCAGTCAGGTTTCAGAGCTGGTTACAGTACAGAAACCGCTCTCTTGGAAGTCCCCAAATCGGTTCGAGAGTCTGTGGACCAAGGGGCTTCTGCATGCTGGTACTCCTAGACTTATCAGCAGCATTCGATACTGTAGCACATCCCATTCTGCTCAGGAGACTGAATCAGGTGGATGTGTGTGGTACAGTACTGGCCTGGATACGCTCATTCTTGGAGAATCGCTTTCAACAGGTGTTTCTTCGCCCTTTTCTATCTGCACAGAAACCTTTGGCGTGCGGGGTACCGTAGGGATCGGCATTAAGTCCCCTGCTCTTTAACATCTACCTTGCCCCACTGGCCACCCTTATTGAATCTTGGGGTGTAAAGGTTGTTTCCTATGCGGGCAATATGCAGCTAGTGTTCTCCTTCAAAGAACACTCGGAGGCAGCTTTTTGCAAATTTAATGAGTGTTTAAAAAACATCTCGGAATGGATGCATGAGAACTGCCTGAAATTGAATGTTGATAAGACGGAAGTTCTGTTCTTTAGTCAGGCTCATCCACCCCCGTCTAATCTATGGTGGCCGCCAGAGATGTCTCCACCCCCTATTCCATCCGAGTTTGTCAGAAATTTGTGAATTAGGCTTGACAAGGACTTATCACTCAACGCTCAGGTATGACACATTACCTCTTCATGTTTCTGGAAAATGAGATCTATTCAGAAATTCATACGCTTCTTGCCTGAAGAACACCGAAAAGCAGTGGTACATGCTTTGGTGACCTCACAGTTAGAATATGCTAATAGCCTGTACCTGGGGTTGGCTGCATACCTGATCAGCAGGCTTCAAATCATCCAAAATTCTGCAGTAAGATTTATTAGGCGGGTTCCTTTCCACCATCATATCTCCCTTCATCTGAGATAGCTGCATTAGCTTCCAATAATTAGGAGGATGGAATTCAAGTCACTGATCCAGGCTTTTAGAGCCACCAGAGACCAGGGCCCTAGGTACCTTAGGCAGAGGTTTCATCTTTGTCATCAACATTGTGTTTTGAGATCCATCCACCTGCGGATCTTACAGGTCCCAAGATTCCGCAAAGTCTGGAAAGGGGGCAGGTCTTTTGCGGTAAATAAACTATGGAACTCTCTACCGGTCCATCGACGCCAGTTGGAATCAGAACTAGAATTCAGAAAAGCCCTAAAAACCTGGCTCTTTAATCATTTATAACCGCCAAATGCATACTCACATGAACCCTCCGCTAGCGCCAGGACACCTCCTAAGGGGCACCTGCGCGCTCTAGAAATGACCATTACATTACCTCACAAAATAAGTATGAGGAGTACAGAGATGAAGATCAGAAGGAAGGAGCCTACTATTTTTGCAGCCTCAAATTGAGCCTTTAGCTGCGTTTGACTGAAGCCTGATGTATACCTGCAGAGGGATGTAAGGATGACTGTGATGGAAGCAATATCAAGTAGGAGAGGCAATACATATCCAACGACATTAATGACAACTTTATGTGATTGTCTCACATCTACAGCTCTCCGTTTGATGCTATAATTAGCTGTGACTTTAGCTGTGTTCTCATAAGTTTCTCTGTATGAAGTTCGGTAGACTGGGATACTGAGGAGCAGGAATCTTGCCACTGACCCCAGGAACAGCCATGGCATCACTGCAGAGATATGCTGCTTTAACCAGGTGAAGAGGCGTTGATTGAAGTTCACAATCTTCACGCAGTAGAAGACACAGAGAAGGCAGTGAGCCAGGAACTAGAAGCGGCTGCCCAAACTTCAAGTTGAGTTAAAATTGGATAGGCATCCAAGTAATATACTGATCCAGTGGTCTACTAACAACAGATACTCTACTACCATATACTCACTTGGGCCCATACAACTTGCTTCCACTGCGCTCTAAGTAAACCACTGGAGTTTATTAGTTTTATGTTACTCATACCTCAAGATCTAGTTATTACTTCTTTAACTAAACCTTCTGCTGATCAAACAGTTCTTTCCTCTGGTCAATGGACCAGTTAGGTAGACCTAGTTGATGGCGATAAATGACATGACATGACTTATTATGCATTTCTTAATAAGTGTAAAATAATGACAGACTCAATAAGTTTAAAAATCTTTATCTAAATTATGGGATTTGAACCATCTCAAAGCGTTTCAGTACAAACACCCTCATTTGCGGGAGTGCCAATGAAAAAATATCTCAATAACACTTATCAATTCAGATCCACACAATAACTATGCTCAGAAAGGAGAGGATAGAGACAGAAGAGCATTTATCAAACGATGAATTTCACATTTACCAAAGTATGGTGTGAAGACCAACCCCCTAGCCAAAGGGCTGGTAAGGGCCTCCCAGGACAGATCAGGAGGCAAAGGCTTCAGGACAGGAATCAGGACAGGATACTTCACCTCTCTAGTTACCGACGACTACGTCGCACCCCTCTCTGACACTCTCTTCCTCCTCGTGGTTCTTCAGCAAATTCCCTTTCTAACCCACCCAAGTTAAGTAGATGGTTCTGCATTCAATTTCTTCATCAGCATCAGAGCATCAGCACCACCCCAGCACCGACAGCATCCCAAGCTCCGAATTGTTTCTGCAGCTTCCGCTCCCAACAAGCTTAGCTTAGCTTCTCGACGACCCTCCTCTCTTACTAACTAAACTACTTCAATTATACCCTTTTCGTAGGCATGTACCACCCATTAATGTTTCATTTGCACAGAATACTAACTTCTGATTGGACGGCTGGGGGGGATGATCATCACACCACACTTATATTTCATTTATTCTCTTTTAACCATTGTTTCCAAACCCCTCCCATCAAACTTTATTCCGCCCTTCCTTTCCCATACATCTTTAAACTTTATTAAATACATTTGTAACTGATTTCTTGAACAAGTTCCTTCATATGAACTCTTCACCCTCATGTTCCCTGGGCACATCTCCGCCGACCTTGGACTCGTGACAAATCATTGGTCATCTTCCAAGCTTCTGTATCAGGGCGCATGCGTCGCGCCATATTGGTCTGCTCGACTCGGACAACTTTAACAGGCCCAAATACGCACTAATAATAAAGTCGAAAAATGTTATTCTCAAAAATAAATGGTTTCACTGTATACCACCAACCTCTACTCTAACCCATACCATTTGTTACTTCTCTCTCTGCATTTGCGTTAGTTATAAACCCATTTACTAATTTCAGCAAGTGGGTGCCATGCATGTGAGCTTTCAAGCGGCCATTTTATAGCTCTTTGCGCAAGCGCCAGAATTTCCCTCCAAGCGAAAGCACGTCATACTACGTAGATGCAGTAGACGCATGCGCAGTAAAGATCCCATGTTAAATGCGTTCTAGTCCTACGTCTGTGTTATTTGCAGTTAGTAAACACATAGGCAAGCTTCGTTCTTTTCCCGTGTATAATGAAAAATGTATATTATTAATCACGAGACATGTCGTTAGTAATTCGTTAGTAAGTTAAATCGAGAAGATTGCTTCCGAGCAAGTCTCGTATTCGAGACCTTGCTCCATCAATACCTTCCGCCATATCACAGAAAGGAAGACATCTCCTACCATGATGCATTCATAGCAAGTGGATGAGATGCCCAGAGCCATTCCAATGAAATCACAGGTCTTCAGTTTTCTGCCCTTAGTTCAATCCTGGAGATTCAAAGACACAATGAATAAACTGGCAATTGGAAACTGCCTTAACATTGCAGGCTGAGCCATGTGTGCCGTTTCCCCGCAAGG
Source organism: Calotriton arnoldi (assembly GCA_963921515.1). Lineage (NCBI taxonomy): Eukaryota > Metazoa > Chordata > Amphibia > Caudata > Salamandridae > Calotriton > Calotriton arnoldi. The sequence continues at coordinate 773,598 of CAWUFW010005915.1, read as the reverse complement.
CGTACCACACTTGCCTTAACCACGTATGTGCCTTAACTACGCATATGCGTGGTTAAGGCAATGCGCTGTCTAGTTGCCGAGCGGAGGCACAGGAAGGGGAAGTCTGGAAGAGGAAGGAATATCGGGAATCGGGTGAGGTAAGTGGGGCTGTGGCTTGGTCTTGTGGGTGGAGGGTTAGTATTTTGGGTGGGGGTAGGTTTTAGGACTCAGGATGGGGTCGGGTTTAGGTTGGGGGACAGTTTTTAGGGCTAAGAGCGGGGAAAAAAGGGACAGTTTACAGGTCAGGGAGCAGGATCGAGGTAGTTTAGGGATAATGGGGATAGTTTTTAGGGATCAGGGCAGGGGGGCTGGGGTCGGGGTAGTTTTTTGGCACGTGGGCTTAATTTTTAGGGCTCAGGGCAGGGGGTAACGGGACAGTTTACAGGGCAGGGGGCAGGGTCGGGGTAGTTTAGGGATGTAGGGGATAATTTTTAGGGATCAGGGCAGGCGGGCTGGAGTCTGGGTAGTTTTTGGGGCATGGGATTAATTTTTAGGGCTCAGGGCAGGGGGAGAAAGGACAGTTTACAGGGCAGGGTGCTGGGTTGGGGTAGTTTAGGCATGTGGGGGATAGTTTTTAGGGCTCAGGGGAGGAGACAGTTTTAGGCCTCAGGGCGGGTGGGGGGCTGGGTCTGGGTACTTCATGGGGGTAGGGAACTGTTTCTTAGGGCTCAGAGCAGGAGGGCTGGGGTCGGGGTACTTTTTGGGGTGTGGGGTTAATTTTTAGGGCTCAGGGCAGGCGGAAAGGGACAGTTTACAGGGCGGGGAGCAGGGTCGGGCTAGTTTAGGGATGTAGGGGATAGATTTTAGGGCTCAGGGCAGGCGGGCTGGGGTCAGGGTAGTTTTTGGTGCTTGGGCTTAATTTATAGGGCTCAGGGCAGGGGGAGAAGGGACAGTTTACAGGGCAGGGTCGGGGTAGTTTAGGGATGTAGGGGATAGTTTAGGGCTCAGGGCAGGGGGGGTGGGGGTTGGGGTAGGTTTTGGGGTGTGGGTTTAATTTTTAGGGGGCAGGGCAGTGGGAAAAGGGACAGTTTACAGGGAAGGGGGCAGGGGTATGATATTTAGACCACATGCCCCTTTATCCATCATGTCTTTACAACACAATTGCATGGTAAAGGCATGCGTGCTAAAAACGCGGTTGTGGTAGAGACCGCGTGGTACAGGCATGCATTGTTCAGGCATGCGTTGTACCATCATACAACCACTGGCAAGTATTCCAAATGCGCTCTCGGCTGAAATCATAGTCAGAAGGGCTATATCAAATGCAGAACCCATTTCCTTGCCTTATATTTTTCCCTTCTGAACAGATTGACAACTAGCAATGCTGCTACCAGCAGGTGTGACATCTAGGTCTTTCGAGCAGGACATCTATGCATAGACTCCTTGGAGGTGCAGCTGCTTCTGGGTTAGGTTACCAGTGGTATGATTTTCATTCTAAGTAGGAATTTCTTTTTCTAAGAATGCAAACTTGAAAAAATGTATGCATCCCTGTCACGTTCCCATCTATGTTGTAAGTTTGCATTATTTTTGCTAAAAAGCAAGTGAACATAATGAGATGGAACGAACTAAAGGCAGATTCTGGCTATCTCAACCAAATCTGTTGTAAATAGAAGGTTATTTATTGTTTTCTAAAACATTAGTTGTTGTACTCACTTTTTATGCTATCAGTAGTATACTTTCACAGTACTAATATAATACAAATTACAATAGTATCATTGACTTGAAATGAATACACATGCCTTAGCAGAGCACCGCAAACACATTTTAAATTCTTGGACAGAGTAGCTAAATGGGTCAGTTCATATATATTTGACACGGTTCTGCTTTCTTGTCATATAATTTAATAGCAAATGTGAGTAGAGGTCACGTGTCGTATCACAAAAACTGGCAAGACATGTTAATGAAAACATTTGAGTGCAAGACTGATAAAAAAAAGTTACTTAAGTATTTTAAATTCCAATATAGTTCTCCCTATATTTGATAGAGTGATGCCATTAAATACCATGGTTTCACCCAGATCTCTTGACCGGGGGTGAATGTTTGATTTGCTCTGCATTCTGTCCATCATCTGTGTGTCTTTTGCTTTCTTGCCCTAAGTGCACCGGGTGTGCCCAGACGTGGGTCCCGGGCTCACTGTGCCACTGGATTCAAGCTAGCCTGGCTGATATGGGGTGATGCCGCGAAACCGGTCCCAAGATGCTTGTTTACGGTCCAGGGAGGACGTGGCTTGGCAGTTCGGGCTGGACTGTTCTCATGAGGCACAGGGTCAAGACTGATTTGCATATGGCTGGGTCTAAACTGGGTGGCATGGTGACCAAAGAACGATGGATTTAAATCATATCTCTTGACTGGGGGTGAATGTTTGATTTGTTCTGCATTCCGTCCATCATCTGTGTGTCTTTTGCTTTCTTGCCCTAAGTGTGCCGAGTATGCCCAGACATGGGTTACGGGCTAACTGTGCCACTGGATTCAAGCTAGCCTAGCTGATATGGGGTGATGCAGCAAAACTGGTCCCAGGATGCTTGTTTTCGGTCCAGGGAGGAAGTAGCTTGGCAGTTCGGGCTGGACTGTTCCCATGAGGCACAGGGTCAAGACTGATTTCCATATGGCTGGGTCTAAACTGGGGTGGCATGGAGACCAAAGGAATGATGGATTTAACCCAGATCTCTTGACTGGGGGTAGATGTTTGATTTACTCTGCATTCCGTCCATCATCTGTGTGTCTTTTACTTTCTTGCCCTAAGTGCGCCGGGTATGCCCAGACGTAGGTCGTGGGCTCACTGTCCCACTGGATTAAAGATAGCCTGGCTGATGAGGGGTGATGCCCTGAAACCGGTCCCAGGATGCTTGTTTCTGGTCCAGGGAGGATCAGGCTTGGCAGTTCGGGCTGGACTGTTCCCATGAGGCACAGGGTCAAGACTGATTTGCATATGGCTGGGTCTAAACTGGGGTGGCATGGTGAGCAAAAGAACGATGGATTTAACCCAGATCTCTTGACTGGGGGTGAATGTTTGATTTGCTCTGTATTCCGTCCATCATCTGTATGTCTTTTGCTTTCATCCTTGGCATGAGAAAGCTACCGGCATCATCTAACTCCACTTGAATTATGAAGTTCTGAGGCGGCAGCTTATTCCGAATAATTACGCATTTGTCACATAATCCATCACCTGCTGCCTAAGTTGCTTTAATATAATAAATGTCTCTAGCTCAAACGATCAAAGGTTGCTAAAACACGCCGGCACTTGTTGCAACGCAGTGGAAAGCCCTTTGCAAAGAATGACTAGTCAAACTTACTTATTGTTGTATTTGGGTCTTAAAATGGTATTAATGAGGTGTAGCCTCTGCCCAGACAGTATTAACGTATAAAAATGACAAAATAATAAATGAATACTATGATAAAAATGTGGTGCATTATGATGCTTAATGTACCTTTTCTTGACACATAATTTAGTTCACCCTCCTTCATGGTTGTACTTCTAAATATCGGCACCAACAATATTGTGGTACAAGAATAAGAGGATAGAATAGCAAGTGACAAATTTTCATAAGGTAAGTGCATATAGGGAAGTATAGATTTACTATAGTTATTTTATAACTCCCACATCTATGTACCTTGAACATATTTCTACCATGTAGGTACATTAACGTAGAGTTCAGCATAGAAAATCTAGACTTAATTACGTGTTGATATTTTATTTTCAATATTCTGTCCTTGATACTGTGTCTCATTGATATTGTGGTATCGATATCCAAGGAGCAGACCCTCCAGCATAATTTGGCCCTCCACTGTTGCATAATTTCAGGGGCCCAGCTAATAAAGGTGGCCATTTGTCAGTCACAATGTGCTGAAGCACAACCTTATATGTACATTTATAGCATGAAACTCCTGGGAATCTAAAATGCCCAAGCATAAACCCAAACCCAAATGCTCAAAAAAGACTCACATGCCCAGGCACTGCCTCAAATGTCCATGCATAGACCACAATCCACAGGCATAACCATCAAATGAACAAGCTCATTCACTAATGTCCAGGTAAAGCACTATATGCTGAAGCACAGTCTCAGTAAAAGGTAGCAAGCTTGGTGCACCCCTTCTGGTCATGGAACAGGTTTTGGAAATTAGATTTACCATTATAATAGGCCTAGACCTAAGCATATTGGCTATGTTAGCATGACCACTGGGCCAACAAAATGATAGTATACCAGTTTTACAAGCAGTCATGTTACCCAGGGCATTGATGCTTGCCTGCTTACCATACAGGGGACATTTCTGTCTGAACCAATACTTCTCCCACATCAGGATATCTGGAAACTTACTGGAAAGCTGGAAAAGTCCAGTCGTTGTATCAGCACAAATATCAGAGATGACCACTTGCATTCCCATGTTGCATTCTGGCTCTATGTTCTACAGTCAGACCTAGGACTTGAAAAGAGAAATATCATCTCAACAACTCAGGATTCTCTCCCTTCATTTTTATCAACCACTTGAGTGATTTGTGATCTGCCTGGACCATAATCTAGGTAACAAACAAGTAGGGTAGACGCATCTGAGGGTCCACACTATCACAAATCATGACTTTTCAATGACAGCCCAGTTCTGTTCCTTTGGAAGCAGTCTACCACTGATGAATGCCACTGGACACACTTTACTATTCTCATCAAGTTGAGCCAGTACTGCTCCAACTGCCTCAGCCAAGGTGTTTGTCTGTACAATTAAGGGTTAACTATAGTCAAGTGCCTTCAGCACAAGAGCATGGCATAGCACAGTTTTCAGGTCCTCTAAGACCTACTGACACATAGCAGTCCAAATAACTTTCTTAGGTTGCTTCTTGATTTCAGGACTAGTAAGGTTGCGATTAAGGACCTATAGTTGTTCACAAGGTTCCTGCAATATCCTATGAGTCTTAGAAAGGTTCTAACTTGTGAATGGGTGGTGGGAGATTCTCACTCCAGCACATACTGGATCTTGGCATCAATGGGTGGATATTCTGGATGCCCGCCTGAAGCTCAAGGTTGACTACAGAGACCTGCCCCACCTGTCATTTGGTTACACTGATGTCTGTTTTGCTCGCTGTGTCCTCACTAATACGTTTTAGGTGCCTCAGGAAGTCCTCCCATGATCTGGTAAAGATTGAAGTGTCATCAATGCTGGCCACACAGAACTCTTCCAGCCCTGATAGAACATGGTCTACTAGGCACTGGAAAGTGGCAGGGGCATTCTTAAGCCTAAAAGGCTCAACTCTAAACTGCCACAAGCCCTCCTGCATTGAGAATGTTGGCTTCTCCTTGACACTAGGTGCTAATGCGATCTGCCAATAGCAACTGGCCAGATCAGAGGTACACAAGAAGCAGGCATCACCCACCCTGTCCATAGCTCATCAGCTTAGGAAAGGAGGTGTGTGTCAGTCTTGGATATCTCATTAAGGGCCTGGTAGTCCACAGAAACATGGAGATCAGAACCATCATGCCCTTTACGGTCTTGCTAAACTGTTCCACCAACCTATTGGTCTGCAGGTGTTACAGTGGATGTCACAGACTCAGTATTGTAAGCACAATTATGTTGAAAGGAATTCCTCCCTCTCCCCCTAGAGATTGACTCACCCCCTGGTATGGAGTCAAGAATGGTAATGAAGACGCAGGCTATGCGGAAAAGTGGGTGAGGGAATAGAGAGAGAGAGAGAGACACTCCTGCAGATTGGTAGGTGGAAGATCCAGAGTGGATTCCTAGGCACTGCATCTTGAGTCAGAAGTATCAAGGTTTTCTCTCCTCTTGTGGGTGAGACAACACAAATTACTAGGAGGTCTAAACACAGAAGGTAATCATGAGAAACACACATTACAGACTGGACATTCCTACTGCAAGTAAGTGGCAGGCTGCAACTAGCCCCCGGTGTACCATGAAACCAACACAGGAGCAGAGGATGAAGACCATTGCTGCACTGGGAGGGCATGAGACTAGATGGGAAATACACACTCAACAAAAGGGGAAGCAAGCAACAGGAATACTACTTAACAGTAGGGGAGGGAATAAGGAAACTGAGGAACAGGGATAAAACAACAACAGTGAAAGAACAAGTCAAGCTGGGTGTGAACTAATGTTAGTAATGAGGATTCACAATAACCGCTGTTGCCAAGCAAGTGATCTCAGTATGAGTCAAGCCTAAGTACTCTAACTGTCACTATTGACCAGAAAACGGTGTCAGCATTTGTCATACCTTTAGTGACTTGGGCTGCTACTCTGCCTCTGGGCAATTTAGTTTTACGTGTCAAAAAAATTAATTTCCATGGTGCTGTGTGCCATCTCTTCCATGTTTGGCTTCTCTTATGCCCTACTGTGTGTTCAGAGGAATTATCTGACACCTCATATGCCTTCTACGCAACCAAATTCTGGAAGTGACCTCTTTGCTACCTAGAATCTAGAATGCTCTCAACCATATATTCTGGTGTTCCACTATCAATGTAAGAGGGTAGAGGGAGAGTTGTTTGTTTACAAAGGATTTTTTTATGCGAGGCACATGAAATACTGGATGAATTCTCCAATGGCTAGGAAGATTAAGCTTTACTGCTGTACTCACCAACTGAAGAATTGGAATGTACCCTGGGAATGGTGAGAAAGTCAGTGGATGACAATGCTTTCTCTCCAAAGTAATACTTTGAGCAGGGAGTGTGATATCTATCAGTAAATTTCTTATACTTGGTCTTAGATACCCTGAGACACCGTAGTGTGGATTTTTGTACAGTTCTAATGTCTTTTAAGAGTGTCTGTACTGAGGGAACATACAAGGTGGAAAACTCTGGAAGCCAAATATGAGAACGGTGCCCTGTTGAACAAAAAAGGGAGAGTATCCTAATAAAGTATGCAGGGAAAAATTTATTATAGGACAACTCAGATATTGCTACCCATTGTGCCCATATTCCTGCAAGATTTATTAGAAAAGATTTCAGGTGTTGTTCCAAAGCCTGATTCAGCCTCTCAGTCTGCACATCAATCTGAGGATGGTAACTTATGGACACGTACTGTATCACTCTTGAATATTAGCATAAAGCCTCCCACAACTTTGCAATAACTGGGATCTTTGATCGTAACAATAATAGTAGATAGTCCATATAACCTTACTGCCTCTCTTAAAAAAGAAATGGCTAAAAAGGAGCAGTTGGCAATTTGTTTAAAGGAATGAAATGCGCATTTCACATAATGTAATCCGTTACAACTAAACATACTGTTTTTCCTTCGGATGAGGGCTGATCTGTGATAAAATCCACTGATATCTGGGACCAAAGTTGTTGAGGAGTGGGAAGTGGCTGTAGAAGTCCCATTGATTTCCTTCTTCAGCTGTAGGTTTGAGCGTAGATTATACAGTGTTTATCATACTCATCAGACTTCTTTCTGAGCTTGGACCACCAAAACTGCTGAGAGATTAAATCTTGTGTCTTTCTTATACCAGGATGACCTGCTGCACTACTGGTGAAGTATGTCCTCTCTGTAAAAATTTTAGTTGAACGTTTTTATCCGAAATAAAAACTCTATTATTATACCAAGGTCCTTTTGGTTCTTTCTGTTACAGAATCCTTTGAAATCCAATGCTCTGTATCTATGTTCTGATACCTTCTTAAGAGCTGTTGTAAAAATCCTTGCTCTGATTCGAGGAGCTTGTTTTAAGTTGCCAGAAAAGCTGAACGATTGCTGATGGGTTAGAGTTCTTTTCTCTCATCTACATACTTCGTCAGTCTGTCCATGTCTACTGCCTAGTTGGCAGATGACTTCATAATCAAATCTGGAAAAGAACAAGGTTGAACTGACATGTAAAGGGTTTCTACATTTTATGGACTTAAGGTTTCCCAAATTTTTGTGATCTGATCTAATGGTTATTTTATACTGAACAGAACTCCTTCTAGATAATGCCTTTAACAAGAAATGTCTTCTTTTATCACTAAAGGCTCCTTGTTCCAGATAGTGGGGTTAACTTCTGACAACTTTGGGAATAGTAAGCTACAGGATGAATTTCATATGTAGCCGGGCCTTTTTGGGAGAGGATGGCTCCAATAGTGAAAGATGGTGCATTGGTCTCAACAAGGGCAGTGGATAGCCTGGATGCCTTCAAAATAGGTGCATTTGTAAATGTTTTCATAAAGTGTTTTACAGGTGTGTTCTTGTTCTTTACACCAATGAAAGGAAACTTCTTTTTGAGTCAGCTGATAAATGGGATGTAAAGTTTCTGAAAAATCAATGAATAGACTGACAAAATTGAAAAATCCTAAGAATCGCTGAACCACATTGACAGTTCTTGTCACCGGCCGCTCTCGTACAGCTTTGACTTGCTCAATATCTAATTGTATTAATTCTTGCAAAAGTTAAGGATCACAGCCTCCCTCTGATACTTTGAAAAAGCATTTTTTGTAACTTGGCAAAGAGTGAGCGTTCCCTTAAAAATCTTAGTATCTCTTCGACATATCTGCAATATCCTTCTAAAGACCCTGAGAATATTAAGACAGCATCAAGGTAAATAATAACGTATGTGTTCAATATATCTCTGAAGACATTGCTCACAAATTGTTGAAAAGCTGCAGGTGTGTTGCATGTTACATAACCCAAGGGGCATTACTAAATATTCAAAGTGTCCATATCTGGTGGTAGGCGCAGTTTTCTACTGATCCCCTTGACAAATCCGCACCAAGGTGCAAGCTCCTCTAAGACCAATCTTTGAAAAGATCCTGGCTGACTAAATTTGATCTACAAGGACTGAGATTACTGGTAATGGGTATCTATTTTGGATTGTTGCAGTATTGAGTTCTCTGTAGTCTAAACAAGGTTGAAATTTACCTCCCGGTTTGAGGATTTTAGAAAATTGGGGCCCCAGCTAGTGAAGTTGAATGGCGAAAAAAGCAGTCTTGTACTGCCACCTCTTCAATGATACAGCGTGGGCTGGACTTCCGGGTTACGCTACATTTAAGCCTGTGTCGTTCAGCCCGACGCTTCTTGGAATTGAAGTTACTCCCCGAACTAATCCTTCCTCTTTCTGTGTTCCGAGGAACCCACTCAGTGTTCCCGGTCTTCGCCCTCGCAGCTGTGAATGAAGACACATGCCTCACTTGCTGCTGATACGTTACCAAACGGAACACATAGAGATGTATCGTAAGAATAGTCACCATGAATGCATTGCATTTGATGTTATCAATGCTCCTCCGTTTAAATTCATTGTGGGTATTCCGTGGCTTGCTACTTACAACCCCCGCATTGACTGGGTGTCCAGGGTGATCACTTAAACTCCAAATATTACAGTTCCTCCTGTTATCTGAATAAAAACTGCATTCCACAACTGGTCCGTTCAAGCCCATGCATTTCTGTTGGCAGTGACAGGCACAATTAGCCAAGGGGATATACCCGAGGTATACACTGATTTATTGGCGGTATTGGATAAACAAGGGGCCAACACCCTGCCACCGCATTGCAGTTTTGATTGTCGCAGAGACCTGATTCCAGGGTCCAGATTACCCTGTAGTCATATCTACTCTCTGAGAAAGAGAAAAGCCACTTAAGTTCCTACCTAGATGAATTTCTGGAGAACAGGTTCATACGCCATTCCATGTTTCCTGTCTCCTGTCCCTTTTTTCATGGCCAAAAAAGAGGGTGATTTAAGAATGTGTATCGATTACCGGGCTAACAACATAACGTTGCCTCCCATCATCAACCTACTCGACCAGGTCTAGAACGCAGCTATATATACAAAGCTGGATTTGTGTGGGGTGTACAATCTTGTCAGAATCCGAGAGGGTGACGAGTGGAAAACAGCATTTCGGACGCAATTTGGGCTGAATGAGTACCAAGTCATGTCTTTCTGACTCTGTAACGCCCCGCAGCTTTCCAATATTTCATTTTTGAGGTGTTGAGGGAATTACATCAATGTATGTTGTATCATCTATATTGATGATATTCTGATGTTTCCAAAAACACCTCTGAGCACATCCAGCAGGTTCATGCCATCCTACAGCAGTTGAACCTACACGGTCTTTTTGTGAAACTTGAAAAGAGCGTATCCCACACTCCCGAGGTGGAATTCTTGGGCTATGTTCTGAGTCCTAAAGGTATCAAGATTGATACAAAGAAAGTTGATGCCATTTTGGAACGGCCATCACCCACCTCAGTGAAACAGATCCAGAGCTTTTTGGCGTTCGCTAATTACTACAGGTGTTTCATAGATAACTTTTCTAAGACCATAACCCCCATAACTCGTTTGTTACATAAGGGCACAAAATTTCTCTGTGATACCAAAGCTGAACAGTCCTTTTAAATCCTGAAAAGAAAGTTCACGTCTGCCTCATCCTAGCGCACCCCAACCCAAACCAGTCTTATATGGTAGAAACTGATACCTCACAGAGCGTCCAAGGGGGTGTGGTTTCACAAAGAAACATCAACACAGGCCAGTTACAGCCTGTGGCCTAATATTCAAGGAAACTGCTACCAGCCAAGTGCAATTATACAATAGCTGACTGTAAATTACTAGCCATCAAGACAGCGTTCGAGGAATGGGTACAGTTCTTAATAGATGCCAAGCACCCCGCAACTATTTTTTCTGACCACAGGAACCTGCAGTTTCTACGCTCTGCTAAAGCTCTCACAGCCAGACAAATGAGATGGACCTTGTTTATTATCGAGTAAAATTTAATTATCACATACCGTTCAGGGTGGGAGAATGCTAAAGCGGACACATGGAGTGCTCAGCATACTGAGCATATTCACACGCGCTGGAGCACTTAATTTAATTTTGCCTTGGGTTACTCACACATGCAGGAGTGCTGTAATTCATTTTGCCTTGGTTTCTTCGAGCGCAGGAAGCGCTCAACATCCTGAGTCTATGCACACGCTGGAGCACTTAATTTCATCGTGCTTTGGTTTTATTTACACTTGCAGGAGGGCTTTAATTCATTTTGCTTTGGTTTCTACGAGCGCAGGGAGCGCTTGACATCCTGAGTATATACACACGCGCTGGAGCGATCAAATGAATTTTGCCTTGGTTTTCCTCACTCGTGCGGGAGCGCTTTAATTTATTTGGTCTTGGGTTCTGCGAATGCATGGTGCACTCAACATCCTGAGTATCACACACGTGCTGTGGCGCTTGTGGTGACTTCCTTCTCAGTGAAAACAACAACCGAACCCTCCCTTTTGACTACACTTGGATTGTGACCCCCGTAACACTCCAAGGTTATTATATATTTTTGCCCATTCTTTTCTGTCTGTTTGTATGACTATGCTGGGAAGAGAGGTTAGAACAATCCTTAACCCCATTTTTATGAATCTAAGTCCATCAACCAGGAGGATCTTTCTGGTTTCTTTCTGCAATCTCTTTCCATTGCTTCCCTGCCTTATGCTTCTTGATCACTCATTGCAGGTAGATATTAATCAAAGGTGCGAAGGAGTGCGAGAGCTCATGCCATGCTCAAATATGTTTTTGACCCTGTCCTTGTTTTTTAAAAGGTGGAACCACAGAAGAATACACACCTAGCTCCTCTAGGATCTCCACTACCGGGCCCCATCCGTCTCCCTTGTTTCCATTGACACGCATATGCAAGTAGGAGGATAGGGACGGTGGAGGCAGTTCATATAGTCCCTGCATCATTATCCCACGGGCTCATGGTACCGTAACACTAGTTTTGAAATGGGCATTATCACCAACCTAGCTCAATTTATTTCATAATTTGAGAACATCTCAAAATCTCTTCTAAATCAAGAATTTAAGGAATTGATTGTAGGTAGCTGGCTCAATATATGGTGTACACCTATTTGTGATGCACCAGGAAACCCATAGTGATAGTGTAAGAGGTCCTTGATAACCAACGCTCTCAAGGGGTAGCTGTAGAGAGCAGCAAAGGCTTATCCAACAGGGTGTAAAGTGGGGGCATTTACTGCACCAGTCAGTCAGTGAAGATTACACAAGAAAGACCCACACTAGTGTTAGAAAAATACTGTTGGATTCATTACACCTAAACACTAATAATACTATTGTATATCTCCTACCCAGAGATATCAACACACAACAAAATATACTTCAAAACAGGTAAGTAAAGCACATAAAAAACATAGGCCCCTATCGGGGGGGACCATATACTAAGTAAATGGAATGCGATGTGAGTATGCAACCAAGACTACCACATAAGGATTTGGAGGCCAGGGGAAGCATGGAACTACCACAGGTAAGTAACTGGTAGTCTCTAGGCACCTGTATGCAGAGGTGATACCCTGGGTCAGTATCCATAGGATAATATGGGGAAGTCGCAGTTGGAGTTTTTAGAATTCAGGCCCTTCCCAAAGGACCCCAAGGAAACCCTTTGGAACCAGGGAGGTTGGAGAACATTCCCACCCGTAGATACCTAGAGAAGAAGGATACCTTCACCTGGGAGCCCGGGTGCCTAGATGTGAAATGTTGTCAGAACCGTCTGTTAACATCAATGGGGATCTTCGGAAGTCCAGTTGTTACCATGACTCGTGGACCAGGTCGGTGAAACCCAAGCATGAATTTCAGATGAGGAGCACCTGAGGAGATAGGAGACAGAGTCCAGACCACCTGGAGTCATCCAGGAGGTGCAGGAGCACAATGCCCCCCCTTCTGGGGGGTACTTTATGGCAGTATGGAGACTTGGAGTTGCAGCTGTGGAGACCAGGCGATGATGTAGGAACCCAGGAGCGGTCCATGAGTTGTCCATGATGGGCGATGAATGGCAGGAGGGTCAGTGGCCACCAGGACCGCCAACAAGCCTTGGTAAATGCAGCAGACGAGGTGCAGGAAGAAATGCTTAGTTGCAGACCAGCAAGGTCTGAGAGACTCACCCACCACAGGTAAGTCAGGGCCGGCCCTCAGCAAGCTGAAGAGCCAGCAGGAATTGATGGAAGACCTCGGATGACCCTCTGGAAGCAGGCACAGGGAGTCACAAGGAGGCCTCAGCAGCACAGCAAAGATGGAGGCCCACAACGCAGGAGATGCAGCGAGGATTCACACACACATGGAGGAGTAGAGAGTGGTGAAAACTTTGTGGGGGCACGTGCTTGGTGTGAAAATACTGCCCTCACTCACAAAATTGTAACCTGCTTCATCATAGGGCTGCTTCAGTACACTCCCTCGGCAGACCAACACCTGGGGTGGAGCAATAGAGTGGGGAAGACAAGACATAACATATAAAATATACAGAAATAATAAGTCAAAATATATTGGGATCACCGAAAGAAAAAGTGTAGTGAAGATTAAAACTAGTTCGGAGGTGTCTCTGTGCTTAAGTTTATTCCTGGACCCTCCGGCCAGGATTAAAAACGTGAAGGATGGTGGTGACAGGAAGAAAGTAATGAACTCCTACACCCCTCCTTACTGCCAATATGTCGACATGTTTCTGCCTTCGTAATTGTGCCCGGAATATAGGGTCACACCGGCATTCGTCAGGACCTTTCTGATCCCAATTGTTAAACTACCCTCATTACCTGAAATAAGGTTGGCCAGGAACAACATGGTCCCGCACCGAGGGATCCCCTATGTAACACGCTCCCGAATTACTAAAGGGAAAAGAGAAACAACAAACACGAAAGGGTATTATTCATGCGTCCCTTTTCGTCGTTTAGCACAGTATGCTTCACCATGCATTGCTTAACCACCACACCATAGGTATAATGCCCAGATATGGCCACTCCATTTTTGTCAACATACCTACACCCAGATATGCCATAATGGTGAAAATTCACCTCATCAATGTATATGCGCAGATAGAAGTACGTTGTTCCCTCATAGCAAAACTCATTCAAACTGTTAAAATAGCACCTTAAAACTCGCCGAGTTTCCACAAGAGTAGTGTTAAAACTGGCGAGGGATAAGGAGAGACCCCCTGTAGTCACACTCTGGGGGAGACAAATGAACATAGGAAATACCAATGGTTAATAATGTTTATCCAAATGACATTTTTCCGAGGGATAAAACCTCCGGATGTGCCCCAATTAATGATCATAAAGGAGATGTTTGTCCTTATAGTGCCCTCTGCCTGATAAGCAGCACATTCCCCTTAAGAAATTAGGACAAATAGCCACAATCGTAACCGAGTGCTGGCCCCGTGGTTACCGCCCATTAAAAATAGAAGGCTACATGAATTTGTCCCCGGGGACGGTCACGTAGAAGACCTCCGTAAGCATCCAAAGTATGCCCCCTGTTCCTTTCGGAAATTGCATCGTGCTCTGATTGCTCCTGTGGTTAGTCTTAGGCCCAATCACCCCCCCCCCACTCCTTACTGCATCAAGGTGGGTGCTCCTCCTTTTTGGCACTTATCCGATCCTGCCATGAAGGTGAATGGATCTGATGTGCCGGAACTCTTAAGCTGCATCCCCGCTCCCTGCTTCATGTCACGTGGGAGTCGCGGTTTAGCCTACGTATTGACGTTGCGTCCGTAAGCACGCTTGTACCGTGTTGCTACGGATGCTTCTGTACTTTTTTTACCGTTGTTCAAACTTTATACAAACACAGTCGTGGCTCTCATTGTAAGTGTGCTGCCAGTATAAGACTGCATTCATGGCCGCATTAATAAGCGCGGGTCTATTTACCTCTTCATGGGCAATACACCAAGTACTTAAATGAGGTGATGCCTGTAATAATGAGACTGCGTTGTCGCCCTAATTAAAAATATGGATATAGAAGCACGATCTTTTTTTTTTTAAAACAGTGCGGTAACTTCCAGCCTGAGACAATGTGCAGTTGAACACTCCGCATTTACTATAAAAATGAATCCAAAATTCATTGCCATGGTGCTAAAAAGGGGGCCTAGTCATGGCGTGTCGGGACCCTTGGGTAGGCGGAGTAGAGCATGTTGCAAGGAGTATGTAGGAACTAGTCTAGTAAAAATCTCAGAATAGGTATGGATGTAATGGTGTATACCAGCCTAGGTAGATGGTATCATCTGACTCAGGGAGAATATGTCCATCCAATTACAGGATGTGTACACCATCATAGTATGATCATTGGCTTGGTATAGAACAGTTGGTATGCCTGTGGATAATACCACAAGTTACATACCCACATGTGTGTTTGCCTACCTATTGAGTGTTTGCCACGGAATATCATCATTTAGGCCCACCAAGTGACCTTTGAGCCTGTAGACCCATTTCTGTTCCCTCAGAAGTAGGGCCCTCATTCTGTCTCCTGCGTTAGGGTTCAGTCTTGGTTTCTCCACTACCGTCCATGCTATGCCATCAATAGTATGTTGTTTCTTCAGGTAGTGTGCAGAAAGTTTCGTGTTTGATTTTAGACACCTAATAGTACTTCTATGTTCCATTATGCATGTCTTCACTTTTCTGCTGGTCATGCCAATATATTGTTTTTTACAGGGGCATGTGATGAGATAGATGACATACTCGGAGTTGCAATTTGTGTGTGTCCTCTGTTCCCATGGATAAGTTAAACGCACATCAAAGAGTTTGGTGTTTTTCGTAAGGTGGCATACATTACATGATCCACATCTCGAGTGTCCTTGGAGCGGAGGCAGGCCACTGGTCGCCTCCAATACTCTAGGTGGACGTGTATTAGGTCTCGTATATACCAGTATATCCCTCAGATTGGCACTCCTTTTAAATGAGAAGAGGGGTTTGGCTACAGGCATACCGTTGGAATTGAGTATGTGCCAGTGTTTTAATATCATTTGTTTGATGTGGTGTGAAGCTGTACTAAAGGTAGTGACACATACTGGTTTATCCATGGATGGTTTCTCAATTCTCTCCAAGAGATTGGCCCTGTTAGTATTGGATGCTCTCTTCCTGGCTCTTTTGATGGTATGCTCGGGGTATCCTCTTTGGTTGAGTATTTTTGTAAGGAGGTCAGCCTCTTCCTTGAAAGCGGTTCTATCAGTGCAGGTACGCTTGAGTCTGACGAACTGACCCACAGGAAGGTTGTCCCTCAGGGATTTTGGATGGAAGCTACCATAAGCCAGTAGTGAGTTTTTATCTGTAGGTTTCTGGTAGACCCTGGTTGTAAGTTTTCCTTCTTTTGGTTCAATGACCAACTCCAAGAATGGTAACTCAGTTTCCGTAACCGTGGATGTGAAATGTAGAAGGGGGTTCCTGCTGTTGAGCCATTCGAGGAACTGGGTGACTGAAAGTGAATCACCCCTCCAAATCACTAGGACGTCATCTATGAACCTGCGCCACAGTCTGATGTTGTTTGACCAGGAATTGTCTGCGTTGTAAATCATGTTTTTTTCAAATGCGCCCACATAGAGTCCTGCTAGACTAGGGGCGAATGTGCTCCCCATAGAGGTCCCGTGAGTCTGCAGGTATAGCGTGCCTTCAAATTCAAAGAAATTCCTGGCAAGGGCTATTTCAGCCAGGTTCAAAATGAAGGCTTGTGGGGTCTGGTACGTCCACTCCTCTTCAAATAAGATGTCCTCTAACACCCGTAGGGTCTCCCTTTGGGGAATTTTTGTATACAGGGCCTCATTGTTGGGGTCAACATCCATGTCTTTGATGACGCTGAGGATATCTCAAGTGTCCTGCAGGTAGGCATCTTCTGGACAAGTGGTTTCAGGTAGAAATCACAAAATTGTGATAGAGGTTCCAAAATAGAACCAATACCGGACACGATAGGCCTACCTGGGGGTGGCCTCGTAGGTTTGTAGATTTTCGGCAATACATAGAAGTAAGGTTTGGTAGGTTGGTCTCTAATCAGGTAGCTGGCTTCGTGTTTTGAAATCCAGTTGTTCGCTGTTCCTTCCTCTATTAGGGTTGCGATGTCCTTTGCGATCTCCTTAGTAGGGTCCCTTCTCAAGATCCTGTAGTTCCTCTCATCCGATAAGAGGCGGTGACATTCGTCAGTATATGTAGTTCTGTCCAGAATGACGATTGCTCCCCCTTTGTCGGCTGGCTTGATAATGATGGAATCATTTTCCTTCAGTTGTCTAAGAGCCTCCTTTTCCATGTTTATCAGGTTGATAAAAGGGCGTGTGTCCCGTCTTTGTAGGTTCTCAATGTCATGGATTACTACTTGTTCAAAAGTAGCAACCTCCTGCGGTAATGCAGCAATTTAGGGGATAAACGTTGGTTTGGGGCGAAGGGGTGTATCTCCTGATGTGTCATTTATCTCTTCAGCACCCTCAAAAAAGATCTTAAGTCTGATGCTTCTGAAGAAAGCCGCTAGTTCTTGGCGGATCTGAAAGTGATCCAGCAAGTGGGTAGGGACAAAGCCCAGACCCCTGTTCAGGAGTTTTTCCTGTGAAGTAGTTAAAGTCAGAGAGGAGAGATTGACCACTAATGTAGGTCCCTCCTCGTCCCTGGTGTCAGGCTCTGTGCCATGCTCCTGGTATTACGCTGATCCAGTTCTTGGTCTCGGTCGTCCCAGGTTACCCTCTGTTGGCCTTTTTTGTTTGCCCCTGCCTCTCCCCCTGCCTTAAAAAAGGAATCTGTGGCTGTTGAAACTGGGGCTGTGGGAATTGGGGCTGTGGGAACTGGGGATGCTGAAACCCTTGGTGTGGGGGAAACCCATTCCAGGCCAATTGTAACCCTGGTTGGGGTACCCCTGGAGGGGACCAGGGAAGAAGAGACGAGGACCCAGCTGGGATGCTCTACCCCTCCCCCTCCTGTGCTGTGGGTACTCTTAATCACTAAGGGGGATTCGCTGCTTATCAGGCATAGGGCACTATAAGGACGAACCTCTCCTTTATGATCATTAATTGGGGCACATCCGGAGGTTTTATCCCTCAGAAAAATGTCATTTGGATAAACATTATTAACCATTGGTATTTCCTATGTTCATTTGTCTCCCCCAGAGTGTGACTACAGGGGGTCTCGCCTTATCCCTCGCCAGTTTTAACATTACTCTTGTGGAAACTCGGTGAGTTTTAAGGTGCTATTTTAACAGTTTGAATGAGTTGTGCTATGAGGAAACGACGTACTTCTATCTGCCCATATCCATTGATGAGGTGAATTTTCACCATTATGGCATATCTGGGTGTAGGTATATTGACAAAAATGGAGTGGCCATATCTGGGCATTATACCTATGGTGTGGTGGTTAAGCAATGAGTGGTGAAGCATAGTGTGCTAAACGACGAAAGGGGACGCATGAATAATACCCTTTTGTGTTTGTTGTTTCTCTTCCCCCTTTAGTAATTCGGAAGAATGTTACATAGGCGATCCCTCGGTGCGGGAACATGTTGTTCCTGGCCAACCTTATTTCAGGTAATGAGGGTATTTTAACAATTGGGATCGGAAAGGTCCTGACGAATGCCGGTGTGACCCTATATTCCGGGCACAATTACGAAAGCAGAAACATGTCAACATATTGGCAGTAAGGAGGGGTGTAGGAGTTCATTACTTTCTTCCTGTCACCACCATCCTTCACATTTTTAATCCTGACCGGAGGGTCCAGGAATAAACTTACGCACAGAGACACCTCCGAGCTAGTTTTAATGTTCACTGCACTTTTTCTTTCGGTGATCCCAATATATTTTGACTTATTATTTCTGTATATTTTATATGTTATGTCTTGTTTTCCCCACCCTATTGCTCCACCCCAGGTGTTGGTCTGCGCAGGGGTGTACTGAAGCAGCCCTATGATGAAGCAGGTCACAATTTTGTGAGTGAGGGCAGTTTTTTCACACCAAGCACGTGCCACCACAAATTTTTCACCACTCTGTACTCCTCCATGTGTGTGTGAGTTTGTGGACAGGGGGGCCGGAGTAGAGGGGTTAGTCTCTCACCCCTTCTCTTTGTGTAATACAGATGCAGTGAGGATGTCACTTTTGCAGCCAGGTGATGCTTGAGGCTGGGGCTTCTTGGAGCTTGAAGATTTTCAGACTGGAGAGTCAACAAGCCTAGGAAATGGTAGTCAGATGTGGTGCACAGGGACGCAGTTCCAGCAGCTCCACGAAGGATTGCAGTCTTCCAAGTTGCACAGAAGACAGGTCAGGCTTCGAGAGAACTACTTAACCACCACTTGTGTTGTAGAGCCTTGAAGAGTCAGTGGGACAGCAGGTTTCACAGACCAGTCATCAATGTTGAGGTGCCTGCGGTTGCAGAGGAGTGACTCCTTCACTCCAAGGGAGACTCCTTCCAGCTGGTCTTGATGCATACAGAGTCCTTGTGACTCTGAAGAATGCACAGCCACAGTTCTCTACCGGAAATCCTTTCTTCTGCCTTCCCCTGCCCAAGTCAGGCTCACCAGCAGGAGGGCAGAACAGTGTCTGGTATCGGTGGTAGCACTGGCTTGCACGCAGACCCTGCAAGGGAACACAGGTAGACATGGGCGGGTCCTCCTAGGAGCCCCCCAGTACATAGTATCATGCAACTAACACTGGAATCGGTGTATTTGCATGATTCCAACATGTTTGTATCAAACATGACCAGGTTCGGTGAAGCCATTATGTAGTTGGACACCTCTTTTGCCAGTATCCGCTACATACCTTAAAATGGCTTCCCCACACTTGCAAAGCCCAGATAATGCAGTCCGGGGTTTGTAGGGGTGTCTCTGCTCATGCAGGGACACTCTCACACTTAGCACCATGCACCCTGCCAGTGGGCTGAAGAGCCTACCTTAGGGGTGACTTATAGGTTTTAAGTGCAGTAACGGGGATATAAGGTAAACCTTATATCTGTAGTGAAACGTACATGCACCATTTCACGCAGACTACAATGGCAGACCTGCAGACACAGTTTACATGGGTCCCATGGGTGGCATAATACATGCTGCAGCCCATGGGAGACCCCTTGTGTACCAATGCCCTGGGTACCTTAGTACCATATATGAGGGACTTACAAGGGTACACCGGTATGCCAATTGTGGGGTGTACAAAGTACTTACCAGTCAATTTAGGGGCGAGAGCACAGACACTGGGGTCCTGATTAGCAGGATCCCAGTGTACTACAGTAAAAACACACTGACACCAGGCAAAAAGTGAGGGGAAACCATGTCAGAAAGATCCTACTTTCCTACATTGATTGTCTCAGATAAGAGATGCTTAAATCTCTCTATGAACTTTAGCAAACATTGAATTGCCCAGATAGGACCCGGAACCCCCCAAGCAGGGCCAGACCCCCTCCCAAAGCCCCATGACTCAATGACAGGCAACAGCTGCTTTGGGAAGGAGGCCATGTATATTACATATAGAAACACAAACATGGCTTTTTTAACATTCACATCATTACCTTAAAAACATAAAGCAGTACATATCCCCAAAAAATTAAGAAAAAAACATTTTACATTGTCATTGTTGTATGTACATAGGGTAGCAAACGTTTACAATCTAACACTACATTTAATGAAGTCAGATAATCCCAGTGGAGCCTCCCATTCTTTACCCATCCAGCACTAAGGTCCAGTAAACCTTCATCCCAAGGAGGACCACACAGGTGTACCACTTACATCCCTGAGGGGCGGCCCCCAGTCCTCTGATCCTTGTACGGAACTCCAGGGGCCTGCCCCTCTGACACCAGGCTGTCTGTGGGGCTCATAGAATGTGACCAGGGGCTGGAGCCCCATGCCCTACTCTGACTAACTGTGCGCCCTTGCCACAAGCTGGTGGGAATATTCTCTATCAGGATTTAGCTTGCTGTCTCCCCCTCAGTAGTGCCCTAGGAAGTGCGTTGTAGGACTCCCCTCGCTGTTGTATAGCGCCCTTAGTGTTCACTTTCCCACTACAAGGGCAACCAAGGCCAACCGGTCCTTCGCCCTCCCCATCAAAGAATAATTCCCGAGTAAAATCCCAGATTTCACTGATAAACAAGTCAGTGCGCAAGTCCAATAATTGAACCCCATCTCTGTGGAACTTTTGATCCCCCCTGAGCAACTTGAGGGGTATGTTTTAAAGCCAATCCCGTCCCGGACACAGTTTGTCCATTTCAGCGTTGAGAAGCATGACTGATACGTTCAGAGCCCTTGATCTCACGTCAGGTCACGACTTGCGCCGCGGGATCATGTTTGGCCAAGCTATCAGCGCCCCGGGAAAGGTCTTACCCAACCAAGCAAACTCACCTAACAGAGCCTCCCTGACTGTCCTACAGCCTAGCTCAACCATGTAATTACCGCCAACATGTATAATGATCAAGTCCGGAAACTGAAGTCTCACATGACCCCTTGTTTCCTCCACTAGCTTAGCCTCCGATCCACTCCCGCCGTCACGATGGTGAAAAGGAAGGGGCCCTGGCTGGCACGCCATCTATAGGCCCATTGTCTGCAAAGGTGGGAATGGTAATGATGCGCAAACCATGCGCCATCTGTGACCCGTAAGGAGTCATGCACCCCCCCTTCTGGCCAGAGATTTGGGACGGCTGATGTAGCGGCCCGGTGAGGTGAGGCGCTCAGCCATTTGTTCCATGGTAGGCATGAGTAGCTCGTCCACTCAGCGCTTTCCCTTTGCATTTGGCTATTTCTACCCTTGCATTTACAATGAGAAAAACACAACTACAAGTATCACATGGAAAAGTAAACATTAGGACTGCACAAGGCACCATTGCTTGCTACACTTCTGATTAAGTGTCCTGCTAGCATGATGGGGAAAGAAAATAGGATGCTCTGTAGCTATGTGGGCTACTGAGAAATGGCTGTAGGCTAGTAAAGAAAAAAGCATCTATGATTGACAGTTACAATGAACCAATTGCTGATTGACTTGGAGAAATCAATGTGAAAATACACAATAACCAACTTCTGATGTGGGGATAACTCTGTGCCCCTCCACTCCTCTCTATAGATAGCATAATGTCTAGGGAGACACGATCTGTGACTGATTCCTCGAACTGACAATGTGTGTGCCTTTTTCAAGCACACAGCCAGCTCATGAAGTCAACACAACTGAGTCACAGCACTTCTCAAGGGGCTTGAGTTATCGGAACTAAGAGTTCTTCCATGTAAAAACAAAGAAGACAAACCTATAAATCATCAAAAAGATAGGTAAGGTGCCAATGCATTTTCGTGGAAAGAGGCAACTCTAGTTTCTAAGACAAATGCACAGCTTGCTATCTAAATTTCATCCACAACATTCACAGAGTTCCATAACAAGCACCAGCGGCATGTATAAAATAAAATACTAAGTGGAAACGTTCCGATTTGTTCAAGGAGGATTCCATCGAGTATTAATACTGTTTAGCATTGCAGGTAAATCTGTTTCTGTAAATCTTTCTGTTTGCTCACTTCCCTGGGCTAGAAATATCAGCAATATTAAACTTGAATAAATAATTGTGAGTACGATGAAGATCCTGCACGCACTACGTTTTGTGTGCTCCATGAAGGGCCGTGTACCAGTATGGTAGGTATTCAATAACTATTTCGAAGAAACCTTGGGGCATATTTACAAGTCCCTATCAACACAGGAACATCACTTTTAGTGACGATCCTGTGGCGATAGGGGCTACTCCTTATTTACAAGGCGGCGTTAAGCCACTTAAAGTGGCTTAACGCCGCCTTGTAAATAAGGCACCCTTTCACGCTGTACTTAGTGTGAAAGGGGTGGGCGATGGGTGTTGTGGTGGGCGTTCCACCGCAACACCCATTGATTTTGACGCTGCCCCATATTTACAAGGGAGGCATAAATAGGAGGCAGCGCCAGAATTAAGACCAGGGAAAACCTAGTCTTAACATGGCGAAATGAGGAGAAATGCTTTGTTTATCCCCTTTTTGCTCTTTCTATGTGTGCTGCATTATGCAGCACACATAGAAACAGCAAAACGCCATGAATTATTGTTTATGTCCCTTCCTGCACATAAACAATCATTAAAAAAATGACGATTTGCAACTTCTATGTGTGCTGCACAATGCAGCACATATAAAAATTACAAATCGCCATTCTGGATTGTTTATGCGCCGGAAGGGACATCTTCCTGCACATAAACAATCATTCCCTCAAGCAGGCACCCTCGCACTATGGTGCAAGGGTGCCGGCGTTGGCGCTAGGCAGCTTAATTTAGCATTAGCGCAGGGGGAAATGCAGGGCTGCACCATATTGTTGTACATATAGGGGCAGATCTACAAGAAAGTGCCGCAGCGTGGCGCTGCAAGCCCTTTGGCTGCGCCACGCTGCGGCACTTTCAGAGCACAGGAATGCGACATATTTACAAGAATATGTCGAATTCCTGTGCTCTCCCCTGCGCTGGCGCACAAACAGCTGCCAAGCGCCGGCGCAGGCACCCTTGCACCATGGTGCAAGGATGCCTGCGCCATGGGGAGATTGTTTCTGTGCAGGAAGGGGCACCTTTCTGCACAAAAACAATCAGTACAGGCTTTTTCCTCTTTCAATGCGTGCTGCAGAATGCAGCACGCATTGAAAGAGGAAAACGAGGAGAAATGAAAACATTTCTCCTCGGTGCGCCTCGCTACGCCACCTCTAGGGTGGCGTAGCTTTCAGACGCATCTCCAGAGTTACGATTTCTCGTAATTCTGGAGATGTGTCTTAGTTCCATGGGTGCTGCGTGGGAACACCCACAGCAACACCCATGGAACGCCCCTTCACCACAAAGTGCTGCGTGTGAAGGGACGGTATTTACAAGGAGAGGAAAAGTCACGCATGGTGGCTTTTCCTCTCCTTGTAAATATCGAGGAGCCCCCTGCGCCACCAGTACGTCACGAAAAGTGACGTACTGGTGGCGCAGGGGGCTTGTAAATCTGCCCCATAGTGCAGCCCTGCATTTCCACAGTGGCGGAGCGCAGCATTAAGCCAAGAAAGCTAACGCAGCTCTCCGCCACTTCCTGGGAAAATATACCCCCTTGTTTTTCACAGTTGTTCCACGAGACGGGTCGGTCCAATTGCTCCACTGACGCAAAAAACTATTCGGTTGTCAATGTGTTGTAACTACAATACCCATAAATTTGCCAAATTGTGCTTTATTGTGCTTCGCTTTAATACCATGATAACTAGCCAAAAAAGGAGATGTTATTGAATGAGACATATTAAATACATTTAGCAAGGTACTGCTTTAAGTGTGATTGTCCACATAGATAAATCAAGAGAAGAGATTGCTCCAGCAATTTGTCAGCCGTGAAAAATGGAAATACAGGCTTCGCGAAAGCTTTCCTTAGGTTTAGGTTAATCAAGTCCAGACTGGAAACACACAAGACATCTGTAAGCGATTGGCCAGTGAAGATATGGAACGCGATAGCGTTCTGAAAGTAACATAATGCAGAACACACATGATGCAATCCTCTCCATTTCATGTAATCCCCTGGAAAAGATGCTTAAATCCTTTAATCAAAGAAGGGAAAACAAGAGATTACAAAGTAGCGAGAATGTTTTCTGAACAGCTAATGACAAACTGTATGTAGAGGCCTTGCTGTCCCGGATAGACTATTTATGACAAAAATCAATAATATAGAAACAAGTGATACAGCACGATTTATAAAAATCATAATATACAACATATTTGCGAACCAAAAAGACAAAAGTACACTTTGCATGTTAGACACAGTGACACATGAAAATCAGACAAATGCAGTAGAAGCACCGTAAAAACGTGCTTAAAACGTGAGATGAAGAAAACACATATATAAGACAACGCTAATACATATAAATGAAGTTGCACTAAGACATTTTTGATGCATAAGTTACTTAGTAACGTATATTGATGGGAAATTTTGATGTTAAGTGAAGTGGCCATGTGTTTCAAATGCTTTTTGCTGAGAATGCACCAGTTAGACAAATCACTGCAAAAATGTATAGAAGTGAAGTACAAGCTTGAATTTTTACACAGAGATACTAGAGTTTCTATAGTTTATGAAAATGTAAAAACAATTATTGTAATAAGAGTTTAAAAAATATGCACTTATATGAATGTTGAGAAAAATTGTGGCAGTAGGGTAGTTCTAACGTTAGCTATTTTGCATGTAATAATGATTTGTGAAAGTTCTATATATTCTTTATTTGAATTGATTTATTTTCACTATATGTGATACTGGGTTAAAGGTCATTTCATTTAAATGTGATGCTAACTTAAAGGCCTTTTCTACATGTTTTTTCTAATGCTTACTTTTCCCCTGATTTAGTGCAATGTTGCTTTATTTGTCCTGTACATGTGTACACCCTGAAATTCTTGTATGTTTCTTCAATATTCATAGTGAAATATTCCTGTGGGAACAGGATTGCAGCTGTTATTCTAGAAAGTAAGTTTGTATTTCTTTCCACCAATGTTAGACCTATGTGGACTTTCGAATTTCTCATTTTTCGTGACTAGCATGGGAAAAGTTCTTACTGTTGAAAGTGTCCTAGGTGACACCATGCGAATATGGACATGTGATAGTCTTTCAATGGTGGTGTGATGCAACCTCACTGGGTCGATCTTAAAAACTTTATAAAAGACAAAACCCCAAAGGAGGGGCAACGAAAACGGAGACCATCACCACACCATGACAGGATGAATCCACTCCTGCTATAGGTTTCGTTCTTCATCCTAACCCTGGGATGCCCCAATAAAGTTTTTAGTGTCCTTCGGAGTTAGTTTAAACTCACATTCACCTTCACAAATCTTTGCACAACCTCCACCACACCCTGCTCATCTATAGGTTTTAGTATACCTCTCATCTCATACTTAAAACATCCCTGAGCTCCTCCCTCTCAGTGAGGGGGTTCTAGCCCGCTTTGTGACCAGGTTAGCATTGCGAGGAGGTTTCCCTGTGATGAAGCATGCCACCTTCGGGTTGGTGAGAGAAACCGTACTATAAAAGAGACACTCTTGCACTCCTCTGTTATCTTCTATCAGACCCAGGGGCTTTTTTGTGTTACATGACTTTTTCGATGGGGAGTCGTCCCCTGCTGGTCTTTAAATCTCCTCAGGCCCTTTTTGTGTGATGAGATGATTATACTTTTCCTTTTCCCCATGCAAGAGGATGCTATGCTGATCGATCTTTGAATTATCCTTTATTTTTGGACTGCCTTGCTGAAGCTACAGTCGGTAGCTGATGGACTAAACCTTCTTTGTGAAACCATTTCCATATTTTCATTCTTTTAGTTTTTTGTTTATGCAAATGGACTCGCTCTTAATGGACTATAATTTTGAATCATTTTCCATCTCCTTAGAGCTTAAGCTGTTAGATAATGGACTATCCTTCTGCCTTTATGGTGGTAGAACTCTGTAACTCTGTAGTTGATTCTGATTATAACCATCCAAAGAAAGCCTACTTAAATGTTTGGCATTTTTATGCAAGCTGTCATACTCTTAACTAAACTTCTGAAGAAATTACCTATGGCAATTAATTTTGAATCTTTAATACAATAACCTAATTATTCAATTATCTCTCTGAGCCTATTATTGAGTCCTGTTGATTTTTCAAGTCAAACTGTGCTGTTTGACTTAATGCACTGTAGGGAGAATCATCGAGCTGTGACAGAACATCAGGTGTTACTTCTTTTGTTTTGCATTGCAGTTGCAGAGCTTTTAGTCTGCATTATCCTAATGCAACTTAACTTCTTTAGGAGGTTGGGTCTTCCTGTTGCTTTCCTTTATTTCTACAACATAGTTTTGAGAGTGGTGTACCTAAATCTGATTTCAAATTTGTGAGCAGGCTGTCAATTAATGGTCCTCATTACGCAGCTAACATGGAGTTTGGTCAACCTAATTTCCACCCCTCCTATCGGCAGAGAAAGATTCATCAGAGGATCATTGCCTCTGAGGTAAATGGAAGAGCTGTAAACTGTCTAAAGGGCCCGGTACGGTTAGAGTAGTAGTGAAAGTAAGCATATAATAAATATTTTTACCATACTTTACGCTGCAACACAAGCAATGACAAAGCAAGTAGTTTCGCCTTTTAAATTGTGAAAATGTTTTCCCAACTGCTACTTGTTATTTTCTGTTCAGGTCTGCCAGGCATTTGCTGGCTGGTTTAGAACACGGAAATTCACATCAGCACGACCGCCCTAAATAGGGCGAACCTTCTGACATACATTGACTGACATATGAAATGAGAGGAGATAGGAGGTATTAAAGAGGAGGGCTCATCCTCCTTACTCTTGAAAGTACGTTAAAAAAACAGGAGCCCTACTTGAAATGTGTGGGTTAATCCTCTTTTATGGAAAAAGCACAAAGGTTTTTGTTGTATAACCCTCACCCACCATGGTTAACACTTGGTGGCATGCTTCATCATTGGGTTCTTTACATTCAACTGAGGAACGGGTCATGCTGCTGCCTATGTGTTAAACAGGAACACTCAAAAAACCCCTCCAACTCCTATTCTCCATCATTTTGTGGATCTGAAAAAATACAGTGCTCCCTGGTAACACACAGGTAGTAGCACGCCCCGTTCCACTGCAGAGTGGGAAGAATCCAATGGAGAAGCATCCCACCAAGGGGTAAGCCTGGTGGATGAGGGTTATACAACAAAAAACTTTGTGCTTTTTCCATAAAGGAGGATTAGCCCACTTGTTTTGAATAGGGCTCCTATTTTCAGACATACATTGACTGACAGCCTATGATGGACAGGCATCAGTGAAAGGTTTCCACCACCAGATCCAGGTGAGGCTCTGCTGCTGGCGACCTCACACTTTACCCACCTCTCAATGGGCTGGGCAAACTGCAAGTTACAAATGGTGCCCTTTATCCCCCAAACTCTCAAAGACTTCCTACTTATTTCCTTACTGAAAGGAATACATGCAGTGTGTCCACTCACTCTATAAACAAGCATTGGCAAAGCCAATAGATCTCGCCTATGCAAGAGCTATTGGCTTTGCCAATATGTCTCAGCTATGTTGTACACCAGATTGGCTGCTGTTCACCATGGCTAAAAGTTAGTGGGGTAAAGGAGAGTGGCGTAGAGTGGAGTGCCATAAAGTGGAGTAGAGTGGAGTGTTATGGAGTGGTGTAGAGTGGCGTGGGATGGCATACAGTAGAGTTGAATGGCATGGAGAGGAGAGAAGTGTCATGGAGTAGCGTACAGTGTTGTGGAGGGAGTAAAGTGTTGTAGAGTGGAAGGACGTGGAGTTGAGTGGCATAGAGTAGAGTACTGTGTCAGAGTTGAGTAGAGTGTTGTGGAGTGGCATAGAGTGTCATGGATTGGTGTAGAGTAAGTGGAGTAGCATAGAAGGTGTTGTGTAAAGTGGAATAGACTGTTGTTGAGTAGCGTGGCATAAAGCAGAGTAGATTGTCGTGGAGTGGTGCGCAGTGGCGTAGAGTACTGTGTCATAGAATAGAGTGGAGTAAAATAATATGGAGTGGGATGGAGGAAGTTGCGTAGTGTGTCATAGAGTGGTGTCACAGAATGCCATTGAGTGGAGTAAAGTGCTGTAGAGTGCAGTGGCATAGATTGGAGTAGAGAGTCAGTGGAGCACATTTTAATTGATTAGAGCATGATAGAGTGGAGTATCTTGGAGTGGAGTGTCATAGAGTGAAGTGTAGTAGAGTGGCCTAAAGTGGAGTGGCGTAAAGTATAGTGTGCATAGTAAATTGGCGTAGAGTGCAGTGGCATATAGTGCATTGGTTTTGAGTAAAGTGGTGTAGAATGCATTGGCATATGTGCAGTGAAGTGGTGTAGAGTGGATTATTTCAGAGTAGAGTGAAGTGGCATAGAGTGCAGTGGCGTAGAGTATCGCAGAATACAGTGGTGCAGAGTAGATTAGAGTGGCTTAGAGTGAATTGGTGTAGAGTGCAGTGGCGTAAAGTGGAGCGATAAAGAGTTCAGTGGCGTGAAGTTCAGTGACATTAAGTGGCACAATGTAGAGTGGCATAAAATAGAGTGGCAGAGTGCAGTGTTTCAGAGTATACTGTCATAGAGTGCAGTGGTGGATAGTAGAGTGCCGTAGAGTGCATTGGCGCAGAATGCAGTGGCGCAGAGTAGAGTGGTCTAAAGTGCAGTGTGCAGACTAGAGTGGCATAGAGAGCAGTTGCACAGAGTACAGTGGTGCAGAGTAGAATAGAGTGGCGTAGAGTGCAGTGATACAGAGTAGAATACAGTGGCATAGAGTGCAGTAGTGCAGAGTAGCTTGGCATAGAGTGCATTGGTTTTGAATAAAGTGGTGTAGAGTGCATTGGCATAGAGTGCAGTGGAGTTTTGTATAGTGTTGCATAGAGAGGAGTGGTGCAGAGTGGTGTAGAGTGCAGTGGCGAAGACCGCAGTGGTGCATAGTACAGTAGTATGGGGTAGAGTGCATTAGAATATAGTGAGTGAAGTAGTGTGGAGTAGAGAGGTGTAGAGTGGAGTGGTACAAAGAGGAGTGTAGTGACGATGTGTGGAGTGGAGTGGCATAGTGTGGAGTGTTGAAGAGTATAGTGCAGTGGCATGAAGTGGTGCAGAATAAAGTGGAGTGGGGTAATGTGGAGTATGGATGGTATGGTAGTGTACTGCCATTACAGACAACACATCTTCAATTGAAATGACCCTTACATTTGCACTCTCATACAGGTTTACTGATAAAACAAGTACAGCACACAAACAATGTGTGGAAATGACCTCACGTTGTGAATTGATTTGATCGTCAGTACAGTTAATTTACAGACATTTCAATTGTAATGTGTGCTAGAAAAAAAAATACCATCATAAAGCCTTTCTCAGCCACTTACCCAGAGCCAGCATAATTGGTACATAAATTCTCTCACTTTGAAGTCAGAGAAAAAAAATAAACAGGAAACTCCCTTGAAGACACAGCTTGACATTTGACCTCCGTCTTTGAATGCACAGCAAATGTGGCAAGATACGAACAAGATTTAAAGGTCTGTTTACAGAAAGCGAGTTTGTGTAAGAATAGAGTAAACATGGTTTAGGCAACGAGCGGGACAAACTAAACCTGGAGATCCTAAAGCAAAGAAAGCCAGCAAATGGAAAGCCAGAATGTGAGTTACGAACCGCAAAGCCAATGGTAATCAACATGCAGAATGCATTCCTAGGTCAACTTTCTGAAAGTCCCCAAGATGTCTTTAGCAAACCAGACAGCTGCACTGTTTGGTATACTGACCTAAAAAGAGTTGGGAGTAGGCCAGAGATAACCATATTCTTATAACAGGCCCCAGTGCACATTGTGACTGCAGTGATTAAATTCTATATCGCTCAGCATGTGAGACATCTGTAGGGGAGACTTACCAGAGGCAGTGAGGTGTTTGTGAGGCTGTGCACTTATGGTGGAGGCAGAGTATCCGTAGTCCTCATGCTCAGCGCAAGGCAAGGCATCTTCTCCCACGTTGCTCTGTTATGAACCCCAATGTACCCCAATATAGGCCTAGGTAGTTGCACGACCCTTTACCTACATTTGTCCTACCATTGTTCTACATAACGGGTCAGGCGCTGACCTTTTACCTAGTTAGGTGCTACATAAATGTTGTGTGGTTTTCTCCGAAAACTAGGCTAATTTATTATGCATGAGGATCCTCAGTATCACAGCAGGATTACCATCTTCTGCATAATAACGCTGCATAAGGGTCACCACTATCGTCATCCTTGCCCCACATGCCCATAGTACACTTCTAGGTAGAACCCCTGAGGGTACCTTTCGGGTATATAAGCACAACATCTTCTCTAGGCAAACCAGAGGGAAAAGACTTCCATGCTGGCACGCTGACACAAGACTCTGGGGTCCCTGCATGCAGACACTCCAGCACGCAGCGGTCTGACAACCCTTACGGGGTGTCCATCTCGAGACCAAGAAGGGGTCTTTCACTCTCCCACATCAGGTAATGAGGTTGGCTCTATCCTAAGGGGATTCTTGGCTACACACCTACATACATGCTAGGTACACTTAGGTACATCTAGTTAGGGTTTGAATCGTAGGAGTAGGCATTAATACTGTCATGTATCTATATGCCTGCATATATTCATTGTTTTATCACTATGGTAGAATTATACCTTTTATTTACTCTGTTGGTGCATATAACAGTATATATCTGTTCCTGTCTCATGGTCGTTGCAGCACACGTATTTTATACTAGAATGACGCTGGTTCAATAAATGCTTATTGAAAACGTCCCCACCGTTTATTCTGTGTATATCTCTGAGACAAAGCGAGCACGAGTGACTGAGCAAAATGTATTGTACTGTTTCCACGATCCCTGAGGGGTCAGAGTTGTCATGTTCGATAGTTGGTAGAAACTATTCGCTCCTTGGTAAGAGGGGTTTATAGTGGCACTGTGAGCTAGCTGGTCTACAGACTAACATATCCTTTGGGGGTGTCTGGCATCAGTCTGGACACCAATCCCTTTGTTTATGTTGTCTAAAATGCGCAGATCCTATATCTGATGGACGATGAACTATTGGATCATTTGGCAAGGATGAACAACATAATTTTGGGGTTCGCTTCAGAGGGGTATAAATTTAACTTTAACAAATCAAAAATTGTCCACCTCAATGCCCTATTTTTAGGATATGAGCTTTCAAATGAAGGAAAAAGCCTGGCAGCAATTTTTTTAGAAACATGTGCTCTGCTCCAACCTCCAATGACTGAAAAACTTACAATCCATTTTAGGATTCCTACATTTTGGCAGAACATACATTTTAGATTACGCAGAAAAGGTGAAACTTTTCTACGACTTAATCAGACCTGATTTCTCGGTTTAACATTGGATACAGGAACACACAGAAATTCTCCGTTCCCTACAAGCTGACATGATTGCTTCCAAACATTTACACACACGAGTAAATACTACAAATTTGGTGATGCGTGTAGTAGCGGGTCAATCAGGGTACACTTATCTCACCTTCAATGAAGGCGAAACTGTACCCATTGCATACAAATCACATTTGAAAACAAACGCTGAAATGCGTTTTGCATCAACTGACAAAATACCGACAGCAGTACAGACTGCTGTAGTGAGCGAAAGAGCACTGACTCAGGGGAAACAAATAATTGTTGTAACTCTGGTACCAACCTTAGAGGCTGTTACAAAAGCAAGCGTTCCTAACGCTAAAGCACTGCATCCGCGTTGGATACAATGGGCTAATTCTCTCACTGCAACAGATGTTGACTACAAATTTGATTCTACACTAAAACCACAACCATTTTTGCAATTCGAACAAGAATATCCTCTCCCGAATTAAATAATGCCTCTAGATCAGTATGAATGCATCATTTACACTGACGGTTCAGCTCAGCCAGCCGTAGGAAGTAAATAGCAATACAGCGCTGCTTGTGCGATTGTAAAGGGATGTATGCCAGATGGTAAGTTCCGTCCTAGCAATACGCAGATGCAGTCTCTAGGAGATTGCACGGCTCAGCTGGCAGAACTAAAATCCCTGATACTGGTACTAAAAAACACGGATCAAGAATTCCCCAGACTAATTGTGTGTGATTAATTTTCTTGCGTCCAATCGTATAATGAATATCTTCACTACTGGGGCCAGAATGGATTTAGAGATTCAAAACGTTGCACAATAAAGCATAAATTACTTTGGGAACAAGTGGCAGAGCTGAAAAAGGGCTTGCCGGGGACTCACGTGATTCATATGCTGAGTCATCAATGTGTTGGCGTGCACTTGAAGAGAATTCATTGGCTGATGAAGGCGAAATTGCGAACTGCTGCCGTAGCTGCAATCACTCGTTCTCGCACGAGAATAGGCGGAGACATAATGGTAGCAGTCCTTGCTTCACGCAAAAACAGCTCAGCTGTGCCAAAATCTTTCCACTCAAGTACTCCTACAAGTTAGATGCGCAAAATATTCTGTATGCTCAAGTTCCAGGAGTGGGGGATAGAGTAATACCAAACATGGATCGCAGATTAGGTTTAATTCTAGCTGCACACGAGGGTCTGGGTTTAGCACACGCAGGGAGTACTACAACAGTTTCACTACTGAAACAATGCTATTGGTGGCCAGGTTTAATGAAACAGACAAAAGCATTTTTCCTTAAGTGTGACATCTGTCAGCAGATGAAGGGTTCCACCGTAGCACGTCCACCGCAAACACCACTACTGATATCAGACAGATCTCTTGCATGTATCTATTTGGACCACTGCGACCCCCTACAATCTGACGTGGTTTACACGTACATCTTGGAGGCAGTGGATTCATGCTCTAGATTCCTGTGGGTTTGGCCCCAGCACTCGGCTGATGCCCGAACTGTTATAAAAGATTTGCGAGTCTTCATAGGGAAATACGCAATTTGCACATTACATTCTCACAGTGGCCCCGCGTTCAGCTCTCAGGCTTACAAGGAAGCCATGGGAAGTTTTGGTGTAGCATTGTGGTACTCCTCTCCATATCATCCCAAGGGATTGTGGAGAGGAAGAACCGGGACCTAAAGCAATCCTTAACAGCAAGCGTATTAGGCTTGGGTGGTAGTTGGGTCAATCACCTATTCGGGGTCCAGAGGGCACTAAATAACATACCAAGAAGCTCCCTGGGAGGCCATACTCCATACGACGTCCTGTTTGGGATGAGAATGTGGGTACCCAACCTCGATTGTGGCAGCACAGCGGCAGATGAAAAAGCATTTCACATCAATGATCGTTTCACTGTTTTACAGGAACTCAATGAATTCCGGGCACTACAAAGCAACATCCATTAAAACGCACCGTCACTGGGGAAGTTAAAGCAGTTTCGTCAAGACCTGCCTGGGTTCCAAAGATTGGGGATCTGGTTAGAGAGAAGATTAAGGAGAAAAAGGAATATGGACCATCTTACAGAAAGCCTGTACCTGTCCTGGCTGTCGAAGGAACAAGAACAGTACTTCTTCCGCCTCTTGCCGGCAAAAAAGAGTAGAGACCCGTCTCCATAGATCTGATCAAACCACACTATGTGGCCGATACTGAATAGCAGGCTGCGTGGACTCCTGGGTAGCCGTCGATCTCATCTCACTACCATACAGGAAGTTCAGACAGAAAGACTAATAACATTTGAAGATTCTACTTTACGAAGTAACGGAGTTGCCAACAATGGAATGGAACTTGTACCTATTGAAATTGAACAACAACAAGGCACAAATGAAACACAGATCTCAAATCAGCCTAATACCGACATTTATGTGAATATGTCTCACAATGAGTCATCTGCCAGTTCAACTAAACCTGCTGAGCTACCGAAGATAGATCGAACAGCGTCTGGCTACTTCATCGATTTTGATACCTTCTCATTGGATCCAAGTAAAAATGACATCATCAGTTTCTGTTTCCCTTAAAGAAAAAATTTATAATATCTACCTTTGGCTGAAAAATACTTACTTTGTTTCTCCCTGGCTAAAGCTCTGGATTTCAATTGGTCTACTGTTCCTAGTCCTTTGGATAGCTGTAGTGACTGTCTTTTTCCTGCTCCTGAATGGACATTATCTCCCAGAACGCTCTGCAGTACAACATGTGAACTTGGTCCTGAAACCACATACATTATCTCATCGTGAACTAAGAGACCTGTCCTTTGTGAACATTACAGCAGTTCCAATTCCTGAAGGAATAATTTGGCATAGGGTTTCATATGATGTATTTGGTCCCACTGAACTTCTGAAAATACTGCATGTATTTAAAATTTCTTTGAATTATATCATCACCTCCAGTACATTCTCTGATGATTGGGACTTTGAAACTGTGAATAGTATGCTGTCTGATTAAGAACAATCTGCTGCATTTGCTAAAAACGAATTGTATGATGAAACATCAGATTTTGACATCATGTATTGTTACCAACACTATGGTCATCATTTCTTGCACAAGACCAGTATTCCACGTAATGTTTTTACCTACCATCAATGGGAACATTGCCCGACACCACTGAAAGGTAGTTCAGAAACATTTGACCAGACGTTTGCATATTTTTCGGGGTTTAACACTTCAGACCCAACCTCATACTATTATAAGGTTGCACCTGCAAAGAAAAATATGCTCACTAACAAAAATCAAATATACTCTGCTGCCTTCATTTCCCAGCTGTCTTTACAGGCTTTCGACTTTTGGAGGGACACCATAGACACTTACTCTGTCTGGGGGACTAAAGATTGGCAAGTTCAGGGAACTGAGGCATTATTATTTAGAGCTTGCCTCATACCGAAACAGATTATCTTCCTGAACAATAAAGTGCAACAGACTTCCTGTCTTGGACTAGCCAAGATTAAGGACTTGAACACACCTTGGATTCCCTCACTTTCACACTTTGAGGGATGGCAAAACCATACACAGCATAGTGAGTATACACTTGATGATATTATACATAAGGTTTCATAAATTCATAAGATCCCAATTGGAAGGGATGGTTAGTTTGGCCTATAGACACGAATAGGTGTCAATCAAGATTGAAGGGTACCACCGAGGGGTTTAGTAGCCATAGGCTGGACCAACGCTATGTACAACGAGAACATCCGGGGGTGGTGACATCCTACAGTGTTGGGAAGTTATGCCTAGATTGGCTAAAAACCTCAACACTGTCCCAGGTGAAACAACACTTGTCCTTACTTGAAGATGACATGGATCTAAGGGATTTTTGCTAGGTCCCCGGAAACCACGTCGTAAATGCTTTTGTGCGCTATTTACAATGAAGTATGGACGATCTCTCAACAGGAAGCTGCGGAGAGATTGCATGAAATTGACAGGGTTAACCTAGAAAAGGCTTTGGCAGTGGTCGACAATGGCATGACCACACTAACATCCAGGATTTATTCACTGGGCAACATTGTGTCTTCTGCTATGGATATAATAGAACAGGACTTGTCCATCCTGTTATTAAGCTGGACGCTACAATCATTGCACTCTGGTCACGTGCCCTGGCAATACATTAACAGTACGTCTCTGTTTTCTGCTCATAATTTAACAACAAGGCAGACAACAATGGCACAGAGAGATGCGAAGTATACAATGCTGAACATTGAAAAATTAGACAAATTACTTTTTACCGCGGCTGAGCCACCTTCCACAGAATGGTTAATCCATGGCCATATAGCATTGCGAGTGACAACATTCCAATTTCAATATTGTCTACAGTACCACCAAGTAGGCAGGTATGAAGCGTTGGGTAGGGAATACATCCATGAATCTTGGGAATTACCTTACAGATTTAGATGCAGGAATGGGGACACTGAAGAGAATTCGTTAAGTGGGTCTCTAATTTATCAGGATATTAGGCTTCACAGAGCTTGCAATGCTTCGGTTGCAAACCTATCTTGTCACTTGAAAGGATCCCCAGCTGCCGTGATTCATCCGATGTTCAAACTACTCTCAAACAGGAGTTATTTGATGTTGAATGATCAAGGTTGTTGCAGGATGCTGCCAGGCATCGCATATCTGGTCACAGTAAGTTCCAGGGTTACTTGTTGTATGCAAGTATTGATTCCACCGACCCACACAGTCAGGGAGGCGCCGCTGTGGCCTTCATTGAATGTTTCCCTTATACGGTTTGATTCTCTGAGCAGACTGAAAGCCATACTTTACAGAAAGAAGTGGCCTTAACCTCAGCTCGAGAGACTTTTGATCTCCAGGTTGCAAGGTCTTCAGCTGAGATACAGGCCCTAGTCCGAACTAACTTCCCGCTCCATTTCGTAGAAATGGTACATCGTATCTTTAACATGTCTGACACGAGTGGGATAGTACACCTATTTAAGACCATAGGTTCTGGGCTATTAAGCACCTTTCAGACGGTCTTCGGAGTTATTCCATCATTAATACACTCCATGGTGGGAAGTGTTTTTGGAGGGCTTCCGATGGTCCTACTACTTGTAGTGGGTATCCTGGTTTTAATTTTTCTGCTACGCAATGGACGTCTCAAATACCAAGGAGCTGGAAAAAGTGCTCTTGGAGCAACGTTGCCGTGAATGCATGGTACTCCATCCGGGCACACCTCGGCTTCGGGAGCTAACTGAGCATTGGTTTCTATCGTTCAGATCAGTCTGGGTAGACTGTGTCTTGCCTGTACTCCGCTGCTTATTCTGCGGACACGAATGCGTGTTGGACATCTGTCTGACACTTCCATCGGTTGTGTATCTGAACGTGGATGTACTGCTGGACCCGTTAAAGGCCCATGTAGTGCAGTGTCCTCAGCGTATTCCAATCCTGATGCCGGCATTCTTAGAGCCACCACGGAATGATTCAGCTCCTGTTGGAATGGACACTGGCTCTGTACCAGGCTTACAGGCGTCAAGTGATTCCTCAGCAACGGCTGTGGGAACCGAAAGAAGATCACCTTTGCTCCATTGACCTGATCCAAGAGATGTTACAGGGACCGTCGTCTGCGAAGGCAGGCAACAGTGATGTTGCGTCTTCCACACAGGACACAAACATTTGGCTCACCGTGTGCTGGGAACAATTTGGCCTTTTTCGAAAACAACCTACATTGGAATTCGAAAACATCATTTTTGTTTTATTTTTCCACTTCTGCTCTCACTGAGCATTATGGCTTTCAGCATGCTCAGTACGTCTTACAGTATATTGACTTTTTAGAGGACTTATAGAGCTTTTTCATGGTTAGCTTTTTCACAGTTATACCATTTTTAACATATACCATGTTTTTAGATGTTTTAAAACTCATATTTTAGCAATGTTTTTATGCTTTTTAAGCAGGCATATTTTAGCAGTTATTATTATGTCGTCCAGTCGGATGAGGAGTGGGTGTTATGAACTCCAATGTACCCCAATATAGGCCTAGGTAGTTGCACGACCTTTTACCTACATCTGTCTTACCATTGTTCTACATAACGGGTCTGGCGCTGACCTTTTAACTAATTAGGTGCTACATAAATGTCCTGTGGTTTTCTCTCCGAAAACTAGCCTAATTTATTAAGCATGAGGATTCTCAGTATCACAGCAGGATTACCATTTTCTGCATAATAACTCTGTATAAGGGTCACTACTATCGTCATCCTTACCCGACATGTACACTTCTAGGTGTATACTTTTCGGGTATATAAGCGCTACATCTTCACTGGGCAAACCAGAAGAGAAAAGACTTCCATGCTGACACGAGACGCTGAGGTCCCTGCACGCAGACACTCCAGAACGCAGTGGTCTGACATCCCTCGCGGGGTGTCCATCTCGAGACCAAGACGGGGTCCTTCGCTCTCCCACATCTGGTAATGGGGTTGGCTCTATTCTAAGGGGATTCTTGGCCAAACACCTACATACATGCTAGGTTCACTTAGGTACATATAGTTAGAGTTTGCATTGTAGGAGTGCACATTATTACTGTCATGTATCTATATGCCTGCATATATTCATTGTTTCAGTACCATGGTAGAATTCTACCCTTTATTTACTCTGCTGGCGCTTATAACCGTATATATCTGTTTCTGTCTCATGGCTGTTGCAGCACACATATTTTATACTAGAATGACACTGGCTCAATAAATGCTTATTGAAAACGTCCCCACCGTTTATTGTTTGTATATCTCTGAGACAAAGTGAGCACGAGTGACTGAGTAAAAAGTATTGTACTGTTTCCACAATCCCTGACGGGTCAGAGTTGTCATGTTCAATAGTTGTTAGAAACTATTCGCTTCTTGGTAAGAGGGGCTCATAGTGGCACTGTGAGCTAGCTGGTCTACAGACTAACATATCCTTTGGGGGTGTCTGGAATCAGTCTGGACACCAATCCCTTAGTTTATGTTGTCTAAAACACGCAGATCCTATATAGATTTGTAGGAGCTACATGACAGCTCTGTCACATCTCTATTGGTCAGATCAGAGGGCTGTTCTGTGGGTGATGTGGAGCACTGGTCTGGAAGATGGCACACAGAGTACCGTAAAGTGGAAAGAAAGCTGTCAAAAAAGGGGTTCTTCTTCTCATGCCTGAAAGATACGATTGTCCTAAATAGGAGGGCCTGGTCAGGCTTAAATCTATGTCTATCCAAAATGGTAGTCTTCTCAGTGTTGCTTGTCTGGCCTTTGCAATCAAAATGGTGCCAACCTATTTTCCTGTGGGGCATGTGCTGCCTGGACCATATAATTGGAAGCCTTGCATTGAGATGGATGCGCTGCTATGAATTAGTTCCCTTCCTTTTTTATCATGGTTTTTGCTCAGTTTTTTGCAGCTGGAATCTTAGTTCAATTTGCTTGCCCTGAAGATCTTATGCTTACCTTTTTGCCCACTCCGGTTCACGGTGATTTCTGTTTCTTGCTTATCAGCCCTCAAGGAGCTTTTTTGCCCTTGTGTATTTTTCCTGCTAACTGGAACTCTCTTAAGGAAATACTTGACACAGTTCAAGTGTATTTTAAGTGCAAAGTGACACCATGGGTAATGAGAGTAGTCATACTTTCTTCAGCCAATCAAGAAGGAAACTAAAGAGACCTTTGCAGCACTAGTCCATGACATCTTATGCACATCGAAGATGGCTATCTTAATGCATGCATGCTAGGCAGAACATGTAAAGCCTAAGAAAAAGATTCCAGGAACATATAAGAATTTTATCTTAAATATGAATAAGCAGTTTAATTTTTTTTAAATCCTCACTCTTTGAGTCTAGTTGAGGGTATCAGCAAACTAAAAGGTGAGTTTGTTTTTTCAGAATCAAGCAACAATTCATGTACAACAGAAATAGTTATTCCAACCAAAGAAATCCCTATGTTCTGAGAAAGCCTTGTTTTTCATCTTTCTTGAAAATATAGTAAATTAACATGCTTTTCTCTTTATTGTGATTTCAGACATAAGCAGTCAAAATATAACCAAATTCTGTTCTGGCTTTATCACTTATCACCCGTTGGCAAGCCGAGAGAGCTATTCAAATGAAAAGGCTGACTCAAACCCTTGTACATTATATTCAGCACCACCAGTTGCATTGTGGTGGCTGTTACTTTGATTCCATTTGACTCATGTCATTAATGTACATTAACTCCAAGTATAGCTCTACTGGTTTTTCACAGCTGTATAGAACTCTGCGAATCATTCCCATTCTGCCTTCGCCATCTTGCATAAGGGTACTTCGAGACTACTAGAAGATCATTGGAGAGAAATATGTCACTTCTTGTTAATCTTAGCATTGCTCAGGACATACAGAATGGTGTATGGGCCCACTCCTAAATAGAGTCCATGTGTCAGAGAATGGCTTTCCAGTAAACTCATCCATTTACAGGTTTTGCTAAAATTCAAACAATGTTTGCATAGTCCATTCCTTTTCAGAAGGTGATCTGGAAAGCAGCAGTTATATTGTGTTATGCGTGTGCTTCCCCTTTTCCACCTCTTGCGATTCCAGCTTGTAATGCCATCCGGTGGTTTGCTTTCCACCCTCTCCTCCACTTGCTCTACTTCTAGATGAACCACCTTCCTGCACATGAACAATCACTAATGTTTCTATGTGTGCTGCATAATGCAGCACACATAGAAACAGCAAATATGAGGAGAAATTAATCATTTCTCCTCGTTGCGGCAGGTTAAGACCAGGTTTTCCCTGGTCTTATTTTTGGCGCTGCCCCATATTTACGCCACCCCTGTAAATAGGGGGCAACGTCAAAAGCAATGGGTGTTGCGGCGGAACGCCCACCGCAACACCCACTGCCCGCCCCTTTCACGCTAGAGGATGTGTGCCACTGGTATCTTCCCTACTTGCTGGAAGATAGATCCGCATGTTACAGCAAACTATCATCCTATTTCTCTTTTGCCCCTCCCAGCGAAAGTCATTGAAAAAGTGATGAATTCGCAATTAGTTGCACACATCCAGAAGAACAACAGCTTTGGTTGCCCTCAATTTGATTTTTGTGAGGAGCACAGCATGGAAACGGCTCTCAATCAAGCCACCAAAGAAATTCGGATGACTTTGGACCAAGGAGGTAGAGCTGCTCTTGTCCTGTTCAATCTGTCAGCAGCCTTTGATACTGTAAATTAAGGCCTGTTGATGGATCACCTTAATGGAATAGGAGTATCTGGAGCAGCCTGGGAACTACTGAACTCCTTTGTTAGCAATCGGGAACAAGTGGAATCTCAGTAATTTTACATCACCTGCATACTCCCTGCCATGTGGGGTCCCACAGGGATCATCACTTAGTCCAACGCTATTCGATATATATATATATATATATATATATATATATATATATATATATATATATATATATATATATATATATATATTACTTCTCTAGCAGAGCTTATAAGATGTTCTGACTTCTCCCTCACATCTTACGGCGATAATACACAAATCATCATTTTGCTGGGTCCAGGGGACTCAGGCAGCGACTGCAGATTTAACGACTGCATGCAGGCCGTCAGTTTATGGATGGCCAAATAATGCCTTAAATTAAACTCAGCCAAAACTGAGGTTCTGATTTTTGAAGACAAACCATCTTTTTGGTCTCTTTCTTGGTGGCCACCTGAGCTCGGCCCTCTCCCTGTGCCTGTTAGGAAAGCAAGAAATCTGGTGGTGATTTTTAACGGTACGTTAACTCTCTCTGACCAGGCGAATGCAGTCACATCTGCGGCTTTAGGCTCTTGAAGAAGATCTTGCTGCACATTCCTGCCCATTTGCAGAAATTAGCTGTCACTGTTTTAGTGATGGCAAAGATTGATTACTGCAA
Source organism: Calotriton arnoldi (assembly GCA_963921515.1). Taxonomy (NCBI): domain Eukaryota; kingdom Metazoa; phylum Chordata; class Amphibia; order Caudata; family Salamandridae; genus Calotriton; species Calotriton arnoldi. The sequence goes on along the minus strand of CAWUFW010005915.1, from coordinate 732,247 downwards.
AGGACTATATCCCAATGCTCATTAATGTGCACTAAATAAGCTGCAGGTGCTGCAGAATGCAGCAGCTCATCGTTTGTTTAGAATTTCCAAACACCAGTCTGTCTCTTGCTTCATTAAAGAATTGCACTGGCTTCTGATCTGACAGAGAATTGTCTTTAAAGCACTTTGCATCACCTTTAAATCATTACATCGTCAAGGACAAGCCTACCTTAAGAATAGTTTCAATTGGTATACCTCAGGCAGGTCCCTCCATTCCGCCTCTGCCACAGTGGTGAATGTACCTAGGTTTCATCGTATGTCCTGGGTTGGCAGGAACTTTGTGGTGGGAGCGGCTAAGGCATGGAGTATGCTTCCTTTGGAAATCATGCCCAATCTTCTAGCTTTTCGTAAGGCTTTGAAAACATGGCTTTTCTTGGCTTAATATCTCCTTATAGTGTGTAGCATCTTTCTTCTTTTGGTAGGCATTCAGCTAGCGCGAGACGCCCTTTAGGTTTTCGAGCACTTTATAAAAATAATAACATAACATAAGTGCTGCGTGAAAAGGGGCCTTTTTTACAAGGCGGCGTTAAGCCACTTAATGTGGCTTGACGTGGCCTTGTAAATAAGGCGAAGGCTTATTGCCACCAGAACACCATAAAAAGTGACGTTCTGGTGGCGATAAGCCCTTGTAAATATGCCCCTAGGTTTGAAATTTGGTAGATTGGAGGTGTTGTGGCTCAGAAGAGAGATCATGGGAAGCAAAGGCCCGCTCTGTGTTTCGAGTCACTTTTACGCAACCATCTCCCTTCTGTGCCCTGGGATGAAGGTTAGGTTCAAATGGGGGCTCTGTCAACATAACTCATTTATGTTCCCTGTTGGTGTTGTTATTACTTTTGTGTTGTTCATAAAAGCCTATGCAGAATGTGCTTTGGGCATCAAGGTAACCAATGGTGGTGTGTTTCCAACCTGACTCACTAAAAGATTTCCCAACTTTAGTTACACATTTATTTCTTAAGTCTTTACTTAATAATCGTTCTGCCATCTTAAGTGTTTTGGAATGAATTCTAGGTTTTTTTTCAACTTCTTGTCCACCTTACATGCTTTAGCCTAATTCTGTTCCCATTGGAGCAGAGTCAAGACTGATTTGCATGCTGCTGGGCCCAAACTGAGGTGACATGGTGGGCAAAACACGATGGATTGGGATGCAGCCTCAGTGATGACTAGTAGCTTAGATTAATTCAAGCATTTCACCCATCACTTTGTTTTGCACTCTAAGTTTGACGGTATGCCAAGATGTGTGTCCCGTGCTCACCGTGCCAATGGAACCAAGCTATACGTGGCTGATGAGCCTTCATACGGGTGAAACTGGTCCTGGGTTGCTTGTGTTCTGGTTAAGGGAGGATCAGGCTTAGCAGGTCAGGGTGGACTGGTACCATTGGAGAAGAGTCAAGACTGATTACCATAGAGCTGGGTCCAAATGAGGTGACACAGTGGGCAAAAAGCGATGGGTAGGGATGCAATTCCGAGAGATTGCTAGTGGATGAGAATAATTCAAGCATTCCATGCATCTGAGCATTCTAATCGGAGAACGTTTGACTGCTGGCATGAAATAAGAAATGATTAGAGTCCTTGGTTTTTATCCCCCTATCTGTTTGTGCGCTTCTAGTTTTACACCCACTATGTCATGTATTTTGTAGATTTGTTATTTTTGTATGAATTTTTACTTGACGAATTGGCAAAGTGCATACACTGTTGTGTGTGTTCTATCCCCTTGTTCTTTTTTAATTTTTGAAGTAAATAGTAAAAAGCACTAATGAAAGTATATATATTTTTTAAAAAGTGAACGGAGAAGTATTCTTTGTTGTGGTGAGGTTATTTAAGCTAGCCATTTTAGTTCTGGCAGACCTATTGTTGCCTAACCTTTAAAATGCAATACATGACTGATTATCACATTCAAATATTTTTCTCCTTTCTGAATTCTAGACAGAAAGCAATCCCGTTCACTACTTTTGTCCCACCATTATCAGAATCAGTAGAGATGGCTTTAATGTGAAAAGTATTGTTTGTGCATGCGACACATAAAAGCAGTATTTGTAACTACAGGTGTTTACCTACGTTGGCACATTGAAGTCAGGCCTATTTGCTTTGCCAATGTTTGTTCTGATTGCAAGAACATTCATCTAGGCACCATGGGTTGAGGTGGATCTGATTCGGAAGATTTTGAAGAACCATAGCTCTACTCACCCTGCTCAGAACATGATGTAGTCCTAAAGACAATCGTATGATGCTTCCTGGCATGGATTTCAGTGTGAGACACTGAAATATTGCCAGAATTCATGAGTGCTAGACTGGTGCTCAGGGGTGTGAGGCTTACCACCAAGAGAGTATATGTAATGGGGTTAGGGACATTTAGCATCATTGTTCTAGGATTTATGGCTTCAATACACTGTGTAGAAGACGTGTGAAAGGTACAGAAGAGACGCAAATCAGATATATCGTGCATACACTTAAAATGAAGGATCATGTTCTCAGCCTTTTACAAGTATTTATTAGGTAGACCAGTGAGTTCCAAATGGCCTATACAAGAAGGTGCTAACTGCACTAAGTTAAGATAGAGAGAATCATACCTCCAGATAAACCCGACTCTATTTGAAAATTAACAATATTTAGCATATTCCTCTTATGTGCAGTATAAGTATATTAAGGTCCCTATTTATATAGGACACACATTCAATATTTCAATCCTTCTTCTTAACTTCTAATCCTGGAGCCTATCAGTGGTGATTGACTTCCTTTCTGCTGCTCTGAGAACAAACACTGCACATCTATAGCTAGGGCCCACCGTTCTTTGTTGTATCCTTATTAAACTATGTGGTATTTTAATCAGGACCCACACTACTATAATTCAGGATCTACTCTTAAGCAGCAGTTTCTAAGCGCAGTACCCAACCTGCTGTAAACAACTGTGTTATAATACACTCAACAGCTAACTAAGGGTATATAGGCAAATTAGTGTATGCTATTTTCCTGAAAATTGGTTCTTGTCTAGTTTTGCTTCTGTAAGAGTGGACCAAATCATTACTTTTGGGCTGGTATGGGACTGTAATTGCCTGCATGCTTGTGCCGTCTGGTGCAGCACTAGTTTTGGTCAAACAATCGCGGCTGAAACTGCAGACCTACCTTTTACATCGGGTAACCAGATTTACCATCTCAGAGCTGATCAGCACTTTGATTCATGTAATCCAAGGTCCCACAGCCTTCTGGATTTTTGGGTGATTCCCTAAACTGATCACAGGACTGACTGAGGCCCAGACGGATATATGATTAAACAACTACTGCCTAAACCACGAATTCCTTAACCACGAAGGCTAAACAACGAACAATGCCAAAACACTACATTTTTAATAACGAGTTCCTAAACCACGAAAGAGACACCTTTATCATTCTGTCAGTCTCAGCGGGTTCATGGTCTCTGTACGCCTTTACATCTCCTGGCTTGCTACAGTGGGTAGCACTCGCCTTGCTTCGATGCATGCAGCAGTGGGAGCACGTGCCTTATTTATTACCCGAACTCTGTGCCATGCTTAGCACCGTATCTCACTGGCTGCTTAATCCTCAACTGTTTATCTGATTAGTGGCCTCTCCTGTGATCCTCGATAAGAGGCGAGCAGCTAATGCCGGACTGTAATCCAACCGAACATGCGCACAGAGCAGCCAGTCTTCTGTGGCTAAAATTAATAGGGCTATTTGCATAACAATGGCCCTTTCACAGAGCAGGAGCCGATCTCGTGGGTAGTAGCTGCCATGGTGTGAAAAAAGACTGCAGCGCAAGCCATGTAAGCGGCACCGGCAGTGATAGTGTGAAATAATCTTTAAGTGCTTGCGAAGCGGTGGTATTTGGCATGAACATGGCAGCAGTCATTCGAACAGCACTCGCTGGCACGGCGCGAGGATGGGTACAGTATTTGCCCACAGGTGGGACTGGTTCACATGGGGTTAAAAGAGGTTGCAGTGTCCGCCGTGCAAGTGGCTCTGGCTAGCGCGGCGGAAAGGTTGCATTGCCTGCCACGTAGGTGACACTCGATGTGATGGTGTGCAGTAGGGCGTCAATACTAACCATGCGGGTTTGCTTGGGAAGTGTGAACAAAAACCGCAGTGCCCACGAGGTTTTATTGGCCCGCCAGGATAAATTACTGTTTTAGAAGGACGAGGATTATACTGAGTCCATGTGCATGAGATAACGGATATATGATTAAACAACTGCGTCTTAGATCATTCGTGGTTTATGAAAGTCGTGGTTTAGGAAAGACGTTGTTAAGGATTGTCGTTGTTAAGGATTGGTCGTTGTTCAGGCTTCGTTGTTCAGGTCAGTCGTTATTAAAACTTCGTTGTTAAGGATGTTTCCCGCCCAGACATCAGGGAGACTTCACAGAGTGGCACACCTCACTGTGTGACTAGACATACCCATGAAGGGCTGGCAGCCGGTCACCCATCATGAAGGGCTGGCAGCTGGTCACCCATTGATTGGTGGAGTCAGGTGGTGCATTTCTTATTCCATGGACTGAAACAAGAGGAAACAGATGCAATTAGAGACGACAGTGATACAAACCAAAACATTGCTGCTGCTCTCTGACAGTGACAAAGTGACTTTGTTTAATGTTCCATGGCTGCTGCACCTGAGAAATAAGTAAGAGTACTCCAGTGTGCTTTTTCAGCAGGGTGGCAATACTGTTCAGAAATCAAGTACATTCATTTATTCACCCGTTTATTGGTATTTATGTCATGTTACAATGCTGGAAAGCAAAATGTTTCCATGACCATACAAACTACAGACCCCATCGACGCCTACGCTACAATTCTCCCTGGACTCCAGCCATTGGAAACAATCTCACATCAACACAGGTCCCCAACATGCATACATCAATGAGCACTGAGGTCCAGATGAAGAGTTGTGGAGGTGTAGGTCCCAAGCACCACCGATGCTGCAAAGGTGCTGACTGCACATCCATACATGAACTGCCTAACCACTACATCACCACATTCTAAGGGAAAATACCTTGATCAGCTGGGTAGGAATTATACTGATTTCTTATTTTGACATAGCGTAAACTGTTGTGCCCTGCCAGATTTCAGATGCCCACACCAAGCAATTGCTCCTATCTTTCCACAGTTTCTGGTAGCGAGGCAAACTCACTTCACACTTTCCACAGCAAGGTGTGTGCCCTGCACAAAATCCCTTAAAGAGTCGCTCCTTTACCCATGCTCTTAATGCTAAACCCTTGATAGAGCCCGCATCTTACCCAGAAGCAAGTCAGGTGGATGTTCTTCTTTACCTGACGCCTACAAGTCTATCAGTAACCACCTCATACTGCTATTGTAACTGTTCATGAAAGTAAAGATAAACATTGACAAATAGATTAAGATAATTATAAAAGAACGGATACATGAAGTAACATGCCCAGGGTCTTCAGACTGGCAGATCATCAGAACACCATACCAATCAGTCTTTTTAGATCTTGCAGATCCATTTTACCTGTCTCACAGAACTTCTGCAATCTATGCTTAGAGATTGAGTGCAACCCCCCTCAGCTATTGGTTGATTTTAGCTGTTGTTTATGATATACGGAATTTCACTATTGTACTAAGTAATATGGGCATTTTATTGATGCAGCACTGAGATGAGTCCTCAGAGAGAAGGGCGACCTCAGTTTTTGTTTCCTTTCTGTTGTGCAGTCATTTGCTCATCTGGCATAGTGTGTTCCTTGTCACATAACACACCCAGACACCATTGCTCAGTGAAATATTGCAATGTCATATTACACTGCTGCTCTCTTTCCTTTACCACAGACAAGCACTGATAATTCAGAAAGATTTTCTTTGTGTGATAGGGTCATTTGAGGCCATGGCAACATCTAGGATTCACAGACTCTGAAGCCTCTAGTGAATTCATCATATCTGTGCTTTTCAGAACTGCTATATTATGGAACACTTAATCTGAAAGTGTGTGATAACCCTTCTACAATCTGTTCACGTAGTCCTAATGTGCTGCCAACATTACCTCACCATACCTACTGAACTTAACTTCTTTTGACCACCTCAGTGGCACACTGAAATCTGCATTTGAGTCTCAGTATTCTCCCGGAAACGTTTGCCCAAAAACCTTCTTACCACAGCTATGGATCACTCCAACAGTCCAAGCACTGAAAATGTAAATTGGGCTCTTCTCCAGAAATGAAGGGGAAAAAACACCATGAAGCATCTCGAATCTTAGAAACATGCCTTAAGTATAGTCACAACTACCCTCACAAATGTGAAATCCTCATAATACTAGACCTGCAATGGCCCGCAATCCGGTGTTGGATATTGTGGCACTACAGAATTGTGAGATTTGCTAAATTGGTGTGTGACTGACTTTAAGGACACAGATACTGAAAACCTTATTACACTGACGAACTAAGGCTCAGAGTAAAGATATCTGGATCATCCGGAGGCTGGAGCTGGGTGTTAATGGCACAGTCCTCCCTACACAGTCTGATCTAACTTGGGCACTTGTCACTATAAGCAGGGTTAGTCTAACTTTAATGTAGGTTCGAGGCTCACTAATACTCACTATATAATTGATACCTATCATCATTGCTGTAAAGAATGCCCTTACTAAACTTTTATTTTAAAAAATACTTTTCTCTTTTGTTATGAAAAAAATCAATACATTTTAATACTTAATTCATCAATAATCACTTATGAATAGATACATCAGAGAAAAAAAATAATACCAGAGATATAAAGCTACCTAATCATTCTCATCATTCATACTTTACACAATGTACAACTTGACAGAAAGAGTTTGATCCCATGTAGTGCATTGTCTTCATTTACATGTCAGATCCACATCCCAAATCATAATCTGTACATTCTTCTTTATAGATCCACAAAATGTTTCATTGACATCGACTATGAATCCATAGTTTCAATCAGCTTATTTCTAGCCTTCATCAGGACAATCAAACTTTACTTCAGCTATGTTAAGTCTCTGTTGACATATACTAATGAAACTCTTGTAACACAGGGTTTTTATCCATTATTTTTACTTCTATCCCCATGTTGCCAAGATATGGTACACAGTCCCATATTCATAAATTCTCACATACCATCCATAGATCTGAATAGGCACACAAATATTTAAGATGTTTCCCTCCTCAATTACAAGCAAGACCGAGTCTTCCTCTTATGGGACCACTTTCCAGCTTTTTTCCTGTATATCAAATTGAGGCACGGTTTCTCATCTATAGAGGTCCTCTCCTCAGTTTTATTCTTGCTTCAAAGTATAGTGTGAAATGGCCCAAGACCTTTGTACACCCACGTTCATAATGCTTGATTGTCCTGATGAAGGCTGAAAATAAGATAGTCGAAACTATGGATTCATAGCCCATGTCATGTGTTTACATTAGGCCCAGATAAAAACGCCATTTTACATACTCCTGTTCTTAAGTTGTATTCTCTCCCTAAACACAATGACATTGGACACACATTCGTTTGCATGCATATACAGGATAATATTCTTAGAACTCAGCTTTGCTTACACTGCCACTTCGTATGCACACTATCAAGCAACTTGAACATTCTGTAGAAGGGCTAAGTTCATCATGCTCTTCATTTGGTCACTATATATATCAAATTGAGGCACGGTTTCTCATCTATAGAGGTCCTCTCCTCAGTTTTATTCTTGCTTCAAAGTATAGTGTGAAATGGCCCAAGACCTTTGTACACCCACGTTCATAATGCTTGATTGTCCTGATGAAGGCTGAAAATAAGATAGTCGAAACTATGGATTCATAGCCCATGTCATGTGTTTACATTAGGCCCAGATAAAAACGCCATTTTACATACTCCTGTTCTTAAGTTGTATTCTCTCCCTAAACACAATGACATTGGACACACATTCGTTTGCATGCATATACAGGATAATATTCTTAGAACTCAGCTTTGCTTACACTGCCACTTCGTATGCACACTATCAAGCAACTTGAACATTCTGTAGAAGGGCTAAGTTCATCATGCTCTTCATTTGGTCACTTGGCAACAGAGCTATCACAATAGAATAAACAATAGCGGCCTGACTGGGGCTTTGGCGTGGTAATAGGGATGATGCTATTATATATACGACATGAGCCCTTTCTTTAGACAGAGGATTCTTTCGGTGGAACTGAGAAGTCACACACATGCTGGAATTCCAGCCCAGCTGATTCCTGTTTACCTCATGCAAAGGATAGTGCCCAGCTCTCCAACAAGATGGGCAGCCTGATGACACTTACCCACAGGTAACGGGGAGTTCGATCACCCTACAGGGATTTGGCAGATTTACTCACCTTAGACATGATAGGTTAGGATGCCCTAGGTAGGAGTACAATATATTACAGTACTTGTATGCAAGCATATATCATCTGTAATCTGCAAAATGGTAGAACTTTTATCTTTTTCACCATTCTCAGAATGCTAATGACATTATTCTGTTTCTTTCTATTAATTATTGCTGTACAAATAATTTACTCAAGAATCACAATGCTTCAATAAATATTGAAATTATATACTGTATATTTCTTGTGTATCTCTTTTAGTATGCATAAGTAACTAAGTGCCAGGGTTCTAGATCTGTTACCATGATTTCCTTGGGGAGTCAGGATTGTCATGTTCGGAGGTTGCACATCCATTTGTTACTTTGTATAGTGCACTGCGAGCTAGCAGAACTTAGGCCAACATATCTGGACGGTGTGCATAGAGTAAGACTCGCTCAGGTCTGATGTTTATGTTGTCCAACAGATGCACAGTTGTACTTGGGAAAATATAAGCCATACAACATGGTGCCGCCAGCGTTCTAGTTTGGGTTCTTATTCAATAGATCGCCTGAGTAGTTTTCTTTTGTGTGCCCAGAGATCCCTACTCACCTCTTAACCAGAGACGTCTGTGGTGTTAGGGAAAAAATGTTCCTCGGCTGAGTAGGTAAATTCTATGTATTGACTGTAGGTTGTTCAAGCATAAATCTTACAAAGTACCACCCCATAGAGATACCCTCTCTGATTCCACATATTCACATGGCTGATAACGCAGCAACTAACATACTTGTGAACTGCAGACATGCGGTTACACAAATGCTGTTACAACGTGGACTACCCAGGCATGTGGTGACCTTACCTTCGTGCTTGAGGCCCACAAAACTTTTAGGACAGAGCTTATGAAGCTGTAGAAATACCACAAACTTACCAAGAACACCAAAACTGATTTGAAGGTACCCTACATACACACAATAATTTTAGACTAGATCCCCTTAGCAATGAGGGAGTGATGTGTCCAGTCTTAGCCGGTTACACACCCTATACAGATATAGACAATCTGACAGCTCAAGAGCTACGTACACTATACACAGATCTGGTTACAACTTATAGATGTTTAACATAATTTGTCATGAGAACAATGACAATATATCCTGCAAGGGCTGCTCAAGCTGCATAACCACAATTGGCTACACCTGGCATTAGTCCACAAACCATCAACACAGTCATGGGAAAAATTCCCCTCAGAAGGGAAGAAATTCCGTTCTGGATTGCACAAAAAACAAAACAGCTTGAAGCAGTGTTTCCCCTTACGAGACCTCAGGAAAAAACCAGAATTCTCGCCATATGTCTGCCAATGGGGATGGCTCCCCCGGTGGAAGACTGTGCTGCTTGGGGTACAGTCTTTGCTGCAGTATATACCAGAACACATGATACACCCTCATTAGCTGTTTTGCCAGAGGTGCTTAAACAGACCCAAAATAGGTATGGGGCAGATCTTGCCTTGGATATGGGGATGAAACTGATGGGCAATTTTACGGCAGTATCCATCATGTTAGGTAACAATAAAGGGGAAGCAGCAGCATTGGCTGTATGCCGATGACTCACAAACTTGACTCCAAGAGAACAGGAGCCAAGCTACTAAAAATTATTGAGTTAACCTATGCATCCATAGGCAGAGTAATTCTGAAAAGGATACCCTGGTCAGGCATCACATTCTTCCTCTAAGAAGAAGTGGGATAATAAGAAACATAAAGAAAAGACTAAGTAGCAGGCAGATCTCCTCAACAGGAGTCCACTGAAAAGTCCTATAATTTGCATAATTGTGAAAATATTAAAACGGGTGACAGGTATCAGGATACTGATACGAGTTCATCACGTTCCTTTCGAGAGTCAAGTGAAAACCATTCGGTGAGAGGTGGACGATCACAGCACAGATCAGAGGAGTACGTGAAACCGCAGAAGGAGTCACAATGTGCTTCTAACTTCATAATAAAAAAGGAAGATAAACCTAAACAGTCCAAGCCTCAATTCAAAAAGAAGAAGGTGGCTAGCATGAAAGTCAAGCACGCAACAGATATTGAGTACACTGGTTCTGAGCTGGGAGTGGGCTCTGACCATGCTGGACAGCATAGCAGAAGACAAAAGAGTTCGCCAGAGCCTGATGTATTGTCTGGCTGCAGCAGCATTGAGTGACTATATTCAGGTGGAAAAAACAGATATGAGAGTGAATGTCCTGCATTGATTATACAAGATGCAACTCCAAATGGAGGGGGACATACCACGCGTCATAAATGTTCTCTTTCGGGAGAACGTTTCATTCTGCTACGACATTCTCTTGGCTGAAAGAGATTGGCCACCAGAATTTGTCATGGACTGCCCCAAGGGAGAAACAGTAATTTTACCCACTTTCTCCGACCTCGTCCCAGAAGCAGTTCAACAGTCAAACGGCAGGGAGTGGGCTTTAGCACTAGCTCCTGCGTTATATCGCAACCATGTGGGGGTGAGATGAAAATTCCCTTATCACATTATACCAGTGAGGTTAACCCCACAATATCAACGGCAATACCCCATTAAACATGAGGCTAAAAAACAAGTTAGAGAGATCCTTACGCAACTTGAATACCAAGGTGTACTTGAAAGTTGCACCTCCCCTATGAATAATCCTTTGTTTCCAGTACTGAAACCAGACCATTCATATCGTCTAATATTAGATTTCAGACATGTGAATCCAGCTACACGTACAGTCGCAGCACAAAAGGTGCACAGCTCTAATGAATAACATAGTGTGGAAAAAATAAAAAAATACTTTAGATATTTCCAATGGATTTTTCTGCCAAAAGATAGAGCTTGAGAGCAGGTACTTGAGCGCATTCAGTGTGCTAGGTTTTCAAAAGCAGTTCTGTCAATTGCCCCAGGGGTATAAGAACAGCCTAGGGTTGTTTTCAGCCGGGGTTACACAACTTTTGCATGAATTTGATGACCAGGCATTGTCCTATGTCGATGACCTATATCTAATGGATGTTGACGTTTCAACCCACTTGACTAGAGTAGATCGCACAGTTTTGGGATTTTCTCACATGGGCTACAAATTCAATTTCGAAAAATCAGAAATAGCTCACCTTAAGGTCCTAATTTTAGGATACGAGTTGTCAAGTTAAGGCTGAAGCCTAGCGACACACTACCTTGAGAAGTGTGCGCTTCTACAACCACCCAATATACTAAAGAAACTCCAATCATTATTGGGTTTCCTGAATTTTGGTAGAACATACATTCCAGACTACTCAGGGCAGGTAAAACCCAGCAGTGGCCTGTGCAGGAAAGCGGGGTGGGGAGGGACGAGGGGGGATGTCGAAAGACAATGGAATAGGATTTATTTATATATTTAATTTTCCCTATTCCGTTGTCTGTCGACTTCCCCCCCTCCTGCCCCGCCCCCGCCACACCGCGTTCACCTGCATGGACCACCACTGGTAAAAGAGTTCTACGACTTGATGCATCCAGACTTTTCAAGCACACATTGGACAACTGAACATACACAAATTCTACGTTCAGTACAAGCTGACATGCTAGCTTCAACACACTTACACATGTTAACACCATGAACCTGGTGATCCGTATAATTGCGAGTGCATCAGGATACAGCTATGTCACATTCAATGAAGGAGATACTGTACCAATTGCATATAAATTACATTTATGCACCAATGCAGGGATGCGTTTTGCACCAACAGAAAAGATCCTGAAGGTAGTACAGACTGCTGTTCTAAGAGAAAGATCCCTGGCTCAAGGGAACGCATTATTGTCGTGACTCTGGTTCCAGCCTTAAAGGCTGTCACAAAGGCCAGTGTACCAAACGCAAAAGCTTTACATCCGAGATGGATACAGTGGGCAAACTTTCTCACCGCAACAGATGTAGACTACAGATTTGACTCCAAACTACAAACACAAGCATACCTGCAATATGAAAATTAATATTATCTGTCTAATGATGTCATGCTTCTAGATCAGTATGATTACATCATCTATACTAACAGTTCAGCACAACCTGCTGTAGGGACAAAGCACCAATACTCTACAGCATGTACCGCTGTTACGGGTAGAATGGCGGAGGGTGAATTCCGCCCTCACAAAACCTACACACAGTCACTAGATGATTACACAGTGCAGCTGACTGAGCTCTAGTTCTGGCACGTGAGAATACACATACCTGATTCCCCACGCTTATAGTGTTGATTCGTATTATTGTGTCCAGTCTTACAACGAGTACATACACTATTGGAGCCAGAATTGATTCAGAGATTCCAAAGCGTACACTATAAAGCACAAGATGCTTTGGGGATAGGTGGCAAAACTCAAAGAGTGTTTGCCACAGACTCATATCATACACACACTGGGTCATCAACGTGTAGAAATACACATTGTAGGGAACTCCATAGCTGACGTAGCCGCAAAAGCAACAGTGCAAACTGTTGAAGTTGCTGCAATCACTCTTTCAAGTACGAGGATAGATCGAAACATCATGGTGGCTGTTAATGCTGCGTGCAATGGCACCCACCTGCCGATAGGCTTTCCAACAAAATATTCCTACCAGTTAAATGCGCAAAACATTCAATTTGCTCAGATTCCCAGAGTGGGGGATCAAGTGATACTTAATTCAGTTCGCAGGTTAGGTTTAATCCTAGCAGCACATGAGGGTCTAGCATCTGCTCACGCAGGAGTGGCAGATACAATTTCATTATTGCAGCAACGCTATTGGAGGCCAGGTCTATACAAACAGATCAAGGACTTTGTCCTTAAATGCAACATCTGCCAGCAGATGAAGGTTTCGATCGTAACGTGTCCACCACAGACACTCTATTAATCTCAGACAAGCCTCTCGCTTGTGTTTATCTGGACCCCTGCGGCCCTTTACAATCAGATGGGACTTGCAAATACATCTTGGTAGCAGTGGATTCCTACTCTCGATTCCTATGGGTTTTGCCACAGCTATCGGCTGACAAACAGCGCTGTTATAAAATATTTGCAAGTCTTTATCAGGACATACGCAGAAGTCACATTCCATTTGGACCAGGGTCCGGCGTTTGCCTCCAAGGCTTACAGAGATACCATGGGAAAATTGAGTGTGAATGTGCAGTAATCTCCTCCTTATCATCCTGAGGGAAATGCGGTAGTGGCGAGGAAGAACCAGGACTTAAAGCAGTCTTTAACAGCTAGGGGTATTAGGTTCAGGTCACAGTTGGCTCCATGACCTGTATGAGGTCCAGAGAGCCCTAAATAATTTGCCTAGAAAATCCCTGCATTGTTGGACTCCCTACGAGATCCTATTTGTGGGTTCCAGACCTCGACAGTCCCAGTACAGTGGCTGCAGAAACACCATTTGACATCAATTTATGTTTGGATGTTTTACAGGATCAGAACAGCTTTAGAAAGCTCAGAGCAACATCCAGCAGAAACGTATCAACACTGGAGAAGTGAAGGAAGCACCAGCAAATCCTGGTTGGATCCCCAAGATGAGTGAACTAGTCCGGTAGAAGATTGTGGACAAGAAGGAATTCCAGCCATCTTACAGAGCACCTATACCTGTACCTGTCCTGGCAGTTGAAGGCACAGCAAGGTAAAATCCCTGGGGATACCTTAGGGTATATAAACACCACATCTTGCTGAGATAGGCAGAGGATATCACGACTTCCATGCCGACACACTGACGCGAGACGCTGAGGTTCCTGCATGCAGATACTCGAGCTCGCAGTGGTCTGACATCCCTCGCGGGATGTTCAGCTCGAGACCAGAACAGGGTCCCGCAGTCTCACATCAGGTAATGGGGTTGGCTTTATCCTAGAGGGATTCTTGGCTTTACACCTACTCACATGCTAGGTACACTTAGGTACATCTAGTTAGGGTGCATCGTAGGAGTACGCATTTTATTGCCATGTGTTTTATATACTCGTCTATATTTATGATTTTAGCAAAATGGTAGAAACCTACCATCTGTTTACTTTCTTAGTGCTGCTACTCTTTTATATATGCTACTGTCTACTGGTGATTTCAGTGCACTTATTTTACGCTAGAATAACGACTGTTCAATAAATACTTATTGAAAACGTCCCAACCGTTTATTCTGTGTATCTCTCTGAGAACAAGTGAGCATGAGTGACTGAGCGAAAAGTAAGTTACTGTTTCCAGAGTCCTGAGGGATCAGGGTTGTCATGTTCGATAGTTGCCAAGAACTATTCTCTCCTTGGTAACGGGAGGTTATAGTGGCATTGCGAGCTAGCTGGCACACAGGCCAACATACCCGGTGGGAGTGTCTGGAATCAGTCTGGACACCAGTCCCACAGTGTATGTTATCTAAACACGCAGATCCTATATAGGTCTTATAGGAACTACACGACATGGCGCCCAACGTGGGTATTGGCACTTATTTAACAGTCAAATCTGAGTAGTTCAGTCGTGCTATTCTCAGAGACCCCTACTCACATTTTCCCCAGAGACGTCTGGGGTGGGAGGGAACAAATCCACCACAGCTGAGTAGGAAAATTCCTATGTATTGGCTGTTGGTTTAATCAAGCTTGAAGGATACAGTTTTCCTAATTGTGCATAACACCTTATCTCAGTTCCCTTGAAAAGCTCTTCTTACTAAAAACAATGTCGCCCGGTAGTAGAACTAAATTTCTCAGCCGAAGAAGATGCAGATGCAATACACATTGCAGAAAATGTTAGAAATGCCGTCACCCTAAAACTAGTAGCATATGGTGTTACAGTTAGGGGTGGGCAAGTGACTTTCGTGATTGAGGCGCACGAATCACATAGAACAGAGGTATTCTATTCATGGATTAAATTCCCGCAGGCAAATGCACAAACTAAAACATTCCGCTACAATGTAGAAGATGCAATACCAAATGAGTACAGTCCATATGAGGACATTGAAATTCCACTCTCTTATGAAGAACACCTCTACTGGCTTAAAGGCGCTCTCCCCCATACAAGAAATAGAGTAAGACTCGGTCCGCTCGGAAGAGACAGAGCAACATGGGCAGTTTTAGCGGCATAAACACCACATCCTGACATTGACAAAATGCCAGGAGGAGACTTACTTGTACAGCATAAAGAATTAATAAGACTTTAAAGAAACCTGACACAGTTTGTGTTGAGAACAATCACACTTCAGCCCACACCGGCTACACAACCAGGACCAGTCCAAAATCCTACAACAAAAATTACACCACAGACACTGCACGCAGTGATGGGTAAAATGCCCACTAAACGTGAACAAATGCCCTTCTGGATAGCACAAAAAATTACACAGCTGGAGGCGGTGTTTCCACACACTGGTCCTAAGGAAAAGCATAGAACACTTACTATTTGCTTGCCAATGGGGATAGCTCCCTCTATAGAGGATTGTTCCTCTTGGGGCACAGTCTTCGCTGCAATATATACCGGGACTCATGGTATCCCTTCTTTAGCAGTAATACCTGATGTATTGAGACAAATACAGAATGAGTATGGAGCAGAGCCTGCTCTAAACTTAGGAATGAAGTTGTTAAATAACTTTGCCCAGGTATCTGCGATAATATTGGCAAATATTAAAGGGGAAGCAGCATCAGTGGCAATACGCCAACGCCTGAGAGAGTTCACTCCATTACAACAGGAGACAGAACTACCTAAAATAATTGAAACTGCTTATGCAGAGTTAGGTAGAGACAGTCTGGGATCTAGACCTGTAAAACCCCAACTATTGGGGAGTTCAGATAAGGAACAGGCAAAGCAAACACCAGTTTCTTCAAAGAAGAAATGGGACAATAATAAACAACAAAAGAACAGATCTCACTTCAGGGGAAGGTCTCCTCAACAGGAGCCCCCAGAAAGGAGATATAATCTTAGAAATAGAGATAACATTAAAAAACCTGACAGGTTCAGGATACTGATACTCGTTCCTCTCGTTCCTTTTAGGGCTCATCAAAAAACTCTGAGAGGGAAGGACGGTCAGAACAAAGACAAGAAGAGCGTACAAAGTCCAGAGACAAGCAACGCACTTCAGACTACGTTTCAAAGAAAGAAGAAAAACCTAAAGCGAAACCTCAATTTAAAAAGAAGAAGGTAGCATGTCTCAAAGATAGACATGCCAGAATTCTGAGGACTCAGCTACTGAAATAGGAATGGGCTCTGACGATGCTAGCCAGCGCGGCAGAGGTAACAATAGCTCTCCGGAACCTGATGGAATTTCTGGTGACAGCAGAGTTGAGTGAGTATATCACGGTAGAAACACCTGATACTAGGGTGAGTGTCCCACACAAGTTACATGAAATAACACTCCTAATGGAGGGGGACAAGCATAGACAAGTTAAGTGTCTTTTTTGGGAGAACCTGACTTCGGGCTATGACATCCTATTAGCAGAAAAAGATTGTCCGCCTACTATTGTTATGGAATGCCCAAAAGGGGAAACTGTAATTTTTCCAAGATTCTCCGATCTAGTCCCCGCACACCTAAGACATACATACGCGCAGGAGTGGGCGGTAGCCCTTGCTCCAGCGTTATACCGCAACCACGTAGGGTGGGATGAAGAGTCACCCCACCACGTTATTCAAATAAAAACAAACCCAACTCCACAAAGACAGTATCCCATAAAACAGGAAGCTAAAAAACAGGTCAGGGAGATCTTAGTTCAACTTGAATACCAAGGTGTAATTGAACCATGCACCTCATCAATTAATAATCCTTTGTTTCCCGTAATGAAACCCGACAATTCATATTGTCTAGTTTTAGACTACAGGCACTTAAACTCATGCACAAAAACATTTGCAGTTCAGAATGCACATAGTGTCGCATTAATAAACAACATTGTGCGGAAAAAATACAAAACATTAGATATCTCAAATGGATTTTTCTGCCAAAACATAGCGCCTGAAAGCAAATATTTGACAGCGTTCTCAGCGCTAGGGTCACAGCGTCAATTTTGTCGACTCCCCCAAGGGTATAGAATAGCCCGGGGTTATTCTCAAGGAGGGTAACAGAGTTACTACAGAATTTGGATGAAGAAGCATTATCCTATGTAGATGATATTTATCTGACGGATGATGACTTAGAGGAACACTTGACCAGGGTGAGCACCATAATTTTGGTTTCGCCTCTGAGGGCTACAAATTTAACTTTAAAAAAGCCCACCTCAACATCCTATTTTTGGGATATGAGCTTTCAAGTGAAGGCAAAAGCCTGGCAGCCCACTTTTTAGAAAAGTGCACACTGCTACAACCTCCAAAATCATTAAAAAAATTACAGTCCATACTGGGATTTTTTAATTTTGGCAGAACATGCATTTTGCATTACGCAGAAAGAGTAAAACCTTTCTACGACCTAATAAGACCTGACTTTTCAGACAATGGACACAGGAACACACAAATATACTTCGTTCCTTACAAGCGGATATGATATCATCAAAACATTTACAGACACGCGTAAACGTACACAACCTGGTGATCCGCGTAGTTGCAGGTCAATCTGGGTACACTTACTTAACCTTTAATGAAGGTGAGACAGTACCAATTGCATATAAATCACATTTGTACACTAACGCTGAGAAGCGTTTTGCACCTACAGAAAAAATTCTGACAGCAGCTCAGACTGCTGTAGTGAGAGAAAGAGCACTGGCTCAGGGGAAACGAATAATTGTCTTGACCCCGGTACCGGCCTTAGAGGCTGCCACAAAGGCAAGCGTCCCAAATGCAAAAGCTTCACATCCAAGATGGATACAATGGGCTAATTCTCTCACTGCAACAGATGTAGAATACAGATATGACCCTAGTTTAAAAACACAAGCATTCCTGCAATATGAACAAGAATATCCTCTTCCAAATGAAATTATGCCTCTAGATCGGTATGAATACATTATTTACACCGATGGATCTGCTCAACCGGCCATAGGGAATAAGCACCAATACAGTGCAGCATGCGCTATTGTAAAAGGTAGAATGCAGGACGGCAAGTTCTGTCCAAGCTGTACGAAAATGCAGTCTCTCGGAGACTGCACGGCTCAGTTGGCAGAATTAAAAGCACTACTACTGGCACTGATAAATACGGATCCGGAATTCCCCACACTGATAGTGTGTGATTCCTTTTACTGTGTCCAGTCATACAACGAATATCTCCATTATCGGGGACAAGATGGGTTCAGAGATTCAAAAGGTGGCACAATTAAACATAGGAAACTATGGGAACAGGTAGCAGAGTTGAACAACGAACTACCAAGGGCTCACGTGATACACACACTGAGTCATCAACGTGATGACGTTCACGTTGAAGGGAATTCATTGGCTGATGAAGCCGTGAAGGGGGTAGTACGCACTGTGTCTGTAGCTGCAATCACCCATTCAAAAACGAGGGTAGACGGTAGCACAATGGTAGCTGTGATTGCTTCACGCAACAACAGCAAAGCACTACCTAAAGGTTTTCCACTCAAGTACTCCTACAAGTTAGATGCAAACAACGTTCCATTTGCTCAGATTCCTGGAGTGGGGGATAGAGTAATACCAAACATGGATCGCAGGTTAGGTTTAATCTTGGCTGCGCACGAGGGTCTGGGTTCTGCGCACGCCGGAGTTACGGCGACAGTTTCTTTACTAAAACAACGCTATTGGTGGCCAGGGTTAACAAAGCAGACCAAAGACTTCATCTTAAAGTGCGATATCTGTCAACAGATAAAAGGGTCCACCGTAGCACGTCCTCCGCAGACACCATTATTAATATCAGACAGACCGCTCAGGTGCATTTACCTGGACCACTGCGGCCCCTTACAATCTGATGGGGCGTACAAGTATATCATGGTTGCAGTGGACTCCTGTTCAAGATTCTTATGGGTATGGCCTCAGCGCTCGGCTGACGCCCGAACTGTTATAAAAGATTTGCGAGTCTTCATAGGGACATACACAGTTGGCACATTACATTATGACCGTGGCCCCGCGTTCAGCTCTAGGGCTTACAAGGAAGCCATGGGAAGTTTGGGTGTAGCATTGCGGTACTCCTCTCCGTACCATCCGGTGGGAAATTCGGTTGTGGAGAGGAAAAACCAGGACTTAAAGCAATCTTTAACAGCTAGGGTATTAGGCTCGGGTGGTAGTTGGGTCAATCACCTATTTGGGGTCCAGCGGGCTCTTAATAACCAGACAAGAAGCTCTCTGGGAGGTGCAACTCCTTACGAGGTCCTGTTTGGGACAAGAATGTGGGTACCTGATCTCAATTGTGAAGGCACAGTGGCGGATGAAAAACCGTTTGACATCAATAAACGTTTGGCTGTTTAGTGTTTTACAGGATCTGAATGAATCCAGAGCGTCCTTAAGTAACGTCGAGGCAAAGAAAAGCGCCACTGGGGAAGTCAAGTCAGCCATGGCAAGACCTGCCTGGATCCCTAAAGTTGGGGATCTGGTCAGAGAAAAGATTGTGGACAAGAAAGAACTCGGGCCATCCTATCAAAAGCCTGTACCTGTCATGTCCGTTGAAGGATCAAGAACTGCACTTCTACCGCCTCTTGCCGGAAAAGAAAAGAGATTCGTCTCAATCGATCTGATCAAACCACACTATGTGGCCGATACTAAATAGTAGGCCTCGTGGTCTCCTGAGTAGCCGACGTCCTCCTCTCGCTACAATACAGGAAGTTCAAACAGAAAGACTCATAACATTTGAAGAGTCACCTTTACAAAGCAACGGAATCAATAACAATGCAATGGAACTAGTTCCCCTTGACCCAAACTCTCAAACTCAAAGTGAAAGACAAATTTCAATTCAAGCAAATAAAGATGTCTACGTCAACATGCCTCAACAAGAGCAATCCACAAGTTCAAAAAAACCTGCTGAGCTACCAAAGATAGATCGGACTGCATCTGGCTATTTCATCGACTTCGATATCTCTTCATTGGATCCAAGTGAACCTGAAACGACGCCAGCCCAAATCTCTCGCAAACAACGGATCAAAGACTTTTTTAACTTTCTTAGAAAAATGTATTAAGTATCACCTTGGCTAGAACTTTGGATAATCACCGGTATTTTATTTTTCCTTCTCTGGTTAGGATTAGTAATAACTTTCCACTTGCTCATCAATGGAACTTATCTTCAACAGAGCTCTGCAACGTCGAAAGTAAACTTAATTTTAAAACCTCATGTTTCATCTCATCGTGAACAAAGAGACTTGTCCTTCGTGAACATTTCAGCAGTTCCTATACCAGATGGTATAGTGTGGGACAAAGTGAATTTTGATATATTTGGACCGACCGAGCTTTTAAAAATTCCACTTTTATTTCAAATTCCATTGAACGATAGCATTACCTCCAGTACTTTTTCTGATGATTCGGATTTTGAAACTGTTAATAACTTGTTGTCTGGTTTGGAACAATCTGCCGCATTTTCTAGCACTGAAATGTTAGAGGATAGATCAGATTTTGACAAAATGAATTGTTACCAACATTATGGTCATCATTTCTTGCATAAATCTAGCAAACCCAGAAATGTTTTCACATACCACCAGTGGGAACATTGCCCTACATCGCCGAAAAGTAGTTCAAAAACATTTGCACAGAAATTCTCATATTTTTCAGGGTTTAACACTTCGGACCCAACCTCGTACTACTATAAGGTTGCACCAATGTCTGCACAGAAAAATATGTTAACAAACACCAAACAGATTTACTCTGCTTCCTTTATATCCCAACTGTCTGAACAGGGTTTTGACTTATGGATGGACATTGTAGACTTGAAATCAATCTGGGGTTCTAGGGATTGGCAAGTCCAGGGAACAGAAGCACTATTTAGAGCATGCCTCATTCCACAGCAGATGATTTTTCTGAATGACACTGTGCAACAGACTTCCTGTCTTGGATTAGCCAAGAATAAGGACTTGAACACACCTCAAATTCCAACACCTTTAAACACCGAGGGGAATTTTACATCAGAAAGAGGGGCTAAGTTGGATAACATATTGCAATACAATAGATCAGACCCCAAATGGAAGGGATGGTTGGTTTGGCCTACTGACACATACAGATGTCAGGAAAGATTCAGGGGTACCACCGAAGGGTTTAGTATCCACAGACCAGACCCGCGTTATGTACAACGAGAACATCCGGGGGTAGTGACATCATACAGTGTTGGGAAGTTGTGCCTTGATTGGCTAAAGACCTCAACACTACCCCAGGTGAAGCAACACTTGTCCTTACTCTCAGAGGATGTGGACCTACGGGATTTTTTATTAGGTCCCAGGAAACCACGTCAGAAGCGTTTTTTGTATGCTGTCTATAACGAAATCTGGAAAATCTCTCAACAAGAAGCTGCAGAGAGATTAAGAGAAATAGATAGAGTTAACCTAGAAAAGGCGTTAGCCGTAGTTGGAAATGGTATGACTGCATTAACATCCAGGATATATTCACTGGGCAACATTGTATCTTCTGCTATCAATGTAATAGAACAGGATTTGTCCATATTGCAACATGGACAGTCGCAGTTACGTTCTATTATTTTGTTAAGCTGGACGCTGCAGTCATTGCGCGGTGGTTAGGTGCCTTGGCGTTTTATCAACATTACGTCATTATTTTCTGCATACAATCTAACAGAAAAACAGATGAAAACGGCACAGAGGGGAGCAGAATATACAATGCTGCGTATTGAGAAACTGGATAGGTTACCCTTTACTGTGGCTGGGTCACCGTCCACAGAATGGTTAGTCCATGGCCATATAACATTACGGGTCGCAACTTTCCAGTTTCAATATTGCCTAGAACAACAACAGGCAGGCAGATAGGAAAAGATGGGTAAGGAATTCATCAGGGAATCCTGGGATTTACCATACAGATTTCGATGCAGGAGTGGGGATCTGGAAGTGTTTTTAAGTGGCACTAACTGCGAGAACGCTTTAAGTGGATCTCTCATATGCCAGGATATTATGCTACACGGAGCTTGTAATGGGTCTGTGGCAAACTTCTCCTGTCACTTGAGGGGTACCCTGGCAGCTGTGATTAATCCAGTATTCAGGCTTCTCTCAAATGGGAGTTACTTGATGCTGAATGATCAAGGTTGTTGTGGGATGCTTCCGGGCATCGCATATCTGGTCACCGTGAGCTCCAGGGTTACTTGCTGTATGCAAGTATTGTTTCCACCAACACATACAGTCAGGGAGGCGCCGTTATGGCCTTCGCTAAATGTTTCCTTTATACGGTTTGATACTCTGAGCAGAATAAAAGCCATGCTTTTACAACGAACCGTGCCCTTAACCTCCGCCCGGGAGACTTTTGATCTCCAGATCGCAAGGTCCTCGGCTGAGATACAGGCACTTATACGTACAAACTGCCCTTTCCATTTCACAGAAATGGTAAGTCGTATCTTTAACATGTCCGATACGATGGGTATTGTACACCTATTTAAGACCATAGGTTCCGGACTGTTAAGCACCTTTCAGACGATCCTCGGAGTTATACCAAACTTTATACACTCCGTCTTTGGAAGCATTTTTGCAGGGCTTCCGCTGATCCTGTTTCTAATAGCAGAAATCCTGATTGTTACCTTTCTGCTGCGCAATGGACGTCCCAGCCACCAAGGAAGTAGCAACAGCTCTCCTGGAGTGCAAATACCGTGATCGCATGGTACAACATCTGGGCACACCTCGCCTACGGGAACTAAGCGCCTCTTGGTTCCTGTCATTTAGACCAGTCTGGTTGGACTGTGTCCTACCTGTTCTCCGATGCCTGTTCTGCGGAGACGAATGCGTGTTGGACCTCTGTCTGACACTTGGATGCGGCACAGGCTGCCCCGGCATCTGCTGCAGGCAGTATGGAAGATCATCTGTGCTCAATTGACATTCTTTGTGAGGTGTTACAGGGATCATCAGCTGCGTATGCAGACAGCAGCAATGTTGCGTCTACCAGCAAGGACACATAAACATTTGGCATGTCGCACCCTGGAAAGATTTGGCTTTTACTTTTTTTTTTTTTCTTTTTGAAATTCCAAATTTAAACCTTTTTACCTGCATGGCTTTTGGATGCTTGTAGTTGTTCGGACTATATAAACGGACACTTTAGAGCCACTACTTGAATGGTTTTTTTTTGTGGAACACTTTTAAAGGGTTTTTTAACGCTTTTTTAACTTCTCTTAAAAATGTTTTTATTATTTGTTGTGTACAAACCTCTAGACGCCTTGGTAGTACGCTAGAATTTAGTAATGTCGTCCAGTCGGATGAGGAGTGGGTGTTATATTTCATATAGGTTCGCGATATAGGTCTAGGTATCATCATAACCCTTCACCTACATTCTCTCCGATACTACTTACATAACGGATTTGGAGGACTGACCTTTTACCCAGTTACAATACTACACATAAGTACGTAGGGTTTTTCCATGGACACTGGCCTCATAAATTATGCATGAGGGTTCTTAGTTTCTTGGAATCACAGCAGGGCCATCATCTCCTGCATAATAACTGTGTATAAAGTTCATTCCCGACATCATCCTAAGTTCGACACTGGCACAGCAAGGTAGAATCCCTGGGGATACCTTAGGGTATATAAACACCACATCTTGCTGAGATAGGCAGAGGAGACCACGACTTCCATGCCGACACACTGACGCAAGATGCTGAGGTTCCTGCATACAGATACTCGAGCTTGCAGTGGTCTGACATCCCTCGCAGGGTGTTCAGCTCGAGACCAGAATGGGGTTCCGCAGTCTCACATCAGGTAATGGGGTTGGCTTTATCCTAGAGGGATTCTTGGCTTTACACCTACTCACATGCTAGGTACTCTTAGGTTCATCTAGTTAGGGTGCATCGTAGGAGTACGCATTTTATTGCCATGTATTTTATATACTCGTCTATATTTATGATTTGAGCAAAATGGTAGAAACCTACCATCTGTTTACTTTCTTAGTGCTGCTACTCATTTATATATGCTACTGTCTACTGGTGATATCAGTGCACTTATTTTACGCTAGAATAACGACTGTTCAATAAATACTTATTGAAAACATCCCAACCGTTTATTCTGTGTATCTCTCTGAGAACAAGTGAGCACGAGGGACTGAGCGAAAAGTAAGTTACTGTTTCCACGGACCTGAGGGATCAGGGTTGTCATGTTCGATAGTTGCCAAGAACTATTCTCTCCTTGGTAAGGGGAGGTTATAGTGACATTGCGAGCTAGCTGGCACACAGGCCAACATACCCGGTTGGGGTGTCTAGAATCAGTCTGGACACCAGTTCTGCAGTGTATGTTGTCTAAACGTGCATATCCTATATAGGTCTTATAGGAACTGCACGACATTGCTGGCTGCAAAAACAAGAGATTTGTATCAATAGATCTCATCAAACCACATCATGTGGTCAAGTAGGCCAAGAGGGCTTCTGGGTAATTACCTGTCTCCTCTCATTACCCTACAGGAAGTCCAGATGGAAGCTTTGATCAGCGAAGAAACTTCTTCTCCCCAGCTGGGGACAGCTAACACTGAAGTATCACTTCTTCCTGTAACATCAACAACCTCCTTACAAACAACATGTACGGAAACACAGATTTCAATTCTGCAAACAAAGATGGTATCTACAGAAATGCACCACCAATCAAATCAACTCCCAGTTCTACACAGCCCCAGAGCTGCCTAAAATAGATAAAACAGCCTCCGGCTACTTCATCGACTTTGATGACTTCTCTTTGGAGTCGTCTGACCCACCACCACTCCTGCCCGAGGTAGGCTGTGTGCATTTTATATTTGGCTGAAAAAGACATACTTTATCCCTCCTTGGATATACGTTTGGATTACAATTGTGTTACTTTTCCTCTTCATTTGGATTTATTTTGTGACTGTCTTTTTCTTGATTCTGAATGGATTCTATATTCCAGAATGCTCTGCTGTTGAATTGGTGAACTTGGTTTTAACACCCCATTCTTCATTCTTCATCACACAAAGTGCAAAGAGACCTTTCCATGGTGAACATTTCTGCTGTTCCTGATGGGATTGTTTGGAATAAAGTATCCTATGATATATTCGGTCCAACTGAATTAATTCAAATTCCATATGTGTTCAAAATTTCTATGCATAACTTTATCACTCCTAGTACTATCCCTGATGATTTGGACATTGATACAGTGAAAAACAAATTGCTAGATGATCTGCAGCATTCAACTGTTTTTAGTGGAAAAGAAATGTATGATGGCATAGCTAATTATGAAGAAATGTTCTGTTTTCACCATTATGGTTACCATTTCTTGCATAAAGCAAATACTCCATGTGCAGTATTTAATTACACACAATAGGAACACTGCACCACCACAGGGTAGCTCAAAAGCATTTGCACAAAAGTTTGCATATTTTTTTAGTCACTTTCCCGCTGACCCAAAGTCTTATTATTATAAACTCGCACCCCCGCGGGTGAAGAAAACTATGCCCAAGCTGATTTACTCTGCATCTTTCATTTTCCAGCTGTCTATACAAGGGTTTGACTTTTGGAAAGACAAGGTTGAATTAAAATCTATATGGGGAACAAAAGATTGGCAGGTTCAGGGGAACAAGTCTTTATTTAGAGCATGCCTAACACCACAACAATGATTTTACTGAACAAAAGTGTGCAGCAAACATCCTGTATTGACCTGACCAAGATAAAAGATTTAAACACACCAAACATTCCCTCATTTGTATGAATTGCAAACTGGCAACAATTCACAAATTACACAGAGGAAACATTAGACACCATGCTTCGCAATGGAACATACAATTCTTCATGTACCAATCAAGAGGGATGGTTAGTGTGGCTGTTAGATACTAACGGATGTCAGACATTTTTTCTTGACAACACCAAAGGGTTTAGGATCCAAAGGCCAGACCCACGTTACGTGCAGACACAACACACTGGGGTGGTACCAACTTACAGTGTCAGGAAGTTGTGCCTTGATTGGCTTAAAAAATCGAGACTGTCTCAGGTGAAAGAACACTTGTCCCGTCTTTCTGAAGACATGGGATTACAGAACTTTTTTACTAGGCTCTCAGTGACCAGGTCAAAGGCACTTTCTGTATGCAATATACAATGAAGTATGGAAGATTTCACAGCAGGAACCTGCTGAGAGACTGTGCGATATTGACAGGGCAAATTTCGAAAGGGCTCTGGCAGTAGGTGATAATGGTATGACTACTCTACCCACCAGGATTTACTTTCTAGATAACATTGTCTTGTCTGCAAATGACATCATACAGAGTGACATGTAATTTTTACAACATGGGCAGTCACAGCTTAGAGCTGAGTTGGACTTTACGGACACTTCAGGTTGGTCACGTTCCATCGAAACACCTTAATGTCACAAGTTTGTTTCTACCATGCAATGTCACGAAACAACAAACCATCATAGCAAACAAGGTTGCAACATACACCATGTTACATATAGAGAAGTTAAAGAAATTTCCATTCACTGATGCTGAAATACCTTCCATGGATTGGGCTATTTCTCTGCCAATTTCAACATTTCACTTTCAATACTGCTTACAACACCATCAAGCGGGCAAATATGAGACGCTAGAAGAGGGGTATGTACATGCGTCATGGATCTTACCTTTTAAATACCGATGTAGGAATAGGGAAACTGAGGTTTTACTTAGTGGAACTGACTGTGAGAGTAGCTTGGGACATTCCTTAGTTTGCAGGGAAGTTTCGCTTCAAGGCACATGTAATGCGTCTAAGGCAAACTTGTCATGTTACTTGAAAGGTTCTCCGGCTGCTGTGAACTGTCCGGGTTTTAAAGTTGCTCTCAAATGGGAGTTACTTGATGTTGAATGATCATACCTGCTGTGGGATGAGACCGGGAATTGCCTATCTGGCAACGGTCTCTGCGGTTGTGACCTGTTGTACACATACTGTTTCAACCTACCCATACAATTAGGAATGCAACGCTTTGGCCTTTAAAGCTTCAAACATGCGCTTTGAGGCTTTAAGCAGACTGAATGCCTTATTGTTCCAGAAAGATGTGGCCGTAACATCTGCAAGGGAGACGTTTGATCTTCAAGTTGCAAGGTCCTCTTCTGAGATACAGTCGCTACTACACACTGATTTCCTACACCATTTTGGGGAGCTTGTGCACTTCACTTTTAACATGTTTAGTACTGTGGGGATTGTGCACTTTTTTAAGACAATTGGCTCTGGGTTGGTTAGCACCTTCGGAGTTATTCCATCAATCATACACTCCATCAATCATACACTCCATGCTTGGAAGCATTTTTGGAGGCTTACCGCTTGTCCTGTTTCAAGTTGTCAGGACTGTGCTTTTATTTTTTCTGCTTTGCAATGGATGTCCAAATGGGGATCACACTACCACATATGCTCCTGTGTCGTGAACGCATGAAACAATGCTTTGGAGCACGCTTACTTAAGGACCTTAATGACCACTGGTTCCTGCCCGTTCGGCCTGTCTGGCTACATAGGTGCAGCCCGTTTTCTACTGTCTGCTATGCACTTTCGAGTGTGCCCTGGACATATGCTTGGGAACTCAACTGGTTCAATTTCCGGACAGTGACCTACTGGTGGGTCCCCTGACGGCTCACTTGTACCTTTGTCCTTCACGCTTGCCATTGCTCCTAAATGCATACCATGAACCCTCCTGGGATGCTTCAGCTCTGGTGATCTGGATCCTGGCTCATCTTCTGCAGAATCAGCACTGGCTGTACCTCCCATGGTAGGCCCTGAGAGGGATGGACTGGAACATGGTTGGTCTATGGACGGAATGCATTGAGCGCCTCTGGGATCATCGTCCGTGGTTGCTGGGCACAACAATGTTTTGTCTACTCCTCAGAACACAAACAATCTAGCAGTTTTGAGCTGTGGGAACTTTTTATTTCGGACATGTTTTTAACATCCCAAATTGTGTTTACAAATTACACCGCTTTTAACTGTATTTTTAAGTTTGCTTTTATATTTTTAAAATTTGGCTCTCTAGATGCTTTTCCTTCAAACTAGCATAGTGTATTTTTATACTTTTAGGGTTTTATGCTTTTATGTATATAGTTAGCATTGTTTTTAGATAGCTTTTTAGTCATCTCAAGTTCAAAGAGGGGGTGTCACGTGTCTACACTAGGCCCGGATAGAAACGCCATTTTACATACTCACGTTCTTAAGTTGCCTTTTCTCCCTAAACACAATGACATTTGACACACATTCATTTGCGTGCACATACGGGATAATATTCTTCAAACTCAGCTTTGCTTACACTGCCACTTTGTACACACTATCAAGCACCTTGAACATTCTGTGCAAGGGCTAAATTCATCACGCAAAATGTTGTTGTTTGTTTTGGCCACTCTGCGACAGAGCTATCACAATAGAATAAACAATAGCTGCCTGACTGGGGCTTCGGTATGGCATTAGGGATGATGTTATTATATATACGACATGAGCCCTTTGTTTAGACAGAGGAACTTTTCGCTGGCACTGAGAGGTCACCCACATGACGGAATTCCAGCCCAGCTGATTCCTGTTTACCTCATGTGAAGGATTCTGCCAACTCTCCACCAAGATGGGGAGCCTGATGACACTTACCCACAGGTAATGGGGAGTTTGATCACCCTACAGGGATTTGGCAGATTCACTCACCTTAAGCATGATAGGCTAGGATGCACTAGGTAGGAGTACAATATATTACAGTACTTGTATGCAAGCATATATCCTCCATAACCTGCAAAATGGTAGAACTTATCTTTTTCATCATTCTCATAAAGCTAATCACATTATTCTGTTTCCTTCTATTGATTATTGCAGCGCAAGTATTATACTCAAGAATCACAATGCTTCAATAAATATTGAAATGCTATACTGTATATTTCTTGTGTATCTCTTTGGGTATGCATAAGTAACTAAACCAAAGGGTTCTAGATCTGTTACCATGATTTTCTTGGGGAGTCAGGGTTGTCATGTTCTGAGGTTGCACATCCATTTGTTATCTTGTAAGGTTAGGGGTACAGATGGTGCACTGTGAGCTAGCAGGACTTAGGCCAACATATCCGGATGGTGTGCATGGTCACTCTAGCACCACAGTTCTGATGTTTATGTTGTCCAACAAATGTACAGTTTTACTTGGAAAAGTATAAGCCATATGACAGTCAATGAAAATGTTTGTGGCCATATAGAGAAGCGAGTGCTTATTAAGATTTGGGATGTGGATCTGACATGTCAAAGAAGACAATGTTCTACATGAAATCAAAGACTTTCTGCCAAATTTTAAATTGTGTAGAGTATAAATGAAGAATGTGCTTGTGTAGGTTTATAACTCTGTTTTTAAAGCTTATGTATCTAAATGTAAATGATTAATGATTGGTAACGTATTAACATGTATTGATTTTTTCCATAATAAAGGAGAAAAGTATTTTTTGAATAAAAATTGCAGTAATGGCATTCTGTACAGGAACCCTGATAGGTATCAATTATATAGTGAGTACCTTAGGCATATGGGAGGGCAGTGATGAACTAAGTGATCTAAGTGATCAGTAAGCACAAAACCTCCTGAACTGTAAAAATGTGGGTTTATCATTCATTGTGGGGGGAGTTATATTATTTTCATAGCAGATGAATGATGATCTGATTGCAATTGGTTTGGCCACTGGAGGACTGAAAGTGTCTTATACTGTTAGAAGTACAGCTTCTAGACAAAACATGTGGTATACATATGACTTGTCCCAGCAGAGTTATCTTTTCCATAAATACAGAAACTTGCATGTGCATAAGTACGTACATAGAAAAAGAGTCTGAGAGTAAGGCTAGAATGCAAGGTTTCTGTATACAAAGGTAACACAAAATACCACAGCATTCTAGGGACAGGGCCATTCAAATTATGGTGTAAAGGAGGACCAAATTATGTGGCAAGGTTGACTGAATAATGTAGCAGCAAAAGTCAAATTATCCAGCATAATGTGGACATTCTGTGGGAGTATTAATTCACTATTTATTTTTTAATTTTAATATGCTTTAATACTGCATGATAAGGTGTCCCTGAGTCACCAATATCTTACCGATATACATTGGCCTTGGGCTGGAAAGGGACCCCATGAAGGGTTTGGGGCCCCTTGTAGGGCTGAGGACCTTCTGTGCCACAGGGGCTGCAGGTTCATGTGTTATGGCCCTGTGAGTTCTCTCATATTGATGTAGACTTCATCATTAGTTTTTCTCAGGGGCAATGTAACCATTTGTTTGGGAACTGCATTCTTCGTGTACTCATCACTGCTTGACTGCCTGATCGCATTTGGTAAGCACAAGGAGATGATGGACGGAGCGCTGAAACTTTTCAGACACTCACCCCAGTCACAGATCTGGGTTGAATCCATCATCGTTCTTTAGCTCACTTTGTCACCCCAGTTCAGACTCCGCTATATACAAATCAGTCTTGACCCTGTGCCTCATGGATCCCATTTGGTGCCCGACCTTGCAAGCATCTCTTTCGGGTCACCAAAGGCAGATAAAAGATGGACAGTATAAGCTCTCTCTTCATGGCATCTGTGCATCTTGCTGGATTGTTCTGCTTGATGTCCCATTACTCAGCTGGCTTTTTCTCTGAGAGCACTTTTAGTGTTTTTACAGCTTCTGTTGGGATTTCTTTCTCAGCTGTCTCCAGTTAGCCCTGTGTGCTCCAAGCTCTTCCCAGTTTAAGCTTCTCTTCTCAACACCTTGCTTCTGGCTACCCACTGCCAGGAACTCCCCTGGATCTCACACTGTAGACAAGCCGCCAGTTGTGAGTACACATAGAGTATACTGAAAAACATTATTTGTGTACCACGCTACAATACATAATACAGTTTATCAACGTATTTTGTGTATCTTCTAGACAGTGGACTGTACTGAGGAGTATTGACGTCTTGTAAGGACGAGTTCAGAAACAGTGTTTCTCCATATCCTACCCTTTTTCCCATGTTTCCTATGTCTCTAATTTTTAGTAATTGGGAACTATCTTAGTTCCTGTGACTTTTGTCTTCTTGTGTCTTGTCTCTAGGGAGGCTACGGGCACCCACCGAATCATTAGAACCAGGCATCAATGCAACAATTAGCGACTGAAAGGTAACCAGTTAACCTTTGGAAAGGATCTGTCACTACACGGCGCCATGTGTAACATTTTTTTTTAGTAACTTCCCATCCATTTGATCTAGAAGCCGGAAAATGATTCAGCAGGTGGTTTTGTTGAGTGGTACTGGTGGTAAATCCACAATTAGACTGAAAAAGCAGTGTTGAAAATGGCCCTTTTTGCAGGGTTATCCCCAAACTTTTTGCTTCTTCCTCCTATTTTTCCCTGAGCTGTTTGTGTTGGTTTTAGGACTCTGGGCACTTTACCACTGTTAATCAGTGCTAAAGTGCATATGCTCTCTGTGTAAATTGTGTTATGGATTGGTGTTTCCATGATTGGATATTTGATTTACTTGTTAGTCCCTAGTAAAGTGCACTGAGTGTGCCAGGGCCTGTAAATCAAATGCTACTAGTGGGCCTGCAGCACTGATTGTGCCACCCATGTGAGTAGCCCTGAAAAGGTAACTCAGACCTGCCATTGCAGAGTCTGCGCGCAGTTTGTAACTGCCATGTCGACTTGGCCAGTGCAAACACTTCGCCAGTCTCTAACCTTCCCTTTTCTTACATGTCAGTCACCCCTAAGGTAGGCCCAAGGTACCCCTGTGGGCAGGGTGCAGTGTATGTGAAAGGTAGGACATGCCCTGGTGTGTGTGGCATGTCCTGATAGTGAATTACTGCCAATTTCGTTTTTCACTATTTCAAGGCTACCTGTTCCCCATAGGACAGAATGGGAAGTTTGTTTATAACATCTTATAAACATAACTGGCCCTGGGAACTAGGTAGGAAAATAAAGTTTAGTATGCCTGAACTCAGAATCTAAAGATGCATCTTGTAGTGAAGGTGATTTTTACATTCTGTGTTTGAAAATAGCACTTTTAGAAAGTAGGTATTTTCTTGCTCAGTCATCCTGTGTGCCTCTGCTGGAATGTGGATTGCCTGTCTGGGTTTTGGATGACAGAAGGATGGGGAGCAGGAGTGGCTCCAGATAGTCTAGGTGGGTCAGGAAAGGGCTAAATAGACCTGGGCTGTAATTGGGGAAGGGGGAGGAGATTTCCTTGCACCTCAAAGGGCCTGGTCTGCCTCTGACAATGCCGTCTCCACCTCCTGCCAGGAAGTCACACCAGAGGAGGCAAAACTGGTTCTGGCTGGGCACAGACACTCTCTGCCTAAGAGATCAAAGGATTTTGAGATATAAATATTGGGGCCAGACCCCTGAACTTTAGAACTCTTTTGGACCAAGAAGACTGCCAAGAAGAAGAGCTGGAGAAGCTGTGAGGAGGAACTACCACTTTGCTGTGTGCTTTGCTGGGTTGGCCTGCAGTGGCTGCTTCTGTCTTGGGCAGTGAAAGGCCTGGACTGGACTTTCTGCAATCTACTTTTGTGAGTTTCTCCAAGGGCTTGAGGTAGAGCTTGCCCCCTGTTCAAGAAGTCTCAGGAACAGCAAAGACTTCAAGTTCTTCTGCCCTCAGCACTGGGGACTGTGTGTTTTGTGCTGCAACAGAAGAAAAGCAACCCGACGACGTATACGACGCCGCTGCCGACTCCCTGTCCTGAAGGCACCACAGAGGGCACCGCTGCAACGCCGCACCGCGACCCTGGTCTCACCGACAACGCCTGCTGGTGCCGCCACCGAGCCGCTGCTCGCACAGCGACCTGTGGGCACCGCACTCCGCACCGCCTCGCTGCACGACGATGCCTTGGCACCGCAGAGGGCACCGCCGCAACGCTGCACCCCGACCCTGGTCTCACCGACGATGCCTGCTGATGCCGCCACCAAGCCGCTGCTCGCACCGCGACCTGTGGGCACCGCACTCCGCACCGCCTTGCTTCACGACGACGCCCTGATATCCCCGACGCCGCTCCACGCCGAAATCTATGCCGCTGCTTGTACTGTGGTTCGAGGGCACCGCTCGTAAAGTTACACAACGCACCACCCTCATCCCGCACCGCAGCCTTGGCCTACCGACGCCAGCGCCATCGACTCTAGTTCGTCAGCCGACGACAGCGCTTCAGCAATGACAACGCCGCTGCTTGCACCGTGACCTGCCAGCACCGTGACGAGCACCGCCTTCATCTCGCACCGCGACCCTGGTCTCACTGATGACACCATCCGACGACGCCACCGAGCCGCTGCTCGCACCGCGACCCGAGGGCACCGCACGCCGCACCGCTGCACTTCGCACCGCAGCACATGACGCCTGCCGATGCCAGCGCTCCTGACTTCAACAGAGAGGAGATCGAGCTGCAACGCGTGTTACTTCGAGGGCCCCGACGACTCCTGCACCGACCTCTGGAACCGACGCCTGCGGACGCCGTGCTTTCGGAAGCTCAACGAGAGGTTGCCGACGCCCTGCATTTCTAAAAGGTACTGTTTGCGGGTCTTCCCGACACCGTAGCTGGCCCGCGACGCCGCGGTCAGCCAGAACTGTTTGGATTTATTTGCTCACGATGCCGTGATAGCCCCGGATGCAGCTATCGACATCAAGGAACTGTTTTTAAAGCATATTTTGATAACTGAAGATTTTTAAGTACTGTATTGTGGCTTTTTATCGTTTTTGGTCTTGTCTTAAGTATATAAAAATATTGGATATTTTTCTAAACTGGTGTGGTGTCCTTTTGTAGTGCTTACACTGTATTACTGTTGGTTATGTGCAAATGCTTTACACACTGCCTCTAAGATAAGCCTGACTGCTCGTGCCAAGCTACCAAGGGGGTGAGCAGGGGTTATTTTAGGTGTGTAACTCCCTTATCCTGACTAGAGTGGTGGTTTCTGCCTGTCTTTGGCACATGACCTAGCCTACCAAAAATCCCATTTCTAACAAGCAGCAAGCAACGAATTGCATAATTCCAGTGCATGTCCACAATTATTTTGCTATTTTTTCATTAAAAACTCATTAATACTTCCTGTGCATAGTTCTCCCCATTAGTATAAGTTTAACACGTCAACATAGCAAACAGCACGGAAAGAGGACGAGCTAACCTTAGCAAAAAGGTCTTCCACAAGTGGTACTTTTCAGTAAAATTTCACGCGCTTGAGCTAGAACCAATTTTTTTATTCCGCGTCTGGTGCATTATTTGGAAAGTATCTCTAATTATCTGGAAACCATTGCAAATGCCGAATAACATACTCGCAGTGGCCCTGATCATTGCACAGCATATTTTCAGTGAGTAACGAATCAGGGATGCATTCAAAGTGCACCTTTCGCACACCATTCCTGCACAAATGTGAAGATCTGGGCAAATGAAGATTATGCATACGTTATGCATACGTACATTTGCTGTTTTCAATCTGTGCCTTTCTTCAGAGCACTATGCAGGACGTAATTTGTACAAGTAGTTAGTTGCAGGTGGTGGGCCCCAGAACTCATTTTTTGACAGTGGAACTAATTTTAATATCATCAGACTATGGGTAAGAGAGGAAGGTCAAAAAGGGATAAGGAAATATGAAGAGAAAATGAGAAAACAGTGACAAACAGATGAAGCTGGGACGAAAACGTGCCCGGAAAAACAGACGAAAGAGTCAGGAAGGGTAGGGTGGTGAAAGAAAGCGGCCTGAGGTGGAATCAAGACTAGATAGCGTTGGCACAGAATAACTCTGCTATACCTTAGTGCCAGCAGAGAGCTCTTCAGGATCCCTGCACTTATGTTTTTTTCACAATTTAAACACTGTGAGGGTGTATATTCCATGGTTGCGCCCCTGCCTTTACTTTGTGTTTTACCCTTGTTCGGTGGAGTCAGAGAAGTCCCTACGTGCGTAGGGTTTCTGAGATTCCCTAGGCGTTCTATAAAGTGTTTATCATTGTAGTGAGATAGTCTGAGACAATTTTCAAATTTATTGTGACTATGCAGATATAAAGACTACATATGATTCAGATTAAATTATCTGCATGAGGAAGTATGAAAATAGTTGAATGTAGTAACACTGTGATGTTACAAAACTGAAAAGATCCATATCAGAAGAGAATAATATGCAGACAGTTCGCCAAAATACACAAACAGAAACACATGTCTCAGAAAGAGCTCTGCTGCATGGATTAGAGGTTTCTCCTTTTTGGACTGAGCAGGTGCAGTGCACGTGTCGATGCAAATTAGGATTTCGGTGAGTCACACACGTTAATCCAAACCATCTTGACAGTCAAGGATAACCATGAAAGAGTGAACACAAACACATGCTTTTTTTTTTAATACCGGAAGTCCATGGAATCCTGCTCAAACGATGAGGCCTACTAAATCTATTGTTGTTCTTGCTTTGATTTGGGGATTAGTTTGTGGCATGATTTTTTTGTTAAGACTCATGCTTTGTCTTGTGTGCACAGATGAAAGGACACTATTGAGAGGGATGTGTAATACGCAAAGCACGCGATTTGTAGCATTATCTGTGTTGGAATGTGATCTAGTAGCTAAATTGCAGACTTTAGAAACAGACAAAATATGCTTTAACCAATGCTTGCCTTCACATTTGACTATAACTGTGTGATCTTTTGCAAATTACTTGGTTTCATTAGGTCTCGTTGTTCATTTTCTCCTGAGATTTGTTGTCCATATAAACCCGCTGTGCACCACTCTGGGGCATAGACACAAAGGTAAATATACACATGTAGATTTAATACAAGAAAATTCACTCATACTTTTGAGTAACTTTATTACTTTTGCCTTATCATCATGTACTAGTGTGAAGTTACTCAAAAATGTAGGCATACATATGTCCCCATTCAATGAAATGGAGGCACGTAAGTAAAATAAAACAAGCATTTGTAATGCAATAGGTCTCGCATTTACGAGAGTTTGAACTATTGGCATTGTAAATGACAATGCCTTTTGTGTTGATTTTTAAAGCATAAAAAAAAGGCATATTCGTTTACAATGCCAATAGCTTAAACGCCTGCAAATGCGAGACCTCTTGCATTGCAAATGCTTGTTTTATTCTTTCAATTGATCCTGCATCTGTTGTTGAGTTTGTGCGTAATTTATTGCAGTTATGTCAAGAGATCAATGCAAGAATGAGCCAGTGGATGGATGAATGGATACATGAGTGCAAAGTTGAGTGACAAGGTGCATGTAGCTGGATTATTGAGTGAGTGCCTAAACCCGTTAATGAGACAAAGGCACTTTGATTCACAAGCCAAATCTATTGCCGTTGCCAGTGCTTTTTTTTACATTTCGTCAAAAGTTAAAACAATAACTTGCTTGCTTACTATGGTTTCTAGCACTACATAGTTTTAAAATTATACATTGAATCACGTTATGAGCATTATTCAGCTCTCTGGCTCTCACCTCCCTTCACCACAACCCCTTCTTTTCCTAACAGTGGGCACCAGAACTCCAAAGACAAGAGAGTGGAAGCCGTCCACTTCATCACCGCCGCAAAATGTCCTGAACAGTCTTTCATTTACGGCAGGAATACAGGTGGCGACAGGTAAGACTCACTGCTGGAGTGCACGTACCACGACCGTGAAATCTGATTAGCGCCAGCAGCACGCTTTGGGCTCCATAAACTCCAGTTCAGACAGACATGAATGAGACAACGGAATTACTATTTGTCTTGTCTGGGTTTTCTTTCCTTGTTTTGATAGCGCACCATAAAAGGCGCCTGCTCACGCTCTTCCAAAATGCATGTTCTACCGAGCACAAAACCTCACATTCCAAATGTATTTTGATATATTTATAAATAGTTGTGCAATTTTATCTTCCTCTACAGCGAGGATAACTGTGACGTTTTAATGTAAATAAAATGCAAATAACCATCTCAAGCATGTTAGTTTGCTGGTTAGACAGCTCAGTGGACTAGCGCACTGAATGGAGTGACCTGTAGTGCTCAACTCCGTTTCTGAAATTTCTGTGACTGACAGGAAGAGAGCCATTGAGTTGGATAAACGAGCGTAACAACTGCTATTTGCTGCGCTATGAGGCCGCAGGCAGCACAGAAAGCGCTATGTGGAAACATTAATATAACCCATATAACGTGGCTGTGATGGCAGGCCTAAATTAAATAGCACAAAGAATAAGGGGGGGAGGTAGAGGTTTTTTTGAGCTAGGTCCACCCTCCTTTATCGATACTGAACCTAAAACCCGAGGTATCGGGTAAAGGGCCTAGCCATTGGACAGGGATAGGGTTTCCAATCAATGAGATCCGGAAACAAACAGGAAAGAAGAATTTCTTTCTTGAGTCCCCTCACTCACCAGGGTTTTCCCACGGTGAAATGCTTCATCATAGGGGCCATCTCAGCTCTCTACGAGCTGAGGCGTGCTACGACTTGCGATATTTGCGTAGGAGCACTTTTGTGGAAGACTATGTGTAGTGCAAAAGTGTAGTGGAGTGGGCTAAAGTGAGTTAAAAATACCTTGCTAGTGGGTGAAATACTTTATTGTTGCTCCTAGTTTGGTATGTCTAAAAACGGGGTGTGATGCAAGTAGACCTAACTATAATGGGTTAGAAATCCTTAGTATACATCAACATGTTTCGAGCTTCCCTAAAGCTCTTCGTCAGGACCACACAGGGACCAGCCCTGTGTTTGCCACTCCTAATCAGCCAAAGTAAGGCAATCTAAACAATGAATAAATAAACGCTGCAACTAAAAGCATGCGTTAATCCATACATACGATCAAGACTTTATCACGTAGTATCTGTGTGATAGAAAAACAAAGAAAGTTAGGGAACAAAGGCACCCTCTCTCCAAGTAGGTGGGTATACATCAGTATTCAATGCGCTTCCACATTCTATAATGCTCCCTAATGATGCGTGCGATAATCCAGGTCTCGCGCGTGGTTTTAGCCTGTGTAGGATAAAGCATGCTGGAAAACCGTGCCGCTAGTGAATAACCAAAGTTAAAATGACATAAAAACACACCCGTGACTTTCAAGAAACACACAATAAGACAATAATGCCGGTATTGCGGTCGTAATTACATACTTCTAAAGAAGCATATATATATGCCTCATGGACCGTGGGGGTCGAGGGATCTCTTAGTCCTAAATCTGGGATATGAGGAAAAACGGGGAGAAATAGCCTTGTTAGTTTCAAAATGTACCCGAGTGGTGTTTGTTCGGGTCTGAAGTGAGCTCTGCCAGGACCAGCCTGTGGAAAGAAAGCACTTGGTATGAGAGCGCCTCGCAGGATAATACCTAGTCGTCTCCCCACCGGACCGCATATTAGCGTGTCTGTGGACGGGGACCGATTAAATACTTCCTGTATCCGCCTAGTCACTGAGGAATGACTAGACCGTGAGAGTTCCCAAAAATGGCCGCCGCCTTAGGCTCATAGTGTCGGCCATCTTGGGGGAATACGCGGGTGATCTCCGTGTATTCCCTACGTAGATGTAGTACTCCTACCCTGTGTAAGAGAGGGAGGAGCGCCATTTTTGAGAACTCTCACGGTCTAGTCATTCCTCAGTGAGTAGGCGGATACAGGAAGTATTTAATCGGTCCCCGTCCACAGACACGCTAATATGCGGTCCGGTGGGGAGACGACTAGGTATTATCCTGCGAGGCGCTCTCATACCAAGTAAGTGCTTTCTTTCCACAGGCTGGTCCTGGCAGAGCTCGCTTCAGACCCGAACAAACACCACTCGGGTACATTTTGAAACTAACAAGGCTATTTCTCCCCGTTTTTCCTCATTTCCCAGATTTAGGACTAAGAGATCCCTCGACCCCCACGGTCCATGAGGCATATATATGCTTCTTTAGAAGTATGTAATTACGACCGCAATACCAGCATTATTGTCTTATGTGTGTGTTTCTTGAAAGTCACGAGGTGTGTTTTTTTATGTCATTTTAACTTTTGGTTATTCACTAGCGGCACGGTTTTCCAGCATGCCTTTTTATCCTACACAGGCTAAAAACCACGCGCAGACCTGGATTATCACACGCACCATTAAGGAGCATTATAGAATGGAGAAGTGTGGCTCAATGGTTAGAGCGGCAGACCCTGATGCAGAGATCTGGCCCGGGACCAGGGTTCAATTCCCACCTCGGCCGGTCTTGGGCTCAATTTCCTCAGACCTGATAATTCTCGCCTCGGTGCCTATTCTAATCATGGGTCCCACTCTGCAACTCTGGGCAATAGCTTGCTTAATCTCCACAACGGCCCCAACAGCGCTGGGATGCCTGGCTTCACCCTGGGGGTGCCCAGGAGTGGATATTTCACAGGGAAAAACCAGGAAGGGTTCCACAGCGGTATGCGTACAGCGCCTGGACACCCCTTTGGGGGTATGGGTGCGCTTTACAAGTACAAATTTCATTTCAATGTGGAAACGCATTGAATACTGATGTATACCCACCTACTCGGAGAGAGGGGGGCCTTTGTTCCCCTAACTTTGTTTGTTTTTTCTATCACACAGATACTACGTGATAAAGTCTTGATCATATCTATGGATTAACGCATGCTTTTAGTTGCAGCGTTTATTTATTCATTGTTTAGATTGCCTTACTTTGGCTGATTAGGAGTGGCAAACACAGGGCTGGTCCCTGTGTGTTCCTGACGAAGAGCTTTGGGGAAGCTCGAAACATGTTGATGTATACTAAGGATTTCTAACCCATTATAGTTAGGTCTACTTGTATCACACCCCGTTTTTAGACATACCAAACTAGGAGCAACAATAAAGTATTTCACCCACTAGCAAGGTATTTTTAACTCACTATAGCCCACTCCACTCCACTTTTGCACTACACATAGGGGCCGATTCCGATCTCGGTCGGAGGCGCACCCAATACCATTCGGTCGGGAAAAAAGCCATGCGAAAGCCTGTTTCCCGACCGATCCGTACAGCACACCGAACGAGCAAGTACGATGCGCACAACAGCAAAAAATCCGGCCGAGCCGTACTCACCCAAACCAGGTCCTGTTCTCCGACCGAGGTGAATCCGGAAACGCCGAATCGAGTCGCACGGAAGGGAAAATGCAGCCCCGTCCGGCCGGACAAGTACGATGCGCTTTCCGTACGCTCCGAACCCGTCGCTACGCACGGCACGTCAAAGCATCCGGGAGAGGCGCACATAAGCTCCGATTCGCGCCACAACACGATCCACGGCTCCGAGACGAACACGGCACCCGACGAGGACGACGCGAAGCGACGAGGACGAGGCGAAGCGACGAGGACGACGCCAAGCAACGAGAAGGACGAACGACACGAACCAACCATGAATCCCTTCGTCCCGATCATACCAATATTCTACATTTACTACCGGAACAGGCACGGACGCGTACGGCGCAGAAGGTAAGCCAGACACCAACCACAAAACACATACAACACGTACACGACACATCACACACACACACGGGGATTCTGAATATACTTACACCAGCAACAGCAGCACCATAGGGGCGGGATGCCCATCACCAATGCCACATATGCACACAGGGGCCTGAATGCGCACCACCACCCCTACCCAGGGGGGCTGGATGCCTACCACTACTACCACCCTTAGCCAGGGGGCTGGATGCCTACCACTACTAGCACCCTCACCCAGGGGGGCTGGATGCCTACCACCACTACCACCCTCACCCAGGGGGGCAGGATGCCTACCACTACTACCACCCTCACCCAGGGGGGCTGGATGCCTACCACTACTACCACCCTCACCCAGGGGGGCTGGATGCCTACCACTACTACCACCCTTAGCCAGGGGGGCTGGATGCCTACCACTACTAGCACCCTCACCCAGGGGGGCTGGATGCCTACCACCACTACCACCCTCACCCAGGGGGGCAGGATGCCTACCACTACTACCACCCTCACCCAGGGGGCTGGATGCCTACCACTACTACCACCCTCACCCAGGGGGGCTGGATGCCTACCACTACTACCACCCTCACCCAGGGGGGCTGGATGCCTACCACTACTACCACCCTTAGCCAGGGGGCTGGATGCCTACCACTACTAGCACCCTCACCCAGGGGGGCTGGATGCCTACCACCACTACCACCCTCACCCAGGGGGGCTGGATGCCTACCACCACTACCACCCTCACCCAGGGGGCAGGATGCCTACCACTACTACCACCCCTAGCCAGGGGGCTGGATGCCTACCACTACTACCACCCTCACCCAGGGGGGCTGGATGCCTACCACCACTACCACCCTCACCCAGGGGGGCAGGATGCCTACCACTACTACCACCCTTAGCCAGGGGGGCTGGATGCCTACCACTACTACCACCCTCACCCAGGGGGCTGGATGCCTACCACCACTACCACCCTCACCCAGGGGGCAGGATGCCTACCACTACTACCACCCTTAGCCAGGGGGCTGGATGCCTACCACTACTACCACCCTCACCCAGGGGGGCTGGATGCCTACCACCACTACCACCCTCACCCAGGGGGGCAGGATGCCTACCACTACTACCACCCTCACCCAGGGGGCTGGATGCCTACCACTACTACCACCCTTAGCCAGGGGGGCTGGATGCCTACCACTACTACCACCCTTAGCCAGGGGGGCTGGATGCCTACCACTACTACCACCCTTAGCCAGGGGGCTGGATGCCTACCACTACTAGCACCCTCACCCAGGGGGGCTGGATGCCTACCACCACTACCACCCTCACCCAGGGGGCAGGATGCCTACCACTACTACCACCCTTAGCCAGGGGGGCTGGATGCCTACCACTACTACCACCCTTAGCCAGGGGGGCTGGATGCCTACCACTACTACCACCCTTAGCCAGGGGGCTGGATGCCTACCACTACTAGCACCCTCACCCAGGGGGCTGGATGCCTACCACCACTACCACCCTCACCCAGGGGGGCAGGATGCTCACCACTACTACCACCCTCACCCAGGGGGCTGGATGCCTACCACTACTACCACCCTCACCCAGGGGGGCTGGATGCCTACCACTACTACCACCCTTAGCCAGGGGGCTGGATGCCTACCACTACTAGCACCCTCACCCAGGGGGGCTGGATGCCTACCACTACTACCACCCTTAGCCAGGGGGCTGGATGCCTACCACTACTACCACCTTTAGCCAGGGGGGCTGGATGCCTAACACTACTACCACCCTCACCCAGGGGGGCTGGATGCCTACCACCACTACCACCCTCACCCAGGGGGCAGGATGCCTACCACGACTACCACCCTCACCCAGGGGGGCTG
This sequence comes from Calotriton arnoldi, assembly GCA_963921515.1. Taxonomy (NCBI): domain Eukaryota; kingdom Metazoa; phylum Chordata; class Amphibia; order Caudata; family Salamandridae; genus Calotriton; species Calotriton arnoldi. The sequence continues at coordinate 689,799 of CAWUFW010005915.1, read as the reverse complement.
GATGCCTACCACTACTACCACCCCCACTCATAGGATGGACAATGCATGACACAACCAGCACACCACAACCTAGGGAATGCAAGATAAAGACATCCCCCCACCACCATGACAAGCGTGTGTAGGCTGTGTCAAATGCCTACAACACCGAACATGACTTTGAACATACAATGTGACCCCCTAGCACATGTGCCACACATATATGTGTGTGGCACCCACAATGCAAGCAGCCCATGACCATTGTGGCAATGGGGCCTAAACCCCCATCATCACAGTGACCAAAAGGTAAGTGTGGGATCCATAGCTGAAGCACATTTTGACCATTGTGACAATGGGGTCTAAACCCCCATCATCACAGTGACCAAAAGGGAAGTGTGGGGTCCATAGCTGAAGCACATTTTGACCATTGTGGCAATGGGGTCTAAACCCCCATCATCACAGTAACCAAAAGGTAAGTGTGGGGTCCATAGCTGAAGCACATTTTGACCATTGTGGCAATGGGGTCTAAACCCCCATCATCACAGTGACCAAAAGGTAAGTGTTGACAAAGAAAGAGCTGCAACTGCCAAACTGCATGGATCATTCCTGGTCACAGAACCAAAAACTCATCTGTGGCAAAGTAGTGTATGTGTCCCATTGCAACATAAATTGGGTGAGCCAAATACTGCAGTGCAAATGAGACATTCCTTTGGCCATGTGCAGACAAACAACACCCATGGTGGCTGACACTGTCAACATTCATCAATGACACAATGACAGAAGTGACCATCAGAATGCCGAACCACATATTTGCACCAATGGGCACACAAATGCAGATATCCTGTGGAGACAGCAGATGTGAGGTGAACAGATACCATACCATGGCAGCAATGGGACACACAAACCATGATCACTGTGCTGACCGATGACCTAGGAGTCCCAGGGACAGCAGGGGAAACACACCAAACAACATACAGCCAATGGCACACCCAAGATATGCCAATGCAGTGGTGCAGATGCACAAACACAAACAGGCAGACCAACACTGTCATCATATACAGCAGGTGAGGGGGGTGCCAGTGTCCCCAGGTAACCACACAACACATGAGGAGAGCTGAATACCAATCATACAGATGTGCATACACTGCCACACTAAGGTAACTCATGGATCCAAATCCCCTATGTGGGCAAGCAGGCATTGTCAGATGAGAGGGAGCACAAAACACACATGTCACACAGGAACGTAGGAACAACAACTGACACAGCAAGACACAGACACACCACAGCACCACCCCCAGGGCCCCCACAATGTGGTGACCCTGGCTGCATAAAAATCCCACTCTGATGACAAAGCTGAATGTGGTTCACACTGTGAACCACAGTCATGTGTCCTGAGCAACAAACTACCATCACACCGACACAAGCACAAATCAATCAGCATGGCCAGTAAGCCAAGGCCAACATGGAGGCAGGGGTCTAGCTGGGCAACAACTCCCATCTGCACACACTCAAGACCACACCCCTCGACCTCCAACAATGTGCAGCAGTGAAGTACACATGCACTGGTGACATTGCACATGCACCCATGACTATTCCAGGGTGGTGGGTGGGAACCAAGGTGCAGAAACACATCACACATGGCCACTCAACAAGACTCCTGAATGTCTGACACACTGCACACTACGCTGTACATGGACATGACGGCGATACCACACCAACCAATGGGATCCCAGCCACAGTCACACACCAATGAAGAAGCCAAGGTCACCCACAAAGAACACACATAGACAACAACCAACATCGCAGCCCGGACCCTGAGGAGTGCCAGCAGTCACACACACAACGTGTCACAATAACTTAAAGATAACACAAACTGAAAATCACATGACAGGGGCAAACAACAAGTGCCAAGGGGAAACCTGACTGTGACCCATCTGCATCTGCACACAAACTCAGCCCTGACAGCAAACACACCTATGGGTGACACCCTGATGACCAGTAATGTGCCATGCACCCACATCACAGAGAACACAGGAGAAGACTTTGGGGAACATAGCTCAAGTCAGCAAGCATCACAAACAGGTACAACACTAGGGATCACAGCATGCGCAGATAAATGGAAGTGAACACACATACATGCACATACAACACACACCTTGGGCGCAGGCAATGTCACACGTGTACACACTGCCATGAGGGGACTCCACTCCTGTGTGAGGAAAGCTGTGCCATATGTTGCCTCAGTAGGGCCCCATCATGTCAGCTGAGCACTTGGTCACACAATCAACAATTAGCACCAAATGAGGGCTCCTGTCACATCAGCCTGGTCATGGATGTGCCAACGGAATCATCAGCACAGATCCAACACACTTGTATAGCAATGTTGCACTGACTACACGGATGAGTCCTTCCCCATTGATGCCCAAACCTGCATGTCCAGTGGAGATGGCAACACGGTCAGGGAAGTAGACAAATCCAACAATGGCAGGCACAACAGATGTGCAGGGGTGGAAGCCACAGATATGAAATTGCTAATGTAAGTAGGAAATCCCATTGCCAAATACTGAACACATGACACCCTCAGATGCTGCTATGGATGACATGGATACACCACATGATAGGACACATTCCCCCTGGACCACATGGGTTCCTGCACAGTAACACTTCATAATCATGAGACCAGATATCACCATCACTGCAGCAAGGGCATGGTTAGCAGCACCAACAACATGTACATCTGAAGCATGAGCACTAGAGAAAAGAAAGTTGCTTTATTCAGCATATGTGTTGAATGAAAACGACGTCCAGAAAAAGAGCAAAGGCCAATGGCCAGTCCATTGTCAAAGTTCAAACAGGGTGACACTGGCAGATGTCACCCTACGCATGCCTGCACAAAACCAGGGACAATCCACTAGGAGGGGCAACCGGGGGGGCAGGCCAGGCACCGCAGGGACAGGATCAGGGCTCACCAGGGGGAGTCAGGGAAGGGGTGGTGGGTGCTGGAGAGACACTGACAACTGCAGTGGAGGTGTCTGACATGGTGTGTGCCGGCACAACTGGGGGGCATGACTCAGATGTCGTGGGTGCCGGCACAACTGCAGTGGACCCTGCAGATGGAGTGGACAGGTCCGCCACTGCAGTGCCCAAGTCAGACAGGGCGGTAGTGGACTCCACTGCAGTGCCTACCTCCAGGGAGGAGAATGGGGAACAGGCAAGGTGGGTTGGACAGAGGGGGAGGACACCCTCACCACATCAGTGGCACAGACAAGCGCAGCGGGGTGTGGTGCTGGGAGAGCAAGTGGCAGGGGAGAAGGCCGGAGCCTCTTGGGGATGGTATATCTGTGGGTGGGGGAACCTGGGGCAGGGTGTGGTGGGGGCACCTGTGGAGTGGGGGCCTGAGGGATGGAGGAAGGAGACCTGGTGCTTGAGCTGCAGGGCGGTGGCGGGGGTCTTGCTCTTAGGACTCCGGGGGACTTGCGGGTGGGGGCCTCAGTCCGTCTGCGCCTGGGGAGGGTGTCCGGGGGCGAGGGGCACTCTGCTCCGTGTGGGTGTGCTTCCTCTTCCCCCGGGATGCTGGAGCAGCTTCATCGGTGGGGAAGAGGCCGAGGTCACAGAGGAAGAGCTGCTGTGACTTTGGGGTTGCAGGTGAGGCAAGGGAGGGTGCTTTGGAGGGAGAGGGAACTGAGGACTGCGCAGTGCATGTGGATGCGTGTGTGTGTTCCAGGGCCCCATCCCCTGTGAGTCTGGCTTCAGTCCCCTGAATGTGCGTGCGTGTGCGTTTTGTCATTGGCGTGTGTGTCAGTGTGCTGGATGTGTGTGTGCTGGTGTGTGCCTGTGCTGGTGTGTGTGTGCTTGGGATGGGTAAGGTGCTGGGGAGTGTGGATGGAGCAGAGGCAGGAGGGGTGAGGGACCGTTTGAGGAGGGACACTGCTGCCATCAGGGAGGAGTCCATGGACCTATTGCCCCTCTGTAGGTCAGACATGCCCGATGAGATGCCCTCCATGAACGACACCAGCTGAGTCAACAGCGCGGTGTGCGCATGGAGGACACTCAGCATGGCTGTCTGGCCTACATGGAGCTGGTGAAGGAGGTACACAGACTCCTCACTCAGGGCAGCAGGGGACACAGGGGCAGGGGCTGCGGTGCAGGGGACTCTCCGCCAGAGTCCTCCTCCCTCCCTGTGGCAGTTGCAGTTTGTTCGGCACCAGATGTTGTTGGCACACAGGGAGGTGTGGACTGGTTGCTGTTCATCTGGCGGAGGCATTGTAAAATGTCCCTGTGCACCGCCGTCATCTCATGCAGTGCATCCCACTTGGGACATGTGTGAGTCCACGTGGGACATGTGGGAGTCCAAGCGGGCATGATGGGCAGCCTGCTGCTGTTTAATGTCTCTGAGGAGCCCCACTACCTGGCTGAGCTCTCCGGTGCTGGACTGGTACGCATCAGCTATGCGTACCAGTTGTGGGTCGTCATGCACACCAGCAACGTCTGCAAGCAGCGACCTCTGTCTCCCACCCTCCCACCACCCCTGCTGACATGTGCAGTGTGTGCAGTGGCACGCACAGATAACCCTGGTCCACCTTGGGGGTTGGTGGTGGTGGTGGTGTCCATGGCCCCAGGTTGGTCCAGGGTCACTGTGCTGGTGTTGCTCCTTCTTCTGTCCATGTCGGCAGGGATGGTATTTGTGGTGACAGTCGTTGTAGGGGTGGGTGCAGGGGTGCAGCTGGTGGTCCTGCTGGTGCTGCAGCTGGTGGTCCTGCTGGTGCTGCATGTTGACTTGCACCGGATGTGCCAGGTTGTTCTTCATCGTCCGAGGAGGACAGAGGCTGTACGACGCCAGTGAGCTCGGCATCCTCTTGAGCCTGGGACTGGGACTCCTCAGCGTCTGCTGCTGTGTCCCCATCATCACCTGTTTTTGGGAGACACAAACAATGTATGTCATGTTTCTGCAGGCATCAATGGTTGACACACATGACAGTTGTGACTGTGCCTCTGGGTGCGGGCCTGTACATTGCATTGTCCTAAGTCGTCACAGTCAGGGGTTGATATTGGTGTGGCACATTGTCCTGCATTATTTGGGCATTTCTATGTATTTTCTGGGGTGTGAACATGGTCTGCATTGCTTGTGTTTGGTTGACAGCCGGACCTCCTTCCCACCCACCCAGCCGGTCAGTTATCCCACCATGGAACGTGCTTGCATTGCAGGGAGTGTAAGTTGTCTCTCAGGATGTCAGTCAGTGGTGTCCTGCTGTTTGTTGGTGCACAGTTGGCAGCAGGGCCTTGTGCTCCCCACAGCAGTAGCCAGTGTCAGCCATCTTGTGAGTCCTTCTCCACTCCCTGTGATGTGAGCATGGTTCAGGGTGGTGTTGATGGGCCAGTTGTGAGGCTGAGCAATGTCTGTGACTACGACTCCCATCATGCTATTGCCTCCACCCCCTTCCCAGCATGCCCATGCTTCCTTCCTTTTGACTCTGCTTCCCTGTGGGGTGGGCTGGCTGTGCTGACAGGATGGCTGGGAGTGTTGTCCTGGCAGTTGTTTGGCTAAGAGTCCCAAGAGTGTCCCTGTGCTTCACACAACATAACCCAGGGTGGTGGTGCTTTGTGGGATCTTTGTGTTAGGATGGAGGGCATTGCATTCTACCAGGTGGGTACTGTGGAGTTTGTGTTGGGGGGTGTGAGGGGAGGTGCTGGTGACTATAGTCAGTGCTGCAAGTCCCCCTTCCCACCCAGCCAGCCAGATATCCCACCATGGAATGTGCTTGCATTGCAGGGAGTGTAAGTTGTCTCTCAGGATGTCAGTCAGTGGTGTCCTGCTGTTTGTTGGTGCACAGTTGGCAGCAGGGCCTTGTGCTCCCCACAGCAGTAGCCAGTGTCAGCCATCTTGTGAGTCCTTCTCCACTCCCTGTGATGTGAGCATGGTTCAGGGTGGTGTTGATGGGCCAGTTGTGAGGCTGAGCAATGTCTGTGACTACGACTCCCATCATGCTATTGCCTCCACCCCCTTCCCAGCATGCCCATGCTTCCTTCCTTTTGACTCTGCTTCCCTGTGGGGTGGGCTGGCTGTGCTGACAGGATGGCTGGGAGTGTTGTCCTGGCAGTTGTTTGGCTAAGAGTCCCAAGAGTGTCCCTGTGCTTCACACAACATAACCCAGGGTGGTGGTGCTTTGTGGGATCTTGTGTTAGGATGGGGGCATTGCATTCTACCAGGTGGGTACTGTGGAGTTTGTGTTGGGGTGTGTGTGAGGGGAGGTGCTTGTGACTATGGTTAGTGCTGCAAGTCCTCCTTCCCACCCAGCCAGCCAGTCAGTTATCCCACCATGGACTGTGCTTGCATTGCAGGGAGTGTAAGTTGTCTCTCAGGATGTCAGTCAGTGGTGTCCTGCTGTTTGTTGGTGCACAGTTGCCAGCAGGGCCTTGTGCTCCCCACAGCAGTAGCCAGTGTCAGCCATCTTGTGAGTCCTTCTCCACTCCCTGTGATGTGCGCATGGTTCATGGTGGTGTTGATGGGACAGTTGTGGGGGGCACATGTGTGACTGCGACTCCCATGATGCTATTGGCTACACAGACTTGGCCAGCATACACAGAATTCCTTCCTTTGAGTGGTCTTCACTGTGTGTTGGTGTTGTTGTGGTGGCTACATGTCTGGATGTGTTTGTTAGTTCTATTTGTGCCACTGCCTAGCTGTAGTTGTAGTTGTGTTTGTACATGTGATGGCACGGTTGGATGTAACTTTTTTGATGGCATGTGTTGTGTTTATCTGACTGACATACACATTTTGGGATGATTCTGTTCTGGTTGCTGTGTAATTGCTATGAGTGCATGGTTTGACTCTCCCCTTGACAGTGATGTGTGTGTGTTTTGTGTCAGAATATTGTGTACATTTGTTGTGTACTCACCAGGCTCTGGGATGTTCTCTAGTCCATATACGCTCACTGGCGGAAGGATGGCCCGCACCTTCTCCTCCCAGGGCCGGAGGTATACTGGCTTGGCAGGAGGGCCACTGCCGGTGTATTGGCTGATGAGGTAGTCTTTCTTGAGCAGCTCCCGGACCCTCCTGCGCACGTCATACCACCTGTTCTGGATGTCGGTCTTTGTGCGCAGACATGGTGATTGTGCGTTCACCCTGTTGATGATCCTCTCCCACATCTTGGTTTTCTGGGAGATGGGGGTCTGTTGGACCAGTGCGCCAAACAGCTGTGGCTCTACCCTGAGGATCTCGTCTACCAGGACTTCCAATTCACAATCTAGGAACTTGTGATTCTTCTTGGGGGCATGGTGATGGGTGGTGATGGTGAGTGATGTGTGTGTTGGTGTGCAGGTGAGGGTGTGTGAGTGTGTGTTTTGCTGGGTGTATGTGAGGTAGGTATTTGTTGGTGTGCTGATGGTGTGTGGCTTGTGTGAGGGATGAGCTGTGGGTGTGTGGTTGCTTTCTCTTGGGTGCTGGCAGTGGAATGGCATTTGCAAAGGCTCATGGTAGTGATTTGTGTCCTTTATATAGGTGGAGTTGTGGGTGTGTCTTTGTTCTCTGTCCCCACCCCCCAGTATTTATTGGCTTGGTAATTGCTTGTTTGGCCTTTTTTGTGGTGATTTTTCCTTTGTGCTGTTTGTGTATGTTGGAAACGTTCTTGTGACCGAGTCGGACCCTGCATTGGTCTCAGTACGGTGTTCTCCGTTTCGTTCACGCTGTGTTTGTGCAGTTTTCTATGCTGCGTCACGCGTCGGTCGCGGTGTATTGTGTTGCTTCGGCTCGGTTTTGTATGCGTGTCGGTCGTGACGGCTTGTCCTCCGTCCGACTCGCTCGTGGTTTTCGCGCCTTGCATCGTACTTGGCGGTTTGGAGTTAGCGTGTACGTTTCGGTCGGATTTGTTCCGGGTGCGTGTCGGTCGGTTGGATTCGCGTTTTTTCCGGCCGGATTGCTGTTTTCTGTGCGGCTCGGTCGGTCGACTTGGTTTCCTTACGTGTCGGTCGGATTTTTCGCGCCTTGCATCGTACTTGGCGTGTCGGGCGCCACGGGTACGTGTCGGTCGGTATTTTTTCTGGATCCGAGTCGGTCAGTGCTTTTTCCGGCCCGAATCGGAATCAACCCCATAGTCTTCCACAAAAGTGCTCCTACGCAAATATCGCAAGTCGTAGCACGCCTCAGCTCGTAGAGAGCTGAGATGGCCCCTATGATGAAGCATGTCACCGTGGGAAAACCCTGGTGAGTGAGGGGACTCAAGAAAGAAATTCTTCTTTCCTGTTTGTTTCCGGGTCTCATTGATTGGAAACCCTATCCCTGTCCAATGGCTAGGCCCTTTACCCGATACCTCGGGTTTTAGGTTCACTAAATTAAATAGCTTCATACACCCGTCCGGATATAGTTTGGTAACTGTCCACCCTTGACATTTTAGAGCACTAACCAAAACTATAAGGTTTAAAGTAAAATAACACCCGGGGAACCGATTTGTTTAATGATACATCACCTATCTCTGAATTTAGCAACTATCAACAAGATGCCCGAGAACAAGAAAATAAAACAAAAGAAATAGGAACAAACTGTCGCCATTGTGCAAAGGCAGCCGCTTGTTTATATTTGCATCGCGCTTTCACTTTAATAATAGCTGCCGCCCCACACAGCACTCGCAGGGTTGGCCGGCAGCTTTTGTTAAAGTGAAAGCGCAAAGCAAAAATAAACACGCAGCATGAAAAACAAAAGTGCTTACCGACTAATGAAGGAGACAGTGTAACTCCGCAAGTAAAAGACCCAGTCCTGCTGGGCGGTCACAAAAGGAGACAGGGCGGTAACAAGGAGGGACTAAGAAGCCTCATTATCAATCGGAAGCCAGCATTAACCATGGACATTGACACCAGCCAATGAAAAATATGGGCGGAGGCTTCCACAGCACTTCTACAGTATACCCTACTACAGCATGCCTCGCAGAGCGAGCAGCGCATGCGCTGCAACGCTAGGCTCGACCTGAAAAACGATAAATACAACCGTATTTGAAGTTCTGCACATTTGGCAGGGAGACCTCCACAATCGGGGAGGAGAGCTTCCTATGGTAAAGTATAGGGAAAAGTTAAAAAATTTATTAATCATTTAAAAAAATGAGAACAAATATTTTATGTTAATGTAATTGATTTTACATAATTATTTTAAATGTAAAACAGCATAAAAATGTTTCAGCATTAATAACAATTTTGCATTGCAAATGTAATTATTTTGAATATATTTCATTCAAAAATATATTTTTCTGAAGTTGAAATTGAAAAAAAAAAATTAGTTGGACAGGGCAGTTTTTCTGATGCTATGGAGTGGCATTCTCTTTACCTAGCTCATCAGGAAGTTGTTTCGACAGTGGAACTGGCGGAGAAATCAAAGCAGTTCCTTCATTTCTAAACAAGGATAGGGAACCAAGATGTGGGTGGATGGGGCATCTATCAAATTTTGTAAATGCCCCCTTACATCTATCGTCTAAATACACCTGTGGTACTCTAGACATTGCAAATGATGTTAGTTAAATGTAAGAAAGGGCATGTAGATATGATAAAAATGTAGATATGATAAAAAAACATGGACCCAATGGCACAATCATCTGCCTGGCAGCAAATTGTGTACCGCTTAACAGACAAATCCTTCACATTACAGGAGGCCCAGTGGTGTCTTGTAGCGACTCCTACAGGTGCTAAATCTGTGAGTACATTCCAATCATCAACGATTGATGGGTGGCTGGTTTGCATGGACGTGTCCTCATAAAAAACAAGCACTGGCAAATCCAATAGGGCTTTGCCAAAGTTTTTTAACAACACTGTACAGCACCCCAGTGCTATGCAACATGGCTAAAGAGAAAACAAACAAAGGTCCTAGGATACAGCCACATCATTTTGTAGGTGCATGCACCATGCATGCCCACCTACAAAATTATACACATGCTTTATTTTTTTCTTTTATTTTCCGATCCGAATTGGATCTGTAAATTTAAAAACAAGTAGCTTGAAAGCATTTTTTTCTCGTACTCAGTCACGTGTGGGTTGAAGCAACATGGAGTGCAACAATGAAGGAAGCTGTGTTGAAGGGAAGCAAAATAGGGCAGAAGCAGGAATGTGGAGTGAGGCAGAAGAGAGGCACATAGGTTAGAGAAAGGAACGTGTAGCTGGTGTGGAGAAGCGCAGGGGCGAGAAAGAAGCATGGGGAGAAGCACACAAAAGCGGGCACACCAGAGAGGGGGAAGAGAAGAAGTGCATGGGCAAGAGAGAGCAACATGGAGTGTGATAAAGTGGGAAAGAGAAGTACATGATGGAGACAACTGGAAAACACATGCACTCTCATTGAGTGCTTAATCAAGAAGAAAATCGTTGTGCCCAAAAACGTAAGCAGTAGAAGGACACAAGTGATAATGCCATGCTCCAGGGGAGGGAAAACACAATAACAAAAAAAAGGAAAGCCCAAACCAACTGATGAATAAAAAGCAAGCAAATAAGAGTAACAATAAATCCAACCAATGGCAAGCAATGGGTGAGCTCTAAGCCCACTGTAAGCTGATAATAGGTCTTCTTCGCAAACAGGCTGCTTGCACTTTGTGGTAGATGAGACCCAACAAGACACACTCTCTCACAACAATAACTCAAGTAAACACATTTGTAGAAAAGTGTTGACGTGTTACCAACATGCACCATCCCTATTTAGACCTTCTCTTTGCTGATATTAATGTGGGCTGTATGTTTACGGTGCGAGGGTGGAGCTCCTCAGTACTTGCTGTAAAATATATGTGTCTCTGCGACACCCATGCACACTCTCAGAGTGGACTGTAAGATGTTCACAATTTCTCCAAGAACTCCTTTGAAGTGCCAGGAGGTAATAAGTGGGGACTGACAAATGGTCAGTCCTAATCACATCCCAACCTACACTGATGGAGAGGATGATATTCCTCGTTACCTGGGCTATCCTGCCTTCCAGATAAAATCCACAGCTGAGTGGCTGTGATGTTTCTGTAATGAGGCCCGAGATTTGCTCTTAGTTTAAGGCAATAGAAAGGGAATTCAATAGCAAAAGATCACAAACGAGAATTTGCACATCCTATCGCTGTACGCCCAGGTGCGGAGTACTTTGGATAGAATGGAGATAGTGCTGAGCATTTTTTATGTACCAGATCAAACTGTCTCCATTATTGGCAAAATACCCACAATGCCCACTCGTCCTTGACTGAGATTTTAATTGTATGACAGATGTGGGGCTGGGAAGGTCCACTTCTCCTATGCCAAACTCTGAGCTCATTAAAGTTTCTCATGGTTTTTTGAAATGCTTAAGTGACTGGAGTTAATGGATGTATGGATGATAAAACACAAGGAGGGCAGGAAATTCTCGTTTTACTCAGTTGTGCATGATGTCAATGTAAGGTTGGACAGAATAATGATTACAGGAACGATAAACCACCTGGTAACACACACAGAATATCTTGGTTGAACAATTTCGGATCACAACCTCATGCTAATGGGTTTCTCATGGGGTAGAGGTGAGGACTCTATCCCAACATGGAAAGTCCAAGGAAGAGCGCTGGGGGATGTTCCATTACAAACGTTCCTGCACGTTAAAATTAGGGACTATTTTGCACTTACTCTAGGGACAGAATCCACAAAACCTATAGAGTGGGAGGCCTTTAAAATAGTGGTTTTAGGGGACTGAATATGAGACGGTGGGAATTTATAAAACCCTTGATCGAGAACTACGCAAATCAAATAACAGTATGCATGAGCTGGAAAGAGAAGTAATAAACACTGTCATCAAGTGAGAGCAGCTTGAGTCAGAATGAGAAAATCATGAGTTATAGTACAAAGATTAAGATGTCATAACTATAAGGACTACATGGTCGGGGCATATGATGAAGAAGGTAGAGCAGGCAGGTTGCTGGCATGGCTCATTCAGCTTGAAACAAAAGGGACTACAATAGCATAAGTGAGAAATGAAGAAGGCTACCTGGTGCCATCTCAAACAAAGATTAATGAAGTGTTCCAGAATTACTGCAATAATATGTATGGGAAGAGGGATGATCAGATAGAAGACACAGTTGAGACTCATTTAAATTGAATTAACCTCAAACAGCTGATAGTAGAGAATAGGGAAACAATGGGTGGGCTGATTACTAAAGCAGAAAGAAGCATGCAAACACAGAATTAGCAAAGAGTAAAACTCCTGCCACTAATGGCCTACCAGAAGGGTTTTATCAAAGTTACTCTGAATTATTAGTCCTACAATTAGTTAAGCTATATGCAGATGTGTGTGAGCAAAATGACCTACCTGCAACCTCTAAGGAAGCCATAATAATATTCCTGCCCAAACCAAGAAGTGATCCACAGGAGGTGGTCTCATAAAGTCCTCTATCCTTGCTAAACAAGGATCACAAACTTCTTAGCAAAGTGTTGAAAAATAGACTCCCCATCTACCAACATTGATACATGAACATCAAAATGACTTCATCCCTAAACGTAACACCTCGTTGAAAGTGGAAGACTGTTCAGGGTTTTGAAGAGTCCTAAGAGGAGTTGAAAACTGGGGTGATGGTGATATCTGTTGACCTGGAAAAAGCGTTCAACACACTGCAGTGAAATATCAGTGGTCAGTGCTTGCTAGAATGGAATTTGGGGTTGATTGAGCCAAATGGCTCATGCTACTATATAAGGATCCTGTAGCTAGGGTGCGAACTGGCCAGTGTATCTCCGAGCAGTATCTGATTTACAAGACTACTAAGCAGGGATGGTTGCTCTCCCTTTTGCTGTTAGCTAGAGCAATTGAACGGCTACCACTAGCAGAAATATTTCCAGTGGCAAGACAGACTAGGGGAATTCAGTGACATGACAGGATGCATTCAATATTGCACTATGCATATGATATATTTATCTATCGCAAGGTAGGTCCACGGGTCTTATATCAATGGTTCACGTTCTAGAGGAACGTGGGACTTCAGAACTGAAACCCAATTACAATAAGACATGTATGCTTCCAATAGCCCCAAATCAAGCTGTGAACAGCCATCATGTGGACTATAAAGAAACAGCATATGTTTTGATACCTGGTGATCAATGTATATCATAGAGGAAGACCTCAGGTATGGAAACCTAGGAAAAGGTATGAGAGTACTGAGAGGCAGTGTTGATTTTTGGAGTTCTCTCAAATTGCCATTCATGACCAGGATAGCACTAACCAAGAATGCGGTATTCCGAGGTTATTATATTATTTCTCAAACCTGCCCATATGGATCCCACTCCGATGGTTCTATAGTCTGGATACCTTAATAAGGGACTTACTCTGGGATGGGCAATGCCGCAGAGTGGTGCTAGAAGTACTTAGATTGCCAATAACAGAGGGAGGACTAGGTGACCCTGATTATCTTTCATATTTTATGGCAGAGCAATTATAGTGAATTGCAAACTGGCTGGATAGAGAAAATTGGGCAGAGAGGGGCCCTGTTGGAGCGGAACCCAACCATGAAATATTGATCTCACTTATCCTGGGGACATAGAACTCCAGTGGAAACCAAGGCTCCTTAAACTAGCACTGCAATGCTGCAAATGGAGTGTAAAGAAAATGGCGCAAGTCTAGTTATATGCATGCACCCCATAAACCACTGACTGAACTCCAACACCTGGGATTTTATATAGCAGGGAAAATGGTGGGGTGGATTGAAGTAGGGCACTGTTATGAGACAGGTAAGATTAAATCAATGGACACCCTGATGTATGAGGATGGTTTGTCACAGAGACAATTCCTAACATACGGAGTGATACAGCATACATTGACACATTTATGGGGCACTAAAACCTCAGATCACCCCACACATAGGCAATTACATGTGCTGTTCACCATTGGGGTATGCTGTAGACTGGAAATCTGGATATATAGAGCTTTTCTCTCAATGATAAACATGAGTTTAGATAGTACAAGGGCACACTGGGAGGTGCTGATGGGAAGAGAGAGTTAGAAGATCGAGAATGGTGTAAGGTACTAGACTACACAAATAGGGTGACTAGGAGTATGATATTTCAATACACTCAGTTTAATAACACACCTCAAACATACCTGACACCTCAAATGTTTAATAAGATCTTGAAAATATAGACTCTACAATGCCCGAGATGCAACTCGCAGCAGGCGGACTTTTTCATATGGAAAGGAGTTGCCCAACAATAACTAACTTCTGCGAGCAGATTAACAGGCATTTAGGAGATGAGCTAGCCAGGTCAAATTTGGGTACTCCAGAGGGTTGCCTACTGGGACTACTTAGTAGACCCAAAACCAAAAAAGGCAATAAACTTCTGAACCTTCTATTCATATTGGCCAAAAGGGCAATAGTGATGGCATGGAGGATGCGACAAGGACCATCGTATATCAGAAGGCCAATCAAGGTTACAAACTGAGCCAAATTTAAAAGCATGTGGTGAGGAGTAGAGAGGAGTAAGAAGGCACCCTATAGCAGACATATGGTAGGAAGTACTAGAAGCCAGTGGTGGCTGATAACATTTGAAAGTGGTAGGGAGTAAAAGTGGGATATGACTGTTATGTAGCAAACAAAGCGAGTGAGCTCCATGGACAAACATGGTGTTCTAGTGGGGTCCTCCTCCCAAGAAAAATTTGAAAAAAGATTGACAAATGGTGCATTTTAAAGCAAAATTTAATAAAGAATTTTGTGAGAAAGCAAGGTTTATAAAGCAATTGTGAACCTTTTGTCTTGAAATATTTACACACATTTAAAACTGCCCCATATCTTACTACATTAATGGGTTCAACAGTTACTGTAATGTGCAAATTGTACAGCACAACAACTTCTGGTCTTTTAAAGTGTGTGCTTGCCAGTGTCTTTCACTGTGTGCTGCATTGACTTTGGATGAAAATGCTCTAACCAGGGTTTGGGAAGCACTCACAGCTTCAGGCTGCAATCGTCATATATAAATATGTGCAGACAAGTCTCTAACTGGGATGAAAAAGGTGGGGGGGGGTCTCTAAAACGGAATATGTAAAATACATTTTCATGAGTTCCATAGTGTGCCGCCCAACTCGTATTTCGGAGACTGTATGAGCTGGTATTGCATACAGATATATAACAAAACAACTGACATACACCTAAATTCTGCCAGAACTATTGGCTTCGTCAATGGTTGTTAGCTGTTTAAGATAAATGAGTAACAAGAGTGATTTGTTGCAAATAATTAACATTGAACATTTTAGACTGTGAATTAAATATTATTGAGGCCCGTGGAAGGAGTATTGGTCTTCAGTTAGGTGCCCCTTACGCTAGACATATATGCCCTTTTTATCTCCACATCTCATCGATCTGCCCATCTTCAGCCTCATCTCTTTCCTCTTCAGCACCTTCTTTCACTGTCCCCCGAATGCACTTTCTCGCATCTCCCTCACTTCACCGCCCCCAAACATACACTGCACTCACTCACATGTAAGCACTTTATTTTCTTTTACTTTTAGCCTTGTAAAAATGTTGACAACTGTGTACCCCTTTCACACTCATTTACACAGAATTTCAATTGCAACTGGAATATGTGACCATTGCTCTGTTTGCTCTGCAGAGAGGCCAACCTACTGACAGGCACTGTGAGAAGCCCACACTCCCTTCAACCTCAGCACCAGATTAGCAGTGGTTAATCATGGTCCCTCATAAACACCTGGCATGACTCAAAGTATGCACTATAAAGGAGTAGTTAGATGCGTTAAACACAGAAATCCAACACGATGTAAATAGCTAACACTCTTGGGGAATTCAAGGTTAAGCAAAATACGTGAAATAAAAGAGGACCTAAATCAATGACATGCATTACCTTAACATTTTTAACATTCATTGTTCGGAAATCAATCCGTTTAATTTGCATTAATGCTATGGGCATGAAGATAGGACCCGTTGTAAGGCCATATGAACGAGCCAGATCCCCAGAACACCCTAACCACAAACATCAAGCATGCCTCAGCATGTAACTGTCTTTAAAATTCAAATATGTCCAGAATGGGGATGAACATTCTAGAACCATATTCTAGGCATGTATACTCGGAGCATTTATGTTTTTTGACATTTTTCTGGTAGTCCACAAATCAGGACATATAGGCACCTATTTCTTCCTTTGCGCTTGATTTGGATATTTGAATCAATTTCACAAGGGAGCAAAAGCCCTGTTCGCATTTTGGATCAACTTCGCATGTGAGTAAATACTGTAGATCCACTTCTAAAGTGGCCGGCGACCTACAGCCACAGCAAGGGATGTTATAGTGGGGGAAGTCAGCATGGCCAGGGGTCTCAGCACAGTATACATAATACAAGTTTAGCATTATAACACTTACCATTATTGAGGGCAAGGTGCCAAATCTTGCATACAACGCTCGCATCCAGTCCTATTCTGTGACGAATGGGAAAGGATGGGATCCATACCTGTGAATGACGGACCTCTGTGCACGCTACCTGTGGTTGAGCGGCCAGAAGACAGAATTATACATGGACCATATTGCAGCACACATGCCATGGGCTGGGCATCCTAACATGCACTACCCTCCTGCTGCAGAGAGGTGAAGCCTGTGTCCAACCGCTGACTTCCCTCCATTAGTCCTGAGGATTGGACTCTACAAATAGTGGTGAACTCCCCCTTACACATGCTACTAGTTGGGAGACTGCGGTGAGGCCTTCTATTAGCACTGATCCTGGGGCTGGCCCTTAACCCAATTATGGCTGGCAGAGGAACAACCGTGGCAGCGCCTGTTACTACCATGGTACAGATCGGCCCAAAACAGGGTAAGCTGGCCTTCAAAAAATCGGAAGGTGCTGGTGGAGCGGAGACTGTGTCTGGTATGGAGGGCAGTTCGGCAGGAGGAACTACAGCAAAACTGACGACTGGCATGGATGCCATTATCTCCGAACTCAGGGCGGGATTCCATGCAATAGACACCTGCTTCAACACCATGGTGAACCGCCTGGTCCAATGGATAAGCGCTTAAACAGACAGCATGAGCAGATAATGTGAGCAGAGGAGCACGTATCTGGCTTGGAGGACACTATCGCCACGGTTATGAAGTGCCTGGAGAGGTTGAGAAGCAGCCATTAAAAATGAAGATTTGGAGGCCAGAGGGTGTTGCAACAATATCCGCATCCTGGGTATTGCGGAGACAATGGACACAGAATGTCCTGACCTCTTCGTTGAGCGGCTGCTCTCTGATTTACTGGGCAGGCAGAACTTCACTCCCACATTTGTGGTGGAGCATGCACATAGGTCTTGTGGCCCCTGCTTAATGCCTAGGGCCACGCCGCGACCAATTGTTACCCGACTCCTCAATTTCAGGGACCGTGATGTGGCACTTTGGAGAGAACGAGAATTGGGCCCACTCCGATACCAGAGATCTACTGTCTCTTTCTTCCTGGATTTTACCATTGCGGTTCAGGAAGTTCAGTGCAAAATTAGTGAGGCTCAGGTGGCATTGCGCAAAATGGGACTCAGATATGGAATGCTCTATCCTGCCCGCCTCCCTGTGGATGTTGATGGAAAAACCTGTTTCTTTGATAACCCAGCAGACATTTTTTTTTTAACACATAATTTTATTGTTTTTCTTATTCTTAGTACATCAAATATTCACAAGGAGTAGTGTACATTGTGTATCTAGTTGTCACATTGCAAATGAAATTACAAGCATATCATTACACCACGTCACATATATCTCACTAGGAGCATTAGATGATACATATCCCTTACTCAGGAGTGCAAGAATCTGTGCTAAATATTGTTTTTCTTAGAACAAAGAACAGTTCGGAGCAATACACTCAACTTGACCCCCCTCCCGCCTATAAAAAGTACTTTCCCAATAACTCTTGCTTGTAGATGCTGATCTGGCCGGTCCTTACAGTATTCTTGAAGATAGGCCACTGAGGGTCCTAAATGAACAATAGGGAGGGGGGGAGAGGCGTGGGAGGGAGCTAAGGGGGTGGTATGGGGGGAGAGAGAGGGAGCGATGAACTAGGAGGGAGGAAGGGCCAAAGGAAGGTAGACAAGGAAACAGAAGATAATCACAGTGACATCATTTCTATTCATAACATTTCATATGCAGGTATATTAGCCCCATCACATATCGATGGTATAGACCAACTCAGCCCTAATCAACAGACATTACTTTTGAATTGTTCCAACAGTTGAAACCAGTCTAGTGATATTGGTTTTTTGCGAAGCCCCCTGTACTCCTCCCGTTTGAGAGCTTCTCCTATTTGGGCCCATCTCACTACCTCCTCCCCCCAATATCCTTTTCTCTGAGCCGTATGAGACTTCCATTGTTGCGTAAGCAGTCTTTTAGCCAGTATTAAAGAGAGGTCTGTGAACTGGTGCAACACTTTTGCTTTCCGTGGTAAGGGGGATAACCCTAACAGACACGCTTCTAGTGTTGTCCACCTGGACGTTCAGACAGTCGTGTTATACTATCAGTGACGTCTCGCCAGTACTCTTGCAATACCGAACAAGACCATAACATATGGGTCAGGTCGGCTCCAGGCAGGCAGCAGCGAGGGCAGTCAGAGGAGGCTTGTGAGTACATTGCATGGACCTTATCCGGCGTCAAATATGCCCTATGCAACAGGGCCAGTTGTATAAACTTGAACCGCACATTTCGGGATACCCGTTTTGGATATTCAAGGATTATTGCCCATTCCTTGTCTGTGAGCACACGGTTAATATCCACTTCCCATTTTTGACGAAGAGGTGAAAGTTAAACTTCCAAATGTTCTCTCAATCCCCTGTAGAGCCATCGGACCAAATGTCTCCCATGTCCCATTATGTGTAATGTTTGCAATAAGTGAAATGTTGGAGGTTCACACTGATCGACTAGTCAATACTTGCGAACTAAATGTACAATGCTAGCGTGAGTCAGAAATAGCATAGTAGGGACTCCATATGTACATACCACTTCAGCGTGAGGCATTAGCTGCCCACCAGTGAATAAGAAGCCCACAGTCGTGATTCCCCCATCCAACCAAGGCGCCAACCTATGCACAGTTAACGGGCCGTGTGGTGTTGGGAGGCCGCATAGGGGTATGTTCGGAGCATATGGAGTGGGTACTTATGTATACTTCAATGCGAGTTTCCAGTAATGAAGCGCTACTTGAAGCAACACAGGGATATCTTTCGGTCTTCCAGGGAAAATCAGTGTCTGCAGTGTTCCACGCCGTAATTAGAGTAGACGTATACACTATTTCAGATAGGTTATGCCCCGCCAACCAATATGCCAACCACTGCAATTGACTAACTATGTTATATGCCTTGAAATCCAGGGCTCCCATACCTCCTTTTGCTGCTGGCAGCTGTAATTTGGCAAGACAGATTCTACGACGCCCGGACCCCCATATCAATGTTATTAATAAGGAGTTTAGCATTTTAAAAACCCATGCCGGGACCACTACAGGGAGATTAACAAAGTAATATAGGAGCCTGGGTAACATCACCATTTTCCCTATTGCCATTCGCCCTGCCACGGACAGTGGTAATTTAATCCAGAAAGCCACTTGCGATTTTAATGCATTAATGGCCCGTATGCGATTCCCGTCTGGTATGTCCCGCGTGTCCCTGTAAAACTGGTTGCCCAGATATTTGAAGGTGTCAGGTTCGACTCTGAGCTGTTCAGATCCGAAGTGTAGGGTGGATGAAGGACGCCTCTCATAAAAGAAATATGCTATGGACTTTGATGCATTCAATTGGAGTCCCGATACTCGACCGAATTGATGCAACAGCGACGCCACCGCAGTTAGGTCTGCCCCCAGGTCTTTAAAATACAGCAACATATCATCAGCATATAACGACACTGAGTGAGTAGTTGGACCTATTGGGATACCATGTGTGCGCATTGTTAATCGGAAGTGGTGTGCTAAGGGTTCCAAAGCCAGTACAAAGAGGAGTGGGGAAAGGGGACATCCTTAACGTGTCCCACGATATATATTATACGCAGGGGATATATTGTGCCCTGACTTCGCACGGGCTGTTGGTGAGGTGTATAATTCTACCCAACGACAATATTGTGGGGGAATGCCATATTTCTTCAGCACTGCTAGCATATATTGCCAGCTCAATGAGTCGAAGGCTTGTCGAATGTCTAATGACAAGCATCCAGCCCGTGGGTAGGAGGCTTGGGCAGTATGGAACAAATTAAAGAGGCGCCGTATGTTCAGTGAAGTGCTGCGACGTGGAACAAACCCGTTCTGATCAGTATGTACTAGACCAGGAAGAAATGGTAAAAGACGCATTGCTAATATTTTACTCAATATTTTGTATTCGGTGTTAAGAATGGATAGGGGTCTGTATGAAGAAAGATCCACTTGCGATTTACCCGGTTTCAATAGGGACGTCTCTATCGCTTCTTTGGTTGTGGGGGGCAAAGTACCCTCCTCCAGGGATGTGGTATATAATTGCAATAATTTGGGGACTAACAGCTCCGAGAATGTAGAATAAAATTCTATCGGGAGCCCATCAGAGCCTGGTGTCTTATTACGAGCAAGGTCCCTTATTGCCCCACGAATTTCTGGCATTGTAATGTCAGCAGTTAGGGTTTCCCTAATATTGCGTGGAATAACCGGTAAGGGGATAGCTCCTAAAAAGTCAGTCGAGGGACCTGAGGGGGAGCCGCATAAAGGTGAGCGTAATAGTCATGAATTGCCTCATTGATTCCTATCTGCGTAGTCATGAATTCCTGATTGGTATTATATACTGCCAGTACTGGCGCAGGGGAGGGTTGGGGCCGTGTCAAGCGGGCCAGCAATGTGCCAGGTCGGTCTGCTTCTGCGTGCGTCTGAGCTGTGTAAGAATGGAGGTCTATGAGACGTAAACGTTCCAGTAATTCAGCGTATTTTATCCTGGCTTCCTGAAGCCTTTCCTGTGCCCCTGTGTCTACCCGAGCTTCAATTTCTAATGTCTGCAGTGATGTTTCTAATTCTGTAAGATCGCGAGAAATCTCACGTCTGGCCCCTACCACTGTGCTCTTAGATACCCCTCGGATCTGTACTTTAAAGGCTTCCCACTCGATCGACCTTGTGGTAGCTGTACCTTCATTAATTTCGAAGTATGGTGTGATTGCCGTGTCTATAGTGCTTTTAAACACCTGGTCTTCCAGAAGTTGGGGCTGTAGACGCCTTGTTGGGATTGGGGATGGGGTCCGGCCCCAATTGAGGGACAACTCAAAGGGATTATGATCCGATATAGTCTTGCCTAAATAAGTAGTATGTGTTACATGTGAGAGCAGGGTTGGTGTACATATGAATCTATCTAATCAGGAGTGCAAACCATGGGGGTAAGAGGAAAAGGAGTACTCACGCATATTCGTGTTATGCAAGCGCCAGATGTCTGCCAATTCCCACCCTGACATCCAGCGTTGTAAGGCTCGGGCTTGCTGGCACGTTACTATTCTCAGCAATGGAGGGTGTGAGCGATCCAACCCAACATCCAGTACCACATTGAAATCTCCTCCCAACAACCAATGGTATTGTGTCCAGTCTGCCAAGGCTAATGTAAGACGAGAGAGGAATGCCTCCTGGTCAATATTAGGCGCATACACCGACCCAAGGACTATTTGTTTCCCGTCCAATGTACCCTTCAGTAATACGTATCTGCCCAGCTCATCAATCTTGCTATCTTGCAAAGAAAAGGGGACCCCCGCCCGTATCCATACAGCAGCACCTCGTGAAAAGGCGGAGTAAGTAGTTGCATAGACCTGTTCTCTCCATTTCCTCTGTAATTTAGGAAGTTAAGATAATACCAGGTGGGTCTCCTGCAGACCTACTATTTGCGCCCTCCATCTGTGTAACTGTGCCAACACTCTATGGCGTTTGTGGACTGAGCCCATGCCCCGGACATTCCAGGTTTTGAGAGTATAACGGTCAACCACTGTAGCCATCTAACATCCTATGGTAATATAAGAAGCATCCCCCCTAGACCCCGGAACTCAGCAGACCTACACATCAGCACCAAGCATTTTAGGTGATCAACGTCCCAATTTACGGTCCAATGAGACAACATCATCCGATCAAAACAATAACTTTAAACTAAGAACCTAATGTTATGATAAAACCAGTGCTTTCGCCGATAGGGTGAGGTATTGATGTGACAATTATATGGTATTGTAAAAACACTGTATTCGGTACAATACCGCCTGGGCCCTAGATAAAAGCAGTATATCAGTCTATACTAGCCCTGTCGACAGTTGTTACAAGCTACATATACCATCAACTGGCAACTCTCTATTATAAGCAATGCATTGTAGTAGATACAAGGTCGTGTAACACACCCATATGACCCATAACGCCCCCCAGCAGTGACATCAATATTAGCATGTCTGGTAACTGTACCATAAACGTAATCCCAACACCATTAACCAATAATCGGTAGTGGTCTCAGCCCAGCGGGTCAGCGCTCAATTGCGTAGTTTCAGATGGAAACAAAGCGACACTACCTCCAGAGTCAGAGTCCGATGTCACTTCCACCGAAGGGCTAGTGCTGATTGGCGGGCGGACAATACGTAAGTTATTGACAGTGCGGAGAGCCTCCTGTCTACCCTCCAGTACTGCATGCAGGGATGGGGCCCCGGATGAGTCCTCCTGGGTGGTGAGTCCTCTTCTGTGTCGTCCCTGTGATCTGTGTGATTTCTGACTTGATCCAGATCGGTGCCCACTTTTGCCCGAGACAGGGGATTTTCTGTCCAACCATTCCAAGGTGCTTTCCAGGGTGTCAAAGAAATAGGAGCACTGCTCGTGGAGAATCTTTAACTTTGCGGGAAACAAGAGAGCAAATGACAGGCCCACAGCACGTGCTTGTGATTTGACTCCCAAAAAAGATGAGCGCCTCTTTTGAACTTCAATCGTGTAGTCTGGAAATACTTTGGCATTGTCGATCGAAATCGGACCATTATTGCGAGCATTTTGTAAAAGGAGATCTCGGTCCCTATAGTTTAGAATTTTGACTATTATCGGCCTGGGATTCGCACCGGGGATAGACTTTTTGGCAGGTACACGGTGTGCACGTTCCACTGTAAACAAGGCAGACAGCCCGGTAGGAGCCACTGTCTTTCTCAGCCAGTTCTCGATAAACAGTGTGGGCTTCAGTCCCTCTGTGCCCTCCGGATGGCCCACTATTCGTAAATTGTTTCGCCGAGACCTTCCTTCGGCATCCTCAGCCCGGGCCTGTAGGATATCAATTTGACGACGCATTTGGGAGATCTGTGCTTCATTTTCTTTGACCTTAGGCGCTGTTAGTTCCAAAGTTACTTCAGCTGTTTTCATCCGGTCTGCTAACTTCCTATGGTCGTCCTTTAGTAGGTTAAGGTTAGTAGAAATCATTCCCAGTTGTTGGGCAATAGCTGCTCGGGACTCTAGTATTTCTAGTAGAATCATGTCTAGTTTGTCTGAACGGGGCATGTCTCCATCATCTTGCACTGACATTGCCGGAGAGGTTCTAGAGGAGGGGGAGCGCGATCTCGCACCTGTTGACAAGGCCTCGGATTTGGTTTTGGTGCGCCCCATTGCCTACAACAGGGCTGCCAAGCCAATGGTAACGACATCAAATGTGGGAGTCTCTCACTGAAACAGCCCCAGAGGTAATCACTCCAACTTGTCGTCTTCCAAAGAGACCCCCTCGCGGTGTACCCAGTGGGCGCTTGTTAGCAACGAAGGCCCCTCACCCTATGACCTCCTCACCTAGTGTCCAGCAGTAAACAGCGTTCTCTCACTTCCAGCCGCAGGACCCCACCACAGCGCGAGCTCAGTAGGCCAATGCCACAATGCCAAGCTGTGCCTCAATAGTCCCAATATTGATCGTAGCAGTTGCTGCTGTACTCGCACCGGAGTTTCTAGAGGCAGGGCTCCACTCCATAAACAATCCACTTCATAACCATGGAGCACTCCACAGGACACACCACAAGTAGATACACCGGGGGGGTAGACTGGTCATGGTAAATCTTCACTCTGTCCCCCAGTCTGAGTGCGGACAGCCCCAGCCAGGGCTTACTCACTGCTCCTCAGTCCCCCAGGCTCCCCTGAGGTTAGTGCCGTTTCCCAAATGTACCTACCCCACACCCCCGGGATCAGACCGGGAGCAACACCGGGGGGGGGGGGGGCTGATGGGGAAATACTGGAACCCTCCCAGGAGCAAATGAATGAAACTCACCAGACATAGCAGGTTTGCTCAGAAACAGAGTGAAATGTATTTATTGGTACCAAAAGCATGCATCATTGCTAATTAGCAAGGAAGAAGTCAGGTCTCCTGCCTTAGGGGCTCTCAGACCGCTTCTTCCCAGAGTGTCTGGTTTCTGGGTGCTATATACATTTAAGAAATGCCATGTCAGCAGAACTAGAATAAGGCATCAAGCCAAATATGGCTAACAGGGGTGTGCAAGATCTGCACCATGCCAATTATAAACAGCTGGATATAGGCAGACCAGAAAGGCTGGCTCGGCACTGTGTAAGCAACTTGCACGACCAGATTAAGAAATATCATAAAGTCAGGACAAGCAGAGTGACATCTAAGGGGGTTCAGAATAGCTGTTGAAGTTTGTCCGGTCAAGGTCAGATAGGAAACCCTTTGGAGCTCCAGGCCTCATGTTACTGTGATATATCTAAGCATGATATCTTTTGAAGCCCATACACATGAATTTATATGGATATTCATATATATTTTGCAACAATCCTCCCTTTTGGATAGACCTATCCAACATTAGTGTAAAACCAAAATATATATATGTATATATGAAGGAAACATTAGTTACATAACTTTGGATGGCAATACACAGTGTTTGCATAAAATGCATATATTGTCACATTGATACATCCTGATGAGATCATTATTATATCAGCAGGCTGTCGTGATACCGGCAGCATACTCATAATTAAGTGTCCAACAAATATTGTTTGGTCTATGCAATGCATATGGCTACAGTGTCACTTAGTCACTCAGTTCCCGGGCACTTTCTGCAAGTGTCAGTAATTTAAAGGCACGCAGTGAGCTGTCATCTGCTTCGCCTCCTGGTCCGCAGTCGTCTTGTTCAGGGGCGGTTTCACGGACCTGCCCTGCGTTGTCCTCTTCAGTCTATTTTTCTGCAGGTGCATACCGTCACCTTTCTTCGAGACTGTGTCGTGTACTCAACAGCTTCAGTTGGTATCGTGTCCCTTTGACACTGTATGATGGGCCCTCATCATGGATCGTAGAAATGGTCTGGTCTGTCCTCTCAGGCGTTGGGGTGCTGCCCTGCATCTTGTCCCCTCAACCCATTCATGGCGTTGGTTCACCGTCTGTGGTCCAGTCCACCTAGAACTGAAAGAAACAGCTTTTATTTTTCTCACCATGACCATGTCTCCATAATCGCTTTAGAAGTCTTTGCCCCTATTGCAGGCAGTACTAAATCAGAGCATCAGGCCATTTCAGGCCTGTTCCATCAGTTGCCTTTACTAATAATCTATTTTTTTAATTTTTTTAATTTTTAATTTTGGAGCTCATTTACTTCTCCTGGCCTCAAGTTGGAGGGTGGTATGGGGTATGCATGTTATACTTTATTCCCAAAAACAACCTCTTTAGCATAAATGTAGTCACTAAGTGATCTCCTTCTATCGCTATTTATGCTCTGGTGGGTCCTAACCTTAGAGAGCTGGCTTCCTGAAGCACTGCGCCCCAGTTGCTGCATCATTCTTCCCTGTTGGATACACCTCCATTCATTTTGAAAACGTATCCACCCACACCAGTAAATATTTAAATCCATTCACTGGGAAGCAACATGCATCTGCGCATTCATCCTCCCTTGTGTAATATCAGAGGGTCCCTGCTCCAGTCTTGTAAGGGAAAGGAACATACTGCGTGGGGACACAGGCATCTCATCCTGGTAGGCCCACACTCTCTTCATTATTCGGCTCACATCCAACATCAATCCACCCTCTATGTTCATCTGGTGTTGCAGACCATTGTGCTTCCTTTATATTGGCTTGCAACAATTGTCTCTGAATGAGCTGTATTTTTGGAATGCTTTATTCATTAGTCCCATCTGCATTGGCTGTAACATGCTCTCATTTTCTGCTGTGTCAGCGATGGCAATACCTTTGGCTAACTTAGTATTAGCTCCTGTGTAGGCTTCACATTTTATTACCGCTATCCTGGTGTATAATAGTATTGCTTTTAACAAGATCCTTACTAAAGGACCATTTTTAATAAGGCGCCCTGCTTCTGTTATGAATCCGTGATACTTCCACAGCTGGCCACAAATAAGAACTGCAAAGCATAATGTGAGTCAGTGTAAATGTTAACAGTTTTACCCTTGACTAGTATTCATGCCTTTGTTACAGCATACAGCTCATCTTATTGGATAGATGTTCCAAGTGGCAGAGCTGCACTTCAGCTATTGCTATAGCATACCCTGCTCTGTAATCAGTGTCTATCAGTCTGCTGGAGGAACCATCAGTGTACCACTCATATAGTCTGCCTTTTCTAATGGTGTCTAATCTTGACGTGGTGCCGACTTCTACAATCTCAACACCAACTTACTTAGGGGTCTCATCTGTCACTAAGAGAATGGATCTCATCAGAATAACCTATTGCAGGTAATACTTTTGCCAAATTAACAGGTGGGCATCTAATTATCATATTACATTTAGACAACATGGTGCCGTCATAACCTGTGTGCCTGCCAGCGGAAAATGTTGTGTCGATCCAGACAACAACAACAACCGTACCAAATGCATCCGCACCAAATGTGGCACCTGGACAATACAAGTATAGTCCAACACAATGAGAGCCGTCCTCTCCACCATCAAAGCTGCTGACCCCCAATCACTGCAGAAAGCAAAGTCACATAGTTGTGTCCCACAGGCCTTTCTTTTCCAGCTGTGTCAGCACACCATTGGCAACACCACTTCATTTGCAATGTCATTTTGCTCTGAAACAGAGATGGAAAGGCAGTTTGTAGTCAGGCAGTCCCCATGATGGCGCAGTACACAATGTCTCTTTCAATTTCTTGAAACAGTTTGCAAGTTCATTAGTCATAGCATCTGCATTCAGGGACCCATTGGTGGCAGCAGTTCATTATCCCCAGGAAGGACATCATTCCTTTCTTGGTGGGCAGGAGCTGAATGCCCTGAAACAATTTTATTCTGTCAGGTGGCATGCGGCGTGTACCTTGGAATATCACAAAACCCAGGTAAGTCACCTCTTTTGTTTTGGCAGCACTGGCATTTTGACAATGAGGCTTTGTGTCTTCTCTCCTGGAGGTAGTTCAGCAGAGCTACAGTGTCTTTTTCACAGGCTTTCACAGGCCTGAAGTGATGGAGATGTCACAAGGAGGTCATCAGCCTACGGCAAGACGATGCTACCACCTTCCAGGCATAGGTGGTCCAAGTCTCTCTTTACTGCCTGCGCATTGACATTGGGACTCACAGTGAACGAAGTGTACTGGGTATCCCAGCACGACGGCAAAGAGGCTTTCACTCTGTGGATGGACTTTACTGCTAAAACCCACTGAGGAGAGAAAAATACTCTGCCTCTACAGGTATAAATAATAATATAGTACTGGTGTCAGGCACAACAGGCTCTAAGGGAACCACAAGTTCATAAGGTAATCACTTTATGGGGACAGCATGTTTTCACCACCCTCTCTTTTTTTTTTTTAATATGACTTTATGGGGAGGGCATTTTTCCAAATCTATTGGTTCCCTAGTTCTAGAAACTTATTGTTAGTGATCTGTACAGCCATTTCACTTTCATATTTATGAGACTGCAGTCTAACTGCATCATTCATCATCTCTCAACACATCCATAAGTGCGCTACAGGTGGTGCATACAACAGAGAATCCTTACTGAAGCTGCAAGCATCAAGTGCCCTGTTCTAACCTATCCTTAGGTATTTGTGAGTAAATTCCATTTATTCAAAAAAATATACTGCTGCTCACTGTCACTCTATGGTGTGCTGCTTCATGGGCTTGCCTGCAAGACTGGAGGTGAACTTCAGAAGGAATTGTGGCGGACAGGCCTTCAAGATTAACCCATACTTGCCACTGCTAGGGTCCACCTGCTGGTGCTAAGATACCAGGGCTTTTAAGATCTTGCGGTGCCTTCTAAGGTCTAGCATGGGAATGTGCTCCCTCAGGGGGAGTGGTCTGGTGGACTGGTAATGAAGGCTGAACCTGGTTCCTCAGTTCCAAATTCAGCCGCTCTGACCATAGTGCCACATCCTCTACCCCACAGAACACCATACTGCCCCACTGAGAGAAACTTGCACTAAACTGACCTGCTATAAACACCTGGATGTGACTCAATTCAAATTACGCACTAGACAAGAGCAATATGCTGACTAAAAAAATTAACAACATCCTAGAAAAAGCAAACACTCATATGTAATGCAAGATTAAGTAAAGCATGTGAAATGTATCCCTTTATCTCCCACCTTAGTGGAAACATCTCCCACCTTAGTGGAAACATGAGATTCTCCTTGGGCGCGTCTGATACCTTCATCCTGAAACACTGTGCAACAATAACACTAATACCCTACTTTTATGTACTCTCTGGTATCTACGCGGTGCCCCTTGATAATGTTATTCAGTAGGATAAACCCCACCCTGCATATCTCCTACACTGGTATTATTTCTCAAGAAAACAGTGATATCCCCATCTGCTCCTAACAGAATATGCAATATTTCCTTTAGCTAATGTTACCTGAAACAGATCTGTGGTGTCCAATCTAGTTCCAGGAAGGCTTAATCTAGGCACATGATAGCCTCAGACATCATCAGAGCTATGTTTATTTTAACATTCTCATAAATGAGCAATTTTTTAAATGCTATGATCTTATTTGTAAATTACCTGTCGTGTTTTATCCTACAATGTTAGAATCAGGAAATGTAATTAATACAAAGGAATTAAGTTGTTAAACTACTCCTCAACATTACAAGCAGGTATTATATATATCTATGTTTTTCCTATTTAGAACAAGTGGCACTGGAGTGTGCGTTTGCTTAACACGTGTTACAGGAAGCACTTGCTGTAACCCAAAATAGAAGCAAAACTACTGACGAGGAATATCTTCCCCGTTCAACCAAATACAGCCCTGTTTATTCATTTATTTATATTATTACTGCAAGGGCTATAGACTAAATGTACAACTTGCATTTACACAATTATATATGTACATGTATACAGCAGGAAATGCTGTGATGCTTTCATAGTTTAATGTAGGCCTTTAAAAGTTGAAATCACACACACTTTTTTAAGATACTTTAAAAGTTCTGACTTATTTTATTTCTACAAATGCTTCTTTTAGCTTGCACTAGAAATTCTGTGCATGTGACTCTCTGAAATTATTTAGATAAAATCAATGTTATCAGTGATCTGCTAACAAAACGTGTTTAAATTAAGGACTGTCACAGTGGCTAACTTCATATTTAAAAAAATGCTCAAAACTCCCTGCATTGGCATGTTTTAGCTGTGCTAGTTAGTGCTAAATACAGAACTTGGCCTCTGACCCTTAAACCTGTTGTCCCTTGTCTGAGCAAAGTTATCCCCATGTGGCCATCACAGTTCAAAGTAACTCTTCGAGAAGCATGACTGAGGGTGCGTGCCTCCTTGGTGATATTTTAAAAGGTGGGATCTAACTTTTGCTGGTTTTATTCTTTATTCTTGTGCAGTATGGCTCAACATTTAAAATGCTAGAATTTGAGACTGTAGCCATTAGGTCATACTAGAAATCATATTTTAGGTTTGTCAATAAGATACACTAATATTGGCATTGTTAGAGAAACTAATACTCGCCCTTTTACTTTAGTACACAACATAATTTCCCATTTAGATATTGAAATCTGAATGCGCACTTTGCACATGTTTAATTTTTACATTGCTAATTATTAGACATTATAAAGATCATAATAATGCAAAAAAGTTTTTAGTGCAATAACTTTTAATAATATTTTACATGTAGTCATTAATGGATAATAATCACTAACCCTTTGGTTGTTTGTACATATGAAAAGCAAGCCTCATTCCTTTCATTTTGTCTTTAAATGCATTTATTTATAACACCTACAAAGCTTCTTTTGAAACTAAGCACAGAAGCTTTAATGAAACATAGAAAGCTTGTTTCACCCTTTAGAAATAAGTAATTATTTACCGTTTAGAAATAAGTAATTATTTACTATGAGATCCACAAATTAATTTTTAGGAAAGAATGCAGGAAAGGAAGTCTTGACTTTTATCCCTTTTCTTTTATCCAAAATAATCAACTTATATTTCAAACTTTCAAGACTATTTGTCTTTAAGGCGCTTGCTTGTATGTGCTATTTGATACGAATTTAAAACCTAGTTGCCACTGCAGGTGTGAGCTTCTACACTTTTTCAGGAGAGAAGGCAGCAGCTGGTGCTGGGACTGAGGTCAGTTCATTCTATTAAAACCCAGGCATTCCAAGCCAGTCAAAATCTATCGTTTGCAGTGTGGTAAAAGGGAGGACGCTTTTATTTTAGCATTTTACCCGTACAGCAGCCACCAATTACTCATACAATGTGAATGCTTTTAATATTTAATATCATGTATCTAAGGAGAATGATGTAACATTTTGCACAGGAGCCTTTTTGAAACTTTAGGCCTGTGTGCACATTTTACTGCTACTTTGAAAATTCGTTTTTTTTGTTGTGAGGCCTACTCTTTTCCTATTTAATGCCTTTTCCTAGGAAAAGTTAGTTTTAACATTACCATGTTACAATTATTATTATTTTTAATATTATATAGGTCTAGCTATACTCAAAGGTTTCAGAGCGCTTTATTTGTTATGAGATAACATTTACAAGTGATACATAAAACATGAACAATCCTTAATACATCAATTATGTACAAAATATCTTCTATAAAACACAGGACAATGTATGCAAAGTCCATTCTCTTTTTATATGGAATGCTAGGCAATTCTGCCTCGAGTTTTAATTCTAATTTTTACCATTGTGGGAATATAATAATTGAATGTTCACACATCTATACTTTGTTACTGCTTCACTTTCCATAGTAGCGCGCAGCTACTTAACATATTTTATATAATTTATATTCTTACCTTTATTTGCAGGGCTATCTGGTGATGATTTGTTTTGAGCTTTTCTCTCCTGCCAGTTTTTTAAACAACTTTCTAGTGGGCTTACCATGATTTTCTTCTGAGATCCACTCTCATGAAATGTGGTTTTTTTACTCACAATGTGCACTTACACCCTGAAAGATAAATACAAAAGGTCTCCTACAAAGGAAAAGTTGTTAGGTAGTGGATAGAATGAGTTAAAAAAAGAGGAAAATCAACAGTTATGGACCAGCCAGAGACATCACATATAAAACCAATTTCCTTCTCTCATGCACTAATGCCCTCCATTTTTTATATAAATCAAAGAAACATTTCAAGGACATATAGAGGTCCAGTACTGAAGATCAATGCCCTATTCAAATGCAGTCATTCATCCATGACATAACTACGCATATTTCAAAATCATTTCCCTGTGTTCCGGTGCAACCCGCAAATCAGAAGCTCCACTCACTATATTCTGGGAGTTTTTCTTTTTCTGGGTAAAATAAATACCCCATCCTAGCCTAGGGTCTCCTGCAATGGTTTTTTATAAAACCCCCGAAGGGTCTAGCCATTTGTCAATATTTATTGACATAAAGTAACTTAGTTACTTATCAGTCACCTGTTTCACTACTTCTGATATGTGTAGGTACACATAAATTATTCTCTAACCCAGGCTCTCCTGCAGTGTATGCCACATATCAATTAGTGTATTGATACAGAGAATATTTTAAAAAACATTCTCTACAGTCCCCTGTTTATTTTAAATGCCAGTTAATGCCCCTTTTATTAATACTATGGGTTAAGTACGCATTCGAAAGACTGAAAGGTCACTTGCAGCAAGGCAAGTTAGTTATTTAGCTTACATCTCACTTACCGACTGGTGACATCACAGTCCTCCAATGTCCCACTTTCTGACACCATTTTGATGGGGAAATACTGGCACCCTCCCAGGAGCAAATGAATGAAACTCACCAGAAATAGCAGGTTTGCACAGAAACAGAGTGAAATTTATTTATTGGTACCAAAAGCATGCATCATTGCTAATTAGCAAGGAAGAAGTCAGGTCTCCTGCCTTAGGGGCTCTCAGACTGCTTCTTCCCAGAGTGACTGGTTTCTGGGTGCTATATACATTTAAGAAATGCCATGTCCGCAGAACTAGAATAAGGCATCAAGCCAAATATGGCTAACAGGGGTGTGCAAGATCTGCACCATGCCAATTATAAACAGCTGGATATAGGCAGACCAGAAAGGCTGGCTCGGCACTGTGTAAGCAACTTGCACGACCAGATTAAGAAATATCATGAAGTCAGGACAAGCAGAGTGACATCTAAGTGGGTTCAGAATAGCTGTTGAAGTTTGTCCGGTCAAGGTCAGATAGGATGCCCTTTGGAGCTCCAGGCCTCATGTTACTGTGATATATCTAAGCATGATATCTTTTGAAGTGCATACACATGAATTTATATGGATATTCATATATATTTGGAACAGGGGCCCCCACGCTTGCTGTCAATTTAAAAATGGTTTGTTGTTGGTGGTGATAGTCCCCAATTATAATCTGCTAGGCCTGGGGTAACCAGCTATGTCAAAGGGCCAGGCAGCCCCCAGGGGTGCGCAGGGGCTCACCGACTCACCCCCAGAATCAGCTCCAACCTCTTGCGTGATCAGCGCTACACAGATCGTTTCCACCGCGCCACTCAGGGCCACACTGCCTCTCTATTGTCGGGGCGCCGTCGCGGGTTCGCGCATCAGTCTAAGGGACCCCGCTGGGAAGCAGGATCGTGCTGGGGTCTGGCAGCGCTTGTCGATTGCTGCGGGGGTAATCAGGCTCGGAGACTCCTACCGTGGAATAAGGTCGCAGGACCAGACACACCCGTTCCAGGCCGCGGGTGGACCACCTTCCTCCACAAGTCGTCTCTGGTCCTCCGTCGTCACCGGCTCTCCTCTGGATGCTCCGTTGCCAGGGCGTCACCGCCGTTCGATGCCTCAGGCCAATGGGCCCCTGCTGGGGGAACCAGACTTCTCTGTGGCTTGACAACACTCGGCAGCTGCCGCGGGGAGAAACAGGCCTGGCAGTTCCTACCGCGCTTCTGGGCCGCGGGACCAGGCACACTCGTCGTAGGCCGCAGGGGGGGCCTAAAGGCCGCCTCCGCTTCTCCGTCGTCACAGGCGCTTCTCTGGGATATTCCTCCAGGACGACAGACTCTCATACCCAGCTACCTTCAGTTCGCTGGGGCTGGTATCCCGACTCTGGGCACCACTCAATCAGGCGGCGCCGGCCGGGCCACAACACTGTCTGCCGTGCGACCGAATCCGCTCCCAATCTCCAGGAAACTCCAATCAACCGTGAGTGTACCTCCCCACAGTCGATCTTCAGGTCGTAGATGGCTGTTGCTGTAAAATTTAGGCAGGGATAGTTACGGATTATTTGCTCGGGCCTGGAGCTCGTCGCTTATGCGACCGCCATCTTAGACAGTTGGCCACGCCCTCATAACCCAGCAGACATGATGGTGTTCTGCAAGCAGTGGGCCAGAAATGTCCCCCCTCCGGAGCACAAGACTCCCGAACGAAACCTGCCAGACTCTCAAGTTGCTGCCAGCACGGAACTCTTTCCTTTGGAATGAGCACCTCAATCGATTCCAGCATTAACTGAGAGAAGGGTCAATCCTTGAATGCCCTTCTGCCCCTTAGGGCCCACTCTTGCTGTTGGGCTTGCCAGATGCGGACCGATTGGACTGTCCATAGAGACCCATCTATGTTCCTAATACCATATTTCATATACTTGACACCAGAGCCACCACCATGGCGTTGCTACTTCCCTGAGGTTTATATCACAGCTGCGTTGGGGGTAATGTTTTGTTATTGTTTGATGCTACTAGGATCCACTTGGCATGTTGGCACCAGGTGTGGGCAAGGGGGCTACTGTTGTTGGTTTGTTTATGTTGTTTTGACTATTTGGACACGCTAACACACTCACATACCATACCAGCTCCATAATCACCTGATATTGCCCAATACAGATGCCAACACATACTAACACACACCCATTCAGAGACACCACTTTCATGTCTTGGAATATCCATGGCTTTGACAGCCCATGTGAGGGCAAACAAGTGCTGCAGTATTTACAGCAGCACAGTGTCGAAATAGCCTTCCTACAGGAAACTCATTTGCCACCAAGTTCCTCATACACGTTTGCAAACACATGGGGTCCAGGCCGATTCTTCTCTAGTTACAATACATACTCCCGGGGAGCGTCTACATTGATACATAAACGCATATCTTTCCAATCCTATGCCACCCATTCTGATAAGGAGGGCAGATATCCTTGGGTGGCAGGCCACTTAGCTGGGCATTTAGAATAGTTTGTCTATGTCTATGCCCCAAATGTTGACAGTCCAGACTTCTTTCAGACTCTACGGGCCCTGATCAATCGTTTTGACGCTGATCACATTTTAAGGGGGGGACTCTAATATGCTCCTCATTCCAGCCTTAGACACTACAGCGTGGAACCAGGCAGGTAAACCCCGCTCGCTACATATCCTATGGGACATATGTGATGCCAACACACTTTGTGACGCCTGGCACGTTCTACACTCCGATTCCCCTGCATACACATTCTATTCTGCGCCCCATGATACTTGGATACATATGGATTATTGGTTCCTATCTGCCACACTTACACCATGGCTCGGCTCAGTCACGCATCTCCCACGGACACTTTCTGATCATTCCCCTTTTAAGATGAAACTACGCGTTCCTATTACAGGTGGCCTTGAATGACATTGGGGATTCCCCAATATGGCACTCCATGATGAACTCTTTAATAAAGAGCTCTGTTCAGCCATCACTGAATATTTCAAACTTAACAAAGAGTAGGGTCACTCACAGGCTAGCCTCTGGGAGGCCTTCAAGGCATACATCAGGGGAATATATATATCTAAACATGCTGGGGTGCTGCTAGTTATATACGCGGGACTCTGACTCGTATTGAAGCAGATCTGACTGAGTTGGATCGCACCAGTACTCAGCATACCGCTGTACATACATGTGTGCTGTGCTGTTGGCAGATTTCAGAGAAACTGCAGAATGTGAGGCCCACTATTTGGTAAAATATGCCAGGGTATGTTGCTATGGGCTAAGGAGAAAGGGTGGAGTCACACTGGCTTGGCTCTTAAGACCACCTAGGGGAGCATCTTTTGTTTCAGAGTTACACTGGGCAGATGGCACCCGCATCACAGACACACTGGATATACAGACTGAAATACTTAACTACTACATCCATCTTTACACCACATGACTGGGCAACAGCGGTTCTGAACGGGCGGCTTATCTGAGCAAGGTCGCCATGGTCTGGCTTACTACTGCACACCAACAGTTTCTTAGTGAGCCTTTCACCACCGACGAGATCATTCAGGTGATTGACTCCATGGACTGCTCCAAAGCATCTGGTCCTGATGGATACACTAGTGCTTTTGACAAGGAGCACAAACACATCTTAGCCCCTCACCTCCTTGCTATGCATGCAGAAGCTTTGGAGATGGGGGTGCTTCTGCCTTCAGTATGAGAGGTGGTGATTACACTACTTCTGAAACTGGGCAAAGACCCTCAATATTGTGGTTCCTAGTATCCACTATCCCTATTTAATTTTGAAAAGAAAGTTTTAGCCAAACTACTGTTGACCCGCCTCACCCTCCGAATGGACTAGATTGTCTCTCCGGCCCAGTCGGGCTTCGTCCCCCATCGCTCAACATCCCTAAACCTCTGTACATTCTTTGCTGTCCTTATTAGAATATCCCCTATGGTACCTGTGGTGGTTGCCCTATTGGGCACGGAGAAAGCCTTTGATTTTCTGGAATGGCCGTTCCTACACGCCACACTTTAATAAAATGGACTTTCTGCATAACCTCTCATCCCTGTTAGCCTTCCTTTACTCATTACCAACAGCCCGGATTAGGGTTAACAGCACACTATCAGCCCCATTCGCAATCATAGTGGGACACGACAGGGCTGTCCCCTCTCATGGTTACTTTTCATTATAGTGATGGGCCCATTGGTGCGCCACCTCCAGGATAAACATCTACATTGGGGTTTGCAATTCAAACCAGGCCCACTTCTAGTTTCACTCTATGCCGACGATATATCGCTTTTTGTACGACACCCTGCTGATAACTTAGCTCCGATACTTCCGGAATTAACCAGGTATGGGGTCTTATAGGGCCTCCATATTAACTGGAATAAGTCGGAACTACTCCATGGCTGACAGACACGACTACTCAGGTGCACTGCTACTTCCCTTTGACATTGTGCGGTGGCTCCGTTCAATAACTGAGCATCCATGTACACCGAGACAGGGAACAAGTAATTTTTTCAAATTATGGTCTGGCGGTGGACAGGCTGGGAGAGTTGGATTCGCCTCCCACTGTACATGGAGAGACGCATTCCCATTATCAAAATTGTGGTTCTCCCCCGCTTTTTCTATTTATTTCAGAACTTCCCAATACTATTCACCAGTTTGTTCTATGCGACTTTGAGGAGTATACTGATGCGACATGTTTGGGCAGGTAGAAAGCCTCGAATTGGCTGGGACACCCTTGTGCTCCCATATGAGCGCAGAGGCTTCGGGGTTCCTAATTTACATCTATGCTACCAGGTTGCACAGTGTCAATTCTACCAACACTGGTACCACACAGATGTTTGCAAACCCTATTCCATACCGGAGGCAGCACTTGCGCCTCCATTGTCACTGAGAGCGCTACTACTGGCGGGTCTCCCATTAAAGCCAGATGATATACAAACACTGTCCACAACCTACTGGGCTTGGAGGTGTCTAACTCGG
Organism: Calotriton arnoldi; assembly: GCA_963921515.1. Lineage (NCBI taxonomy): Eukaryota > Metazoa > Chordata > Amphibia > Caudata > Salamandridae > Calotriton > Calotriton arnoldi. Next base: position 652,935 of record CAWUFW010005915.1, on the reverse strand, counting down.
ATGTTGGGTAGACAGATGCTACACTTCCTTGCAATCTCCCTAGCCAACAACCCCTGGCTTCCCATTACCCAGGAAAGTTTGGTCCAGCACACACTGACGACACATGCTATATACTCATTCGAAGACATTTTTCCAGATGGGAATGTTTTCTCCCATACAGAAGATGTACGATTTGAAGACGTCACCCACATGGGCCATTTTGTGCTCCAACAGCTTCAGAGTGCACTAAGGGCACATATTTCTTCTTACCCCTTGGCCCCTGCAGAGTTCACGCTGCTGACATTAGTGATCACTGACACGGAAGGAGACAGGCCCATCTCCAAACTATATCACTCCTGTTTGGGCCTTCTACCAACACGAGACTCCAAACTCAGGGCTACATGGGAAACGGATTTGGGGCATCACCTGACAGACAAAGTCTGGACTGCATGTTGTTCGCAGACTCACCTCATCTCCCTTAATCATCGTCATAGGCTAATACAATGCAAATTTTTGCACAGAGCATATGTCACACCTGTAGCATTGGCTCACATTGACTCCGCCCATACGTCAGAATGCCCAAACTGCAACACAGAGGCAGCAGACTTTGCCCATATTACTTGGACATGTAATGATGTGGCAGCATACTGGAGGGTGGTATTCATTAAACTTGCTTTGATGATCCACAGTGCGCTTGAACCCTCCCCCTTACTAGCACTGCTGACATCCCCAAATCTATGCATCAATATGTCGCCATTGCGCTACTTTTGTCCAATAGGGAGGTAGACATTCATGGGGGAGCAAACATCCACCTACAATAGTGGCATGGATAAAACATCTAATATACTGTGATACTAATCGTAAATTGTATGCAACCCTACAACCTCCCACCTCACGCCTGAAAGATACATGGCAGCCACTGAGAGATTGTCAACTGACATTGGACTCACCAGACTCCACCTAACTACCATGAGCGACCCTTCCTGGAGAATGTGGACACTGCCCATATTTTCTCAAGAGTCTTGGGGATGGGTGGGCCTCAGAACATTCTTGCAGTGTCATTATGAAATGGAATGTTAAGTTAACATGATATACATTGTTGTGTCTAGTTTTCTGTTTGCTATGTACAAAAAGGAACAGCGAACTGTACCACTTCTTACTTGAATGTACACCTCTGTATGTCTATGGTATGATTTAAAAATTGAAAAATAAAGTTTACATTTTGTTTGGTAGTAATTGAACCCTCAACTAGTGAGTGGTGTTCTCCTATCATCTTAGTTCCAAAACCAGATTAAAGTATTTGGTTCTGCATTGATTTCATATCAGTTAATAATATTTCAAAATGTGACAGCTACCCCTCACTGAGAATCAACGAATTAATTGAGAGGTTAGGAGAGATTTGGTATATAACAACTATCGATCTCACTAAAGGGTATTGGCAAGTGCCCTTAAGGCCAGATGATACAGAGAAAATGGCCTACTCTACCTCATACGGACTTTATCAGTTTACTGTCTTCCCGTTTGGACTACATGCAGCCCTGACTACTTTTCAGCATTTAATGAACGACATCCATTAAGAAACATCACCAGTATGCCACCGCATATCCGGACGACATAGTTATATTTAGTGATACCAAGGAGAATCATCTTATACACCTACATGCTGTATTGTCTGAATTACAGTCTGCAGCACTACATATAATTGCCAAGAAGTCCCATTTGGGTTATGTACTAGGAGAGGAACCAATAGAACCTCAAACAGAAAAAGTTAAAATTATTGCAGAAACACCCTGGAGCCAGTGGAGTGTGGAAGTTCGTGCCAATCTTGTTTGTGTGTTGTTTGAGCAAGGTTACCAGCTGTTTTACCATTGGGATCCTCCATGCTTCCGGTTTCTGAGTCCCTGTTGTTGGCTGCTGAGCAGTTGGGGGATAGATTGAGCGGTGTGCGGAGAGTGCCAAAGTTGAAGCAATTGGTTATGGCTGGCTTCTCCCGGTGTGTTCCTCTATTGTCGTTACTCCATGATTTCCTAGCACCACAAATAAAAGAGAGATGAGAGCCTTTCTAGGTTTCCTAGGTCTTTAGCGTAGATTTATTCCCGAATATTCAAAATTATCTGCTCCTTTAACTGACCTACTTAAAAAAAATCAAATAACAGAGATTTCATATCCATCTCAGATAACACTTGAGGCATTTATTCAGCTGAAAAACGCAATTGCCCCCAAACCAGTTTTACCTGATTTTGATAAACCCTATAGCCCTCAAACCGTCGTATCACAAGAAACAAACTAAGGTGAAGAAAAGCCCATTCTATTTATTAGTCCCAAGTTATTTCTAAGGGTAATGTCTTACCCTGTAATAGAGAAAGAATGTTTGGCCATTAAATGGGCAATTGAGAAACTGCATTACTATTTGGAGGGACGAACTTTCGTTCTGTATACTGATCATGCCCCAGTAACCTGTTTAAGCAGGAGTAAAGGAAACAATCCTAGAGTCCTCTGGTGGTTTTTGTCTCTCCAATCTTTCAGTTTGAGGTGTGCCATCGAAAGCGTTAGAATCAAAGTAATGGCATTCCTTTCTAGATTCCCCCTTTTCCCCGATCGGGGAAATCTGAGGGAAGGGATGTGTCAGAACAGAGAGCACCCACATAAAGAAAAGGTGGTAGATGGCTTACCAGAAATCCTCTGATGGTCTGCCACGATACCTTCATCTGAAAAAGAAGGGAAGGAAACAGTTAAAGCCAGGGCGGGCTCTAGGGCGGTACGACCGGTGCCACCGCACCGGGTGCTGACTTTGCATGGGGGCGCCTGTTTGCTAGTTTATATTGTTTTTAAAAGCACCCGCTGCTGCGTTCCTGACCTCCAGCAATTTTCAGCCAACAATAAAAATGTCAAGCCTACTCCGGTGATTGATGCTCTTCCTGGAGAGAGAACGAAGTTTTGTCCAAAAAACATTGTCGCACTGGGCGCCACCAGTGCTAAAGCCGGCCCTGGTTAAAGCATCAAAAACACATAGGAAACTGAAAGTAAAGAAAGGAGCATTAGAAACAAGAGAAGGACTTTTCCTTTTACAGGAGTCCGAAGAAAAGACAGAAAGAGTAGAAGGACATGGAGAACTTCAAGAGGAGGAGGAGACAAACTGGGAGCGGTGATTAAGAGAGAGGAAGAGAGGCACACAGAACACGGAGGGCCGATGAAGCCCAACAACCGAGGAGTGAGAGATGACGAGGGAAAGTGTGGATCCTGAGTGGCTTCCAGCTCAAGGGAAAGAATGCCCATCCAACACAGAGGCAGTTGAGTCCCAGTCCTTGATGACAAGTGACCCCTATGCCGCAGAGCTTTCATGCAACGGGTCTGTAGAAGAAGTGCAGGCGGACCCCCGCCGGCGAAGCACCTCATCCCACCACGCTTGACTAACACACGTGTGTGTCCTGGTGTGGGGCTGGAAGGGGAGAGGCCAGCACTGAGGCCCAGTAGGTCAGAAGGTGGGGCAGTAATAACAAGACAGTTAGGTTATTCAAGATGGAGCAATATGCCGAGCAAGCACAATTGTAATAAGGCGGAGACTGTAAGAAGTGGAAGTACATTTTTTATTCACCCTTAATTATTTTTTATTTGTATTTGTCTTGTAAATAAAACCAAGATTTGTTTTTTTATTTTGTATAGTGCCAACCCCTAGTCTCAAACAGCCATAGGAAACAAAGATAAGAAATAAAATGGCACAACTGAGCTAAAGGCTGTAAAAGATTAGGAACAGTCTATAAACTTAGCAAAGAAGTATAGAAACAGAATAAGATTAAATAAGAAGGGCCAAACAAGAAGAGAAAGGGAAAGGAAATATAAATAATTAAAAGCAGTACAAAAACTCACCTGCGACGTTCTTTCCGAGGGTACCAGCTGGGGAGGAAGCCAAAGCGAATGGAAGAAGGAAAAGAGAGAAGAGATCCTAAGAAGAATTTCCATTGAAACAAACATAGACTGAAATTTGTATAAATTAGCATGCAGACTTAGAAATAAAAGCAAAATAACCTTCCAATGAAGAAGACTAACCCAAAGACTGGATTGTGAAGAAAAAGGAATCAAAGTAAAATATTACAAGTATCCTTATCCTGCAGTTTCTTTCATTATCTGAAGGAGGTATTATCTGAGAGGGGGTTTTTCAGTGGAAGGACGTAACCGGTACGCTACAGAGGTGCAAAGTGTTTCTTGAGGAAAAGGGTCTTCCACTATTTCCAGAAGTAGATGTGGGGAGCTTGTAAGCTGTGGATGCGGATGGAGTTTCATATCCTCATAGCCTCCTTTCTGCACTTTCTGGCATCACTGCTAATAATGCTGTTGCCTTGTGCCCTTCGGAGTGCTGCCAAAATCGAGGGGAGTGTCCAACCAGACTTGAAAGAGGGAGGAGAAGGATATTGATGGCTGACTTACTGCACTCCACTCATGCTGGCAAGTCAGGCAGGGGTAGTACAAAAGAATCTGGGCATGGAAGGGTAGACACAGACTCACTCCAATTCATCCCTATATGCATGCTCAGTATGCGTGTGTGCCCCAGTATATATAAATGTTTATATCTGCCCCAGCATATGTGTGTCTGTGTGAGAGTCAGAGATAGAATGAGACAGACAGACAGGGAGACAGACACAACAGGAGGGCAGTGAAGTCTTGAAAAAAACAATGTTTTTTTCCAGGTTCACAGCGAGCAGTCAGCTTGCCCTGGGTCAAGACACATGCTAAGCCCAGCCCTTAAGATGTCATCTCTTGCTCTCTTTGGTTGACACCTCAGACTGTCAGCTAATGAGAGTATAAGGCAAGATCAAGGAGGAACTGAGCACAAGTCAACCATTGCCTCCTGCGCATCTCCCTGCCCTCGTCACTGCCAGCATCCTTTATGTTCCTTCTTCTGTAAGTGTCTCGATCTGTTCCCTAAGCCCTCGGCTGCTGCGTGTCATTCCTCATCCTCCAAAGGGCACAGTCGGTGGAAACTGTCCTCCTCCCCCTGAGCTCTGCTAATGAATCCATGCACCCACACTTACTAAGGCCTACAATTCTCTCTTCTGTCACAAGATGGTACTGCACAGCCTGAACAGAAGCGCACGGGGAGCAGTGTTTTAGCTATCACAGCCATAACAATGATTCATCCATGACATAGTGGGGAAATTCAAGGAAATATTCTGACTATTACAGACATACTAGGTGCCCATCCATGACATATTAGTGGCATTCAGAGAGATTTTCTGGATAAGATAGGTATACGAGGGGCCCATCCTTGCCATATCCGGAGTGTTCATGGTGGCTTATCAGGCCTCGAAAAATCTGAAAAATGTAAGCAGGCCTGCAGGTCTAGTGACTTAGATAATGAACTCGACCTAATTGCAATGCACATGAACTATAAACTCATCTCAAATTGTGTGATCTCAGGCAAATATTTTATTTCACAAGTCCACTTTTTCATCAATATCTCATGCGAAAGCACCTTCAAATATGTGAGTTCAGCATGTCTGCGGTACAAAACACACTTTTATTTCATTTATTAGACTAAATTTTTTCCCTGTATATAATAAAAACCAAGCCCACATATTGGGGTACTCATGAAACCTGGAATTGCCTCTTAGTTCACTTATAACATTGTTATCACAGTGGGGGCAGGAATGTTTTTCCTTTCATATTTAAAAGCTCTCACTTTTAATAAAAATATTACTAAAACATGATGTGGTAGGGCACTGTCATTTATGGACAGACATTTTCCATTGAAATGGCCATAAACTTTGCCACTGACATGCAGTTTTACTGATAAAACATTATAGTGTAAAAACGACAATGTGTGGAAATCGAGTATCAGCAAATATTTATCATATGCATATCACCGAGTAAAGTTTTCTGATTTATTTTGATCCTGTTAAAATTTTGTTTCCATTTCACTTCAGAATTACAAAAAATGCTTTCCTAACTACTAAAGTGTATTTTGAAATATTTGTACAGTTCATTTACACACTGTTTATTTCTTATGTGCCCAGCAGGATTGCCACACAGCTCACTTTACAAACTTCAACTTTGCAGTTAAAAGTGAACACCAATCTCCACGATTAAAAAAGCAGCAATTTTTTAAGACATAAACTGACCTTTGACCTTTGTCTTTGAACCACAGCGAATGTGACAAGATAAAAATAAGTTTTAAAGGCATCTTTATTGCTCTTTCACTTTCTGAATAAACAGAACACCTGTTCTTTGCCAGCTCAAGCTCTCTCTCCAGAACAGGCCAGTAGGCCCTAAAAATTGCTCGCCCTGATAAATCTACTTGCCATAGCCAATGGGCGAGTCGATTTCCAGAGGTTGGCTTATTGACTATCAGAAAGCGATCAATGGGAGTATGTTAGCCGCTACATCTATAAAGGACTTCTTAGGTAAACATTATAAACGGATAGATCAACCAGTGGAATCCGTGGAAGAAGAAGTAGTGCAACAAAATGGAAATGGCACGGTAGAACTCTCTGAAGAATTCCCGGAGGCATCATTCCTGATAAACCAGTCCCTTTTAAGTCAACACCCCTCAATAACAGCACCGCGTCTGTCATCCTCCCCCAGACTATTCTCAATGCAAGCACAGGAACCGGTGTCCTTAGGCCAAATGGAGAATAATAGTAAAGAGAAGATAATTGACTGGGGGGATATACCAAATATTTCGGTACCATACTCCAAACAGATCAGAAATCAAGACCAGCGGGAACTATCGCGAATAGAAAGAATAGATGATCCAGAGAGAGAGAGTCTACAAAATTTAGACATCTCTGCAACCCCTTCTCCATCATTTATGGACATATTGATGATGCTTCAGAAAACTCTGAAAGGGATACTGGAAGTTACAATGTTAAATAACGGGGCTTTGAACACGCAAAAACTATATTTGAAAAAGATTGAGGAGGAGCTGCAAGGCATCAGAGGCCAGATGCCGTATATGATGAGGCCAGTAGCAGATATCCAGTCTACAGAACAGAAAGAAATCCCAGAAACCTTCCATAACGTTTATATATCTAAATGTCCGATGTTGGTAAATGAAGAGGGGAGAATTTAAGATATAGCTCCCGGTACAATAGGGGTCAAGCCAAAAGAAAGTTCGGCAGAAAGATGAAATCTAAAGTAGAAATAAGGGGAAAAAATAAGGGAAAGGAGAGAGTGGATAACTTAAAAATCCCTTCATCGATAAGGGTACCCACCAAGATCCCCGGAGCTGAGAGCAAGAAGAAGGGCCCCAATAAGCAAGTAAATATTCAGAGTAGTACAGGCCCAAAAAAGGATCAATTAAAAGCAAAAATGGATCTAAAATTAAACAATGCGGGTAACAAAATAAAAATCCAGAAGTATCAAAGTCAAGGAGTAACAGGCCCACAACAAGGGAAAATAGAAGTAAAAAATAAACAGGGGTATGATAGGAGGGAAAACACCAGACAGGTGGATATAGAGATCCCCGAGATAGGGTTAGAGGTGGGAGGCAATAAATGGCTGTACCTCAAACCAGAGCATCCCGAAAAAAGGGGAAAAAAACAAGGAAAATTATACCCTTAAATAGATCCCAAATCCTATTTTCATTTTCTAGATGCCCTAGCCTGAGGGGCATAGGAACAAAAGATTTGAGACAGGTGGGCTTTATAGAAAATATAAATGGAAAGGAAATTACAAGAGTACTACTCTATTCTGACCTGGTAAAATTGGCAATTTTGGAAGCTGAGGGAGAGATACAGCAGGAAGGTATAAGGTTAATTACAGAGAGAGAACTAAAGGGATATTGCCATCCAGGAAGCAGCTTCCTTAAATGTCATGCAGGTCTTGGTAAGAGACAGGTGAGGCTGTGGGAGGATAAAGAAGAAGGAGGGAGTACCCTGAATGTAGTAGTTAATAACTCAGTCAACGATAACTTATGGGGTAACTGGAGTCAAAGAAGTAGTCCCTGCAGGCCCCTCCCAGTGGTATAGGGAAGATATGGTTGAAGATGGAGGTCTAAGTGAGGTGGAATAGGATAAAGGGGTGTCGCATAGCCTAAATGTTCTATCATGGAATATAAATGGTCTTGGAGACATATTAAAACAAGAATGTATAAATAAATTAGTAAGAAATGTTGAAATTATTTGTCTGCAAGAAACCTGGCTATGCGACGAAACCCCAATATTCGATGGCTTTCTCCAGTTCCACCGACCAGCCAAGAAAAAAAGGTTTGGTCGCTCAGCAGGGGGATCATGACCCTATTGTCTACAAAAGTAGCTAACAATGCGATCTTGTTGAAAGTAAAATGTAAATGGCTCCTGGTATGTAGACTCTCCTTGCTGTTTTCTGAAACAAAAAATGAAAATGTGATCATCATAAATGTGTATATGCAATGGGAGAATGCTAAGGAGTATGGAATTGAGCTGGGGTATTTTAAAGAGGATATAGATTTGCTGTGTGAAAAGTATGATTTGGATATGTTTTTTATCGTGGGGGATTTTAATCATAAATTGTACCCAAAGGAGGTAGACATCTGGCATAGGGATATACTAGACGCATATGAAATAAAACAAGCAACTTTCCTAGCCTGTGAACCAACAAGACAGGATAAAGACCTGGGCAATTACCTAGGCACAAAGGGTCTATTCTGCCTGAATGGCAGATTAGAATCAGACTGCCCAGCAAAGAAGACATTTAAAATAGGCACTCAGAATTGCCCGATAGACTATGTCTTTATGTTTGCCTGGAATTTTTCACTCATAATGGATTTTAAGATATTTAGGGAAGAAGGCAGTGACCACAATCCACTGAAGCTGAAGATTCAAGGGGAACCCCGAAACCCAGAGATAAAGTAATTTTACAACAAGTGGAATATCCTAAAAGAGTGACAACCAGATTAACGGAAGAGTACATAGAAAAATTAGGAAAATTCCAACAGAAGGTACTCCTGGGAGAATTAGGGGTCAAGAAGCTGAAATGGTATGAGGGAAAAATAGACCAAGTGGTGCAATGCCTTCGAATAGAATTAAAAAAGATAAAATAGACCAACAAAAAACGCCAGTTAGGCGGCCAAAATGGTTTACTATAGACTGTCTAAAGAAAAAAAGAGAGCTAAGGAAAGCTATAAGAAGCATTAGTAAAAAATATGACCAGAAGAGTCAAAGTTATCTTAATAAATTGAAAGGAGAGTATAAAAAATTGATTATGAGTGCAAAAAGGGCGTACAAAGATAAATGCTGGGAAAATCTGCTGGAATCTATTGAATCAAAAAATATAAGACAGTTTTGGAAGCTGGTAAAAGTAGCAGCTGATCACCCAGTAGGGGCAATGAATTGTGCAGTAGATGAGGCAGCATGGGAGAACTACCTGAAGGAATTGTATAGCCCGCGTAGAGAACAAGAAGTTGAAGAGCCCCAGCCGTGGCAAGAGTTAATGGAAGAATTGAAATCGGATTTTGCAGAACAGAACGTAAAAGACATAATAAGTAAATTAAAATTAACACGAGCTGCAGGACCAGATAATCTACCCGCAATAATAATAAAGTCACAGATGATGTGGTGGGTGAGATTTTTTTCCCTCATGTTCTCGGCAATTTTAGATGGTGGACAAATACCAAAGAATTGGAAAGGGGCTATAATAAGGCCAGTCCATAAAAAAGGTAATATGAATGCACCACAAAATTACAGGCTGATTAACCTACTAGATATTGGGGAAAAAGTCTTCTCAAAAATAATTCTGAACAGATTACAGAATTGGGTAGAGGAATTTTCAATTGTACCAGTTGAACATGGGGGCTTTAAAGAAGGCCACTCCACGATCGACCACTGTTTCGCTTTGTGGGCAGTGGCGCGTAAATCAATAGAACAAAATGGTAAGTTGTGGGAAGTCGCGCGCACCGCGACCCAAGATGGCCGCCTGACGCTGTGACTCCGCGCTTCGTCGGACTTCGTCCTCTATTAAGAGCGGATCCAGCGCTTTCAAACGGCGAAGAATGCCGGATTCTTGAACCGGATCGTTAGCGCCTCTGATTGTGATGCTTTTCTTCATTGAAGTCGGCCCAGAAGGGGAGATTAAGCAAGTGATGCTGTTCACTTAGTTGCGGCCGCCATTTTGTTTTCCTTTTCACCGCATTTTTCATCTCAGGATGTTTTTTCCTCAAGATTTTATATATATTCTCCATTCATCCCATGATATAAACCCTACTATGGCCATCTTAAATATTGATAGTAGCCTTAGTCAGTCTGGAGAATTGGGAAGAATTTACTGAGGTGTAGTTTCAATTTTTTTGCGGTTTTGGCGGCCGCCATTTTGTCATTTGCCCTGACTCTGCCGTTTTTCTTCATTTCTTCATACCATCGCTCTCAAGCTACGCCTTTTCACAGTCTTATGGTGAATACCTGGTCACCTTACAAAGTTGCTGCTTTTGAGGAATTCTTCTATGTGAGTGCTTCTTATCTTCATTTGTGTGGGCTCTCCCTCCTTCGAGTGCCCTCTTCGGCTGTCCATGGGTAGAAGCAGACGTCTTTTACAATATTCCAAAAATACAACAAATAACCTTACCACCTCTGGGTCCAGTATCTCCACCTTTAATAAATTTTCTTGTCTTTCTCAAGTACCGTCAAGCAGTGATTGCCTTGAGGAACGGGGGTGCCTTGACTTTACCAGTTATTTTACTAATATGTCGACTAAGGGGTCGTTGCCTTCCACTTCTGGCAAGAGACTTAAACAGGACCCTCCTTCACCCCTAAGCCCATCTCTCCGGTGTCTCTGGAAATGGTTTGGGAGGAACTACGTGCCCATCGTCCATTCATTGAGGAAACTAATTCCCGTCTGCAAACGCTAGACGATAAGTGGTCTTCAATGGATACTCGCATTACAATGGTGGAACACCAACTCGATGATGTTCAAGCACTATCTACCAAGTTATCCTCGTTGGAGTTGGAAGTCTCGCAACTGAAAAAGGCGTCTGAAGATTTGAAAAACAGGAATCGTCGCAATAATCTACGTATCTATGGACTCCCGGAGGGACTTGAGGGGGAGGACCCCATCACATACTTTACATCTTTTTTGCCTCAATTTTTGGACCTTCCTACTACCACCAAACTAAACATTCAACGTGCTCATAGACTGGGTCCTCGTCCTTTTTCCTCGTCTGCACCCTCTAAGCCTCGTGGAATAATAATCTTATTCTTGCAATTCACCGACCTCCTGCTGGTTCTGAATGCTGCCAAAGCCAAAAGAACCTCTCCTGGCATGGTACTAAGGTCTTCATCTCCCAAGATGTCTCCTCATTGACCGCTAAGCGCCGCAAGGAATTTATGGATCTTCGTCCCCCCCTCCGTTCCTTAGGTGCACGATATGGTTTATTTCACCCATGTCTCTTCAAAGTCACCTTTCTTAATAAAACTTCCACTTTCGAGGATCCTGCGAACCTTCGTCGTTTTATTCAATCTCACTCTACTGCATCAATGGAGACGTCTTCCTCCTCATCTGGAACTTGACTTTGTTCTTTTTAAGGGTGTATGATTTTCACTCAGTTTTTGTTTACTCAGTTGTCATTATTGAACTCTTGTAATTAATCCATAGTTTCCTTTACAGGTATATTGATATCATCCTCATCTTGTACATGTTTTTATTTCATTTTTCTACCTTTATTGACGTCCTGCTGTTAAGTATGCATTCCCATGTCTGACTTTTTTCTGATTATATATTTCCCCTCCTTTTACAGGTTTAATCCGTATTCCCTATTTTTGCTCCTGTTATTATCCGTCTTATGGATGTCCTGATGTGCTGTGTTGCCCCTGTTGGGTAGGTTGTCTTATTGTCCTTTGCCACCTCTCTTTCTTTTCTGTTCCCCTTAGCGTACGTATTACAGTCGTCGTTTGGCATGTACTGTCTTCTCTTTTTCTTAGTCTTTCTTTCTTCCTTGCTCTCCTCCCTCTTCTTCTGTTTTCCCTCTCTTCATCCTACTGATCTTTTTTTCATCTGTCGTTCATTGAATTTTATACCCCTCTCCCCTATTATTATTTATTGTTCATTTCAATTTTTCTCCATTACAGATTGCATTTCTTATATGTTTTTTGATGTTTTAAGTTCAGGGTTATTTCATGGAATGTGAAAGGTTTTATTAACCCTATCAAGAGACAGAGGATACTCTCTCATCTAGCCTCTTATAACCCCGATTTGGTCCTCCTCCAGGAGACCCATCTTACAGAAACTGAAGCACTGAAATTAAAGCGTGGTTGGGTGGGTACAGTTCTCTTTTCTCCCACTTCGAACAGGAAAAATGGTGTTGTAATTTTATGTCATAAAAAACTTCAATGTAAAATTATATCACAAGAATTTGATGATGAGGGGAGATGGTTGATAACAAAGTTGTTAATAAATAATGTTTCTTTAACGGTTTTTAATGTATATGGGCCTACACATCCCGATTCTTCCTTCTGGCCTTTAATTACACAGAAATGCATCCAATTTAAAGATGATTATTTTATATTAGGGGGTGATTGCAATCAAGTCGTTGATCCATTCATTGATCGTCAATCTCAAGTTCAGCTTTACTCCTCACAAAACTCATAAACATTTTCTTGACACTATATCTCAATCCCATCTTGTTGACTCCTGGAGACTCTTTAATCCTGACACTCTTGACTTCTCTTTCTTTTCTCCACCTCATAACTCTCTTTCTCGCATAGACTACATTTTCCTCTCTCAATCTTTGTCTCAAAATCTGCTAACCTCTTCTATCGAGCCTATTGTTATTTCTGACCATGCTCCAATTATAACTGATCTAGATTTACTTCCACCGCGTCCCAGGTCCTCCCGTTGGCGTTTCAATAACTCTCTTCTCCTTGACCCTGTTTTCTCTTCTTCTTTTGCTGCCTTTACCAATGAATTTTTTGACCTAAATAGCCCCACTACTTCTTCCCCCCATATTCTATGGGATTCTTTTAAAGCCACTGCAAGAGGCTTTATTATAGATTTTGTTTCCAAAAAAAAGAAACGTTTCCTTTTGCAGCATAGAACTACCTTGGCGCATATTAAAGCCCTGGAGCATAAGTTTTACACTTCATCAACGGACTCAGTTCTTCCAGACTTGATACGCGCCAAATTAACATTTAATAAGACTTCAACCGACAATGCTTCTTCTATTCTTTTACGCAGTAGCGCCCGTTATTATGGTGGCCAGAATAAGGTGGGGAAACTCTTAGCGAATTATTTGAAAGCTCGTAAAGATCGTACTCTAATTGACTCCGTATACTCTCCGGATGGCTCTCTCCTACATAAAGATCAAGACATTCTGGATATGTTTAAAAAGTTTTATATGGAGCTCTATACCCCTGAAGCCCCTCCTTCTAGTTCCCTTGTCCAATCCTATCTTGCTACCATTCCACCACCTTCTACTTCTCACCTTAACCTAACGGATCTTGATACAGATTTAACTCTAGCTGAACTATCCTCTGCCCTAAAGATTCTAAAAAAGGAAAACTCCTGGACCAGATGGTTTTTCTGTTGAATTTTATTTACATTTTTCTAACTTATTGCTTCCCAAACTTTTAAATCTTTTTCATTTTTTCCATCTTTCTGGGAAGACAGAAGGTACTTTTCAAGAAGCCACCATTTGCCTTATTCACAAGGAGGGACGAGATCCCTGTACTGCAAAAATTACCGCCCGATTTCTTTAGTCAATGTTGATTATAAACTCTTTGCCAAAACATTAGCATTACGTTTGGACCCCCTTATGCCACACTTGGTTGGGAAAGAGCAATGTGGTTTTGTCAAAGGTAGATTAACTTCAGATAACTCTTGCCTCTTCTTTAATGTTTTAAACAAGATCCCCTCCTTTCCACGTCTCTAGTGGCTATCTCTGTTGATGCTGAAAAAGCATTCGATAGAGTAGATTGGTCCTTCTTATTTGCAGCCCTTAAGTGGCATGGTTTTGGCCCCAAATTGATCTCACTCATCTCTTTATTATATTCTGCTCCTAGAGCATCGGTACTGATTAATGGTTTCGTTTCATCCTATTTTTCTCTTCAACGAGGAGTCCGTCAAGGTTGCCCTCTCTCCCCCCTTCTTTTTGTTCTTACTTTAGAACCCTTTCTAGCTTCAATTCGTAACAATACTTCTATTTCCGGTTTTTCTTACGGGGATCAACATCTAAAACTCTCAGTTTATGCGGATGATATTCTACTCTTTATTTCTAATCCCGAATCCTCTATTCCTTCTCTATTACGTGAATTCACTTCTTTTTCTCTTGTCTCTGGCTATAAGATCAATTCTGATAAAACAGAAATACTTCCTCTTACCAAAACTTGTTTTCCTCATTCCTTCTCTTCCACTGGTTTTGCGTGGAATAGCTCCAAAATCAAATACTTAGGTATGTGGTTCTCTAACTCCATCGCTTCTACCGTTAAACTTAATATGTCAGTGTTTTTATCTCGGATTGATAAATTATGTACATCTTGGAACCCTCTTTTTCTTTCATGGTGGGGCCGCTTAGATTCCATCAAGATGATGATTACCCCTATTTTGATTTACGCTCTCTCTATGCTCCCTGTGCATATTCCTGTTTATCATTTTAAACGGATTGACTCTTGTCTTTCTAAATTTCTTTGGAAGAACAAAAAAGCCAGAATTTCCTTATCCTCTTTACGTAAATCAAAATCTAATGGAGGTGTTAATTTTCCAGATTTCCGCCTATATCACAAATCTTTTTGTCTACGACAAGCCTCAAAGTGGCTCCTTTCTGAATCCTCCCCTTTTGCTCCCCTCTGGCTCTCCATTGAACGCACCTTTCTACTGCCTTTTTCTTTTAGGGAAGTTCTTTCCTTCTCTGCAAAAAATTCTTATACATCTCTCCCTCTGTTCAAACATGTTTGCTCTTTACTAAAACCTCTTATTTCCCCAAACCTTATGTCCAGGGATACTTTTCTAGATTCGCCTATCTGGCATAATTCCCTTATTACTATGAATAATAGAACCCTATTTTGGAGAACTTGGAGCCTGAAAGGTATAATTTGGGTTAAACAACTTTTTGATGGTGTATCCCCCCTTTCCTTTCCTCTATTTCAATCCACTTTTCACTGTCCCCGCTCCTTTCTACACAAATTTTCTACTCTAATGACCGTTATTCTAGATATTTTTTATTCTCTTCCTCTTTCCTCTTCCCCTGCTGTTCCAGATTCTCTTTTGCAAATCCTCCTTTTATCTCCTAAGGCCTCTCTTATTTATAAATATTTCTCTGCTCCTAATCCAGAGCGTGCTAAGACTAGGTTGGAACTCTCGTGGGAATCTGACCTGGGATGTGAGTGGAATATTTCCTTTTGGGATCGACTTTGGTCTCGTTCCCTTAAAATCTCTCGTTCTGCTTCTCTTACTCAATCATTGTTCTTTCTATATCATAGACTCTACCTCACTCCTATTTCCCTGGCTCGCTTCTCTTGCTCTACTGATACTAATTGTTGGTCTTGTGGTTCCTCCAATGCTGATCTTTTACATCTTCTTTTCCTTTGCTCCTCAGTCTCTATTTTTGGACGAACACTTGGACCTACATTACTCGTATATTCAATATTTCTATTCCTTATTCCATCCCTCTCCTTTTTCCGGTAGTTTGTCAGATTCTTTAGATCTCTCTCCCCTCGCACATGGTCTCTTTGACCTCATGCTTGCTTTGGCTTTTCAACACATTACGCTTAACTGGAAAACACTCAACAAACTCTCTGTCAAACACTGGTGGAACAGTCTCTGTCATTTTCATCGACTTGATATTGCTTTTGCCTCCTCTTGCAAACCAAAGTTTAATAGAGTCCTCTTTTGGTTGCCTCTTACGACTTATTTAGATAGTTTAGCGCCTTCACATAATTGTCGTTCAACTATTGCAGATTTTAAACCACCTTGAATGTTCTCTGCTTTTTGATTCCTATAAATTATTGGCTTATTATAATTATCGAATTGTTGAATTGTTGTATTATCCGTCATTTTTTCTTATACAATGCAATTATTTATTTATCCCATGTTTATTTGCTTTATCCGTTTTATGAATTTCTCTCTCCCCGTCCTTCCTTCTTCCCCTTCCCCCCTTCCCCTCCCCCTTCTCTTTTATTTCCCCTACAAAACCTATAAAATAGCTTTTCGCTTTTGCTTGTCACATTCCAGTAACTCCATTATTATAATTCTGATTCTGAATATATTTATGCATTGTTGGTTTGCTGTAACTCTGTTAACTTTCAAATAAAAGCTTTTTAAACTTTAAAATGGTAAGTTGTGTTGTTGTTTTATAGATTTCCGAGCAGCATTTGATTCAGTCGACCGAAAGGTGCTCTGGGATACCCTTGTAAAGAGAAACATTCCCGAAGGTTTGTTGGCATTAATAAAAGAGCTTCATAGCGGAAATTGGGCACAAATAATTAGAGACACAGAAGGGTCATTGACGCCCAAAATAGCAATTAAGAATGGCCTTAGACAGGGCTGCGTGCTGGCCCCCCTGTTATTTGCCATATTTTTAGGAGATCTACCAGTAAGCCTTGAGGCTGAAAGAAGTGCCAGTCCACGAATGGATGAAAATAAAGTATCCTGCCTTTTATATGCTGACGATCTGGTTATTCTGGATCAGACTGAAATAGGCCTCCAAAGAAAGTAGAATATTTTTAATGAATATTGTGAAAGGAAACTTTTAACTGTAAATATGGAAAAGACTAAAATTTTATGCTTTGGGCAAAAAGTGATCAGTTTTAACTGGTTTTTAGGAGACCAGAAGCTAGAAATAGTGAATGAATATCACTACCTTGGGATGTGGTTTGATAGGTCTTTAAAGTGGCATACTCACATAGAAGCCCAGAAAGCGAAAGCTTACACATCGATCTGTGGTCTGAAAAAATGTAATCGAGACTATGGAGATATGTCCCACAGACCATTGTTAAAGGCTTTTAGTGCGATGATACCTCCACAAGTACTTTATGGAGCAGAAGTTCTCTATTTAAGTGGTAAACAAGATTGGGATCTAGAGGAAGGGAGGTGCCTGAAAACTCTGCTGTCATTGCCACAATCGTCAATGATTCAAGCAATAAGAAAAGAGCTAGGCACTACTGCATGGAGGGTTCAGTCACAAATGATTTTAATAAGATTTTGGAAACGTTTGGATCAAGAAACAGGCCAAAAGATATCTCAGTGGTGCAGAAAAGAGATTCAATGTAGTAACCTAAAATGGGCTAAAAAGATAAGGAAGGAAATATTATTGGTCTGTGAGAATGTAAAGGTGAAAATTTGTCTAGATTCCCTGAATGTAGAATTCAGTAAAAGCGATCTCAGAAATAAAGGGCTAGTAGCCTCTAGACGAGCAGATATGGATTATCTGGCTAAGAAAAAATCAGTACAATTTATGAGAGATGCATGGCTAAATGAAAACTGGTTCCCTTATCTGGATATTCTACCAAACCACTGGTACAGACAGGAGATTTTAAGACTGAGAATAGGTATAAATCCCTGGTTAGTAAATGAAGAACTAAAAAACAAAATGCTGTATCAGGATGGGTACTGTAAGTGCACTCTGGGAACTAAAGGTGATATATTGCACATCTTGTTAGATTGTGCAACAGTATTAGAGCAGCGTAAAAGATATCTTCGCCCAATACTTCTAAAATATGATATAAGGCTACGGATACAGGCGGTTAAATTATTCACTGAAATGCCTAATCTTGAGATTGCGATTGCACTAGGGAACTATATGAAGGAAGTTAAAAGGTTCCTTAGTGAGAATTAGTTTTTATCTTTTATAAATCTTAAACTATTTCTATTTTTAAGGATTAACATTTGCATAGTATTTTAAAAATGTTTTAAGCTTTGTATAATTTTTAGAAAGAATGGCGTAGCCCTGTGCAGAAAAGTCATTATTATTATTTCTCCTCACTGATAATTTATTAACTTTTGACATTGAGAATGTATAAATTGTGTTGTTTTATTTTGCTTTTTTAATGGTATTACCACTGTTTAAAGACTAAGGTCTAAATAAACATAATTTTGAATTGAATTGACTATCAGCGGCATAATAGGAGCCTATCCATTACATATTGGAGCTGTTAAGGTTTTTATTATTATTTTTTTTTAAGTTTTATATAGCGCAAACTTGACCCAAAGGTAGCAGAGCGCTTTACATGAGCACCAGTTGAGTTACAGACAGACAAACTAATTTTGTTAGGCACGGGAGATTAAGTGATTTGCCCAGAATCACAGGATGTTGAGTGTCCCTACCGAGACTCGAACATGGTTCCCCAGCTTTGAGGTTGGCCGCTTTAGCCGTTAGGCTATGTCCTCTCCCCTTGACATGCTACCTATCACAAGCACAATAGAGGCCCATCCATGACATAATGTGGACGTTCTGTTGACAATCTAGCTGACACATGCTTAACAGGGGTTTATAATTCCTGCCTGTGGGCTTTTTTTGGCAAACTTCTGTCTATCCCCGGGGGCGTATCTTGCATTGGTGTAGTAGGTGCAGTGGCATCAGGGACTAGAGGCCTGAGGGGCCTACTGAAGCCTGATTCTTACTGTATTTCACAGTTCAAATAGTAGCCAGGAGGCCCATTTCCTTATTTGCATTAGGGCCCATGATACACTTGCCGTGAAAGTTGTAATCTATCCATGTGTCACAGTAGTACATGACTGCTTGATGAAAATGGCACACTGATGTTTTAGGACCAAATACGTATTTGGTACAAATTTGAATCTGGTGTTTGCAAACAAATATGTTCTCTTTCAAAGAAAATTACAAGCTTCTGCTTGTGTGAAATTAGCTTAATTATGCAAAAAAAAAATGTTTCTAATGAAATATCTATTTCTAGAACCAGGCAAGTTGATGATTGTGGCCAACCCTGCCGTACCCTTGTCCTTCCTCTCACATGCACCCTTCTCCCTAGGTTAACTATTCCAAAGCCCAGCATAACACAGAAATTTATGTCACTGATGGGAGAGTCACTCCAGTGTTTCAAACACTAATTGTGCATACTTTCAGTATAATTCATATTTCCATTTTAATCCAATTTCTTTTAAGGCTTTTGGCCCAGAAGAGGTCTCTGTTTGTCGAGACAAAACATGTTGGCTGTATATTGTTTCTTTTGTTTGGAATACAAAATAAAAAGAAAACCCTATTATGAAAATACGTTTTCCATGCAAATGGATTTTCTTTGAATGAATAATGTCTGAACCCTTGATAGAAACTGGATTAAAATGGACATATGAACTAAACTGAAATTATGAACAACTAGTTTTTGAAACAGTGGAGTTCCTTACTCATCATTGAAGGCAGTCATTGTGGATTATGGGTACCTTCATTCACTCACTAAAGAATGTGTGTATAGCCTGCTTTCTAATATAGCACTTCCTACCTTACTTACTGCAGTTTATAAGCTCTGTAAATTACAGATATTTCTATTATCTAATGATTTCGATTTTATTGAGCTAGTGAGGATGAAAGACTGATTCTGCCTTTTCCAAAATTTGAGGTGGTGACCTCCGGATCAGCGGTTCAACAGAAAGCATTTAACTCGGAAACACAGTTCTGTGATTGCCTGTTTTGTCAATTCTGAGCTATGCTGTTTTCAGCTTATGTTCTCTCTCAGTGTTGCGGAGTTAGTGCATGTGCAATAAACTGCACATTTTCGTGAAAAACAGGCCAACATTCCCATTCTGTGTGCAGCCACGGAACATGTTTTTCATATGCTTAATTTATTTCTAGCTAGAAATTCCAATTAATGGAACATCTGTGAGCTGAATGAAAGAAACAGGATGGGTAATATCAATCTATCAATCAATCACAGAATTTGTAGAGCGCACTACTTACCCGCGAGGGTCTCAAGGCGCTGGGGAAAAAAAAAGGGGGGGTGCCGCTACTGGTCGAACAGCCAGGTCTTGAGTAGCCTCCTGAAGGTCAGCAGGTCTTGGGTCTGTCGTAGGCTGAGTGGAAGGGTGTTCCAGGTCTTGGCGGCGAGGTGGGAGAAGGATCTGCCGCCGGTGGTTGTTCTTCGAATGCGAGGACGGTGGCGAGGGAGAGGTCGGCGGAGCGGAGCTGGCGGTTGGGGACGTAGAAGAAGAGTCGTATGTTGAGGTAGGCTGGGCCGGTCTTGTGGAGTGCATTGTGTGCGTGGATGAGGAGTTTGAAGGAGATTCTCCTGTCGACGGGGAGCCAGTGCAGGTTCCTCAGGTGGGGGGTGATGTGGCTGTGGCGTGGTACGTCGAGGATCAGGCGTGCGGAGGCGTTTTGTATGCGTTGCAGTCGCTTGATGAGCTTGGCCAGGGCTCCCGCGTAGAGGGCGTTCCCATAGTCAAGTCTGCTACTGACGAGGGCCTGGGTGACTGTTCTTCTTGTATCTGTCGGGATCCACCTGTAGATCTTGCAAAGCATGCGGAGGGTGTTGAAGCAGGAGGAGGAGACTGCGTTGACTTGCTTGGCCATGGAGAGCGTTGAGTTGAGGATGACTCCCAGGTTGCGTGCGTGGTCGGTGGGTGTCGGGGCTGCTCCCAGTGTCGTTGGCCACCAGGAGTCGTCCCAGGCTGAGGGGTTGGAGCCGAGGATGAGGACCTCTGTCTTGTCCGTGTTCAGCTTTAGTCGGCTGATCTTCATCCAATCGGCGACGGCCTTCATTCCTTCATGGAGGTTGGATTTGGCGGCGAGGGGGTCCTTGGTGAGGGAGAGGATCAGTTGAGTGTCGTCGGCGTAGGAGATTATGTTGAGGTCGTGCTGTCTGGCGATGCGTGCAAATGGGGCCATGTAGATGTTGAACAGTGTCGGGCTGAGGGATGATCCCTGGGGTACGCCGCAGATGATCTCGGAGGCTTCGGATCGGAATGGTGGGAGGCAGACTCTCTGGGTTCTGCCGGCGAGGAAGGAGGTGGTCCATTCCAGGGCCTTGTCTCGGATCCCTGCGTCGTGGAGGCGTGCGCGTAGAGTGCGGTGGCAGACAGTGTCGAAGGCGGCGGAGAGGTCCAGCAGGATGAGGGCTGCGGTCTCACCGTTTTCCAGCAGGGTCCTGATGTCGTCGGTGGCGGCGATGAGGGCAGTCTCAGTGCTGTGGTTGCTGCGGAACCCTGACTGGGATGGGTCCAGGATGCTGTTTTCTTCGAGGTATCGGGTTAGCTGTCTGTTGACGATCTTCTCGATGACCTTGGCTGGGAACGGAAGCAGGGAGATGGGCCGGAAGTTCTTGAGGTCTCTCGGGTCCGCCTTGGGTTTTTTGAGTAGGGCGTTGATCTCTGCGTGTTTCCAGCTCTCTGGGAAGGTCACGGTCTCGAAGGAGAGATTGATAATGTTGCGTAGGTGGGGTGCGATGGAGCTGCTGGCTTTGTTGAAGATGTGGTGCGGGAAAGGGTCTGACAGGGAGCCGGAGTGTATCGTGCTCATGGTCTTGATGGTGTCATCCATGTTCACGCTGGCCCAGGCTGGCAAGGGGTCGTGGTCGATGGTGTGCGGCGGGTCTGGTGCATCGATCTCAGTTGGGGCTGTCTGGGTGTTGAAGCTGTCGTGGATGTCGGCAATCTTGCGGTGGAAGAAGGTGGCGAGGGAATCGCACAGGGCTTGCGACGGCGGGATGTCGTTGGTGTTGGAGCTGGGGTTGGAGAGTTCCTTCACGATGTTGAAGAGCTCCTTGCTGTTGTGTGCGTTGTTTTCGAGGCGGTCTTTGAAGGAGATTCTCTTGGCGGACCTGATGAGGTGGTGGTGGTTACGGATGGCGTCTTTGTGGGCTGCGTGGCTGTCCGGTGTCTTTTCACTGTGCCATTTCTTCTCTAGTTTCTGGCAGGTACACTTGGAAGCTAGGAGTTCCGGGGTGAACCAGCTGGCTCTTTTGGTGGTGTCACTGTAGGTGAGTTTTTCAGCGGGGCGAGGGTGTTGGCACAGTCGTCTATCCATCGTCTGAGGTTGCAGGCAGCGTCGTCGGTGTTGGATGGGTCGGAGGGTGGGTTGAGAGCAAGGTTTGCCCGTAGTTGGTCTTCGGTGACTTTGCTCCAGCAGCGGCGTGGGATCTGTTGGGTGCGGTGGTGTGTGGTGGGTTTCTGGAAGGTGAAGTGGATGCAGCGGTGGTCGGTCCAGAGGAGTTCGGTGGTGTGGCTGAAGGAGACGTGGGAGCTTGAGGAGAAGACGGGGTCGAGCGTGTGGCCGGCGGAATGGGTCGGTGTTGTGACGAGCTGTCTCAGTCCGAGGTTGGCGAGTTTGTCGATCAGGGTGGTGGAGTTGCTGTCGTTGTTGTTCTCCAGGTGAAAGTTCAGGTCTCCGAGGAGGATGTAGTTGGTAGAGGTCAGGGCGTGCGTGCTGATGAAGTCGGCGATGGAGTCGCTGAACTGGGGTCGGGGTCCAGGGGGTCTGTAGACAAGGGTGCCTCTAAGGGTGGTGTTGGGGTCCGTGTGGATCTGGAAGTGCATGTGTTCGGCGGTGCAGAGAATGTCGTCGGTGCTGGTCGAGTCCCTGATGGTGTTCTTGTGGACGATGGCGATTCCTCCTCCTACTCCGTTGATGCGGTCTCTGCGGGTGATCTTATAGCCGTCTGGGATGGCTATGGCGATGTCGGGTGCGGAGGAGTCGTTCATCCAGGTCTCTGTCAGGAAGGCGACGTCTGGTGATGATGTGTCGAGCAGGTCCCAGAGCTCGATGGCGTGTTTGCGTGCGGAGCGGGTAATACTGCTGTGGCTGATCATGAAGGTCTGGTATTTGGGCACTCAAGATTTCCAAGCTTGGGAACACTGGGCCCAACTTTATTGGGTGCAGTGAAGGAAATGTGAAAAAACAGGAAGGCAGCGTCAGAATATCAAAATGACATGCAATTTTATTTATTTATTTATTTATGCATTTTTATATAGCGCGGACTTTACCCAAAGGTGTCAGAGCGCTTCACAATAGGACCAGTTACGTTACATGAGGAGAATGTTACAAAAGTACATGTTACAGAAGCAAACGCGATACAAGAAGAGTTATAATACAGCAATAGATGGCAGTCACTCACAAACACACTAGGATGACACTTGTACAGGCATAGAATACAAATTTACAATAGTGAAAGAACTTCCTTGGGGGACTTGAAAGGGCGTGTATTAGTTCTGGAAGTTTCTCTGGAAAAGAAGAGATTTGAGGTCAGTTTTGAAGGTCCAGCTAGAGGTGGTGGTACGGAGCTGTGGCGGAAGCAAGTTCCAGATTCTCACCACATTGCCTGAGAAGGATTGAGCCATCGATCTTTCCCTTTTAAAAGTGGGGGGCTCAAGCAGTAGTTTTTCCGCATTACGAGATGGTCTAGAGCCTCCAGAGAGTTTCAGTTTATTCGCGAGGTAGCGAGGGGTGGAAGTGTGCAAGGCTTTGTGGGTGATACAGGCAGTTTTGTAGATTGATCTTGCCTCGATGGGAAGCCAACGGAGGGAAGACAACAAGGGTGTGATGTGGTCACTTCTTTTGGCCCCAAAAATAAAACGAGCCGCTTAATTGCAGAACGGATTTAAGAGGGGAAAGGTGGGATTTGGGGAGGCCAGTAAGAAGAGAATTGCAATAGTCCAATCTGGAGAGAACCAGCGATTGGACCAGGGTTTTTAGGTCTTGCTCCGGGAAGAAGCGTCGAATCCCCCAAAGAAGGCGCAGTTGGTATCGAGCATTCTTTGCAATGGAATTGATGTGGGAGAGAAGATTGAGCCTTTTGTCAAGTACGACACCAAGGGATTTTGCGCTGTCGACAACGATAGGTTTATTGTTAAGTAGATTCAGCTGATCCATCCAAGATTGAACAGGAGGAGGAGAGAGTGAGGTAGAGAGGAGGAGGAATTCGATTTTGGAGGGATTTAGAATGAGTTGATGAGTTAACATCCAGTTTTGGATAGAGTGGAGAGTAGAGTTGAGGATCGAGATATCGTGAGTGGAGGACACCTTAAGGTAGATTTGGGTGTCATCCGCATAGAGATGATAGAGGATCCCAGATTTACTAAGGAGATTTCCCAATGGTTCCAGATAGAGATTGAACAAAGTGGGTGCAAGGATAGAGCCTTGAGGGACGCCTTGACCTACCGCCAATGGAGATGAGAGACTGTTTGCTATTTTGATCATTTGGGATCTGTCAGAGAGAAAAGAGGCAAACCATTTAAGCACTGTGCCTTCCAAACCCATTCTCTGTTGAAGAGTGTTAAGGAGAGTTTTGTGATTGACAGTGTCAAAGGCTGCAGAAAGGTCTAGAAGAATCAAAAGACAAGACTCCCTGAATCGAGTATGCGCAGCGCGTCATCAATCCCTTGCAGCAGGGCTGTTTCAGTGCTGCAGTTTTGAATGAAACCAGACTGAAAATTGTCAAGAAGATCATTGTCCTTAATATGACGGGAAAGTTGTTTTGCTACACATCTTTCTGTGATTTTCGCAAGAAAAGGCAGGTTAGTGATGGGGCGGAAGTTGTTGAGGTCGTTCGCATCAGCGGTGGGTTTTTTAAGAAGAGGGGTAACCTGTCCTGTTTTAAAGGTAATAGGAAGGGAGCCTTGACTGAGGGAGAGGTTAACCAGACTGGTCCAAAAGGAAAGAGTATGGGTGTAGAAGTGTTCGAGGGTAAATGGGTGGTCACACTTGGCTTACCGGCTTACGAGAGCAAGACCCGCACTCTGCTCGTTCACTGAGAAGAAGGAACAACAGTGTGAAATACAGTGGCACTTTATTAGGCAATTCAATAAAACAAAGAACTGTTCATCTTCAAATGCTACTCATCAACACATGAGCAGGATGAAATAAAAGCATTGACAATCTTATAAATCATATTTTAAGTGAAGCAAAAATATTCAGGTATATATCAATTAATATGCAGCAGCCTAAAGGGGCAAGTCTTAAATGAGGGATCTAGAATAGGCAAGTGCCTAGGAGGCAAATCTTAACTAAGTGAGCAAAAGACCATCCAAGACTACACAATTTAAACTAAGATAAATGCAATGAATTGGGTGTGGATGAGCTAAATTAGAGAGGCTGACAAAGGCAAAAGGCTAGCAATCAAAGAAGAGCACTACCACCTGAGAGTAGAAGTTCTAGGCCCAAGATAGGAGATCGGTCGACCGGGAACCCACACCGTGCAAAGCACTGGAAAAGAGTTCAGGGCGTGGACATGGGTGCTAATCTTTTATATGGCTTAATGCAGAACTCCCACCCACATTTGACGTAGGCCCTGACGTGGGCCCTTGACCGCACGCTTACAGTAACTTTGGAAAGTTTTTGAGAACACAGAAGTGGCCTCATGAGAACACAGAAGTGGTATCGTGGTGAAACAGGTGCTTTTAGCAGGTAATCAGTGCTCTTGACCGCAAACATAAAAAAAAGATAACTTCTATCGTAGGATGCTCGGAAATTTATATTTTATACATTATTTCTATGCCATGCAGCCGTCTTTTGGTTCCGCTTGAGCAAGCTTGTAAAGTTTCAAAACTACAAATATTGCTTGTGAAAGAACAAGATGTACCATCAGAGTTTCGCGTACGTGTGGGCTAACCTTATTCTTGTAACTGTGGAAATTTCTCTGGGGGGGGGGGACTGGTGCCTCGCAGCGCCGTGGGTGGCACAAGTCCCTGCTGTCAGAGCAGTGAGGCCTATGAGATTTGTTTTATTAAAAAATGATAACAGGAGGCTTTGGGCCTACGTGTATGTATCTAAGGAGGTGTGGACCATTGTGGCATCTAGTAAAAGGTTGAAGGAAAATGGACAACTTAGTACATCTGTTAGGGTCTGAGTGATGGGGCCTACTAGGAAGTGTCATGTTTGTTGGGCAGAGCAGAATGGTACATAGGATTTCTGTTATATGGTGGAACGGGACCCTACTTCAGAAGTCAATGGCAATGTCACTAGGGATGGGGTCAAGAGAATGGTTGGAGGGCTTTGTTTAGAGGATGCATTTGAGGAGGGCATCTTCAGAGATGGCGTCAAAGTTCTGCCAAATGACTAAGGATTTGCGCTCCTCTAGGGGGGTAGGATGAATGACCTGATCCACCAATGATTTCACTTTTTCGTCAAAGAATATAGCGAATTCCGCTGCTATCTTTGGAGAATCTTCCGGCTTTAGGGTTGGGGAGAGCAGTTAGGATTTTTGATGAGATCGAATAGTTTTTTGGGTCTGTTTTTGACTGAGTCAAGGAGGGTTTTGAAGTGTGATGCTTTTTCAAGGAAGATGTGTTTGTGGTACTTGGATCTTGCTGAACGTAGCGTAGCAAGATTAGTGGTGGATGGAGCTTGTCTCCATTGTTTCTCCAGGATTCTCAGGTTCTTCCTTTCTTCATAAAGGGATTTGTTGAACCAAGGTGCTGAGGGAATAGGCCTTTTCCTTTTGCTTTGAAGAGGAGCGACATTTTCAATTTCGACTGCAAGGACTGAGAGGCATTGGGAGGTGAGATCATTGACGTCCAAGTTCGGGTCTAGCCTTGGAAGTGATAGCATAGCAGAATCACAGAGAGTATCGAGGTCAATGTTTTGGGTGTTACGGAACCAGGTAGTAGTCCTTTTAGGTTGGCCAAGAGTTATAGAGTGTGATAGGTGAAGAGAGAAGGGGATGAGGAAGTGGTCAGACCAGTCTACATGAGATAGGGATAGCAATAGTAAGCATGTCTGCTTTAGATATAACAAGGTCCAGAATTGAGCCCTTCGAGTGTGTTGTTTCAGTGCAGTGTTGGATAAGGTAGTTTGCTGAGAGAAAGGTGGCCAGCTTACTAGCAGAGGGATTTTCCAACGAGCCCCAGTGAAGATTGAAGTCTCCCAGGAAGATCTGTCTGTCACTTTGCGAGTATTGGTCGCTGATGAAGTCGGTGAGTTCCTCCAAAAAAGAAGAAGAGCAGCCACCAGGCGGGTGGTAAATGGCATGAAATCTGAGGGGTGAGCAGTGTTGGATTTGAAGCTCAAGAGATAGGCATAAGAATGTACGGAAGGAGCTGTTTGGAAAAGCCTTCAGTTGAAGGGAGTTTCTAAAGATGATTGCAACACCTCCCCCAACCTTGTCTGTTCTGTCATTTCTGAGGATAGAGTAGTCAGTGGGTAGCAGAAGATCAAACATAGAATGAGAGGTGTCATTGAACCAGGTCTCTGTGAGGAAGAGCATGTGGAGATTGTGAAGGGTGATGGCAATGGACCAAAACAACTAGGATCGTGGAGATACAACAGACACAATAGGAATCTAGACCACACTGCCTGCAGCCCAATGCTAACAGGTAAAAAGATGATCACAAGTCACGTCTACACCTCAGTGCTAATAAAGACAAAGACAAAAACCCGCCGGCATATATATATACCAGCAGCTTTGATCTTCACCCCAGAATTTAAGTTGAGAGGGCCTTGGGGCACTTTAAACAGGGCCAACATCCTACATCTCTTAAATAGCATATCTTTGCTTTCCTATCTTACATTGGAGCACATCAAATCAGTGAAATTTAAAAACTATACTTGGATCAGCCATAAAGAATCCATGTTGACAGAGTGGTCCAAAACCGCAGATGTTAAAATTATTATTTCAGAAAGCAACCAATTCAGGGAGTGGGGTTTTCTCATCAACAAGCCAGCGATGGAAAAATATCCCCACATTCTGTCAAAGAGCCAACATGCCTTGGCGCAGCACAAGGCAGCAAGTAGCATATTGAGAGGAACAAAGTATACAATATCCCAGAAAAAAGATCACAGTACAACTAGCAAGTGACATAGGGGATAGATTTCCCACTGGCGTATCAACAGTACACACTAATAGCCGTCTCGGCGATCAGTCAGATTGGGCCTGGCTACCCGCGGCCCTTATAACCAAGCGTCCGTCGAATTCGTAGCACCAAGGGGAACAACAAAAAGTCACTTAGATAATAAGCTGGAATGTGGCAGGACTAAACTGCTGGTTGTAAAGTCAAACACATTCATAAATTGCACTTTATGAAGTTTTATTAATAAACAGCACCACCTACAGCAAAATGTCCTGGTTCCCCAGCTCGTCGCAGCAACTGTCTGATCACAGCACCATCATCCCAAACTGGAATGTGGAGTGCACACCATGGCAGTACAGCACAAGCACCTATAAACACATACATCTTCCATCTTTATAAAAATGCAAAAATATATACAAACACTAAATAGGAATACATAGTAAAAATAAACTATAAAATGCAACAGAAATACAAATATTGGGGCAGATTTACAATAAACTAACGCAGCACGGTGCAGCAAGTCATTTTGCTGCGCCGCACGGCCTTAGTTTCGAAGCAGAGGAATGCGACATATTTACAACTACATGCCGCATCTCTTTGCTTCCCCCTGAGAGGCGCACAAACTGCTGCCATGCGCCGATGCAGGCACCCTTGCACCATGGCTCAAGGATGCCTGTGTCACGGGGATGATTGTTCATGTGCTGGAAGGGTTCCCTTCCTGCACATAAACAATCAGACATGGCATTTTACAACTTCTATGTGTGCTGCATTAGCACACATAGAACTTGCAAAACTTCATTGTTTTACTGATTGTTTATGTGCAGGAAGGGACACCTTCCTGTACATAAACAATCACCAGCAGTGATTTCCTCTTTCTATGTGTGCTGCAGAATGCAGCACGCATAGAAAGAGGAAAAAAACAAGGCGAACTGAATACATTTCTCCCCGTTACTTCTCCCTACGCCTCCCCTGGGGAGTTGTAGCATTCATGCGCATTTCCAGATTTACGATTTCTTGTAAATCTGGAAATGTGTCAGGTTCCATGGGTGTTGCGTGGGAACACCCACAGCAACACCCATGTAATGCCCCTTTCACACAAAGTGCTGCGTGTAAAGGGGCCGAATTTACAAGGACAGAAAAAGTCACGCAGGGTGGCTTTTTCTGCCCTTGTAAATATGGGGCAGCAAAATGCGCTGCTTGTGCATCACAAAAAGTGACGCACCGGTGGCGCAAGGGGCTTGTAAATCTGCCCCATAGAACCCATGCAACTGTTGAGCAAGAAATACAAACCCTTACAAATACTGAGCAAGAAAAACTCAAAAACAATATGCAACATGGAAAAGAAATAGGATTGCGAATATAAAAAATATGATAAGGGAAAATTAAACAGTATAATCAGACATCCATACAAGTGTCTTTGTGATACTTTTTCCTCCAGCAATTTCCTCTTCACTATTCTCCAAGCCATAGTCCTCACCATCCCTTGTGGAATTTTGTAACAACTCCTTTAGTTCAATGTGGACCACTGAATCCGTCACTCCGCACTTGAGAACCCGTGTCACTTCCAAAATCTTCAACAACATTGGAGAGAGTTTTGGAATATACGTAATTTTCTCCCTTAAGAATAGCAATGCGTTTCAGATTCCAAACCTTTCCATCATTTAAACTCACAGCATTTTTTAAAACATCCCCAACTTCAAATGGTCCCAAAAATTGACTCTCTCCTTTTTTTTACTCTACATGGCTTCTTAAGCTTAACTGACACGCCAACCTTGATATTGGTTCCTGCAGTGGAACCTCTTCTACGGTCGTAATTGGATTTATGCATGTCGTGTGTGTCCTTTACTCTCTGTCTTACAATACCCCTATCCATGTTAACTGCAGAATCTTCCACTAACCATGAAGGATTCCTGTTAGTCCTAGCAATCCTCCCCCTCATAATTTCAAAAGGGGTGCACCCTGTCATCTCATTAATAGTGGTATGACACATCCATACAGTCTTATGTATTTGCAACTCACATTCATCATTCTCAACCCCTGCAGACTGAAAGGCACCCTTGAGCAGTCTGTTGAAACACTCAATCATGCCATTACCATTATATAGGGATGTAGTGTGATGTTTTATGCCCACCCTATTAAAATAGTTTTTAGCCTTTTCTGATAGGAATTGTATACCATTATCAGTAATAAGTTGTGTAGGAACACCTTTTTACGTAAAAATACTGTCAAAAAAATGTAGGACAACATCCTTGTCCACTTTGTCAGCTATTTTAATAGCAGGCCACCTAGAAAAAACATCAATGGCAGAAATGACATACTTAGATTTAATGCTTACAGGACCCATAATGTCCACCGCAATAGTCTCCCAAGGATTCCCTGGAATACAAGGTTCACCCATGTTAGGCAATCAAGGTTTCAAAGATTTGTCAGCATTATCACAAGTAATGCAGTTCCTGACCACACGTTCTACAAACATTGACCGATTGCTTTGTTTTCACAATCCCCCCATGTCCTTCATGGCATTGCATGGTAATAGATTCTCTTAACTTGATGGGAGAACCTGCTCTATCACCTCTCCATAAAATACCATTCACCTTGGATAATTCATTCCTTACCTCCCACAAACATCTCAGATCTGATCCTAAGGATCCTTCGGCAAAAACGCTGTATCACATCATCTATCGTATACTCTTCCTCCCAGGTTTCCTCTCAATGAAGGAATGCCTTCATAATGCACCAACGCAGTGTGATAGTCTTCCCATACACCGCCACACATATTTTCCCTCATTTGCAATGGCATTCTTAATAAAAAATCAGTTGACACATTGTCTTTGCAAGGAACATAAACTATCCTGTAAAAGAACTCCTGAAGTTTCATAGACATTTATCCCAATACACGCACACTCTTTAATCATGCCATCCGAGGTGAGTAATCAGACCAATGGTTTATGATCACTTCTCAACTCCCATGGCTTAACCCATACAAAAGCTCTAAAATGTTCTAGAGCCGACAAACAAGCTAAAATCTCTGTTTCGAGGAGCGAATACTTTTCCTCAGCTGCAGTAAGAGCTCTAGATACATAAGCAATGACTGTTTCACCTCCTCCCTCCAATTTTTGGGATAATACCGCACCCAACCCTTTAGACAGTGTTACAGATTTTTTTGTTTAGCCCATTCAATGATTCCTGTGGTCAATGCACCCGCATCCACAATGGCCAAGTTTGAATGCATTTGTATTTTTTTTAAAAATACTCTCAAAGATGATTAGGGTGCATATGAACTTTTCTGGCAGCAATTTTGCAATGGGTAAAAACCCTGGTTAGGACAGCTGCCGGATAAAAGAGCGGACGCAAAACAATTTAAAAAACAAAACAAACAAAAATGAAGATGAGATTATGCAAGGATGGGTGCGATTAGGCTGGAGTGACGGGGAAGGGGGTGGGGAACAACAGAGGGGCGGGAGCATATTTTAAAAAAACAAGTGAGATGGGTGGGGAAAGCAATGGATGAGCTGAGAAGTGGGAAAGCAATGCACAGAGCAGGGGCAGGACACAGTCAAGGGGGGAAAGCAACACATGGGTAGAGAGCAAGAAAACTCTTGTAGTCCCATAGAGTGCCTAGAGGAAAAGGGAAAAAGTAGTTCACTGCATGCAATCAACTCAGCAGTGGATTCAAAGCAACTTATGAAAACACTATGAAACCAAAATGCTTCTGGGCCGCACATGCAAAAGACTAGGGAGGGAAGTCATCAAATCAACAGCAATTGTCATGAAAAAGAGGCTGTTCCAAATCCCACTTTATGTATATTGAAAACAGTAGGTCTGGCCACAACCGAGACCTGAAATAAACAAAGCGGGCTCTTTGTTGTCCCAGGGGACATATCTGGACGAATTTACTATTTTGTTACAATTAGGCCGTAGGTGCAAAATAACTTAGACTTTCCTTAAGTGGGACCGGCTGAATGTAACACCAAGGTCAGAATTCCCTTGCCTGACCCCAAGATGGCTGCCACAGTGGTCCCTACCACGTTGTGCTACTACTCTGGGACAAAAACTGGACTTCGACCTGTCCTTGAACCTATCCCCCATCCTGCTTACCCATCAGGACTTAGAACCTGTTGAACTTACCTCCGACAGTGGAGACCTAGCTTTTTGGCTGATGCCCGGTGGAGCTACCTGATAGCTATAGAGGAGATGGGTTGTGGACTTCCCCCCCGGCCGTCACCTACCCAGCCGGACTTTGGGCAGACTTTCCTTCGTCTCTCCATCGTATCTCCCTCCTACCCCTTCACCCTACCCCCTTACCCTTCTACGCTCCATTCATCTCGTCTCCTATGCTCTTTAAATGTTTTTCCGTTGAGACCTAGCTATTTGGCCCATGCCCGGTGGAGCTACCTGATAGCTATAGAGGAGATGGGCTGTGGACTTCCCCCTCGGTCGTCACCTACCCAGCCGGACCTTGGGCAGACTTTCCCTTTGTCTCTCCGTCGTATCTCCCTCCTACCCCTTTAACCTACCCCCTTACCCTTCTTCGCTCCTTTGACCTCGTCTTCAATGATCTTTAAATGTTTTTCTTGCAACTGATGTAACCTGTAACTGATGTAATTTTGTAACATTGTGGAACCTCATGTAAAGCGCTCTGATACCTCCGGGTCTAGCCAGCGCTATATAAAACTCATCAAATAAATAAAATAAATAAATAGAGCTGGCATCAGTAGTGATGACACTGGTGAGATTTGGATCAAAACCGGACAAAACAGTAGCTTCTGCAATGGCAGTTTTGACATCCTCAAATTCTCTCTCACACTCTTTGCACCAGTTAAATTTACTCTTGTTCTTGAGTAGCTGCTTTATTTGAAATGTTCTAGAAGAAAAATTTCTAATGTACTTGGCATAAAATTCTGTGAGACCTAGAAAGGGCCTCACATCATCTTTACTAGTGGGAGCAGGTTTGTATTGCTTCCACAAATTCCGGTTTGGGTTTCACTCCATCCCCATTAAAAACATGACCTAAATATGTCACGGATTGTACTGCAAATTTGCATTTGGAAAATGTCACAGTTAAACCCCTTGTTTCCAAAATTCTTAACACAGACTCCAACAAATAGTCACGTTCTGCTTTATCTTTCCCGTAATTAAAGATGTCACCCTAAAAACACTGGACTTTGGGTAGCTTACCAAATAATGAATGCATTAATTTTTGGATTATGGCAGCAGCCAACACTAATCGAAAAAGGCATTCTTTTATATTGGTAGCAACCCACAGGAGTGAAAAAAGCAGTGCAACTCTAATAACCCTTCCGTAAAACAATTTGATGATTTGCTGCAATGAGGTCTACTGTGGAAAAAAAATTGGAAATATTTCTAGCTACTTATAGCTTACTAATAACCTCTCAGTTTTTTTACCTAAACACTTATTTGCAAAAACCTAACATTTCAATTCTCTTACTTGAGTATCCCTCAGGAGAGACATCCGGCTCATCCAGCACACTGCAAATTTGTATTTCCAAAATTTTCATTAATAATAGAATAAGGAGATCCTGAATCAGTGTAAATTTGTATATCCACCTCACCAATAGTCATGTCACATAAAGGTTTCTTAATAATCATTGCATTGTCCACATTCAAAATGTTATTATCACCATCCTTAATATTAAGAAATGAGTCTTTCATCCTTCTGTGTGTCAAGTTTCCTCATCACTCGCATCACCATCATCCACACACACCACTTTTTGCTTCCTTTTTCTCCTGAATACCTTAGAGAAATGTTCCATTATACCACAATTGGGGCACTTCTGCTTTAAAGCTGGACACAACTTGCTATTAGCTAAATGTAATTTGCTGTCACACCAAAAACACCTCAAAACTTCTTTTGGCCCTTCTTTTAGCTTCCATCTATGCTTTTCCTGTTGCTTTTTATCCATTCTCTGCCCCCCCCCCCTTTTTGATTGGGCTGTGTTATTCACCTTACCAACACACTTCTCACCTTTGGTACCAGAATCAGATTGTACAACTTTAGCACTTCTAATAGACATTTCCGCTTTCCTGACAATAGCCAAAATGCGCCGTAAATTAACGTCTCCATTGGCCAACAGTCTCTCCTGTATGGGCACATCTTTCACATGCATTACAACTTGATCCCTAATTAAAACTTCTTGTAGTGATCCAAACTTACAATCCAAGGATAAAGTTCTAAGTACAGCAACGTCATTATCAATACTTTCGTAATTTTCCTGCTTCCTGTGGAAACGTGCACCTCACAATATCGAAAGAAACCTTGGGGGAGAAATAGAGGTCAAAATCTGCAATGGCACAATCAAAAACATTTCTATCCCCCTCCCACCAATATCCTTAGTCATTTGGTCAAACGTTTTTAATCCTTCTGGACCCATACAATGTAAACAAATGTGTTTCTTCTGTTCAGCCGACATTTCACCCTAATCATCCACCGTATCAATATAGTTCCGGATAAACGCTTTCCATTCAGCCCATTTTATGCATGGAACACCCGCTGCAGGTCAGAAAGATTGTGGAGGGGCCAACAAAAGGTTTTGTGCACACATAGTGGTGAGAAGAACTAGAGCACTGAAAAGTAAGATGGGCTTAGCTCACTGAAAAGGCTAACCAACGTGAGTACTTCACCTTGCGAGAAATATAAGTAATGCTCAAGGTCTGGGTCACTGCAAGCACAAATCAGTGCCCACACTTCACCCTCCGAATTGTACTAAGTAAATGCAAATGCAGAGACAAGTCTGAATACCTAAGGGACTCGTTAACTGTGGAGGACAGTGTCCACTCGCCATCCCCAGAACACCCCATAAGCAATAGATCCAGGAATAGACCACAAACGCAGATTCCATAACACTAATTCCATTACACTTCTCCCATACACTGTATCAACATTAAAAAAATGCTGGTTTCAGAATAGTAACAAAGTAAGATAAGAATAAGACTACTAGCACACTGCAAAAGGGGAAGAAAATACCTTCCATTACTGTAATGACCAATGCAGGGAAGAAGTAGAGTTTTGACAGTTGAAGGAGAGAAGCGCTGTCATATCCAGTCACGCCCTCCGACACTGCCCTGCAATCAGAAGTTGCTAAAGCAGTGTTAAATCAAATCCAAAATGGAGGGACGGAAAGTACATACGTTGCATGAAACAACTAGACCAGCAAGCCATAAAACATGGCAGCCGGAACGTAGGCAACATAAGGACATATCTGCTGGGAACCTGAACAGCACTGGCGCATAGGATACAAAGGCAGATCAGGTCACAGAGCTCACGAGCAGGGAAGCCGTGCAGAGCCCCCGGTGTTCAAATGGTGCCATTTATGGTCCGAAACCAAAATGTAAGTCCCCAAAATAGTGGTTTTTTGTAGGAAATAAGTAACTCACAGCCAGGAAAGGACTGGAAGATGATAAAGGTGTCCCCAAAACAGTTCTGCAGAGATGAAACGTAGGGTAGGCAGGGCTCATCGGAAATGCATGATGATTTCCAAAACCAAATCAAATGGACATGTGAAGGTTCGTCGGGGTGGTGCTGTAACTCGTCGCCACTTTGTAAAG
Source organism: Calotriton arnoldi (assembly GCA_963921515.1). Lineage (NCBI taxonomy): Eukaryota > Metazoa > Chordata > Amphibia > Caudata > Salamandridae > Calotriton > Calotriton arnoldi. Next base: position 617,763 of record CAWUFW010005915.1, on the reverse strand, counting down.
TCAAACGCATTCATAAATTGCACTTTATGAAGTTTTATTCATAAACAGTACCACTGCAGCAAGATGTCCTGCTTCCCCCAGCTCGTTGCAGCCTGTCTGATGACAGCACCATCATTTCAAGCTGAAATATAAAGTGCACAAAATGGCAGTACGGCGCAAGCACCATGAAACCCACCTGCGGGCAACAAAAATACCATGGAATACCGGTACACTGGTGACATCTTATACCTGCAAGAAACGTGGTCTGCTGCGCCCACCTCCATTTCAGGATACCATGAAATCCACACAGTAGCACAGAAAAAAAATCTGTTCAGAACACCAATGGGTGGTCTCTACATCTACGTGAAACTGGATTTGCAGGTAAAAGTAAAGCACTTGAGGAACTCTACCTGTGATGTCAGGGTCCTCGAACTTAAAGCCCTGGCAATGGATGGAGACATCACTCCTATCATGGTGGTAAATCTGTATGTCAATCCACGCACGGACATGAAAATTGAGATTGACCGTAAAATCACCAATCCGATAAAAACTCTCCTCTATGATCATCCAGGATGCGAGTGCATAGTGGCAGGAGACTTCAACACATGGAATATGTGTTAACCAGAGGAATGTCACAAGGACTGATTCCGCAACATATTAGAAACTTACATTAGTGAATTTGTGTTGACAAAGGTGACAAAAGTCCACCTTTAAAAATATATCAACATAGGACTACATCTTCTTAGCAAGAACCTGCTAAGTAGATGTGAAAGGTACCAAGTCCAACTTAGAACTGAAAGTGACCACCATCCATTACCCATTGTGGCCAATGTGAGAGCGATGATACACAGAAGGCACTATCCAGCTAGTCAACCACTACCAACTAATATCGGCCCACTAATAAAAAGAGTCAAATGAGGCCCTGTCTTCAAAGCCTGGTACTTATGATGGAAATCAACTTTCATTCCCCCAGCTTTGGGGCACAAACTGAACCTAGTGGAGAAATAATGGGGGACAGCAATAATAAAGCTACACGCAGTCCTAACAGCCTATAAGCACAAAAAATTCAACTTTGTATTCCCATAAAAGGAAGACCCTTTCCTCATTTCACGAATAAAGATTTCAAGGAGAGTAAAAGGATGTGCTGCTTTGCAGAGCTCCTGCATAGAAGAGGGAAGGACCCCAATATGGAAAGCAAGCTAAAAGACAAAAGGAAAACACACAAAAAGTTAGTTTGGGTGCTAAAGCAAACCTATATAGAGGAAGAATGAAAATACATATACTCACTGCTAGCACCAAGCAAGTCCAGGGAATTCTGGGGCTGTGTTAACAGCCTCGCAACCAAAACCACAGGCAAGGAGAGTGCTGTTTTAGCTGACAAATGGGTCATTCATGTATTAAATCTTTATGTAGACCCCACTAAAACAAGGGTCTCCATCAAGAACTCACTTGTTAATGCCCTAGAGGGCCAGGAGGAGAACCCAATTGTAGTCTCCGAAAATGAGATGCTAAGCATCCTGAAGATAATCTGGATGGATTGAGCCCCAAGCCCAAATGGCTTACCTGGTAGCATCTTCAAGGAAGACCGGGCATTTTGAGCACCCTACATGCACAACCTTTTTAACTAATGTATTTTGCTGTCTGCTATGCCATAATCATGGAAAGGCTCCATTTTCCATCCAATTCATAAAAACGGGCCAATACCTCACCTGAAAAATACAGGTTAAAACTAAAAGCCCTACTAGACATAGATGGTAAGGCCTTTGTGAAGGTGCTCTTACATGAGCTGGAAAACTGGATTCATGACAACATTATCCCATGCTATCAGATGGGGTTCAGACCGAACTCCTCAGAAATGGACAATGTGATAGCTCTATCCTACCTGGGGGCTAAAACCATTGAAAAATCTGCGACTCCTCTTTATGCCTTTTTCATCGATTACAGTGCCGCATTCAATGGAATTGACCAGAACATCCTTTGGCTCAAACTCGCAGGTTGGGCAATACCAATGCAACTCCTGGATGCTATCACAGCATTGTACACAGACACCTGCGTCCGGATTAAGATTACTCAAATCCACCCATTCCATGGCAAAAATATATGCAAACAAAGGTCTGAAGCAGGGATGTGTCATTGCACCAACCTTGTTTAATCTATACACAGATGACTTAGGCGCGGAGCTGTTGAAAGGAAATAGCTTCCCACCTAAGCTAAGCCACACTAAATTACCAATTATTTGGTATGCGGATGATCTGGTGTTATGGATCAAACAGAACTTGGGATGAAGAGGGCCCTGTACATATTACATTTGTACAACACTAAGAACTCCCTGCATGCAAATGCCGCAAAAACCAAAGCCCTGGTCTTTGGCCAAAGAGCCAAGAAACATCAGCTGGAATGGCAGTTGAACCCTTTAAGCATAAGCACATCCTGTAAATACAACTATCTCGGTGTCAGATATCGGCAAATCCTTCTTGAATGCAAAGGCCTTGGTAGAAAAAGCTGCCAAAACTATGTTTGCCTTAACCAAACTATATCACAACCTACAGAGTCAATTGGCTGTGGTGATCCGAATAGTAACGAGGGAAAAACTACTACCCATCATAAGTTATGGACACCTCGCATTTCCCGGCATGCTCACTGAGCAATTAGAGCACTGTCATACAGCTGCATATAGGAAAATATTCCACCTTCCCAAAACAACCAGATGTAAACTGATTTGCCTGGAGCTTGGACTAGTGAGAATGGATATCGAATGTAAAAAGGACTTAATTAAATATTACCATCATATGACCAGAGCAGATTCAGACTCAATGAAAGGTGCCTTGTGAGCGATATTCCAGGACAAAAAGAGCAACAGGGTAAGGTACCTTGGTAGTGCAAGAGACTCACTGAATTTGACCTCAGAGTGTCTAACTGACCCAGTCATAACAGTACAGGACCTAAAGAGGACCATAAAAGATCAGGGCAAGCTAATATCAAGAGAACAGGATATTAAGGAAATCAGAAACATCTCAGGAGCAGAAGGGCTCTATATATCACACAAAGCCACTACTTGCCAGCCATATCTGAAAGCAGCCTTGGGAAGACCAGCTCAAAAAATCATTCTGTTGACCAGGCTCTTAAGACTACCTGTATGGGAATATAGGTCCCACTAGAAGAGCAATCCCCCAGGCAATGGGCAGTAAAGGCTATGCCCATATTTTCCAGAATCTGTTGGGCACATTGTATGATGTTGCCCAGCATTGCTCCCTCAGAGGTGAGTTTATCTAAGGAAAGTTTCCTGCAACAGGGTGTAAGAACATGCAAGGAGGCAATGATATACATCTTTACATCTGATGTCACGATGGAACTAGCACGGTTTGGCAAGTTCTTTGCTATAGCTGAAAAGCTATTGCGAGATGCTATGGCCTGACAACTTGGCACCTTGGAAGAAATGTCTGTTTACAATCGCTGCCGAATTAGAATGCGGCACTTTAGTAAACTTACACCTTTGACTGATTTGATATGGGCTGACAACTTGGCACCTTGTACATTGAAAGAATTGCGTCTTTTTTCAATCATTGTTGAAATAACACGTGGCACTTTAATGAATGGCCTGACAGCTTGGCACCTTGCACTTTGGAAGGAAAATCTGTTTACAATCGCTGTTGGATCGGCACGTGGCACTTTAGTGAATTTGCACCTTTGTTACTCATGTTGCTGGTCTTTATCAGGCTCTGTCTTGAGACATTTGATAAGCCTTGACAATTTGGCACCTTGCAATATGATCACTACGCCTGTTCTTTTAATTTTATCTGAAATGCCTATTCCTGCTGTGTTTTAAACTCCTTGTGGTGCATTGTTTTAATTTGCTTTCAGACTAAATGGACTTTTGTCTTTTATGTTGTTTGCTTTTAACCTGAGAGCTCATCGTCCCTTATTTTATTGTCATATTTCATTGCGTGTGTGTTTTGTTGGCATTGTAAAGATTTTAAGTAATCACACAATAAAGCATTTGACTGACTGACTGACTGTGTAGGAAATGAACAGATTTATGTCATTCCAGGATCCGGTAGCTATTACTGAGCTGGATCCAGGATCTGGTTGACTCAGGGAAATATGTTGCATTTGTTATTCAACAACACCCATATGCCATCTTTTCTTCTGTTTGAAGCAGTAGCCTGAAGGCGGTGAAGAAGATTACTTTTTCACTTCCATCTGGGCCAAAAACAAAGGCCTGATTTAAAGGTCCATCACCGCTTCTTTTGTTTTAGTTTAATACTGGGTGGGAGCTATCTGTAGCCTAAAACCTATACGCCAATGCAATGGAGGGAAACAAAGGCACTCAGGTTGTTATAATTTCAGAGATATTTAACATAAACTATGAACAGGAGCCAGAGCTTTGACTTTGTTCAACCCCTGTAAGTAAGAGATGCATGCACTGTAAGAATGTCAGAAGCATCTGTATTAGTAATAACACAAATAGTGATTTAAATAGAACTTACTAATTAATGTATTTATTTACTTTGTATATACCTACTCATCCCATTGTAGGGTGTCAGAGCGCTTTCCATCACACACATACACTTATTATACACAGACAATGAATCATACAAGTGTGTAAATCAAAGTGCAGGCAATGTTATATAAGGCAATGAGGGTTACAATGTATTGTCCATACTGCTAGGCATTATATTAAAGAGTGTAAGGTCGGGAGAAATACAAAGTCAGAATATAAAGGTAGCACAATGATTGAGGCTGTCTGCATCAATAAGGCATTATTACTCCGAAAAGGAACCCTTTGTAGTAACCTAAGAAAAAAAAAGATAGCTTGAGAAAAAAACAATGAGGTTCTAACCCCAACATAACTAGCAGCTTGCATGCGGCTCCTTAATGGCACTTTTAGCTCACTGTTCTATAGTATAAGACTGCAACTTATGAACTGCAAATAACATGGATGTCTGTGTCAAAGCAATGATCAACTTACTTAGGGGCATATCATCAAAGAACAGCGTTAAATATCGCTGAGCGGGCTTAGCGCGGATTTGCTTAATGCCGGCTATCGCCGGATTTGATCGCCGAGATATCGCGTTATTTACAACGCATATCTCCACGGCGATATTAAATCCGGCGATAGCGGCGAAATCCGCGAACATCGCTGGAAATCCAGCGCAACTACGGAAGCGATAAGGTATTCCTTGCAAATATGATGTGGAATCAGCCATAGAATCCACCTCCCATCATATGTATAGCTAAGTCTGCTTTTTTGCAGACGTTAGCTTTCGGCGATATTCGCGGTTAGCGCGGATTTTAACGTCGGTATTGGTGTCCTGGGCCAGCTTGTTGATAGGGAGAAGTGCTGTTAGCCATGATTCCCGTGTTGTGTTTGAAGGAAACGCCCACTTTGCATCTCATTAGAGATTCGAGGCGTCGGTAAAAAGGCTGCTAACATGCGCTAATGCATGTTAGCACTGCCTTGTAAATAGGGCGAAAACATTATCTCCGCTTTATTGGCTTTTAATGCCAAAAAAGCGGAGATAAGGCCCTTGATAATATGCCCCTTAATTACCTAAAACACAAATGTGTGATCTTCATGTTACACAATGTGCTTTTAAGCAGATACAGTAACACTTTATGCTACTTTATGAGTCAAAATTTTGATTAGATAAAACACATCAATCCTGGAACTACCAGAATTATCTTACCATTATTATCCAATGAAAAGTATTAGGCACACAAAGATCTCTACCGCCAGTGCCTTAGCCCCATAATATATTTTAAGATGCAGCCACTTTGTGACCAATTGGGTAAGCCGGAACAGACTTACTGTCACATTTGTCCTTGGCGCCAGTTTCTAGGCAGCAGAGTTTTTATAAAAATAAATGTAAAGTTGACTGTTGAACACAGCATTTCATGACTCCGCCCTAATGTGATTCCACCCCCATTCCTGTGCCACACCTTAACCAATTTATGGGTGCCAGGAGCAAATATTTTCTATTTTCAGCACTTGTACCCAGTAAAATCACATGCAGGTTGGGTAGGAGCTGTGGTCACAGGAGCAGCCTGGCCCCACCCGACCACCTCCTGTGGCACCGGGGAGCAACCAACGTTCCACCTCAGTAGCCCCTAAGCCTGCCCTGCATCTTCACCTCTGCCATCCCCACCACCACCCTGGGACTCACGTTGCCCCCTTCCCCTTTCCGACCACCACACCCTGTTACCATTTGCTCAAAGCATGTGGTAAATGGTAGCAGAGATGTCCCTGAAATCAGGTATAAGCCTGCGGCAAGGGAACCGGTAATTACAGGTCGACATGGTTAATACCGATCTGGAGACTGAAACCCCTCATTGCACGGTGCAGCGATGCAATTACAATCCACAAGTTTGGCATCCTTGCACTGTCAACTCATAATTGGGCCTTTAGTTGTTCTTGAGGTTGATGTAGATCACTCATTAGTTACACTAACACGCAAGCCAGTTAATCACTGCGGCCCACCGGGGAAACGCCCGGTGCCGCTAGGCCAGTCCGGCCTTGATCACTTGAATATACTATAATCAAAAAAGAGAAGGGTTTTTCCTTGTGTAAAGTAACTGGTGCTCATGTAAAGCGCTGCTATAATTTCGGGTCGTGGTTGCGCTACACAAAACTGCAAAAACACCCAAAAAAAGACTTCGGTAGTAAAGTGAAACATTGTAGAGCCTGGAGTCGCAGTGTGAGAGCAGCTCACCGAGGTACTCTGTGAAAGGAATTGGAAGCACATTACGTTCATGGGCAGTTAACCTCTTTGGAGTTACTCACATGACGTAGGCGCAGGTGGAACATCCTCATGTGTCAAATATGTTCCCCACATTAACATCAGTTTACCATCTTAGAGCGTCTTGCCCCTTCTACGCTCTGTGTCCCATCAGCATCACTCCATAATTCAGAGATTTCCAGGTCAGAGAATGCCCTTTTCAATTGTGCGCAGATATTTGCACCATTCTAACGAAACCCAGGACCTTGTTATGGATTAATGGCCTACCTACAGCTTTGTGGTCGCTGGCCAGAAGGAGCGTGGTATGCACGGCAAATGGGCACCGTCCTGCCTGCTAAGCATGGGAGGTGTGAATGATGATAGCAGCCCCTTTGAAGCTTGTTTACTGAGAGGTAATAAATGAAGATGCGCAGGAGCCAGGAGGGAGGAGTAGAGAGGCGAGCCAGATGGTCGCTGCAGGGAAGAATGACTGCTTTGATAAGCGGGCGCTGAATGATGTCAGTGTTTGTCCAGAATCTTATTAAATCAAAGGTTTGCTTATATTGGCTCCATAAAAAAACCAACGAAGAAAAGTTGTGATGTCAGATCTTCAGTGTGGGATACCCGCTGTATAAAAGAAGGCGTGTTCAGGAAAGGATTTAGTAAAGAAAAGATGCTGCATTTTGTGTTAATAAAAAGCGAACTTTAAGTGGCTTACACGTTTAACCCTCAGCATTAATGCTGTGATGTGGTACGACTCGTAGGAATGTACAGTGGTGACACGAGAAGGTATGTAAGAGCTGGGAGTGTATTAATGAAAGTGGTAAAGTCCTGATGGGTAGCAAGTAACCAATAGTAAGAAGACACATCAGTGCTCCGTTATGCTGTGATTACTTACTGGGAATCGTCATTATACTTTGTCCTGTGCTTCCTCGTCAAAGCCCTTACAGTGTGGGGAAGAATCATGACAGGGAAACAGATAACTGTGCTACCCTTTAAATTAAAAAAAACGTTTTTGTCCAAGTCTTTTCCATGACAACATAAAAGCCTGACTACCTCGCAAATCATGCTCAAATGATGGCACACATGAATGTGCTGGGTCCAAAACACCACATAGGCATCTGTCAGAGAAACCATCAATTGAATGGCTGAGCAAGAATTTCGCTAAACAAGAATTTCACTGTTACCCAGACTTCAAAACATCAAACTGGATTGCATTGTATTGTAATTGGATTCATATAGCATTTACTACCCTTGACAAGGCATTGAAGTGCTTCACAGTGAGTAGCACGCTACTCCGGAACCCAAGATTAGTGGTCCACCCGGGTAATGTAATTAATAGCCTGTGTTGTACTAAAGGAGGAGAAGGTTGAACTTGACATGTGAGGAGACACAAGAGCACACCAGCAAGACGATAGTTATACATCCATAACTCAGCCGCTCGACTTCTGTCAAACACCCCTTGGTTCAAATCGGTATCTGGAGAGATCCGTAATTTGCATTGGCTCCCTGTAGCGCAGCGAATAAAATTCAAGGCTCTTAGCCTGGTGTTCAGGGCCCTGAATCATACAGGGCCAGCCTTTTTGCAAAATCTTCTTGTTTGGTATGAACCAACTAGACACCTTCGTTCATCTGGTGCTAAACTCTTGAGAGTGCCCAGAATTCGTACCTTACTCTGGGGTGGTCGCAGCTTTCATTACTGTGCTGCTAAACTCTGGAATTCCCTACCGACTGACTTGAGACACGCGCGATCTCTTGTCTCTTTCAGAAAAGAGCTAAAAACCTGGCTCTTCCGCAGAGACTCACCAGTGGCTTACCTTGTCCGTAGCGCCAAGACACCTTCGGGTATTTGTGCGCTTTACAAATCTCAATAATATAACATAACATAACATAAGAAATTATAGTGCCTACACTTTATCCATTAACTGGAATTGAATACCCCTTAATGAAAAAAACTACCTGTTTGTACCACTGTGGTCAGGAATCCAGCCAATGACGCATAAGTCAATAGGTTGACACCCAATTACATTGAAAATAGTAATAGTCTCAAAAGAATCCTTCATTCTGTCTACTGCCCCTGCTCCTACCCCCTCTCCCCTTGTATCTCTCCCCTTGCCAGCTTTTTCCCTTACGTATATGTCCTTATTTTGTCTCGACCTAACATGTAATGATGTAGCTATGCACTAATAACTGTGTAACCTTTGTAACGATGTAACCTGCAACTATGTTCTGATTCTCATGTAAAGCGCTCTGATACCTCCGGGTCTAGCCAGCGCTATATAAATCCTTTCAAATGTTGACTACTAGTCACCTATGCTACCCATATACTACTATCTACCTCTTTTGTACTGAATGGCGAATACCGAATGTATGTATACTACCTCAACCATCTAATGTTTAATAACTGTATATTGTAAAGCGCTCTGATACCCGCGTGGGTCATGTTCGCGCTATATAAAACTTTATAAATAAAAAAATAAATAAAATAAATAAATCAAGAAACGTGTGAGACACCAGCAAAGCATAAGAAAATATTGGAGCAGAGTAACCATACAACATGAAAAGGCTATCAAGAAATCTGCTTTTGGTTCTCCTGACCAAATTAAGAAGGTCCCAGGTCAAATCTGGCATCCAGACAGGATCATGCTTGAAAACATAGCAAAACATTGTCAAAAATGCCATGAGGAAATTGAAAAAAAAATCAAAAGAACCTGGGTTACAAAATCTACTCTTCAAGGGATAACCCTAGAATAGTAGAAATTCCATTGTACTGCTACCATGACCTTGATAGGCTTGGATCCTCTGGAGGGAACTCCATCCCATCTTTGACCCTTCCAGATCAGCCTACCTTCTGTATAGCTACTCCAGGACAGTGAAGGGAAACTAGAACCAACAAACACCACAAGGCCGATCTCGATCTCGTCAGCTCGGACTTCACCCTCAGCCCTCCCACGACTGAAATCCCCACAGGCACTCCCCCCTCGACCTCTGATAATCTGAACCCTCCCTCTCAAACTACCCCTTCCTCCAACACAGACCCTCTTCCCCCGACCCTTACTTCCCCCTTGTCCAACGTCATCTCCAATCCAGCGGTCACTCTCCCCCTACCACCACTGCACACTCCCCTTCCGATGTCCCACATCCACAGGCACAACCCGTCTCCACCACTTACCTCACTGACAACCCCGTGACTTCCCCATGTCCAACGTCTTCACCAATACAGCAGACACTTTCCCCTATTATCAACGCCCACTCCCCGTCCGCCGTCGCACACCCACATACACAACCTGCCTCCACCGCTAATCTCATTGACATTCCCCGGAACTCTGACTTCCTACCCAGAATTTCTCTCCCTCCTCACTTGGACAGTAGACCCTCTACGCCTCCTCTGAACTCCTTGAATGGGAGCATTACTAATCCGGCTCCCCGCGTCCAACCTCTCCCCTCTCCTAATCCCACTGATTCCGTCCAATCCCTGACCCCTGCTCACTCTCCCTCCATAGGCCCAAGTCATTCTCGACCCCTGCCAGAATCCTTAAACTTTTTCAGCTCAATAACACAGCAACTGAACAGAATGGAGCAGAAAATTAACTCCTTGCTGCCGATCTCCTACACTTACAACAAGACCTTCTCAACAGGACCAAGCCACCGTACTCCCTCTCGTCGGGTAGATTTGCTCAAACCCCCTCAATACCTCTCCCAAGGCCCCACAGAGCACCCCCGACCCTCCAGTCCGTCAACGAGTCAGGCACTTAAACCCAACCGGGATCGCCTCCCCCTTTCGGTATTGAAACCTGATGTGACCAACGACCCTTACCTCGCTCTGAGCCAGAAATCAGACCCTTTCCCCATCCCTGTTATTGTTGGCACTAACAGACTCCCTAAAACTGTCCACTCGCCTAGACCTCCTGCTCAATACTCCTCTATCCACCTAGCTCCCCCCACCACCAAGGCTCCCCGCCCTCTCTCTTGCATGCTCCTAAACTGCAGATCAGCAGTACAACACGCCACAGACATTGCTGAAGCTCTACTCGCTGAAGAAATTGACATCGCTTTCCTCACAGAATCCTGGCTTAATGTCCACTCCACCCCCATTCTTGACAATCTCACCCCTCCAGGGTACAACATAATCAGACAAGACAGGCCAATCAAAACTGGGGGGGGACTAGCCATCATTCACAAAGCTGGAATACAGATCACCAAACTTAAACCTGCAGAATACCTATCGTTTGAATACCTGGGTATCGAACTCACTGCCAAGGGCACCTCTCCCATCAAATTCCACACCATCTACCATCCTCCTGGAGAGCGTACCCTTTTCCCCGAAGAACTAACAGACCTAATAACACGTTTCTCCATGACAGACACAAAAGACGTGTTCCTGGGTGACCTCAACATCCACTGGAATGACCCAGAAGACTCCACTGTCCAGAACCTATCCAACCTACTTGAAATATACAATCTCAAACAACTCTGCAATGAACCAACTCACATCAAAGGTGCAACACTGGATGCGATCATTACCAACAATGAACTGATCTCTCTGAGAGAGATTTCTCCCATTGACTGGTCAGACCACCACCTCATTCTGTTCAAGATTGATGCACTTGTCAGACACCAACCTATTCGTGATGACAAACCTAAGCACTGGACCAGAAACATCAAAAAGTCCCTTTACCCGAACTTGAATCCAGGATTCATGCCCATCTACAACCCCAACCCTCATCATGGACGGCCGATGACCTCACTACACACTTTAACTCTAAAATGACAGAGGTCTTAGACCAAGTAGCTCCACTCAAACTCAAACAAATGAGGCGAACCAAATCTAAACCCTGGTTCAATATGGATCTGAATAACGAAAGGCGTCAACTCAGACAAACGGAAAGGTGTTGGAGACTAAACCCCTCGACCATGCACCTAGCGCAACTTAGATCTGCTCGGCAGGCATACAAAAACACATTTTCAGTGAAAAGGCGTCTTTCTTCCGCAACCAACTAGATCTGGTGAAAAACAGACCAAGAGAACTCTTCAACATTGTCAAAAGCCAAACAAACTGCACTCCCTCTAACGAAATCAAAGCCACCAAAGAGCGATGTGAAGAAATTGCCACCTTCTTCTCTAATAAAGTCTCAAAAATCGATCAATCCTTCCTCCAAACCGCAAACCCTCCTTCACTCTTAACCTGCCCCCCTTTAACCACCCTTGACCAATCAGAAAGAGTTCTTACCAAGGACAATCAGGTATGCCTCCAGCTAAAAAACAATGCGCATTGGTCCGACTTTGAACTAATGTCGGAAAACGAGGTCTTCAGTATAATCTCTACCCTAAAACCTTCCTCCCACACTATGGACCCCTCCCATCCACAATTATAAAAGAACTCAACCACACCATTTCCCCTTTCTGGACAAAAATCATCAATGCCTCTCTCATCTCAGGCTGTGTCCCAGACTCCCTTCAACTAGGACAAATCACACCCATTCTCAAGAAACCAGGGGCCGACCCCAATGATCTTAACAACCTCAGACCTATCTCCAACCTCCCGTTCCTTGCGAAAACATTGGAGAAATGCGTTCTCCAACTCAACAAACACATTGATGAGTTCAACCTCCTCGACACCTTTCAATCAGGATTCAGGAAAGGCTGTAGCACTGAAACAGCTACGCTCAACATCTCTGACGATATTCACAAGGCTTTAGATGAAGGTGATGCCTGCCTTCTCATCCTTATTGACCTATCTGCGGCATTCGACACTGTAAATCATCCAGCTCTTCTGGAGACCTTGTCGAAACGCTCCGGCATTAATGGCACAGTACTAAAATGGTTCACCTCCTTCCTTCAACACCGCTCGCAACAAATTAAAATCAACCTCTGTCTCTCGAAGCCAACAAAAGTCACACTTGGGGTCCCGCAAGGCTCGATCCTCTCCCCGTCCCTCTTCAATCTCTTCATGGAGCCCCTCACAATCATCTTGAAAAAGCGGGAGTGAACTACCACCTCTACGCTGACGACACCCAAATCTATTTCAAAATTAAGTCTCCCAACGACATCCGACACCTCAATGTCACTCTAACCGAGATCCAAACTTGGTTCAACACTAACCACTTAAAGCTCAACCCAGATAAAACGGAACTAATCCTATTCTCTCCAAAAAGCAACCATCGACCAATCCAAGAGTGGCTCAAGAATCTGGTTGCCCTAAACTGCCCCCTCGTCCTATCCGACTCAGTGAAGTCGCTAGGCATCACCCTTGACAAGAACTTATCAATGGAGGCCCACATCAAAAACTCTGCAAAAGGTGCTCTTTTCTCACTAAAACACCTCAAGAAATTGAAACCTTTTCTTCCCCAGGATGACCTCAAGACAGTAGTTCAATCCCTAGTTCTCTCTAAAATCGACTACGGGAACGCCATCCTAACAGGGACTCCAAAAGCTCACCTAGCCCCACTAAGGGCAGTGCTGAAAATGGCCGCTCGACTCATATCTGGAGTGAAAAGATTTGAACACATCACTCCAGCTCTCAACTCCCTCAACTTGCTTCCTATGGAAGGGAGGTGTATTTACAAGCTGGCCTGCATCACACACAAAACCCTTCACTCTCCGGCCCCCAACTACCTGAACAACAAACTGGTAAGAGCAGGTCAATCCAGAACACTGAGAAGTTCTAACTCACTCCTTCTTATCCCTCCGAAACTGAAAAGAAAACCACCCAATACCGATCGTTTTCTGGCAACGCTCCCAGGATATGGAACGCTCTCCCTAGAGTCCTCAGATGCAACCCCTCCTTCTCCTGTTTCAAAAGGGACCTGAAACTCCATCTCCTTAACAAATACTTTCCTGACCAACATCAACTAACCTAGACTTCAATATCCGAGTTAACTCCTCTCTCTCTTGACATTCAAGGATAGTGGTGACCGGTCTGTGTTAACCACCCTCGTTTGTTTTCTCTCCCTCCGCTGCACTGTTTATCTATTTTTCATGTTGTATTTTTTATCTCTGTTTTTGCTTCCCTACTGCCTTCCTACTAAGTAATGCAATTTCCTTTGGTTTTGTACAGTGTGTATGTAAAGCGCTCTGATACCCACGGGTCTAGCTAGCGCTATATAAAACTTTTAAAATAAAATAAAATAATAAAAATAGAACCAGGGAAAAATGGAGTGGGATTGAGAGTGAGAGAGAGAGAGCGAAAAAGAATCCTCTAGTCAGCAGGTTGGGTGGAAGACTGGACAAAACTCTTAGACTACAGAAGGCACTGGGGCATGCAGACTTAACTCAATTATCTGTTAAAACCAGTGGTCGAAGTGGGCGGGATCGGCAGGGCACGGCGTGCCCCTACTTCTTTAATTTCATAGATTCAATTCCCCTATTTTTAGGTCTCGCCTACGCAGCGCGCATGCGCTGCATAGGAGGGCCTTTAGCCGTCGCTCTGCTCATTTTCAAGCACACACTCGTGCTTGTGGCGGCATCCACCTTGCGGGAGCGAGCAGCGGCGCGCCACAAGCAGGAGTGCAGTGCTTGAAAAGTGAAGACCACGCACGCACCACTCCCGAAAACAGCTGCTGCTTGTTAATTAGTGCAGCGCGCGCGGCGCGCACCACTCGCGTATTTAGCTGCTGCTTGTTTTCTCTCTCCCTTGCCTTTGATCTTCCTCTTGTTGGTACTAGGCACGTACCCGCCCGGATTCGGAAAGTAGTACTAATGTAGTGGAAACATACTAACACGTCTGGCTGCATAACAGCTATTCTCACATCAATGCCTCTGTTATTTTAAGCAAATTGTCGTATTCAGTCATAGGATCGTCTCTTAAAATGTGGGATGCATTATCGTAGCAATAAACTGTAACTCAGTATGAATTACATACTTTCACCTTGGTCCCTCCGGCACGTTTTCTCCCCGTTCCTGGAATGTTGAAGTGCTCTGTCATCTAATTGCACATTGTGTTGCTCCTCCTGTGTATGAGTCAGGCGCGCGGCTCCTCGGCCACTGAGATGTGCCTGTGTGAATCTTTCATGCACTCTTAATGTGACAAGACTGGCGCGGCACTGATGGCAAGAGGTGAGTGCGCTGACGCATGGTGGTCTGTGGTTTTGATGTGGCTGGAAGAGCATTCTTACTTGCACTAATTTATATCCTTTCCAGTGGTATAGAATTAGGGGAAGGGGCGTGGTTTGTAGATGTTAGAATGATGAGACTTTTCAGGTAGAACTCGTTGTTCAGTGCAGTTCCTTGCCCTTTCTTCACTCTCGAGGTCCCTGATGTGCTTTGAGCTCCACTCCTGTGCAAGCGAATGGATCTGCTCGATTCGGTGGTAAATGCTGCCCAGGGCGAGTGTCACATCGCGTCTATAGCTTTGCAGAAGGAATGCAGAACTGTCACGAGCAAATGTACCGCTTTTTATTGTAATGTGGGCTGATGTGAGTGCCAGAGCTAAGCAGCTCTCTTCAGATGACTCTTGACGTGTTTTGCTCGCTTTGAAGGAATGAACTCTGAGGCGTGTGATGTCTGTTTTTCCTTTTACAAAGCTACCTGATTCGTCCCATCACCTGTTGAAGCCAAACCTAAACTATCACACCTTGGCCACCGTAAATTTTAGTTGTGTCCTTAAAATATTTTTTTTTCTCCGTCTTAGGGGCCGATTCCGATCTCGGCCGGTAGGGCTCCGAATCGGATTCGGCTTTACCGGATCCGATTCGGAGCCCTATTTCCCGACCGATTCGTACGTGCGTCCGGGCGAGCGAGTACGATGCGTGCGCTCGCGACATCTCCGACCGACTCGTTCGCAGGACCCGACCGCTCCGACCGACTCGCACGGGGACGACTCGCACCGTGCAATGGAGACGTTCCCCGGCCGGGTAAGTACGATGCGCACCTCGACCGCTCCGACCGACTCGCGCAGTCCGGCTCCAAGTCGGAGCCGCACTTTGGGGGTCCGTGTCGGACCCCCCTGGAAGCGTAGGCGTGCGAGTCGCACACATGGGGGACCCATGGGTCCCCCCTACACGTGCATGTACGGTGCGACCCGCATCGACGCGAACACGCTGTAGGGGGCGCCCTTGTTCGCGTCGTGCCCATTGAGTCAATGGGAGCCCGTGTACGTGTCGTACGACTGGCTCCCATTGACTTCAATGGGAGTCCGACCGAATCGAGTCCGATGGCATACGTGCGCATCGTACTCATTCGGTCGGGCTGCCAGAGTCCGATTCGGTCGGAAATCTCTCCGAGTCCGGCTCGGTCGGAGAGATTTCCGGCCCGAATCGGAATCGGCCCCTTAGTTTTTTAAGTATCATTGTTTTATAGTAATGTATTGTTACGCACACGTGGAAGAGAGTAATACGTTTTTGTCTTAAAGCTGCAATGTGAATTTAGTAGGTGTTGCCTCGTGGTCTGTACTAGTTGTAGGAACATTGCCCCGGGAGTGCAGAGATAGTTTATGCCTGCTGTTATGCTCCTGTGGCAAGTTTGTTTTAGAAAAGGCCTTGCAGTTGCTTATGCGACCTTTACTGTAATACACATTGCACCAGTGCAAAGTTGTTTCCCATGGTTTTCCGAGCAGTTAAAAGTGGAAACAAGCATTGGCATAGCCAATAGGTCTCACTTTTGGGACCTTATAAGTATTTAGATATGCAGCACAATATCCTTGGTGCAACAACATCAACTGTTGCATGACTAAACACTTATAAGGTCCCAAAGGCGAGACCTATTGGCTATGCCAATGCTTGTTTTATTTTGAACAAGCGTCCCAGGACGGCAGAAATAGCCAAGGCTTATAGATAAGGCTTGGCGTTCATGGCTGTTCAGGGACGGGCGGGCAGAGAAGAAAAAGGACTCTGTCTTTTCCTTCTTGCCCAGAGAATACAACAACAGTGTCCACTTCTGCTCTGCCGCTGGCAGCTGCCCCCCCACGATCTTGGTCCTCACTTACTGAAAACCGTGACTTCAAGAACCGGTTCTCACCCTCTCTTTCCTTCTTTCGTTTATTTGTTCCCCTGTGAAATGGTATCAAAAAAGAAAAACCCTTTTGCTAGAAATGTCCTCTTTTTCTGACATTTTTCTATTCCAAAGTGCAGCCTCAGGAATAAAAGGTTAAAAATATAAAAAATAAATAAATAACTAAAAAAAACAAGACAGATTGGTAGCAAAGTGACCAGACTGATTTTATTCACACCCAAACACATTAGCGCCACTTTACAGAGTTTGCCAGTGAAGCACTGCTTTTGTTTTCTTGTCTTTCTTTGAACAGCATTGTTTTCCCTGGGCGCGGAACTAGTGCACCAATCCTGGAGGTACTGCAATGCGTGGATTGGAAAACAAAATATGTACTGCGGCTCTGTGTTCAGGGATGTGGTCTTTTTACCATACTGCTTACATTTTGTAAGGATATAAGCAATGGACATTGAAATGGGTCCATTCCGGGCCCTGTAGTCATGTCCTTAACTTTTCAGGCAAAAGCACTCACTGATTTCTGAATAGTGAGTGTAAAAGCATTAGGGTAACCATGTTGTTCCTGCTTACATTTCACATGCTTGACTTAATTTTGCACTCCCTATGAGTGTTTGCTTTTTCCAGGATGTTGTTACTTTTTTTTTTTGTAGGCAGCATATTGCTCTTGTCTAGTGCGTAATTTAAATTGAGCCGCATCCAGGTGTTTATAGTGGAGCACAATTGGATTGTAGTTGAAGGCAGTGCAAGTTTCTCTCAATGGGGCAGTATGGTGTTCAGTGGGGGAGAGGATGTGGCACTATGGTCAGAGCTGCCGAATTTGGAACTGGGGAACCCGGTTCAGCCTTCATGACCAGTCCACCAGACCACTCTCCTGATGGAGCACATTCTCATTCTAGACCTTAGAAGGCCCAGCAAGACCTTAGAGGCCCTAGTGTCTTAGCACCAGCAGGTAGACCCTGGCGGTGTCAAGTGTGGGTTAACCTTGAAGGCCTGTCCACCACAATACATACTGAAGTTCACCACCAGTCGTGCGGGCATGCCTATGATGCAGCACACCCTAGATCAACAGTGACTCTGTCACTGAGGTCACATGACCCTTGAGAAGGGCCAGCTCTAGGGTGGTGCGACTGGTGTGACGGCACCGGGGGCTGAATTTGGGTGGGGACAACATGCTTGTATGTATATTATGGTTTTAAAAGCGCTTGCTGCCTCCTTCCTGGACTCCAGCAATTTTCGACAACAATAAAAATGTTATGATAACTCTGCTGAATAATGTTCTTCCTAGAGAGAGATCTGAGTTTTGTCTAGTGGAAGTTTCGACTCATGGAAAGGTAGCACAGAGGGTTAATGTGCCTGCTGCAAAGAACATGTACCATGCAGATCACAAAGTGCACATAATGTATAGGTCAGTGGGTTACTGCTTTTGTCAGAGACATCCTTTTGTTACTTGCCGTTTATAAGTTAAAATCCTAACATAGAACAGTGAGCTATTAACTGTCATCTAAGAGCTGCATACAAACTGCCAGGTATAAATTAGAGCGTTATGTTTTTTTTCCCCCAGTCTTTGATTATCCTAATGTTGCAAAAAGTGTTCTTTTGGATAGAAATCAATTCTGATTATTAAAGAGAACCCCCAACCATGGTATTTAGTTTTTAAATTCTGAGTTTGTGTTTCTCCAGACCTGTCACTATTAAACTATACGGCCTACTAGTATGGTTGTGATGTGACTCCTACACCTTGTGGTCTTTAGTCTTATGTAACATTTCCTATACAGTGATTTACACACGTATAATTGATTGTCTCTGCGTAATATGTGTGATGTAAAGTGCTCGGACACCCTACACTGGTATGAGTGGTGCTGTAAATCAAATTAAATGCATCTGAGAGAGAGTGTGGTATGGAGACTTGAGAGGCACTGTTAAAGGGTGGTAGTGAGGGAATCCATAGCGGAGGTGGTAATTGGGGGCACTAACAAACACTGTTGCACAGGGTGCCACCAGCGCTAAAGCCGGCCCTGCCCTTGAGGCCAGTCCGCCTCACCCATTGGTACATTCATTGGCTTTGTTTCAGCAGCAGTTGCTGCAACTCACCAGGGATTGGCAATGCATGATTAGCACGCACACCAAACTAAGTTCGCAAACTTCACAGTCTCTCTGCTTCATTCACAAGCACTTTTAACATGTTCTGCCTGCTTTGGGGGCACTGAAATTATGCAGCAAAGGAGGACAAAATGATGCCCCAGTGTTAACTAAATTATGCAGCAAAAAAAAGCTGCAGCGCAATGCAGTATATTGTCTGATATTTTATTATTTTGACATTTGTACACATGCTAGCAGTCTCTGGAAAGATTTTGCCTTATTTGTACCAGTGTAACATACAAATGCAGCAGTGAGAAAGGTGATCAGTCAACCTTTGCAAAGGGCCACCCACTTCGCAGCAACACAAGTCAAATTTTTAGTAACTTTTGATCCGTTTGAGCTACAAACAATTTATTAGTTAAAATTGTCAGATTATGCAGCAGATTTTGTATTATGTGGCAAATATGGCAGAGCCATAATTATGTAGAAAACATTTGCAAACTAGGATATTTTGCCATACATGTTTGAACTGCTATTGTGGAAAAAGGGAGAAGTGCTGATGACAGAAACACCATGGCTCGGAGACAAATAGCTTGTGCTTCCACTTTTAAGCGTATTTGGGACATTCTGTGATTGGAAACATATCCCACTTTGTGAATGTATTTTAATGTCAATAACTCATATTAAACCTTAAATAATCATGTGTATCCATTGGTTGGATTAAATAACATAATAAGCTGTAACTGGGCAGTGAAATGCCAAACAAATACTAAAAATTGGCATGTTTTGCGCATTCTGGCCACACCTCTGACTCCACCCACTGATCCAATCCTTGGGTTATTCCCGCCCTCTGATTCTCTGCCCACAGTTCCCCTACTTTTTTTTCCCCACTTCGACCACTGGTTAAAACACAGACCGAGAGACAGTAATTAATTCATCAGATATAAAGGCAACAGGCATACACAAGCTTTTTAGGCTTACCTGGTGGCCTGCATAGTCTCACTGCAACTAGCCTCCAGGTAAACCAGAAACCTTGTCCTAGAACTGAAAATGGACAAACTCCACAGAATCAAGTAGGATGAGCATGGTCAGATATCCAAGACATGACACAGGAGCAAAGACACTTGTATAAAGACTACTGCAGACAATAGGGGAGGCAACACAAGAGCACCGTCACACAGGACAAGGAAATGGGAAAGGGACCAAGAAAACAGGGAAGGGAAAAACAATAAATGTGTGGAAACAAAAATAGGTGCAAACTAATGCTTAAATGTAAGAGTTGTAACAACCGGTGTTACCAGACACCAACTTTAAAACAGTGTCTATAAGGTGCTCCCCTTATTTCGCCTTGGAAGTGCCCCTGATCTCTACTGACCTAAAGTGACTGGAGCAGTGTACATGCCCTATTGGCCTCGAAATCTCTATACTACACAACTAGAGTCTCCACTGTCCTGGCCTCCATCTCCTCTGTGTGTGAAGCTTTCTGGGCCTTTTCTGTATTTTTTCCTTCGGCGGTGTGACAAAGCACCTCAAATGCTCCTCTCTTCATGGGTTTGAGTTTACTAAGAAACATCCTATGGCATGTTCCTATTAGTCTTGGGGCAGAGGCAAATACTGAAAGCTCCTAGGAGCTATCTGACACATCATAGCTGTGAGAAATTGGGTTGTTGGTTGAGGGGTGTGTGTGAGCCCTTCTCAAGCAACAGCCACAATACTTGTCAGGGTAAATCACAAAAAGTCACTAAATTAACCTGTGCCTAACCCTCTGGTAGCTTGGCACAAAAGCAGTCAGGCTCAACTTAAAGGCAATGTGTAAAGTATTTATGCAGCACTTAAACAGTAAGAAAGGGATAACACAACACAAGAAAAAGCTACACTAATTTAGAAAAAATAGACCACAATTTAATAAATTATTTGATATCAAAATGACAAAAATCCAATTAATAGAACCGGAATTATGAGTTTTTAAAGTTTAAAGTGGAAAATAACTCCTAAAAGATCAATGCACCAACCACGGACATCTAGTAATTCAAGCCCGGGGTAAAGTTATGGCCAACTGAGATGGAGTGTGGTTCGGATACACAAAGTGGATTGGGCCCAGTCTCCTCTTACATTCAAACTTAGAAGAATTTTAGTAGCAAAATGTCTGAGAAGGTGAAGTTCATCAGGGCAAAGCAGTCGATGGTGCCGAGGAGGAGGCGTCGTTGTCAGAGAGCCGCTGGATGAAGTCGCTGTGAAGTTCTCTACGTTCGGATTTAGTCCCTTTTTTGGAAGTTGAAAACCTCCAGTGGGACGAAGTTGCAGGCTGTAGCCATCGAAGGCTCCATGATGCCGGATAACCCTTCTGCAATGATCTGCTGAACAGGATTTACCTGGTGCAGAGGAGAACGATGTGTAGCTACCGCACAGTCAGACCAACTGGCAATGAACTTTGGATGGATTGGTGAACAGGTAGGTCTCCTGGATTTGGGCTATCTAGGCTCTTTCAGCACTAGGGTCCAGGACTAAAGGGGCACCACTTAGAGGGTCAGGACTCACTCAGGCTGAGGCCAGGGGCGGGTTCAAGATGGTTGATGCCTTTTCTGTCCCTGAGGCTCTGATCAGCAGGCCAGCCAACGAGCCCTTGGAGTCACTCTGGTAGTAATGGGTTTAAGCACAAAAGCATGTCTCAAGCAGTAGGGCAGTGCTATAACGGCACAGGGCAGTCTTCAGGCTGCAGGCCAGTCATTTTGACAGGCCCGGTTCTAGAGGGTGGGCCAGGGGGGCCAGGTCCTCCCAAGATAGCCCCATGGTGTACCCAAGGCCCAGTCACAATTAGTAAACCATCATCTGGTCTCTTTCTGATTGAAAAAAAAATTACACTGGTCTGCATGCTCTCAAACCTAATTGTGCAGCTTTCATCTGTAATGTCAATGCACTAGGGTACTTGAAGTGCCTGGGGACAAGGGTGAGGTCACAGGGAATGGCTGCTATTATTGCGCATGCATTAACAGAAGGGGTGCCAGAGACACCCCTTCTATATTGAGACTGATGGCTTCCGTCGCACAGTAATTAAGAGCTGATTACAGTTTTATGGCAGAAACAGTGTGCTGGATGTTGCCATTGCAAGGAAGGTAAGTGAAATGGGAATACAGTCAGGATATATATCGTAGTAGTAGTTTATTATATTTTCTTTCTGCTGTTACGTTATTGCTAACTTATGGGCATGGCCACTGGAATTATGCAGCTGAGAAAAACCAAATTATGCAGCAGGGTTTACTAAATTATGTGTAAAGAAAAAACAAATTTCGGAATGTGGCGCATTTTGTGATAGTATTACTTCACTGTTTTTACACATTAACACTGCCCTGGAAAAGGTTACATCTTTTTACGACTACTTTAACATGGAAATACAGCAACAGGAAACTGAAATTTGACCCGTCTACATTTGCAAAGGGCCTTCCACAATGCAGTATCATATGCGTTTTAGAAACTTTCAATCCATTTGAGCTCGAAAGAATATTTTGTTTTGGTAATATGTGCAAATTATTCAGCAGATAATGGATTATGTGCAAATGTGGCAAATCCATAATTATGCGGAACGTGTTGCTGCTGGAGAATCGCATGATTCCAGTAGTCCTGCTTATGGCACTATATTACGCAAAAAACCCACAGATAATTGCTAAGTTTTGACTCTTCTTATATGAAAAGACTTGTCAAGTTTCACTAATACAGCACAGATACAGAATGGGAAGGAATAGTGTAAGTGCCTATTACATAAAGAAAAGCAAAGGCAACAATTCCATTCCAGTACTGACAACATGTGCTGCTGCTGTCCTCCCTCCTGTCAATCTCTCGCGGTGCTCACAGGAGGCGGAGCTTGCCAATATAATTAGAAGAAACTTTAGAACAGACACCCTACTTTGGGTACCGGTGTCTGTGCATTTATTCTTTCCCAACAAATTCTCCCATTTTGTCACATGAATAGACAGAAATAGATTATAGTCAGTGCTATTGGATTTATGAGATTCTGCATGCAGCATTTTATGCATAATTATGGATTTATCACATTTGCTACACAATCAAAACCTGCTGCATAATTTCCAGATTTTAACAAAAAGCCATATTAAACGGATCAAAGGTTATTAAAATGTAGTGACATTTTGATGCACAGTGTAAGGCCCCTCAGAAAGGTTTACTGGCCACCTTTTAGCTGCTTATTGCTGTAGTTGTGTTTTAAACTGGTACTAATGAGATGGAACTTGTTTCCAGACAGTGTTAACATATTAAACAAGCATTTGCAATGCAACAGGTCTCCCATTTGCGAGAGTTTAAGCTATTGGCATTGTAGATGACAATGCCTTTTATTTATCGGTTTTGATAATTAACACATAAATGCAGTAGCGGCCCTTGTAGGGAGTTCCATGGGGCAGTGAGGCGGGGCGGGGGAGGGGCAGGGTGGGGGGTAGTAAACACCAGAATATGGATGAACGGACGTAAGTAAACAATTAAATAAATAAAACGATTTTCGTTGCGCGCGCTGCATCGCATTTTGGAAAGTGAGAGTGTGCATGGTGCGCTGAATGTTGCAGGAAAGCATGTCGTGGTTGGAGAAACTCATTAAAGAAAATAGTGCTTATAGACTAAATAAGATCTCTGGGGGCCTCTTCTGACCCTGGTCCTTAAGTCTTTTCAGGAAGTTGGTTTTCCAGCATCCTGGTCGAAATCACACATCGTGCCTATATTTAAAAAGGGAGACCGCAACTGTCCCACACACTATAGACCCATTCCCTTGCTTGATTCGCTGGTCAAGGTGGTGGGTCGTATTGTGCTGGACAGGTTGCAGGAGTGGGCAGACTGTAACAATATTCTGTCCGACTTCCAATATGGCTTTCGCCAGGGTGTTGGGACCACAGAGCAGGCTATCAACTTGAACTTGCTAGTGAGCAAGTACACACAAATAAAAGGGGGCAATTTGTTCCTGGCGTTTGTGGATTTGACCTCCGCATTCGACTGTGTCGCCCATGATAAACTCTGGTCTATTATGGCCTCGTTGGGCGTTGAGCGTGCCATCGTCAATTTCCTCAGATATTTGTATTCAATGAGCTCTGCCAAGATCCAATATGGTATGAATGGTGAATGCACAAGCCCTGTTGACATTAAGAAGGGGGTCCGTCAGGGGTGTGTGCTCACGTCGTTCTTATTTAACTTATATATCAATGGCTTGGGCAGCACCCTTGTGGACTCCTGTATCGATCTGCCCCTAATCGGCAACAGGCCAGTACCAATATTATTGTATGCGGATGATGCGGTACTTATGGCCCGCACCCCTAATGCCCTTCAGCATCTTTTAGATAAATTTGTAAATTTTATGGAGAACCTGGGTCTTTTAATCAACATAGGTAAAACGTACGTTATGAAAGCTGGTCGAAAGCTAGCCAAGGGACGCAAGATTTTAATAGGAAATGAGATTTTACCCCAAACATCAACTTTCTCATATTTGGGAATCCTATTCGATAGTAATGGTAACTGGAAAAGTGCAGTGAAATCGAGAAGAATGCAGCTCCTCAGATCAATTGCGGGTCTGAATAATTTTTCTAGGAAAATGGGACGTAAATCTCCCAGGGATATGATGAGCATTTATAACGCCAAATGCCGATCAGTAGCGATGTACTGCTCTGAGTTGTGGGGACACGTAGATGTCGATTCCTTACAGCTGGTAGAAAATGGGTTTCTTAAAAATCTTTTGGGGCTCCCAACCAGTTGCTCAAACTTCGTGTGTCATGCAGAGTTGGGCGTAACTTATTTAGAAGATTTAATAAGGGTGCAGCCAGTGCTCCTATGGCACAAGCTCTGGACATCGGACCACATGGGCTTTAACAGAGCCATTGTACAGGACTGTTGTGGTGCCGACCATGCATTGAAAGTTCCATGGCTGAGGTACATAAAGAATTTTATGCAGGATATTTGTCATTCTGAATATTACGATAATCCTGAATCTCTGTTGCATATATCAAGAGCATCTTTAAAGAAAATATGCCTGAACAACTTAGAGGAAAAGAGATTAACATCGGAACTTGTGAAGCCCACCGTACAATATAACCAAATGGTACTGACCTGCTATACGATGCAACCGTATTTAATTGGTGTTTTAAATGCTCAACATAGATTTGTATTGACACGTTTTAGGCTAGATATTTTTCATCGTTTGACAACCTTTCCCACCACTAACAACTGGTCTCGTCAATTAATATGCTGTCCTTGCGACCAGATCTCTAAACAATCAACTATTCATGTACTGTTTTTCTGCAAATTTTATACAAACCTAAGGATTATTTTTTATAAAGCCTCTAATGAAATCGTTACATTTTAGACAATGCAGACCAGCCTACTTATACCTACAATTGCTCCCGGACTTGTTTACATGTGTGGTAGTGGCAAGATTTTTGAGGTCTGTTATCACTAAAAGGAAGTTTTTAACTGCTGCATTTTAAATCGGCAAGCGTTTTTACTGTACCTGTTTTTTAATGATTTGATTAACTCTTCTCATTTTTAAATTTGTACTGAACTGTAAGCTTTTATGATTCTTTGTCTGAATCGAATAAAGTTGATTTGATTTGAATTTGACTAAATAAGACATATTTGTAACAACAGAAGTAAAAGGGCCAGTCCTCATGGGAGGTTACAAATGAAGACAAGGCAGTACTAAGGAGGGACTAACAAGCCTATTAACGAATCAGAAGCCAGCATTTACAAAGGACAATGACACAAGCCAATGAAAAATATGGGTGGAGACTGGGCAAGGCTTCAAGTCCATACTCAAAAACAGCATGCCTCGCAGAGCAGCACATGGCAAAATAATAAAGCAATACTTTCCTGCATTATGCTACATAATGTAGTCTACACTATTCCCCACAGCAGGGACCCTTTTACAATGCGGGTGTTACTCCTCATGTCATAAACTGACAATATAATTTACTGGGTTAATACACTTGCTGCGGAGATGTTCCTACAAAACTTCCTACTCAGCCTTCCTTTTCTGATAAAAAGAGTGAGACGGTGCAGAAAATCTGCCTTTTCTGCATTATCACCCCAGATTTTGTTCCCTTTTTCTGGAAACTATTTTGCTGGTTTTGGAACTGTGCATACCTTAACACTTCTAAGCAGGGGTAAAGTCCTTGTACTTCTGCTTTTAAGCATGGTTTAATTGGCTTCGTCCTAATAGAAACATTTAACTTGCCTATAAGTCCTTACTATATGGTCTAGAAAATGCATCTAAGTCCAAGAAGGTAAATGTCACTTGTGGACTGTATCACCTATTGTGCCTGCAAAACATAGCTCAGGCTTACCATTGTTCAAATAACCTTTTTTGATGGACAAAGGCTTCCCTTTTAAATACTAAAAAGTCACCCCTATGGAGTACAAGGTAGGGTGCCTGAAATTTTGATTGCGGGACACATAGAAAATGAATTGCACCATGTCCCTACAGTGACAAGGCCTCAAAAGCTATTTACACTGTGGCACACCTGGCTGTTCTATACATAAAACCATAGTACAGATTAAAATATTAACACTGCTATCTTGGGTTTGGGACTGGCAAGAAAAATAATTAAGCCACTATTGTTCATAGTTATTAAAAATCCAATTCAATTGTGAAGTTGGATTTTTATTAAGTATTAAGCAAAAGTAACTTTTAAAAGTTACATTTACCCTGCCTGAAGTTCCTGGAGGATAATTTGCATTAGGTCTTCAGCAGCTGTCCAGCCGGTACTTAGCCTTTATTAATGAGGTGTTAAATAACGTCCAGGAGCCACACAATAGACCACTTTGATAGATAGGTCACCCTTAATGGGTAGTTATGACTCCTCTGAGAGCAGGGTAAGGGCTGCTGCTGCTTCTGTTGACACAACAGTGTCAAAACCTGCTTGAAAGACTTGTGTGAGGCACATGTACACATGTTACGCCTTTGAAAGGGATCAAACAGGATCAGATCGCAATTGCATTGTATCCTCTAATAGTGGTTGAGAAACTAGCCGTCAAATTACAACTCCAGTCATCAACCTTGGAAGATGCACTCTTGGCACGGGGTAGAAACAGGCCCACATTTGATGTCTAGTTTGCTTTAGTTGCCCAGATTGCCACCTTTGATTGATCCTCCAATTGTTACATCACTTATTTAGTAAAAATACACCTAACCTCAGGTCTTTGTAGAATCTATGTGTGCTTATGAGTATGTACTATATAATCCAGTTTTTAGTGGTGCCAGTGTTTAGAATCTGGAGAGGTACGAGTGAAGAACAGAGACAGAGATGCACCAGGCCCAATTATGCACACCCATGCACTCACACAAGGAAATGCACACCCCTCATTCCTTTACATACAAAAACACATAACCACATAGGCAGCAGCAGTAAAGGTGAGGGTGAGGTATTGAGTCTAGGGTGAGGTGGAGAGAGAGGGGAGGTGAAGTAGAGAGACGGCGGGTAATAGGGAGGAGGCTGAGGCAGGAGGAGGATAATGAGAAGACAGTAGGATGGTGAGCAGGAGAGAAGGAGGACAAGTGGATAACACAAGAGGGTGAGCAAGAGTGAGAGGATGGTGAGGAACAGAGATAAGGGTGAGGAAGAGACAGAAGGACATGGAAGGGAGAAAAGCGTGAAGTGGACAGAGAAGGGTGAGGTGGAAAAAAAGGATGAAGTGGAGTGAGAGTAAGTTGACACAATGAGAGGTTGGCCAGGTCAGAAAGCAGGATAGAAAGTAGGATAAGGCAGAAATGAAGGAGGTTGAGGTGAGAGAAATATGAGGGCAACATAAAGAAAGAGAAGGGCACAGCAAAGAAACAGGTGGACATGGTGGAGAGAGAGTAGGATGAGGTGAAGAGAGTGAGGTGGGAAGAAGTAGAGGGTGAGGTGAGTGGGACAGCAGGGTGAAGTGGAAAGAAAATAGGATGAAGTTAAGAAAGAGGAGGGGGAGACAGAGAGAAAGGAGAGTGAGGTAGAGAGAGCAGAAGAGGTCAATCCCATAGGTTTAAACCTTGACAGAAACCAGCAGTAGGTGTGGTATGCA
This sequence comes from Calotriton arnoldi, assembly GCA_963921515.1. NCBI lineage: Eukaryota > Metazoa > Chordata > Amphibia > Caudata > Salamandridae > Calotriton > Calotriton arnoldi. The sequence goes on along the minus strand of CAWUFW010005915.1, from coordinate 590,002 downwards.
GCTCACATCTGTAAAAGACCATCCAGCATGCCCAGACCCATCTCTCAGACACCTGGGAGACTCTGGACAAACACACTCATCTTTATGGCCTACCCATGCCTCTTCATGGCCCTCCCAGATCAGAAATCCTGGAGCCGGGCCTGCTTCTTGATGCATCAGGGTAGTCCTCTGAAGTACACAGAAGAACACAGGCAGCAGGGCAGCCCTCTGAGAGTCCTTTCCAGGCCCAGAAGTGAATTGAAGAATGGGTCTCAGGATCCTAATTTTATACCTGGTATCAGATTTGAAGTGGAAGAAACTTCTAGAGCTTCCCCCCACAGATGGTGTTGAAATTTCCTTCTACCCTGCCCTGGTCCCAGGATGTGTGGGGGCACAAACAGGTTAGTGTTGGGTTCTTTCTTGATGACCACAGGAATTAGAAGAACTTCCCACTCCGGTTTCCAAAGCTAAAAGCCTTGGTATTGTTTTGTGACGACAGACTGTCATTTGATAAATACATCAATGTGGTGACTTCCTCATCTTTCCTCGTTCTTTAAATTTTGATGAAATGTGTTTTCATTTATTCCACAAGACATGCAGAAACTAGTGGTAACCCCATTTGTGGTGTCGAAACTCAACTATTGTAATGCACTATATGCTAATCTACAGCAGAGACTCCTTAATATAATACAAGTAATGCAGAATGCTGCGGCATGCTTGATTCTTAGTATCCCCAGGCATGACTCCTGTTCTCAAGCCTTGGCTCAGTTCCATTGGTTACCTATTCAGAAGCGAATTGATTTCAAGGCACTTTGCATTGCTTTTAAAGCATTGAATGGCCTCGCCCCTCAATATCTGAAACAGAAATTAATTTGGTACTGCCCGTCCAGAATCTTGCGGTCTTCTTCAGCTCTCAATGTACTGGTCCCCAAAGCCAAGAGAACTCATTGGGGTGGCAGGAGCTTCATCCACTGTACAGCCAAGAGTTGGAACTCCCTTCCTCTTTCTCTGAAGAAATGTACAGATCTTCGTTCCTTTAGGAAAGCCCTGAAAACATGGCTGTTTAATCAATAGTTCTTCCACTTTTATCCACCTGTCAAGATCTCCTGTCGGCAGTCTTTACATTACCTTTCAGGCTCTTTTTCTTCCTCAGCAATAGCGCCTAGACGCCTTTGGGCAGTAGTGCGTTATACAAAAATAATTTTCATTTAATTTCATTTGTGTGTAGGCTGAGGCAACTTCTTTGAAGTGCAAGTGGCTCTGCCCATTCCCATCCTTTTAAGATGACCCATCCTGCCAACACCCTATCCCCCTTTTGTGTGACTCTCTGGGAGGAATACACACAGGACATCTGATAACTATACCTAGTCATGTGACCTAGGAACATGCTGCAGGCACCAAATGGTTAGGACAAGAAAATGTCAGCTTTGTAAAAGTGTCATTTTCAGAATTGTAACTTCAAATCTGACTTTAACATTAAAGAAGATTTAAATTACAATTCCCTACACACCAAACATGATATTTCTATCTGCTCCCAAACAAAAGTTAACACTTATTAAATTTAATAAGGTAACTCAATGTTATCCTCTGGGAGATGGTGGCGTCACAGCAGTGAAAAACAGAATTGTGAACTTTTCACTACCAGGACATGTAAAACTTAAAAGTACATGCCCAACTTTTTAAATACAATGCACCATGCGCTAGGGGCTGTTTCATGCCTACCTTAAGGGTGACTCAAATGTATAAAAAAGGCAGTTTGAGGCCTGGCAAGGGGTTCAAATTGGCAGTTTAAAATTGCACACTGGGTGCACTGGCAGTTTTGAGACATGTCTTCAGGGGAAAGACTACCCAAGGCCGACAGGTCAAACAATAACCTTTCCTGGCTACCAAGTGCTGTGACCGACCCCCTCATTTATCAAGAGTCTAACATTTATTTCACATCAGATTCCGGAGTTTTATCTATTAGCATAGGTGGAGGTGTAACAGGAGTGGAAAAGACATCATTTTTTACCCTAAACACATGAAATATAGGATGTATTCTCTAGTGACTTGGTAGTTCTAGTGCCTGGTGTCCCACCAATCTAGTGATATGAAAGCGCCCTATAAACCTGGAAACAAACTTCGGTTGTGACCCTGGTTTAGACATATAATCTGTGGACAGCCAAACTTTGTCTCTCACTTTAAACTCTGGATTAGTACTTTGTCTACTGCCTATGCCCTAACTGAGCCTGAATGTACAAGGCCCAATCCCTGAATTCTATCAAAGTCTTTTGGTAATACTTGAACAGAAGAAACTGATGGTGGGGGAGAACCCAGATGACCAAATGTGTGAGTAATAATCAGAGGAACAGTAAAAGGGAGGGTAACCTTAAGAAATGTGGAGGGTGTAGTTATAAGAAAATTCTGCAATAAGGATCCATTTTATCGACTTTTCTGAATGGTGCATCAGAAAGCATCTTAAATATTGTTTGAGAGTATGATTTAATCGCCTCAATGGCATATCCATCTGAGGATGATTTCTTGTGAACAGGAAATGTATGACGCACAAGTTCTTTGAGTATTGTTTTCCAGAAGCTAGTTATGAACTGAGACCCTCAATCAGTAAAATCATGAGAGGCAGTTCATGCAAATGACAAATTCTTGAAGGCACATTGCAGCTAACATGGGCACTGTAGGGATCTTGGATAAAAAGAGAAGAACGGCGGTCTTAGTAAGATAGTCTGTAATCACTAATAGGGCTTCACTATGTGACTAATTTGTTTGTGCTGACTCTGATGACTCATTTGTTGTTTCTCTTTGGCAGCAGGTGTCAGTTCTGGAACATTCTCAAATGACCTGTGCTGGCCCTGATGACCCACTTGCTTATGCTGACTCTGATGACTCATTTGTTGTTTCCCTTTTCCAGCACATGTAAGTTCTGGTACAGGCTTGAAGACACTGTGTTCTTGGACAGCACCTCTATTTAAAGAGGGTGTGTCCTTTCAGCAGTGCTTGCTATTCGTGTGTGGTACTGAAATGAGCTGCCACATTGAGGAGCCAAACACCCAAGAGGTTTTCTCATTTCCAGAGAGCTATTCTGGTCTTTGCGCAGATCAGGGCTGCATGTGTTTCCTGACACTCCACTCTCTGGTCTATGTGATTTCAGTCCCTGCTCACCATCTTCAGATGCTTGGATGAGCTACTGGCTTTTAGCACTTGAGCTGGAATACCTCTGGGCAGTAGAGGAAAAACTGCTGTCCGGTAAGGTGACAAGTTGGGGGGCACATTTAGGCCTGCACTAGATCAACCAACCATAGCACAAGAGACTCCTTGGAAACTAACTCCTAGTTCCCCTCAGAAGAATTTTGTTTTTGGTTATACAGACTTGTTTTAGGAACACACAATTGACCTTGAAAAGAGCTGGTACAGCTTTTGATTAATGAACAGAAAGAACTTTGTGTTATTAAACATAAGGAACTGTAATGCTGGACTTTGTTCCATTAGTGGAAACAACCAGCATTTTCTTGTGTGAATCGTAAAGAAAAAAATCTTTGTGAAAGTAGAACTAAGAATTGTTGACTAACTTACAGAGAAGGGGAGTTGAAGGTCCACAGGTTTTATGTGGGATTTACTAAAGGCAATACATTCTGACGCATTGCACACCCCATGTGACAGACAGAAGAATGCCAGACTCAATCTCTCCTGCGAAATCAAGTTTGGGCACAAAGGGAACATAGAGAAGACATGTTTGTAACAGTCTCTATTATGACAGACAAATTTATCACAAGAGCACAAAGTGTGCCCTCCTCATGGATGCTTGGCGTGTGGGAGTGTATGTGTGAGTGTGTGTATTTGCAGTGTCTTGGGGTAGCCACTAGGTGTGTTCTTTATCCATAAAGCACAAACTGCCTGTGGGCTTTTGTGCCCTACCACAATGGTCTAGTTCCTCACCCCCATCTCTTGAAACACCTTCCATGTTGGTGGTCTGCAGACCGAACCAATGTCACCTAGATCAGTGCAGTGAATCCCATTTTAATTTAATAAAAGTTAAGTTGCTTTATTTTGATTCTAGAAGTTTGAGATACTGGATTAGTTGGTGTTTGAGTAGCTCCTTCTGTGAAACACGTGCCCTGATTCTTCCTCTCTGAAACTTCTGCCAAATTTCACTCTTTCCTCCTGGCAGAAAACATGGAAGGGGTTTAACATTTAATGACTTCTCAAGAATTTAGTCCCAAAATCAACGTTGCTCAATTGTAGAGTGGATTCAAATATATTTACTCAAAAAAAAAGAATTGTTGACTAACTTTGTTCTTTCCAGGTCTCCTTCGCTGCAGTACCCACTATAGTTTCTCTTCCTTCTGTTTGGCCACATCGAGACTCTGGTGAAATATAAAACTTAGAGTCGGTGCTGCCAGAAAGTGGGTATCTTGAGAGCATTGCTTCCGAGGAACCGGGCTAAACAGTTGAGCCCCCACCAAATAGTTTCTCCATAGAGCCAGGGATTATTTTATGGCCTAAAGTTTGCTATCATAAGTGGTATCATTGATCTCAGATGTTTTTCAAGATCATGGAAAGTATGCCACAAGATATACAGTGCCAGCCTCCAGATCGTTTTGAGAGAGAATGGCTACAATTACATAATAAGAGGCATATGTCTTGACAATAAATGGCAATTCACTATAAAATAGGAGCTGTGCTGAAGATCTTTTCAGTCGTCAAAAGGCCTCTTCCTACTCTGCTGCCCACTGATAATGAATGTTAGAGAACCCGTGTACAAAGTGCCTATAAAAATTAGCAAAGCCCAAAAAATAAGGATATCTTTCACTGTTTAGGAGCTGGCCACTTTATCTAGTCCATGTGAAGTTCTTGATCCAAAATTCTAAAATCCAGGAAGAGGACTTTAGACATTTCAAAGATACACTCTTCATACTTTGAAAACAAGGATTGGTGTCTCCACCTCCTTATGACTTCGTTAACATGTTCTCTGTGTTCTTTTAAGGACTTTGAGAACATCAAAATGTGATCCATGTAAATAACCTCATATACATCCAAGATGTCCATTCCAATGTAATTGACGAAATGTGAGAATGTCGCCTGGGCTTTGAACAAACCAAATGATATAACCAGGTACTCAAAGCACCCCTATCAGATGTTGAATATTATTCATCTCACAAATGTAGTCTGACAATATTGTAAGCCCCCCTCAAATTCCACTTAGAGAATATCTTTGCCAAATTTGATCTGGTCTGTTAGTACTGATATGAGAGGCAGAGAATATTGGTTAAGAATTGTCATGTTAGTAAGTTCTCTATAATTGATGTATGGCTGGTACTCTCCCCTGTCCGGAATAAAAAAATATTGTAGCTCCTGATGGGAATGTGAAATGTTGGATAAGTAATTTTTGCTTATTTTCTTTTAAGTAATTCGGGAGTATCTCATTCTCCTTTACCATGAGGGGATATATCTTTCCATGAGGAATCTAAACTTCAGAGACAAGAATAATGGGGAGTTGTAGGGCGGGAGTGGTGGTAATCCATCTGCCTCTTGCCATTGAAAACATCTGCCAACTCCTTGCAAGGTTCAGTCATCTGAGAAGAAGGAGATTCTGGCTGTTGTTAAATCTAACAAAGGGTGAACACTCACAGGCCATTCTTGATTAACACCTGAATCAGTAGTTGAAAGCAAGTCTTTTCAAAATGTACAGTCATGGACATGAACCTCTTTGTTGGAAGAGAACTCAACTGGAGTCCATCATTTACAGCCGAGTTCTGAGTTTTCCCCATAGTTTCTGGCAGCTCTTTGCAAAATGTCCTGCAATTCCACAGAGGCCTTCAGCTGTGAGGATCCTGCTGGCATGACCGAGGATTGTGTCACCTTTTCAGTGGGTGTTGGAAGGAGATTATTCCAGAGAAGGTTCTCTCTTGGCGTAATTGTTTCTTCAGCACACTGATCTGTAGTCTCAAATCTATGAGAGCAGCCAAGGTTGTGCAAGAATTAACATCTAAAGGTATACCTCATTTAAATCTTTCCGGAGGCCCTGTTAGAATGCAGTCATGGCTGATTCATGAATCCATGCCTCTTAAGCCACCAGTTGTTGAGAAATATTGATATAAGTAATTAGGTATTTAGGTGTCTGGAATCTTGTTGGAGGGTAAGTAACCCTGCATGAACCACCATCTTGCTTTGTTTCCTGCTAACAATAGCTGTAAACTGTTGTACAAAGGTTGAAAAATTAGACAGCCAAGGCATGGCCAATGCTGAAGCATCCTTGTTTAAATATTAAAGGCTTAATGTAACTTTAGACTGATCACAGGTAAATTGTTGGGGTTATTCCCAAAACATTTTAATTACACTGGACCCTAAATGCTCGAAATTGATGAGTCACCCACAAATCTTTCAGGAGGTGCCTTTCTGATTACAATTAGTGGGTGAGACCAAGGTCCTGGTATGGAATACACTATTTTGTGAGCTGAAATAATATTAGACCTATTAACTGGTGCTGAGGCTGTTACGCCACCTCTAAATGTGCTTGAAATATTTACTTTCGCCGTTTGATTTACCTTTTTTAATAGGTAGGATCGTTCATGCTGATCTTCTGTCTTTTTTTTGTAGATTTATATAGTGCGAACTCGACCCGAAGGTATAGGAGCGCTTTACATGAGCACCGGTTACGTCACACAAGGACACATTCATGTTTTTGGTGGGCACGGGGAGATTAAGTGTTTTGCCCAGAATCATAGGATGTGGACGCGACCCCGAGGTTCGAACCTTGGCTTCCAACTCCAAAGTCGGCAATCTAGCCGTCAGACCACATCCACTCTTGTATCTCATTTATTGCCTATGCCATCGTTTGCAGAGTGTTGGCCTCAGTATCCATTTTTAAAGGGTCTTTTCCCTTGAGTATCCTAAATGAAATTTTTTACAGAATTTTTTGTCTGCCAAATTTGCAGCGAATGTTCAATCGACTATTTTAATCATAACCTTTATGTCATTTTCTGTTTGCCGAACAGACATATACAAGATTCAGCAGGTGGCCTGATGATTTTCGATGTAACTCAATTTATTCGATCCTAAAAATGCCTCTGACCTCTACTGGCCCCAGAGCAGCCGGAGCTCAGTCATTATAAGACTTTTATGCGCCCTGAGCAAGAAATATTTTTGAGCTCCAGACAGCTTTGAATTGTATTCTCCATTTTCTACTAATTCAAGTCCAGTTCCATTTTCAAACACTTTACTTCGGTGAAAGACATTAAAAGCAAATTAAAACAAATTTTTAAGTCTATGTACTATTTAGGGTCCATTTGTGTATATACCCTTACTGGAGTATATTTTATGTCTATGTACTTTTATGGTCTAGGTGACCCAAATAAAGATATGGAATGAAATGGAATAAAAGCAAATAGAGCAACATACAATTTTACATCACTGCACAGTTTAAGATACAACAATAATTATGTCAAACAACACACTAAAAAATGTGTAAAATATACACGAGTAGTACACAATTTATAAAGTGCTTGATATAATGCATTAATACAGCAGCAATAGAGGGCTTACTATAAAGGAATCACGTATTAAAAATCACAAATTGTGTGTAGTATGCAGACAACTTCTATTTTGCGAGTTGTAGGCTAATACATAGTGAGCGAATCAGCTATAGATAAAATTAGTCTTCAGCAAGAGGAGAAAAAGTAATTCTTACTGTCTGGCCCTAACCCATAAAATAGTCTGTCATACTAACATATATTATAAAAACATTAATTTTGTTTAAGCTTGGGGAATTAAAAGACTACAACAATAATATAAGGGAACAACAATAGTACAAATATAATTCAATCAAGATGAGCCAGAAGAGAGAATCTTGGATCTAATATGCCAGTCACTTTCAAAATACTTTTGCAATTGAAAACACAATGTAGGGTGTAGTGTCTGGCCAACAAATTCTCGGTGCGACCCAAGATTGACAGCTTCCCAACATCCGACATAGGGGCACAATCAACGCTTGCACTGTCTAGTATAGATTGGGCAGAAGAAAAAAAAAGGTTAATTTGATTCCTCCGCCTTGAAACAGACTGGACAGATCTTAATACCTTCAGTGGGGCCCTCCACCTAGTGGTGAAACTTGCAAGTGGGAGAACACCAAGGCTGAATCTATCTAATGGAGAGGGCTTTGGTGAAGGGAGGGTTGATTGCGTCCATAAAAGGCTCAAACCCGGGTGTTGGTTTTATCTCCAGGAATCTGTTTGTGAGTGAGCCATGGATTCGAGAATGGATCGCAACCGTCTCTTCATTTCCCAGTAAAAATTCTTAACCATTGTGGAAGAGGTCATTTATATTGGGTTACTCCAAAAGTCTATCAGACCCAGAGAGGTTAACACCTCTTTCACGTAGTTAAGTCACAGGAGTGTCACTCATACTGTCTGCCTCTCCAAACTGTCTCCCAAACAAGCCCTATATCATTCTAGCTCGGCAGTGTACCATATCCTCAACCAGTAAAAAATCGGCTTGAGTCTCACCTTGGGGATAATGGATTGCATATCCAAGTCATGATTGAAAATTAAAGGAGTGCTTTGGGGAAGTTTAAGAGCAGCCCTCAAGAATTTATTTTCATCTACTCATATTGCATCAATAGTGCAATGGACCTAAAGTTCTGCTCTATTGATTGAGGCCTCCACCGCTTGAGCTCTCCAAATTTCTAAAAGGGGAGATATGGGGTGGAGAGGAGAGTGTTATTTCTTGCAAATTTCAATGTGGCTGTCACCCTGTGATTTCACAGGAGCGCGCTCTTTTCAATCGAGCTAACCCAGGATTTACTACTTGATAGGTGGATACCCAGATAATCAAAATCTAAAACTCACTCGAGGTCCACATCTTCTCGTCTGATAACACCTCTGAAGTGCCTGTGTGGATGTATTGCCATAAACTTTGTTTTATTAGTGTTTATGGCCAAATCCTGCTTAGTGCAAAACAATTTGAACCTGGCTGATATTTATTTTTATTTTAGTTTTATAACTTATAGAGCGCACGGCAACCCGAAGGTATCCCAGTGCTGGGTAAGAGGAAACATGTTGTGTTATGTTATGTTATATCGATCTTGTAAAGCACAAGTTTGCCATAGGTTTCTTGGTAAAGACGGCAACATCTGCTTAGGTTAAATCGAAACAGAATGAGGAAAGCACCATTAAAACTGACTTATTGCAAGAGGCAGGTCTTGATTACTTTCTGAAAACATGGCTCATTGTCTGTCAATCGGATGGCCACGGGAAGAGAGTTCTAAACTTTGGCTACATTAAAGCTAAAGGAACGGTCACCCCTTATAGCTCTTTTAATAGCCGGGTTTGTAGCCAGATGAAGCTTCAGAGACCGAAATGGTCTATTTGACGTGTAGGGGGTGACAAATTGGTGTAGGATAGGCAGGCCCAGACATTGTAGAGCTCAATGGGCAATACATAGTGATTTAAATTCCACTCTTTGGTCTATAAGAAGTCAGTGGAGGTCTCTCAGTTCCTGTCTAACTGATTGTGATCTAGGAAGTCACAGCAGAATGTATGCAGTCGCGTTTTGCACAATCTGCAATTTCCGGATAACTTCTTTTGGGGACCCCAGATACAAGGAGTTGCTGTAGTCCAAACACAAGAGAACCAGGGCCTGGACTACCATTTGTCTCGAGGTGTGAGGGAGCAGAGGAAGAAACTTGCACAGCAACCGCAGAACTCCAAAGCAACAGGCCGCCGTTTTGGTGGTGTAGGCTTCCATAGTCAATGTGTCTTCTACAGTTTCTATGTTGTCTGGGGTTTTGAACACTAACAGAGTATCGTCAGCAAATAGAAGGGCTGGGGTTTTTACACTCCCCAAAAAAGGTGAGTCATTGTCGCAATTCAGTAGAACATCAACGTACCCATTTATAAAAAAGAATAAATAAGTTTGGGCGAGGACGCATCCTTGCCGTACTCTCTTAGCCACAGTTAGCTCATCTGTTGTTTCCCCATTGGGACCCCATCACACTTATGCAAAGTTGTTTGTGTGTACCCGGACTATGATTTCTAGTAGGAGAGATGGAAGCCCCAATTCTCTTAAAGTGCACCAAAGCCTTTCTCTCTGGACCATATTGAAGGCAGCCTTCAGGTCAACAAAAACCATGTAAAGGCTGCCCCCATTTAGGTCCACCACCTTCCATTTTAAGAGCTGAAGTCTAAGGGCTTGGTCAAGTGTGCTAGTCTTGGAGCAAAATCCAGCTTGGAAGTGGGAAAGGATCCTGTTGTCTTTTATCCATGTAAGAAGACGATCTAGAATTTGCTTGCAATATATTTTCTGTGCTGCATCTATAAGGCTTATTGGGTGGTAATTACCTGGGTCTGATTTAATGGCCAGATGTACAAAATAATTATTTTGCGTTTCCTAAATAGTGACTCCTTAGGAAATCACTATTTAGATAATACCAAACCATTCGTATCTATGGGCCTAAAGGCCCATAGGCACGAATCCTTTTTCATTCCTTAATTTGCGATTTCCAATTTGGAAATCACAAATAAGGGAATGCTAAAGCAAGAGTGATGTTTGGCCTAAGTCCCCCCTTTCTGCACCCAGAAAAAAGTGTTGCCTATGTAAGGTGCGCTCATGCCCTCTGGGCATGTGTGCACTTTATAGCACTTAAAAAAAAGCATTTTGGAATGTTTTTTTTTTAAATAGCACATGGTTACCATCAACTTTGAGTCAATTATATTTGCATTTCCTAAATGCCCAATTCACATTTAGGAAATGCGTTGTGCATGTGTTAAGAAATTGCAAATATAAAATCCCTATTTGCGATTCCCTAAAGGCCTTTGTACATAGGAAAAGGCTGTTTTGCATTTCTTAACAGACCGAAATTGCGATTCGGCCCGTTAAGAAATGCAAAAGGCCTTTGTACATCTGGACCTTAATCCCTTTTTAAAGATGGGAATTATCTCTGCTCCTTTCCAGGAAGTAGGTACCAGGAAGCAGGTATTTGGGAACCAGCCATGATAGCATTGGCATCACGATTTAGGTAAGGTACCCAGACAGTAGGCTCGGATCTAAAAAAGGTCTGCAGGGATCTTATGTGGCCCTGGGGTCTTGCCTGCTTTCTGAAAGCAAATTGTGCGATTGGTTTCAGCAAGGGAAAAAAAACATGTACCACCGTCTAATTCCCACACACTGGAGCAACTTATCATTGTAGAGTCCCAGCCTAAATCGTTGTGGTCCGAAATGGTGGAAGGGAAGGAACCAACAGTACCATTAAGGTAAAGAGCTTGGAAATGGTTGACCCAATCCTGCGGAAGAACATTGTTCTCTGGTCTCATTGTGGTTGATTTTGAACCGTGACGCATCAGGTGCCAAAATGCTATCTGGTTCCCAGAACGAGCTGAGCCCAGAATGTCATCGCAGACGGAAGTATCCCAAGCTATTTTTCCTGTTTTTGAGCTGCTTTGCAATCTGAATGTCAGAATGGGAGCCACTTTTGATAGCTGAAATTAAAGCTTGTTTAGTTGTCCTGCAGGTCTTATTATACCAAGTATGATTAGAATGAGGGAACGAGCTCCTCTTAGAAAATGGTTTAGTAAAAAAAAAGTTTTTCACTTCCACAAAACACTTGGCATGAGAAGCCATAACTGACTGGAGAGAAGCAGGAGCGTAACACACCCCCGCAGGCCCCACAGTGCGGGGGCTCCCAATGCCTCATAATCTTGAGGGGGGCCCCTCAGCCCTAGTTTGTGTTTGCTTACCTGGCCTACACTATCTTTGTAATAGTCAGTATGCTTTGTGTATTTGTGCAGCAGCTTGAAAAATAACAAAATTCAACAAAAATCAATTTGGGGAAATTGACTAAAGGCCGCTTCAGTTAGTGAATGGGATTCCATGTCTAAATAATGATCTATTCCTCCAAGGTGTTTATCATGCCCTGAGGATTTTTGTTGTTGCAGTTTTATATAGTGCAAACGTGACCAGAAGGAATTGGAGCCCTTTACATGAACGCCAGTTGCATTTCACAAGGTCACACATTCATTATTTAGGTACCTGGGGGCAGATTTACAAGCCCCCTGCGCCACCAGTACGTCACTTTTTGTGACGTACTGGTGACGCAGGGGGCTGCTCCATATTTACAAGGAGAGGAAAAGCCACCCTGCGTGACTTTTCCTCTCCTTGTAAATACGGCCCCTTCACACGCAGCACTTTGCGGTGAAGGGGCGTTCCATGGGTGTTGCTGTGGGTGTTCCCACGCAACACCCATGGAACAAGACACATCTCCAGAATTACGAGAAATCGTAACTCTGGAGATGCGTTTAAGCTACGCCACCCTAGAGGTGGCGTAGGGAGACGCACCGAGGAGAAATGTTTTCATTTCTCCTCGTTTTCCTCTTTCAATGCATTCTGCAGCACGCATTGAAAGAGGAAAATGGTTGTAGTGATTGTTTTTGTGCAGGAAGGTTCCCCTTCCTGCACAAGACAATCTCCCCACGACGCAGGCATCCTTGCACCATGGTGCAAGGGTGCCTGCGCCGGCGCATGGCTGCAGTTTGTGCGCCAGCGCAGGGGGAAGCACAAGGATGCGACATATTCTTGTAAATATGTCGCATCCCTGAGCTTTCCAAACTAACGCAGCATGGCGCAGCAAAATGACTTGCTGCGCCGTGCTGCGTTAGTTAATTGTAAATCTGCCCCCTGGAGATTAGTGATTTGCCCAGAATCACATGATGCTCAGGGGTATAACAGAGGGCTGTGCAGGCCCGTGCAGCCCCCCGGGTCAGACCAAGAGTGCAAATCCAAGAGATTGTAGTTGATACTGCTCTGGTGGGGTTTCTTTTAAAGGTCGAGCATCTAATTATGTCAGACACAGTACGACCATTACAGGCTCTGAGGTGACAACTTCAGCACAGATCTAACATTTGCAGAGCTGCCTTAGCCAGGACCCGCGAGTTGACGAATACCCCAGTTTTGATATTCCTTATTTGGCAATGACTTTCAAAAGAGCAGAACGGCTCAAAAGTTGTATTGAAATCCCCACCGACAATAAGAGCTGCTTCCTTGGCTTACCCTTCGACTAATTCAAGTCCCTCGATGCCAAACAATATTGACTTATATGGTAATGGCTGTGATGCAGAAATAGAAGTGAGATAGAGAAAACGTTCACCTTAATAGCTTGGAAGGTGGGAGCCCTGGGCAATTGGTCACTTTGTCCATGCCTTAAAACGTCTCTTCCGGAGTGTACATGTCCAATTGATCTAAAAATATCTGTCCTGCATGTTTGTAGTCTCCCCTGCTCTCCGATCCATCTTCTTCATTTGTGAAACCTCCTGAGCCTTTTCTGTTTTGTTTCTCTCGGAGATCTGACAAAAGTCAAAACAAGAACAACAGTATCAAAACAAATACATAACTGACTTTTTACATCAGCTGCAAGGAAATCAACACTGATTACAGTGAGGAAACGTTCTAGGCACCAAGTCAAATGGGAGGGGGCTTGGAATTGAAGCAATAGCAAAATTCAAGTACAGAAGGTTCCCACTATATAATAAACTGTAAACAAACCAGAGTATAATGTCAGAGGAGAACACGCAGGTGCAGAATATTGAACCAAGACCAAGCAACCTCATGGTGGAAGTATGAGGCTACAAATGAACAGGTCCATGAGCAATGCAAATGCTGGTAAACATACCAGAAAGCAAGTGACGACACCACAGGACATAAAAATGCAAACTTCAAGTACAGAAACTCCTCAGTATAGGACAGCTGTAAAAAAAGGCGCACCATAATGTCAGAGGAGAACAAGCAGGTGCAGAAGATTGAGCCAAGGCCAAGCAACCTCATGGACAAAGTATGAGGTTACATATGAACAGGTCCATGAAGAATGCAAACAGTGGTAAACATACCAGAAAGAAAGTGACAACACTACAGGACATAAAAATGCAGAAAAGTTTAATGATGCAAATATGCTTGCACACATCTCCCATTTCTACATAGAAAATGGCCTGGAAGGTACCAATGACCTAGGCAACGAAGTAGCCCAAAAACCCACATGCCCAAGCAGGGACCTTGGAGTTCGCCCAGATATTGAAGTTAACTATTGAAATATGACTAACCTGTGAAGAAGCATGAGGAGAGGAAGATAACATCAAGGTAATTTTCCAGACAGCAGCCACTTGGCCCTTTACATTATGGTTAACATTGTCACAGAACGCTAGTGAAAGAAACAGCAGTCATAAGATTGTAGCAGAACACCACTACAAATAAGCAGGATTTGTAACATTACTAGAATACATAGTGCATGATAGCGACAACAGCAGTGCCTTCTGGTCCATTAGGCTAAGATCTGCACAACACAATCGACAACTACAATCTATCTTGCCTTTCCACAGCATTTTTTATTATTATTTATTTATTTAATGCGATTTTATATAGCGCGAACATTACCCGAAGGTGTCAGAGCGCTTTACAAAAGAACCAGTTGCGTTACATAAGGACTTTGGATTACATGAGTTACATAAGAGATACAAACAGAAAAAATTGCAAATGTACAAGTTGTAAAGTCACTCAAGGAAGAGATACAAACAGATAAACTCTAAAATCACATAGGAATGGTAGTAAGTACAAAGGTCTACTACATATACTAGTGGTTTGAGTTATATATATACAAATTGCAAATTCACTCAGGATTACATTTAACAGTGATTAGGCTTGGACAATTATATATTACATATTTACAGAGCAGGAAATTCTTGCCATCGTTCAGCCAGGTGTTCAGGTGGTGTTGCACTCAAGGGTGGTAGTCTTCGGTCTGGAGGGATCCCCGAGTTGGAGATGTCCATAGGGGTAGAAGGCCGGATGGTGGTGGGTGAAGCAGCATGCTGCAGGACGCCTTCTCTACTTCAAAAAAGGAAAAAAGCACAGACACCATTCATCAGTCATGAAAGCAATACCAGTGCACTTATCCCCCAAACATAAGACTCCCTGTGCAGAAGCAGCTAACCATTGTAACAGGAGCTAATGATGCCTTAAACCCTGCAGATCAAGACGACGGCTGCAGACTTGAATGGCAGATGCCATGATGTGGTTAAATCCAGTCAAGATGCCTGAAAACGATGGGCGTGGCTTGGGAGCCGAGGGAGATGGCCGCCATCCGTCGGGGCTCCGTGACGGGGTGAGGCGCCGGAACGTCTCCAGGCTACTATTCCTATTTTTGGGATCCCTCGACGGCATCCTCATGCATCGGATCTCCTCCTGTGGCACTGGCAGTAATTGCGGCAGTCAGGGGTGAGCGCAAGTGACTTTTTCGGAGTTTTCTCGTTACTCGCGGCTTAATGGAAAGCCGCGGCCGCCATTTTGTATTTTCTGCGCTTCCCGTTTTTCCCGCGCGTGTATAATGGAGGCGCTTCTCTTCACACCCTAATACTTATGAGAGCAGGTATGACGATTTTTACCTCATTTTCCAGCGAATTTGTTGTCATCTATAAGGAAGGAATGCTTTTTATGTGACGCCTGCCATCTTGCAGTACCTCTTCACACGGCCTTACACCTCAAAGCTCTTAAAGGATCGTGGGGTGTCCTCATCTTGCCGCATTTGCCTATTTCTGATTACTAGCCCACACCAAGGCTATATCCATCGATCTGGCTGTGACCTTTATCTCTGGTGTCTACGAGTCTCCACTTTGGATCTCTTCTTACGCTTTGGGTGTATTTCACCCCTTACTTCTTAATGGCAATGTCTCGAGCTAATCGTAGCAGTGCCCAACATACCAAAGATATCTCAGTAGAAGATTATAACCCTTTCAACGTTCTACAAGATACTATGGAAGAGCCAATTACTGATGCTGCCAGCTCTAAGCACTTGTCTTCTACCATGACACACTCTGGTACTAAAACAAGCTCTAAAATTCCTTCTGTATCCCTTTCTTCTTCTGGTAAGCGACCAAAGATTAACCCTCCTTCTCCTACCAATCCGTCCTCCACAGTTTCCATGGAACTCTTACTGGAAGAAATACGTTCCCTCAAACCATACATGGTAGAGACTAATTCCCGGCTTCAGAGTCTTGAGGACAACTGGGCTCGGTCTGAGCAAAGAGTTGGAGATCTTGAAAACCGTGTTGAGTCCATCCAAACAGTTACTGATCAAGTTCCAGGTATGCGTAGAGAGGTTTTGCGTCTTACTCAACAAGTTGAAAATTTGGAAAATCGTAACAGGCGCAACAACCTACGTATTTACGGCCTTGCGGAAGGCCTCGAGGGGGCTGATCCTTTGTCCTTTTTTCAAACATTTTTACCAACTCTTCTTGGTCTTCCTGATAATCCTCCTCTAAACATTCAACGTGCTCACCGTCTGGGACAAAGTCCTCGTTTATCTCCATCTTCATCTTCAGTCTTGAGACCTAGGGGAATTATCCTATATTTTTTGGAATACACGGATTTGCTTAAAGTCCTTCTTGCTGCCAAACAAAAAGGGAAAATCTCCTGGAATGGATCTAATATCTTTTTTGCCCAAGACTATGCTAAATCAACTGCAGACCGGCGGAAGAAATTCTTGGACATGAGACCTGCTCTTCGGAATCTAAATGCTCGCTACGGCCTATTTCATCCTTGTTTGTTTAAGGTGACTTACAATAATAAAACTACAAACTATGAAGATCCTGCGCTTCTCCAAGTCTTCTTGAATACTTGCAGAGATGAATCCATGGATACTCCGCGACCATAACATTACTGGACTGACTTTATTCCATTTGGTGCCTATTGTTTTTGTTTCTGTCTTGCCTTAGATGTGGTGTATTATCTCGTTAACATCCTCTCTTTCCCTTCCTTATTAGATGCGGTTTTGTGATCCTTCACCTTATGTCCCTTCGTTGCTCCTGGAGATCGTTTTTTCCTTGTGCCTTCCTCCGTCCCGGGTTCCCCCGTCTGGTGTGCTGCCTTCCTTATGTGGCTTCACCTCCCCACCTCTCATTGTTTGCTTGTGGTATGTCTTTTTGACATTTTTCTCTATTATCAAATGTTGGATTTGTATTGTGTTTTTGCTTCATGTTGTGTTCTCCCTTCTTTCTTCCTTTCGGTGTATCTTTTCATTTTCTCCTCATTCCCCCGTCCTTTCTCAATCCCTTTATGCCTAATGTTGTTCTTTTAACGATCACTCTAGTTATTATAAAGTATACAAAACAATTTTCTATGTCATACTTGACTGATTATTTTTCTCTCTGCTTTTTCCTCTTAATCCTAATCGTTCATTTTTCTTCAATTATTGGTCCTCTTTATCTTTGTTTCACTTACTCTATTTCTTCTTATGCTCCTACTTCTTCCTTTGTCTCATATATCTGCTGTTTTGTATTTACTATTTTTCTATGAAAAATCTTCAAGTTAATAAGTTTGATTTTTATTGTATTATTGAGTCTAAATATTTCAATTTAGTGTGTATTTTTAGATGTCGTTAAACATAATATCCTGGAATGTTAAAGGTTTGGGTTCTCCAATTAAGCGTCAGCGAGTTTTATCACATATTGCAAGTTTAAAGGGGGACATTGCTTTATTACAGGAGATTCATATTACGGATACGGAGATAGCCAAATTAAGACGTCAATGGGTGGGCCATGTTTTCGCATCACCTGGTTCAGGAAAACGTAATGGTGTTGCTATTCTCTGTCATAAACGATTAAATATTCATCTTGTAAGTCAGGATAATGATGCAGAAGGGAGATGGGTTGCAGTATCTTTACGGGTTAACAATATTCCTTTAACTGTAGTCAATGTATATGCTCCCACTAACAATGATAAGTCTTTCTGGCCACAATTTCTCTCCTCCTTGATGCAATATACTGATGACTATTTAATTGTCGGTGGGGACTGTAATATGGTCATAGATCCCTTTATAGATAGAAGGTCTAACTCCAGATTTTCGCCTTCTCCCATGCATACTCAATTTACATCTGCTATTTTCCAACGTTCCCTTATAGATTCCTGGAGACTTTGCCATCCTACACTGCAAGAATACACATATTACTCTCCTGCACACTCCTCTCAGTCCCGGATAGATTACCTCTTTATATCTAAAGCTTTAATTCAACACATTTCCCACTCAGACATAGGTTCTATCTTAATATCAGATCATGCTCCAGTTTCTCTGAGTTTGGATTTATTACCCCCGTCCAAGGGTATGAAACGATGGAGATTTAATAATTCCCTATTATTGGATCCTATATTTACATCAAAATTTCTTGATTTCGCAACCTCATTTTTTGTAGTAAATGAATCCCCTCAAGTGACACCTCAACTTGTTTGGGATACTTTTAAAGCTGCCTCTAGAGATTTCATTATTTCATTTGTGTCACAGAAAAGAAAAGCATCTTTTCACTCTGCTCAATTACTTAATAAACAAATAAAAAAATTGGAACACACCTATTATGTAACAAAGTCCCAATCGGATCTGAAGGAACTTATTAAAGCCAAAATCTCTTTTAATAAAGTATCTACTGCTTCCGCAAACTTATACCTACTTAAGTCTAGTGCCAAATATTATACCGCCCAAAATAAATCTGGCAACCTTCTTGCCAAATATCTAAAAATAAAAAAGAACGTACAAAAATTGAATCTATTTTAACTTCATCTAACAAAATAATCCACAAAGATGATGACATTCTTTCAGAATTTGTCGACTTCTACCAAAAATTATATACTCCCGAATTCTCTCCGCAATTGACCGATATTTCGCAATACTTATCCTCTATTCCTGCTCCTACCTTTCCCGATGTAGATTTTTCCTCCACCGATGCGGACATACATACGGACGAAATCCTTAAAGCTATTCAAATGCTCAAAAAGGGAAAGCTCCAGGTCCAGATGGCTTCACAATAGAGTTTTACACTCACTTTTCTAATCTTCTTACTCTCAAACTTCATAAATTATTTCTTTATTTTATATCTTCCCAAAAATCTGAAGGTTCATTTCAAGAAGCTTTAATATGCCTTCTCCCTAAAGAGGATAAAGATCACACACTCTGCAAAAATTATAGACCCATTTCTTTAATTAATGTTGATTATAAAATATTTGCGAAAATCCTTGCTCTTCGCTTGGATAACATTTTACCTAGGATAATTGGGAAAGAGCAGAGTGGCTTTGTTAAAGGACGGCATTTATCTGACAATACCCGGCTCTTCTTTAATGTTCTTAGCAAATCTCACTCCCACACACAGTCGTTAGCAGCTGTTGCACTAGATGCTGAAAAAGCATTTGACAGGGTTAATTGGCAGTTCATCTTTTCTACACTTGTTTGGTTTGGTTTTGGACCCAAATTTCTCTCCTACATCTCTTTACTTTATTCTTATCCCAGGTCCTCTATTCTAGCTAATGGTCTTGTCTCTTCATCCTTCCCTTTATATAGAGGTGTTCGTCAGGGATGTCCACTTTCTCCACTTTTATTTATTTTGGCGTTAGAACCCTTTTTAATAAAAATCCGTTTAAATAAGACCATCACAGGGTTTCCTTATGGCGACAAACAATTGAAACTTTCTGCTTATGCTGACGATATCTTATTATTTATATCTAATCCTCAATCCTCTATACCATCGTTTCTCTCCGAAGTCAAGGATTTTGCTCACGTCTCAGGATACAAACTTAACACAGATAAGTGTGAAATTCTCCCTTTAAATAAATATTGCTTTCATGCTGATTTCTCATCTTCCTCTTTTCATTGGAATCCAACTAAGATTAAATACTTAGGCATATGGTTCACACCTTCTATTAAAGATACAGTGACATTAAATTTAAATAACTTACAACAGACTTTAATTGATTCCACTTCACGTTGGCACCCCTTATTTTTATCCTGGTGGGGTAGATTGGATTCTATAAAAATGATGTTAGTACCCATAATTTTATTTTTCTTATCTAATCTCCCAATTAATATTCCCAAATCTTGTTATAAGAAAATCTATAGTACCTTATCAAAATTTCTATGGCACAACAAAAAAGCTAGAATGTCTTTCGCCAAACTTAAACAACCTAAGCACATGGGCGGGGTAAACTTCCCGGATTTCCCTGCATATCACACTTCATTCTTTCTTAAACACTCTTCTTCCTTATTCTCTCAAAACATGAATGACTCCTTTTCTCAACCTCTATGGGTAGAGATAGAAACCTCCTTTTTCTATCCTTTTACATTCGAGGAAGCAATTTCCTTCTCTCAAGTTCCAGCAAAATTGTCTCTTCCCATTCTTAAAAATTCACGTAAAGTCCTTCAGCCTTTAATAATTGACGGCATTGATGATCGATCTCGACTTCTACAATCTCCAATTTGGTACAACAAGTTGATCAAAATTAAGAATAGAACTCTTTTTGGAAGGATTGGTTGGACCTGGGTCTGAAGTGGACCCATCAACTTTTTCATGGAGATTCTTGTATTCCTTTTTCCGTAGCCCAATCCCATTTTTCTCTTCCTCCCTCCTACCAGACAAAATATATATCGCTAATTAAAGCTGCTCAAAACTCTTATGATGCTGTTAAATCTTCTCCTGCTCCTGTCAAATCTTCTCCGATTACTCTGTCCTCTATATCGGCCTCTTCCTCGGCGTCTCAAATTTATAATAAGTTGAGAGATCTCTCTACTTCCCGTATAAAATCTAAAGTAGAATGCGACTGGGAATCGGATCTTAACGAGTCTTTTTCTCTCCTTCAATGGAGCAAAATTTGGACTAAAATAAGGAAGTCTTCTAGAGCAGCAAATACTACGCAGACTTTATTTTTTATTTATAATCGACTTTTGATTACTCCAACTAAATTACACCATATAGATCCCACTATTCCCTCTTCTTGTTGGTCTTGTCACACCCAAGTAGCTGATCTTAAACACATGTTATTCACATGTCCTCCCATTCATCATTTCTGGACTATGGTATGGAAACAAATTAACAAAATTTTCTCTACTCATATTCCTTTCTCCTATTCACACATATTTCTGGGTAGTGTTGCGGAGGTATGGCCTTCCTCAATTACTAATGTAGCTATTGTTGACCTACTTACCGCAGTTGCATTCCAACAAATCACAAAGTCATGGAAACAAGCCTCGAATATTTCGTTTCAGGCATGGTGGAACGGAGTTTGCTACAATCATAGATTAGATAGGGCATATGTTCACCCTATTACTCTGGCTATTAAACGTGATTTACTGTGGTTACCCGTCACCAATTTTCTAAATGTCTCTGCTCAGACCCTACCTTTACATAACCCCAGTGATGAAGAAGTACCCAAGCCTCCTTGAAGTTAATAGGTATTATTAAGTATTTTTTATATATTTTAAGCCATAGGTTGAAGTATAATATATAAATACAGTATTTACTATATGTTATTTATTTCATCTATCTGATCGAAGTTATTATCTGATGTGCTCTTCCCCCTCCCTATTTCTCTTTTTCCTTCCCCCTCCTCCACCTTCCTTCCCCCATATGATTACACTGGTCTTATATTTTATCCTGATGTCATACAACATTGATGTTTCACTCTATGTTTATATTTTAATAAACATTCTTAAAACTTAAAAAAAAGATGCCTGAAAACACCAAGGTCCTGAAACGAAACCGAGAAAGTACGAGATATAGGCAACAATACAGCTCTATACATGTCTCATTCATTTTATTTTGTTTTTTTAAATTGCTATACAAGCTATAGATTTATGCTCGTTTGTGCCTGAAACGAAAAACGACCCCTTTGGCATATGGATACTTGTGCATAATTCTGCCAAGCAAAGCCATGCATCTGACATCCTGCAAAGGGGCCTGTCCACCTCATATGTGATACAAAATAAAGCTACCAATTCTGTAAAGATAAATATGAAGATTGGATATAATGTGCCCAGAGACAGGGAAGCCACATGAAACTTACTTAAAACAGTTTAGGGCTTTGAAATTATTAGAGGAACTTGTGTCATTTCCTAAGGTAAAAGGAAAACACTAGCACAGGAGGACCATGGGCCACTCCTTTACTAAAAATCCCAAAAGCTAATAGCCTAGGCCACACCTCTCATCCTTGTTGCATCATCGTGCAACATTTCTACATAGCTGCAATGGTCCCATGTTGTACAGTGCACTCCCAGCGAGCTTTGTGTTTTTTAGCCAACACACTACCTATCATCGGAAACCTGACACCTCACCCCCCATGCCAAACATTGGTGTAAAAGCTACATCTGACTGAAGGTGTCACTCATGTGATCGAGTCGCTTAGCAGCTATGCTTCAACTAAGTGATACATACGGATGTTGGATTTTCACCCTATATTAATGTTTATTAAGTAAAGAATCAAGTGGTTTTTGTCAGATGTATTTCTTGGTGGGGGTGTTAACACATCAAGCAATGGGGATCAGGGCTAACATACCAAGGGATGTGGTGGGGCTAATATGTCAAGCAATGAGGACGGCTATCCACATCACCAACCTGAGGGGCAGCACGTTCTGCATTTCAAGCACACTGGGCAAAACTTAAAACAAAACCCTTTTTGCGCAGTTGACACATTTATAGGCTCCCAACAGTGACTCGTCCACTGACTCATTCTTGCATTCACCGACTTACCAATCTGCAATAACACAAACACATAAACTCAGCAAGCATGGGCTGAATATATTAAAAGAATGAAAGTAAGCTGAGAAGCCTGCAGGACTGCCTATGGAGTGGCAAAACAAAAAAGAAAAAAAAGAAAGAAGGCAAGAAATGAAAGGTGAGATATAAAATGAAAACCTAATGACTGGCCCACAAGCGCAGCTTTTAAGCACTCTTTTTTTCAGGAAGATGTGTGCATGTGATGAGGATAAATGTGTCACTCATAGGGTAGTAGAGCTAAAGGCAGAAATGGGCTAACCCATGGTACCCATGCAGAATGCTCTCCCGGAGAGTGTCAGAATGTGAATGGCACTCAAACGGACAGTAGAAGGTTGACTAAAAAGCCCTCTATATATGAATACATTTGCAAAGGCCTGGCAGCCACCTACCTCTGCCAGACTGATCTAAGATGTTTAGCAAAGATGAACACAGTGCCGATCTGCAACCATAGGGTTTGTCAAAGGAAATAGCCAGCATAAAAATGCTTATCTGTTACAGTGTGATTTTATGTAACAAAACACTGATGTTCATGCTTTAACGCACTTCACTTAAAGGCCGTGGCAGTTTGGATGTGCCCAAGTGCAGAGGCCGCTCCGGGGCACTGAGCCTATACATGCTAGTAGGGGCGCAACTAGACCCGAACTTCGGGGGTGGGCTAACACTCGCAGCCAGGGCTGGCCCTCGCACTGGTCGCACACGGTGCAACAGTCTTTTTTGGCGCCCTCTGTCCCCCATTTCCTCCTTCTCCATGAATTCCTCACTACCACTCACCAACAATGCACCCCATCTCTCTATAGCACCTTTCTGACAAATATTTCATTTTTTTATAGCGCTACTCATAGTTTACTCACACTCAGTTCTGTGATCTGCATGGTATACGTTCTTTTTAGCAGGCACACTAACCCTCTGCTCTGTGTGGGTGGCAGGAGTGCCCATGTGAGTGCACGGTGAGTGATGCGACAGTGTGATAGTAGGGTAAGAGGAGTGACTACAGTGTGAGTGAGGTGACCATATGAATTTGGGTGCGGATGTAAGTGCAGAGTGGGATGAATGAATGCATGGTTAGTGATGGGTTTGTTTAAGTGACATTGCAGATTGAGCAGTGAGGGGAACAGGTGAGTGAAGTGTCACATGAGTGCAGGGTGAGCAGTGTGCTCGCGTGACTGCAGGGTGAGGTACAGGTTGAACAGCACAAGTGCATTGTGAGTGCAGAGTGATCACTGTGAGTGCAGAGTGAGCGGGTGAATGGTGTGAGTGCATGGTGATCAGTGTGAGTGCATTGTGATCGCTGTGAGTGCAGGGTGAGTGTGAAAGTGAAGGGTGAGAATGAGGAGTGAGTTGTCTGAATGCAGGGTGCATTCCCAGACACTTGAAGCAACTCAGAATGTTATTGACGGTGGGGTAGGGTTTCAGATATAATTTAAACTATTGCTATTATGGCTTTAATCAGGGATCGAGGGTGGAGGAAATAAATAATGTGCTGATCCTGCAACAAACTTCCAGCCTAATGATTAGGGTTGCCAGCTCATTATTTTGATGCCCCAGACGGTACAAAAATGAACAGTCACCTAAAGCTGTATTTTCAGCACTTATCTGTGCATATTTCGAACAGCAAATATAAATAGAAAGCACTTTTAATTGTGCTCTAGGGCTGCCTGAATGATCCATGACTGATAATTAAAGGGAACAAAGACAGAAAAGTCACATTTCAAATGAATACATACTTTTTATTTATAACCCTATTTAGTGTCAAGACGAGGTCTTTGCAGGCTCTTTAAACAACACATGGCTGGCATATTCCTTTTTATGAAATGTATTCTCACACTACCGCAGTAAATGTAAAATACAAAAATAAGGAATAGGCAGAGTGGGGCACCAGGGGGTACTGGAACCAGAAAAAAAACTAAGCCTCGGTAACCAGTTTACAAAGGTATGTAAATATGCAAATGGTCTTTAAAGGCCTGTGAAAAACGTGGGCGTGCCGGATATAAGACTTCAGACACTGCCCAGCCGAGTCCACAGCAGCTCGAGCTGCAGCAGCCCGAGCTGAGACACATGACGGGGGGGGGTCTGAAGCCCTTTTAGCCCTATGGGCGTTGCGCCCCTGCAATGCTAGTGTATTGCTTGTGCGTGACCCGGATGTTCTGAGATCCCATGCTCTTGATTGGCTGGACTCGGGAGCGGAGTCACGTGCAACGTGGGAACAAAGCTCGGAGAGCAGAGGAGCAGATTGTGGAAGAAATGCGGAGACCGCTGGGCATCAGCAAGAACACCTGAGGAACGGCACGCTGGACGAGGCTGCCTTGACTCCAGTTTGGGGTCACGGTTTAAGGCAAGTGTACTTAGCAAGCACGTGCATGCTGGGAGTGTGGCTTGTGATATATGCTGCTATGTCTTTGTGGGAGTTGGTGCTCTCCTTTGGACTGAAAGCTGTTCAAGCAACAACAAAAAAACACTGTTGTTTTGGAAACGGCAAGACGTGTGACACTTTCACCCACCAAATTGAGTAGACTTGCATCGTGTTTTGTTTTGGGCACTAAGTGGTGGGACTAAGTGTCTCTTGTTAAATCCTCTAACAGAAGGGGTTTTCTTGACAGTCACAAACTGATCATTCCTTTCACAAATGTATTAATTTGGTGAAGGATATTTATAGACAGAGAGCCTGGTTATAAATGGCCTTGTATTTATGTTTCCCCAAAGGTGCTGACGCCAAAGAGAAGAATTGGGTGTGAGCAGATGGACCAAAAGACCCCAAGACCTGCAAGGAGTGACAGTCTATTTTTCCTACTTTATAAGTGATTGACTGTGTTTCAGTTGGAGAAGAAAATAAATTCAAGTAACACAGCAAACTCAGTGGGTCCTATATCTCTTGTCCTGTCACAAAGGACTATTGGCTTTAATATATGACTCTCATAAAAGTCTGGCCTACTGCTTTTGTTTTAATTCTACATAACAAACTGATCGGGCCTAAGGCATCTGTCATTACATTTTTAATGAACCAACCAGCCTTACAACCTTTATCATTGGCTCATCACCTGTGGGAGGGATGGGCGTCAATAGAAGCTAGGAGGCTTGATATGCTTATCAATTTTTACTTCTTTGTTCACAGACTATATTAGAAGTCTTCGTCTGGTTTTCCTTTGTGTAATTATTCTTCATGCTTTTCTTCTTTTTCTGTTTCAGGTCCCTTATCTTCCATCTTCAGGCGGTCATCCCCCAGGAAGCTTGAGAGAAGAAAAAGGAAGGTGAGTACCTTGAGGTAGGTATACTCGAACTGAAAGGTGGGATATCGTCCTCCACCACACCAGGAGTGAAAAGAAGTGGTTGCACACACTTCTTTGGGTCGGGTATAAGGACAGAAGTCTTAGAGGTGGATACGTCTGGATCCCTTTCTCCCCCCCTTCTCTCATCCACTTTCACTATCAAAATAAACAATACAGGCAATTCTCCTTGCAACCGTATGTCAGAACCCCACAAGTCTTACCTGGTATGCTCGTGGAGCTATCTCACAGGGACGATGTGAACAACCTCCACCGCCCCCCTCCTTACCTAATCAAGGCGAATATACTGACCAAGGCAAGGATGGGACCAGGGGAAGGAGTCTAAAGGTGTTGATATGGGATGCCATCTGAGAAGACCTGGTGAGGAGTCTCACTAGACTGAGGGCACTCTCCTTAGGATCGCCAGCTAAATAAAAGAAGAACCAAGCGGTTAGTGCATCTGCCCACCCTTCTTCTCTGGTCATACACATACAGCTATCACACCAATGCTAGGGGTGTTGTTTAGAGGTCAGTATAGTCACCTGGAAACGAAGGCTGGAGCAAGGATAGGAAGTCTCCAAGGGGGAAGGAGTAGGATCAACAGGAAGGCAGGCAAGGCACGCTCCAGTTCCTGTAGCACCAGAAGAGGGTGACACCAGCGATCCCAACGTCAGCGCAAGGAGAGGGAAAAGGCTGCCACGCTCACCTGCGTGGTAGTAGGGTAGCAATGAAAAGAAAACAAGGAGCGCTCCTGCGCGGTGAGGAAAACAAAGTAAACCGCGACCACGCATTCCCAGAGCGTGTCGCGAGGATTGCAAAGGAACAAGGCGCTCCTGCGCTGTGGAAAACAAGTAGGTAACAGTGACCACGCATTCCCAGAGCGTGTCGCGAGGGTTTCAAAGGAACAAGGCGCTCCTGCTCCGTGGAAAACAAAGGGTAACAGCGACCACGCGTTCCCAGAGCGTGTCGCGGGGTTACAAGGAACAAGGCACTCCTGCGCCGTGGAAAAGAACAACCGCGACCACGCGTTCCAGTGCGTGTCGCGAGGGTTGCTATGTTGCAAGGCGCTCAGCGCCGTGGAAGTTGACAAAGAAACCGCGACCACGCGTTCCAGTGTGTGTCGCGAGGGGCTATGTTGCAAGGCGTTCCTGCGCCTTGGGAATAGTCAAAAAGACCGCGACCACGCGTTCCAGTGCGTGTCGCGTGTCTGTACACCAGCAATGCGCTCCAGCGGGGAGTGCTGACAAGGAAGACGCTTCCACCCATCAGCGAAGGAGGAGGTCTCAGGAAGGGCTGGTAGGGAAATCCGGAGTATCCGTAGGAAGGCAGCTAGTGGCAGGCATCAGCCAAGGAACAGTACTAGAAGCGCTGTGGGGTTTGAGCACCGCGGCTTTATGCGGTCTCACCCGGTAGTGCTTCCCACCTGACTAGGTGCACTTCCTGGTTGGAGTGCTAGACCGCTAACCTGTCCCGCAGTACTGCACAGCAATTACGGACCGGAAACCACCACACATACTGCTAATCCTCCCCGGGCAGAACCATGACAGTACCCCCTCCCAAGATAAAACCCCCATCTACACAGGGGTGGCAGGGCGAGGCTTGCATGGGTGTCGTGCATGGAAGGCGTGAACCAACAGGGGAGCATGGCGCACATGGGACAAGGGTTCCCAGGAACGCTCCTCTGGCGCATACCCTTTCCAGTCCACTAGATAAAATAGCCTCCCCCTGGTTCTACGGGAATCAAGGATGGCCCTCACTTCGTATTCCTCATGATCGTCCCTGAGGATGGGAGGTGGAGGACTAACGACACGTTTCTTAGGATGGGCAGGACGTAGGAGAGACACATGGAACACCGGGTGCAGTCTCATCTGCCGTGGTAAGGAGAGTCTCACCGCCGCCCGATTGATGACTTTCTCGATGGGAAAAGGGCCTACGTATCTTGGCAGTAGTTTTTTGGGTCCGTGTACATTGAGGTTTTTTATCGACACCCACACCTCGTCCCCTATTTTGTAGTCAGGTTCCACTTGTCTGTGAGCATCGGCATATTGTTTGTAGCTTTCTTTGGCCTTGGCGAGCTCGAACCGGGCCTTCTGCCACAGGTCGTGTAGAAGGGCATGGTACTCCTGTACGGTAGGTATGTGACAGGTCAGTGGTTTTTCCCATGGCTCTGATCGTGGGTGTCGCCCTTGTAGACAGAAGAAGGGTGACATTCCTATGGACATGTGTTTGCTGTTGTTGTACGCATATTCTACCATCCAGAGCACCTCTGACCATTCTTGTTCTATGGACAACAGTAAACAACGAAGATATTGTTCCATGGACTGATTTGTTCGTTCCGCCTGCCCGTCTGTCTGTGGGTGATACGCCGATGAAAGACGTGTTTCCATGCCCATGTTTTTGCACACCTCACCCCAGAACCTGGATACGAATTGGGAGCCCCTATCCGTGATCAGCACTGAGGGCACACCATGTAACCGGATCACGTTGTGTGCGAAGATCAGGGCTAACTCGATCGCCGACGGCAGCTTCCTCAAAGGCACGAAGTGTGCCATTTTAGTCAGGTGATCCACGATGGTGAGGACGGTGGTAAAGCATGTCTTGGTCTTGGGTAGCTCAACAACAAAGTCCATGGAAACTGTATGCCACGGATAAGGAGGTACAGGGATCAGGTTCAACAGCCCTACCAAGGGACTAGAACGGATTTTTCCTTGTGCACAGACGGAACAACGGGTTATATAGGAATGGACGGCAGTGTCCATGGAAGGCCACCAGAAGTGTCTATGCAAGAGGTCCATGGTTTTATGAAATCCCGGATGAATGGACAGATGATGGTCATGGCACATGTACAAGGAGTGTAGCTGATGGTCTTCCAACAGGAGGTAGTACTGGTCTCCTCTGAATAAAAACCGTCCCGTGCAGTGATCCCATCAAGGTCCCCGATCCATTCTTCTGGTTCTTTTTGTTTTAGGTCTTCATGTAGCAGGGTGAAGAAGGAGGAGGACAAGATTACCCCTTGGAAGCAATGTTCAGGAAGGATAGATACGGGTTCGGTTTTTGGTACGTCTTCTTCAGTTTCGTCCAACCTGGACAGGGCATCTGCTTCGGCATTTTCCTTTCCGGGGCGATAGGTGATCAGGAATTCATACTCATTAAAAAACAGGGTCCACCTCAGTTGTCTGGAAGTGAGGGCTCTGGCGGAACGGAGGAACTGCAAATTCCTGTGGTCGGTGTATATGGTCACCGGGTGTTGGGCGTCTTTGAGGTAATGGCGCCATTCCTCGAAAGCAGCCTTGATGGCGAGCAGTTCACGATCGGAGACGGTGTAGTTGCGTACTGCTGGTAGCAATTTTCGGAGTAAAAGGCCACAGGATGTAGCAGGCCTGTTTCGGCATTGCGTTGTGACAACACACCCCCCAAGGCGTTTTGTGACGCGTCTGCTTCCACTATGAAGGGTTGTTCAGAGTCTGGGTGCCTCAAGACGGGAGCGCTGGAAAACCTTCTCTTTAGGTTCTGAAACGCCTCCTCGGCTGTGGGGTCCCAGCAGAATTTCACCCCTTTGCGCAGCAGGCTAGTGATGGGGTAACAATGCTAGAGAATCCGGTGATGAAGCGCCTGTAATAGTTGGCGAACCCCAGGAACCTCTGGACCTGTTTGACGGAACAAGGCGACGGCAATTGAAGTATCGCTTCGACTTTTCTGATGTCCATTCTGACCCCTTCAGGGGTTAGGATGTGTCCCAGGAACTCGACCATGGTGGTGTGGAACACGCTTTTTTCCAACTTGACATAGAGGTCGTGGAGTTGTAATTGTTGCAGGACAGCACGGACGTGACTGATGTGTTCGGGGATGCTGTTGGAATAAATCAGGATGTCGTCGATATAGACGACACAGAAACGATCGATGAACTCCCTTAAAACCTCGTCAAAGAAGTACTGGAAGGCCGCCGGGGCGTTGCAGAGTCCGAAGGGCATGACTCGGTACTCAAATAGGCCATATTTTGTTCGGAACGTGGTCTTCCATTCGTCGCCCTCTCGGACCCTGACGAGATGGTAGGCTCCCGTAGGTCCAGTTTAGTGTAGATAGTGGCATCCTTCATTTGATCCAAGAGGTTGGAAATGAGCGGTAAGGGATACCGGTTCTTGATGGTTATGGTGTTTATGGCTCTGTAGTCTATACACATTCTTAGATCTCCCTCCTTCTTAGCCACGAAAAAGAGGGAGGAAGAGATGGGTGATTTGGAGTGGCGTATGAATCCGTTTCGTAGAAACTCATCCAGATAGGCGCGTAAGTGGTGGTTTTCTTTCTCCGTGAGCGAGTAGACACGGTTACATGGGAGAGTTGAACCAGGAATGAGATCTATCCTGCAATCGAAAGGGTGGTGTGGTGGCAAGGTATTAGCCCCCTTCTTATCAAATACAGAGGCCAGGTCAGCATATGTCTCGGGTACATTCTCCTGAGCAACCGTACCCATTCCAGTTAAGGGCACTGGGCGGGCTTGTATCTCATGTCTACTGGATTCGCTCTCCTGTGGATAGCAGGCGGTGGTGCAATGAGAGGAGTCCAGAATCATGATCCGGGTCTCCCAGTTGATGTGTGGGATGTGAGTAACCAACCAAGGAAGACCCAGAATGAGTTTGAATTGAGGTGCGTCGATTATGGCAAAGGCGATGATCTCCGTGTGTCCGTTCACGCACGTCATCCTCATGTCTTCTGTCTGGAAACGTATAAGCCCAGAGGTTAGGTCAGTGCCGTCCACAGCCTTCACGCTTTCTGGTTTTTCTTTGGTCACCGTCGGTATGCCTAATCCTTCCATGTACCGGGTGTCGATTTATTTTATTTATAAAGTTTTATAAAGCGCGAACATGACCAAAATGTTGGTGTCAGAGCGCTGTACAACCTAATAAATAGCATTAAATATACAAGGAGCAAAATATAGACAATACAGCATGAAAAGATAATACAAAGAGACATAGTGAAAACACCAGCAAAGAAATCAAATTGGCATGGATAGTCGCCTCAGATAGGAAGGACATTATTCAGCAGTCTCATTTTTACTTTGTTTTTGAAAAGAACGAATGAAGGGATGGTCCTGATCTCTGGGGGAAGAGAGTTCCAAATTCTTGGGGCAATTCCAGAGAAAGATCTCTTATAAGTAAATTCCCTGTGGCGCCAGAGTCGATGAGGGCTGTGACCGTCCATATCTGGCCTGTCAGAGACTGCAATGTTACCATTATTCCCATGTGTCGGATGTTGGCAAGGGATCTGGTGATGGGGGTCCGCATGGAGGAGGAACCCAGTAGACCGACCCCTTCACCTACTGGGTTTCGTCGTTTCCCGCTTCATCCCTGCGAGTTACGGAAAGAGCGTAGGGTTTATTGGTTCTTGTTTTGGCAGGTTTTACAGGGCACTCTCTGACGAAATGTCCGCTTTTGCCACAGTACAGGCACAAGTTCTGTTTTCGTCTTTTTTCTTTTTCTTCCCGGGTTAGGGGACCACGGACTCCACCTATCTGCATAGGTTCGGGTGTTTCATGGGCTTTTACTGGCTCGTTCCTGGCTTTCTCTCGGAACGCAATGAATCAGGAATCTGTGCCTTTGGTTTTTTCGTTTTTTCGCTTCTGCAATCTGAAGTTTATTCTGACCACCAAGTCGATGAAGGATCCGATATCCTCCGGGGGATCGGATTGTTGTGAGAGAAGATCCTTGACCTCATCCCGCAATCCTCTGTAAAACACGGATATCTGTTTGGATTCTGGCCATCTGGCTTCGATAACCAGTCTATTGAAGGTGGTGATATAATGCTGTAGGTCAGAAGAGCCTTGTTTCAGGTTGAGGAGCTCATTGTCTGCAGCTTGCACAAATGTATGGCGGGCGAACATCCGTCTTAGGGTGTCTTTAAAGACGGGAAGGCGATACAGCATAGGGTCGTCGTTTTCGATCAATGCTATGGACCACTGGGCGGCATCTCCTCCGAGATAGGACAAGATGAATGCGACTTTGGAGGCGTCATCTGGGAAGGCGGAAGCACGCGCCATGAAGTGCAGTTGGCATTGATTCAGGAAGATGCTGTATTTGGAGCTATCACCATAAAAGCGTTCTGGGGGTACTAGCTGGACGGGGTGAGGAGTTATCACCTGTATGGGTGGGTTATGGCCGTGGGAATCGGGTAATGACCCCCCAGGATTGAAAACAGGAGGGCGCAACACACACCCCTGTTTGGCTCTAACAGCAGGGTCTGGGCCCCAAGCCCCTGTTTGCCCTACCGCTATCTGGCCCTGCAGTGTCGTAATGTCTTGGCGTAAGCTCAGGTTGTCTGCCTGTATACAGGTCAACATGGTTGCAATGTCCTGTAGGGTGATGTCGGGGTTGCTCATGATGTCCAGGCGAGATATAAAACGTGGGCTTCTAGTTCTGTCAGAACCCCACAAGTCTTACCTGGTATGCTCGTGGAGCTATGTCGCAGGGACGACGTGAACAACCTCCACAGTCCCCCTCCTTACCTAATCAAGGCGAATATACTGACCAAGGCAAGGATGGGACCAGGGGAAGGAGTCTAAAGGTGTTGGGAAGGGACGCCGTCTGAGAAGACCTGGTGAGGAGTCTCACTAGACTGAGGGCACTCTCCTTAGAACCGCCAGCTAAATAAAAGAAGAACCAAGCGGTTAGTGCGTCTGCCCACCCTTCTTCTCTGGTCATACACATACAGCTATCACACCAATGCTAGGGGTGTTGTTTAGAGGTCAGTATAGTCACCTGGAAACGAAGGCTAGAGCAAGGATAGGAAGTCTCCAAGGGGGAAGGAGTAGGATCAACAGGAAGGCAGGCAAGGCACGCTCCAGTTCCTGTAGCACCAGAAGAGGGTGACACCAGCGATCCCAACGTCAGCGCAAGGAGAGGGAAAAGGCTGCCATGCTCACCTGCATGGTAGTAGGGTAGCAATGAAAAGAAAACAAGGAGCGCTCCTGCGCGGTGAGGAAAACAAAGTAAACCGCGACCACGCTTTCCCAGTGCGTGTCGCGAGGATTGCAAAGGAACAAGGCGCTCCTGCACCGTGGAAAACAAGGAGGTAACAGTGACCACGCATTCCCAGAGCGTGTCGCGAGGGTTTCAAAGGAACAAGGCACTCCTGCGCCGTGGAAAACAAAGGGTAACAGCGACCATGCGTTCCCAGAGTGTGTCGTGGGGTTACAAGGAACAAGGCGCTCCTGCGCCCTGGAAAAGAACAAAGAAACCGCGACCACGCGTTCCAGTGCGTGTCGCGAGGGGCTATGTTGCATGGCGCTCCGGCGCCGTGGAAGTTGACAAAGAAACCGCGACCACGCGTTCCAGTGCGTGTCGTGAGGGGCTATGTTGCAAGGCGTTCCTGCGCCTTGGGAATAGTCAAGAAGACCGCGACCACGCGTTCCAGTGCGTGTCGCGTGTCTGTACACCAGCAATGCGCTCCAGCGGGGAGTGCTGACAAGGAAGACGCTTCCACCCATCAGCGAAGGAGGAGGTCTCAGGAAGGGCTGGTAGGGAAATCCGGAGTATCCGTAGGAAGGCAGCTAGTGGCAGGCATCAGCCAAGGAACAGTACTAGAAGCGCTGTGGGGTTTGAGCACAGCGGCTTTATGCGGTCTCACCCGGTAGTGCTTCCCACCTGACTAGGTGCACTTCCTGGTTGGAGTGCTAGACCGCTAACCTGTCCCGCAGTACTGCACAGCAATTACGGACCGGAAACCACCACACATACTGCTAATCCTCCCCGGGCGGAACCATGACAGTACCCCCTCCCAAGATAAAACCCCCATCTACACAGGGGTGGCAGGGCGAGGCTTGCACGGGTGTCGTGCATGGAAGGCGTGAACCAACAGGGGAGCATGGCGCACATGGGACAAGGGTTCCCAGGAACGCTCCTCTGGCCCATACCCTTTCCAGTCCACTAGATAAAATAGCCTCCCCCTGGTTCTACGGGAATCAAGGATGGCCCTCACTTCGTATTCCTCATGATCGTTCCTGTGGATGGGAGGTGGAGGACTAACAACACGTTTCTTAGGATGGGCAGGACGTAGGAGAGACACATGGAACACCGGGTGCAGTCTCATCTGCTGTGGTAAGGTGAGTCTCACCGCCGCCCGATTGATGACTTTCTCGATGGGAAAAGGGCCTACGTATCTTGTCAGTAGTTTTTTGGGTCCGTGTACATTGAGGTTTTTTATCGACACCCACACCTCGTCCCCTATTTTGTAGTCAGGTTCCACTTGTCTGTGAGCATCGGCATATTGTTTGTAGCTTTCTTTGGCCTTGGCGAGCTCGAACCGGGCCTTCTGCCACAGGTCGTGTAGAAGGGCATGGTACTCCTGTACGGTAGGTATGTGACAGGTCAGTGGTTTTTCCCATGGCTCTGATCGTGGGTGTCACCCTTGTAGACAGAAGAAGGGTGACATTCCTATGGACATGTGTTTGCTGTTGTTGTACGCATATTCTACCATCCAGAGCACCTCTGACCATTCTTGTTCTATGGACAACAGTAAACAACGAAGATATTGTTCCATGGTCTGGTTTGTTCGTTCCGCCTGCCCGTCTGTCTGTGGGTGATACGCCGAGGAAAGACGTGTTTCCATGCCCATGTTTTTGCACACCTCACCCCAGATCCTGGATACGAATTGGGAGCCCCTATCCGTGATCAGCACTGAGGGCACACCATGTAACCGGATCACGTTGTGTGCGAAGATCAGGGCTAACTCGATCGCCGACGGCAGCTTCCTCAAAGGCACGAAGTGTGCCATTTTAGTCAGGTGATCCACGATGGTGAGGACGGTGGTAAAGCATGTCTTGGTCTTGGGTAGCTCAACAACAAAGTCCATGGAAACTGTATGCCACGGATAAGGAGGTACAGGGATCAGGTTCAACAGCCCTACCAAGGGACTAGAACGGATTTTTCCTTGTGCACAGACGGAACAACGGGTTATATAGGAATGGACGGCAGTGTCCATGGAAGGCCACCAGAAGTGTCTATGCAAGAGGTCCATGGTTTTATGAAATCCCGGATGAATGGACAGATGATGGTCATGGCACATGTACAAGGAGTGTAGCTGATGGTCTTCCAACAGGAGGTAGTACTGGTCTCCTCTGAATAAAAAACCGTCCCGTGCAGTGATCCCATCAAGGTCCCCGATCCATTCTTCTGGTTCTTTTTGTTTTAGGTCTTCATGTAGCAGGGTGAAGAAGGAGGAGGACAAGATTACCCCTTGGAAGCAATGTTCAGGAAGGATAGATACGGGTTCGGTTTTTGGTACGTCTTCTTCAGTTTCGTCCAACCTGGACAGGGCATCTGCTTCGGCATTTTCCTTTCCGGGGCGATAGGTGATCAGGAATTCATACTCATTAAAAAAACAGGGTCCACCTCAGTTGTCTGGAAGTGAGGGCTCTGGCGGAACGGAGGAACTGCAAATTCCTGTGGTCGGTGTATATGGTCACCGGGTGTTGGGCGTCTTTGAGGTAAAGGCGCCATTCCTCGAAAGCAGTCTTGATGGCGAGCAGTTCACGATCGGAGACGGTGTAGTTGCGTTCTGCTGGTAGCAATTTTCGGGAGTAAAAGGCCACAGGATGTAGCAGGCCTGTTTCGGCATTGCGTTGTGACAACACACCCCCCAAGGCGTTTTGTGACGCGTCTGCTTCCACTATGAAGGGTTGTTCAGGGTCTGGGTGCCTCAAGACGGGAGCACTGGAAAACCTTCTCTTTAGGTTCTGAAACGCCTCCTCGGCTGTGGGGTCCCAGCAGAATTTCACCCCTTTGCGCAGCAGGCTAGTGATGGGGTAAAAATGCTAGAGAATCCGGTGATGAAGCGCCTGTAATAGTTGGCGAACCCCAGGAACCTCTGGACCTGTTTGACGGAACAAGGCGACGGCAATTGAAGTATCGCTTCGACTTTTCTGATGTCCATTCTGACCCCTTCAGGGGTTAGGATGTGTCCCAGGAACTCGACCATGGTGGTGTGGAACACGCTTTTTTCCAACTTGACATAGAGGTCGTGGAGTTGTAATTGTTGCAGGACAGCACGGACGTGACTGATGTGTTCGGGGATGCTGTTGGAATAAATCAGGATGTCGTCGATATAGACGACACAGAAACGATCGATGAACTCCCTTAAAACCTCATCAATGAAGTACTGGAAGGCCGCCGGGGCGTTGCAGAGTCCGAAGGGCATGACTCGGTACTCAAATAGGCCATATTTTGTTCGGAACGTGGTCTTCCATTCGTCGCCCTCTCGGACCCTGACGAGATGGTAGGCTCCCCGGTTTAGTGTAGATAGTGGCATCCTTCATTTGATCCAAGAGGTTGGAAATGAGCGGTAAGGGATACCGGTTCTTGATGGTTATGGTGTTTATGGCTCTGTAGTCTATACACATTCTTAGATCTCCCTCCTTCTTAGCCACGAAAAAGAGGGAGGAAGAGATGGGTGATTTGGAGTGGCGTATGAATCCGTTTCGTAGAAACTCATCCAGATAGGCGCGTAAGTGGTGGTTTTCTTTCTCCGTGAGCGAGTAGACACGGTTACATGGGAGAGTTGAACCAGGAATGAGATCTATCCTGCAATCGAAAGGGTGGTGTGGTGGCAAGGTATTAGCCCCTTCTTATCAAATACAGAGGCCAGGTCAGCATATGTCTCGGGTACATTCTCCTGAGCAACCGTACCCATTCCAGTTAAGGGCACTGGGCGGGCTTGTATCTCATGTCTACTGGATTCGCTCTCCTGTGGATAGCAGGCGGTGGTGCAATGAGAGGAGTCCAGAATCATGATCCGGGTCTCCCAGTTGATGTGTGGGATTTGAGTAACCAACCAAGGAAGACCCAGAATGAGTTTGAATTGAGGTGCGTCGATTACGGCAAAGGCGATGATCTCCGTGTGTCCGTTCACGCACGTTATCCTCATGTCTTCTGTCTGGAAACGTATAAGCCCAGAGGTTAGGTCAGTGCCGTCCACAGCCTTCACGCTTTCTGGTTTTTCTTTGGTCACCGTCGGTATGCCTAATCCTTCCATGTACCGGGTGTCGATTTATTTTATTTATAAAGTTTTATAAAGCGCGAACATGACCAAAATGTTGGTGTCAGAGCGCTGTACAACCTAATAAATAGCATTAAATATACAAGGAGCAAAATGTAGACAATACAGCATGAAAAGATAATACAAAGAGACATAGTGAAAACACCAGCAAAGAAATCAAATTGGCATGGATAGTCGCCTCAGATAGGGAGGACATTATTCAGCAGTCTCATTTTTACTTTGTTTTTGAAAAGAACGAATGAAGGGATGGTCCTGATCTCTGGGGGAAGAGAGTTCCAAATTCTTGGGGCAATTCCAGAGAAAGATCTCTTATAAGTAAATTCCCTGTGGCGCCAGAGTCGATGAGGGCTGTGACCGTCCATATCTGGCCTGTCAGAGACTGCAATGTTACCGTTATTCCCATGTGTCGGATGTTGGCAAGGGATCTGGTGATGGGGGTCCGCATGGAGGAGGAACCCAGTAGACCGACCCCTTCACCTACTGGGTTTCGTCGTTTCCCGCTTCATCCCTGCGAGTTACGGAAAGAGCGTAGGGTTTATTGGTTCTTGTTTTGGCAGGTTTTACAGGGCACTCTCTGACGAAATGTCCGCTTTTGCCACAGTACAGGCACAAGTTCTGTTTTCGTCTTTTTTCTTTTTCTTCCCGGGTTAGGGGACCACGGACTCCACCTATCTGCATAGGTTCGGGTGTTTCATGGGCTTTTACTGGTTCGTTCCTGGCTTTCTCTCGGAACGCAATGAATCGGGAATCTGTGCCTTTGGTTTTTTTGTTTTTTCGCTTCTGCAATCTGAAGTTTATTCTGACCACCAAGTCGATGAAGGATCCGATATCCTCCGGGGGATCGGATTGTTGTGAGAGAAGATCCTTGACCTCATCCCGCAATCCTCTGTAAAACACGGATATCTGTTTGGATTCTGGCCATCTGGCTTCGATAACCAGTCTATTGAAGGTGGTGATATAATGCAGTAGGTCAGAAGAGCCTTGTTTCAGGATGAGGAGCTCATTGTCTGCAGCTTGCACAAATGTATGGCGGGCGAACATCCGTCGTAGGGTGTCTTTAAAGACGAGAAGGCGATACAGCATAGGGTCGTCGTTTTCGATCAATGCTATGGACCACTGGGCGGCATCTCCTCCGAGATAGGACAAGATGAATGCGACTTTGGAGGCGTCATCTGGGAAGGCGGAAGCACGCGCCATGAAGTGCAGTTGGCATTGATTCAGGAAGATGCTGTATTTGGAGCTATCACCATAAAAGCGTTCTGGGGTGCTAGCTGGACGGGGTGAGGAGTTATCACCTGTATGGGTGGGTTATGGCCGTGGGAATCGGGTAATGACCCCCCAGGATTGAAAACAGGAGGGCGCAACACACACCCCTGTTTGGCTCTAACAGCAGGGTCTGGGCCCCAAGCCCCTGTTTGCCCTACCGCTATCTGGCCCTGCAGTGTCGTAATGTCTTGGCGTAAGCTCAGGTTGTCTGCCTGTATACAGGTCAACATGGTTGCAATGTCCTGTAGGGTGATGTCGGGGTTGCTCATGATGTCCAGGCGAGATATAAAACGTGGGCTTCTAGTTCTGTCAGAACCCCACAAGTCTTACCTGGTATGCTCGTGGAGCTATCTCGCAGGGACGACGTGAACAACGTCCACAGTCCCCCTCCTTACCTAATCAAGGCGAATATACTGACCAAGGCAAGGATGGGACCAGGGGAAGGAGTCTAAAGGTGTTGGGAAGGGACGCCGTCTGAGAAGACCTGGTGAGGAGTCTCACTAGACTGAGGGCACTCTCCTTAGGACCGCCAGCCAAATAAAAGAAGAACCAAGCGGTTAGTGCGTCTGCCCACCCTTCTTCTCTGGTCATACACATACAGCTATCACACCAATGCTAGGGGTGTTGTTTAGAGGTCAGTATAGTCACCTGGAAACGAAGGCTAGAGCAAGGATAGGAA
The DNA here is from genome assembly GCA_963921515.1 of Calotriton arnoldi. Taxonomy (NCBI): domain Eukaryota; kingdom Metazoa; phylum Chordata; class Amphibia; order Caudata; family Salamandridae; genus Calotriton; species Calotriton arnoldi. The sequence continues at coordinate 551,216 of CAWUFW010005915.1, read as the reverse complement.
GTCTCCAAGGGGGAAGGAGTAGGATCAACAGAAAGGCAGGCAAGGCACGCTCCAGTTCCTGTAGCACCAGAAGAGGGTGACACCAGCGATCCCAACGTCAGCGCAAGGAGAGGGAAAAGGCTGCCACGCTCACCTGCATGGTAGTAGGGTAGCAATGAAAAGAAAACAAGGAGCGCTCCTGCGCGGTGAGGAAAACAAAGTAAACCGCGACCACGCTTTCCCAGTGCGTGTCGCGAGGATTGCAAAGGAACAAGGCGCTCCTGCACCGTGGAAAACAAGGAGGTAACAGTGACCACGCATTCCCAGAGCGTGTCGCGAGGGTTTCAAAGGAACAAGGCGCTCCTGCGCCATGGAAAACAAAGGGTAACAGCGACCATGCGTTCCCAGAGTGTGTCGCGGGGTTACAAGGAACAAGGCGCTCCTGCGCCCTGGAAAAGAACAAAGAAACCGCGACCACGCGTTCCAGTGCGTGTCGCGAGGGGCTATGTTGCATGGCGCTCCGGCGCTGTGGAAGTTGACAAAGAAACCACGACCACGCGTTCCAGTGCGTGTCGTGAGGGGCTATGTTGCAAGGCGTTCCTGCGCCGTGGGAATAGTCAAGAAGACCGCGGCCACGCGTTCCAGTGCGTGTCGCGTGTCTGTACACCAGCAATGCGCTCCAGCGGGGAGTGCTGGCAAGGAAGACACTTCCACGCGTCAGCGAAGGAGGAGGTCTCAGGAAGGGCTGGTAGGGAAATCCGGAGTATCCGTAGGAAGGCAGCTAGTGGCAGGCATCAGCCAAGGAACAGTACTAGAAGCGCTGTGGGGTTTGAGCACCGCGGCTTTATGCGGTCTCACCCGGTAGTGCTTCCCACCTGACTAGGTGCACTTCCTGGTTGGAGTGCTAGACCGCTAACCTGTCCCGCAGTACTGCACAGCAATTACGGACCGGAAACCACCACACATACCGCTAATCCTCCCCGGGCGGAACCATGACACCGTAACACGGTTGAGAACAGAGCTACAGACACACAAACGTATAGGAGAGAGGTCATCCGCCTTATTTGTCTGGGATTTCACCCCACTCCTCCCGGTATTACCCCTATACCGAATATATCGCAAATATCACAAAGCAAAGGTAATGCCACCCCAAACCATCAAAATGCCTCGCCCGCTGTGTCCTGTGCACAGAAGCGCTCTTGTTATCAGACTGCTTCTACCAATAGGCAGTCTGATGCAGCAAAAATGAAAGGAAGAGAAAAAGGGAAAAAAAACAGCTAAAGAAAAAAGAAAGAACATTTACTGGTCCTTTTAGAGCCTCATGCCCTCGCTAAACACCCTGCTCCGTCGAGACCCAATCCCACCCCCTCAGCATCACCCAGCTAAGGGTCACTCACCGTCTGTGCCTCAACTCTCCTGAGTTGCGGCGGCACTTGCACAGATCCTGGGTTTAATCCACCAGTCTTCGCTCCACTCCTCGGCTGCTTCGTCGTCACCGAAGCCTTCTTCTGGTTCCCCGTTTTTTCTTTTCGGTGTCTCTCGTGGTCTCCTTTCCTCAGCGTTTTCCATTTTCCCCTGACTCCGCCTCTCGACCTCAGCTCCGGATGCTGCTTCCCCTTCCTGTTCCTCCTTTTCTCCTCCCTGGTGGATTCTGTATTGGGCCCTTTTCTTTCTGAGCTCCTCATCCTTCCTGTAGTGAGAGGCCGGGAGCAATTAATTAACTCTTTCTTGTCTTTGTTTTTCCCAGGTCCGTGGTGGTCTTGGCTGCTTACCGCAGGATGGTGTTTCAACCCATGGTAAGTAATGGGTTTTGGGTGGCTCGGTATAGGGCTCTCCCTCACATCCCCCTTCCCTAACTTTCTGGCTTGCAAGAAATGGGTCCAAGGGATACCTAGAGAGATAGTCAGCATTGGTTTGCTATTTTCCCTTTCTATGGAGGGTAGTGAATCTAAAAGGTTGTAAGGCTAAGAACCAGCGTAAAATCCAATCATTGTGTCTTTTGTTTTGGGAGAGCCACTCTAGTGAGGTGTGATCAGTGTAGAGAGTAAACTCCTGACCATCAAGGTAATACCTCAGAGATTCAGTGGCCCATTTGATGGCCTGGGCTTGCTTCTCCACTACAGCATAGTTTTTCTCTCTGGGAAATAGTTTACAGCTGATGTATATTATTGGTCTTTCCTGCCCTTGGGAATCTTTTTGGGATAGAGCAGCTCCTAAGCCATATTCCGAACCATCAGTTTGTAGTATGAATGGTTTAGTGTAGTCCAGACTGTGAAGTACAAGCTTTGTTGTAAGGGCTAGCTTTAACTGATGAAAAGCCTGCAAGGCTCTGACCAAGGGTTGTTTGAGCTCTTTCTCTGTTCTTACGTCATTCTTCAGAAGATCAGTTAAAGGGGTGGCTATTTGGGAAAAGGAGGGCATGAACTATCTAAAATATCCCAGGACACCCAAAAAAGCTCGTAGATCTTCTTTTGTATGAGGGAAGGGCAGCCTGGAGATGGTGGCTATTTTTTCTTCCTGTGGTTTAATGTATCCCTCCCCCAAGAGGTACCCGAGGTATTTCACAGAGCAGGCGGCTAACCAACTTTTGGCGGGATTTATGGTTAGACCTCCTTCCTTCAAAGCCTGGATTACTTTGTATAAGTGGGTCAAATGTTGTTTCCAGTAATCACTATAGATAACTATATCGTCCATGTAAGCTGCGGAAAAGGTGTCACATGGTTTAAGAATCCTATTCATCAGCCTCTGAAAAGTGGCAGGGGCTCCATGTAACCCAAAAGGGAGCATGGTAAATTGATATAGTCCCCCGGTGTAGAAAAAGGCGTTTTTCCTTATCTTGCTCTCGTAGTGGTATTTGCCAATATCCCTTACATAGTTTCAATGTACTAATGTATTGGCTTTACCCAATCTCTCAATCATTTCATCTACTCAAGGTAGGGGGTATGCATTGAATTTGGATATTTTATTGACCTCTCTGATGTCTATACAAAACCTGATCGAGGCATCAGGTTTGGGTACTATGACGATGGGTGAGCACCATTCACTGTTGGAGGGTTCAATTATCCCCATTTTTAGCATTTGTTGCACTTCGTTTTCAATGGCCTCTTGCCGGGACTCAGGTATACGATAGGGTCGTAGCCATAATGTTTTACCTGGGGTGGTATGTATTACATGTTAAATCAGGGAAGTCTTCCCCGTGGTCAAAGAAAAGACATTCTGTAAAGGGAGTAACAAAGTATTCCGTTCTTGCTGAAGGTGAGTAGGCAAGTCAGAATCTATGCTTTGCTGCTACATCGGGGTGTGATTCTCTACCTTCCCTAATAGGGCAGGTCTAGCACCTTCCCATTTGTTAAGTAGATTGATATGATAGATCTGAGTGTTCTTTTTGTTATGGGGGTCTAGCTCCAGGCGATAGGTAACAGAAGTCACCTTATCAAGGACCATAAAGGAGCCCTGCCACTGACCTTTCAGCTTATGATCCGAAGTGGGCATCGTCAACAAGACCAAGTTGCCTATGTCTAAGGTTCGTTCTGCAGTTTATCTGTCATTCTGTTTTTTTGGGGCCTCTTGGGCCTGTTCTATGTGGGTCTTAACTATACTCCTTATCTGATGTGGGTGGGATTTTAGGTTCCATACATACTCAGGGAGTGGTTTAGCTCCATTGGGTTCTTCTTCCCAGTCCTCCTTTACCATATCCAGCAACGTATGAGGTTGTCTCCCAAAGAAAAGCTCGAAAGGGGTATACCCAGTGGTCTTTTGTTGTTTGCACCGGATGGCAAAGAGTGCTAAGGGCAACATGTCTTCCCATTTTCGTGTCTCTAGTTCTAGTAGTTTTTTTTATGTTGTCTAAAGAGTGGCGTTATACCTTTCTATCGATCCGTTTGTTTGAGGATGGTAAGCGGCAGTGAGTATTTGTTTTATGTTTAACTGTTGGCAGACCTGTTTCATCAAATGAGAGACAAAGGGTGCTCCCAGGTCAGTTATGATATCCTTCAGGAACCCTACTCTGGAAAAAATATTAATCATGGCTTTTGCTATTTGAGTGGCGTTAGGTTGTCTGAAGGCGATTGCCTCAGGGAATTGGGTTACATAGTCTACTATGACTAAGACATAACGGTATCCACTGCGTGAGGGAAGGAGGGGCCTGATTATGTCCATTCCCACTCTGGAGAATGTTTCTTCTATTACCAGCAGGGGTTGTAACCGAACTTTCTTAGGAAGATTTCTACTGTTTTGTTGACAAATTGGGCATTTCTGGCAATATTTATGTAGTTGATGGTAAATTCCGGGCCAATAGAATTTCTCTAGGAAGGTCTTCTCAGTTTTCTCCCCTCCAAAATGCCCCCCAAGTAGATGGCAATGTGTAAGGAATAGGATCTTTTCCCTGAATGATTGGGGTACTAGCAACTGTGGTTTGAGGTCTTTTCCCCCTTTCGGTACAATAGCCCTTTCTTTACCAGAAACTTAACTGGGGACCTACTTGATGGGGCTCTTCAATGGATGCTGCTCTTTTCCAGACTTCTTGAAGGGTGGGATCTTCCCTTTGGGCGGTATGGAAATTTTCATCGTGTTCCCAAATATTGGTCCTGTCTGCTCGGGCTAAGGCAATCCGGGCCCAGTCTTTGTTTTTCTCTTCTCTTCTGTCCTCTACTCTTCTTGGGTTTTGCTTGGGGCCATTCCTGGAATGATACCAGGGAGAATGGGGCGGTTTTCCTCCATTTGTCTCCCTCGGTCCATTGTTCTCATTCATCTGTCCATATAGGGGTAGTCATTACCTAAAACCAGGGTTTCAGGTAATTAGGAATTAGTCCTATTTTAAGGGGCACTGGTTCGACCGAGGGTTCATGTTGTACGCATACTTCAGTGGTCGGATATGGTTTGTTGTCTCTGTGTACACATTGAATGCTTACAATTCCAGTAGTGTTTTGTACTCCTCCCGGGATAGCCTGGGTTGCATGAAACTTTGGAGGCACCCGTGTCTATCAAAGCCTCCGGGTTCCCCAATAATCGATACTTGTCGGTGATAGGGTGGGGGTTTATGTCCCTCTGGTGTATAATAAAAGGATTTTTTAGCCCCACCTCCATGGATTCTTCCTTTTGGGGGCACACCCGGGCCATATGTCCAAACATACCACAGTGAAAGCACTGAGGTCCAGGGTTAGGTGGAGGTCTCGGGGCTACAGGTAAAGGTCCCTGTAATAGGGTCACAGTTTCTGATTTTTTTGAAGGGGAGCCCTAGGGGTTCTGGATGTAACCCCCCTTCACTGGGTCTCCTCGCGTCCTCTTTGTATCTCTTGCGCTCTGCTAAAAGCGTTGGCGATTTTAACAGCCCTTTCCAGGGTAAGCTGAGTATGTTGTCGTACCCATTTTTGAATGGGGGGGGGTGTAAGGACGATAATTATTGTTCTAAGTATACTTTTTCCATAATTTCCTCCTTGGTAGATGTTGAGGGCTTCAACCATCAGTCTGCCATGTCTCTTACCCTATAATATAGAGACCTTTGGGTTTCCTGGGGCCCTTCTCGAATTTGCCTCAGATTAATTCTATAGGTCTCGTCGTCTACTCCTTTTAACATCTTCATATGGGGTTACCCCATGTGGATTGGCCTCATGATAAGCAGCTTGGAGATCTCCCGAAAGAAGAGGACCAAGGTATTGCCCCCATTTCCCCAAGGGCCATGCAGCAGCCCTTGCCACTCTCTCAAAATTAGAGAAAAACAAATCCGGATCTTCTCCCTGATATACTTCTGCATGACCACTGAGGGGAGAATAGTATGAGCCCTCTGTAGACTGAGCATCTCAGCTAATTTGACGATCACGGTTTCTTGGGTATGACTTATCTCGGTGTGGGTCTTATGTAGCCTTTCTTTGTCTTCCTCAGCTACCACTAGCAACTTCTCCATTATTTTTCCTAGCTTTTCTTGATTTTCTGCCATTTTGTGCATAACCACCTCCATTTCCCGGAATCCCACTTCTGACACCACCTGTGGGAGATATGGGTGGGAATAGAAGCTAGGAGGCTTGATATGCTTATCAATTTTTACTTCTCTATTCACAGACTATATTATACGTCTTCCTCTGGTTTTCCTTTGTGTAATTATTCTTCACACTTATCTTCTTTTTCTGTTTCAGGTCCCTTATCTTCTATCTTCTGGCGGTCATCCCCCAGGAAGCTCAAGTGAAGAAAAAGGAAGGTGAGTACCTTGAGGTAGGTATGCTCTAACTGAAAGGTGGGATATCGCCTTCCACCACACCAGGAGTGAAAAGAAGGGGTTGCACACACTTCTTTGGGTCCGGTGTAAGGTCAGAAGTCTTAGAGGTGGATACCTCTGGACCCCATTCTCCCCCCTCTCTCATCCACTTTCACTATCAAAATAAACAATACAGTCAATTCTCCTTACGAAAGTAACATGGTTGAGAACAGAGCCACAGACACACAAATGTATAGGAAATAGGTTCTCCACCTTATTTGTCTTGGATTTCACTCCACTCCTCCCGGTATTACCCCTACACCGAATATATCGCAAATATCGCAAAGCAAAAGGCAATGCCACCCCAAAGCCATCAAAATGCCTCGTCCACTGTGTCTTGTGGACAGAAGCGCTCTTGTTATCAGTCTGCTTCTACCGATAGGCAGTCCGATGGGCAAAAATGAAAGGAAGGGAAAAAGGAAAAAAAAACAACTAAAGGAAAAAGAAAGAAGCTTTGCTGGTCCTTGTAGGGCCTCACACCCCCATCCCCTCACTACCAGCCCCTCTCCCTTGAGACCCAATCCCACTCCCTCGGTGTCACCCAGTTAAGGGTCACTCACTGTCTGTGCCGCTACTCTCCTGAGTTGCGGCGGCACTTGTACAACTCCTGGGGGAATCCACCAGTCTTCACTCCACTCTTTGGTCACTTCATCGTCGTCACCGAAGCCTTCTTTTGGTTCCCCATTTATTCTTTTCGGTGTCTCTCGTGATCTCCCATTCTCTGTGTTTTTCCAGTTCCTCCTGACTCCGCCTCTCGACTTCAGCTCTGGACGCCGCTTCCCCTTCCTGTTCCTCCTTTTCTCCTCCCTGGCAGATTCCGTATTGGTCCCTCTCTTTGTGAGCTCCTCCTCCTTCCTGTATGGGAGAGGCCGGGAGCAATGAATTAACTCTTTATTGTCTTTGTTTTTCCCAGGTCAGTTGCGGTCTCGGCTGCTTTCTGCGAGACGGTGTTTCAACCCATGGTAAGTAATGAGTTTTGGGCGGCTCGGTATAGGGCTGTCCCTCACATCACCATAACCAACTCATACCCAGCAAGCATAAGCTTTCTCACAATGCATCCGTCACTTGTCAAGGCTTACAGACTCATGTTTAACATCCCAAACTGCTCCATGGCAGAACAGTTCCAGTTGGAGTTCGGCCTAATGAAACAGTCCTTGACAAGGCAAGGTGCATTAATTGTCTCCTTGCATAAGATCAGGTACGCCGCTCCTAATAACTTGAATCACCTTCTCTGGCAAGAGCTGCAGCACTGAAGCACATCGCCTGACAGAAACTTCCTCCAGGAATCCCTCGCAAACACAGGGCTGTTCCAGCTCTGGGACACTCCAACCAGTCACTAGCCTTCAGAAAACTGGTCTGGAAATCAAATAAAAGACTCTCACTGGTAGAAGACAAGGCTACATTCACAGGTCGAAATCACGCCTGGTTGACGATCACGCCTACTACACACATGCCCCTCAAAAATATTTCAGCCTAGGTTACCCTAGAAACACAAAAGAAAATTATTTGAAACACCATCTGGGATACTCCCTTCGGCTCCCACTGCTCAAATCTCAGTTCAACTTAAGAGGGATCTGAAAGTGAAGACAGGAAGTGCTGGCCTGCTTCAAGCCAGAGGATCCACAGCTCAACTGCAAGCTGGTAAAGTTTCTTGTGCTGGTAGAAAAGAAAATGCTGAGAGCCAGCCAACACACTGCACCATCTGTATCTCAGCTAATTTGCCAATCATGGTTTCTTGGGTATGACTTATCTCGTGAGGGTCTTATGTAGCCTTTCTCTGTCTTGCTCAGCTACCACTAGGAACTTCTCCATTATTTTTCCTAGCTTTGCTTGATTTTCTGCCATTTTGTGCATACCCACCTCCATTTCCCGGGATCCCACTTCTGACACCACCTGTGGGAGATATGGGTGGAAATAGAAGCTAGGAGGCTGGAAATACTTATAAATGTTTACTTCTTTATTCACAGACTATATTATAAGTCTTCCTCTGGTTTTCCTTTGTGTAATTATTCTTCACGCTTTTCTTCTTTTTCTGTTTCTGGTCCCTTATCTTCTATCTTCAGGCGGTCATCCCCCAGGAAGCTCAAGTGAAGAAAAAGATGGTGAGTACCTTGAGGTAGGTATGCTCTAACTGAAAGGTGGGATAGCATCTTCCACCACACCAGGAGTGAAAAGAAGGGGTTTTTGAGAAGGTGGCCTGGTATATGCTGTCCACTAATTAAAGTGGGCACCCTGTACCAGTCCACACGACCCTTATGATGTATGAGGTCAAAGATAACCTTTAGAAAGCTATCCTAGTGGTAGCTGTGGAGAGCAGCCTTCAGTCTTAATCTTGAAGGAATGTAAAGCAACTTGTTTTACCAGAGTATCACCTCCTGAATGACTAAATGAAAGGAGAACCACACAGTAGTTATATAAAAATATGTATTTATTAATATAACACTCTCTACTAGTCTCTACATGAGATTAGGGCACAAAGCACACAATACTGAATCAATAGAACATTCATAAGTAGCAAAATACACAGCGGGCTCCAGGGGGAGACCGAACCATATACTAAGAAAATGGTATAACAATCACGACTTGACTAGACACAGGGCCTAGAGCACGTAGAATCGCTGGGACCCCAAAGAACCACCCAAGGCAGTGACACAGGATGCCCATGGAGGACGGGTGCAGTGAGGAAACACAACCGCGTGCTCCGTGCAACTCTATGGGAAAGTCACGGTTGTAAAGTTACAGTTTAAGGACACTTCTACGAGGACTTCGAGCAAACCTTTTGGAACTTAGGAGGTTCTAAGGCCAACCCACCAGTGAGTACCGAGGTACCTGTGTTACCTATCCCAGAGGAGCCGGGTGCATAGGGGTCAAGTGGTGTCGGAAACCTTCGTCATTTTCAATGGAGAGTTGCAAAGAAGTACTGCTGCCGGGAAGGAGGAGAGTGTCCGGTGAAATCCAAGCCTGGATTCTAGGTGAGAGGAACCTGAAAGCAGAGGGGACAGAGTCTGGGTCACTTCAGGTGATGTGGGGCTCGGTAGTCGAATGCCCACGGATGTTGGATGCTTCAGGTGCAAAGAAGGGATGCTTGACTCTACAGCCACGGGGACCAGGAGATGCCGAGGACAACCAGGATCTGGAGGTGAGCTGTTCCACATAGGATGTCGAGTGCTGAGGGGTCGACGTCCGGCTGGAGCACCAACAAGCCTTGGCAAATGCAACCCACGCGGGCAGAGCAAACAGGTTACGGTGTGGACCAGCAAGGTCCAGGAGACTCTCCAAGCAATGGGGAGTCAGGGCACATCTGGAGCAACCAGGGAAGCCCAAGAACAAACAATGTGACCCTCGCCAGGACCCACAGGCTAACGGACCAGGGATCGCGAGGAGACCTCAAGCAAAATTACAAAGCACCAGCCCACAGAGCACTCGGTGAGTGGAGGCCGGATATCTTCGGAGCAAATGCTGCTCGGGGTCAGGACTACACGGAGGCCAATGCACAAGCTCGGGGATTGCCAACAAGCATATGCACTTGCAAATGTATGCAGTGCACAGGGGTTCGGGTTGCACGGCCCCCACGAGGGATACTGGTCTCAGAATCGCTGAGAGGTCAGATCTACCTCAGGGACCTTCGGGAACTCACCTCCTGTGTTGCTGAAATCTTCGGAGTCTGCAGGAGCTCTGGAGATGCAAGCTGGTCAGATGTGCTTAGGTGCCTGCTGCTGCAGGGGAGTAACTCCTTTACTCCAAGGGAGATTCTTCAGTCGTCCAGTGTCGTGCAGACAGTTGAAGTACTTGGTTTCTTCTTAGCAGAATCTTGTCCAGGTAAAATCTAAAGTCCTGTAGCCAGGTAACCCACGTTATACCCATGGGGAGGGGTTGGACAGATTCAGGGGACCCTCTTAGGGGAGGGGCAGGGCAGAGGGGTGGCTACACCCATGTCCTTTGTCCAGTTTAGCACCAGAGCAGGAGCTAATGGCTCCCAGAACTGGTTTGAGCTGGACTATGCACAAGGACACCAAATGTGCCCCCAGTGCAGACTTTCTGGCACTCTCAGAGTGCCCCCACCCAGCCCCAATACACTAAACCTGTCTGGGAGGTGGTCACACCTCCCTGTGACAGGATGCCTATTGTCATGCTTTCCTCTGCTCGAGCTTGGCTCAGCAGCAGGAGAGCAGAATCATGTCTGTGGCTGGCAGCGTCCATTTTGTGCTGCCCAGGTCGAGAAAGCTGGTACCGGGTAGACCGGTGACCCACAGTAGTGGTTTCAGAAGGGTGGAATCATACCTCCCACACCAGTTACTGGTGTGGAGGTATGATTCTAAGGTGTTTGACACCAAACACAACATGTTTCTAAGCAGCCGTTTTAAAGTTAGCATTTACCGCGAGGTTATAATGCACTTAGACCTATATGTCTGGCTGCATCACAGACAACCCCGGAGAATGGTCTCCGAAGGCTGCAGAGGGGCTCTGCTCATGCAGGGGCACCCTCTCACATAAAACCCAGCGCCTTCAGAATTGATAAGGCCTGCCATAGGGGTGATTGATAGGTTTTTAAGTGTAGTGATTTAGATAGATATAGTGAACCTATATTTAAGTAAGTGGTGCAGGCAACAGCTTACACAGGCTGTTGTAGCAGACCTGTTGTGTCATTTTGAATGGCCTCTCATGGGTGGCATAATACATGCTTCAGCCCATGGGAAGCCTCTGGGGTACCTATGCCCTGGGTACATGGTGTACCATATACTAGGGACTGATAAGGGTACCCCAGTATCCAATCTGGAGTGTACCTAAAGTACAGACATAGCAATTTAAGGGAGAAAGCAGATAGACTGGGGTCCTGGATAGCAGGATCCTAGTCAGACTAGTCCAAAAACAGTGAGACATCAGCAAAAAGTGGGGGTAACCATAAGAAGCAGATACTTCTTTCCTACAGGGTGGCACACACTTCTTTGGGTCGGTGTAAGGTCAGACATCTTAGAGGTGGATACGTCTGGACCCCATTCTCCCCCCTCTCTCATCCACTTTTACTATCAAAATAAACAATACAGGCAATTCTCCTTACTACTGTTAGACGGTTGAGAACAGAGCCACAGACACACAAATGTGTAGGAGAGAGGTTCTCCGCCTTATTTGTCTTGGATTTCACCCCACTCCTCCCGGTATTACCCCTATACTGAATATATCGCAAATATCGCAAAGCAAAAGGTAATGCCACCCCAAAGCCATCAAAATGCCTCGTCCGCTGTGTCCTGTGGACAGAAGCACTCTTGTTTCAGTCTGCTTCTACCAATAGACAGTCCGATGGGGCAAAAATGAAAGGAAGGGAAAAAGAAAAAAAAACAACTAAAGGAAAAAGAAAGAAGCTTTACTGGTCCTTTTAGGGCCTCACGCCCTCATCCCCTTGCTACCCGCCCCGCTCCCTTGAGACCCAATCTCACTCCCTTGGCGCCACCCAGTTAAGGGTCACTCACCGTCCGTGCCGCAACTCTGCTGACTTGCGGCGGCACTTGCACAACTCTTGGGGGGAATCCACCAGTCCTCACTCCACACTTTGGTCACTTCATCGTTGTCACCGAAGCCATCTTCTGGTTCCCCATTTTTTTCTTTTCAACGTCTCTCGTGGTCTCCCTTCCTCTGTGTTTTTCCAGTTCCTCCTGACTTCGCCTCTCGACCTCAGCTCTGGACACCGCTTCCTCTTCCTGTTCCTCCTTTTCTCCTCCCTGGTAGATTCAGTATTGGTCCCTCTCTTTGTGAGCTCCTCCTCCTTCCTGTCTGGGAGAGGCCGGGAGCAATGAATTAACTCTTTATTGTCTTTGTTTTTCCCAGGTCAGTTGCGGTCTCGGCTGCTTTCTGCGAGACGGTGTTTCAACCTATGGTAAGTAATGGATTTTGGGTGGCTCGGTATAGGGCTCTCCCTCACATCTCCATAACCAACTCATGCCCACCAAGCATAAGCTTTCTCACAATGCATCCGTCACTTGTCAAGGCTTACAGACTCATGTTTAACATCCTAAACTATTCCATGGCAGAACAGATCAGGTTGGAGTTTGGCCTAATGAAACAGTCCTTGGCAAGGCAAGGTGCATTAATTGTCTGCTGGCATAAGATCAGGTACGCCGCCCTTAATAACTTGAATCACATTCTCTGTCAAGAGCTGCAGCACCAAAGCTCATCACCTGCCAGAAACTTTCTCCAGGAATCCCTCGCAAACACAGGGCTGTTCCAGCTCTGGGACACTCCAACCAGTCACGCAGCCTTCAGAAAACTGGTCTGGAAATCAAATAAAAGACTCCCACTGGTAGAAGACAAGGCTACATTCACAGGTCGAAGTCACGCCTGGTTGACGATCATGCCTACTACACACTTGACGCTCAAAAACATTTCAGCCTAGGGTGCCCTAGAAACACAAAAGAAAATTATTTGAAACACCATCTGGGCTACTCCCTTCGGCTACCCACTTCTCAAATCTCAGTTCAACTTAAGAGGGATCTGAAAGTGAAGACAGGAAGTGCTGGCCTGCTTCAAGCCAGAGGATCCACAGCTCAACTGCAGGCTGGTAAAGTTTCTTGCGCTGGTAGAAAAGAAAATGCTGAGAGCCAGCCAACACACTGCACCATCTGTATCTCAGCTAATTTGGCGATCACGGTTTCTTGGGTATGACTTATCTCGGTGAGGGTCTTATGTAGCCTTTCTCTGTCTTCCTCAGCTACCACTAGGAACTTCTCCATTATTTTTCCTAGCTTTTCTTGATTTTCTGCCATTTTGTGCATAACCACCTCAATTTCCCGGGATCCCACTTCTGACACCACCTGTGGGAGATATGGGCGGAAATAGAAGCTAGGAAGCTTGATATGCTTATACATTTTTACTTCTTTATTCACAGACTATTTTATAAGTCTTCCTCTGGTTTTCCTTTGTGTAATTATTCTTCACGCTTTTCTTCTTTTTCTGTATCAGGTCCCTTATCTTCTATCTTCAGGCGGTCATCCCCCAGGAAGCTCAAGTGAAGAAAAAGGACGGTGAGTACCTTGAGGTAGGTATGCTCTAACTGAAAGGTGGGTTAGCATCTTCCACCACACCAGGAGTGAAAAGAAGGGGTTGCACACACTGCTTTGGGTCCGGTGTAAGGTCAGAAGTCTTAGAGGTGGATACGTCTGGACCCCATTCTCCCCCCTCTCTCATCTACTTTTACTATCAAAATAAACAATACAGGCAATTCTCCTTACTACTGTAACACGGTTGAGAACAGAGCCACAGACACACAAATGTATAGGAGAGAGGTTCTCCGCCTTATTTATCTTGGATTTCACCCCACTCCTCCCGGTATTACCCCTATACCGAATATATCGCAAATATCGCAAAGCAAAAGGTAATGCCACCCCAAAGCCATCAAAATGCCTCGTCCGCTTTGTCCTGTGGACAGAAGCGCTCTTGTTATCAGTCTGCTTCTACCGATAGGCAGTCCGATGGGGCAAAAATGAAAGGAAGGGAAAAAGGAAAAAAATCAACTAAAGGAAAAAGAAAGAAGCTTTACTGGTCCTTTTAGGGCCTCACGCCCCCATCCCCTCGCTGCCCGCCCCGCTCCCTTGAGACCCTATCCCACTTCCTCGGCGTCACCCAGTTAAGGATCACTCACCGTCCGTGGCGCAACTCTCCTGAGTTGTGGCGGCACTTGCACAACTCCTGGGTGGAATCCACCAGTCTTCACTCCACTCTTTGGTCACTTCATCGTCGTCACCGAAGCCTTCTTCTGGTTCCCCATTTTTTCTTTTCGGCGTCTCTCGTGGTCTCCCTTCCTCTGTGTTTTTCCAGTTCCTCCTGACTCCGCCTCTCGACCTCAGCTCTGGACGCCGCTTCCCCTTCCTGTTCCTCCTTTTCTCGTCCCTGGTAGATTCCGTATTGGTCCCTCTCTTTGTGAGCTCCTCCTCCTTCCTGTATGGGAGAGGCCGGGAGCAATGAATTAACTCTTTATTGTCTTTGTTTTTCCCAAGTCAGTTGTGGTCTCAGCTGCTTTCTGCGAGACGGTGTTTCAACCCATGGTAAGTAATGGGTTTTGGGTGGCTCGGTATAGGACTGTCCCTCACATCACCATAACCAACTCATGCCCACCAATCATAAGCTTTCTCACAATGCACCCATCACTTGTCAAGGCTTACAGACTCATGTTTAACATCTCAAACTACTCCATGGCAGAACAGATCCAGTTGGAGTTCGGCCTAATGAAACAGTCCTTGGCAAGGCAAGGTACAATCATTGTCTGCTGGCATAAGATCAGGTACGCCGCTCCTAATAACTTGAATCACCTTCTCTGGCAAGAGCTGCAGCACCGAAGCACATCGCCTGCCAGAAACTTCCTCCAGGAATCCCTCGCAAACACACGGCTGTTCCAGCTCCGGGACACTCCAACCAGTCACGCAGCCATCAGAAAACTGGTCTGGAAATCAAATAAAAGACTCTCACTGGTAGAAGACAAGGCTACATTCACAGGTCGAAGTCACGCCTGGTTGACGATCAATGCCTACTACACACTTGCCCCTCAAAAACATTTCAGCCTAGGTTACCCTAGAAACACAAAATAAAATTATTTGAAACACCATCTGGGATACTCCTTTCGGCTCCCCACTGCTCAAATCTCAGTTCAACTTAAGAGGGATCTGAAAGTGAAGACAGGAAGTGCTGGCTTGCTTCAAGCCAGAGGATCCACAGCTCAACTGCAGGCAGGTAAAGTTTCTTGCGCTGGTAGAAAAGAAAATGCTAAGAGCCAGCCAACACACTACACCATGTGGATCTGCAGCCTCTACAGATGTGTTCTGCCCTTTACCCGCACTTTACAAACTGGGCTCATAAGCACTGCACTTTATAGCCCCTGACCTGGTTCTTAAACCAAAATCCCCCATCAGACATGTCAACAGGAAACACCCCTCTGTTTCTTACGGATGCATCGCATTTTGCACCTTCCAAGGACTTTCACGCAAGGAAGAGTCGGAACACTGATAAATCAACGTCCTTGCTACGCAATTGCTGCTTAATATGTATTCATTTTAACTGTGGTTTTAATATATTTTATTCTCTTAAACTTTGGTTGCACTGCACTGGTTTTAATTAACTATGCAAATGATAAAATTGACAATTGGCACAATGCAACCATATGGCAATCATTCAACAAAATTACAAATAAGTATAAAATAACAGTTGGCAAACTATTCTTCAGAAGGTCTAACAAGAAGTATCACAGTGTAAATCTTCTACCTCAGGGGTTTATTTGAGGGGTAACCAACCCCAAAATTATTTTTTACTAAATTAATCTGTGAGATTACATGTATCAAAATACCAGTCAACAGCCTTCGACACAGTGTAATAACAATCCACCCTTTACTGTTATAGGCTTTAATAAAAGCATTTCACTATAGATAAGGCAAACCTACTTCAATTATAATACTTTTTCAAAATAAACAAATCATACCTATGGCACCTGACATACATGTTCCCAATGAATAAATCAAGACTATAGCTTTCATCATTGGCTTGTCAGCATAACCAGCCGAGGCCCCTTGTGTTTTATTTGTTGTTGTTTTTTGTCCTCATTAGCCTCAGATTGCCTTTCACGCACACCTCCGTAACCGCCCTTTATCGTGCCGTGAGAGCAAGGTTCTGATACTCGCCTTACTTATCATGAGACCTGTCAATTGCACTTCATAAAGCCCAACTTCCTGTCTTTCGACTCTCTCACCCAACTACCATTTCTTAGGTACCGACCTTCCATGAGAGATATGAGAGATTTAGGATTGGCTTGTGCATTTTTCCAAGACCTGCTTTTTAGGCATAATCATTGGACCGCCCTTCCTACCTCTCCAGCCATTCCACCACCAGGCGCCAAAAGGCATACCTTCTCCTATCCAAGGAGGTTGCGTCCAGATTTAGATTATATCTCAATGATGATTCCCACTCTATATAAGTAGGAGCAAGGGGGCTGGTCCACTTTTTACATAACTCTCTTCTCGCCAACAATATTGCATAAAATATTAATTTTTGTTCATCTCCAACTACCTCACTGTCCACCTCAAAAAATATTAGGAGAGGGCTTACCTGAATCTGTTTCTTCAGAATTTCAGCCAAAGCTTTACATACCTCTCCCCAAAATACCTGAATTTCTGGACACCCCATGAACATATGGATATCATTCGCCAACTTCAAACCGCATTTGGTACACGCCATCTCTCCTCTGTTCCCAACCTTTGACAGCTTATTTGGAGTCCAATAAACTCTATAGATAGAAAAAAGGTGGTTTCTCTTTAAATAGGCTGGTTTAATCATTTTATAAAGTGTAGTAAAGGATACTTGCCATCATTTTTCCAGCGTTGCTCCTGGCAAGTCCATCTCCCATAACTTTTGAGGTTGGGCAAACTCCCCCTCTAACTCTTCCATCATTCGCCAGTACCAATATGATGTTTCCTTCTTCCTGGGGTTGTCCAAAATCAGCATTTCCTCCAGTTCATTAGCTCCTCCTATCTTATTTTCTGATGCTTGGACCCAACTTTGGATTTGGAGATACTTAAATCTTGAAACACAATGTTTTGTTTTATTTTGAAAATTCTCCCATGCAATCTTCCTTTTTCCTTCTAATAGATCCTCCCATCTTTCCACTCCAGCTTTCCTTAATGCCCCGGCAAGATTGTCCTTTGTCCTTTCCGGTGATCCGGGCGAGTCCCAAATAGGAGCCAAGATACTATAATACATTCATTTCAATCTCCTTCTAATCCTGTACCAGGTTTCTGCCACTCCTCTAAGAATTTTCAGCCTAACTTTTTTGAAGTATCTAGGATCTGCATATTTCATCATAAATCCCGAGGGCCCCTCCTGCTATCTCTTTTAGCAGTCCCGTAAACAGCTTACCAATTTCTGAATCCGATGGCCTATCCAGGAGCATCCTATTATTCTTAAATTGAAACGCCCATGCATATAGTTGCAAATCTGGCAGGGTCAGGCCTCCTTTCTCTTTCCTCCTCCGCAGCTTTTTCCACGATATTCGGGGAACTTTTGCTGCCCAGATGAAGGACCCAATCTTACCCTGCAACTTCATAAGCCCTGCTTCTTTAAATGGCAAAGGTATGGCATTAAAAAGGAAAGTCAACTTTGGTAATAAAATCATTTTCACTAAATTCACTCTACCAAAGATAGTCAGTGGTAAATGCATCCAACTTGACATTAGATCACAGATTTCTTTTTTCACCCTGTTAAAATTAGTTTCTGCTAGTTTGTTGATATCTTGAGTCACTCTCACTCCCAAATATCTCATTTCAGTTGTGATTTTTTCTACCCCTCCATCTAGGTTCCACACTATCATCTCTGATTTATCTCTGTTTATTTCGTACCCAGATACTTTCCCAAAATCTTCTGCAATTTTTACTACCTGCTTCATTGTATTCTCAAGATCCGCCGTATATATCAACAGGTCATCAGCATATAATGCCAGCTTTTTAACCCAATCGTTGCATTGGAAAGGAATTATCTGCGGCTCTGCCCTCAATTTTTACTAATGGTTCCATATATAAATTAAACAATAATGGAGACAACGGACATCCTTGTCTTGTCCCTCTCTTTATATTAAAAGCTGATGTTAATGCTCCATTTACTAAAACCCTTGCCTTTGGTGACTTATAAAACCCAGCAATTGTTCTGCAGAACCTATCTCCCAGTTTAGCAGTTTCCATAACGGATGCCAAGAAAGCCCAATTTACACGATCGAATGCCTTGGTGGCATCCAAAGCAATAACCGCAAGAGGTGCATTATATGTTTCCGCCAGATCTATTGCCCCTATCAGAGAGTAGGTTAACTCATGTAGCGACCTTCCTTGCATGAAGCCTTTTTGATCTATGTGTATCAAATCTCCCATTAGGCCTTTAAGTCTGTCTGCCAGGATTTTGGAAAAGATCTTGTAATCGCAATTTAAAAGCGACACCGGCCTATAAGATTCACAACTATTTTTACTCTTGCCTGGTTTTAAAATTAGTGAGATTGTAGCCTCTGACCAGGATTCTGGTTGGGATATCCCTTGCATGAATAGCTCATTAAATAGTCTTGTCAGGATTGGGATCCGCACCTCCTTTAGTGAAATGTATACTTCTAAGGGCAGGCTATCCGGACCAGATGCCTTCCCCCGCTTGCCCTTCTTCAGTGCCTGTTCTACCTCCCCCTCCTGAATTTGAGTGTTCAGTGAAGCAGTTTTTTCGTCCTCCAATGTCACTATCTCTCCCTCTCTAAGCCACCTATTTCTTTCCTCTTCAGATGACACCAATCCTTCTTCATACAGAGTACCAAAATAATTATAAAAAGCCTCTTCAATCTCTTTTCTATTGGTTAAAACCTTACCCGTATTCTGACATTTAATTTCTAGTATTAAATTTCTCAACTGATCCTTTCTTGTCTGCCACGCTAACAATTTTCAACAATTTTCCCCATATTCAAATTGTGTTAGCTTGCTTGTCTCCCACCTTTCCCTCACCCTCTTGTCCAGGATACCGGCAAGTTTGATTTTCAAATCTGTTAATTCGATCTGTCTGGCCTCCCTCTGACTATTATTAACCAATTCTCCTTCTAGTACTCTTATCCTTTTCTCCACTTCTCCTATCTCTTCCCGAAGAACTCTCCTCTTCCCAACCACGTAATTTATTAACTTCCCCCTCAAGTACGCTTTATAAGAATCCCATACCACCCCTGCTGACGCTGAGCCCCCATTAAAATAAAAAAATTCTACTGTATCTTCCTTTAATCTCCTCACAATTTCTTTATCTAACAACAGGGTGCGGTCTAATGTCCATCTTGGGGGGGACCTTTCTTCCTTGAGGCGAATCTCCAGGAGAATTGCCGAGTGATCCGACAAGTGCATCCCGATATGTGCAATACTCCTGACTTGTTCCCGCAGACCTAAATCTAGCAAAATATAGTCTATCCTCGATTGGTGATGATATTTCTTATTTGCATACGTATATTCTCTTTTATCTCCCATCTTCCATCTCCAACCATCATATAATCCCAATTGCTTCATCATAGATTTTATCTGCCCCTTCATTTTTGGATTTGCACCTGCTCTACTACCTGCTGATCTATCTAGAGTGCTATCCAATGCCACGTTGAAATCCCCCGCCCAAATAATTGGGTCTGAGGAGCAAGATAGCTCCGCTAATAACTCTTGCAATGGTGCTATGTCATCCACATTCGGCCCGTAATATCCTGCTAACATAAAACTATGTCCCCTCACTTTCAATTTGACTACGACCCATCTACCACATGTGTCTGAATTGCTTTGTATAATAGAAATGTTTGGGTCTTGTTTTACTAATATCACCACTCCTTTGGTCACTATAGTTTGCTTAGTGCACACCATTTGCTGCACCCATTTTTGGGACTTGAATACTTCCTTGCACTCTTTCTCTGACAAGTGCGTCTCCTGAAGCACACAAATCTGAGCATTACAGTCTTTTATATACTGGAGGATGCGCTCTCTTCTCGGCCTTACCCTTAACCCGTTAACGTCCCAAGATAAAATTTTCAAACTCCATCCCTGTCTCTCTCCCATATTTCTAATCTAAAGAACATCTTAACTAGCAAACCTGATGCTTCCGAGGATTTTTTCTTTTTTCCCTAATGCTCCCCACCCCGTGACCCCTATCATTCCCCCTCCCCCCTATGAAGAACCTTCCCCCCTTTCTAATGGCCTAAACTTAAACCTAAGCCTAAGCCTATGGGTTTTCCCCCAGGTGTGTTTCAATCTTTGTCTTACCTCTAACCTCTAATTTTACATTACAACCACTATTTGTTACTAATCCTATCTAACTACCTAAAAAGAAATCTGTTGAGAATTTATATACAAACTATTTACAAGACCTTATAAAGTCGTCTACCTCGCTCACCACTCTGAAATTATACATTTTATTATTCAACATAACTTTTAGCACAGCCGGGAATTTCATCTGCACATTAGCTCCTAGCTCTTCAACTGGTCCATTCTCTTTCCCAACTCCCACTGTCTGTTGGAAGTAATGTAGGAAATATCTGACCTAATTTCACAAGATATTCCCTCTACCTTTACTGTTTTCATTTTCAGAGCTCGGGATAACGCCTTTTCTTTCAAGGAGTAAGTAAGAAAGTTTACCAAAATTTTCCTGGGCTTACTTCTATTTGGATTGAGCCTGAAAGGATCCCTATGTATTCGCTGTATGTCCCTACCCAACTCTTGTTCCGTCTCCTCTAAGTGAAGCCCTGTTTTCAGCAACTTAATTATCCAAGCCTTCAAGTCATCTCCTTCTGCACCTTCTGGGACATTGAGAATTCGTAAATTATTTCTCCTTAGATTGTTCTCCATCCTTTCCTCCCACTCCTTGCGCCCATGCTCTCTCGATCTCAAGCCCTTTATTTCTTCCTCATTTATCTGTATCTTACCCTTGAGCTCCTCTACTGTCTCTTCCAACACTGTTGTTCTTCCTGTAAGATCATCCAATTTCTTTTCTAACACCTCACAAGCTATTTTAATCTCTTTTTGATTTCCTTCGGACACCTCGAATCTGCTTCTGATCTCGGATGTAAGTGTCGCTGTCAAATCCCCCACGCCTGCACCCTCCATGTTTGGTTCTTGCTCCTTCCTGCCCTGAATTTTATCTTTTTTCCCTTTTATGTTCAGTGTCTGGCCCGGGATACGTTCCTCTATCTTTCCACCTTCATTAGTTCTTCCTTCTCGCTCTAACACTAGATGAGTGGTGGGGTTATCACTATTCTCTTCTTGATCCTTTTCTTGCAGTATCATGAATCTATTAGGGCTGTGCACATCACTCCACTCTCCCTGTAGTTTCTCCAATTCATGATCTAACTGACCTTCCATATTCTTAACTGTCTCCCCCTCCTCTCCCGTCTCGCTACCTACCGTCCTCCCTTCCCTCAATGTTGAAGTCCTGGGTAGCACTTTGAAAAAGGTCCTGAGTGAGGGAGTAACCTTTACTTTCTGAGATTTGCTCATACGTTGTTGTGTCAACCTCTCTTGCTTGTCAGCTCTTTTTATTGGAATTCTTACTATGGGTGAAATTTCTTTCTCCTCTCCTCCTTCACCTCCTCCACTTCCACCTCCTACCGATATTTTGTCCAGCTTTGCGCTCCTTAAAGAATACCTTCCTGGCTGCTTAAACTCACTATTATAGGAGACCACCACTCTTTGTTTTAAGCTAGACTTTTTATTTTTGCCGTCCTTCCCCCCTTTGGACTTCTTTTCCACCTCCTCCTCCCTTTGTCTTAAATTCTGCTTTTGAGCTTGCTTTCCCTTTGTATTTCTCCCCGTGCTTTCTGGAGTTTCTGTTTACCGCTCTTCAGTTACTTTAGTATGTACCTTTGGGCTATCCCCTCCGCCTCCTCCTCGAAATGGGATCCTTGCTGCCGCCTTCCTCCCTCTTTTAACTTCCAGCGCGGCTCTGAACCACAGCTGTTCGCTTCCCCCTCCACCTGCCGTGACTGCCTTTACTTCTCACCCTCACCTCTAAAAATACACCCTCAGTCACAATGGAGGGAGGGAAGGGGTCAAAAACAGGTTCTAAGTCCCGTTACCGTAGTCTCTGTCTCAAAGCATTACCCGAATCCATCAGCCCGTTCCTTCTCTGCACTCCGGCTCTGTCCTAGCTCGACTCTCCGCTCTCCAGGCACGGAGCCCACCTCCTGCAGGTCTTGGACGTCCACCGTGATCGACGCTCTGCTGCTCCTAGCTCCCAATTCCCAACTCCGGCTCCTAGCTCCAGTAAGCGTTTCCTACGCTTTCTCAACAAATATTCCCGTTTATTTTCTTTGACTCCGTGTTCAATTATTTAACCATTATACCGCATGTTTTTCCGCTCTGTGGTGTGGTAGCTCGCAGGATTAGTATCCGATTTCACCCGATTCCGCACACACACCTGAAGGAGCTCCCGCGACCCACCTCTAGCCGGCCGCCATATTCTTCCTATTCTTCCTTGTTTTCCCTCCGAGGCCTCTTGTGTTGCATAAAAGCTGTCAACCAACAGGTATATAGTCATAAATTTACAAATCTATACAAAAATACAATTGGCAAAACAATATAAATCCCTCTCAAAATGGCCTAAGGAGGATTATTGCATTACAAATCATCAATTTCAGGGCTCAGGTTTACAACATTTTGCACTGGGTTTGCATCACAAAAGTGATGCAAAGCTGAGCAAAATCGTTTTTTTAAAATTAACTTTCCAGCGCAAAACTTCTTTTGTGCTGGAAACAGTGGCGAGAGGTAACATTTGAAAATGGTGGGGTGAGCAAAGCAAATATTTTCACCCAATGACAAGCACTGTGAGAAACCAGCAATGCCTTTAGGCTCAATGCCAAAGCTCTCAATTGTGGCTCGTTAATAGTATTTTGTTTATAACAGACCACACCTGAGAGCTCTGGAGTTGAGGCTCAAGGCAGTGAAAGTTTCTCACAGTGAGTTGGCCAAATCTAAATGCGTACTTGGAGAAGCCACCAATACCATTATTCCTCCCTGCTATTACCACTCAGCAGCATTGGTCCTGCTTTGCCCTCACACTCGGCTTGGGCTGGCAGCACTTAAAAATAAAATAATAATAAAATCATTTTATTACCATTTTATTTTTCACATTTGCTGCACTTGCAGCAAGGGAGCAATGCTTTTCAACACTATTGGAGAAACAACTACTGGCTTGTATGTTGCCTCAAAGCAAGGCAAAGGAGTGCAACGCTCCATTTTGCATTTCTATGCATCAAGGGGGCATTCCATGAATGGTACATGGGAATTCACATGCAAGCACCCATGGTTTTTGATGCAAACCCCATTATGTTAGCAATAGTAGAAAAGGTTTTGCACATAAAAAGCAGAAATGTTTTTTTTTCTCCTAACCTTTCCCACTTTGCATGTGTGCTGCACTGCAATGACCCCTACTCTCTCCTCAGTGTATTGACTGGCTCCTCTCTCCTCATTAGGCTAACTACACCTTCTCTTAGTAGTCTGGATAGTCATTTCATAACACTGTGCGCAGAGGGGCTGGAGTTATTGTAATTTTTCGGTGGGGCAGCACATGAGTATACATAACGGCATCCCTACAAATATCCACACCCATTTTATGCTTTGCTTGTGCTAAAATCTTGATGGGCGTGTTCTTCATTGGCTGGTTGAATTATAATATCTGGAAAATCAGCACTATTTAATTGCTACCATAATAGAGTTATTACTACCTTAACCTGATTATCTGTATTTAAAAGATATCAAATACACCTACAGACAACTGTGCAACTCTTTCCTTGAGAATCTTACATGATTTCTAGTGCATTGCTCTGCTCTTCAAGTTTGCGTGTCAGTTTCGTCACAGGTTGATCTCACACACAGTAAGTGTGTGGTTAACTGCAACGTGAACACAGTGTACTATTTCATAATTGTACATCATGCTAAACGAAGGTTCAGCTGTGGCAAACAAAATAAATGAATGGTAAGCCATTAAGAAAGATGAAGAGCTCTTTTGAGGGGTTGTGTGAGTGGTTGAATCACTGAATGTGGGGTTTTTGACAACGGGTGAAGGAGATGATTGAGGAAGGAGGAATGAGCGAGTGACTTGGAGTATGGATGGATGAGTGAGCAAGTGAGCAGGAGTGGTGGGAGTGCCTCTCTGCACTGCTGATGCCCATGTGGTGTTTGGTCTTTTACTCTGTGTTGGGGGATGCTTGCACTGCTGCTTGTTCTATACCTGGGGGAGTTGCGGTATAGCTTACGTGTCTCTACCCGCCCCACATCCCACCCATCTGTGCACCACGAGGTGCGCTGATGTCACAGTTTTCCCCACCAGAGCAGAGAAACAAACAAGTAAGTCCTCTCTCCATTCCGGTGGGGAAAAAAGGCCTCCCCACATTACAGTGAGGCCTTGTTTGAAAGAGAAGAGTCTCTCCTTTCAAACAAGGCCTTCCTGAAATAGTTTCCTGGCTGTGGATCGCGGCCGTGCTGCAATCCACAGGCAGGAAACCCCACCAGACACCCTGGCCGTGTAGTGGGGAGTCGACCTCGTGGCATCAGCCGGCCCACCCCAAGGCAGTATTATTTTTTAATAATTTGGTTTGTTTTTCCCCCTGGGGTCAATCGCCCCTTCAAGGGAATTGAAATGAGTTTTAAAAAAATGAAATGAAACTGTAAGGGGATTGGTCCTTTTGGACATGGGCTCACCCCCTGTGGGCCCCTCATTTGTTCTTAAAATTAGTGGTGCTCCTGAGGCAGGGGAACCACACATTTAAAAGAAAGTAAAGTAATATAGGTGGGGGGTATATATGCAGATATATGTATATCTATCTATATATAAATATATAATATATATGTGTGTGTATATATATGTGTGTGTATGTGTGTGTGTGTGTATATATATTCACTGAAAAAAACCAAAGGTTATAGGGACGTTATAGTTAGGCTCAATTTTCACTTGTACAAAACCAGTGAAATTCAGCAGTTATAGTTAGCTGAGCTAACTATAACTCGCACCCCCGCAATGCACTGCTTATGACCTCACATATTATATCACTCATGCATGTTAGCAGCTCCCTCTGTGTCAAAGAAATAGCAGCTCCTGCAGCAGGTGGGGAGCTGGCAGGGACTGTAGGGACCTTGAGGCTCCCCCACGGTCCCAGTGGTGAGTGGGTGCCCTGGAGTCACTCACTTTAATTGGCCAGGCCCCGGTTGATGGGGTCCCGGGGACCCAATTTGGCCTGGGGAGGGAGGCCGTGCAGCCCTATCTGGAAATGGCCAGGTCCCGTGGGATGGGGTCCTTGGGGCCAAAAGTATTAATTTAAATATTTATTAAAAAGGGCAGGCCCCGGGGGGCGCTAGAGAGCCGGCGAACAAGATGGCCACACCTTAGGGAGGCTCTGTCAGCCCGGGGGCAATATCCTACATAATCCTGCGCATACAGGGCGCTTACACACTCTGGAGCCCAAGATATCCTTTTGTAATACAGCGAGCAGCTGGGAGACTGATTTAGGGCAGCTGATGTGCCGTTGCCGACGCGGCTCGATCCCGACCTCGGCCTGACTCCGCGAGAAGTAAAATGGCGGCGACCAGAGCTGAGAAGCGGGGTCTGTGACTCCGGCCGTCCTTGCTCTGCGGACGCGAGCCCTAGACCGCAAGCTGCAGCAATAATCGGGCACCGGTACCCGGCGGGGTGAAGTACGGCATGGGTCCGGTGCGACAAAATTGCCCAGCCGAGTGCAGAACGGAGCACCGGTCCGGGCGAGAAGCGGAGATCGCGGTGTGGAACCCGGAGCTCCGACGACCCACTCCTGCGACGCCCTTCAATTTGGTGCACAGGTGAGGGCTGCCTGTGACTTTGAGCTGCTGCGGGGGAGCCCCGGCTGGGACGTGCTGGCCTGGAGGCGCGGTGCGATCCTCGCGACCCGGGGACCCGATGAGCTGGACTAGGAGGTGCGCGACCACGCTGTTGTCCTGGGCCTGGGCCTGCTGTGCTGTGGCCTTGCGCAGGCAGCAATGGCCTGTGTTGCTGGGGGGTTGTTCTGGGCCCCTGCATCCCGCACTGCGGTGCCCCGGGTGCACACACGAACTGGCATGTGAGTCGCAACCCTCCTGGAAGAAGGGTCTGAGAAGTCCTGCACGAAGAGTGGAAAAGTGGGCTTATACACACCACGGGAAGCCTGGCCACGAGGATCTGCTGCAAAGGCCTGAATAGGGGCAGCCGCACCATGGGTTGACATTGATACAAGGCGTCACTGCGAATCAGGCACTTGGAGTAGTACCGGTCTGATACGTCCTCCCACGAATCCCCACCATCTAGAGCCCACTGCTGTTGGGGTCTTACTTCGGAAACTGAGAGTGACAAGAGGCGACTCCCTAAGGGGAGAAGTGAACAATGGGCCGCACTGAGGGCAAACACGCGAAACTACAATTCCCAGCTCGGAAACAAGCCCCTAGTGAGGATGCAGAATCGCAAAGAGACGATGACCAGCCTCCATCCGCCCCAACACAGGATGAAGACTTCAAGGCAATACTCCTTACGATACGTCAAAGCCTAACTTCTATTGAATCCAAGATGGACTCCATGAACTTACGCATGGACTTCCTTGCGCAAAAACTTGAAAAACATGATGGTCGAATATCAGAGGCCGAACAACGTATATCCACTCTCGAAGACACTACCAATGCCAGCTGCGCAAAACTACAAGGTATGGAGAAACTTCTACAAGTTATAGCGGCCAAAAGTGAAAATTTAGAAGCGCGCTCGCGCAGAAACAACTTGCGCATCGTGGGGGTCCTGGAGTCCACGGCCACTGGCCACATGGAGGACTATGTAGAGCGGATGCTGCTGGGTCTCTTCGGAGTGGACGCCTTCTCCAAAGTATTGATAGTTGAGAGAGCCCACAGATCACTTATGACGAGACCACCACCCGGCGCGCCGCCGCGTCCCATCTTGGCGCGCATCCTTAACTACAAAGACCGCGACACTGCATTGAGACTCGCTAGGGAGAAACAGGAATTAATTTATGACGGAGTGAAAGTTGCGCTCCATCCGGACTTCACCATGGCGGTGCAGGAGGTGTGGAAGAAATTTCTCCCAGTTAAAAGAAAACTCCAACAAGCTGGCATCTCATATGCCATGTTCTTCCCGGCGAGACTGCACGGCCAGCACCGTGGAAAGACGCACATCTTCAACAGCCCTCAACGCACTCAGGAATTCCTGAAGACCTGCATGGGACGCTCGCCCACATCGCAGGCTGATAATCTTGGCTCCGGTCGATGCTCTCAATCTCAATCAAAAAGGAGCTTAAGAGGGAAACAAATTCACAGGTCGCCCTCCCCTCAACATCTCATTAAATCAAAAAGACCGGTCGATGCTCGCCAGCCCATGAGGAGATGTAGAGTCAGACCTAGTAAGATTAGCAGCGCCGCTGTGAACTGGTAAGATCACACCTTGTAGTGTGGTTTGTGGCCTCATTGTCTACATTGCTAAGTTAGCTTAGGCCTGGCTGCCATGATGCCTATTTTGCACACGTTACTCTGTGACTTTGTTTTTCCAGACTCTGCTTGTGCCCGGCTATATTAGAACTGTCTGCCTTTTTGTCTTTCACCTTTTCTCATGTTCCCTGTGGGTTTTGTCTGCACACCATGTACAAGGTCGAAAAACAACGTCCCTTGTTATTGCTGATCTGGTCAGCCCCTCGCACTTAGACATAACACGAAATACAGCTGCACTGGAGAAATTTGTGTGCTTTTAATATTGTGATCTCTCTTTTGGTGGCACTTGGAGAAAAACCGTTCCAGGGAGAAGAGCTGTGCTTGTCTGATGATGTAAACCTTGCATCTAGATATTGAGGTATGGGGGTCTGCCTGACAAAGACCAGAGGTCTTCTATTTTTATAATAAACTAGTTACTAGCACGGGTAGGGTGGTAAGGCCATTTAGCCCTATATCCACTGTCTTTATAAAATGCTGTCCCCGTTTGTATTCTATGGAATTGTAACCATGCTTATTATTTTATCGTTATGCATTATGCTGATAGTACTGGCACGTGTACTTTATCATAGAGCACGATAGTTGAAATAAACATTTTAAACTATACTGTGTCTCTTATTACGCACGTTGTGGACAAGTATGAGTGAGTAATAAAAGAGTGTTCTTGCTCCCGCGATTCCTGAGAGAGTCCGTGTTCTGGGATGTCTAATCATTGGTAGCTTCGCTGTAGTACGGAGAACGAATGAGACGCTAAAGCTAGTCGGATTGGGATTGTGGGTACTAAGGTGCACCACTATACACTGAGGTCCTATTTTCCTGTGCATAGCTCTGTATATGTGCAGAATCCCCGCAACATGGCGCCACCAACATGGTGGGCTTCTTATCTGCGAGACGCTTGAGTAGTGCTTGTGCTTGTCCACAATAACCTTCGCTTACGCTTCCGGAAACGTATGTGAGGGTGATACCTCCTATATTGATGTTTTTATAGGTTCTTTCAAGCTTGAAGTTATTAAAAGGTGTTTATGTTAACCGTATATTGCGCTGCCTCACACTAGGTTGTCGATCATTCCTGGTCTTAATGGCCACGAATGTAAATATCCCGGCACATAGTCGCACTGCGCTCCGGGCTCATTTACTGGCTTATGGAGTGCCTGACGCGGGTGTCGCTCTCATCTTTGTGGTGC
Source organism: Calotriton arnoldi (assembly GCA_963921515.1). Lineage (NCBI taxonomy): Eukaryota > Metazoa > Chordata > Amphibia > Caudata > Salamandridae > Calotriton > Calotriton arnoldi. Next base: position 522,807 of record CAWUFW010005915.1, on the reverse strand, counting down.
AGGCTGATCCGGCTCACCACTTTGAGGTGTTTTACTCTTGGGTCACTTTTCCGGTGGTGGAAGGAGCTGACAATTTGTTTCATGTTTACGCTCCCACTGCCCTACCCAATGCGTATCGGCCTTATCAGGCTCTTGAAGTACCACTTACGGCATGGCAACACCGTATTTGGTTTAATGGCGCCCTCCCACATCCGGTCAGCCCCGGTTCGTTTAGGCCCCTTATCAATAGACGGGGCCACTTGGCCAGTCTTAGCCGGTTATACCCCACATCCGCGTTATTTGACGCTTGCGGTTGATGAACTGCGCGCGTTGCATGCGTCTTTAATCCGCGTGCACAGAGCTTTGGTACAATATGTTACTGGCAACGTCCAGGGGGCCCCTCCTGCAGGTGCAGCGCATCCAGCTGGACCAGGCGGTGTAACCATAAGTCCCGTCATGGTTAATTCGGTGATGGGCAAGCGCCCACAGAATAAGGATGATTTGCCTTATTGGCTTGCAGAAAAATTTGACCAGCTGGAGGCTGTTTTTCCGAATACTTCTCCTGTGGACAAACACAGGATTTTGACGATTAGTTTGCCGAAAGACTTAATTTACGAGTTGGCAGAATGCAACAACTGGGGCAAGGTATTCACAGCAGTGTATGCGAAGTGTTTCGGCACTCCTTCCATGACGGTTCTCCCCTCCGTAATTAAACGAGTGCAGGATGAACATGGCCCTGAAGTGGCTGTGGAATTGGGGATGAGACTGGTGGGAGTGTTCAATGTAGTGGCTGATCTAATCCTTGCGAACGTCAAGGGTGACGCGGTCAACTTTCAAGTCGCTAATGCTTTGGCTTTGGTCCCGGAGCAGGACAAGCCACGCGAATTACCGAAAATTATTGCACAGGCTTATAAAACCATTGGCCACAATAGTTTGGGGGTTAAGCCTTTTGCTAAAACGCAGACTCAATCACACCCACAACAAAAAACTCAGTCTGAGAAAGAAGAGAAACCGTTCTTTTCTAAAAAGAACTGAAAGTTGAAGAAACAGGGTAAGCAACAATCAAAACCAGGGTCGCGTGCCACAACCCCGGTTTCCATATCTTCTGAACACACTTATGATTTGCGCGACAGAGCGAGAATTAAATCTCCAGATAGATTTCAAGTCCCTGACCTGCGTTCTCCTCGTTCTTCACAGGTACCATCGACCTCCCAGACTGGTGGAGGAGATCGCCAGGATAGAGGCAGGGGTCGTGAGGCCCCACAGGGACAAGACCAACCTCGACAACCAGTCTGAGGGAAACCAGAAGAATTTCCACTTTCACGCCCACAGTTTCAGAAGAAAAAAGTTGCAGCATTAACAGTGAGGTATGCCACAGACGGTGAGAACGAGACTCCTGAATTGGACGTGGGCAGTGACGCTGCTAGACAGCGCCGCGGAAGTTACCATAGTGCGGGAGGCACTGCGTCCTCATGTGGAGGCGACAGCAGCTAATACATTCATTACTGTCGAGACAGCTGACACCCAAGTGGCACCCCCTGACAGACTATTTAATATTGTCATTCAAATTGAAGGTGACATTGAGCGTGTTATTAAAGGGATTTTTGGGGAAAATCTGACCTCTTCTTACGACTTTTTGTTGGCGGAGGCGGATTGGCCACCCCCATTTGTCCTTGCTGCTCGTAGAGGGGAGGAGGTCATCCTTCCGAGTTTTTCTCGTCATGTCCCCAAGGACAAAGCGGAGGCTCTCGCAGCTGAATGGGCTGGGGCCCTGGCTCCGGCGCTATAGTGCAACCATGTGGGCTGGGATTAAGATTCTCCACCCCATGATATACCCTTGCGGCCTCTGCCACAGCCCCAACCCCAATATCCCCTCCGGCGGGAAGCTAAAGGTCCCGTTTCTGACATTCTGACTCAGTTAGAATATCAAGGAGTAATTGAAACATGCGTATCACCAATGAATAATCCCCTTTTTGCGGTTTCTAAACCCGATGGGTCATACCGTTTAGTTTTGGATTACCGACATTTGAACTCTCATTGTCGGACCTTTGCGGTACAAAATACCCACAGTTCTGCGCTCGTAGACAGTCTTGTTCGCAAAAAATATAAAACGACACTTGACCTTTCCAATGGGTTTTACACGCACAATTTGTCCCCGGAGTGCAGCCAATGGAGCGCTTTCACTTCCGGTGGAAAACAATTTAAATTTCAGGGTTTGCCCCTGGGCTACAAGATCAGCCCGGGGTCTTCGCCGCCCGTGTTGTCTCTTTGTTGGACAGCATAGACCCAGATGCGTATTTGTATGTCGACGATATCTATCTGACAGACGACGAATTATGGCCGCATCTTTCCCGTGTGGACCGCATTATTCTTGAATTTGCGGTCTTAGGATACAAATTTAATTTTGCCAAATCTCACATCGCAGAATTCACTGTTTTGTTTTTGGGCTATGAGCTCAACAATGAAGGTAGGGGCTTAGCTCCCCATTTCTTGGAGAAGTGCGCACTTTTACACCCTCCAACAACCCTGAAGAAACTTCAGTCTTTACTGGGATTTTTAAACTTCGGGCGTTCTTACATTCCTGAATATGCCCAGCGTATCAAGCCTCTCTATGCCTTGATACAACCTAACTTTTCGAAGTCATGCTGGCTTCCTGAGCATTCCTCTATACTACACTCTTTGCAGTCTGATCTACTTGAATCTAAATTCTTGTTGACTCGTGATAACCACACAAACCTGGTGATAAGAATTGTGCCAGGGGCAGTGGGCTTCACGTACTTAACGTTTAACAACGGTGACACAGTACCTATTGCATACAAGTCGCATATTTACACTTCAGCAGAGTTGCGCTTTTCCACTGTGGAGAAAGTTTTGACTGCAGTGCAAATGGCGATTCTTAAGGAACGCGCACTGGCACAGGGAAAACGCATATTGGTGGTAACACCATATCCTGCCCTTGAGGCAGTGACGAAGGCAAGTGTACCAAACTCTTAGGCTTTGCACCCCCGTTGGATACAATGGGCTACATCTCTGATGTCCCCGGATGTCACTTTTATCTTTGATTCCTCTCTTCAGACACAGGAGTTCTTACAGTAGGAATTTGTTCATCCTCCTCCTCTGTCTTTGCTGCCGCTTGAGGAGTACAAATGTATCATTTACACCGATGGTTCGGCGCAACCGGCCACGGGTTCTAAGCATGCTTATTCCGCAGCATGTGCTATTGTTGCAGGTACCATGGTGAACGGTGAGTTCAAATCGAGTGTAGTGCACACGCAGGCACTAGGAGACAGTACTGCACAATTGGCCGAGCTGCGTGCTTTGGTGCTCGCACTTGAGTTCGCGAATCCAGACGTGACGACCCTTATTGTATGCGACTCTTACTACTACTACTATGTTCAATCCTTTAATGACAACCTATTCTGATGGTCTCAAAACGACTATAGAGATGCTAAAGGCAGCACAATTAAGCATAAAATGCTTTGGGTTCGAGTGGCAGATCTTAAACAAAGTCTGCCTCTCACACAGGTGATTCACACTCTTGGCCACCAGCGTGTGGGCGCACACGCGGTCGGTAACAGTTTGGCAGATGAAGCTGCCAAATCAGCAGTAGCCACGTGCTCAGTAGCAGCAGCTACAAGATCCATGACAAAAATAGATAATGAGATTTTGGCAGCTATTGCTGCAACAAAGGAAGGTGCTAATTACCCATGGGGTTTCCCTTCCAAGTACTTTTATCACTTAAGTCCCAAACAGGTTCCTTACGTAAGAATACCAGACGTTGGTGATCGGCTGATTCCCAACGCGGACCGCAGAACTTCCTTGATAACGGCCGCACACGAAGGCTTGGCTTCAGCCCATGCTGGCGTGTCTGCGACTGTTTCCATCTTGCAGCAGCGTTACTGGTGGCGTGGTTTATATAAACAAACCCGTATTTATGTGCTTTCTTGTGACGTTTGTCAGCAAATTAAGCCTTTGACGGTTACACGACCACCACAAACAAAGCTCTGCATTTCTAACAAACCTTTTGGGTGTGTTTACCTGGATCACTGCGGTCCATTTTCTTCTGACACTGCATATAAATACATCTTAGTTGCAGTAGACTCGTGCACATGTTTCATCTGGGTTTGGCCACAACGAAGTGCTGACCCTCGAAATGTCATAAGGGATTTGCGTGTCTTTGTGTGAATTTTTGCCTGTGGCACCTTCCATTCCGACCAAGGTCCAGCGTTCGCCTCTAAGGCGTACAAGGACGTGATGAGGTCACTGGGGGTGCTGGTGCAATTTTCGTCTCCATATCGGCCTGAGGGCAAATCGATTGTTGAGCGAATGAACCGTGACTTAAAGCAATCCTTGACAGCTAGAGTCTTAGGTACTGGCAGGAACTGGCTGGCCCACTTGTATAGCGTGCAACGTGCACTTAATAATCTCCCTAGAAGATCTCTTGGTGGGCGGACCCCATACAAAATGCTCTTTGGCATACAGATGTTTGTGCCAGACCTTGATGGTCTAGACATGGCGGCAAATGCCGCAATCTTTGACGTAGATAATCATTCTACTATGTTGCAGGAGTTACAAGAGACCCGTGACAAACTTGCTAACGAACACTTGCCTTCAGCCACTGACGCTGCGCTGCAGATTCCGGTTGCCGGCTGGCTTCCGAAAGTTGGAGATCTGGTCCGAGAGAAGGTGGAGAACAAAAAAGAATTTGGCCCCTCTTATCGTGCACCGGTTCCTGTCCTTGGCTTGAAGGGTACTCGTACTGTCATCTTACCACCGCTTCCTGGTCGCAAAGACAACAGATACATCTCAGTGGACAATGTCAAGCTACAACATCTGGCCGATCCTGAATAGCGTGACACCTACGGTATCATGTCCAGCCATTTCAAGGACTCCTGTTTGTGGCCCTCCACCTTACACAGACACTGATGTTGCCATTGAGATGGTCGATTTGCCTGATCGCCTGCTCAACTTCCCGGCTTCCTCCTGCAACGAGGAGACCGAGTATGCATACCCCGCCACCGAGTCGGTGGCTCATTTACCTACAACACCACTGAGCCCTACCCGTTTTTCTTTGATTCGGCTTCCACCTCATCACTTATCCCGTCCAGCTTCAGTATTTTTATATCCTGGTTCAGAGACAATTTTTTGGTCCCACCATGGACATACATCTGGTTGGTACTATTCCTGATTTTTCTGTTCATGTCCATTGGCTTTGTGACAGTTTTTTTCTTGCTCATCAATGGTCACTATTTACCAGACCGCTCTGCGGTGAACTGTGTCGCTGGAACTTTGGCTCCACATTCTTCCTCTCACATCATGAAGCGTGACCACACATTTGTGAACATTTCTGCCTTCCCAGTCGCTGATAGCATTGTATGGGATGCTGTAAATTTCCAAATACATGGACCAACCGAGATTATTAATGTACCGAATGTCCTCCGTGTTTCCATGGGTGATGTGGTGAAAAATAATGTTCATTCTGACGATTGGGATGTGCATGCCGTTGAATCGTTATTCTCTGATTTGAAATATTATGCTGCTTTTAATGCTGAGGATTTGTACTTAAATTCTGCAAGTTATGCTGATTTATATTGTTACCAGCATTGGGGCAACCATTTTCTCCATAAACCAAGTACACTTCGGGGTACTTTTAATTACACACAATGGGAACATTGTCCGACCCCTTTGCCAGGTAGCTCCCAAACACTTAAAAGTAAATTTACTTACTTTACAGACTTTGATAGATCAAACCCTGGGTCCTATTATTTTAAATTGAACACTTCGTCCACTCAGAAGGTCATGTCGAATTGCTATATTCGAGTTCCTTTTTGAACGCATTAGCCATGGGTGGTTATGATCACTGGCAGGACACCATTGACTTAAAATCTATTTGAGGCACCAAATCATGGCAGGTACGCGGTACGGAAGCCTTGCACCGTGCTTGCCTAATCCCGGCCCAGATTTTATTTTTAAATAGTACGATCTTTCAAACAACCTGTTGGGGTTTGGCTACTTCCAAACAATTGAATGCACCCCATTCCCGTATTGTCTTCCATTCCCAACGACAGCTTGCATTTCAATATTTCCCTTGCAGATTTGCAAACTTTGTTTCAAAACAATTAATTTAATATCTCTGCGATTGTTCAGTCACCCTGGTTGGCTTGGCCCATAGCATCCAATGCCTGCCAACTACGTTTTCATGACTCTGCTCCTGGTTACAAACAGGATAGGCCAGATCCAAGGTTTTCTGACTCTCGTACTGTTACAACATATTCTGTTGGTAAATTGTGTAAACAGTGGTTGCAGCGCTCTTCATTAGATTCTGTAAAACAACATTTATCCCTCCTATCAGGCAACATTGATCTGTCCGATTTTGTTCTAGGGCCTCGAGGTCCTAGACCTAAAAGATTTATATATTAGACTTACAATGAACTCTGGAAGCTTTCACAAATTGAAGCTGCTTCCCGTTTACGGGAGATCGATCAGGCAAATCTAGAAAAAGTGCTTGCTGTTGCTGACAATAGTATTAATACCGTGTCTTCCCGCATATACACATTAGAGAATATTGCTTCATCTGTTGTTGATATTGTACAAGATGATGTGTCTGTGTTATATCATGGTCAGAATCAATTGCGTTCAGTGATGCAGTTTGCGTGGACGTTGCGCAAACATTGAAAATGGGCAAAGTTCCATGGCATTTTTTAAACACGTCTGCCTTGTTCTTGCCATTTAATTTAACTGAGAAACAGCAATTCATGTACATGAAAGATGCAACGTACACTCTCTTACATATCGAAAAGATAGAACCGTTACCGTTCTCTGTGGCGGAGACTGACTCTGCAGTGTGGCTAGTCCACGGGGTTATCGCTTTGCCTTTTTCTTTATTTGAGTTCAGCTAATGCATGAAACATTATCCTGTTGGCCGTTTTCGGCCTTTAGGCAGTGCCTTCTTGCATGAACTTTGGTCCCTGCCTTTCTTGTACAGATGCCTTAGGGACGGGAAGGAGGTATTTCTCACAGGAGAGTCTTGCAATTCTACAGTGGGTCATTCCCTAATTTGTAAAAACATTAAATTGCACGGGGCTTGTAATGTTTCTGCTCCGAATCTTGCTTGTGTTTTAAAGGGCATTCCGGCTCCTGTTATATCACCTACTTTCACTGTGCTTGCAAATGGTAGCTATCTGCTTCTGAATAATCAGGACTGCTGTGGAATGCAGGCAGGCATCCCCTACATTGTAAGAGTTTCGCACCGCGTTGTGTGCTGCAAAAATGTGCTTTTTCCACCCCCGCAAGACATGTTAGATAGTTCCATTTGGCCTTCCATACCCACGTTGAAGGCGGATTTCAATAAATTGAGCAGAATAAAGGCACTATTATTAAACCAGGAGGTTATGCTCACTTCCGCACGGGAGACCTTCGTCCTCCAGTTGGCTAGTACCCACAGTGAGATACAGGCTCTTTTGAACACTAACCTCCCACAACATTTCGGTGAACTGATTCACCGCGTTTTCAATGCTTCTAATACCGAAGGTCTTGTGCACTTTTTTAAAGTTGTGGGCTCTGGCCTTGTTACCTCCTTTCAAACTATATTTGGTGTAATTCCGGCTTTTATTCATTCAATTTTTTCCAGCGTCTTTGGTGGCTTCCCATTGCTCCTAGCCTTAGCTGCTGGAATATTACTTTTAATTTGTTTGCTGCGCAATGGCTGCACTTCCTGGGGGCCTACTCGACCAAGGTCGACTCCGGATGCTCCGTGAATGCATGCTCATCAGCTTCGGCATCCTACCATTGGCGACACTCGGTGTGTCCTATAGACTTTCTTTTCGCTTTGCGTATTTCACTTGCGTGCAACCTGTGATGTCTTGCTTACGATGTCCTTTCTCTTGGTCCTTGGATGTTTGCCTCTCCAATACGTCTCTGTCGGACCAGGATTTTGGCCAGTTGATGGGCCCCTTAGTGGCCCATGAACGGGACTGTTCCGGCGCTGGATTGATGGCACGTGCGGCTGCACTTGGAGTTTTGGCACAATGGGATATCTGGGCGGCTGCTCAGAATCTCCTACGACAAAGTTATATTGAGTATCACGCAAGTTGTCCCGCAATGCTGATCACTGCTCCCTATTATGAGGTACATGAATGCAGTTTTGATTTGTTGAACTGGATGGCATCTCTTTTTTCAGACGATACCAATGATGTCCTCTTGGAAGGAGTGGCAGTTTTCTGCACCTACACTCTATTGGATTAGGGGCCTTCGCTTTCAGCGAACTGCATTTCTGGATTTTTTAATTTTTGTTAGTGCCCTGATTTCTGGCCCTATCTGGAATTTTTTTTGTCCTGGACTTTTTTTTCATTCACTGTCCTTCATGGGGACTTTTTATAAATAGACGTTTACATTCTGCTCCATCTATTTGAACTCTGTTTTCGTCCTATGTCTTGGCCTATGGACTGACCAGGGGAGGGTGTAGTGTGGTTTGTGGCCTCATTGTCTACATTGCTAAGTTAGCTTAGGCCTGGCTGCCATGATGCCTATTTTGCACACGTTACTCTGTGACTTTGTTTTTCCAGACTCTGCTTGTGCCCGGCTATATTAGAACTGTCTGCCTTTTTGTCTTTCACCTTTTCTCATGTTCCCTGTGGGTTTCGTCTGCACATCATGTAGAAGGTCGAAAAACAACGTCCCTTGTTATTGCTGATCTGGTCAGCCCCTCACACTTAGACATAACACGAAATACAGCTGCACTGGAGAAATTTGTGTGCTTTTAATATTGTGATCTCCCTTTTGGTGGCACTTGGAGAAAAACCGTTCCAGGGAGAAGAGCTGTGCTTGTCTGATGATGTAAACCTTGCATCTAGATTTTGAGGTATGGGGGTCCGCCTGACAAAGCCCAGAGGTCTTCTATTTTTATAATAAACTAGTTACTAGCACGGGGAGGGTGGTAAGGCCATTTAGCCCTATATCCACTGTCTTTATAAAATGCTGTCCCCGTTTGTATTCTATGGAATTGTAACCATGCTTATTATTTTATCGTTATGCATTATGCTGATAGTACTGGCATGTGTACTTTATCTTAGAGCACGATAGTTGAAATAAACATTTTAAACTATACTGTGTCTCTTATTACGCACGTTGTGGACAAGTATGAGTGAGTAATGAAAGAGTGTTCTTGCTCCTGCGATTTCTGAGAGAGTCCGTGTTCTGGGATGTCTAATCATTGGTAGCTTTGTGCTGTAGTACGGAGAACGAATGAAACGCTAAAGCTAGTCGGATTGGGATTGTGGGTACTAAGGTGCATGGTCGGTACACCACTATACACCGAGGTCCTATTTTCCTGTGCATAGCTCTGTATATGTGCGGAATCCCCGCAACAACCTCTTACTAAACCACAAGCCGGAGGGTGGCATACGCCGTCCCAGGAACACTGACTTTGCACCTGCACTGTTGAGCCCCCATAGCGGGCGACTCAGCCCTGTAGCGACTGTTAGGACACTTCATTCCCGGGCTCCCTCGCGCTCTGCGAGGTGCGCTGACAGCCTATATGGAGCATACCCCCAGAGGGAATTCCCCCTAAGAATGTTTTGTATGCTGTATAAGATATTAATGGTTACTTCTTTGGTATTGTTAGTGCACATTCAGAATGCAGAGACTAATGGGCTATGCCTCCTTTATGCCCTATCTACTCCTAAGGGCCGGGACTGGGCTGAGAGGCGATATCACTATTGTGCGCAATTCACACTGTCTGTGCTGTTGGTTCTTGGGTTTGGGAGGGGAATCTTTTCCCTGTGGGATTGGGCCACAGGCGTGGGAGGTGGGGGGTTTGTTTAATCAAAATGTTATACATGTCGGTTTTGCATGGTACCACTCATTGCCGGATAGGACGCGAATGCATGCACTGTACTCGGAATATACCTAGCTTGATAATGTTGATCTACACTTGCCACTTCAGAACTTACAAAGAAATATATGACTGGTGGGGCTCCGACTCGTAAACCTACCATTAACTGTTTAATGTGGAATGTACGCGGCCTCCGCGATCCCCGCAAACGAAGGCAGGTCCTACACTACCTAGCTAGGCACCACGTCCAGGTGGCAATGCTGCAAGAGACGCGCCTGGCTCCCGGGGTATTACCCACGTTTGGCAGGAAATGGGCTGTGCACAGTTGCTTCTCCTCATTCTCAACCTATGCAAGAGGCACCGCTATTTTGGTTAAGGCAGGCCTAGGCTACTGCCCACTGGGATCTCTACAAGACTCTCAAGGTAGATTCAGCATAATGTGGGGCAGATTAGCGGAACACACAATTACCTTGGTGAGTTGTTACGCGCCCAACATTGATGACGCGAATTATTTCAATAAGTTATGGGGGCACATAATGGAAGTGGGCTCTACTTTTATTATATGGGGAGGGGATTTTAACATGGCGATTTATCCAGAGATGGACCGTTCACACCTGCATTCGCCCTCTCACCCGCATGCTACGAAGCACCTCTCAGCCATAATGGCTGATCACCAGCTTTTTGATGCATGGAGATCTCTACACCCTACGCAAAAGGAGGGTACTTTTTTCTCGAGTGTGCACAATAGTTGGTCCCGCCTGGATTATTGGATGTTATCAGCTGGTCTAAACACATGGCTTCGGGAGGTATCGCAACTAGCTCGCACCCTCTTGGACCACTCCCCGGTTCTTATGAAGCTAGAGCCGCCAGGTAGAGAATCCCCATACCGGTCCTGGAGACTTCTGCCTCAGCTCTGCTGGACAGTGCCTTTCGGGAGGAACTGCGCCAGGAAATTGTAGAGTTCTTTCCACGCAACATAGACAGCATATCCACCCTCGCATGTGTCTGGGAAAGTTTTAAAGTTACAATTATGGGCCTATGCATAACTAAGAGCGGGGGATTTTGTGTTCCATTAGGGGCACTTTGCACAGATTAGAAATAGACATCAAACAAGCTGAGGCACGAGCTACATCTTCGCCTGACACACTACCACAATCTCGGCTCAAAGAGCTACTAACAGAGTACTCTGAGGAAGCAGAACGTGAGGCTAAATTCAGATCGAAATACTACACTGCCAGGTCCTATGGCGAGGTTGAAGCTAGCAGAGTCCCCAGGTTTGCCAATCAAATTCTGGAAATCACAGATGAGGAGGGATACCGGCACATAGATTCACGGGAGATACTCAACACTTTCACCAAATATTACGCCACACTATACCATACTAGCCGCCGTGATCCCCCAGATATAGCTACGTTTTTTGAAGATGCAGCCTTGGGCTGGATCAGCGACTCCCGTCGAGAGTTCTTTTCGGCTGACATTGAGGCGGATGAGATCCGAGCTGCAAAAATGGGATTGAGCTCCAGCAAGGCACCAGGGCCAGACGGCCTACCAGCCGAATTTTATAAATGTTACAGTGAACAACTGGTCCCCATCCTCAAACAAGTATTTGAAGAGGCACGTGACTCTGGACACCTCCCTCTTTCCATGCGACAAGCTCTAATCATATCCCTGCTCAAACCAGGAAAGGCAGCCGATAAATGTGAAGCCTACAGGCCTTTATCTCTAATTAATTGCGATACGAAGATACTCGCCAAAGTCATAGCCAACCGACTGACCTTGATAATGGAGGGGCTGGTCCTGCCATATCAGGCAGGCTTTATCCCGGGCAGGGCCACCTCACACAATTTGCGCACCACATTTGCACTCCTCCACCACATCATATTCCGGCTGTTGGGATATTTTTAGACGCCACAAAGGCCTTCGATTCCCTGGAATGGGACTACATGCTTGCCATATTTGGCCGAATGGGTCTCCCCCGTCCCTTTTTAGCTTGGATCCATTTGCTCTATTCTAAGCCGGAGGCGGTGGTCCAGATCAATGGTTTATATTCCGCTCCAATCCCTATTAAACGAGGCACCCGTCAAGGATGCCCACTATCCCCATTACTTTTTGCTTTGGCCATTGAGCCCCTAGCAGCCAAAATAAGACAGCATCATAGAGAGTATGCCATAATATATCCCTCCCGTCAAATATTAATATAGCTGTATGCCAACGACATCACCCTTTACCTACGATAGCCCAGCACGAGTCTTAACACCATCCTGAGGGAATTCATTAGATTTGGCCATTTATCTGGGATAGAGTTGAATTGGAGCAAATCGCAGATATTCCAGCTCACTCCCAACACCCCTAGATTTGCCCCTGAGTACCCACTAAGTTGGTGCGATGATTAAATAAAATATCTGGGGGTAACCATCACCAGAAATCCTGAAGAGACGCTTAGAACGAACTATGGGGCTGCGATTGAAACAATCAGTAATTGGATAGACCGCTGGATTACCCTTCCGCTTTCACTAGCTGGCAGAGTGGCCCTGATGAAGATGAATATTCTGCCCAAGCTCCTCTACCTATTTATTAATATACCTTACTACCCAGGGCGCACTTTTTTTAACACTCTCCGATCCTTACTTATCAAACTTGCCTGGGGCGGGAGGCAACCCCAGATAGGTTGGAAACTTATGACACAGCCGCTCTCCAGGGGGGTTTTTGAAGCACCGGACATGGAATTATACTACCTTAGTGCTCAGGCCCACTACACAATATATTGGCTTCACCCGCCGCCCTTCATGCCACACCTAGCCATTGAACAAGGCTTTATGACACCCACACCCCTAAACTCCCTGCTGGGGGTGCGTGTCCCAGGTGAGAGGGTGTCACATCATACAGTGTCCTGCACCAACAATGCATGGAAACGCCTGGCTAGAGAAATGGGCAAGACCATACTCTACTCCCCTCTGATGACACTGTCACACCTTTCCTACGCCCCCGTTACACAGGAAGCAGTATGTCGGGAAATGTTACGTAAAAGGAATTTGCACACGTGGGGTGATCTATATCATGGGGGAAGGTTCAAAGATCAAAAGGAGCTATTGACCGGGGAAGGCATTACTCCCCTGGAGATGTTCCTTTATATAGGGTTAAAGCATGAAATTCGGGCCAACACACCGAGTTTCCCGCAGGAACCTACCCCCCTGGAGGTTTTAAACATCACGTTAAAAATGTCTGGCCCTTCACACGCTGTGACTTGTATATACCGGGCTGCGTTGCTAGAAAGACCACACACACCACTAGGTGCCAGACTTGCATGGGATCAGGACCGGGAGTCTCCTTTGACGGACGAGCAGTGGACTTACCTCTGCGCGCAGACCGCAGATATCACAGCTAGCAGCAGGCTGCGAATTATACACTTTAAGTTTTTACACAGAACCTACTATACACCCACATTGCTACGCAACTATAAGCTGCAAGAGGACGACCGCTGCATGAGATGCCGCCAGGAGGGCGCTGACTTCTTACACCTGGCATGGGATTGCAACAAGGTCCAGGGTTACTGGCGGGAGGTACTAGATGCACTATCTGAGATGATCGCAACCCCCCTCCCGTGTTCCCCCCTAAATGCACTGCTAGGGTATACAGCAGATATTCCTAAAAAGCACAGAAAATTCACTGCCATGGGCTTGCTGCTGGCCAAACGCAAGGTGGCCTGCAGATCGGGTAAGGGGAGAGCCCCCAAATTCAAAGACTGGCTCAACGACTTTGTCTATGGTAAAGACCAGCTCATGACCTATGCAGAACTACTGCCGGCTACATCCCGCCCCAGAGACATTTGGGAACCACTGGTATCATACTTACGGGAACATAGTGAGTGAAACTGTGCGCCTCCCCCGCTGGTTTAGCAAGGGGTATCTTTAAAGTGTAGCATAGCAACATAATGTATGTAACTTGCCCACAGAGAGCACTGTATATATCTGGGTAACACTTTGGCTGCACAAGCCACTGGACATCTATGTGAGACGGGTCCTTAGGCTCCGTGGGCGAGCCCAGAGCTATGGAGGGGATGTGGGCTGAGTCACTGAGTCATATAGATGTTAATGTACAAGGCAAATTCAAGCACGAGATCTCAATGCATGCATTTTTCATTTTGACGCCTTCATGTACCTGGCAATGTCCGTTTATTGATGAAGCTATGGTTTGTTTCTATGTTTGAAAACCATGATAAATAAAATAAATTAAATTTTTTTTTAAAAAGGGCAGGCCCCAAGGAACGGGGTTCTCGGGTCCGAAATCGGGCTGGGACGGGGGCTGCTCTGTCCTTCTCCCTTATTTATTTTTTTTAAAAACAAAAAAAGGCCAGGCCCTGAGGGAAGTGGCGCCACGCAGCCTCCCTCCCGTTACAGGAAAAAAAATGGGCAGGCAAGTCGCTGGAGGCCCGACGCATTTCTGCACCACTCTGCAAACGCACCTCTTGGTGCACAACTGGTTGGATAATGACGTTCCCTTGGCTTCAGAGGGTCCTTGCGGCCAAGTACCCCTCCTGTTACCTCCAGTAAGAACCACACAGCGGGATTGCTGAGAGGTCGCCAGCGGTCGCGCCCCCTTTTTCCACCACTCTGCAAATGTGCCTCCTGGTGCATTGCTGGTTGGGGGATGAAGTCCCCTTGGCTTCAGAGGGTCCTTGGGAGCCAACAAGCCCTCATGTTACCTCCTGTAAGTCCCACACAGCCGGATTGCTGAGAGGTCTTCGGAGGCCACACCCCCTTTCTCCACCACTCTGTAAATGCACCTCCTGGTGCACTGCTGATAGGGGGATGAAGTCCCCTTGGCTCTAAAGGGTCCTTGGGGACCAACTAGCCCTCCTGTTACCTGCAGTAAGTACCACAGAGCATGATTGCTGAGAGGACTTCAGAGGCCACACCCCATTTTTCTACCACTCTGCAAACGCGCCTCCTGGCACACTGCTGGTTGAGGGATGAAGTCCCCTTGGCTCTATAATGTCCTCGGGGGCAACAAGCCCTCCTGTTACCTGAAGAAGTCCCACACACCGGAATTGCTGAGAGGTCTTCAGAGGCCATGCCCCCTTTCTCCACCACTCTGCAAACGTGCCTCCTGCTGCACTGCTGGTAAGGGGATGAAGTCCTCTTGGATGCTGAGGGTTCTTGGAGGCCCAGATGCCCTCCTGTTACATCCAGTAACTCCACCACAGCAGGATTCTTGTGAGCTGGTCGAAGGCCCCGCCCCCTTTCTCCACCACTCTGCAAACGTGACTGCGAGTTAAAAAACCTTAGAAATTCACTTAAAAAACAAAGGTTACAGGGATGTTATAGTTAGGAAATAGAATTTGAAAAACCTTAGAAATTCACTGAAAAAAACAAAGTTTACAGGGACATTATAGTTAGGCTCAGATTTCACTCATACAAAACCAGTGAAATTCAGCAGTTACAGTTACCTGAGCAAACTATAACTTACGCCCACGCAATGCACTGCTTATGACCTCACATATTACATCACTCATGACATGGTAAGTCATATCACTGATAACATCTCAAATAACATCACTGATGATATCATCCACAGAACCAATCACATACACACTCACATCCCATACAACCTCTCTTATACCCACTCAACACACCCGCACTATCACTCACATACCCATTCACAGACCCATACCAGTACTCACACATCCACTTACTTCTCCATAGAGGTACTCACACACCCACTCACTCTCTCATACAGCCACTCACACAACATTCACTCACGCATACAGCCACTCCTATAAGCAGTCACTCACCCATACAGCCAGTCACATAGCCACACAATCACAGCCACTAACTTACCCATACAAGCACTCACACACCCACACAAACACTTACATACCCATTCACACATCCATACAAGCACTCACACATCTGCTCACTCACCCATATAGCCATTCAGACAGACACTCACTCTCCGATACAGTCACTCACACACTTACTTACTTAACCAAACACCCACACAAAAAGCCACTCACTCACCCATACAGCCACTTACACACCCAGTCACACACTCATACAGCCATGCAGATACCCACTCACTCACCTATACAGTCACTTACATATCCACTTACCCACACATAGAGCCATTTACACCACCACTCACTCACCCATACAACCACTGACACATATACTCCCTCACAATACAGCCACTCACACAGTAACTCACTCGCCCACACAGATACTTACGCACTGACTCACACACACACACACACATACATTCAAGGATATATACAGTCTTACATAATATTGTATTGTTTTGTAATTGCATTTATATAGCGCTTACAACCCCTGACAAGGCGTCGAAGCGCTTTTTCGGCGGGTAGCATGCTACTCCGGAACCCATAAAGGATTAGTGTTGAATTAGTGTAGTGAAATATGAAAGTAATTTGAGTGGTGGATAGGTTAGTCAGTTATTTGGATTCAGAAGGATAGCGGAAGGACGCTGTATCACTCAGTAGTAGTGCATCTAGTATACTAATTTAACTTTTGTAATAGGTTAGTATATATGTTTAACAATTATAAACTCTTAGATAACAATGACACTCACTGGCTGATGTCAGCAGTGATGTCATTTGAGATGTCATCAGTGATGTAACTGACCATGTCATGAGTGATGCATACCTTTGGTTTTTCCAGTGGATTTGTGTGCATATATATTCACTGAAAAAAGGTTACAAAGACATTATAGTTAGGAAATAGAATTAAAAAAACCTTAGAAATTCACAAAAAAAAAAAAAAGGTTACAGGGACATTATGGTTAGGCTCAGATTTCACTCATACAAAACCAGTGAAATTTAGCAGTTATAGTTACCTGAGCTAACTATTACTTACGCCTCCGCAATGCACTGCTTATGACCTCACATATTACATCATTCATGACATGGTCAGTGACATCACTGATGACATATTGATGACATCTCAAATGACATCACTGATGACATTATCTAGTGAGTGACAGTGTTTTGTAAAAGTTTCTGAGAGTTAAAGATATATACTAAGCTACTGCATAAGTTAAATTACTATTCTTTTTGTACTACAAACGAGTGATACTGATTCTAACATATGTTATTTGAGTGGCACTGTGACTGTATCAGTGTGGGGATGGGTGTCTGAGTGGCTGTATCGGTGTGTGAGTGTCTATATGGGTGAAAAAGCTGGTGTGTGAGTAGCTTTAGGGGTGAGTGAGTGACTGTGTGAGTGGCTGTATGGGTGAGTGAGTGTGTCGTCCTCGGTACCACCCCTTCTGCATGGGACAACACCTGGTGGCCGACCACCCTCGGAAGCCCACCTACCCCCTCAGACCATGCCAAGAACCTCAGCATCGTACTCAACTCATCACTCACCATGAACCGACAGGTCAACGCCGTCACCTCCAGCTGCTTCAACACCCTCCGCATCCTCCGCAAGACCTTCAAGTGGATCCCCCCTGAGTCAAGAAAGACAGTCACACACGCACTCATCACCAGCAGACTGGACTATGGAAATGCACTCTACGCCGGCATCAACAAGTCCCTACTCCGCAAACTCCAGACAATACAGAACACCGCCGCCAGACTCGTCCTCAGCATCCCCCGACACGAACACATCAGCCAACACCTACGAAGTCCCCACTGGCTCCCCATGGAGAAAAGAGTCACTTTCAAAATCCTCACTCACACCTACAAATGCCTACACAACAACGGACCCAAATACCTCAACGACAGAATCAACTTCCACGTACCCAAAAGAAACCTCCGATCTTCCAACCTCGCACTGGCCAAAACCCCGTGCATCCACAGAGCCAGAGCAGGCGGAAGATCCTTCTCTCACATTGCAGACAAGACTTGGAATGAGCTACCGGCAAACATCAGATGCGCCCCCTCCCTGAACACCTTCAGGAAGACCCTCAAGACCTGGCTCTTTGGCTAAACAGATCTGCGGACCCCCCCCTCAGCGTCTTGAGACCCTCATGGTTGAGTAGCACGCTTACAATTCCCTGATTGATTGATTGATTGTGTGTGAGTGAGTGGATGTATCGGTGACTGTGGTGGCTGTATGAGTGGTTCTGTGGGTGGATGAGTGGCTATATGGATGAGTGACTGGGTGTGTAAGTAGATGTATGACTGAATGGGTGTGTGAGTGGCTGTTTTGCATAGTAAGTATTTGCGTAGGTCGCTGTATAGATGAGTGATTGGACACATGAGTGATTGTATTGATTGTGAATGAGTATGTAAGTGGTTTTGTAGATGAGTGAATGGATGTGTGAGTGGCTGTATGGGTTAGTGAGTAGCTCTGTTAGTAGCTGTATGGGTGAGTGAGTAAGTGGCTGTGTGAATGGCTGCATGGGTGAGTGAGTGGTTCTGTCAGTGACTATGTGGGTTTGTGAATGGGTATGTGAGTGGGTGTATGGCTGTGTGAGTGAGTATGTGAGTGGCTATGGAAGTGGCTGTATGGGTGAGTGAGTGGTTGTGGGAGTGGGTGTATGAGTGAGTAAGTGTGTGTGTCAGTAGTTGTTTGGGTCTATGAGTATGTAAGTGGTTGTGTGGGTGTGTGAGTCGGTGTATGAGAGGTAGCATGGGGTGTGAGTAGGTGGGTGAGTGGTTCTGTGGATGATGTAATCAGTGATGTTATCAGCGATGTCATTTGAGAAGTCGTCAATGATGTTATCAGTGATGTCACTGACCATGTCATGAGTGATGTAATATGAGAGATCATAAGCAGTGCATTGCGGGGCGTAAGTTGAAGATAAATCTGAGCCTAACTACAACGTCCCTGTAACCTTTGTTTTTTTCAGTGAATTTCTAAGGTTTTTTAAATTCTATTTTCTAACTGCAAAGTCCTTGTAACCTTTGTTTTTTTCAGTGAATTTCAATGTTTTTTTTGAATTTTACTTCCTAACTGTAACCTCTAACCTTTGACAGTGGGTGTGTGAGTGGCTGTATGGGTCTCTGATTGGGTGTGTGAATGGGTTTGTGGGTGTGTGAGTGGCTGTATGGGTCTGTGAGTGGGTGTGTGAGCAACTGTATGAGTGTGTACTTGGCTATGTAAGTGGTTTTAGAGTACCCATGTGGATCTGTGAGTGGGTGTGTGAATGTCTGAGTGGGTTTGTGAGTGGGTGCATGAGTGTCTGAGTGGGTCTGTGACTGGTTGCATGATTGTCTGAGTGCATCTTTGAGTGGGTGCATGAGTGTCTGAGTAGGTCAGTGACTGGATGCATGAGTGTCTGAGTAGATCTGTGAGTGTGTACGTGAGTCTCTGACGGGGTCTGTGAGTGGGTGCGTGAGTGTCCTTGAAAGTTTATGAGTGGATGGATGAATCTCTGAGTGGGTGAGTGAGTGGGTATATGAGTGTCTAAGTGGGTCTGTCAGTGGGTGCATGGTAAATAAAGTAGGAGGGAACACAGGAACAGGTCCTTGTACCAGCTCCCTCTGTGACAGTCCTCCTGTCCAGCTTGCCCGCAATCCGCTACCCTGTGCTGCCTTCGTTTTTGGGCCTCCTCTGCTCATGTTCAACTCATTTTTCTGCCTCTGCTCTGCTCGCTCCTGCCCTCTATTTTGCCTCTTTGTGCTCATTCTGCCCGTTATTTTGCCTCTCTCTGCTCACTCCTGACCTTTAATCTGCCTCTTGCTGCTTGTTTCGGAGCTTTATTTTGCGTCTTGCTGCTCATTCTGCCAGTTATTTTGTCTCGTTCTCCTCATTTCTCACTTTTATTTTACCTCTTGCTGCTAGTTTCTGCACTCTACTTTGCCTCTTTCTGCTTGTTTCTCACCTTTATTTTGCTTCTTTCTGCTTGTTTCTCACCTTTATTTTAGGGGTGGGTGGTAAAATCCGCTCTGAAAGCATCAAGGGGACTTCATCCCCCAACCTGTAAAGCCAGGAGGCGTGTTTGCAGAGTGGTTGAGTAAGGGGGCAGGGCCTCCGAAGTGGTCTCATCAATCCTGCTGTGTGGGACTTACTGGTGGTAAAAATAGGGGTTCTTGGCCCACAACAACCCTCAGCAGCCAAGGGGACTTCATATCCCAACCAGTAGTGTGCCAGTAGGTGCATTTGTAGAGTGGCTGAGAAAGGGAGCGGGGCCTCTGACAGGCTCTCAGCAATCCCGCTTTGTGGGACTTACTGGTGGTAACAATAGCAGTTCTTTGCCCCCAACGACTCTCAGCATCCAAGAGGACTTAATCTCCCAAGGAGTAGTGCACCAGGAGGCCCATTTGCAGAGTGGTTGATAAAGGGGCGGGCCTCTGATGTGGTCTCAGCAGCCCCACTATGTGGGACTCACTGGTGCTAACAATAGGGGTTCTTGGCCCCCAATGACTCTCAGCATCCAAGAGGACTTAATCTCCCAAGGAGTAGTGCACCAGGAGGCCCATTTGCAGAGTGGTTGAGAAAGGGGCAGGGCCTCTGACGAGGTCTCATCAGTCCCGCTGTGTGGGTCTTACTGGTGGCAACAATAGGGGTTCTTGGCCCCAATGACCCTCAGCAGCCAAGGGAACTTCATCCCCCAATGAGTAGCACCATAAACAAATGTGGAAGGGGGTCTACCTTCCCACCGCAACATTTTACGAAGAGCCCCGGGAAGGTGGTGGTCCCCGGGGCCCAGAGAGTCCACATGGTCCCTCGCTAATTATAAACAATAGCCCTGGGGAGGTGATGGTCCCTGGGGAAAAAATAAGCCCTTGAAGGGGGGCCCCGTGCACCCCTTCCATTTTGTTCATTAACCCATATACCCCCGGGACCTGGTCCACCCGAAGGCTAGAATTAAAACAAGCACGGAAGCCTTGGCTTGTTTTGTTTTAATTATAATTCGGCTATCCGGTTTTAGGTGTATACCTATAATAACTGATAAAACCCCACCAAAAGGAAAATAGCCCTCACCAGTGCAAACATATAAACACTGAAAAAACACCTTCACAACCATAAAGTAAATGCCATTCAAAGAAAGGAAAAGGTGAGTGAAAGAGTCATTTTTATTTCTTCCTGATGGGGCCAATACAATGTAACTTTGTTATACAAGGCAGCAGCAAGAAAGACTGGGCTAACATTATTCTGCTGAGTTTTGTTGTTTACGTATATCACTAAAATATTGTTTCTTCTTCATTTTGCCTTTTTCAGTTTTGTGGTCTTTGGTCTAAAGATGCAGGATTTAGAAGCATGTTTTAGGTCCTATTTAATTATTTTATAAACTGTTGAGAATACAGAAATATCAACATCATATTTGATATTTTGGCTACATTTGATTTGTTCACTAGGTAAAATGGCTGGTTTCATAAGATCTTTCCCAATATGTACCATCACATTTACCCACAGACAGAGAATGGGTGAAACCCTTTGATACATCACCCCCCTTTTTCTAGCGAGTCAGTATTGATAGTAGATGAATTGCCAAACACCCCAGGCTTTACACATTCAATGCAAGGTGTAGTGACAGGTATATGTTAAAAGAGTGCTGTCGCCAAGCATCTGAGATAACAGTGAAAACATGACACCAGATGTTTGGAAAACATGGAACACAGTGTCACTTGGAATGCTGCTGCAAAAAGTTCTTACCAAGTTCAACAAAGATTGGAGTGATATTGTTTGTATTTGCAGTAATTCAGCTATGTATATGACAAAGTTGTGTGATGACCTGTCAAAATCGATACCCGAGCTGAAGTGCTTTCCTGTAAGAGATCCTTGCCACTTGCTAGATGTTATGCTGACAGCATCTTTACAATCATCAGAGTTAATGAAGAATGCTATTGACTTTGCTGTCCACTCTGGTGCACTGTTTCGTTATGCGCAGGAACTAAAACGCAAATATTTCTCATTTTGTGCTTTGTTTGGCGTCAAAGAAAGAGTCATCCCAACTGTGTCATTTAGCCGGTGGTTCTCAGTCCTAGAGGCCTTGAATGCTACATTATCCATGTGTGTGCTTCAATAGATGAGGGCATATGCCCCCAGTTCAACGAATATGTTGCAGAACGTGTTCCAGAGATTCACAATGTTCAGGTGCACCAGTATTGGCATGGAAAGCTATGTCCGTGGCCAAATTGTGTACTGGATCGTTTGGCGTTGCCCGTCTCAAGTGTCAATGTTGAGAGGACCTTTTCACAGATTAACGTTTCCTATTTTTTTTTTTTTTATTCAATCCATAGCATATGTCAACACAAAATTTATACACAATTATTCAAGGTCAAAACAAAACATGTCAGTACAAACATAAAACCATAACAACAAAAAAGGGAGAAAAAAAACAATTATGCACATGGTCCTTTTTGACAAAATCATATAATTACTTCAGATGTTCTACCATCGGGCCCCAGATCTGCATACCAAATTTTTCCCGCTTCATTGACTTAAGAGAGTAAAGGCTATACTCTAAGTTAAAAATGTTGTAAAATTTAGCCCGCCAAATCTCAAATGTAGGGGCGTTTCGCTGGAGCCAAACAGATGCAATACATAATCGTGCCACCGCCGCTGCGATGAATATTATATGTCTATATTTATATGCCGGCTGTCCAGTTTGTGAATTATCCCCTACCCCATCAACATTATATCCCTTGTCATATGTATTTGGTGTCCTAAGATTTCCGACAGGAACTGTTCAATATGAGTCCTTAATTGCTGAAGCACATTACAGTCAAAAAACACATGCACAATACCGGCTCTTTCCGTACTGCATCTAAAGCATTTCCCATCGTTAGGACCACCCCACTTCATGATCCTCTCAGGTGTATGATACAGGTCAAAAATCGTCTTATAATGTTGCGCTTTCAAATTCGCCGATAGCAAAATCTTCCCTGCCATATCAATTGATTGTTGCGCATAATCACCCCCCTGGCCCAGCCGTTCATTCCATTTAACTGTTTGTGCAGCCATATCATCTGGTTGTGTCTCAATTAATATAGCATACAATACTCCTAGCCGTGCCCTCCTTCTAATAGCCTCTACCATCGGGGACTTGATTATTCCCTCACCAATATGATGTTTAAATAAGAAATCCCGCACTTGTAAATATTAAAATATTCCTTTTGTTGGAGCCCATAACGATTCGCTAACCCTGAAAATGAATCTAATGTCCCCCCCTCAAAGAGATCTCCTAATTGTCTAATCCCTTTAGCCCTCCAACTCTGTATCCTGAAGTCCCAAAATATAGCTGGGAAGATAGATGACGCATTTAACGGCGTATAATAACTAAAACATGAAATATCTAACATTTTCCGTACAAATTTCCATACCTTATACGCTGCAAGCAATACCTTAAACCGAGTTTTTTTAAAATAACTTGGTTCATAGAACTTGACTAAGAAGTTTCTAGCTTCCAATCCTAACAATAGCTGATATATTGATGGTGATTCCGCTATCGACTCATCTTCACCAGTCAACAAAATCCGTATGTTTTGAAGTATGCATACATAATAATAAAAAGTAAAATTAGGGACAGACCACCCCCTCGATCGCTTGGTAGCATCATATATTTAAACGCCCGTCTCGCTTTCCTTTGCCCCCACATAAACCTATCACAGATAGATTGAACTTCCTGGAGCTGCGTTTTGGATAATTCCAGCGGGACCACCCTAAAATAATACATAAGTCTGGGTAGGATAATCATCTTAAGTACATTGCATCTTCCCACCATCGTAAGCTGCAGGCATTCTAAACGATCTAACTGCTTTCGGATCCCATAGACAATACTAATCCAATTCACATCAATCAAATTCTGCAATGACATTCTCACTTTAATACCTAAATATGTGGCTTCATCCATTACCCGTATATCACCTGGGCATGCCGACTTAGTACATACAATCTGTGTTTTGGAAGCATTTAACTTATAGCCTGAAACCTCACCAAATATACCAGCTAATCTTTCAATCTCGATAACTGCTTCCGCAGGATCTGAGGATGTAATCGCTACGTCATCTGCATAGGCTAAAACACGTACTTGGTATTGTCCACAGCTCATAGATTTGATACGCTCACTCTGCTCCAACATAACCAGAAAAGGATTAATGTATATTGCAAATAAGAGCGGGGAGCAGGGACACCCCTGTCTTGTACCCCTGCTTATCCAAACTTGCTCAGATTCCCTACCCATTACGCAAATCCTAGCTCGTGGTGACTTATACATACTTTGTATAGCACCAACATAACCTTGTCCAAACCCTATCTCCCGCATGATGACCCATAAAAACGACCATGACACACGGTCGAACGCTTTTTCTGCGTCAAGAAAAATCAGCCCAAACCTCCTTTGATTTACATTGGCATAGTCAATAAGAGAAACTACTCTGTTAATATGGTTAACCGTACTCCTGGCCGGTATAAATCCATGTTGATAAATAGACACCAAAGGTGTAATAATTGCGCCAGCCTATTGGCAAGTATTTTTGCATAAGTGGAGAGGTGTGGTGCAGCGGCCAGGGCAGCTGACTTCGGAGCACAGGGCTCACGGTTCGATCCCCGGCTCCGGCGGCAGCTCAGCTCAGCACCATGTGACTCTGGGCAATAGCTCACTTAATTTCCACGACGGCCCCCAGCGCCTTGAGACCCGTAAGGGTGAGTAGTTCGCGCTTTACAAATACGGATTTACATAAATTTTGCCATCTGAATTTAGCAAAGAAATTGGTCTATATGCTCCTGGTAGGTTTGGGGGCTTATCTTTCTTTAGAAACACCGCTATATTAGCCTCATCCCATGATGGAGGGGGTTCCCTGCCTGCGCCTCTTGAAATGTGACCAGCATATCTGTTTTCAAAGCTTGAAAAAGTGATTGATATAGCTCAAGAGGAAGCTTGTCCGGTCCTGTATCTTTACCCTCGCTAATGAGCCCATTGCCTCCTCCAACTCCTCCATAGTAATTGTTGCGTCTAATACCAACTGTTGTTCTTGACTTAGCTTAGCTAAATTCAGTTGTTGACAAAAGTTCTCTATATCCTGCACATTAACATCACTTTGTGTATACAATTCTTGATAAAAATTATAAAATACTCCCAATATCCCCTCCAATGTTTCGACCGTATTACCAGCTACATCCACCATCGCCCTTATTTTCTGCGAAGACTGTTTGACTCTTAACCTTTGCGCTAAACATTGTCCTGCGGCTTCCCCGTATTTGTATCTATCTTGTTTATACAGCTTATATTGATAGGCAATTTCCTTACACCATATCGCATTAATTTTTAGCTTTACTACATGCAATCTTGGTTTGTATATCACTAACCTCTAACCCTCGTCTGAGCACCTGTATCAGCTCTTGTTCTTGCTGCCTTAAATCTTCCAAGAGCCGCTGTATCAAAGGTTTGTGTTGATTTCAGTTTGGCCAATCCATAGCTGAGTACCTCACCCCGTATACCCGCATTGAGAGCATCCCATACTATTGCACTAGAAGAAGTTTCCCTGTTGACCTCCAAAAATTGAGAGACCCAGGTCAGCATATGATCAATAAATTCCTTCTCCATTAAAAGTTTCCGATTAAACGTAAACGTCCTGCGAATTTTTACCTGCCTAAAGCTATAAACATCCAACAAAAGTGGGCCATGATCTGCTGTTATTCTAGGCCATACCTGAATTTTTGCACCAACAATAAATAACTTAGACATAAACACATAGTCCAGTCTAATAAGTTTATGATGGGGATATGAGTAAAAAGTATAGCCAGGATTCGGGTTGTTTAAGGCCGCCCATACATCAACTAATCCGTGATCTTTTAACAACTGCCTTAATGCTTTATAAACCTTAGGTTTCCAACCCATATATTTGTAATTGTCGTCATCTAGCTGATGTCCCTCAGTATGTATATTAAGGTCCCCACAAACAATCAAGGGGGTATCCCACAACGCCAATTCCATATTCAGGTCCTCTAATATGAGAGCTTCATCAACATTCGACCCATATAATGTACAGATTGTCCCCTTATCACCTCCAATAATACACTCGACAATCGCCCATCGACCATATTTATCCGACTTTTCCCTCCCAGTCCCTGAGATGTTCCCTCGTGCGAGGATAGCGACCCCCCTACTGGTAATAGTCTGACTAGTTGCAACCAGGAGTCTATATCCGAGCTCTTCTAGCATCTTGCGTTTAGCCCATGGTATATGTGTCTCTTGAATACACAAAATATCAGGTTTCATCAAACGCAAATCAGCAGCAACCCGTCTCCTCTTGTTAATATTGTTTAAGCCACAGACATTAAATGAACAGATACGTACTCCATTAACAGCCATTTTACCCAGCATATTTTCCCAGTTTCACTTTCACCCTGTTTTTCCTTTCTACACACATTTGTAGCTTAGTTGTATTAACAAATATGACCTTGGAATAATCTTTGCTATGGATTGAATTTTTTAACTTTTTTACTACCCCCCTGCCTACCCTTCCCGCCTACGTGCCCCAACCCATCTTCCCCACTCAACACCCCAGTGCCCCCCTCTACCCCTTCAGCCATCCCCCACCCTTTCCCCAAAACGTTGGCAATAGGGCGTATAGCCCTGTGATGGTAGGTGAGTATACCACCTTGTGTTCAGCCACCCACCATACTATACCTGGTTTTTGATAGTCAACATAAAATATTTATAAATTTATAGGAGGACACTATCTGAATAGCCTTAATTAGAATTCAAAATGAAAATCGTACTACATACTAATCCCCCTATACAATTGTTTATCATCATAGAAAATAAAACCCTTCTATTCAATCATAGCAGGTCTTTTCACAAAGTCATCAGATATTCCTTAGCCTGCACCTCCGATATGAAGAAGCGCGTCTGCCCTTTAGCCAAGACTTTTAAGGTGGCAGGATTCAACAGAAAAGCTTGTGCCCCTTTTTCCTGAAAAGGAGTGATTAATTGGCGCAGCCGCCATCTCTTTTCAACCATACAATGGCAATAGTCAGGCCTAACAAGAAATTGCAAACCTTTCCCCATCCTCTTTTTATCTGGCCGTGCCAAATCATATACAGCCTGTCGAGCTAAAAAATGATTCAATGAAATCAAGATTGCCCGTGGCCGCTGTTCCGGTTGCCCCCCTTTTGCCAGTCGTTGCGTAAAAGGGAACCTGTGCGCCCTTTGGACTTCCACGGCCCAATTCCAATCCTTAAGTTCAGGAAAAGCCTCTGAAAACAATTCCACCACAAACTTGCGGGCATCCTGTCTCTCAGCCTCCTCCGGTACTCCTAGTATTCTAAGATTGTTTCTACGAAGCCTATTTTCCAAGTCCACAAGCTTAATCTGCACATCCTCTTTATGGGCGTTTATTGCTTCTGTGACCCCTTTTTGTGCTTCCATTTGATCTTCCAACGTTGAAATTCGAGTCTCGACTTCAACCATTCTCTCTGTAAATTCATTACATGTTTTGGCCACCCTTCTGACCGTGTTTTGTAGCTTGCGACAAGCAGTGTGGGTTTTCAAGTTCTCAGTCTGGGTCTCTACTCTATGATCCAACATACACCGGTATATTGATTCCAGGGAGATTTCTTCATCTGGTCCTCCTGTTATCCCACCCACTGCTTGGTCCGAAAGGTTAGCATCTTCAGGAGCCATTTCATCAGACATTGAAAAATCCCAGTGCGTAGTCTTTGTCTCTTCAGACCCCTCACCCCTATCCTTAGTAGTAATTTGCTTACGGACAGTAGGTAGTTCTAAAGTTCCATCCTCCGGGTTTGTGGTATTCGAATCGTTGCCATGACTTATTATTGAGCCCTCCCAGGAGCCTGATTTATGACCCATCTCGCCATCATTTTCAGACAGATCCGAGGGTTCGGAGAGAGAAAATAATTTTTCCCCAGAGTCAGCTTCCTTGCTATTATCATCAATAACATCAGCTATTACCCCAGACACTAGTTTTATTACTTCCGAGCCCTCATCCTCCTCGTGGAGTCCAACAGTCATCCCTTTTCCCCCAGTCTCTAAAGCTGCTGCTCCTAAAGTGGCCAGATTATCTCCGTTGCCCCCTTCAATTTCAGGTAGTGCCTGACTCTGCGTAGCCACCTTTCCCAGTGAGACCTCTCCCTGCTCGATATCACTGTCAGTATCACCGTTACTCCCATTTGCCTTTTCCACCGGTGCTGACTTAGATATATTAGGAGTTAATTGCTTTTTCTTGGAGGCTACCTGAAATATCTGGGGAATTTTCTTACTAAGTACTTCTTGATCTCCTCCTATCATAGCTCCTTCTGAGCCCTCTAGGAGAGCTCTAGTGTTACGACAAACCAACGCTGCTCTGGTCCCTGCCGAGCTTTCAATAGTGGCCCTGGTTTTTCCACCCCGGGCTGTTTTAGGAGGCATGTCGGATCACACAGCAGGGGTCTTATCACGGCAGTCCACCAATGCACTTAGCTAAAAAACACACTTACTTCAAAGTACCAGGAAGATACTAGAAAAGTCCCAGGAAGATACTAGGAAAGTCCGCTAATATGCACCCCTCGTTCAGCCTCATGGATACCACCGCTGCTTACTCCTCCACACTCCTTCAATCAGCCCTGCTATTCCACCGCAGCTTAGTTGCTTTCCCGCACACCGAGACTCAGCGCCACACTTCAGAGTTACTCGGTCCCCGGAAGTAGCTGACCGACTAGCCGACTGCCGACTGCCATCCCCTTTCCACCTTCCACCTTCCAGAATGCCAAGGGCAGCAGATGCACTCCGCAGACCACACAGAACCCCACTCGATCCGTCCAGTTCGTCTGACAGGCAGTATCCGGTCGCTCTCGTAATATCCCGGGTTGGGAGGCAGAACCACTCTACATCACCTCCACTGATACTCCGGCACACCGACACCAGCCTGCCTTCCGATACGGATCTGCTCCACTCCTCCACTCCGGTCCGAGACGCCACAGGTGCAGACCACAGGTGAGCATGCCTTACCTGCAGCGGCATCCCCTTTTTTTTCCCCATGGCATGTTCGTTAGTCCGTTAGTTTTTCCCGACTGCTTGGCTTGCCGCACAGACCTTAGAAAAAAGTATTGCCTTACACCGCGAAGTTTACAAAGTTTCCTCCGCGCTTCGGTTTCCCATGATCTGCAGCATATCACATTGTATCTCCGACCTGCTACTTTACAAGATTAAAGGGTGGTGAACACTCGGGAGCTGCTCACACACATGTCCAGCAAGCGGACGCCATCTTGCCCCCCACAGATTAACGTTTCCATGGGAAAGAAAGAGCGAGCACGCATGACCAATGACTCACTAAAGAAGTATTGTATGGTGTACTACGATAAGTTTGATTTGTAAAAATGTATTTGGACTTCATATACACTGTCTATACACATGCACTATCAGTGCAGAAAGCAAGCAATAATAAAAGCAAAACATTCCATATACACCAGAAAAACACTGTTTCTGTTGTTTTTAATGGCGCAAAAATGTGTAACCACTGATAACCACTGTTTTTTTAAGGTATTGAAAACACTGAAGAAATCCCCCCAGAATTTACCAATAATAGAAACTGAAAACAGGAAAGCCTAATTATAATGTTGCAAATTTGTGGCAAATTTGTTTTAAAAATGCTTTTATGCCAAGGCGGGGACCAAGACCAAGGCTTGGGGGTCAGGGTATTCCTACCCTGCACCCTTTTCTTTTTTTGAATTTTTTGGGGGACTCGACTCAAGTCGAGTCCCAAAATGGCTGCCAAAACTTTGTGCTTGAAGTGTTGGCAGCCAATCAGAGCTCAGCATTTGCCTGCACAAGCTCCTTATTATTCGCGAATTGGCCGCGGCCAAAGATATCCTTATTTTTTCCATTACATTTCTCAACAACTACTGAACTGATTTACACCGGATAACTGAAAGCGTGATCTGTGAACCAAAATCTACCTTCCAGCCAAATTCAGTGTAATTCTGTCCAGCAGTTCGGGCTGTAATCGTGTTCAACATTGAACATTTTACTTTTTTACACCCCTTTTTTTCTGCCCCCACTTGACAGATCACCCTGAAACTTTTCATGCACAACAAGACTCACTATGACACTTTTTGGGAAAATGTCATGAAGATTCGTTAAACAGTGCCAAAGATATAGGCAAGTCAAAAAACGTTTTTTCTATAGAAACATGGTCCTAACGATAACTACCTACTGGCACCATCTCTAAAATTAGTGCATTCCATATGAAGCTGAGCACTTGGCTCTTCGAATAGGTTACTGCATGGATCACCCGTGACTGCTACTGCATCGGCGACACAATACCTTCATTCAAGAACTACCCTTGGCCCTTGTGTTATCCATTCCTGTAATGGGCACTAAGTCCAGGCACACAAGTGGTGTAGCGTTTTATTGGGGCAAGTGGGGGAACGTTGGGTGGTAGGAAATTTGTGGATCCCGCACATTCCTGTAGTTTATATCACAGAAAAGCAAGGAAAATTAGTGTTTTTATTCAACGTTTCACGTTTGCAGAGTATTCTAGCTAACAAAACGTTGGGGGATCAACATAAGCGACACCTCGCTGGACTCCCATTGATGTCTACTTTTTAGACATGTCTGGTTTTGATAGATTTACCTACATGGTTGCCGACTCCAGGACTAATTAGTACACCGACCATAGTTATCACTATCGCCACAATACGTTTTGGGTCCTTCCCTGTCGCAGGCACTTGGCCCACCCACACAAGTGAGGTAGCATTTTTATCGGGAGACCTGGGAGAACGCCGGGTGGTAGGAAATTTGTGCCTGCCTGGTGATCCCTCAACTTTCCCAGACAAAAATGTGCAGAAAATGCAACATTTTAGCTAAATCTGAGGTTTATAGGGGATTCTGGGTAAGAAATCATTGAGGGATTCCGGCAAGCCACACCTCCCTGGACTCCCTGGGTGTCCAGTTTTCAGAAATGTCTGGATTAGGTAGGTTTCCTTAGATGGCCGCCCAGCCCGGGATCATAAACGCAGGTGCCCCCCTTGCAAAATCAGGTAATTTTGTGATATTTTTGATGCCTCCACAATATGTTTTGGGCCCTTCCCTGTCATGGACTCTTGGCCCACCCACACAAGTGAGGTAGCATTTTTATCTGGAGACCTGGGGGATTGTTAGGTGGTAGGAAATTTGTGCTGTCCCGGTGACCTCTCAAATTTCCCACACAGAAATGTACAGAAAAGGTGGCTTTTTAGGTAAAATTGAGATTTGAAGGGGATTTTGGCAAGAATACATTGCGGGATCCCTGCAAGCTACACCTCCCTGGACTCCCCCGGGTGTCTAGTTTTCAGAAATGTCTAGTAGGTTTCCCTAGATGGCTGCCGGGCCCTCTTCCTCCTTGCAAAACGAGGCCATTTTGTGATAGATAATTTTGATGTCTCCACAATACTTTTTGGGTCCTTCCCTGTTGTGTGCACTTGGCCCACCCACACAATTGAAGCACTGTTTTTCTCAGGAGACTTGGGGGAACACTGGGTGGTAGGAAATTTTAGGCCTTTCACAGATTCCAGAGCTTTTCATCACAGTAATGTGAGGAAAATTTGATTTTTAGTCTAAGTTTGAGGTTTGCAAGGGATACTGGGTAAATAATATCTGGTGTGAGCCAGGCAAGTCAGCCCACCTTGGATACCCCTATTTGTATAATTTTAAAAAATGTACAGGTTTGCTAGGTTTCACTAGGTGCCGGCTCAGCTAGGGTCCCAAAGCTAGCGCTTCTCACATTGGAAGAAAAGGGTCTGTTTCGGTGGAAAAATGTGATGCCCCCATGTTGCATTTTAGGCCATTTCCTGTCGCGGGCAACAGGCCTACCCACACAAGTGGGGTACCATTTTTATTAGGAGATATGGGGAACTGGCAAGTGGATAGAAGTTTGTGGCTCCCCGCAGATTCCAGAACATTCATCACAGAAAGATGAGGAAAATCAGTATTTTTAGTCAAAGTTTGAGGTTTGCATGGGATTCTGCGTAAAAAAAACCTGGTGAGAGCCAAGCATGTCAGCACACCCTGGATACCCCAAGGTGTCTAGTTTTCAAAAATGTACAAGTGGGTTAGGTTTCCCAAGGTGCCGGCTGAGCTACGATCCAAAATGTTCAGCTACCCACATTGGAAAAAAAGGATCAGTTTTCGGTGGCCAAATGTGATGCGTCCATGTTGCGCTTTGGGCCATTTCCTGTCACAGGCACTAGGCCCACCCACACAAGTGAGGTACCATTTTTATCGTGAGACTTGGGGGAATGTCGGGTGGATGGAATTTTGTGTCTCCCCACAGATTCCAGAAGTTTCCATCACAGAAAAGTGAGGAAAATGTAGTCAAAGTGTGAGATTTGCATGGGATTCTGGGTAAAAAAACTTGCTGAAAGTCACACAAGTCAGCCCACCCTGGAAACCGCAACATGTCTAGTTTAAAAAAATGTACAGATTGACTAGGTTGCCCTAGGTGCCGGCTGAGATACGATCCAAAATCTTCAGCTACCCACATTGGAAAAAAGGCTCAGTTTCGGTGGCAAAATGTGATGCGTCCATGTTGAGTTTTGGGCCATTTCCTGTGGCGAGCACTAAGCCTACCCACACAAGTGAGGAAGCATTTGTATTGGGAGATATATAGAAATGCTGAGTGGATGGAAGAGTGTGGCTCACCACAGATTCTAGAGCTTTCCATCAAAGTTATGTGAGGAAAATGTGGTTTTTTAGTCAGAGTTTGAGGTTTGCAAGGGATTCTGGGTAAACAAAAAACCTGGTGCGAGCCATGCAAGTCAGTCCACCCTGGATACCCCAAGGTGGCTAGTTTTTAAAAAATGTACAGGTTGGTTAGGTTTCCCTAGGCGCCGGCTGAGCTACGGTCCAAAATCATCAGCTACCCTCATCGTAAAAAAGGGTCAATTTTCTACGGAAATATGCGATGTGTCAATGTTGCATTTGGGCTGTTTCCTGTCACAGGCACTAGGCCCACCCAAACAAGTGAGGCACCATTTTTATTGGGAGACTTGGGGGAATGCTGGGTGTAGGAAAGATTGTGGCTCCCCACAGATTCTAGAACTTTCCGTCATAGAAATGTGAGGAAAGTGTTTTTTTAGTCAAAGTTTGAGGTTTGCATGGGATTCTGGGAAAAGCAACTGGGTGAGAGTCATGCAAGTCAGCCCACCCTTGATACCCTAAGGTGTCTAGTTTGAAAAAATGTACAGGTTGGCTAGGTTTCTCTTGGTGCCGGCTGATCTAAGGTCCAAAATCTTCAGCTTCTCACATTGGACAAAACTGGTCAGTTTTCGGTGGAAAAATGTGATGCGACCATGTTGTATTTTGGGCCGTTTTCTGGTGCGGGCACTAGGCCCACCCACACAAGTGAGGTACCATTTTAATTGATAGCCTTGGGGGAATACTGGATAGATGGAAGTGTGTAGCTCCCTGCAGATTGCCGAACTTTCCATCACAGAATTATGGTGAAAATGTGTGTTTCAAGGGATTCTGGGTAAAAATACCTGGTGAGAGCCACACAAGTAAACCCACCCTGGATGTCTAGTTTTCCAAAATGTACAGGTTGGCTAGGTTTCCCTAGGTGCCGGCTGAGCTACTGTCCAAGATCTTCAGCTACGTACATTGGAAAAAGGGACACTTTTCCTTGGAAAAATGTGATGCGTCCATGTTGGGTTTTGAACGTTTCCTGTCCCAAGCACTAGGCCCACCCACACAAGTGAGGTACCATTTCTATCGAGAGACTTGGGGAAAGCCAGGTGAATGGAAGTTTGTGGCTTCCCACTGATTCCAGAACTTTCCGTCACAGAAATGTGAGGAAAATGTGTGTGTTTTTAGTCAAAGTATGAGGTTTTGCAAGGAATTCTAGTGAAATAACCTGGTGAGAGCCAAGTAAGTCAGCCCACCCTTGGATACCCCTAGGTGTCTAGCTTTAAAAAATGTGCAGGTTGGCTAGGTTGCCCTAGGTACTGGCTGTGCCACGGTCCAAAATCTTCAGCTACCCACATTGGAAAAAAGGGTCAGTTTTCGGTGGAAAAATGCGATGCGTCCATGTCGCGTTTTGGGCCGTTTCCTGTCTCTGGCAATAGTCCTACCCACACAAGTGAGGTACTATTTTTATAATCAGACTTTAGGAAATGCCAGGTGGATGGCAGTCTGTGGCTCCCAGCAGATTCAAGAACTTTTCATCGCAGAAATTTGAAGAAAATTGTTTTTTTAGTTAAAGTTTGAGGTTTGCAAGAGATTCTAGGTAAAAAAGCGTGGTGAGACCCACGCAAATCAGCCCACCCTGGATACCCCTAGGTGTCTAGTTTTAAAAATTGTACAGGTTGGCTAGGTTTCCCTAGGTGCTGGTTGAGCTAGGGTCCAAAACCTATTGCTACTCACTTTGAAAAAAAGGGCCAGTTTTTGGTGGAAAAATGTGATGCATCCATGTTGCATTTTGGGTCCTTTCTTGTCGCAGGCACCAAGCCTTCCCACACAAGTGAGGTACTTTTTTATTGGAAGGTTTGTGGGAGCATAGAATACTACAATATTTGTTATTACCAATTGGATTTCGCTGCATTTGTGCCTTTCAAATGTAAGCCAGTGTATAAGAATTATGGCATTTTGAAAAATACCTTCTAAGTCAAACCCTAGTAAGGGTACCCACAAATTCAGAGATGTACAAATAACCACTACTCCTAAACTCCATTTCTTGTGCACATTTCAGAAATATATAGGTTTCCTTGATACCCATTTTTTACTCTGCCTATTTCGCTATATGAATTGGTCTATACATACAGTGCGGTCGGTGCTGCACATTTTCTCACTGTGTTGATTGAAGCTTGCACTGTTGATGGCCATGTGGCACTTGTTGGCCGTATGTAAGTTACTTGTTGGAGAGCACACAGTTGCAGGCAGTGAGTTGCATTCAGTGAGTGCAAGGAAAGCTTGCACTGCTCATGTTGAGGTGGTGCAAGATAGCATGTCCTTCTGCTACCTTTGTTCTACCTGTTATGTGTGGAGTGGTGGAACATTTGCTCCTGGCATATGCATTGTAGCAATTCTTTGTGTGAAAGAATCTTGCACTGATTGAAGGGGTGGCTGATTGAGTTAAACTCAGAGGGCCGCTTCCATGGGGTACCCTGCCAAATAGGTGTGGAGCAGATGGGGGTAGGAGTTGCCAATGGCAATGCCATTTGAATTTTGGTGGGAGACGGGGGCGCTGGAAGAAATCCCCAAAACCTGATGACACCGTGATTGGCAGAGAAACTGCTGCATTAGTGGTTGGGGCAGTGTCAAGGCACCAGGAAGGACACATTTAAATCATAGTGGCCTGTGACTTAGCCTCTTTTCCTGACTGGGTTCACTGCTGCTCCTCTTTCGAACCTCTTCCTGTGGATGTCCATTTTTTCCCCTCTCTCAGCCCTGTATTCTTTTCTTCCTTGCAGCTCATGCGAACTGAAAATTGACGAATCGGGATAGTGCAGAGGCGCCCAATGGAGGCAGAGATGGATAACCTGGCTGGTTTTGGCAGACAGATTGTTGAGGGAGGTACAGGCAAGTTACTGCTGAGTGCTATTGTTCCTGTTATGCGTGGGGTGGTGGAACATTGCACTGTTGTTCTATGTATTGACCCATACCTGCCAACTTGTAGAACAATCTCACAGTGTGAGGAGGGGGCGGGGACTTGAAGGGGGAGGAGCCTCATGCCGAGAAGTACATAGGAGGCACTTTTGAACCCCACCCCGCCACCATACCCCCTTCTCCCCCCAAAAAAAGCTTACTGAGGCTGGTGCTGATGTCCTGGGGTGTTTTCACACCCCTCAATGGACGTCGGCAGTTCAAAGCCTCTCGAAAACAAGCTGGAAAACCACTATTTACAGTGGTTTCCAGCTCCTTTTCCCTGCCACAGTGTTATATCGGCTCCTCACAGGGTGACCGTGTGATGGGAGCTGATATCGTGTGTCACACTGTAGCACCGTGTGAGTTGGCAGGTATGTTGACCCCATTTGTTATGCCTAAAAAGTGGTCGAAACTAGTGGCTGAATTGGGAAGAGCTAACCTCCTCTGATTTCGTGCATTTCTAGCGTATTAAGAACCACCTAAGTAGCATTTGCCACGCTCAGACTTGATGAAAACCGCCCCTAATATAATGGGAGTATGCGCTTTCAATGCATCAGGCATAACTGTTCCTGAATAACAGGCATTTTTCAAATGCATGCTACTGTTTGTATTGGGTATGAAATGCACTGATGGGCACATCATTTATTTGCTGCTGTGGAGGAATAGTACTCTTGGGACTGTGGTAAATTTGTACTTATTGAACAAATTTCGTTATTCAACCTAAAAAAATATATGAGGATGGAGGGGTAGTTAGGGGAAGAGTTAAAAATAATAAATTTGCCAATGGTTGTCAGATGCCTCAGCTCTACCATCTTTCAAAACCAGGGCCTTACACGCCTTTGTTCAACTCTGCATTTGTCGATTTGGTTCAAATAAATTGAGCCAAAGTTTACTCAGAGTGCAGCGATCCTCAACTGTAATCCCAGGATTGGCAGATACAGCTCTGGTGACATGAAGTCACCTCATAACCAGACCTTTGTTTCAGCTTCAGAGAAAATGTCTATCTGTGCAAACACCACTACGGTAGACATGATCATCTTTTCCACTGTTTCAGAGGCCCCGAATTGCTTACAACCATCTATTTTCCCTGGTCTCCTCTTTAGAATCCATAGAAATATGGGTTGTGACTTGTATGTCAGAATTACATATACAAAAATATCTTCCGACATAAATATCGTCCTAAATTTAATTTGCAAAAATATTGTTCCATTGGGAGTACATTTTCTATTATTAACTCAAATGGGGTTATATTTTTGTAGACTATATTTAGGACTCAATATTTGTCAGGCGATATTCTGCCAAACATATTCTAGTACCACAGTCAAATGGGAGGCTGATTTGGCGTTTTTCGGTTTCGCTGTTTTTATTTAAAGTTGACCGTCTTATAATTATATTTTTAGTTTGTATTCTCCTCAATAAGACTTCCCTTATACCTTTGAGATTTCTATGGTGCTCCTGGGCTGAATTTTTTTAAAGGCAGGATTTACGGTTTTTAATAAAACGGCAGCAGAAAGTTTTGTCGAGAAATGTAAGTGAGATGCTGAATAGTTGTTTGTCTTCGAAGCTGGGAGAATTCCATGCGGAACCATTTGTAACTGGAACATGGCTCCCCTTGACAAGGGATCTATTCATCAGCACATGCTGGGCGCCCTGCTCCCCGTAGGACATTATTGGAAAGGGAGAAACGCAGGTGTGTCAAGCGCGGCTAAGCAGACCCCGAAGTGATTACCATATTTTGTTATTTCAGAGCACGCCGCTGCATTTTATCGACATCTAATAATAAACAAGCATTTGCAATGCAATAGGTCTCGGATTTAGGAGTTTCGTAAATGCGACACCTATTGCATGGCAAATGATTGTTTGTAAAAACGCCCATGCGGTGCTTTGACTTTAACTTTAATGACGGCCGTGCACCTTTCTTTAGACGAGCCGTGTCTAAAGAAAGCGGCGTGGCCGCCATTAAAGTGAAAGAATGGTATGGGGCGCTTTTACAAAAAAAAAACAATTGTTTGTCAAGTTGACAAACAAATGCTATTTTTTGTAAAAACGCCCCATGCCGTGCTTTCACTTTAATGGCGACCGAGCCCCATTCCTTAGACTCGGCTCGTTTAATGTAAGGGGCGCCTCCGCCATTAAAGTGTAAGTGTGGTATGGGGTAATTTAAAAAAAAAAAGAATTTAATAAACAGTGAAAAAAACAAAAACATGTGGCCGCATTTGGCGCAGCAAATAAAGCAAAGGCACGGCTGCCACTATCAACGTGGTGTGCCGTGCTATGTTAAAAAAATAATAATAAAGCTTTGCGAGAGAGTGTGTCCTGCCTGCAATAGCAGGCATGTTAAAACCATTAAACGAAATAGTGCTCGGAGGCTGTAATTAAAGCCTCCCTCCCGAGTAACAACACACGTAACAAGGGGGTCGCCATGGGAGGATAAAAAATGAGACAAGGCGGTAATAAGGCGGGACTACTAAGCCTTTTGACATATGAACAGCCACAGTTTACAATGGACAATGACACAAGCCAATAAAAAATATGGGCGGAGAGTGGGCAGAGCTTCAAGTCCCTACCTCAATACAGCATGCCTCGCAGGGCAGTGCATGCGCTGCCCAGGCTCAACCTAAACAAGCATTGGCAAAGCCAATAGGTCTCGCCTTTGGGACCTTATAAGTGTTTAGTTATCCAGCACAATATCCTTGGTGCAACATCATCAAGTGTTGCATGGCTAAACACTTATAAGGTCCCAAAGGCAAGACCTATTGGCTATGCTATCATGAAAAGAGGCGCAGCTCAGGTCATCAGAACATGCAGTGGGAGTTCAGACCAGGCGTACTCATGAAAAGAGGCGCAGCTCTTGTTATTTATTTATTTGAAAGGTTTTATATAGCGCTGGCTCGACCCGGGGGTATCAGAGCGCTTTACATGTGCACAAACAAGATTACAGGACAAAGAACGGATTGTTCAAAAGCAGAGCATAAAAACAAGTAATATCAAACTGAAATGAGCCGAGGGCATTATACATAAAAAGGCACTTCATGGTGGACTAATAGACGTGGTAACAACAATAACAGATAGGTTTACAAAGAGAGTGCCAGGGGGAGAATAGAAGGATTCTGTGCTGGGCTGTGGGTGAGGCATAATTAGATAAGGACAGGCGAGGGGAACCAAGTTAGGGACGAGGAGGGGAACGGTCGACTGGGAGGGAATTTAGGAGGGGGAGGTAAGGGAAGTGGATGGAGGTGAGGGGAAAGAAGGGGGGAGTGCACAAGGAGAGAGAAAAAAGAGGAGAGGGGAAAGTTGAGAAAAATGAGTGAAGTAGAGGAGGATAAGGGCAGGGGAGGCAGAGTATGGGGTCATCAGGACATGCAGTGGGAGTTCAGGGCATGTATTCCCACAGAAGGCATGGGTAGCTTCTCACATCAGAACATGTTGAGAGGATTCAAGGCATGCCTGAACATACACGAAAGGAGTTGCCCCATCACCAGAACATGCAGAGGGCGTTCAAGTATAGGCATGCATCTCCATATGGTAAATGGGAGGCTTCTGGCACAGGAAAATGCAAGCAGAGTATAGGACATGTATTTCCATAGGGAAGAGGAACGGTTCCTATCATCAGAACATACAGAGGTGGTCCAATCCATTCATCTTCATAGGGAAGAAGGCTGACTACTGTCCACAAACTCACGCAAGTGGTTTATGACAAACATCTTCGTAGTGAAAACGATGGCTTCTTTCATCAGAATATGTAGATTGGGTATAGGGAATGCAACATAATAAAAAACTTGGGGCCTGGCTCCTGTCATCAGAAAATGCAGAGAGGGTTCAAGGCATGCATCAACGTAGGGAATAGTGGCGGCATGTGTCATCAAATATGCAGAGGAGTTTAGGGCACGTATTCAAACAAGGAACTGAGGCAGCTCCTTCCGCCACACAGAGAGGACTCAAAGCATGTATTTCACCATGCAGGTATAGAGTACCGAAATAATGCCACTGTACCTATTTTGTCAACAGTGACTGGGGTCGAGCATGCAGCATATACAGACACAGCTAGGGAAGGATGAAGGGAGACTCCTCTCCTGGCCCGTCAACAGAGCAAGCAGTGTAGCATTACATCCATGCAAGGTCATGTTCACCTGTCAAAACATCATACAATGTGAATTCTGCAGCATGCAGCGACCAGCGGATGGTGTGAGAGTATATTTCCAGCATGCAACCACACAATGAAGGCGCTTTACCTTTCAGCAAAGCATGAAGTGAAACCTGCAGTCTGCACCTACAGAACTGGGAGCTCATCTCCTATCAACAGAGATGCAGGGAACGGCATTGCGGGAGGGCTCTCTTCACCTAGCTGTCAGCAGAGCCTGTAACATGCGCTGTGATGGCACGCGTCATGATTTCACTTGCATACTGCCTAACCTGGTTAGTCCCCCCACTTCTTCTTTTAGGACTTGTGCCCTACTTTAAATATAACTGATGGAAGTGCACCTCTGCACCTGGGTGATCAAATAAACTGTGGCAGGCAGGAGGTGTTTGTGAAGAGGTAACGTGGCATGCTGTGGGACTAATGCAGGGACCTCGCTCTGTGAAAACCCTACTGTCCAGGGCGAAAAGCGTGTATGGGCAGTGGCCCGCTGTCTTACAGAGCTAACTGCCTGGTATGTGCCTTTAACCATAAAGCCAGGGGCAGCTGGTGTTCGCCCGCGAGGTTACTGGGGCAGTATTGGTGTGCCAATACAGGGACCTCGACCGTTGAAAACCCTGCTACCCAGGGCAGAGAGCGCATGTGGGCAGTGGCACTCTGTCCTCCAGAACTAACTGTCTTGTGTGTGCATCCAACCAAAAAACCGGGCAGAGAGAGCAGGGCAGTGCCAGCGCCCTTCCATCCTTTAGAGCTCAAAACCTCCACAATGCCCTAAAAACTTGGAGCAGCTGGTGTGTCGACCCAAAGAGTACCAGGTATCGGTGGCGACAGTGGTGTCGGAGAAGCGAGAAATGATGACGGCCCCGCCCCCTGTGTGTCGATCACTGGGTAGAGGGTACACAAACTGAAGCAAAAGTGAGCACGTGCCTTCACGGGATGGAATGATGCAACCTTTCAGACGGGCATGGCACTGGGCGCACAAAGATCAGAAATGTGTGTGTTTATATAAACCTATAGCGTGCGTGCACATGTAGCCAGCAGGCTGGCTGACGGGAGTAACCGCAGTTCAACGAAAGAATAGACCGATCGACTGACGGATGGACTGATTGCCTCACACCTAGATAGGCAGGTAGACAGAAAGACAGTCGGTCAGATAGATAGATATAGATAGACAGATAGATAGCTGATTGTGAAAATTGACTGTAAACTATCTACAGGCATTTTCACAGATTCCACCTTTAAAGCAGCGAGTCGCCCACGACGGGATTGATAGAGAAATAAATAAATGAAGGACTGAATAAAAAATAACAATAAAAGTACTTTACATCTAATTGTTCTGTTGTTTCTAGAGCGAGTGTGATCTGAGGCCTGTGATCTTGTGCTTTCCTGGGCTCTGTGCCTTGGACTTGCACATTGGAGAGACGACTTGGCGAATGGTAGAAGGGCTCGAGGGGGCAGCAGCTCAAACACACTCTGAGTCCCCCCCACCCCCACTGTCTAAATCAGTAGTCATCCTTGTTCATCGGCCACCCGGAGGATGAGGAGCTGCTGTCTCCGGGGGCCTGGACACAACCAGAATGAGAGGGGAGGAGGTAGGGGTGAAAGCAGAGCAGCTACACGCAAGCCAGGATTTCAAGGCTCAGGCACTTCAAAGAAGTGCTCAAGGTCAATAATAAATAAAAGAACATTGCGTGAAGCGCAGCGTCTCGTATGCCACAACAGACTGACGGCAGCTCTGACGGAATAACGGTTTGCGGGGACTGGGAGGACGTGGAAGCACGGCAAGAGAGAGGCCAGGGAGGGGGTGGAATAAACAAAGCGGGAGGTGTACAGGCAGGCTTAGACAGTGAAACACGAGCAGCGTGAATATGCACTCTGCAACATAAAACAAGCATTGGCGGCGCGCGAGGAAGAGGGGAGTGGTGCGCGCGCGCGACGGCAAAAGGAAACAGGCTGGCGAGTGGTGTGCGATGTGCGCGCACCGAGACGAGAGAGGAAAGCCATATGGCACCTCTGCTCATCATTGTGCGCGTACCCGCACGCTCTAGGCAAGCCCAAAAAAATGTGGTCGCATTTCTGAAAGCCCACTTACAAAATGTCTCGCCCAGACCAGCGAGACCTAAAAATATAGGCTGTAAGTCCAGAAACTCAGCTTTTGACAAAAACGAGATTATGTGGACTCCTGCATCTGAAGCACTCTATGTTTGTAGAGTGCCTAAAATGCTCCTGGGAAATCAGGTTTGCACAATGTGCATGTCTTAATGCTTGGGCCCCAACTATCTCAGTGTCTACAGGCTGATTAATCTACTTCTCTCTGCTGTTGCTCTGGCTGTGGACTGAATTTACCACTGCACAAGTCCCTACTGAATCTGTATTTAAGTTAAAGCGTTCAATGGGGAATTAAAAATATATAGTAAGAAGGGTGCATTTGTACCTGAAAACATTCACATACACGTCACGAAACTAATTCATGGATGGCTAATTTCTGCAATAAGGAGTGGTTCAACCAATGTCATGGGTGTTGATTCAGCAACATGTGATTGGAGCAGCAGAAGTGGAATTGGGCACTCTTTGAACCCTCAATGGCATATCACCATCGGCCCCTTATCCCGCACCTTGTGCATCAACAGCCTTCTATTTGCAGTAGACTGGCTAGCAGAAGGGCATGAGGTGGAATATACGGAAAGCAAACCAGGCTTTTTGAGATCAGCTTGCTTTCCTTTTCTGCCATTTCTTAATGCCTCTTGAGACGAAGGGTTAAGCGACAGACGAGCCCGGACTTCCTAAGGGCAAGCCACGAGTAGCAGCTCCTTCTCCGGCTAAATCTAATTCCTAACCAAGGCTACGTTGAGATTATTCTCTTGAGATCAATGTAGGCTATATTAGCATTTATGTATATCGATATAAATGAATCATACACGGGTGTCTGCACCAGAACAATGGAAGAAACAAGGTCACCCACCCAGGCTGCATAAAAAGAGGTGCACCCGCTGTCACTGAAAAATATCTAGTTAGTGTTAATAGTTGCTCTTCCTTCAGAATACTTACAGTCTTCATCAATGTAAGTGCTAGGTTAAAAGAGAAATTGATGATGTTGTGCTAGGATTAGTAACAGGGGCTGATCAAATAACGTTCTGATGTTCTGTCTTTGGAATGACATTAGTTTAGGCTTAAAAAATGGCTTTATTTGACCTTCCAAAGGATCAACACTAGAATATTGTCCTAATATCATTAGGGAAAGATTGAATCGATGGACCCTTGAACCTTGTGTCGCAACTTTACTAACCATGCACTAAAGCTGTGGGCTGTGTCTGAGGCAGTAGTGTATTCTTTCTCGACTACAGAACAAGACAAGAAGCTTTAAAATACCCGCCAACCATTAACATCCATGATTGTTTCCTTTTGCTCTGTGCTTTTTTGGACATTGCTGTACCTAGACGATGTTACTCTACCCCTGCACTACGATGGCATGCTAATTGTATATGTACATTGTGTGAGGACGCCTGTTTTTAGGTCTCGCCTGAGCCAGCGCATGCGCTGCTCTGGCGAGAGTTTTAGTAAGCGGGTTTTGGAAGTGCAAACAGCACTGGCGACCAGCTTGCGTTCACGTGAGCGTGCACGCGCATTCCGGGTCATTAAGTGCATCGCGATCGCGATCACTTTCACTTTCCCGGCTTTGAAGTAAAGAAATAGATTATTTTTCTATTTCTTTACTTTTGCTACAATCGCGGCACCCAGCTTTACTTTAAGCGCGGGTGCGCGATTATAGCAAAGTAAAGAAATAGAAAAATAATCTATTTCTTTACTTTGCTACAATCGCGGCACCGGCGCTTTACTTTTAACATTAAAAGTAAAGCGCGGGTGCCGTGATATAGCAAAAGTAAAGAAATAGATTATTTTTCTATTTCTTTACTTTTGCTATAATCGCGGCACCAGCGCTTTACTTTTAATGTTAAAGCGCTTTACTTTTAATGTTAAAAGTAAAACACGGGTGCCGCGATTATAATGGTGTAGCCAATAGGTCTCGCTTTTGGGACCTTATAAGTATTTAGTTACGCAACTGTTGCATGGCTAAACACTTATAAGGTCCCAAAGGCGAGACCTATTGGCTATGCCAATGCTTGTTTAATCTGAGGGGAAAGCCGTGACTAAGAATAGGATAATTGCAAGAAACACTGGCATTGAGAATGCCAATGACCATCCATCCATGGTGTTGAGTGATTTGCGTACTTGCTCTGTATTTCTCTTTGTCTGTTGCACTCAATTATTGTAGTAAACTCATAGAGGGTGCAGGTGACCGTGGGTGAACTATTAATCAGGGATAAATTACAAATGCAAAATTCCCAATTGTCTGCTTGGGTGCAAATCAGTGACGTTTCTTTGTATTTGTCGCTGACAACAATGGTGTTTGGGCTTTTAAAATCCACATTAATATGTCAGAGTGTGAATGAACTACATATAATCTCACATTCTCTTGTCACGACAGCGTTATATTTACCCAGAGAAACACATCAGAAAGATGTCCAGGGGCTTTTACAGCTGCCTACACAACAGCTCTGAGCAGCAGCGAAACCACAGAAACAAAGAAAACACATTGTGGATACTAAAAGCTTCCAGGTTGGCACATTGTTCACTTCACACAGAGATGTAAATTGTGGCGTAAATGGCACTTGACCTTCTACATGTGGGTCTGTCTGTAATTCTGAGTGACAAACAGAGTTCCAGTGTTATATGATCAAAGTGCAGAGGAGTCATGCCCAGGAACCAATCACCCTTCAGGAAAATGGCCAAATAGGGGCAATCATATGGTTTGTTTATTCGTGAGCAGAAAAAGGCATTCATGGAAACCAGCATGAGCATCCTTTGCTTCCCCTTACCATGATTTGCATACAAAGGGGCATATTCACAAGAACGTGCGATAAACATCGCCAAAATAGGTTAACGCAAGTTCACATAACGGCGTCCATCGCGGGAAAATAACCCCGTGTCAACGTGGCATTCCCAACACGGCGGTAACATGCGATAGTGTCTTGATAACGCGGAAAATGACCGCGATGACCCACCGGGACGGCGAAAAAAATCCAACAGCGAACGTGAAAAAAAGGTGCGATGGGCCCAATCGCGATAAGACAATCAGCGAAAAGCAGCGCCAGGCCTGCACTCACACACGTCAGGCGGTAAAAACCACCATAAAAGCAGAAAGAAAAAAAAAAAACTAAAACCGAACCACAGCGAGTCACAATGGAGGCAGCCGGAGCAGGCACAGAGGACGGCCAGAACCCCACAAGCCCCACGGAGGACCAGCCTGGGACCCCGGGGACAGGGAAGGGAAGTGACAAGAAGAAGAGGAAGACGAAGTTCAGTCCGCAGGAAAACAGGATCCTGATCACGGAGGTGATAGAACACCATCAACAACTGTTCGTCACCTCCACTGTGTCATTGGCAACAAAAAATGCAACATGGCAGTCCATCGTGGACAAGGTGAATGCAGTCGGAGTGCTGAGGAGGACAATGGATGAGGTCAAGAGGCGCTGGAATGATGTGAAGCGCA
Organism: Calotriton arnoldi; assembly: GCA_963921515.1. NCBI lineage: Eukaryota > Metazoa > Chordata > Amphibia > Caudata > Salamandridae > Calotriton > Calotriton arnoldi. The sequence continues at coordinate 477,840 of CAWUFW010005915.1, read as the reverse complement.
AGACCAAGCAGAAACTCGCCAACAACCAGAAGGCAGCAATGCAGACTGGAGGTGGGAGTCCAGCGCCACAGGAGGAGCTGGATGAGATGGAGGAAATGGTGTCCACAGTCATCAGTGGGGAGACGGTGGCATGAGTTGGGGGACCGGACACTGCTCAACATGACCCGACACAACAGCAACAGGGTGAGTAACCACCAGGGCTTGGGGGGACGGGGGAGATTGGCACAATGGCACACATGCACAATCAAGTGGAGCACAGTGCACACCCACAATGACTCTGGATCATGTCCCTGATCCCCTTGGCACACTGCAGCACACATAGCAACAGCACGTAGGCCCCGTCGACTATGTGCCCAGAGGAGACCCGCCCACACATCACTTATCTCACAACCAACCCATGCACATGTGCTGACCCCAGCAAAGCTGCGGGTCCGTGAGCCACACTGGCAATGCAAGTGGCACTGCATGACGATTAGCATGGCTGTAGTCCGATCATCATGACATGGTGCACGCCACCACACTGAGGTGGCTGAGTGTGGACCACATCCTTAACCCGTTTGCTGCTCCGAACATTCCACGCCAGTGCGGAACGTTCTATTAAACGGGTAGGGCCGCGTCGGCCAACGGACGTGCGCAGCACTACCGAGGTAGTGCTCGCGACGGCCGTTGGCCGACGCACGCAGCAAATGGGTTAAAGGAGCAGGTCACACTCTGACACATCCACCTGCACAAACAACCCCTGACCTCAACAACACACCTGCGGACAAACCATGCCCCACAGCCCCAACCACCACCAAGAGCCCAATTTACCCAAGAATGCAACATCTCAGCACTGTAAAAGCACAGAAGTCAAGGCACACCGCCTGAAAGGGATAAGGGCCAGCCACATCAGAGCTGCACGGGTGACTCACCCAAAATGCGGCACACACACATGATATGCAGTGCATATCAACATTGAAAACAATGTGGTATGAAGTGCAACACGTTCACAACAGAACAGAGCACCCAAGTGGTGCCGCTTGTGTGTAGAAACTGGCCAATCACATTTGGCATAGCAGGGAAACATGGGATGAAAATGTACGAGTACAAACACACATCCATGATGATGTCAGAATGTCCACTGTCCCGCATCAAGTAGGCAGCTCCTCCCAAACAGTAACAATGTACATTGTCAAGCAGTCAGTATGTAAATGTGTACAATCCGTCAACATACAAGTGTACACAATGTAAAACTGCATCTACCCTTCACATTGCAGAGGGAGAACCAACACCTCCTGCAGAGCAGACCCAACCTCTCTTCACTGATGACGAAGAGGACCACACCACCATCGACCCCGACGCCCTCCAACAGCTCATGGACGCCCTCAGGACTGCACGCCCAGGATCAGGGCAGCCCAGCTGCATCGAGGGAACCCCACCCCCTACACAGACCACACAGCAGGAAACACCTACCACCACGGCTGACTCCCAGGACACCCACAACCAACACATGGCCTTCCAACGCCGTGTGTTGGAGTGCCAGGAGAAGGTGGCTGATCAGGTGCGGATGGGGTTCGACCGAATGGCAGCCAGACTTGATGCCAAACATGGGTGTCTAATTCCAATCAGGGACCACTTTCAGTCCCTAAGGGACACCCGCAGTCCGCTCCATGCTCTCCAGCGATCCATGGCTGACATCGCTGGAGTCATGTTACTGAGACAAGAACAACTGTCCAGTCAGAGTGACTCCAGCGAGGTCTGCCGGGAGTTGGGACAGATGCGGGGGCTCATGGAGACCATGGTGCGGATGACGGCAGACATGATGGCTGCCATGGCTGCACACCAGCGGGATGTGGCTGGGGCCTTCAATGCCCTGCAGCACATCGTCATGGCATTGCTGCCTCAAGGCCTAGCTCAGATGGGTGCTGCTGCAGCTTCTACATCCACATCTTCGCCCCCTGTTGTCTCAGTGCCTCACAGTGCGGCAGGCAATCCACCACCACCCACGTGTGAGGCACATGTGCCATCAGAGGACGAAGATGCGGGTGAACCAACCTTACTGGTAAGGAGGAGGCAGTAGCATCCATCTCCGCCATATTACCTGTTTCTGCTTGGTTCTGCCCTTTGCATCATCACCTTCCACTGTCCCCCCGATACACTCTACGACACTCACCTTGGCCTCGACATGGACTGCCATGTTCCGTTTGGTTACCAATGACACAGCGATCAGACTGCGGACTGAACTCTTCCTCTTCCGATGTACTTGTCATTCCCTGTGGGACTCTGGTTGGCCCTCCATGGGCCAATAATGTGAAGTGGGGTTTGCATGGCCCTGTACTGCTCCAGCTGCAACACTCCACTGGATGTGTAATAAACATTCAGAATCACACAGATGTGTCATGCCTTTGATCATTCACGTATGTGCGTATGGTTGAATGTAGGGTGGGAGATTCCCCTGACGTCCATGTTGCTCATGTCGTGGAACTTGTGTGACAGGGTGCAACAGTGCCGATTGCGGTCCGGGTAGCGTAATCACTACAACAGTGACACACACATCAGTAACTTCCATGTCCAGCACAGAACTGGAGCACGCTCAGGGCCCCGGCTTCATTGTTCCCACCCCTACGCGGGCCTGCCATACGCCAGGCCAGTCCACTCCGCTTACGCATACAGGGGGGGACGACAACGCTAAGTGTCCCAGGTCATCCCTGTAGTGATCTGCTGATCACTGGTCTATTCGTCAGCATGCCACAGCCACTCCCTGAGGGCTCGTTCAGACCCACAACAAACCCATCCAGCATAGGCGTCATAGGACATGTGACCCTGCCAATGTAAGGGGCCTAGCACGTCACATACCCCACTGCCGGTGTGGTAGTCCGGGGGGGGGGGTCCTGGGGCGGGTGGGGGTCCTGGGTGTGGTGGCGGTGGGTGTTGTGGCCCTCTTGGGGCTCCGGGCTGCATGATCAGTAGCTCCATGGCATCTGTTGGTCTTCAGGTGTGGCTCTGGGCTGGGCTCCCTTTCATGGTGCAGGTTGTCGTCCGACTTAACACCATGTAGGAGCAGGTGTTAGTTCCCTGCGGCTAACGCGCCTTATCGCATGTTTTTGGTTCTTATCGCCGATCTGGCTGGTCGTTGGGAATGTTGCGTAGTGATGTTTCCGCGGTTTTTTGCACGGGAACGCCTACTCTGTATCTCATTAGCGTTAGTTGCCGGTGTCATCCGTGGCGATGTTTTTTGCGGCTTCTATCGCAGGTAGACTGGTGATATTGGCTGTTAGCACCATCATGTGAATGGTGCGATGGATTTATCACCACTTTGGCTGCGATAATGTGCCGCTAACTCAGCGTTAAGTCCTTGAGAATATGCCCCAAAGAGTATTGGAACAGAAGCGATGGGGTACAGTCACTGCAGCAGCATATCTGCAGGTCAATACTGAGGTCAGAGGACACAATCCATTGTTTAATTTGGATGGGAATAAATGAATATGATTATCTCAACACATATGTAGTGTAAGCCATCGCCAATGGTATTACCCGTTGAAGGGTTTCAAGATTTTGCCAGGCTACCTATTGAAGCCAAGCAGAGGAGAGAGAATGGAGCAGAGTCCGTGCTCCACGGGGCAATACTTGGTCCCTGCACTTCGTCACTGTCTAGGAGCTTGCTACTGACCCCACTGTTAGAGAGAGCATGTGTGTGTGGGAGGGCAGCAGACTCAGTCTGCGTGGCGACACAAAGCCATAAACCTGTGGCTACTGGTGTCTCACGCTTAAGTAATCATTTTAAAAGTTATCAGCAATGAAACTGTGAAGTAAAGCTGCACTGAAATAGTCATTTCTTATCAAGACTGGAAGATTTTCCATAGTGAGACCCTTCATCAGACTTGAGATATGTGGTCCTTGGAGCATTCCATGTGGGTTACCCAAAACCTTGATGGTTTTATAGGGTGAAGTCAGACAGAAAAGGTGCTGGTAGACGTAGCGTCAGTTGAGCTGCCCCAAAGAGGGCGAGCCCATTCATTCAATGTTCACTGGAGTCGGGTTTATGCATCAGTTTTCTCAACCTGCAAAGGTGGCAGCATATTTTCTGCTTGGAAAATGCCTTCCTCCAACCTGTAAATAATGTGCACGAACTGAAAAGTGACCGAAAGGGCCCTTTTTAGGTCTCGCCTACGCAGCGCGCATGCGCTGCATAGGAGGAGACCTCTTGGAATCGATTCGCTTTTTTGCCCAAAAACGTGCACGCTTTGCATTGCTTTCAATGGCAACGCGTGCACGTTTGGCGTTTCCCTTGCGGGAGCGAGCTTTGGCGACATCTGTTTGTAATTATCTTGCAAACAGATGGTGCCCTGCTCGCTCCCGCAAGGGAAACGCTGTGTGTGCTCTCGGCCGCACTCCCCCACCCCTCCCCCCTCAGCGTCTACAGGCGCGCAGGGGCCATATGTTTTTTTAATTATCTTGCGCCGTACCCGCTTTCACTTTCATAGAAGCAGGCGCGCTGTCCCAGACTCGCCGGATACCTCGTCTCCCCGCCCCCCACACTAAGCAGGAGCAGCGGGGCCAGTGCCACCCAGTCACAATCGCTGTCTTGGAGGAAGAACAGAGGTCGCCAACGGCAAGGTAACTGGCACTGGAGCATCTAAATGCCTTTTAAATGCAGCGTGTGCGCTTGAAAAAGCGTTTCTTCACCTTGCCGTATCTAAGTTGGTTTCCACTGTAGTTTCTTTTAGTTCTGCCTCTTGGCACTCCCGATTTTGTCTGCTCCGGGAATAAGAGGAGACGATCTACTGAATTTGCAATGGTCACACACTTTGAGAAATGGCTCCTTAGTCTACAGTCTTACCGCTGTCAGTATGTTCGCCCGCCGATGCAGTAGGCCCGCATGTAGGAGGGCTAGTCACAAGTGTGTAAGCGTACGTACAAGAGAGCTCCTACAGCCCGGTCATTGTGGATTGCTCCTAAAACGTCTAAAATGGGAATGAAATTGAAATATCTATATGCTGTTCGTACAATTTAAAAGGATTGGGCCCTCCTGCACTTTTACTAATAGGGCATTCGCCTATTCACAGAGGCATGTACGAGAACGTAAGCGTCCTCCTGTCTGTACTACTGTGCCCACTGTGCTCATAAATGATTTTGCGAATCGGTCTGGACGCAGACACGAGCCTCCTGTTGTGCACATAGCGCTTAACCCTTCAACTTGTTTTTAAGCACTCTCCATTTAGCCGATAAGGGAAGCAAGCACTGGAAGCTAAAGGGGTTTGGCCAGTTTGCCCAAGATCACAGTGGCTGTCCAAGTTTTTTTTCTACACTTTTACTGGACAATTTTAGAAAATGTAATTATGGCGTTGCTTAGAAAGAAACTTCTAGTGGTGTGTGTGGGGAGGGGGAGAGAGAGAGAGAGAGAGAGAGAGCACTGTAATGTTAGAATTCTTCTTCTGGGGGCAGACCATCTCCACTCGTGTGAAACAGCTCAAGGTGTTCGGCGCCAGCTGCAGCATCGCAAGCATCGTCACAATGTACATAAAGTGCTTCCAATGTCATGCACTTCCCAGCATATGGGTCCCGCCATCTCAGCACCAACCCCTTCACCCTTCTTTCCTTGACGTGCTTCCCCTGCCCCTAAGAGTTATTCACTATTCACATACCTGCTGGAATAGATATTTCTAAATTGTTACTTTCCCTCCATGTATTGTACAAGCTTTTAACATTTTATAGGACATGGAAGTTCGTCAACCTGCACTTGCAGACTAACAACTTTCTTTTAGAATCGGGCTTACATTATAGCTAAGTGTTTCTGTCACATCTGCATACTGTGTACAGCAATTACCACCTCACCTGGTGCCAATAATACCATACTTTATTCATGCTTTTCGCCTTCAATCGATGCTAAGACTGAGCCGATCATCAACTACATTCAGCTTAGTCACCTAAAGACAGGGCATTAACCAACTCAGCTACTTTATCATCACAAATCAAGGGCTGTCTGATTTATATATCATTTTTGTAACCCAAGGACAGGATCTTACAAATATTTCTGATATAATTATTTTCTTCACAAATCAAGTTTTTTTTGGCGGAGGCACCATGAAGAAAATGTGAACGTTGAGACATTCAAATTTCACAAAATTCTATTAATGTGTTCAGTATCTTGTTTTTCAGATTCATGTGGATTCCCAAAATGACAACATTAAACAAGCATTGGCATAGCCAATAGGTCTCGCCTTTGGGACCTTATAAGTGTTTAGCCATGCAACAGTTGATGTTGTTGCACCAAGGATATTGTGCTGGATAACCAAACACTTATAAGGTCCCAAAGGCGAGACCTATTGGCTATGCCAATGCTTGTTCACTTTGTGGCAGCTGTACCCTTACCTCTCACCTCTAAATACAGCCCTATGACTCCTGCTGCTTAGTCTGTGTTCAGCAGGTGTCGGGGACCATGCAGCAACCAGGATATCAACGTGAACATGCCTTGCTGATATGGCTTGTAGATGGGTGGATATTTGTGTTAGGACCTGTGTGTGGGTTCCAGTCTGTACTGTGGCTCACACAGGGCAGGTGGAGGTGCCACTGATTTGTTCTGGCGTCACAAAATGTTTTTCTGCAGCAGACTAAGGGGCATATTAACAAGGACCTACCTCCGATTTATCTCCACCTTAACCCATCAAAAGTGGAGATAGATTTAACACACCATTCACAAGCGGGTGCAAACTGCAGACATCACCAGTATTCCCACGACAACTGCCCCAAAATGTATCTGCACCGTGGACATCACCAACTAACCCTAATGAGATGCAGAGTAGGCGTTCTCGTGCAAAAACACACGAAAAAACCACAACACCACTCTCACAACGAACTGCCAGATCTGCGATGCGAACCAAAAACAGGCGATAAGCCGCGGAGGCACCAGGGATTTAACACCTGCCTTTTGCTGGTGTTAAGCAGGACGACTACCTGCAGCATGAAAGGGAGCCCAGCCAAGAGACACATCTGAAGACCCACAGATGCCATGGAGACAATGATCATGCAGCTCCGAGACCCATGAGTGCCACAACACCCACCCACACCCACACCAGGCCCTCCACCACACCCAGGACCCGTCCCGCCCCCCCCGGGAACACCACAGAGGCAGCGTACACAAAGACAGCGGACCCACCTGAAACGCACCTGCCGCCCAGACCCAACACCATAGGAGGACATTGCCCACTACAGGCCCAAAAGGACAACCATCCACCGCATCCTGACCCACATCCCCCACCTGCTGACGGTACCAACCCAGCGGACAACCAACATCCCTCCGCAGACAAAGCTGCCTACTGCGCAGCACATGTCAGTGACTGGTACCATCCAACCCACAACTGCCAGGAGTCACACAGCCAGCCCCATCCAAGGTCATCACACCTGTCCTGGATGCCAACAACAGCCTGGTACCCCAGCATCTCCACTTCACCCACACTGCGCAGGAGCAGCTGGAGACCAAGCAAGGCCCCTATGCCATATCTGGATTCCCTCACATGTCAGGGCCAATCAACTGCACACATGTACCCCTCGTGCCCCCTGCCGACACTGCACACAACTACCACAACAGAAAGCACACGCATATCATGAATGTGCAGGCAACAGTGGACCGCCCGGGACTCCTCAACAATGTTGTGGCCAACTCCCCAGGCAGAGTGCATGATTCTCACATCTCCCAACAGTCCATCATCACCCAGCGCTCCCAGGATGGCACCCATGGAAATGCAGTGCCCGTTGGTAAGTCCAAAATGAACACACCACATACCTCCAGCCCACAGTCGTGCAACTCACGACACTGGCAATGGGCACGCAGCACAACTACATTCAACATGACACACAACATGCCAACCGACCAGACACGACAACACGACTCCATTGGGAATCTGGCCTTGCCATGCCCACAACCCAGCCACGGCATGGAACCATAGACACACAATAGCAGGATGTGAGGAGAGGCATGGAGCAGGCATGTGCGAGAGCGGCAAGTGACTAAGGAATGTGAACCTACCCAATGCCAGGTGTGGCATGGAGGTGCCGGACAGACCACAGAGTGCAAACCATGGAAATGGCCATGTGGAGATCAACTGCTGGTGCATGGAGTGTAGTGGCCAGTGGACGCTACCATGTCCCCACAGGCGGTGGGGCAGAACGCGGAAATGCCGCATGTTACGTCCCCCCTGCATGCGTGGGCGGAGTGGGTTGGACCTGCGTACACCAGGCCTGCGTAGGGGTGTGAACAAAAAGGCCCGTCGCACTGGGCGTGGTTCTCATTCGGAATGGACAACGCGTCTGCCAGGGCGGCGCCTCTCAGCCCACCACGAGTCCTGTGCTGAGCGCGGCGGGGCCTGCGTCCCTGTGCGCCTGCTGCACCCCGGGCCGCTGGTCCCCAGGGCCGTCATGCCTGCCCCAGCGCACCAACGAGGCTCCGCTCACCTGCCTACACCGGCATGTGTCGAAGAGGGCCCACCACGTGCCGGTGCAAGCTCCAAGCACCAGTCCCGTGACCTCTGCAGCCTCGACCATCGCTGCCCCCCGACGCTGGCCCACATTACTCCTTTCTCATTTACATAATCCACCTGCATCCTCTTCGGCTCAGTAGGTCCCACATATGGAACTGTGTCCTGAGTCCTGAATGGCAGTGACCCCAAGTCTGTGGCAGTGGCCACAGCACCAGACTCCCTTCGATCAGTGAGGCATAATTCCATATCGCAGGCCTGCGACATGTGGTGCCACTAACCCTGTTCAACGCAAGCCGGCGACACCTGGATGAGGGCTCAGGCCTACACTGGGCTCCAGTAGGTCCCACATATGGAACTGTGTCCTGAGTCTTGAATGGCAGTGACCCCAAGCCTGTGGCAGCGGCCACAGCACCAGACTCTCTTCGATCAGTGAGGCATAATTCCATATTGTAGGCCTGCGACACGTGGTGCCACCAACCCTGTTCAACGCAAGCCGGCGACATGTGGTGCCACTAACCCTGTTCAACGCAAGCCGGCGACACGTGGTGCCACCAACCCTGTTCAACGCAAGCCGGCCACACGTGGTGCCACCAACCCTGTTCAACGCAAGCCGGCCACACGTGGATGAGGGCTCAGGCCTACCCTGCGGACCAGTAGGTCCCACATCCAGCACCTAGTCGCGAATCATGAATGGCAGAGTCCACACCAGTGAACGCACGGAGAGGAGTAAGAGGAAGATGCAGCTCAGTCCAGACGAAAGCCAGATCAGAGTCACGGAGGTGATCGAACACTATCAACAACTGACCTGGTGCCATCAACCCTGTTCACCGCAAGTCCGCGTCCCGTGGTGCCACCAAACCTGAACTACGCAGGCCGGTGGGGCCATCCAACCTAAGCCGGCGACACTCGGTGAATGGCCCGTGCTGACCGCTGCCTCAGGCCTACACTGCGGTCCAGTAGGTCACACATGTGGAACTGTGTCTTGGGTAAGATGTGGAGGAGTCCACACCATTGGACACGCCTCATCGCAGGCGGCATCCCCTAACAGCACTGGTGCCACTAACTCTGTGCGCAATGAGTCATGGGCACTTTTTGGTTGGACTTTGGTGGCATCTGAGTCCATGGCCTGGTGGTTTTCTGCATCTTCATCTGGCTGGACCGGACTTGGTGTCCGACATGTGTCTGTTCCATTCATCCCCACCATAGTGACTGTTTCAGCGTGGTTCTGCCCTCTGCCTCATGCCCTGGGGGTACACCTTCCACTGTCCACCGAGACACTCCACGACAAGCCCCTTTGTCATCTACGGAAACCTGCCCTGCTCTCGTGACCCTGCCCCAGTGCCCCGCAAGTCAGCGGTCCGTGGCGGTAGGCCCGTGCAGGACGCTGTGCATCCGGGGCCACTAACTCTGTGCAGCACAAGTCATGGGGCCTTTATGGTTGAATGGTTGTGTCCTTTACGATGTACACTGTTGTCGATTTCTGACTGCACCAGGCAGCCCTTGCCGGCTGGTGTGCCCACACCCCACACACATCCAACACAGGTATCACTCGATATGTGTGCCTGCTAATAAATGTGGCCGGGCGCACGTGCCCGTAGCCATTCACACCATCTGAGCAAGTGTGTCCGTGTGGTCATTGTGTCAGCATGATGGGCACGGGCCCTGCAACATCACAGTGTGCTGTCTTCAGCGGACGATACCATGTCACCTCAGCTTTGGCAGTGACCCTGGACATGTATCTTCACACGCCTCCCCTGCATGCACAAGCAGCGTGTGCTGGTCCGGCGTATGTCAGGTCAGCGCAGGGGTGTGCTGATTCGGCAGGGGGAGCAGGGCGTGGCTCGGACCTGGCCTTGGGCAGGATGTGCGGTAAGTGTGTCTCTGTGTTGGGGTGTTGTCGCCACCAGGGCCACAGTAGTCGATGTTGCAATGTAGCATGCACCAGGAGGGCGGGCCCGCATATACAGGGAAATGTAGGAGCGCAAGACCGCTCGGGGTCTTGGCACATGCATGCCAGGTGTTATGTTTATGAGTCCTGCGGCTGCATGAGTCAGTTGCCTAGCCTCATTCGCAGCGCGATCACAGCCAGCCATGGACTGTACACCTGTGTCCGCCCTGTCCGGACCATTGGCCTACACTCCCGTGGCCGCACACCTTCAAAGGCCAGTGTCACGGTGTTGTTGTCATGCCGCTGGACATGCGCGGACAGGCATGACAATGGTGTGCCGTAGGAGTGCACGTGATACAACCGCACAGCGCACACAAGTGTGGGGGCTCATGGGAGGGAGGAGCAGCTGTGAGGCAACGTAACACACAGTGAGGCCGCTCATGTGCCACGTGCTGGGCATGTCATCCATGATTCCCAGGGTCAAAGACATCCCACCACACCCAAGACAGGCCTCTGTACATCTCCTGAATGCATGCAGATGGTGTAGTTACTGTAGGGATGAAGGGTCCTTTGTCTGTACTATCAGGCGGTGGCACATCTGCAGCTCCGAGCTGGGACTTGCATGTGGCCAGCACCCTTTGACAGATACGATAGTATTTACTTGCGACTCCCACACTACGCACTGCCCGACGTGAGACCAATGTGTACACATCCCACACGCAGAAGTTCTTGGTCGTAGTTAGCGTGCGTGAGATGGCCTTGACACGTACTCCCACCCCACCCCAGGCCTGCACCCGTTGCACACAGACACTGCTCATTGCTCCGAGCTGTGCCATTTCATCCACAGGACTGGCGCAGGGCAAGCCAGTGCCGCTTCAAGCAGAGCCACTGACGCTATGGCAGACCATCCCGGACACATGCTCGACTCCAGTCACGTGGACCTGTACCGTGCACATCTGCTGCATGTCCTGGGGGCACTGACGTTGGCAGTGCTGCGGATCAGTTACCGGCTGAGCTTCCGCCTTGCGAACGTCACCTGCGTTCAGCCTGTGCTGCATTATCGCTCGTGCATATTCGAGTGGACTATGGATGTCTGCCTCTACATCGTGACTGTGGCTGACCTGGATTTCGACGTGTGTGTACTCCCCCTGTTGGCCCACGACCAGGAGTGTCACCGTGATGCCCCGTTTATGGCATGCATGGATGTTTGGCATGCATGCTGGCAACTGGACCTGGGAGATTGCAGGAGTCGTCGTGTGCAGTGAGCACATTGAGCAGCTACCCGATTGGGGTTTGGTGCACATTGGGGCCAGGGGTTGGAGTCAGCACATCTGTCCGGGTCAGCTGATGGATTACGTCGACGACATGTCAGATGTGGTGGACAACGATCTCTCATTGGAGATGTTGGCCTACGCTACTGCACTCGCGTTCATGGACGAGTGACAAGGTATCTGCAGCCACAACTGGATGTGACCCATTGCACGTGTCCCGACGCCTGGTTGCATGTTGGGAATCTGGTTACATGTCCCAAGTCGACAGTGGACATGGCTGCATTGGCCTGGACTCCTGATCCATGCGTGGACAACCAACGCGGGTTGGCACTGACTTGTGTTGGTGATGGACTCCCCCGGGGTGGACATGGGCGCTTTCCTACGTTCCTCATTCAGACATGCTGCTGCATTGGTCTGCATATCGTGGCACTTCTCTTGGCCGTACTGACACGCCCTTGTTGATAAAGTTTCCGCACTTTCACTTGTCTCCAACTGTGTTGTGTCTTGATTTGTAGGCCAATGTGTGTGTCACGGCCTATCTGGGTCCCTGCCATACATGCATTGCTACCCCATCAGGGCTGTGGGTTGGTACTTGTGCATTATCATGTCCCTGTTTCGTGCTTTGCCAGATGCGTATGGCCATTTACCGGCCACAAGCGGGTGCACTTGTGTCCTGTGTTCGGTTGTGCATATGTTGGTGTTTGTACCACATTGTGTTGGATGTTGGGGTGCTCTGCTTCCTATGTGTGTGTGCTGCATTGTGTGTGAGATGTCCCTTCTGCTCTGATTTGGCTCACCTTTCTCCCTTTCAGGCAGTGTGGTTTTCACTTCTGTGCCTGTTCAGTGGTGTGTTATTGCCGGGTTGTGTGAATTGTGCTCTTGGTTGGTGTTGTTACTCTTGGGCATGGTTTGTCTGCAGTTGTGCTGTGCTTAATTGTGCATGTGTGCCATTGTGCCCATCTCCCCCCGTCCCCCCAGTCCCTGGTCGTTCCTCTCCCTGTTGCTGTTGTGTCTGTTGTTTTGGGGAGTTTCCGGTCCCCGGGTCCTGCCACCATCTCCAGATGATGTGGTGGACACCATTTCCTCCATGTCAGCCAGCTCCTGGTGTGGCGCTGGACTCCCACCTCCGGTGTGCATTGCTGCTTTCTTGTTGTTGGCGTGTTTCTGCTTGTTTGTGCGTTTCGCTTCATTCTGGCTGTTCTGGTTTTCTTCCATTGTCCTCCTCCGCTCTCCGGCTGCATTCACCTTGTCCACGATGGCCTGCCATGTACAATGTTTTGTTGCCAATGGGGCTTGTGGGGTTGTATACTGGCTCAGGTTGCCTCCATTGTGCTTGGCTGTTGTTTTCTGTTTGGTTTGTCTTTCTTTTTCAGGCTTTTGTTGTGCTTATTCCCGCCTGCCATGTGTGTGTTGCAGGCCTGGCAGTGCTTATCGCTGCTTTCCTCATCGCGAATGGGCTCATCGCACGTTTTGTTGTGGTTTGTGTTTTTATCTCCGTCGAGGTGGTTGTATCGCGGACATTGGCCGCGTTTTCGGCGGACTATCGCATGGTACCGCCGTGTTGTGAATTCCAGGTTAACACAGGGTTATTTTCCCGTGATAGACTGCGATGTGTAAAGTTGGGTTAACAATTTTCGGAGATGTTTAGCACACGTTCTTGTGAATATCCCCCTGAGTGGCAACTGTAGAGCTGCCTCTGACTGGTCATTATGGGCCTGGTATGATATCATGTGCCTAATAAAGGGAATACCCAACAAAAGGCTGATCTCAAATTAGCAAAATAGAGACTATTTTATTAAATAAAATGGCACAAAAACTTAAAAATTTCAATTAATAAAACCGCAGATTTGAGTTTTCAAAGTTTTAGGTAAAAATAACTCCAAATGGCACAAAGAGCCAACTGGGGCCATCTGGTAACGCTGGACCGGGGCAAAGTCACAAGTTCAGGCTGACCATGATGCTGCGCAGGCCAGATACAGGACTAGGTTTGTCACCCTGGAAGTTCTACCTTCTGACTTTCATGCGAAGAATGTGCAGTATGGATCTGGGGAGGTCCCTGTAGCCCTGCATCACGCGGGGTTGGATATGGTGAGGCTTTCATCCAGGAGCTGCTTGGCTCTACGGGGCCCTGTGTTGCTCTGCGCTGGATCCGGTGGAGCATTTGGTGAGGAGCTGCGTGGTGCGGCTCTGCGTTTCTCTTCTTCCATCTGTGCTGGGTCCTATGATACTTCCAGTCCTGAACATTTATTCACATATTTACAATAGGAGTTAACAGGAGAGTATATGTGTGCAACAGCAGGTAACTAGTAGTCCACATCCACCTATGATTTTCATATATGATTTCAGAAGAAGTAATGCCATTCTATGACATGTCTGCCTTTTTCCCTCTGCCTCTTCGTCCTCCATGTTGTGCTCTTTCAAGTGCTAACAGAACAGAACTGTGTGTACGCTGAGGCTGTTTATTTTTAGCCAATACTTGTACTTTTTCAAATGAACGCCTTTACATTAGAAGATATTTCAACCTCCCACCAGTATGATGTTACATTTTCTGAACAACGAGTTTTGTTTTGAGCTGATGGCACAAGCAGCATGCAGTACTTTTATGTCCAAGTGCACAAGAGATCCATTCACATGCTGCAGGTAATACCTTTTTGTTGAATCTAGTGAAAACATGACAGAGGTCTGTGCCAGAATGCAAGATAAGCTCCATTACTGCTGGATACTAGAACTAACCGTAAAATGCAAAGAATTCAAGTTGTACCTTTACCTGATACTCAGATGCGTTTCTATTCTTCGTTATAAGAGGCACACACATTTGTAGTATTACTCCTTTGCTGAAAAGCCACATTATGACATATTTTTAAATCTACAAATGTCTTTTGTCTAAAGCTTTCAAAGTAGGAAAGAGTAATACAGATGTACCTGGTGCGGAAAGAAGTGAAAGTGAAGTGGAGGAATAAAGACGAAGGATAAGGCATCAGGGTGAGCAATGTCTTATGTATGGGATAGTAGAATATATATTTTTTAAATATTGTAACATTGCAGAAGATTATAAAACTCTTTTTGTAAGCACAGAGTCAGTGGTGGCTTGCATCTATGGGGAGAGAGGGCGGGTACGCATGCACAAATAAAATACAAAAATACTTACTGAACTCGACAGGACCTCCTCGCTCCAGACGTCCTCGTTGCGACTGCAGCCCGGCCTCCAAGAAACTCCCTTGACCAATCCTGGTGCTGCTCTCATGAAGCATGAGAGCAGTGCCCTGATTGGAGGGTGTGGCCTCACTTGGTGCTCCACAGCACTCTGGAGGCCTGCACTTGCTTTAACCCAGCTGTCTTAAGACAACCGAGTTTGAGATGTTTAAAATGCGCATGTATGGCTGGCTGCCGCAAGATGGCCGCCCAAAAAGACATACGCACTTTAACAAGTGCATAGATAGCCCACCCTCCTCCCTGCTGCTGTCACTCAGCAACAGCCAAGCCACCGTCCTGGCGCTCTCTTCGGGACTAGGGATGAAAAATAATATGGTAAAGAATTACCATTTTATTTTTCATCTCAGGGCCATTTAAGTGGGGCGACGCTCCTCCGCTCCAAAGGAGGAGCCTCCCTGATTCCCTGAGCCTCAACAACCTTCAATGGTCTATTGGCTTTTAGGTATGCAATGTAAGGATGGTGTTCTCACCAGTACCAATCAGGACTGGGAAAGTCCCTAGGCCTAACTGATTCATTATGCTGTGGATATTTGTAGACAAATATCCCAGATATTTTGGCCAGATTGTCTCCAGTTTATTTTTCTGTGCTTTATGTGATACATAGTGAAGCTACTTAAGTACAGCTTTCATGAGACTATTCTGAAAGTAGACATTTATTTATTTTTTTTATTTATTTTTTTTATGATGAAGTTTCTATTAGGAATTGTCAACAGTGTCATGTCACCTTCTTCCTGCTACTGTACATATTGGTGCAACATAGATACATTAGTTGACCATTATTTCATCATGATGTGATATTAGGTATATGACCATTTGCTGATTGCATGGCCTTGTGTGGAATATGTAAGAATGAATTTGCCATTGTCATCTTATTTGATGACTTCAGGTTACTAAGGCATACTACAAAAGTCAACATATACAAGGTAATCAAGTATCCTACTAGATGCATGAGGATGGATATCAGACAACTTCACTCATGTATATGGAGCTGTCTGTTGTTATGACTTCACTATGAGCAACTGTTTACAGGTCATGTAACATGCATGCATGTGCTCATGCTAATGTTGAAGCCACTATAGTGGACCTTGTAGCTGGAGCATTCTGTACACTTTATTAATGTTCTGTGATCAAAGCTGTTGGTCAAGTGTGTTCTGGCACATGCAGTAAACCTATTTTAAATGTAATTCAAGCGTCATCCCAGGCAAGAGTTTGAGACAGGGTCAACATTGTTGGGGAAGCAGCTGGCCACAGTGGCTCCGGTTGTCACACAACAGACACCGAGGGAGCCAGTGGTCCAGAGGGTGAGGGGAATGCCACGGAGGACACAGACTCAAAGTCATCATTTTCAGAATCGACCTCCAGTGGACACTCCCTAGTGGTGGCGGAACACACAGGACCTGTACCCACACCATCCTTGTCTACCACCCCCTTCCATCTCCACCCTCCCTGTTGTTCCCCAGCCAGTTGGCTGAGCCTGCTCCACTAAGAGGGGAGCCATCTCCTTCGCTCCAGGTACCTCAGCCTCTGCCCCTGTTACCCCCGCTGCCATAAGTGAGGAGTCTAGTGACCTCCTGAGAAAATTCTCTGTGGGTCAGACGGCACTACTGAATGCCATCCAGGGGCAAGGCAGCCATCTGCAACAGATGGTGTCCTACCTGGAAGGCATCCACAGTGCTATGTCTGGCCTACAGAGATCTTTTCAGGCTCTGGCTCTGGCCTCCTCACTCATGGCAGCCTTCCATCCATCCCAAACTTCCACCCCACCTCCTGCCTCTTCCCCATCCAAATTCCTTATTCCTATGCCTTTCCCAAGCATACTCACATATACGCATGCACACACTTCAACAGCTACAATCAGCACACACAAACAGAAACACCAGAAAATATACAAGCATGCAACTACTCACATGACACTCACCCCCTCACCAATACCCTCCAACATACCCCCAAACACCACACCCACGCCCAAAGACCCATCCTCAACACCCAGCATTCCCCAAACACCTCACCTGCTCCCGCAGATCCATCCACAACCCCAACATTCCCCCAGACACCACACCCACACACACAGACCCATCCACCACCCCCAGCATTACCCCAGACACCATACCCACACCCACAGACCCGTCCACCACCCCCAGCATTCCCCCAGACACCACACCCACATACCCATCCACCACCCCAGCATACCCAGCACGTCCAAATCACACACCCCAAAAAACAAAAATACCCAAACAGACAACATCAAACAAGATACATCAAACACACAGACAAATGCACCAGCAACACACCCACCCATACCTGACACTTCCACTCCCTGTGCCCCTCAACCCCTACCTGACCATCCTGCACATTTTCCCCATGAAAGCGTGTTATCTGCCCTTGCCCCTGTCAAATCCGACCCCCCTCAAAGCCAAAATAACTTCTTCCACACCCCAACCCATCCCTTTCACATCCCAAACCACCCCTGAGAAACCTGATCCCCCACCACTAAACCCAGGAGTACCCCATAAAAGACCAAAACCCCTCCCAAAACCAAAGACACCCCTCCCAAAGTAAGGACCACCCCTCCCAAAACCAATCCAACCCCTCCCAATACCCACCCCACCCAAGTGACATAATTGAGGTGCCTGGACTGCCTACTAGATGCCCCGCCCTGGGGAGGTTCCCCTGGTAGTGCCATGAAGGGCAGATTTAGTGGCAAAGCAGTATGCTTTACCACCCAATGTGAAAATGGACTTGCCATTGGCCTTTGGTTTACTAGATTTAATTGGTTTTGCAAAATTAAACATTTGCTTTGTTTGGAACACATTTGTTCTGCCATAACTTTTCTAACTATTTGATGTTATTAAATACTACAGTTGTGTTTTTACCATGATTGATAAACAGTTTGAAATGGTTAGTATGATCTGGCCTTGAAACCAGTGCTGGAGTCACACAGGACAAGGGGAAATGTTCAATGGATGGATATGTGGAATGAAGTTCAATTGGGGCTGACATTGTTTTGGGTGGTCTTTCATATGCTAAGCATTTCAGCTTGGCTTGGCCAATGTCAACATCATGTAGCTTGCATTTCTCCCTATGATGTAGGTTGGATATGTGTTTGATGCTTGCAAGTTAGATATTTGTTTATCCACACATGGAGGGTGTTAAATTGTTATACCGTTGTGGACATTTTTATGGACGTGTCCATTTTCGTGTGTGTACCTTACACCTACTTTATCTAAATGTGTGACAAATGCTGTTACTGCTGTGTTTGCTTTCATGACTTTCACTTACACATTTCCCACATATGCATAGCACTTGGTTATGATATTGGTTGTACCAGAAAAACTTCAATCCACAGGTCCTGTGCACATAGAGGTTTTGAGGCATGTGCAAAGCGAACTGTGGCCCAGGGCCCCAGCGTTCCAGGGGTCTCCCTGGTAGAGGCATACCTATTCTGCAGAGAGTCTTTACATTGTGACCTTTGAATGCTTCTCACACTGATTATTTGGAATCCCATCTACCTGACATTACCTTTTAATGTGGATGAAGTGTGAGAGTCCTTTACAGAGATTTAGCAGAGGAGGTGTGTTTCAGTTTGATGACACAACCATACAGCTGTATCTTTGATGTCCCAACACGACTTAGCATGTGAGCAATATGAGGGTGTCATAGAGATTAATAGGTGTGATATTGATGAGGAGGTGCTGTTGTTTGACACAATTTAATGCACACATTACTATCCCTGATTATGAGATGTGAACACATGTCGACTTTTGTAGAGTGTGCCTGTGCAGTGTTAGTGACCTGGCCAAAGAGGGCATCATAGAGCTGTAATTGGAACATACATTGAGAACAATTCCAAACAGGGGCCATCAAAATATGCTTCGCCCAGGGACCCCAAACCCCTTGCCAGTCCATTGTGGGGCATCTATTTGCTGAGGAGTCGATGGAAACGGATATGAGTATAACTTACCGTCAGTTGCGTCCACAAATGTGTCAGTTTTGGATGTCTTCGACAGCAGCAGCAGGACGTGTATGATTGGCTCCATGGTGGTGCAGGACGTGTGAATCTAAGTATAGGTGAGTTTCAACCTTATATCCCTCTGTTTCCGCCAGCTCAGATGTGGTGGTACAGATCGTAATTGGGCTGGCGGTAACACTAGCGGTCCGCCTTCCAACAGATGCATTGGCCTATCCCACCACCACCACAGTCGAGATTTCATAGCGGCAGGACCGTGGCGGTCTTTCGTCTATGAGACTGCATGCATCCTAATAGGGTGGGCAGACTGTCAACGGTGCAGCGGTGATTCTGATGCCATTTTAATGACAGTACCATGATTGCCAAACTCATAATCAGGCCCTTAGGCATTGTTCAATTGTCCCTATGGGGGGCGTCTGAAGCCGAATTGGACTTCTGAAAGGACATTATTTGCCTGGGCCCATTCTTCGAGGTGGGACAATAGGACTCTACCCAAAATCTTGGTGCTGGAATCAATTAGGGGAGAACGACTGATAGCAAGTCGACTGGGACTAGTCCCATTTTTAAATCCAGGTACTACAGTGGCAGTCTTCCAGGACTCAGGGATGGGTCCTTGGACTATTGATCTGAACACATTTGTAAGTAATGAGGCCCATAGATCAATATATGATTTAAATATGTCTGCTGGGACCCCATCAGGGCTTTGAGCCTTTCATGGGATGCACTTTTTAATGGCTCTAATTACCTCATGTACACCAGAAGGAATATGAAGATCACAAAGGGTCTCAAAGTTGGGGTATAGTCGCACTCTGATGGTATGGGTGAGTCGTCTGGTGAGAAGATTTTAGTGAAATGTGATACCAATGCTTCCATCGAGATTACGGAGTCGATGCTGGGAGCATCTGGCTCCCAAAAGAAAGGCCTATTGAACCCTTCCCACAATTTTAAACTGTACCTCAATTCCCCGGTCAGTTTCAAATCGTCCCAAGCTTTATCTCGGGTCTCTGATTTCCTTTCCCCGCGGACGTGTTTATAGTTTTCCATAGCCTTCCTAACCTCACAAGCTGCCCGTGGGGGCTTTTTGAGTACAACCCTCAAGTGCCTATAAGCAGTTGAACATGCTGCGTTAAAGCAATGGGAAGGTGGCTTCTCTCGTGGTGGGGGACAGAGGGCATGAGATTCAAAGAAATGGACCTGCAGATTTTGACAAATTCCGAATGGATCACAGCAGGCGTAGACCATCAGTTAGACATGTCATGATTACACCCTAGAATCTTCAATAATAGTTTTGCTAAATGCAGCAGGGTCAACCTTCTCCCATTTTAATTTTAAACCTTTATTCCTGGTGCACTCAATGTTGTCGGATCCCTTAGGTCTTGGTTTTTTTAATGAGAGAGTTCAATTTAATAGAGAGAGGGTTGTGATTCCTAACACAACTAGGAGATACCCCAAAATCAATTAAGTGAGGTGTTAACTCGGATTACAGAAGGATGTAGTATATTGTGATTCCTACTTGATTCCCTATAAAGGTTGGAACCATGCATTTTTTATACCACAACATTCACTCCCAAAGGCTAAGTTGTATTTTAACAGTAATTCATTTAGCACCTCACAATAAACAGAGTGGGAAACATGCATGGCATTTTCAGATTGAGTACTGATAAAGCCACAGACACTTGAATCTGAAAACTTACAAGTCATGACATTAGAATACCCATCCCAAATGATGAATACAATTCATTTGGTTTCATAATAAAAGTCCTGTAAATGTTCATCAAGTTGGTCAATGGTTTCCCTAATTGAGTGGTTAAAAACACTGTAATAAAAATGAATTAGTAAGATATCAAATTCAGCGGGGAAAGATGAAAGGGAGTAGAGAAAATGAGGAGAGGAGAGCTAGCCAGTCGCCAACTTGCTTTTTGGCAACGTATTACATTATAGGTATTTATAAAATTGATCCAGTCTGGATTTACAATTTCCCTAGGTGCTCGAGCGATATTCCATGAAGCAATGCTGAGGACATTCTCTCCTGGGATTAATTTCCGGGTTTCTGAGGAGATTGCATCCAGCACTGGGGGAATTAATATATAAGGGAAGGGATATGTTCAGACTGGAGATTCTATGTAGAGTGTGGATCTGTTTTGGCCAGATGGTAGGATGTATCCTGCAATGAGGGTAATAAAACTACTTTTCTGTTTAAAGGAGGCATGCTGATATGACGTCCGTCAAGATCTTCAAGTGCGGCCAGCGTTCCAAATGCATTTCTAGTGGGTATATTGTACCTATGTAAAAGACCTAGGACCTGCACCCACTCCCTATAACCACGCCAGAAACCTCGGAATCATCATTGACAACAAGCTCACCATGAAATCACAGATCAACGCCCTCTCCTCCGCCTGCTGCCTCATTTACGCATGCTATGTAAGATCTTCAAGTGGCTAAGCCCACACGAGACACACCGTGACATCGGCCCTCATCATCAGCCGACTGGACTCTGGCAATGCCCTCTACATAGGAATCACCGCACACCTCCTAAAGAGACTTCAGACCATATAGAACGCCACCGCCAGACTCATCCTCGGCCTACCCTGACGAACTCACATCACACCCCACCTCAGGTAACTCTACTTTCTCCCATACAGAAGAGATGCCAATTCAAGCTGCTAACCCACACACACATGACCCACACACACAAGACTCTACACAATCAAGGACCCGTCTACATTAACCACCGCCTGAACTTCCACCAACCGTTGAGAGGACTACTCTCCACCTCCCTTTCACTTGCCCATACACCCTGCATCTACCGAAGTAGAAGCGGAGGATGCTCCTTCTCCCACATCACAGCAAAGACCTAGAACAGCCTCCCCACATACCTCCGGACCATCACCTCACTGCCAGAATTCCAAATGGCCCTTAAGACCTGGCTGTTCGAATAAGCCTCCGGGACATGCAAGTGCCTGAATACCCTGTTGGGTGATTAGCCACGCTTTATAAATCCTGATTGATTGATGGCTAATTGGAATTAAGCGATTGATGGCTGCAACGCACTTTGCCTTGCTCAGAACAGTGGGGCTAGAAAAGTAGCCCAAAGGCAACACCTGGATGGACTCTGGTGTAGGAAGTCGATTTCGAGGGAGTCCAAGAGAGATTTTACCACAAAGGGTGAATTGAAATTAACTATCACACAATCCCCCTTTGACTTTTTACTGAGAGGGCCTAGCTGGGGGTTCTCCTGAACATCAAGATTTCAGGAGATAAGTCTAACATCCATCCCACCCTGTTTTTTAAGCCAGTTAATAGTTTTGTTTTTTAAGGCCATGGTATCCTTGCGCAAAAGACACACAGATGATGGACGGAATGCAGAGCAAATCAAACATTCTCCGCCAGTCAATAGATCTGGGTTAAATCCATCGTTCTTTTGTTCACTATGCCACCCCAGTTTAGACCCAGCCATATGCAAATCCGTCTTAACCCTGTGTCTTATGGGAACAGTCCAGACCAAAATGCCAAGCCAGGTCCTCCCTGGACCGGAAACAAGAATCCTGGGACCCGTTTCAGGGCATCACCCCTCACCAGCCAGGCTACCTTGAATCCAGTGGCACAGTGAGCTCAGAACCCACATCTGGGCATATCCAGCGCACTTATGGCAAGAAAGCAAAAGACACACAGATGATAGACGGAATGCAGAGCAAATCAAACATTCTCCCCCAGTCAAAAGATCTGGGTTAAATTCATCATTCTTTTGCTCACCATGCCACCCCAGTTTAGACCCATCCATATGCAAATCAGTCTTGAACCTGTGCCTCCTGGGAACAGTCCAGACCAAACTGCCAAGCCAGGTCCTCCCTGGACCGGAAACAAGCATCCTAGGACTGGTTTCGAGGCATCACCCCTCATCAGCCAGGCTAGCTTGAATCCAGTGGCACAGTGAGCCTGGGACCCACGTCTGGGCATACCTGGCACACTTAGGGCGAGAAAGCAAAAGACACACAGATGATGGATGGAATGCAGAGCAAATCAAACATTCTTTCCCAGTCAATAGATCTGGGTTAAATCCACTGTTCTTTTCTTCACCATGCCACCTCAGTTTAGACCCAGCCATATGCAAATCAGTCTTGACTCTGTGCCTCATGGTAACAGTCCAGACCACCAAACTGGCAAGCCAGGTCCTCCCTGGACTGGAAACAAGCATCCTGGGACCAATTTCGGGGCATCACCCCTCATCAGCCAGGTTAGCTTGAATTCAGTGGCACAGTGAGCCCGGGACCCATGTCTGGGCATACCCGGTGCACTTAGTGTGAGGAAGCAAAAGACACACAGATGATGGATGGAATGCAGAGCAAATCAAACATTCTCCCCCAGTCAATAGATCTGGGTTAAATCCATTGTTCTTTTGCTCACCATGCCACCCAGGTTTAGACCCAGCCATATGCAAATCAGTCTTGACCCTGTGCCTCATGGGAACAGTCCAGACCAAACTGCTAAGCCAGGTCCTCCCTGGACCGGCAACAAGCATCCTGGGACCAGTTTGGTGGCATCCCCCCATATCAGCCAGGCTAGCTTGAATCCAGTGGCACAGTGAGCCCGGGACCCACGTCTGGGCACACCCGGCGCACTTAGGGCGAGAAAGCAAAAGACACACAGATGATGGATGGAATGCAGAGCAAATCAAACATTCTCCCCAGTCAATAGATCTGGGTTAAATCCATCGTTCTTTTGCTCACCATGCCACCCCAGTTTAGACCAAGCCATATGCAAATCAGTCTTGACCCTGTGCCTCATGGGAACAGTCCAGACCAAACTGCCAAACCAGGTCCTCTGTGGACCGGAAAAGAGCATCCTGGGACCAGTTTTAGGGCATCACCCCTCATCTGCCAGGCTAGCTTGAATCCATTGGCACAGTGAGCCTGGGACCCATGTCTGAGATTTGCATATGGCTGGGTCTAAACGGGGGTGGCATGGTGAGCAAAAGAACGATGGATTTAACCCAGATCTCTTGACTGGGGTGAATGTTTGATTTGCTCTGCATTCCGTCCATCATCTGTGTGTCTTACGGTATCCTTGTGAGCCTACGTGGGGGATAGTTTTTAAATACCAAGACGTAAGGGGTGCATTCAGGTGGAAGTTTTGGATATATATGAGCATGTTCTACAGGGTTTAAAACCACATTCCTTATGCTGTTTCTGGCAGGTCCATCTGTATCTGGCTTAGCTGTAGGCCCAATCCCCTTCTGGATCTCATTTAGAACTCTTGAGCACAAGTGCAGGGAAGTTAGAGGAGAGAGGTTGGAGGCCACCGGTCTCAAGGTTTGGCGGTTTTCATTTACAGGTAGAGGTGCCCTAGGTCTTGCCTCCAAGCAAACAGGGTTAAATGATGCCTCAGTTTGATGCGATGGTGTATAAAGGGGAGTCAAATTATTTGATTTGAGTTCGATAGCCCCCAGGCAGGGGTAAATAGGTTCAAGTTTGCTTGATATGTAATCCAATATAGAGGATTTTAGTTCACTGATAAACAATTGTAGTGACTCAAGCTGGGCGTCCGTTTTTACCAGCTCCTTCTCTGGGGCATGGGTCGTGGCGCTGATGCAGGACCTTTTGCATTTTGTACTTGCTGCCTGCCTTTTCCTTTTCCCCAGCTGGCCCCCAGTTGCCCTAGTTCCCATTTGTGAGTTAGATGCCTTACTCGAGGTCATTATAGATGCGAAAGTGCTGGAAGGTGCAGCTTCCGATGACTCAGGGCTTTGCTCGTCTTCTAAGGAGATAGGATTGTTGTTTGTATCGCTATTATCTATGGACAATCTGGTCGAAGTAGGGGTCAAGTGAGCTTTACAAGGTGAGGAGGAAGATAGGCGGCATTTTGCCAGCTCGATTTCCTTTGAGATGACTACAACTGCCCGCTGTAGAAAACCGTCCAAAGTGGTTCCTTCATTCCCCTGGAGTGCTGCTGTAGTCTTATGCTTCCCCATAGATGATTAAAAGATGTGAAAAATAGGAGAGTAGTTTTTAGGTGGACCGGAGAAAAGGGGAAAAGTGAGTCAAACCAGCTCTCTTTTGATCACCAGCTGAGTCAATTTGAGGGGGGAGTAAAATATCTGGAAAGTAAGATAAGTAACCAATAAACTCCTGGGACTTAGTGGTGGGGTAATCAGGGTAGCAAAGGGTGCTCCTCCCTGCAGTGGAAATCAAGGCTTATAGTTCAAAAGTGGCCCCCAGCAAGTGAAATCAGTGCACAGCGATGCAGCGTTTCCCCTATGGTATCGCCACAATGTAATGAAAATAAAAGTCTCACCAGGGATACCAGGGTGCGCCAGCCAAGAGTGTGGGCCCGGCCTCGAATGGCCACAGGCGGGTGCAGATGGGCGACCCTTGTCCCAGATGCAGCCCGCGCACATCCCGCACAGGGGTGCGGCGATGGCAATTTATAGTGCGTGTCAAGCATCAGGGGGTTGTGGGCTTAGAAGTCCACATTGGCATCCGGCAGTGGCTTCCCCTCAGCAGGTGTGGTGATGCAGGCAACAATCCCCAAGTCATCGGGGCAGCCATGGTGTTTTTTAAGCGTGTGTCAAGCAGCAAGGGGTTGAGGTCTTAGAAGTCCCAAGCGGCGTCTGGTAGTGACTTCCCCTGAGCAAGTGCGATGATGCAGGCATAAGCCCCCAAGTCACGGGGGCGGCGATGGAGTTTTATAGCGCATGTCATGCAGCAGGTGGTTGTAGGTTTAGAAGTCCCCAGTGGTGTCCGGCAATGGCATCCCCTCAGTAAGTGCAGTAATGCAGGCAGAAGCAAGAGTGCAGTTACACAGAGCACAGTTGTGTAGAGTGCAGTGGCACAGATTGCAGTGGTTAAGAGTAGAGTGGCATAGAGTGCAGTGGCACAGAGTGCAGTGGTGCAGAGTGGAGTAGAATGGTGCAGGATGCATTGGTGTAGAGTAGATTGTTTCAGAGTAGAGTGAAGTGGCATAGAGTAGAATGGTGCAGGGTAGAGTGCAGTTGCGTAGAGTGGCATAGAGTGTAATGGCGTAGAGCAAAGTGGTGTAGAGTTCAGTGGCATAGAGTGCAGTATTGCAGAGTAGATTAGTGTGGCAAACAGTGGATTGGCATAGAGTGCAGGGGCATAGAGCTGAATGTTAAAGAGTAAAGTGCATTGGCATTGAGTGTTTTGGCATAGAGTGCAGTGACGTAGAGTTCAGTGTTGCAGAGTTGCGTAGAGTACAGTGGCATAGAGTGGAGTTGTGCAGAGTAGATTGGTGTGGCATAGACTGGAGTGGTGTAGAGTGCAGTAGTGTAGAGTAGAAAGGCAAAGAGTTTATTGACATAGAGTGGAGTGGTACAGGGTAGAGTAGAGAGGTGTAGAATGAAGTGGCATAGAGTGGAGTGTTGCAGAGAGCAGTGGCATGAAGTGGTGTAAAGTGGTGCGGTGCAGAGTATAGTGCAATGCTGTAGAGTGCAGTGGTGCAGAGTGGAATAGAGTGCAGTGGCATAGAGTGCAGTGGTGCAGAGTGGAGTAGAGTGCAAGGTGCAGAGTGCAGTGGCATGGTGGAAAGTGGAGTGGTGCAGAGAAGAGTGGAGTGGCATAGAGTGGAGTATGCATGGTGTGGTAGCACACTGCCATTGCAAACAACACATTTTCAATTGAAATGGCCATTACATTTGGACAGACATACACTTTTACTAATAAAACTATACAGTGCACAGACTAAAATGTAGGGAATTTGCATCACCTCAGTGTAATGATTTGTTTTGATCATATTATTGTATTTGCTTCCAAACACACTTCAGAAATAACAAAACATGTGCTTCATTTGAGTTCCTAATTCTGATATATTCTGAAAGACTTACACAATGCATTTAAATGTTGTTGTTGTGTATTAGAAAAAAACTTTTTCCTACCTACCCCTAGTATCCAGGAAGATTGTCACATACATCCGCTCACTTTGAAGTCAGAGAGAGAAAAGTAAACCAACGCCCTCAGAAGACAGCGCCTGACTTTTGACCTCGGTCTTTGAATGCACATCAAATGTGATGAGATAAGAACAAGATTTACATGCCTGTTTACAGAAAGAGGGCACTCGGAAGGATAATACAGCACCTGACATTCAACATCGGTCTTTTAATGCCGAACAAGCGTTATGAGATAAGAACAAGATTTAAAGGCCTGTTTACGGAAAACGAGTTTGTGGAAGAAGACCATAAGTATGGTTTAGGCAACAGGAGGGACGAACTGAATCTGGACAGCCTAAAGCTAATACAGGCCGTGAATGGAAATCAAGAAAATGTGAGTTACAAACCACAAAGCCAATAGCAAGCAATGGGCGGAAAGCATGTCTTTGTCAACTTTCTGAAAGTCCCCAAGATGTCTTTAGCAAACTCAGACATCTGCACTGTCAGGTAGGCTGCGACCTAAACAGTAGCTATCCACCTGCATGAGTCCCGATTGCAAGATACTACAGACTGACACATATTCCACAATTCAATTTTGTTGGTCAATGTGACAGAAGATGTTGTGTGTACGCTCCTAAAATCTCGAACGGTTAACCTATCAGAGTCAAGCGAGAACCTTTTGCATTTTTGTAATAATGTTAAACCCTGGTCTTTCTTAATTTGTTCAGTTCTGCTGCAGTTTACCCTGTACTGTTGGTAACTTTTGTAGATGTCAGAGACATCAATTAGGAGTATCCCCAAATTCAGGCTTACCCTTCTTGTACCAGAGGCACTGCCGTTTCTGACCCTGCTTTGGGTTTCATGAATGCAAAAACAACAATTGATGGACAGAATGCAGAACAATGTCATACATTCACCCCAGTACCGTGATCTGGGCCTAAATCCATCATTTTTTTGCTCACCATGCCATTCCAGTTTGAACCCAGCCGTATGCAAATCAGTCTTGACCCTGTGCCCAATGGGAACAGTCCAGCCCAAACTGCCAGGCCAGGTCCTCCCTGGACTGGAAGCAAGCATCGTAGGACCGGTTTCAGGGTTTCACCCCTCATCAGCCAGGATAGCTTGACTCCAGTGGCATGGAGAGCACGGGACCCACGTCTGGGCATACCCGTCCCACTCGGGGTGACAAATGCAAAAACAACAATTGATGGACAGAATACAGAACAATGTCATACATTCACCCCAGTACGGTGATCTGGGCCTAAATCCATTATTTTTTTGCTCACCATGCCATTCCAGTTTGAACACAGCCATATGCAAATCAGTCTCGACCCTGTGCCCAATGGGAACAGTCCAGCCCGAACTGCCAGGCCAGGTCCTCCCTGGACTGGAAACAAGCATCCTAGAACCGGTTTCGGGGTTTCACCCCTCATCAGCCAGGATAGCTTGACTCCAGTGGCATGGAGAGCACGGGGCCCATGTCTGGGCATACCCATCCCACTCGGGGTGACAAATGCAAAAACAACAGTTGATGGACAGAATGCAGAACAATGTCATACATTCACCCCAGTACGGTGATCTGGGCCTAAATCCATCGTTTTTTTGCTCACCATGCCATTCCAGTTTGAACCCAGCCATATGCAAATCAGTCTTGACCCTGTTCCCAATGGGAACAGTCCAGCCCGAACTGCCAGGCCAGGTCCTCCCTGGACTGGAAACAAGCATCCTAGGACCGGTTTACTATGGTGTACTATGGGGAAACAAGAGTATTCATTGATGACGACTAGCAGGTAGCCACCGGTGTTCAGCGGCCCATAGAGGTTTGGGGCCAGTGTCGTCCACACCACCTCGGGGAGGTCAGACATGCATAGTTGCTCTGGTTTTGGTGGTTTTTTCATTATCTGACAGAGGTGACAGCCATGATTATGTCCTCTACCAGACAGTCAAGTCCCGGGAACCATACTTTTTCTCTCAGCATTTTCTTTGTTGCCACCATGCCTCTGTGAGACCCATATGCCAGGTTTACTGTCTGCCGTCGGAGGGACTTTGGTTTCACTATCCTGGTTCCTCGAAGCAATATTCCGCGCTCCGTTTCAGACAGCTCTTCTTGTATTTGTTTGAAAGCAAGTATTTCTTCTCTTCTGACCCCTTCACTTACTGGACTGCTGCTGTTCACGTCTCCACCTCTGTTGCTGAAGAAGTTTTTTGACTGCTTGTAGCATGGCGTCATTCATTGTTTCTTGAACCAGTTCCCCTATTGTTATTGTGGCAGGTGTGTTTTGTCACAGCACAAAGTTGAGGTATTCCTTGGCCATTGAGCTTGTCTCTGTTGCATGAGGCAGGGGATGCTGAGACATGTAGTTGGCGGGGTTGTGCTCCATTCCTGCTTTGTGCACTATTTTGAAGTAGTAGTCCATCAGGCATATCCCGCATCTTTCGATGCGCTGTGGAATCTTTGCTTTCGGATGGACATATATCGTGACCAGTGCTTTGTGGTCTGTCACGATGGTGAATAACTTCCCGTAGATGAACATGAGGTAGTGTTCATATGCCCACCATACTGCTAGGCTCTCTTTCTCTGGTTGAGAGTATGTCCTTTCTAAGTCCGACAGGCTCTTACTTGCATACTCAACAATCTGTCTTGGCAAGTCTCTTCCTGGCGTATATTGTGCGAGAATGGTTCCTAACCCCACTGGGTTAGCATCTACAGTGAGCTCAGTGCACAGGGGCACGTCAAAGTAGGCGAGGTGGTCTACTGCCAAGACTGCATGCCGGATGTCTTCAAACACGCTGTCACACTCCAAAGTCCAGAGAAATGACTGCCCTTGTCTAGTCAGCTCACGAAGTCGTGTGCTCACTGTGGCATAGTCTTTGATGTAGCGAGCACAGTAGCTCACCAGCCCAAGAAACAACCTCACCTCTGCTATATCTACTGGGGGCTGTGTTTTGTAGAGTGTTTCAACTTTGCTGAGTTCTGGCCGCATTCCTTTACATGAAAAAATGGGGCCAAAGAAAACAAGCTCTCCTTTTTCCCAGCTCGCATTTGTCTTTATTCAGTGTCAGGCCAGCGATTTCCAACTGATTGCAAACCTCTCTTAGTGTCTTGTCATGCTCTTCATTCGTGCGGCCAAATACTAGTATGTCATCATTGTAGTTTAGACAGTTTTTTACGGCCTGATCACCCATTGCACCATCTCCTGAAATATTTCATCTGCTGAAGATATCCAAAGCTTAGTTGCTTGTAGCGAAATAGTCCCAGGTGGGTGGAGATGGTTATAATGTAAGGGACTACGGGTCAAGTTCTAGCTGGTGGTAGTCTTTGAATAAGTCTAGCTTTGAGAATATACAGGCTCCGGTGAGGCAGCTGATCATGTCGTTTAGGTAGGGGCCTGGTTGCCGTTCTCTTTTGATTGCTAAGTTTGGTAGTTGCATGTCAACATAGATGCGTATTTTTGTTGTGTTTTTTTTGGCACTGCCATGATCGGGGACACCCATGGAGTTGGTTCGTCTGCGGGCTCGATGATTTCCTGTGCTAGCAAGCTCTTTAGTTCTTCCTCCACCTGCGGTTGGAGGTGCACAGAGATTCTGCCATGGTTTTGAGACACTGGTTTGACTGCTTCATTGATGTGAAGGGTAATTTGTGTGACCTTCAACTTCCCCAGCCCTTTGAGGATCAGGGTATTCTCTCAGGAAGTTGTGATGCTCAGACATGTGGTATGTCACTGCTAGGAGGCCCATCACCTGATTGGTGACGTTGCTGAGCTAACATTGCGCTGGGATGTCTCCCCATAGGACGTGCACGTCTTCTTGTCGAGACATTTCATTGTATGTGAGTGTTGTTGCAAATTTCCCTATGCTCACTACAGGTTTCTTCATGCCCCATGTGAAAATATCAACAGTGGAGGGTGACAAAGGAGGCTTGTGTTTCATCTTCTCATACTCCGACACTCACATGATGTTGCATGTGGCTCAGCTGTTTCGTACAAATCTCATTGTGTGATTTCTGACCTGAAGATCCACTGTCGCTGTCTTCTTTATTTGTTGTTTGACAATGAGCTGGACATGTTCAGACATGTGGTCTTATGCTGAGACGTCTGTCATGGGGTACTAGCGTTTGGTGGTCTCTGTTGCATGAGCGGCATCAGAGTCAGCGGATGGTCTGTGATTGTGTGTTTCCATGTGCCGTGCATGTCTGCTTGAAATTATTCATGGTCTGGCAGGTCGCCCTCACTCTGACTTGAAGTGTATGCCCACGCAGATGCTTACAAAGTGATTTTCTTGGTTGCATTTCTGACATTTGTGTCCCATGGCCGGGCAGACACCAACATGTGAGTATTCCAGTCTGCAGCGATAGCACGTCCGTTCATGTTTCTCCTTCAGTAGCGCCGATGTCTTGCCATGTCTGCTGTTGCTCCCAGCCATGCAATTGGCCTGTTCAATGGTCCACGCTCTCCCATTTTCCATCTGTATGGCATGCGATGTGGCCCTGAATTCTGTTCATGCCATGGTCAGCATTTTGTCTAGCGTGTATATTTCTTTTAGGACTCTTATGCAGAATCCAACTGATTGACATCCTTCAATGATGCACAGCCATATTGCTGCCTCATTGTCGAGTTTGTCAAACTCGCAGTAGGTGACCAGTTTGTGCAACATGGTCACAAAATCGTCAAGGGACTCATTCGTTCTTTGGTACACCAGATTGAATGTGTAGCGTTCGAAATCGGCGTTTCTCTGAGGGTCAAAACTGTCAGTCAGACATTTTATCAGGCCTTTGTACGTTGTTATTGAGTCTGGTGGGAAAATCACGAGCAGATCTACGACCTCATCACCAACCAGATTTAGGAATTGGTCTCCGGCCTGCTCATCCATATTGTTCTTGCATGTGGCGCGCATGTAGCGTTTGAACCTCCTGATCCATTTTTCCCAATGAGCACCCTTCTTCTGAGAGTCAGAGAGGTCAAAAGACAGTGGTCATCGGAAAATTGCGCTTGAAATTGTGTCCTCATTGCGTTCCTCTGTGATGGTTAGAGCAACTGTTCAAGAGCACGCTGTTGGCTGTGTTATGTTCTTGTAGTTTGTCTTTTATATTGCTGCATTCTGGTCTTGTAAATTGTTCTTTGAATTCATTTAGTTGCCTATCCGGGACAAAGCCCTTTTGGTCAGTGTGTATTAAATTCTATATCTGGTTGGCTATCCGATCTGCCACTATTTTTGTAAAGATTTTATAATCGTTGCTTAACAAAGATATGGGCTTGTATGAGTCTGTGCGAGTTGGTGGTTTACCTGGTTTTAAAACCATCACAACTGTTGGAAGGTGGTGCCTGCAATCTATTAAAGAGGATCTGATCAAACAGGGAACACAACACTGGGGCAAAATCGCTAGCTAGTGTTTTACATTCTGCAGGTAAAGTGTCTGGGCATGCCTTTTTTCCATTCTTGAGCACCTTAATTTGGGAGATAATCTCCTCTTCAGTGATCTCTTGCATCATCTCCTGGCTTTGGCTTTCTGTTAGTTGAAGAAGTTCATTTCCCGCAAGCCACCTTTTGATGTTATCATGATCAGGCATCAAATCTTCTTGATAAACCAGATTCAGGCTACTGGCCAGTTCATCCTTGATATCTGAGGTTGGGGAGAGCTTTACGCCTGTTCCTGCTAGTTCCATTTTATTGATATGATTTCTGGCATTATCAGATCTTATTTTCCATGCCAAGAGCTTCCTGCAGTTTTCCCCATAGTCAAAATGCTATACTTTACTGATTTTCTATTTGTCGAGAATATTTTTCTTAAAAGAGTATCCTGAATTTTTAAAAAAAATTAATATTAAACAAAAAATGTATATTTGATGCGATTAAGTGCAGGTAATAGTGAGGGGCACAACAAAAATACTCACTTCTTCGCTGAATGAAAATTTTAATCACAATTGGACTTCTCAACATTTGACTAGCAGCCAGAAAATGAATCAAAAAGGTATAGATATGAAAAGTACTTTTAGAGTTTGAGATCCAACTTGTAGTGACATAGGGGCTGATTACGATCTTGGCGGATTCAGTCCCACCGTTTCTTTTTCAGTGGTCTTCCTGCCTGCCAACTTGGCGGTCCACCCGCCCTATTTAGATGTTGGCAATTGCAAAGACGAAAGACTGGAGCGGTCCCACCGTCACCGTCAGGAAATCTCGACAGCAGGATAGGCTAAATCAGCTGTCAGGGGGAGGACCGCCAGTTTCCCTGCTGGCCCAATCACGATGTGCCTTCCCATCGATGTGACTGTGGCGGTTAAACCTCCCAGGGCCGGCTTTAATACTGGTGGCACCCTGTGTGACAATGTTTGTTGGCGGCCCTCCCCCATGACCACCTCGCCACAGATTCCATCACTACCACCATTTGACAATGCCCCCCCAAGTCTCCATAACCACTGTCTCTTAGATTCATTTAGTTTTATAGCACTACTCATAACCAGTTTAAGGTGTCCGAACACTTTACATCACACATACGTTGCACGTAGACAATCATGCATGTGTAAATCAGTGTATAGGAAATGTTACATAAGACAGAGGCCTACAAGGTGTAGGAGTCAGATGTCATCCATACTGGTAGGCAGTGTAGTTTAAGAGTCCTTGGTCTAGAAAAGCACAAATTCGGAATTTAAAATGTAACACCATTGTTAGGGGTTTTCTTTAATAATAAGAATTGATTTCTACTCAAATGAACCCTTTTTGCAATATTAGGATAAGGAAAGACTGGGCAAAAAACATGTAGCTGAAATATATTCATTGCAATTTGCATGCAGCTCTTTGAGGACAGTTAATAGCTCACTGCTCTATATTAGGATTTTAACTTTTAAACTGCAAGTAACAAAAGGATCTCTCTGACAAAAGCAATAACCCATTGACCTATTTATAGTGTATGCATTTTGTGATCTGAATGGGACACGTTCTTTGCAGCAGGCTTATTAACCTTCTGCGCTGTGATGAGTCAAAACTTCCTCTACCAAACAAAGCTCCAGTCTCTCTCCAGGAAGAACATTAATCACCAGATTTATCGTGACATTTTTATTGATGCTTGAAAATTGCTGGGACAAGGAACGTAGCATCTGGTGCTTTTAAAACAATAAACATGGCGCCCCCACCCCAAGTCAGCGCCCGGTGCGGTGGCACCGATCGCACCACCCTAAGGCGGTCCCTGAAACCTCCACATCTGAGTTGGCGGAATGAAATGTATATAAGGCACAAACTCAGCTGTACTTACCTTCACCCTCCCTGTCCTGCCATGGATCTAATCCTACAAGTCCTGCTGCTGTTCCTTGATGACGGAGCAAACCAACACCGTCATGGACGCAACCGACGGTAAGCTCTATTTTTACCGGTTCACATTGACTTGTCAATTAACATATGCACAGGCCTCATGCTTTTAAAAATACCACGAACAAGCAATAGCATATCAATGTTCAATGCATATGTGTGTAATGTTGAAGTGTTAGAAATTCAACTGAACAAACCTGTAACATCACTCAAATTGTAGACAAAATGTGGTGGAAGCAACCTACCTAAAAATGGGCACTTGCACAAAAAAGGATGTCAAAATATATGTCAAAATATCACCCTCCAAGTGTGCATAAAGAAATATCTAACTTGCACACATGAATAAACATGTGCAACACACATCGTAGCAATAGGTGCAATAAAACATGATGTTGACATTGTTCTAGACAAGGTGTAACCATTACTCCATCCATGTAACATTTCCCCTTGCCTAGTGCAGTTCCTGCACTGGATCCAAGTACAATACATACAAACCTTTTTATACCGATCAGCAATCAAGGTGAAACAAACACACCAGTAGTAACACATCACAATAAAAAATGTCACATCAATTAGGTGGTGCAAGTGGCCATTATAATGAGGAATGTCTGCCCATAAAATCAAATGACCATCACATAGCATGTCAACCACTGTATGCACATAGCAAAGTAGACTTTCTAAAAATATGTAGCATAACCTGCCATCATGTTCAACAAAAATAAGAATTCACATCTAACTCTACAACCTTGCCAGGAATCAAACAATAGCTAAGGAAAAGTAATGACTGGACCAATTTGGTCAAATCAAAATAAAGTATTTATGAAACAACAAGAGAAATGTTTCTAAATAACGTCCAAGCCAATTGGCAATTCTGTAGTCCAAAAAAGAAAGTGCACTGGGCTGTGGCACAAAGCTTGCCTCCTAATACACTGCCAGGGGGAACGTCCTCAGATAGGGCATCCAGTCGGAAGGCCAGGCACCTCACAAATCTTACATGGAAAGGGAGATTTGGGTTTGGTAAGGGGCGGATTTCCGTGTGGAAGGGGTGGGTTGGGAAGTGTAAGGGGTGGTTTTCCATTTGGAAGGGTTGCATTGGGAAGTGGAAGGGGTGGATGGGCTTATTGTAGTGGTGGATTTGGAAGGGGTGGCTTGGGGTCTGGGAGTGGTAGAATACCATTTGGTAGGGGTGGTTGTAGGTTTGGGAGGGGTTAGGGCAAGTGAAAAACTGGAATCCCCTATGGGGAGCTTGGTAGGCTGTTTCGGAGGGAGTGGTCTTTGGGAGGTAGAGGGAGTGCCAGTGTGTGATTTTCCTATGTCTGTTGATGGTGCAGTTGCCTGTGGGTCTGATGTATTCTTTGCAAGTAGAAGTGTTTCTTGTGTCTGTTGTGTCTGTTGTGTGCTTGATTGTGTGTGTCTGTGTTCTTTAGGTGTGTACTGTAAGGTGGGTGTGTTTGTGGATAGGTGTGCTGTGGATGTGCTGTTTTCAGGTATTTTGGATGTTGATGTAGTGGTGCATTTGGGTGTGGTGGTGTCTGTGGTGTGTATGGATGGGACGGTGGTGGGGGTGGTAACTGTGGATGCGTCCGTGATGTGTGTGGATGTGATGGTGGTGGTGGTGATAACTGTGGGGGTGGTGGTGTCTCTGGTGTGTGTTGATACAATGGTGGTGAGGGTGGTAACTGTGGGGGTGGTGGTTTCTGTGGTGTGTACAAATGTGATGGTGGTAGGGTACTATCTGTGGGGGTGGTGATGTCTGTGGTGTTTGTATGTTTGGATGTATACAAGTGTTTCTTGTGATGTTTGTATTTCTGTATGGGTGTGCTGCTTTAGTCTGTGTGAGTGTAAGTGTGTAAATGTGTGCGTGTGCTTGGGGTAAATCTGGAAATCAGGAATTAGGATGGGGAATGGACAGGAGCTGGGCCATAAGGTTGGGATGAATGGGAGGCTGCGGTGAATGAGGAGACCAGTCTCTGAAAACACCCCGTAGGCCAGACATTGCACTGTGAATGCCTTCCAGGTAGGAAACCATTTCTTGAATACAGCTGCCAAGCCCCTGGATGGCATTCAGTAGTGCTGTCTGACCTACACAGTTGATCCTGAGAAGTGCAACATCCTTCTCAATCAGCGCAGCCGGGGGGACAGGGGCATGGGGGAGGTGCCTGGAGCAAAGGAGATGACACCCCTCTTAGAGGTGGGTGTGCAGCCAACTGGGTGGAGATCAGCAGGGAGGGTGGAGATGGTACTGGGAGTGGCGGACAAGGATGAAGGTGTTACAGTTGCTGTTGGGTCCACCACCACCAGGGAGTGTCCGCTGGAGCATGCCTCAGAAGAAGAGGTGATGAGCTGGTATCCTCCATTGCACTCCCCTCACCCACTGGGCCACTGGGTCCCGCGGTGTCAGTGGTCTCAGCACCAGAACTACTGTTGCCAGCTGCTTCCCCGTGGATGTTGGTCCTTTCTCCTTTGCTTGGCCTGGATGAAGCTGAAATGACATATACAATAGGTTAAACAAATCTGTTTAAACAGAACCAATGATTTGTAAACAGACAGACTGGCTTACACACACATATTTGTGAAAGAGGGAGTCATCTTGCTAATATGACACTTTAAACAGGAACAAAAAAGTATTTTTGATGCAAAACACTATTTGGGATATGTTTAGAATCCAAAATGTAGCCACTAATACTGATATCACCAGTGATTTTGGCTCACATGCTCACTCATGTTTGTGTAGAATCCCAACTTACCAATGTGGCATTTGTTACATCCACTGAATCAGAAGTGCAAAGTATGACATGTCACATGTAATAGGGCTACCATCACATACTCCACATTACTTAAGGAGCATCACACCTGACACAATAAAGACTAGTGGCCTGGTTGGTACAACTGTCCTCCATTACATCGAAATACATGATGTATATGTGGAGTTTCTACAGTCATGTGTCTTCTTAGGACAGTACATTGGTTGCGGACAGGATTCAGGTGGGATCCTGTTCAAAAGTATGTAGACACAGCAAATCATCATACATCTTGTGCAAGACTCTTCTTGTGCTTTGGACATGGGTCCCCAGTAATGTTGATGGGAAAATTACAGCCTGTAACAAAACTTGGGCCATGTAACATGTCAAACTCAGTTTAGGACTTACCCCCTTGTTGCTGCTGTTGGATCCTCAACTGCCCATCAAACTCTGGGTAGGCCACTGCAAGAATGCTGGCCATTAGGGGGGTCAGGGTGCAGCGTGTAACTTTCACACGTTGGGAGGACATCCCCAGCTGGACTTCTGTGATCTTCTGGGTCCAGCGTTAGGTCCTCCCACCTCTCGCAACAATGGCCGCTGCACCGCCTGTAGACCCCCCGGGTCTTCACCTTCCTTGCGATGGCCTTCTATATATCCCAATTTTAATGGGCATTGACCTGTATAGATACAAGAAAGGCAAGAAAAATCAATGAGATGGTGAGTTTTACTTTGTCTTTATTGATGTCACTAAATATGTCTACAGCTATCAGTAGCATAACTCATGAGTTGGCATACAACATGTGTATTGTCACATGCTGACCTACACCTATGTAGTCATACACACTTTGGTAGTGACCTGTTGGCCATCCTCAACCATTGTCATTGCCTAAACACACTAAACCAGGTCTGTGACATCATCTAGCCCAGCGGCCCCTGCATAATCTGTGATGTGGCACACTTCTGATCAGTCCAAGGGATTGTGAACTACTGAAAACTAAACAATAAAATGTATGGCACAGTGAATAGTGGCCAATGTGAAGGAGAGAACTGCAGTTTGGACATGACATATTTTGACATGTGAGTTTTTAGAAAAGTGTTAGTGCAAGAAGTCAGGAATATCTCCCTTCCAACTGTTGTTAATTTAAAAGCATTCAGAGGCATATCTTAAGTAAACCAAACAATTGGCGATGCAAAGGATATATGTTCTTCACAACTGTACCTCAGTGCTTCCGTTGTTTGACCCTGTGACTCAGGCCAAGCCTGGCCCATGATTCTGACTGGGCACTGCTCATTGTTAGGCAGGCCTTGCTATCTTGAGTGTCCTATGTAAGGACCACAATACGTGACACTTAACGCCAATTACTACACTTCTCTCTGGAACTCAAAGCCACATTGTAGCCAGTGTAAATGGAAATGAGCCAGTTAGACAGGTTCACATTTTTATTTCAGAAATGTACCTGTTCCTCTGGTGAGCCATAGAGCTTGCCATACAGAGGAAAGGACTTCAGTAGCCAGCAGCTCCATCTCTCCAGCTTAGAAGGCCGGGGTCCTCTCACCTGCTTAACCTGGCATGGCTGCTCCCAGAGGTGACAGACAGCAGCAATAGTGGAGGAGGTCTTGATAGCAGCAGTGGTAGGAAGCAAGTGAGCAATTTTTTCAACTACTGCGTACATGTACGCAACATACGAGATCGTCAGCCGAGACAGACACAGCCATTGGTCTTCTACCGTTATGCTCACCAACGTTAGCCTATGGATGTGTCTGTCGTGGAGTTTACTGCCCACTGCGTGGTCGACTTCCGCCATACGATTCCAAATTTCCTATCGGCGAGGTCAGGCACCCGCCATTTTAGGTGTTCATACTGGTGTGGTAGTGACTGTTAAGTGCATCACCACCACTCCAAATGGGGCCTAGTGTATTCAAATAAGCACACTTCGATGGACACATATTTTTGAGAAGAAACATTTATGTGAAGTGCGTTACTGTGCTGAAACGCGATATTGGTGCAGTGTTGTGTACACCTCCATTGATGGTATTTTGTTGAAAAAAAAAATTAAATGTGTTTATAATACTTCTGAAATTTTTAATTACACATTTATTGCAAAGATTCACATCAAGACCACAAATGTCCTTTGTGATGGATAAGGGACAAGAAGCAAATGTTGGTTCTAACCCCGGGAGAGTGAGGAGAAGACACCCTCTGGTGTACCGCCCATTTCCAGACCCGGCCCCCATAGGAGTAAGGGATATAATCAAGAAGTTCAGGTTCAATAGGCAAACCATATTGGATTTATGTCATCAGTTGGAGCCAGATCTTCAGCCTCACAACAGGAATCCAACAGATATTACACCAATTGTCAAAGTCATGGCTGTGCTTCATTTTCTGGACACAGGTTTATTGTGGCAGTATCTGGTGGCATGCCACAACCAGCTTTCTGTGGTGTGCTCCAAGAAGTTCTTTGTTCAATGATGAGACACATCAACAGCTTCATCCAGTTTTCACGGCAGCAGGATTTAGCCAATGTGAAGGGGGACTTTTACAGTTTGGCTCGCCTACCACATGTGGTTGGAGCAATCGATGGCACCCATATTGCCTTAGTGCGACCAGACACCAGAGAACAGGACTGCCAAAATCAGAAACACTTTCATTCAGTTAATGTGCAAGTTGTCTGCTTACGGGATTTGTAAACACAAGCATCTGTGCCCATTTCCCTGGCTCTGCCCATTATTCTTTTGTACTACGGAACAGCCCCATACCCCAGCAAATATCACAACTTGGACCTGAGAGGGCCAGGTTTCTTGGTAAGTACAATCTGTCATGTTATTGTTTGGGTAATTTCTAAAGTAATAATCAGAAATGGTGTTACATATTTTTGCTCTGTTTTTTGTCTTTCATCTAGTAGACTTAGCTTATCCCAACCGACCCTGGTTTTTGGCACCACTGAGGAATCCAACAGCACCAGGGGAAGTCCGCTTCAATGAGGCCCATGGCATAGCACGGCGGCCAGGGGAGCAGGCTTTTGGGCACCTTAAGGCCAGCTTTTGCTGTCTGGACAAAACTGGTGAAGTCCTCCTCTACTCACCAACTAAGGTGTGCCAAATCACCATGGTCTGCTGCATGCTCCGCAACATTGCCCTGCAACAGAACATCCCTTACATCGCAGATCATGGAGACCATGAAGAGCCACCGGATGAGGACCTGATAAGCTAAATGAAGATGATAGTGGTGAAGAGGAAGGAGTAGACTTACATTGAGATGTCATTGACAACTTCTTCTCATGAGTGTAAGTCTATCTTTACATGTTATGTCTTTCACCATTTCACCTAACACACTATTGATGTGTTGATGAGAGAAGTTTGTGGTGGTACTTTGTTGGGAAGAGCAAATTCGGAGCAAAAACAGGCCAAAGGCGTTTGTTGATCAAAGTGTGGACACATTGGCTACTGTCTTCAGTTACATTGTTTTCCTCTGATTGTTTTATGAAACTGTTTCCTCCACAAGTTGCCTTGTAATGTGGGCATCATGTTTTGTGTGATAGGTAATATATTTTTTATCTGTTTTAGGTTCCTTCACCATGTCAACTTCATTTGGACATTTCAGAGTTGTTACATTTGCTGGTATATGGTGCTGTTATTAGTATAAAGGAAACCTGTGTTGATTGTGGGAAAGACAGACCCTGACTTTGGATGTACAAATTTTGTACCAAGGCAACTTGCACTGTGATTAAATGGAAGTTTTGGAAATGAAATTGGACTTGTTCTCTGTGGTGTTTTGGCACTAAACCAATATGTGTGAAATCATTTGCTCAACACGAGGTAGTGGAGCCAATTCATGAGAATCTACCTTCACATTGCTAAAATCTTTATAGTCTGTAAAGGATATGTAGCTGTTGATGTGTCACAGCATTGTGGGACATACTTCTTGTGGCACACCACTGAAACTTGGTTGTGGCATTTCACCAGTTACTGGAGCAGTGGTTTGGAATGATCCAGTATCTACAAAATGTAGTTCTGCCATGGTTTTGTCTCCTTGTGTCTTACAGGTGAGATTCCTTATGTGAGCCAGAAGGTCTGACTACATCTGATGGCATGAATCAATGATAATTTGCCTATGCTATCGTATTGTTTTGGACATATCTCCTTTTCCATGTTGGCAAGGCTTTGAGCAGAAAATGTGCAAAGTGGCACTGAGTACAAGTGTAATATATGGATTGTAATGATAGTGCAAATGTTGACAGACAAGTATTGTTCAAATGGAATTAACATAGTAGTTGGGTTTTGAATGGTATGAAAATTGTTTGAGTAATGTTTGTGAACTTGAAATAAACATTACCTGCTTCAAAATCCTCTATGTTTACGCAAACGTTTAGTTTTTGAAATTGTCAAGTTATGATGGAAGAAAACAAATGCACTGATAAAATTGAGACATAAAACACCAGTGTATGAATTTATGACTTGTAAATTTATTGTGATATGTGATAACATTAAAGGGGGTGAACATAACAAAAGCACATCAAAAAGTGGAGAAGTCAGTCATGCTGAATGAAACCATAGTTGTAGAGTCAGAGCTGTTTATTGTCCAATGTCCAAAATACTACTGGCATAAGAAAGTCAAATGTGTCCAGAAATAGTCCAGAGAGTAGATAGTAAGCACATACTGGAGGAAATTAGTGTCAAGATTTCTTGCTGGCAGTGTGGGATATCTTGTCTTCCTTACCTCCTGGTGATTTGGGTGGTTGTACCCTCTTGCAGGGGGATCCACAACTGCAGGGACTGGGGGGGGCTGCAGGTGTATCTTCCGGTGGCAGGGCCTCCCTTCCTGTGGCTGATGTAGGTGGCACAGATGTTACTGGACCACAAAAAGGGATAGATGGTGCAGGAAAAGCCCTGCACATGTGGGAATAAATGTCCTGCAGCACCCCAATAATGGAGCCCATATTGGAGTTATGGGCCTCCATTTTCTGGTTGTGCTCCCTCTGAAGCTGCTTCATCTCCCAGAACTCAGTGAGTACCTGGCCCATCATGTCTTGGGATTGATGGTAGGCTCGTAAGATTTGTGCGATGGTGGTTAGGGTGCCAGTGACCCCAGTGGACTCAGTCTGCTGGCCCGCAAAGACCCACCCATGACCCCATCCCCCACTACCATGTGCCCTTGCCCCAGTCAATTAGTTCCTGGGTGAGCTGAAGGTGGTGGTGTAGTCTCAACATCGCCCAAGACTGGGGATGCAGATGATCAGTGTCACAGTGGGAGGAATACAGGAAGTGGAGTCTTTAGGTTGCTGAGGTGTTACAACTGGGGTGGGAGGTGTAGTTGCAGGTGCAGGGAGTGTCACTAGAGCCATCTGCCCAGACTGACCAGATGTGCCAGGCTCCTCAAGCTCTTGCATATCACCAGGAGTGTTGGCCTCACTGAAGGCTTGATCCTGTACTGGAGTGGAGATGTCTTCAGTGGCAGGAACATGCCCATGCAGTTTGGCAGTTGGACCTACTGAGAAATGGAGAACATTTGTATTATTAAGAGTGTGTATTGTACATTCAAATCTTTGGAGACAGACAATGTCAATACCTTGAAGACAAAATAGGTAGAGATTATTGTGATGATGGCTTCCAGTGGTATTGCACATATTACCCTAACGTTTATCTATTTCAAACTGTACAACATCAAATCTGCAGGTAAAAAAACATTTTCAGAAGAGAGCATTAAATAGGGATTGATCAGTACGTCACCATATATTGAAATCTGTTATGAAAGAGAGAATGAGCAACATTACATAGCAATATTATTTTGACAAACAGGAACAGGGCATCATGGTAGTTGTAGTAATTTCAAAGACAAGTTCCCAACACTTGAAAATTGGTTAGTGGAGCACACCTGTGGAAAATATGCAGTGGGAATGGGCCACACACTGACAATATGACACACACATGGGTAATGGGTTATTTGATGTTGGAAAAGTTACAGGCACCATACTATCATGTGACATGTAATGGAGATTGACACCTGTAATCTTCGATGAAACCCAATACATTCACATAAACAATCACAATTATTTGAAACCAATAGTTTTAGATTTCTACGTTATGAAAATATGTGCAGGACACATTAGAAACAACTAACTTCTAAGCAAACAGTACATTGAGGTTGATTAATAGCCTGTAATGTGTAACTTACCAGACTCCTTTCCACCAGGTATTCCTGTCAAGCCGTCAGCATGTAGGATCTGCGAAGACCTTCTCCTCCCAGGGCTTGAGTTGTAAAGGGGGGCCTGGGAGATCCAAACACCAGTTCTGTTGACCACCAGGTGACACTTGGAGGCCAGGTAATGCACCTTCCGCCACACGTCGTTCCACCTCTTCCTAATTTCCTCCTGTGTGCGCAGGTTGTTAGCTACCGTTATCGCTCTGTCTACTGTCCTGGCCCACAATTGCCTTTTCTGTGACAGTGGAGTATTTTGGACTTGGGCTCCAAACAACTGTGACTCTACTCACCCTCAGTGAAATGGGGATTCTTGTGTCCTGGTATAGGGCAAAAAAATTATATCAAAATAAATAACGTAACCACAAG
Organism: Calotriton arnoldi; assembly: GCA_963921515.1. Classification (NCBI taxonomy): domain Eukaryota; kingdom Metazoa; phylum Chordata; class Amphibia; order Caudata; family Salamandridae; genus Calotriton; species Calotriton arnoldi. The sequence goes on along the minus strand of CAWUFW010005915.1, from coordinate 434,561 downwards.
GTGTACAAAGTTAAAAGGTGAGGGGACAAGTAACAGGGAAAAGGTAACACAAAAACCTGAATTCACTGTGTTTCGTTCTACTGTCAAGTGTCGTGGAGCAGTGGAATGGCAAAGGAGGTTGGTCTTAAATGGGGTGTGTTTTATACTGTGGTATGTAGGTGTTTCCATTTGTCCAATGGGCATCAGGCATGTTCTACTGGCATCCATCCAATGTCCACAGTAATGGTGCATCATGGAGAGCGTACCACGACGGACTCACTCTGTCTAGAAACCGCCACTAGAAGACCCCCAGCACAACTGTGTTATCAAAATCTGCTTGGCGGGAGCCTGCCCCTCTGATGGCGATGGAGAGTTATTTTCCAGCATTGGAGACTACTGCGTCGGCAGCAGCGTTCAGCGACGGCAGCGGGACACACTCAGTTGAAGCAGATGGCGAAGCAGCCTGCATGCATCTAATATGGCAGGTGAAAGACCGTTGACTCTGCAGAGTACTAGGGACCTCCGCCATAGCGGGATGTGATAAGACCTCCAAGATCATAATCAGGCCCAGAATTCTGACCTACAAGAAATGGAATACAGAATGAGCCACTCACTGGATTATAAAGTTAAAGAACACTACAAAAGGGCAAACTTTGAAAGCACGTGTAAAAAACAATGTTAACTAAAATAATCAAAACAGAGCAGCATGTTTTTGGATATTCTAGGGGTTCGAACCACCTGAGAAAAATTGCACTTTTCAAGAAAAATGCAAACAAGTGTAAGGGAATGCCAATAACAAGCACCAAATTTGTGTTATGAAAGAATAGCCTTTCAATAGCACATACATAAATTAAGTTAGAAACAAAAAAACAATGATGCCAATAGTATCCAATGTCATTTGAACTGTGTGCGTACTCTCGTATAAAGAGGGTACACAGGCCAGACATTGATGAGACTAGCAGCTGCCGACAATCAAACAATCCCTCACATCCCAAAATTTTAATTTGGAAATGAACCACCATGTAAAACATATATTTTGATGCAGGGCTATAAACTCCAATACCAGGAGCAGCTAATAGTTGTAAAGAAACTCACCGCTGCATTTCGGTGTGAGGCTATGAACACTAGGTCACAGAAACAGAAATATGACTAAAAGTGAAAAAGTATAGAAACATGGACAACATCATGGAAAGGTATACCGTTAGTATAAAATCAGGCATGCAATAATGTTAAAACATACGGGGGTAATAAGGCGTACTGACTTTACTGTATATGTTGGTGTTTTGAAGAGACAAAGAAAAATAAATAACAAAAAAAAATATCTCTATATATTATAGATTTTAACAAAAATAAACGAGGAGTGTGATAATATAAACAGCTATAAGAAATTTTGGAAATATCAAACACATTTGCATAGGCTTAAAATTACATATAAAGTTTAAAACCAAATTGGGAATATAAAGAAATAATCCATCAAGAGATATAAGGGCTATATTGATACTATATAAATTGGAGAACCCACTGCAGGAAAACAACATATATCTTTAGTCAAAAAAACACAGAACATAGGATACATAAGTAAGGCCGTTTCTGACAATCAAGGAATGGTATTGTCCAAAGACATTTTTTAATCTGTCAGGAAATGATGAATTTCCTTATCATGGTTAAAGCCCTTATTAACTTCCCGTAATCTCACAATCCATTGGGCCTCTGATTAATTTAACAGAAGTACTTTATTTCCACCCCTTGAATGTTTTTTTGTGATTCCCCAATGCGTGAAACCTTAACAATAGTTTTTCCCTGTTGATATATACTGTATTATAATAGGTTGCCAATGGGTAAGTGGGATCATTTTTATGTATTGCCCTTATATGCTCCTGTATTCCCTCCTTAAGACACGTGATAGTGCTGCCCACATAAATCAGTGAATAAAGAAAAACAATGGACCATTAAGGGGAAGTGTAAGCCTCAGCTTCCTCTGCAACTATGGACAACCATCATTATATTGGCTAAAACAAGAATCAAATCAGATGTATTTAATTCATTAAAGTACATCAAGAAGAAAAACATCTTCGAGAACACATTGAATCACAGTAAGGTACTCCAAAACACAAACGACGCAGTGAAAGTGAAATGGGTGAACTATAGAGCGCAGGTGCTATACAAAAAACAAATGTAGAAGACTCATGGTTGATATGGATGCAATTACTTTGCAACATACCAGTATGTCATGGTAACCTCTGAAGCACAAGTCCCTTGTAAAGCTCTTAATGGAATAGTATGAATATTTTACTCCATCTAGGAGGGAGAACAGAATAAACCAATATGACAAATTTATACATTTGTTCACTGATGACTTCACAGGAAAGAGTATATGACGTCATTCAACTACCCCATAGATTCTGCTTAAGAAACATAGGTGCCCTTAATCTTTATTGTTCTGAAAAAATGTCAACTACATCGGCCTGATAACACCCAAAACAGGCCAAAACATGCATATAATTGTTGAGTATTGTGCGGGATGGCTGTTTCTGACTGGCAAAGTGATGTTTAAAATGTATCTCCATTTTGATGATGACGTTATTCGGAGCGTTTGCATTTAATTTCTGAAGCTAAAAATTGGAGGTTTCATAACACAAATGTTTGTGCCCACAGCATCTGTTTGTGATTTGATTCTGGGGTGAGATCCTGTGAAGAAGTGCTGTCCTGGGTAGGTGGGCGGAATGTGCGTAGTCGCGTTACGCAAAGCTCTGCGAAACAGTAAAAAATCTCTGCGAGTACGCAGAAATTCCGCGAACACGTGGAATTGCTTGTTCCGCCCGTTCGCAATGCTTTTTTCCTTTTCGCGAACACTGTTTGCGTGCTCGGGGGAAATATCTTGCGAACACGCATTTTGAAAGAGTGAACAAGCAAAAAATTCCGCGAAGCAGCGGATCGCGGAATTTTTGGCAATTCCACGTTCTCCGCAGAATGCGAAATTACCGAAATTCCACAAATTCCGCGAGCGGAACGGAATTTACCGCCCAGGTCTAGTCCTGGGTGCTGGTGGCTACGCAGCCACGTTAGATGAAAAATAAAGCATATAAATGCAATTATCGGCAAGCCTGTATTGAGTAAGCATTTTTATAGAAATGAAAAACACAACTTGTCATTAGGCCATGGTTTGCAGCTTCGTGTTAAATGTTAGTATCTGGGTCAGGGATAGGCCAAGGATTAGTTTTATTTTAAGATTAGGTTTAAGGTCAGGTTTGGAATCAGAAAAATGGTTCGTTGTAAGCTAACACTAGGGTTACTTTTAAGTTTAGAAATAGAATTTGTTTCCTTGGTTGGGACACAGGACAGAGGCTGTATTCCTGCCAGCAATATGATTCTATCAGGGCTATTCAAGGGATTAGTGCATGGGCACCTACAGCAGTAGGGAAATCTATTGTCTAGTTTTTAATACTCAGTGTGATTGTTGGACCTGGCCCTTTTTGCAGGTTCATCCCCACGCGTTTTGCCTTTTGCCTCCTACTTTTCTGACCCTCTTTTTGTTTGCTGTAGGACTCTGGGCACTTTACCACTGCTAATCAGTGCTAAAGGGCATATGCTCTCTATCTAAATTGTGATTATAATTGGTTTATCCATGATTGGCATATTTGAATTACTGGTAAGTCCTTAGTAAAGTGCACTATGTGTGCCCAGGTCCTGGAAATCAAATGTTACTAGTGAGTCTGCTGACACTTAGAAATATTTATTAGTGCAATGTTTTAACAATGTTGTGGCTAATGAAACATTAAATATCCAATGGAACTGTAGATTGAACTAGAATAAATGACTGTGCATGGGTGTCCACTGAACAGTCACAGATTGTGTAACAATCAACATTTTTTATACATTTTTTATTACATTTTCACGAATGTCACCTGATTAAGGGGTTTCCAGTATTACTATAGAATGTGATAATTACATGTGGGACTATTATCTCCATTTTCTAGCCCTGATGAAGTCGCGGGTGTATCCCAAGCAGCGACGAAACACGTGTTGGCTCTGTGGCTAAGAATAAAAGAATTGGATCATAAGAAAACTAAAGATCGAAGAGTTATTTGTGATTTCCCTTGAATACGGTTAAAAGGATGTTAGATTGCTTGAACTGTAGAATTGCGAGTGCTTGGGTCTAAAGGCTTTTTATACCAGTGATTTCTGATCATATTCAGGGAGTGGTATGATTCTCCCAACCCTTAAGCACAGCAGATACGAACATTTTGTCTAATTAATACATGTGCACTACCATTTGAGCGCCATCACCCTGGTCACATCACCCTTCAGATTATGACTCCTGATGGGAGTGGCTCAGGTTTTCCCCATCAGAGTGGGGGGAGCATCGCAGTGACCCAGATAAGTCCCAGTGTAGTAGGATGGGTGAGGGGTCCCATGTCCTGTCTAAAAGGAGAGTGAGTGGGGTTGGGTGCAGGCGCAAGGTGCCCAATATCCAGCTCCAGAGCCTGGAGGGTTCCAGGAGGGAACACCATGGAAGGAACCGAGACTTTCCCGGAAGGCCATCCATGGAGGGGAGTCCCCTAGTGTCAGGAGAACTTGGGGGGGGGGGGCGGGTGATACCAGCGCCCCACCAATTCTGTTGTCTGGCATTACCACTCCGAGTGGTAGGGTACAGAAATCTAGAGAAAGGGGCAGGGGGGAGACAGTCCCCAGTGTGGGGACCAGTGGATCTGGGGTTACCAGCTCTGAAGTCAGAGCACTTCTGGCCTGGGAGGTCTTCATGCACTGTCAGATGGACAGGAGGCTAGAGGCCAGAGGCAGGCAGACTCTCACACAACACACGTAGAATGTATTTCCCTTGAGGGGGTAGGGTTACTCCCCTTGAAGTCCTGGCTTACCAGGCACAGTCCAGCCTAAGGGTACAGACCCTGGGTTGGAGGGACAGGTTCAGGGAGTCCCCCCTGACCTGTATGGAGGGGCGACTGCTAGCAGTGTCCCTACCGTTTTGTCTTCTGGGGGTACCACTCCGGGTGGGAGGGTGCAGATCCCCAGGAGGGGGGCAGGGGAAGGGAAGCCTTGCCCATGACTCTTGCCCAGCCTAAGGGCACATACCCTGGCTGGGAGACCTGTTGCAGGATGGTACCCCTTTTTGCAGGTTCATCCTCAGATGTTTTGCCTTTTGCCTTCTATTTTTCTGACCCTTTTTCTGCTGGTTGTAGGACTCTGGGCACTTTACCACTGCTAATCAGTGCTAAAGTGCATATGTTCTCTATCTAAATTGTGATTATGATTGGTTTATCCATGATTGGCATATTTAATGTCCTTAGTAAAGTGTACTATGTGTGCCCAGAACCTGTAAATCAAATGCTGCTAGTAGGTCTGTAGCACTAATTGGGCCACCCACATGATTAGCCCTGTAAACATGTCTCAGGCCTGCCAATACAGAGTCTGTGAGTGCAGTTTTAAACTGGCATGTTGACCTGCCAAGTGCACCCACTTCCAAGCCCAAACCTTCCCTTTTTCTACATGTAAGGCACCCCTAAGGTAGGCCCAAGTTAGCCCCGTGGGGAGGGTGCAGTGTCTGTGAAAGGTGGGACATGTACTGGTCTATTTTAGATGTCCTGATAGTGAAATATTGCCAATTTCATTTTTCACAATTGTACGGACTATCTCTCCCATAGGTTATCATTGGAGCTGCCTTGTAACATCTTACAAGTGTAACTTTTCAATTGGGAAGAGAAAGAGATGTGAAGTTTGGGCTCCCTGAGCTCAGAATTTAAAAACACATCTTTTAGTGAAGGTGGTTTTTAAAGTGCATGCTTGAAAATGCCACTTTTAGAAAGTGTTTATCTTGGTTGGACAACCCGATATACCCTTGTGGGCTTGGGTAACAAGGTATGTTATATAATATGATGCCTACATTAGAAAATTCAAGAATTGCTTTCTTTTCAATATCATTTCTGAATGTCTAAACAGTGACATTGAAAACATCAATTTTAAAAATCAATTTACACAATCACAAGACGAATTAAATCAAAATAGAAAAAAGAAAAAAAAAGAAGAAAGAGCAAAAGCGGGCGTATTCTTTCATTGTGGTTTATAATCCAATAAATACACTTGTAAGGGTACCGAACAATATTCACAAAGACATGAGTGACAAGGACCAACAATCTTACTCCCAAATGTCTAATTATCATTCATGTCATTGACCCATCTTCAGGACAAAAGACTTTCTTGTGTAGAAACAGGACCTTGTCAAACCACTACTCACCACGCGTAGACGCCAAACTAAGACGGCGCTAATTGCCACTTCCAATGCCATAATTCTTAAGTCAATTGATGACGGTGATATTCCCAAGACTTGTTGGTGCATCGCTCTGTGCTCTTAATCGTGCCAATAAACACAGCAATTCTGTGGCACATATCTTTGATGACTTGACAGTCTTCTGATAACCAATTGCCTTATAACTCTGAGTTAATCGTATTCCTTCAAGAAGTGTCCTGTTTCTACACAAGAAAATCTTTTCTCCTGAAGAATGTCTTGTGGATTGCCAGCATAAAAAAAACGAAACGTCGACCAACTAACCCATTTTCATTGTATAAGAGATGTCTACCTAATACATAGGAGAATTTCTGTATAAATAGATACTAGAAATGGGTCAATGACATGAACGATAATTAGACATTTGGTAGTAAGATTGTTGGTCCTTGTAACTCATATCTTTGTGAATATTTTTCGGTACCCTTACAAGTGAATTTATTGGATAATAAACCACAATGAAAGAATACACATGCTTCTGCTCTTTTTTCTTCTTTTTCTTTTTTGATTTAATTCGCCTTGTGATTGTGTAAATTGATTTTTAGAACTGATGTTTTCGATCTCACTGTTTGGACATTCAGAAATGGTATTGTAAAACAAAGCTATTCTTGAATTTTCTAAAAAAAATCCTTTGTAGGCATCCATATTATATAACATACTTTTAGAAAGTGGGCATTTTATTGCTTTACCCTCCTGTGCCGCTGCCTGCGTGTGGAATCCACATCTGGTTTAGACTGACAGTTGGGATGTTTGTGCATTCACTCTCTTCAGTCACACAAAGGGAGCTCAGGTGTGCCCTGCATATCCTGATGGCCCATCACTGGGCTGATGGGTCTTTCTGAGCTAGAGTGGTGGTAGAAGGTGTAACTGACACCTGAATAGGGCTGTGCCTTGCCTCTCACAAAGCTGTCTCCACGCCCTTGTAGTGTGTCTGGAGCCAAGACAGGGCAAGACAGAATCTGTGCACTACAAAGACTATCCTTTGAAGCATGCCTACTTCAAAGGCCAACTGGGGGATAAGTATTGGACCTGTAACCCCACATTTCTAGAACACTCCTGGACTAAGGACTCTTCCAAGAAGAAGAGTTGAAGAGCTGTCAGGAGGAATACTGCCTCTTTGCTGTGTGTTGCTTTGCTGGGTTGGCCTGCAGTTGCTGCTTCTGTCTGTGGGCAGTGAAAGAACTTGACTGTGCTTTCTTATATCCTCCAAGGGCTTGTGTGCTTGCCTCCTGTTGGAATTCACAGGGCCATCAAAGACATCATCTGCAGCATCACTGAAATCCACTGCTGGGAGTTCTGACCTGCCAAGTGGTAGCAATTCCAGTTCTGGGCCCTTGGAGGTGGTTCTGCTGCTTCAAGACTTGAAAATCCACGCATTGCCCTTCCAGCGCAGTTTTTCCCACCGCAAGCTTGCCATGCGGTTGCAAAACCAACACATCGCCACAGTGCAGCTGAAAAATCGATACAGCGCCTGTTCGCAGCCTGAAGAACCGCCACAGCCCAAGTCCAGAGCACCGAGTCTCCGATGGCCTGCAGCGCCTGAATTTTCTCACGCATCACACCTGTGCGCTTCGTTTCCAGTGCACTGCCCTGCCAAAAGGAGTCACCTCCAGAAATCAACGCATCGCTTATCCTTGCAGTAAGGAATCGACACAACACTTCTCTTGCATGCAGCAGAACTGACACCTCCATTCCCCTGGGACTCCAGAACTGACGCATCGCTATGTTCTCCAACACCTTCCTCCTTTGCGGCTGTTTTTCATCTTGGATTTTGACACATCAGAGGTACTTTGTGCTAAAATCAACGCATCCATAGAGTTCAATGGACAGAATTTCTTAAACCTTTTAAAAGTGATATTTTGAGTTATGTATGTTGGATTTTATTCCTTTTGGTCTTGTTTGGTTTAGATAAAGATTGGGTATTTTTCTAAACTGGTGTGGTGACCATTTGTAGTGTTTTCACTGTGTTCCTGTGTGTATGTACACATACTTTACGCACTGTCTCTGAAATAAGCCTGACTAATAGTGTCAAGCTACCAACGGTGTGAGCAGGGGTTATCTTGGGTGTGTAACTCCCTTACCCTGACTAGAAGGAACAGTGATTATTCTCTTTTCTTCACTGGCACCAACATGGGACATCTTACTTTTTTATAAATGCTTTTCTAGGGGGGCGTGGCTAGCGCCCAACGGGAATGGCGGCCGATCCCTGACTCTCCCAAGACGGCGGAGAAGGAATCGAACCTGGCGCGCTTCACACTGCCTGCACGGACCTAGCGTTGAATGCCTGGGCATCGGAAGTTTCCCCGCTCAGGATGAAAACCCTCTGAAGTGGAACCGCTGATTGAAAGCGGCTCTTTCATCATTTCGTGTAACACCGCGGCCTCATAACGGAAGCGGCCGCCATCTTGACTCGCACTTACTGAGGTATTTTTAGTGCGCGTTACACCCTCGAGAGCCCGTTTCTGTGACTGCTAAGTCATGGCTTTCAGCAAATTACCTCATTTTGCTGTCAGTTAATAAGAAATTATATATTTTCCTCTAGTTTTTGTCAGAAGCCTTTTTTGCAACATTGCTGAAGAGAATGTTGCTCTTCACCTGCTTGCTTTGACCTGCATTATTACCACAGAGAATGTTTCTCCTCAACTGTACGCTTTCTATTCTTTTTTTTTCCTTTCTTTTTGGCCTTTTACAGTTTATTGATCAGCTCTGAGGATCTCAATTTTTAAACTGTCTCTTTGCATGAGATAAACTTAACGACACTTCCTGCCCTTTCACCTTGACACATTGCGGAGTGTCGCTTTGAGATTTGTGACCCTCTTTCAACGCGTTTTTCTTGTGGATACGACGTCTTTTTTACTGCCCTTGGCTCTGTTAACTTGTTCTACTCTGCTTCTAGTCTGTTTGTATGGGCAAACTTCTTAACGTTTGATCCCGTACATCGCCTTTGGGTCGCAGACTTCCATCTCATTCTAATCTCCGCTCATACTGTTCCTCAATGGAAGATTCTATGAATTCCTCGCCTAAAGCTACCGCTGCTTCCACCAGTGTAGCTTCCTCTGGTACGAATAAAGCGCCAAGTAAGCATCTAAAAAAGGATCCTCCTTCCCCCCCCAAACAACCATCTTCAGTCTCTATGGATTTGTTACTGGAAGAAATTAGAGCTCTTCGTCCATTTGTTGAGGAGACTAATTCTAAGCTTCAAATTCTAATAGATAGATGGTCAAATTTGGAGGACAGAGTTACCACAGTGGAACAAAGCATCGAATCTTTCTCTTCTACCAGCAGTAAAATGGATGCCCTTCATTCTCAAGTGTCGACGCTCCAAAAGCAAGTCAAAAACTTGGAAAACAGAAACAGGAGAAACAATCTTCGCATTTATGGACTATCAGAAGGCTCAGAGGGTTCTGACCCCATCAATTTCTTTAAATCCTTTCTTCCTAAAATCCTTAATCTGCCTCAGGATATTCAGCTTAACATCCAACGTGCTCATCGTTTAGGTCCTGCTTCTGCTGCGACTTCATTCTCCACGAAGAAACCGAGAGGAGTTATATTATATTTTTTAGAATATACTGACCTGCTCAAGGTTCTCTCAGCCGCCAGGGCAGTCAACCGAGTTACGTGGGCAGGCAATCCTCTATTTTTCTCTCAGGATTATTCAAAGCCTACAGCTGATAGACGCAGAGACTTTTTGGCAATGAGACCACAACTTCGCTCTCTTGGGGCACGCTATGGACTTTTCCACCCATGTCTGTTTAAGGTGACCATTAATAATAAGACTACTGCATATGAGGATCCTATAAAGTTGAAAAGTTTTCTTAACTCTTGTCACCTAGAGTCTATGGATACTACCTCATCTTCCGCATTGTATCAAAAGTAATTGTATTTGTTCTCATCGTGCATAAGTTCTTCATTTTCCTCATATAATGTTGTTGGTTTTCTTTATATCTCCTTGTTTGTTGACACTGTTCCCTCCTTGCTTGGGTGTTTTGTTTTGAGCGTTCGTTAACCTCTTCTTTTTTCCTTGCAGGTTTCGCTCTTTCATTGTAATTTCCCCTGTGTTGTATTGCTCGTCGGTTCTCGTTCCTTCCCGCTTCCTTGATTGTTGTCGAGATACGTCATTTTCCCATGTGGCCTCATCTCTCCCCACCTTACATGTGTCTTGGATTATTTGTAAATATGTAATTTTTTTTCTCTTCATTGGCTTGTACTCTACCTCTCTATTTTCCTCTTTTTGCTTCCATTTCTTTCTTTTTCTTTTCTCACTGTCTTTTCTATTGTCATATTCGCCATTTTCATAGCAGTTCTTCTTTTCTTTTCACTCCTTTCTCCCTTAGCTTTTTCTTATACTTACGATCACTCTTCTATTCTCACATTACTCTTCTTTATCTATGGGATTTCTCTTCCCTTCCTCTCTCCTCTTTTTTCACTCTCTTAAGTTTCAAATTTTACTTGCATCTATTTGCATCTCATTTGTATTTGAATGGTACTTGTATTAAGATTGGTTCATTGTACTATTTATTCCATTTCCTTGATTTATGGCTTTAAAGATATTTACGTGGAATGTTAAAGGTTTAAATTCCCCTATTAAGAGACAAAGGGTATTATCTTACTTAGCTAAACTGGATGCTAAAATTGTTTTGCTGCAAGAAACCCATCTTACTGAATCTGAATCTTTAAAGCTTAAGAAAAACTGGGTTGGTGAACTCTTCTACTCACCTGGTGACGGCAAACAAAATGGTGTCATCACTCTAATTCATAAATCATTGAAGACTTCCCTTATTTCGCAAAAGAGAGATGAAGAAGGTAGATGGTTGTATACCAAGTTGGAGACTGATGGTGTCTCTCTCTTTAATGTTTATGCCCCTACTTCTGGGGATGCTCCTTTCTGGTCCCATTTAAATCAATTGATATCTCAGCATTTTGATAGTAATGTGATTCTAGCTGGTGACTGCAATCAAGTTTTTGACCCTTTTTTAGATCAAAAATCTACAGCCCCTTTCACCTCTCCAAAGCACATAAAACTTTCACCAAACTATAAAACATTTGCATCTATCTGACGCATGGAGATTATGCAATCCGTCCTTGCAAGAATATACTTTTTACTCTTCACCTCATTAGACCCAATCCAGAATTGATTATTTCTTCACATCACACAATGTCTCCCAATCTCTTCTTTCTGCAGATATAGGTCCAATACTCATTTCTGACCATGCTCCTGTCTCCATTCTGCTAGACTTATTACCTCACTCTGATTTTCCCAGGAGATGGCACTTTAACAATTCCTTGCTTCTAGACCCTCACTTTAACACTTCCTTTATTTCTTTTTTCAATGAATACTTCCTTCTAAATAATACAGACAATATGCCCTTTCATGTAATATGGGATGCCTTTAAAGCTTCTGCTCGTGACTTTATCATTCGGTATACTTCTGCTAAACGGAAAGCAGCTCGAGGTTTAAATAAGGAACTCCTTTAGGAAATTAAGACTTTGGAACATACTTACTACACTTCCAAGTCGAAAAATTGTTTAACTGATCTCATTAATGCCAAGATTCAATATAATAAAGATACGACTGATGCTGCCTCTTTGTTTCTCTTAAAGACTAGCGCTAAATTCTATGGTGGACAGAATAAATCCGGCAAACTGTTAGCCAATTATTTAAAAACCAAACAAAATAAACTTCATATTGAATCCATACTCTCAGATACTAACACTTCTAAACACAAAGACGCTGATATCCTACAAGAATTTGTTCAATTTTATGATCAACTCTATACTCCTGGGCCATATCCTACTGAGGGCGATATTTCTCTCTATCTCTCCTCAATCCATAAACCTTCATCTCTGCCTCTACACTTTGACCTCCTCGAAACTGATTTGACTCAGACTGATTTACTTAATGCTCTTAAATCCCTAAAAAAAGATAAGTCCCCTGGACCTGACGGTTTTACTGTCGAATTCTTTTTACATTTCGCCCATATTATAATACCCAAGCTACATTCTTTAATCTCCTCTTTTCTTTCCCCTGGCAATTCCTCTGGAACTTTTATGGACGCCTTAATTTGTCTTATTCCAAAGGAGGGGAAGGATCTACGCTATTGCAAAAATTATAGACCCATTTCCCTAGTTAACATAGATTATAAAAAAAATTCAAAGTCATTAGCTTTTCGTTTGGAATCTTTTTTGCCCCATCTCTTGGGTAAGGAACAATCGGGTTTTGTCAAAGGACGATATATTAGTGACAATACCCGTTTATTTTTTTATATCATTTCCAAATCACCAAATCTCTCAGAACCCTTTGCTGCCATTGCCCTAGATGCTGAGAAGGCGTTCGATAGAGTACATTGGCCTTTTATTTTTCAGACTCTAAAATGGTTTGGTTTTGGCCCAAAAATAATTTCCTTGATTTCTCTGCTTTACTCGAGTCCTAAAGCCGCCATTTTTGCCAACGTTCTTACTTCTTCCTACTTTTCTCTTCACAGAGGAGTAAGACAAGGATGTCCCCTATCTCCTTTCCTCTTTAATTTAGCCTTAGAACCCTTCTTGTCTAAAATAAGACAGAATCCGTCCATTACAGGTTACACCTCTAATTCTTTACAAATCAAATTAGCTGCTTATGCTGACGACGTTCTTTTATTCCTTTCCCAACCTCAAAATTCCTTGCCGGCCTTCTTGACGGAGGTTAAATCATATTCCTCAGTTTCCGGCTACAAGTTAAATAACGACAAGTGTGAAATTATGCCTTTATCTAAATATACTTTTAAAGAAGATTTTTCCCTTTCCAATTTCACTTGGAATCCCCTTAACATAAAATATCTTGGTGTTTGGTTTGCCCCCTCCATTAAATCATCAATCTCTCTAAATTTCAACAAATGCATTGAGAAGCTTAGCTCCCTCATGACCAAATGGCACCCTTTATATCTCTCATGGTGGGGACGATTTGACACCATTAAAATGATGCTAACCCCTATTATCCTCTACCTTCTCTCTAACATTCCAGTTTCCATTCCTGTGAAATGGTTCCACAAAATTAATTCCATCCTTATCTCCTTTCTCTGGTTGAACAAAAAACCTAGAATGTCCCTATTAAAGTTGTCACGTCCGAAATCCGAAGGAGGTGTCAGTTTCCCTGATTTCCCCAAATATCATAAAGCTTTTTATTAAAACATGTATCCAAGTGGTTGTCTATCCCTTCTCCGGGTCTACCTCTATGGTTTGATTTAGAAAATTCCTTCCTTTCTCCGTTTTCTTTTCAAGAATATTTATCTTTTACGAGAAAACCGCAAAACCTACATACACCAATTATTATATACTCGTGTAATAGTTTAAATAAACTTCTTCATATTGAGCCACACGATTTTAATACGTTTCTCAATTCCACTATTTGGCATAACAATTTCATTTGCATTAAGAAAAAAACGATTTATTGGAGAACTTGGCGAGATAGAGGCATTTTATTGGTACAACAGTTATTTGAAAACGACACCTTTCTGACTTTTTCCAAAGCTCGTTCTCTTTTTCACTTACCTACATCATTTTCACATAAATTCTCAATTCTACGCTCTGCCATGTTAGATTCTCACTCATATTTTCAATCCTTAACTCACTCCCCCCTACCAATTGATCATGCTTGGTCAAATATTCTATGCAGATCACCTAAGGCTTCCACCCTTTACACATATTTATTATCCCCATTCTTACCAAGAGCTAAAACAAAGATTGAAATTTCCTGGGAGATTGATTTAGATATACATTGGCCCATATCTATTTGGGATAAAATCTGGTTGAAAATTAGAAAGTCGTCCAGAGCAGCTAGTACCACACAAAACTCTTTTCTTTATTTATAATAGGCTACTGCTAACACCAGCTTCCCTACATAAAATGCATTCTGGCACTTCAAACACTTGTTGGTCTTGCTCATCTCCACAGGCAGATCTTCGTCACTTACTTTTTTCATGTCCTCATGTTATGCAATTTTGGGATCCAGTCTGGACCCAAATTAATGCTATTTTTAGGACTAGCACCCCCTTACACTTGTAAATATTTTTCTAGGCAGTTTCTCTACTAGTTGGAACAAACCAAAAGCTCAAACACAAATCATTGATTTGTTAGTAGCTGCTGCTTTTCAACAGATCACAAAAAACTGGAAAGATGCCTCTAAACTCTCATATTTAGCTTGGTGGTACTCCATCTGCCATAATCACAGACTTGACACAACTTTTGTATTTCCTATGTCTCTGAAGCACAAAAGATTACTTCTATGGTCTCCAGTTACAGCGTTTTTGGATGATAGTGCTAAAAGATCCTTTGCTCCAGTACCATGTATTCAGGAAGTTGCTCAGCCTCCTTGATTTCTTTGTTTTAGTTACTTTTCTAACTTTCACTTGATATAATGTAATTTTGTTTTAACTGCATAATTATTATGTTTCGTACATGTTTTCCTCTCCTTATACCCTTTTTAGGTCTCGGCCTGCACCAGCGCTTGCGCTGGTCTGGCCGAGAGTTTTAGTAAGCGGATTTTGGAAGTGCAAACCCACTGGCTTTCGGCTGGCGACCAGCTTGCGTTCACGATGGCGTGCACGCGCGCAGCTGCCATCTGGGTTTCCTATCTCTTCCTCATTTCCTCATCATGGCTCATTAACTCTCTGGACTCTGATGTTTCAATCGCAGCAGCAGCTCACATTACCAACTGACGGCCCTGGACTACAGTCACATGAAAAACAACAGCGATTAGCATTGAAATGCAAGCTTTTTTTTGTCTAGTTAGAAATATTGCTTCGGTGGGTTGATTTCACCTTATATCGCTCTTTATTTTATATTGGGAGTCACAGCCTAATTACCAGTATTTTTGTCTCACTCTGTTTTTTTTTTAAATATTTATTCGCGCAAAGCACAAAGCTATATTTAAGGTTACTTTTTCCGCTTCACTTCTTCACTCTATTTAAACTCCACACCCCCACTCTTATTGTCTCTCTCCCTTCTCTCTCTCTCCCCTCTCTAATTCTCTCTCTACTTAATTAACTCTCCCCTCTCTATCTTTTTTAGCCTTTCATTCTCTCTCACCCCTTTATCTGTTTCTCTTTCAAACTCCTTCATTCACTCTCTCTCCCCTTCTTTCTCTCTCTCTATCCCGCTCCACTCTTTATTCTATGCACACCCTTTCTCTCTCTTTCTCTCTCACACCACCCTCTCTAATTGGGCATTATATCTTCACTCTATCTCTCACTCGGCAACACCACAGCATCACTCAGCATCACTCAGCGCAACCACAGCATCAATCAGAGCCAGCACAGCATCAATCAGAGCCAGCACAGCATCACTCAGCACCAACACAACATCTCTCAACGCCATCACAGCATCACTCAACGCCATCACAGCATCACTCAGTGCAACCACAGCATCACTCAGTGCAACCACAGCATTACTCAGCACAACCACAGCATCACTTAGCGCCACAACAGCATCACTCAGCACCACCACAGCATTACTCAGCAGCACCACAACATCACTCCGCGCCACCACAGCATCACTCAGCACCACCATAGCTTCACTCAGCGACACCACATCATCACTCAGGGCCAACACTGCATCACTCAGCACCACCACAGGATCACTTAGCACCACCACAGGATGACTCAGCACCACCACAGGATGACTCAGCACAACCACAGCATCGCTCAGCACCACCACAGCATCGCTCTGCACCACCACAGCATCGCTCAGCACCACCACAGCATCACTCAGCACCACCACAGCATCACTCAGCACCACCACAGCATCACTCAGCGCCACTACAGCATCACTCAGTGCACCACAGCATCACTCAGCGCCGCCACAGCATCGCTCAGCACCACCACAGCATCGCTCAGCACCGCCACAGCATCGCTCACCACCACCACAGCATTACTCCGGGTCACCACAGCATCACTCAGCGCCACCACAGCATCACTCAGCGCCACAACAGCATCACTCAGCGCCACCACAGCATCACTCAACGCCAACACAGCATCACTCAGCACCACCACAGCATCACTCAGAACTACCACAGCATCACCACAGCATCACTCAGTGCCACAACAATATCACTCAGCACCACCACAGCCTCACTCAGCGCCACCACAGCATCACTCAGCGCCACCACAGCATCACTCAGCGCCACCACAGCATCACTCAGCGCCACCACAGCATCACTCAGTGCCACCACAGCATCACTCAGCGTCGCCACAGCATCACTCAGCGCCGCAACAGCATCACTCAGCGCCACCACAGCATCACTCAGCGCCGCCACAGCATCACTCAGCGCCGCCGCAGCATCACTCAGCGCCGCCACAGCATCACTCAGCGCCGCCACAGCATCACTCAGGGCCACCACAGCATCACTCAGCGCCACCACAGCATCACTCAGCGCCAAGACAATATCACTCAGCACCACCACAGCATCACTCAGCGCCAAGACAATATCACTCAGCACCACCACAGCATCACTCAGCACCACAGCAGTATCACTCAGCAAGACCTGAGTATCATTCAGCATCACCTCAGCATCGTCTCCGCAACAGTCACCACCACCACCACTACCACCTCAGCATCACTCAGCACCACCTCAGCCTGCTCTCGGAATCTGGCATCTGTTGATTCTCCCCTAGCGTCTGGCCGCTGCTAGTGTTATAATACAAGTACTAGTTCCCAACCTTCACCCTCCGATTGTTTATGCCCCCTCAAAAAAAAGCTTTAACAAACAACTATTGCAATAGGCAGAAACAAGTTGCCAGCATTGCAAGAACAAAAGAAAACTGAGGAAATTTTTATTGTAAATACTTTTTTTAATATGGTCGTTCAGTTTTACATAATGCCTTCTTGGTCATATATAAAGTAACAAAAATGCTTCTGACACTTTTTTATTATTACTTTTCAGCATGCTGCACAGCAGCCACACTTCTCTACAGCACAGCTTGAAGACATTGGCAAAGTCAATAGCTCTGGCTAAACACTTATAAGGCCCCAAAGGCGAGACCTATTGGCTATGCCAATGCTTGTTATCCTTGCCATGGACCTTCTCCTCTAATTTGATTATTTGCCTAGTTACCATTAATAATATGCTCTGTAACGTTTATTTTTGATGCTCTGTTACTTGATATTGTATCTTTTTTCTTCTTTGACATACTTTTAATAAACTTACCTTTTGAAACTTATAAATGCTTTTCTAAAGAAAGACGCACAATGGCATATACGAAAAGAATGCTGCCATCCACAAAACGCTGCAACAGTAGTTTTAATTATCTTGGCTTCCATCAATAACAAGGCATTTAGGAAGTCTGATCAAACACCGTCATTTAAAAGGCGGCTTCACCATACATGAAAGCTTCTCAGATGAACAATTATTGTGATTGCTCTAAAAATCACTCTTCCAAAGTTCAATCATTTCAGCCTTTCTCTTCGCACACTGTACCTCGATTGTTATTCTTTACTCGCACGTGCATAATTGTGAAACTGCAAAGGTGCCCCTGGAGGTGAGCAGTCATTATTGCTGGCATCTAGTTAAAGGTTCCACACAGTAAGAAAAGACCCGCAGTCGTTTTCTGATGTATTTATACACGATACATTTTGAAACTATAAACCTGTACATCCCTTGTCATACGTTTGTGACTCCACGCTTAAAACAAAATAAATCATCGGCCTCTGTGACGGGGTAGTCAGATGGGAAGCATACTTTAGATAATGGGTAATATTGTCTGACATTTTCATGTTTTACTTCTCAGTGCCTCTTTAAAAAAATATATAAATGTTTTAAATCTTGCTTTATTTTTTCACTGTTAAATACAATGCAATGAGTTTTGTCTTGGTGTACTACTCCTATGAAACCTCTATGCCGGCCAACGAAAAAACAGATACTATTGAACTTAACTGGCATCAAGTCTCTCTTTTACTCAGAAGAAGACATTCAAGCAGTTACATCACAGCAAACACCTCACACTTTACGTTAAGGGCCCAGGTCTGTTCCTTCAAGCAGTAGGCCTATCTCCTTTTTGAGGCCATGTGGAAGACTTTTGGCAAAATCTTTTTATATTATTATCCGAGTGGCTGTGATTGTCAAGTTGATGTTTCAAGTTATTAATTGCAAATGTTTTGTCTTTGCGAAAAAAT
The DNA here is from genome assembly GCA_963921515.1 of Calotriton arnoldi. NCBI lineage: Eukaryota > Metazoa > Chordata > Amphibia > Caudata > Salamandridae > Calotriton > Calotriton arnoldi. The sequence continues at coordinate 416,140 of CAWUFW010005915.1, read as the reverse complement.
GCCATGACACCATGCAAAGAACAGTAGTTGCAAAGGATGGTTGAAATACAATGCAATGGGGAAGATACAGAAAGCATAATAATTAACAGATATAAATTACACGAAAGTGTGTCCTGTTGTGTGCCCTGTTAAAGAGGAATACAACCCCACCAAGGATCTCTAAGGGTTTCCAAGAACCAGCTCTCTAATGGGTGCACCAAATGAAACATCAGCAGGCTGGGAAGGACAGTGGTAAGCCATGCAGAGTCTGGTCAGAATGCAGTGCATAATATCTTCCTTAGTGAGCTATCGAGCATAGATAATCACGTGCCTACCCTTCCTCTTGTGTGTGTGGAAGATCAACTTTTGTCCAATTGCAACGAATCTGGCAAAGGTCCAACAAACTGAAGGAGGTTGAAACAGTTTCCAAAAGGTAAAAAAATAAAATTTGAACCTTTTTGACAAATGCATAAAGTACATGAATGTGCTAATACACTGGGCAGAAGGCCCATGCCTTAGACTCAGGAAGAAGCCAATGATGAGCCTGAGCAGATAAATACATTCGAATGTGGGGAGCACACAACCTTCAGCCTTTCCTCTGGGAAAGATACTAATACATGTAAAAAGTTAAATCTAAAATTTGTTAAACGAATCCTATGATGTACGTCAGCAATAGATAAGAGATAAGGCTTGATACTATTAGTTGAAGAAATTGCCAAATACAGGTTACCCATAGGTCTCGATAAATCAAAAAATTCTATGACCCAGGTATTTTCCATAAAACAGGTCTTTCAATATCTCTTTCATGCAAAATTTAACAGTAGATGGCAGGGTGAACATTTCAGGTTTTCCTATTCAATCTAGCCCTTCCTTCACATATCCGATTGCGGGTTTGCAATGCCATTATGCCGAGGAGAGACAATCTGAAATAATTAGTCGATTAAAAGAGGCCTCTTCTTTGGCCCATATCAAAAACTAAACCATCAGTGGGCGCAGTTTAATTCTCTAAATTTATAATGCCTAATTCAACATGACAAGTGAAAGAGGGCATACCTTTTAGGAATGCAAGTAATCTATGTAAGGAATAATTTTCAACAGTCTAGATCCTCTTTAGCGAAATGTAATCCCAAATTTTAGCCCATAAGTTACCCCAGGAATACATTTGGAAACATAGATTGTCAACTACACCTTAAGAGGCTTGAACCCCAATTTATCTGAAAATCTAAACACAGCTTGTGAGTGCTGAATCAAAAGGAACCACCAAATACTGAAAAGTTTTCACATTGTCAAGATGGGTGGCATCAATATGATGAGATTTACTCTTGGTAGATCTAGGGTCACACACAATGACATAAGATTTAGTCAAATGTGTTTTCAAGTCCATGTTCTTGATAAAGGTGAAAATGGTATCAACTAATTTCTTTGGCCCATTGGCCATACAGGCAATTAAAACTGTGTTGTTGTTGGTGTAAAGGAGAACCTGAACTGGGCTGGAGCTAATCTGGTGCATATCACAGCCTTCCAACCTTAAATATGCCTCCAATTCATATTGAGTGTAAAGAGGAAAGGAGAAAGGATGCATCTCGAACACCAGCTGGTATTGACTGGTCAAAATAAACCCTTTTGAGAGGCCTAAACCTTCCTTTTAAATATTAATAGGTCACCCCTGAGGTAGACCCTACTCCTCATTTGGTAGTGTACATGGTATTTAAACGTAAGATAAATGTAGGACATGTAGAATTTTAATATTCCACCTGTCCTTACAGTGAAATGGCATACTACCTATTTTCAGTGTAGCACTGCATTACATTTAAACACTTTATAATGCTAATTCAGATTGGTAACATATAGAGAAATATTTCAATGACTCTATTTATTAGTTAAATAAAATCTAATTTAATAATAATGTCGAATTAAGGCTAACTATTACAGAAAAGGTACTATAGAAAAGTTACCTTTTACCTGTCTAAAACCTCTGGAGGTCTTTGTGTGAATATTCAACTGTCACCTGACAGCTTGATGGCTCCGCTGGGGTGAGGTGTGAACCTATCCCAGGACAGGAACAATGGGACCTGGGTGCAAGGAGGTGTGGTCCTCCCTTTGACAGGATGGCCTGGGGACTGTGCCAAGACCCTTGGTGAACTTCAAGGGGGCCTCCTCTGTCAGATGTAGCTCTCACCTGGGTCTGCCTTCCCTTTTGTCCTTATTGTCAGCCAGGCACCAATGCCAGTGGGAGGGAGAACTGCCCAAGAACTGTTTTCGAATGACTACTGAGTTGTGGCTGTGAGCAACCTGTTTGGCATTAGATTGTAAAATCCTGCTAGAATGTCACATCCTGCTTGGCAGGTCTGCGAGGGATTTGCATATAACATGTGGGGAATACTTCAAAGTAGTGAAACAAAATACCAAAACACTTTAGGCCCTATTTATCAAGGGGTTGCGTTGCTTTTGCACCATCCAACGTGATGCATGTACGACCCAACCCCAAAATGTGATTTATCAAGTCACCTAAGGCCACTTTGCGTGGCCCTGAGTAGCTTGATAAATTAGGAGTAATGCACCGCAGTGCAAATTGTTGTGTTGTGTGACTCTGCCCCAGGGAGGCGTTCCATGGATGTTGCGTGGGTGTTCCCACGCAACTTCCATGGATTTAGACACATTCCCAAATTTACCATTACTTGCCTTCTCAGGGAAGGCGTAACAAGGAGAAATATCTTTATTTCTCCATCTTACTTCCTCTTTCTTTGTGTGTTGCATTCTGTAGCACACATAGATAGAAAAAAATGCTTCAGGGTTGTTTTTGGTCAAAAATAATCCTGCATGCAACACAGGCACCCTTGCACCTTGGTGCAAGGTGCCTGTGTTGGCACTAGGCAGCCCATTTTGCACCAGCACTGGAAAAAGGCATGAATGTGCCGTATTGTGACAAATACAGCACATTCCTGCCATTTTCCCTGTGACGCAGCACAGCAAGGTGGCTTGCTGCGCTGCGCTGCGTTACATCTACATAAATATGGTCCTCTGTGTGTGTCCACTGTCTGGTTGCTGAAAGCTCATCTTTTTTTACCAGTCTTCTGTCTCTGACTTTTTTAGGGGTATAGAGGCTGTGTAAACTGGATTGTAGTATTATATGTGGGAGAAGATTAGGATTACCATAGTACACTCCCCACACACAGACCCAGCCCTCAGAGCCCAAGTTTAGTGAGGCCAAAGACTTTGACCATCTTGAAAATGGTCAAAGTTAGTAGGCCCGTTCCCACCCACTAATCCGTGCCAGGCATAACATTTGCACCTTCAGGCATTGACTTCATAACACTCCAGGACGTGTGGAAGATCAGAAGAGGACTTAAGTTGCTGTGTGATATCTGAGAAGAGCCCTAGAGGTCTGGACCTGCTCTCCCTCTTGTACCCAGGAAAAAGAAGTAGACCCCAGGATCATAAGGCTGACCACATGTTCAAGCCACAGGGATAAACCAAGCTAAAAGAGAAATTTCTTACAGCTGGTCAGTGGCAGCTGGACCTTGACCTTGACTGGCGTCTGATAGTTTCTAAGTGCCTCCCCTGAGGTCCTAGTGGGCTCTAGAAGTGTACTCCTGTGGTGAATTGGGACTAAAGTCAGAAGATAAAATATTTGACCAGGACAAACCTGGTTAGTGTATCTGACCCGCGCTGCATTGCGGTAAGTGGCAAATTGTGTCTAGGTCCTGTTCTACTGCGAACTATGACTATCATGGGCATTTGCGCTTCTTGGTGCTATTTCTACCTCAAACTTTAAAAATCATATGGCTGGTTCCCCTCATTGGATTTTTGTCATTTTGGTGTTATTTAGTTTATTACATTTTACTCTATTTTCCTAAATTCCTTTTGGGAATTTTATTGTCTTTCATTTCGACTTTATTACTGTTGTCGGTACTGCATAAATAAGTTACACTTTGCCTCTAAGTAATGCCGGTCTGCTCTTTGAAATAGCTACCAGAGGGTTTGAGCTCAGGTTTATTTAGTGACTCTAGTGGTTTCGGTTTCCCCAGTTGTCAAAGACTGTGTGTATTGCTTGAGGTGGGTACTTACCCCCTCAACTAATAACACAATTTCTTACAGTGCATAGCCTATGGTCAAGCCCGAGCTTGCAGCTCTACTGGAAAAGCATTTGGCGAGAACTGCAAGCGACCAGTAACCTCACCATCTCTCCCACGCAGAGCTTGCACTTCTACTCGACTTTCATTATATATTGGGCATCACTAATCACAAACAAAGATGGTTGGAAACCCCTTTGGGGGTAGCCAACTTCTGTGTTTTACACCACTGGAAATCTTCCAACCCACCAACCGTAGAAGAGTGGGATGATATCATGGCAATGATGGCCTCCCACAAACGTTTGATTTATAGGCTGAATCGGATGAATACCGAGGCTGAGCTACTAACAAGAGGACAATGTCAGATAACAACCTGTGGACGTCCAGATTTTCACCTAAGGAGTTTCGCAAGAAAGGTCTTCTATATCCTCTTTGGAGACCAATGGTCTCTTTGTCCTTCTTTTCATATTGCCTTTTGCAATCTTTTCTGCTTCTGTTCTTTAGAATGCTAATAATAGGTTTGCAATATATATACTTTGTGTACTACACCTGATTGATAAAGTGTATCTAAAAGCTGAATAAAGATATGCAACCAGATGGCTGTTTCTGAAAACTGATGAATATATTTAACAATGAATACACTGCCAAGCATCCGATGGCCATTTCTGAAATGTGGTCATGTGACTGTACATGAGCATCTGAAGTCCTTCCTGGCATACTACTGTTGTACGTGTGAAATGAGGAGGTGAATGGAAATGTAATGAAGGATGTCTCCATGGGGACTGTACTAAGTCAGAATTCACGATGTAAATGACAATTAATATTTCGAGACAAAATTGATGCATTTGCTTAGAATGGAAAGCTGACATTTGGATACAAGTACAATCAGGGAAAAAATTAATTCCCTTTTACCAAAACAAAAAAAAGCAGGCGTTTGAAGAAAATATTTGCATTATCAAAAAATGGTAAGGTGCTGATTGGGAAAAGCAAGTATATATAAAAATCAAAATTTGGGGTTTGCGGAACTAGAAAGTGTACTTACAGAAAATTAAAATATTTTGGTTGGGACAAAACTAACGTATTTAACAAAAATGAAAAGCTGTTTTGGAAGAAAAATGAGAGTTGATGTTTTGGGGAAAATTAAAAAGGGGATTTGGCGGGCGGGTTACGGCGTCACAAACTTGACGGATATTATCCAGTCTCTTGTGTTACAAGTGCCATAGGATATAATGCAATTGTGATTTGGCGGACAGAATATCCGGCACGTTTGTTACAGAGTAACCCTGTCTGCCAAACTCTAAATCAGGCTCAAAGTGAGTGTATGTCAAAAAATGGTATGCATGGATTTGGGAACAAATGGATGTGTTTCCAAAATATATTTAAATTCAATATTTTAGTGATAATTCATGCTGAGCGGAGGAAACGTATTACTGATTTTATGGCATAATTGCATTTTTATGTATTTGCAGTTTCACATGTGTCAACTGTACCAAGAGTGCCTTGCATAGATAGGTGCAGTAAGTCTAGTCGAAAAGGCGTGGAAATATACAATACAATGTGTGACATTACGGATAACCTAGGGGATTATACAGTACGGAGCGCTGATGTTAACAAAGAGGAATAGATAGCCAACAGGCGAGCATGGCATCCTTCTAGGTATGGGGAGACATACAATATATCAAGAAATATGCAATATACTATTGTTGTAGTTAGCCAAAGAGAGTTAGAAGAGTTTAGAATCAAACACACTGTGCAAGAACAGAGGATATCGACACAAGCCCAGTTTCAGATTTTCATCCTGATTGATCTTACCTGGGAGGTATTTGCTAGTATAAGAGGTGAGATGGAATTACAACCTTTAGGGGTGCTCCAAAAGAAAGGTTGCTTTGATTTGTTGCTTTCCTGGAGGACAGTTTCCAGATGAAGAGTATCGGTACGTCAGAGTGAGCAAGAAACATCGGAAATAACCACTTTATGCTACGTAATTTGTTACCAACAGTTTTATGAACTATTCTGACTGGCTTGAATAAGCTTTTGAAGTGAGGTGTTTAGATCTTATTGTCCCAAATACTAGCTGAGCACTGCCATGTAGAGCTGCTTTTTAAGGGAGGAAGCTGCCATAACCAAGCATTCAAAGGACTAGCCTTGAACTGCTATTTTAAAGTCCTCTCTTAGGGGCTTTAATCTCTGTAGGTGTTTGCTTTAGTTTTGGTATTTGTGTGGGCGCGCAAATTCAGTTTTTTTTCCAAGAATGAAGCTGAATGGCTTAGTGTTTTCAAGAACGGATGGTTTGCAGTCAAGAGGATTTATAGCATCAGTTCAGGATTGAATAGATATCGAACAAATGGGTGATGAGAAGTAACTCCGTTTTTCTGGGTTCAATTTGAGATGAAGAAATGAAATCCAGTAAGATCCTGAGGGTCTGTGCAAGGTCAGCTATATCCGTCAGGGAGAAAACCCTCATATACAGCAGAATGTCATAAGTGTACTGGTAATAGACGTTAAATTGTCGACAGAGAGAACTGATGGGTTTCTTATACAGACTGAAGCAGGAACAGATTGGAAAACAAAAACAAACCAGCCCTGATGTGTTCAAACCAGTCTCACACTGCCGGTGATCGCAGCTAAAATGGGTCTGTGGGGACATGGTTGGGTCTTTGTATCTCACACAACTACATTTACAATAAACAACAAGTTGATGAATGCAATGCTTGAATTAATCTCGCCCACTGGTGACTGCATGGGCTGCATTCAAGCCTACCAATTCTTGGACCACCAACTAGGAGGTAAGGCACATTCTCCCTCTCTGACATAACTAACTGGGTTGGAGAGGTTATCTCCCAATATACCACTAGGATAAGTACAAAGCCCTGACTGCTGTTAGTACCTGATATTGGAGTCCTAAGTAACAAGCTGGCTGTATGGTCTACTAGCTGTTAAGTCCAAGAATAAAAGAGGAGCCATCAACTACAGAATCCACTCATTGTAATCAAAGGTCGAATTATTGCAATCCTGTGCTAGAATGTATACAAGAGGAGTGAGAGAAAGGCATAGCACCCTTGAAAACCAGTGCAGCGCCTGCTGTCATCCTTTTGGTGATCATACTGAGAAAGGTTAAAGAAAGTAACAGTGGGAACCATCAGCCATATCAGGAGTTTTAAGCCCACATTTGTATTTTATAGTGCTATATTATAATTATATTTATATAAGGCTTAGTAACATTGATGAGACATTGAAGCACTTTTTTTTGGGGGGGGGTGGAGTTTTATATAGCGCGAACTTGGCCCGAAGGTATCGCGTATCAGAGCGCTTTACATGAGCATCAGTTTCGTTACAGACGAACACATTCAATTATTATTATTTTTCTTTACAATCGGCAGCACGCTGCTCCGAAACAGAAGGTTAGTAGTTAATCCAGTGGTTATTGTTAGTTATTGTAATTGGTTTAGTGCTCTCAAGGAAACCATTCCATGTATTTACTCTAGTTTCTTTGTGGAAGATGAAATTCACAGGAGTAAGGCATGATTATTATAGTGGTGGGTGCATGAATTTATAAAGATGGTTGGTGGGATTAATAGATGAGTCAGCAGAGATTAGGAAACGTTAGGTTAGGAGTATGGATTTCAAAGAAGGAGTGTTTGTGATCTCTTATATTAAGAGTGGGACATTTGCTGAAAGACAAGAATACAGATTAAGTCAAACATGCATGTGACTAACAGTAGACTGCACTCAGAGAGGAGAGGCATGCAGAGGATGGAGAATAAGTAGAAGGCCATTCAAAAGAAACAAGCATTGGCATAGCCAATAGGTCTCGTCTTTGGGACCTTATAAGAGTTTAGCCAGAGCTATAGGCTTTGCCAATGTGTTCAAGCTATGTTGTAGAGCATTGTGGCTGCTGTGCACCATGTGGAAAAGTTATAATATATAAGCATTTTTTGTTACATTATATATAACCAAGAAGACATTATGTACAACTGAACAACCATATTAAAAAAAGTATTTACAATAAAAAATTTCCTGAGTTTTCTTTTGTTCTTGCAATGCTGGCAACTTGTTTCTGCCTATTGCAATGGTTGTTTGTTAAAGCTTTTTTTTTGAGGGGGCATAAACAATCGGAGGGTAAAGGTTGGGAACTAGTACCTGTATTATAACACTAGCAGCGGCCAGACGCTAGGGGAGAATCAACAGATGCCAGATTCCGAGAGCAGTCTGAGGTGGTGCTGAGTGATGCTGAGGTGGTAGTGGTGGTGGTGGTGACTGTTGCGGAGACGATGCTGAGGTGATGCTGAATGATACTCAGGTCTTGCTGAGTGATACTGCTGTGGTGCTGAGTGATGCTGTGGTGGTGCTGAGTGATATTGTCTTGGCGCTGAGTGATGCTGTGGTGGTGCTGAGTGATATTGTCTTGGCGCTGAGTGATGCTGTGGTGGTGCTGAGTGATGCTGTGGTGGCCCTGAGTGATGCTGTGGTGGCCCTGAGTGATGCTGTGGTGGTGCTGAATGATGCTGTTGTGGTGCTGAATGATGCTGTGGTGGTGCTGAGCGATGCTGTGGTGGCCCTGAATGATGCTGTGGCAGTGCTGAGTGATGCTGTGGCGGCTCTGAGTGATGCTGTGGCGGCGCTGAGTGATGCTGTGGCGGCACTGAGTGATGCTGTGGCTGCACTGAGTGATGCTGTGGCGGCACTGAGTGATGCTGTGGCGGCGCTGAGTGATGCTGTGGTGGCGCTGAGTGATGCTGTGGTGGCGCTGAGTGATGCTGTGGTGGCTCCGAGTGATGCTGTGGTGGCACTGAGTGATGCTGTGGTGGTGCTGAGTGATGCTGTGGTGGTGCTGAGTGATACTGTTGTGGCACTGAGTGATGCTGTGGTGATGCTGTGGTAGTTCTGAGTGATGCTGTGGTGGTGCTGAGTGATGCTGTGGTGGTGCTGAGTGATGCTGTGGTGGCCCTGAGTGATGCTGTGGTGGTGGTGAGCGATGCTGTGGCGGTGCTGAGCGATGCAGTGGTGGTGCTGAGCGATGCTGTGGCGGTGCTGAGCGATGCTGTGGCGGCGCTGAGCGATGCTGTGGTGGCGCTGAGTGATGCTGTGGCGGTGCTGAGTGATGCTGTGGTGGCGCTGAGCGATGCTGTGGCGGCGCTGAGTGATGATGTGGCGGTGCTGAGTGATGCTGTGGTGGCGCTGAGTGATGCTGTGGTGGAGCTCAGTAATGCTGTGGTGGCGCCGAGTGATGCTGTGGTGGCGCCGAGTGATGCTGTTGTGGCGCCGAGTGATGCTGTGGTGGCGCCGAGTGATGCTGTGCTGGTGCCGAGTGATGCTGTGGTGGTGCCGAGTGATGCTGTGGTGGCACCGAGTGATGCTGTGGTGGCGCCGAGTGATGCTGTGGTGGCGCCGAGTGATATTGTTGTGGCGCCTAGTGATGCTGTGGTGACCCTGAGTGATGCTGTGGTGGTGCTGAGTGATGCTGTGGTGGTGCTGAGTGATGCTGTGGGGCCCTGAGTGATGCTGTGGTGGCCCTGAGTGATGCTGTGGTGGCCCTGAGTGATGCTGTGGTGGCCCTGAGTGATGCTGTGGTGGCGCTGAGTGATGCTGTGGTGGCACTGAGTGATGCTGTGGTGGCGCTGAGCGATGCTGTGGTGGTGCTGAGCGATGCTGTGGTGGTGCTGAGCGATGCTGTGGTGGTGCTGAGCGATGCTGTGGTGGTGCTGAGTCATCCTGTGGTGGTGCTGAGTCATCCTGTGGTGGTGCTGAGTGATCCTGTGGTGGTGCTGAGTGATCCTGTGGTGGTGCTGAGTGATGCAGTGTTGGCCCTGAGTGATGATGTGGTGTCGCTGAGTGAAGCTATGGTGGCGCGGAGTGAAGCTGTGGTGGCGCGGAGTGATGTTGTGGTGCTGCTGAGAAATGCTGTGGTGACGCTGAGTGATGCTGTTGTGGCGCTAAGTGATGCTGTGGTTGTGCTGAGTAATGCTGTGGTTGCACTGAGTAATGCTGTGGTTGCACTGAGTGATGCTGTGATGGCTTTGAGTGATGCTGTGATGGCGTTGAGAGATGTTGTGTTGGTGCTGAGTGATGCTGTGCTGGCTCTGATTGATGCTGTGCTGGCTCTGATTGATGCTGTGGTTGCACTGAGTGATGCTGTGGTGATGATGAGTGATGCTGTGGTATTGCCGAGTGAGAGATAGAGTGAAGATATAATGCCCAATTAGAGAGCGTGGTGAGAGAGAAAGAGAGAGAAAGGGTGTACATAGAATAAAGAGTGGAGCGGGATAGAGAGAGAGAAAGAAGGGGAGAGAGAGTGAATGAAGGAGTTTGAAAGAGAAACAGATAAAGGGGTGAGAGAGAATGAAAGGCTAAAAAAGATAAGAGAGGGGAGAGTTAATTAAGTAGAGAGAGAATTAGAGAGGGGAGAGAGAGAGAAGGAGAGAGACAATAAGAGTGGGGGGTGTGGAGTTTAAATACAGTGAAGAAGTGACGCGGAAAAAGTAACCTTAAATATAGCTTTGTGCTTTGCGCGAATAAATATTTTAAAAAAACAGAGTGAGACAAAAATACTGGTAATTAGGCTGTGACTCCCAATATAAAACAAATAGCGATATAAGGTGAAATCAACCCACCGAAGCAATATTTCTAACTAGACAAAAAAAAGCTTGCATTTCAATGCTAATCGCTGTTGTTTTTCATGTGACTGTAGTCCAGGGCCGTCAGTTGGTAATGTGAGCTGCTGCTGCGATTGAAACATCAGAGTCCAGAGAGTTAATGAGCCATGACGAGGAAATGAGGAAGAGATAGGAAACCCAGATGGCAGCTGCGCGCGTGCACGCCATCGTGAACGCAAGCTGGTCGCCAGCCGAAAGCCAGTGGGTTTGCACTTCCAAAACCCGCTTACTAAAACTCTCGGCCAGACCAGCGCAAGCGCTGGTGCAGGCCGAGACCTAAAAAGGAGAGGCAACAATCGGACGTTTTAAATCAATACCAATTCTTCATGCAGGGCTTTAGAAATATAGAGGAGGCTTTTTGAGATAGTATGCAATCTGAGGATGCAAAACTATAGAAAGAAACAACATTATTTGCATGTAACATGGTGATATGTTTGGTACTTTTGATAGACATTAGAATAAGGAGAATAGTCTGTCCATTGCTAGGCTATAATAGACCACTGCTTTCACAAGGACTCAGTGCTGAGAAGCGTAAAGTAATGGCTGGTCGCATATATGGGGAACTATTGAGAACTTAGGGAGCACATGAGGGAACCAGTAACCTCATGATCATAGCAACAGAGAATATATGGGGTAATACATTTGATAAAGTTTGCTCAGATGCTCACACCACACCGCTCAATTCAGCGCAAACATGCGGGCCTACAATGGTAAGTAAATAGATGCAATCTTTTGTGCCTGTGCAAATCTTTAGTAACAGTGGGCCTTTGTATCTTGGGCTGAACTGCCTAGACATCTACTGCCTGTTAGCTAACCTTCAGCCATGCTGCCTTGGCCCAGACAATGTTGAGCATTTAGGTGCTGTGCCAGTTTCTTCTAGTTACAGAAGAACAACTAAAGCAACATAGATATGATACATATTTGAATGTTTGCCCTCACTCACAAGCCTTTTGGCCTGTATAGAAGCTTAGCCCTCTTTAGTGGCCCTGAAAGCTTTGAACCCGGCAGCAAAACAAGCTTTGGCGGAGCCAATAGGCCTGGCGTCAGTTGGTTGCATGGCAAAGTATTGTGTTCATCTTTATTGAGAACAAAAAAATTGTGTGACACAAATATCATGTCAAGAATATCCTTGTCAAAAGTATTTGTGCTCCTATATCTAAAATAAAAATGTCAAAAATATTGTTTTAAAATTATTGTGGAACAGAATAGAGACCAAAAACAAGTAATCTGGTATCATATGTTTAATATATATTGACTGTAAAATAATTTATTTAAATGTGTTTATTAACAATAAATCAGTATAAATAAGTTGTTTTAAGCATTATTTATATGTCTATATTACATATGCACATATGTGTGTGTGTGTGCGCACACGTGTTTTTTTTCAAATAGAACAATTAATTAAACACATTTTTAAATACATTTAATATAAAACATTAACTGTGAAGTAAAATTAGCAGCCAACATATAGACATATTAAAAAAGATAGCACTCACTACTAGTTTAATCTGTCTCCAGCCCTCACGAGGCAAAGCGCATCCAGTGGGTAGGGACAAAGACTCTGGTTAAGAGTCGAAACCCGTTGGTTTTCCATTGATCCAACATGAAATCTGCTATGTGTGAGCGCATCCTTGCTGGACTGTTTAAATATTAAAAATAAATAAAGGAAAATATTAATTTAAAACTTTAAAGTACATTTTAAATAATATCTATACATATATTTAAAACATAAAATAAAGTTGTAGCAAATAGATTAAATTACAAAAATAATACTAACAGTAACGAAAAAAATAATAAAATATAATTAAAGTAATATAAGTAGTATTACAAAATGCATTTAAATACGAAAACATTTTCTAAGCCGATAGTAAATATTTGAAAAAAAAAACCATTAAAAAGTAAAAAATAGTAATAGTGATAATATTACAAATAATATAAATTCAGTCTAAGCAACAGTAGGGAAAGTGTTGGTCTTCGGAAGGGTTAGATTTACTATTCCCTCTCAAATCTCAGCAACACTAAGGAAACCGTTGGACTTCGAAGGGGTTTGATTTAGTATTCCCACTCCAGTCTAAACAACAGCAGGGAAAGTATTGGACTTCAGAGGGGTTAGATTTAGTATTTAAATGTAAATATTTGTTAAATAAATAGAGCACCTACCAAAACAAATTCAAGGAAAACACAATATTTTCATAATAAGTGAACAATTTCAAAATAACCATAATTCATTATCAATTTACCAATTAAGTACAATTGCAAATTAATTAAGAACATGCTATCAATTACATAACATCCCACCCTATTCTCCTAAAAAAACAACCAGCTACTAAAATATAAAGTAATTTCAAAAATCTAATAATTAAAATATTCATTTACATTTACAAATTAAACGTAAATAAATAAAATAACAAATAGTTTTGTTTACAAAGTATATAACTATTAATCAATTGAATATTTAATTTACAATAACAAATTTAGCTATAAAATTAACATAATTATAATGTTATTAACTTTCTACCCTATTCTCCTACCAACCCACAAACCCAACAACATATTACTAAACTATAAATAACATAAAAAAATTACAAATTCAAATTTACTGAAATAAACTAATTATACTTAAGTGGCTAATAACTCAGCTAAGGTATATTAAATTAATTAAAATACAATATGTATTAAAACTATATTTAAGTAAATAATATTACATATAACTATTTTATTTAAAATGATATTATATAGCAAAAAAACGATATTCTTACTTTGATTTTCTGTTCCATGACATTTTTGTAGTCACAATATTTTTGATGATAGTAAGGTAGCAGAATATTTTTCTCCGATATTTGCGTCATTCACCGCTGGCTGCGAGACCTTTGGCTCTGTGAATGCTTTTTCTTTGTTATTTTTTTTTTTACTTTACTTTTGGGGGAGCTGCCAGGCCCTTGCCAACATAAAAAAAATTATATATATATTTAATTGTCCCAAAAAACACATATTGCCATAGTAGTCTCTCGCACTGAAGGGAACTATGTTGTGTGCTGATGTCCTCTTGTGTGTCCTCTACATTCACAATGACATTAGCCAACAGATGAAGTGGGCTGACTCACTACCACATGCTGTATGTTGCATTGGACAGAAGAAAAATGTGACTGGCTCAACAGCCGCCCAATAACTGAAGAGGACTGACTGAAAGTCCCTACAAGGAAGGAAGAGGCAAATGTTGGTCACAATCAGCAAACAGTATGTTTGCAACCAGTGAAGATTTTTAAAAATCGACTAGTAGGTCTGTTCTTAAAAATCCGAATTATAGTGGGTCAGAATCTCACCTACCTCATGCATATTAATGAGGTAGGTCGCAAATTGCGATCCACTTTTATTCGCTGCCTTCAAAGGGATGGCACCTGCTGATGTTAGCAGACCACCATGTCTGTGACTATTTTTAATCTTTTTTTTAAAGGCAACTCATTTTCCTTAAAGGAAAAAGGCTACATTAAAAATAAATGTTAAAGTTTTGAAACTTTTCCTAAGAGTAGGTAGTGGTCACATGGATCTTCCCATTCCGAATGGCATACCACTTACTTTCAGTAGTTGGTAAAATATTAACGTTTTGCGACAGGATTTCAGTCGCAAAACACTAATAGAGAGCATAAAGAATAGTTATTTGAAAGGGATGCCCTAAACACGCCCCTTCCAAATACCGATTCATTAAGGTTTCCTAAATCTATTTAGTGATTCAGTAACCTGTTACCAAATCACTAAAGGGATTTTTGTACATAACAAAAACACATTTACTGGCCACAAACCCTGTGATTTATCGAATTACGGGGCTTGCAATTAATAAATGCGTTAGAAAATCTACCCCTATATTGTATATATACTTTTAGCAAAATCAAAAGGTCAAAAGGTCTTGGCTAAAGCAAGGCCTTAAAGCACCACAGAGAACTTTCGAGCACCTAATAAAGCAATTGACATTTTTCCAGCCTTATATTGATAATATTGACCTGCTGAGAACCTCTAGCGCATACTTTTGTTACAACACTAGTTTTGGGACTTTATCCTAAAGAGATTCTTTTTTAGCAGTAGTGGCTGCTTGGAACAGGGGTGGTGGGGTGGGGGTAATGGATAAAAAAATAAAATAAATAAACTTCCCTTCCCTTAGCTTCAGTCGCCGCCGCCGCACACCTCTCCTCCATCCTCTTCGTCTGCACTGACAGCACCGAAAGCAGACTCTCTCAGCCAATCACGACGCTGCATGAGCAGCATCGTGATTGGTCTGAGCGGCCTGCTTGGCGGCTCAGGCAGTGCCTTGGAGCCTTGACATGTTCTCCATCGGGCTGTGCAACATGGTAAGTGTGCATAAATGTTTGACCGGCCCAAGAGGGCCGGCCAAAGATTCATGTGCACTTAGAGAGTGAAAACCACTTCTCACTGTGCTCAGCCCCACCTGACCTGGCTCCAGTCCCGCACAGAAAAATAAATTGATAATAACGTCTTGTTATGATCATTTTCTCTTTCTTTTGGCACTGCTCAAATAGCAGTGAGGTGATGCTCTTCCACCTTAGCAGAGGAGCCACCACTGCTTTTTAGGTTTAGCCTAAAGACAGCTCTAGCTGCCTCTCTACAGATTTATGTTTCATTAAAAGCAAATAATTCATAATAATGATACTTGTAGAAAATGGGTTTTGGGTGAGCCCACTTTTCTTATAGGTTCATGTGTCTGGCAATTAAAGCAGGGTCCTCCCAGAAGAGAACATACATAGCATGGGAAATGGGTCAGCCATCTTCGGCCATTGGCTTGGTTTATAGTTTGGGTCAGCCATTGAGTGTTTGCAGTGTCAGACATTTTGAATGACGGCATTGTGCCTCAGAACTCATGACTATGCATTAGGGAAGAATCTGTACAGGCACTGCCACTGCCACCTTCACACATCTAGGGCATGTAATGCTTGCAAAATGTTCCAGCTGCTGCACACTAAGACAGACCAGCTGGGTCTATGGCATCTTTTTTCGCAAATGCAGCAAGCAATTCCACCCATCCCTAGAGGAGATCTGTTTCTGCAAAGCGCTGCCTGCTCTCTGCAGTGGACTGCTTTTTCTTTGCCATGGAAGCTGGTTTGTGGCTTCATATACAGTGAGAAAGCAGTAGTGGCAGGCATTGGCATGGATTTGGATCTGCAGTTCCTCATTTGCAACGTATTTTATGGTGGAGGCCCCCACACACACATCAATATGTCTCCCATGGATGCAACAGTGCATATTAGTAAGGCTCCCAGTTTTCCATTTTTACAGATAAATACAAACAGAAAATCATTTATTTCCCTGTCTGTATTTAATTTTAAATATGGATAAATATGGGAAATAGGTTTTATTTTGGACGATTCTCGTTACTGTGAGTCATGAGTGCGAGGCCAATAGCTGTGCAGATTGACAAGCAGGGGCGTTAAAAAAATTGAAATTATGTCCTAATGAAGCTTAAATAACTGCAGCAGTAAAGCGGTTTAAGCTGTTGTACAATTCAAATGGTTTCAACTGACTGTATTAAACTGTACCAGGCTAAACCTCATTGGACATTCAAACAAGAGTAAACATTTGTCTGTTAAATAAATGTGGAACTATACCCAATGTGGCTTCATTTTTAACACTATGCACAAAATAAATATGGATAGAGATAAAATTAGCAAAAAATAAATATGGATGAATACAGATAGAAATGTAAAAAATATAAATACCATAAGACCGGGAGCCCTAAATATTAGGCACATTCAGAATCTGGCATCGTACCTGCTATACTTGTGTCTCTGTGTTACACACACAAATGAAGGTTCTTCCACTCCACCGTCGCATCTTCTGTGACATACCTAGAAGAATTCCTCCCATTGCGCCTCCTGGTTTTTTGTCTGTTCACCAGCAACAGCTGTTAATCAATCCATCAGAATTAGGAAGCCACTTGTAATGAGGGCCATAATGGTGGGGGTAAATTTATTGTTTGCTACGTGCCCTTCAAACATTTTGCAGCTTAATTAATAGCACCTTATATCTATTATGGCCATGGAAATATGTTTTGTTGGCTAAACTGAAGAGAGTGTAGTAAAATTATTTTGTTTGGAATTGTCAACACCATATTTGCTACAAAATAGCAATTAAGGATACTAGCAATTAAGGAAACTGTTTTAATTAAAGAATGCTAGTAAATTGCTGTTCAAGAGTGGAGTAGATACTTTCTGTAAATCATATAAATGTATTGAATTCAAATTTGTGATGTCTTACGCTCTAATCGGGAATAGCCTTGATTTGAAGTCTAAGTGTTAAATCTATGAAAATTGAGAATATCTTCTTCCACAAATATACCGTCTTTCATTGATGGAAAAGATACTGGGAAAATGATCCACCGCAATAGAATTCAATATTTGCTTCATTATTCGTGCCAAGCTAAATCTTGTAGCAGGTTTTGCAAAAATAGGGTATGAATATAGACAAACATTCCTTATTACAGTTCAAAGAATATAGCCACATATACAATAAAAGTCTGAATTGAAGATACTTAGGGGCCCATTAGGATGTCGGGCGGAAGCACTACCGCCGTGCTGGCGGATGCAAAAACCACCAGTTACCGCCTGCACGCAGCAGTCCACACGCCCGCCCGATTACGATGCGAAAAGTCAGCCAAACACCGCCGGCAAGCCAGCGACACCGTCCGCCATCAAAGTGCGCCCGTACACGTAGCGGCGCAGCACAATTGACACACACCGTCCGACGAAACACGTACCGCCCGGCGTACAAATTACGATGCCGCACACAAACTGAACCCACGGCTAAGAGACACCGTACGTCAAACCGAAGCGGTAACACGAACGCCGAGCACGGACACCGAAGAAGCGGCACCCCCGAGCATGAATCCAGCACTGCAGGCCCTCCCTATGCTCTATCTGATGCACCACCAAGGACGCAACGCACCGCGAAGACGCAGGTAGGCACACATACAACAAGTGCACGCAAACAGCGCACACAGTGCAAGGGCGGAAAAAGCGGACAACCCCCCACCCCCGCGTGTACACGACACATCTACCATAGCATCCACATATGACACACAGGCCAAATTGTAACATCTCGTAACACATGTGTACACACCACCTGGGACTAGGAACCAACCACCCCGTCACGGCCCCAAAGCGGCGATGACGCTGCCACACATGCGCACAACGCAGAGGCCAACCGCAGCGCCATGCATGCGTCGCACACAGACACAGGGACACAACCAAGCAGCACACACACCAGCCCCACCCCGAACGCACATGACACGTGACAGGCCTGCCACAGACATGTCCCCAACGCCCAATTCACGGACAACACCCAACGTCACACAACCGACGCACACATGTCAGTGAAGTCACGCAACAGCAGGACACACCCCAGTGCAACAAACATGGCGAAGCACACAGCGGCGGCAACACCAACTAGGAGAAGCAGGGCCCCTTCGGGAAGAGGAACGCCAGTACCACACTGAAACACCCATACCACCCTGCACATATGAACAAGACATACAAAACGGAACACCAAAGAGCCCGGGGACCGACAACAGGTGGCCCAAGAATAACACTCACACACAAGGCCCAACGCAGAGCGGAAAGGCAGCCTGCCGCCCACACAAGGGAGAGCAGACAGCACTGAATGACCTTCCATTCCAACTCCGAAACCACAGCCCTACGAAAGAAGCCGGTGAATACAGCCATTGTCCAATAAAAGACCAACACAGGCATGCAGAGGAGACCGACCACAGGGCAGATAGCGCATATCACAGAAGAACACAACGGACGGGAAAGAATAAAGAAAACACTCCCCCATGTCGGCCCCATGCAAGTTAATTGGAAGGAGTCACACATCACTGACCTTGAACTGTCTGAGAAGCATGTGGGATGAGGGCCCGTGTCCTCCGCACAAGCCAACAGAACACAAGTCCTGTCTCCCTACGACTACACAGAGCTCACAGCAACCTCGGAGCGTGCACATTGCAGACTGCACACACAGCCGGAGCACGCCACCACAACGCACCGCTGCAAAATGGCAACCGCAACACACCTACCCAACTACGCCGGACAGGTCAAGCTGTACAAAACCAACCTGATACATATATTGGGATGCGAACTCCTGCCAGCTGCTGAACGTAAGTTACCGACTGACTTACCGCATCACATTGTTCAGCTGCGTCATACCCGTCTTCTACTGTCGGAGGTGTCCCTACCAGCATCCCGTGGAGATGTATCTCTCCAACCCGGCATGTCTAAAGGCGGACCTGCTAGTACTACTCCTCCCTCTGGACGCACACGACAGGGCCTGCTCTGCCTATGGGGGCATGGCGTATGTGGCCAACATCGCACCCGCACTGAAATGGGACCACTGTGCCTCCACACGACGGATCATCGAGCACAGCTACATCGAATGTCACCCAGCATGCCCCATCATGGTCCTCCAAGGGACAACTTACGAACAACACCTTGACAGCCACCATCCGCTACATTGGCTGGCAAACATAAACACCACCAATGACATGGAAGCCCTGCTGGACGGCATCGCATACCTGACAACCTGTAAATTCGTCGGACCCCAACGCAGGTTCCCCGATTGACCTATGATGTCCAACCCCGCACCCATGCTTAGCTTCCGCACGGACTGGCCAGTCACCACCACAACAGCCATACCAAACGACCGGCAACAATTACCACACCATCAACGACATCGCCATGACATCGGATATGACCGGGACATGCACACTGTTCCCCATCACATCCAGGAACACCGCATGCATCGTGGGAGGCAGTGGCATGGGGTCTGTGTATCGCACCCACATGGACGGAACTGCACGAACAACCAGGACACGACATGGATCCAGCGCCCATGGACACACACACCGCTCAGTGGACATGAATAGGTCGCCTGGAGTCTGTGGGTGCTGCACCCCTCCCACCCCCGCCCCGGGAATCCCATACCAGGACCTTTGCACGGACGACAAGTGCAAACAACAACAACACGACCCCAGTGACTGTGACATGTCCAGTAACCACCACATTGCAACAACAAGTGGCACGCCGCTGCATGCACGCAAGCACATGCCCTGATGTCATCTCACATGCACGCGTGCATGAGGAACAACCGCAGCAAACCTGTCACATGGAACTGAGATGGACTGTGCCCATGATGCCAAGCGGTCTGGTAGGCTACTTGTATACCGTCTGTGTCAAAGTCCGCAGCTCCGCAGCTATACGTAAATGTACATTAGCACAGCCTTGGCCAAGCAGATGTAACTCTGAAGCCCACATCCCACATGCAACAGCCAATCACATGTAACCCCACACCCTATCCCATTTGTAATCATGCTCAGTATATCCTCAACATGTATTCCGCTGCCAGTAGTGTCCACTATACTGCATCACAGAGGACAGAAGACTCAATATAATGTTTGAAACCAAAACTGTCTCCGCTGACTCATTTCACAAGTACGAATGAGAGAGGATGAGAGTATGTGAAGTACACGGCAGTCGTGACATGACCATGTAGTCCACTGGTATTGGATGTCAACGCAAATGAGTAGCACAACTGTGGAAGACACACATGTGTCGTGTGAAGTCGTATGGACGCAGTGCTCAGGTGGGTGGGTGCGACGGGTAGATGCGCACATGCCAAGTTGGAGCACGCCGTGTTGGGAGGGGTCATGAACAGTACACCACCGCTTCCCTGGGCATTGTGAGAGGACACCTGTCGGGGGGAAGTGAACACGTGTGTGCACAGCAGCCGGGCACACGAACAATGCGGAACCAGGCGCACACGTCAGCCCACCCTCCGTGGACTAGCTGGATCCTGTTGTGCGCCCGCCATGCCCCTTGACAAGGCACACACAGCCCCAGTCGACCAGGTGTAACCCCAACATAGTCAATCCGCACAGGCGATACAGGGCACGGGATGGCAGTGGAGCATGGTGTGTGAGAGGTCTCCTCGCGCTCCTCCTGGTCATATCACGCAGGCAATAGAACCTCAACGTGTAGCATGGCACAAGTCAAATGGAAGTGTAGGGGGACGCACCTCAGCACGAGCAGCACTGACGTCACGGGAGGTGGCTCGCACCATCCCATCCATTGCCCATTATACCAACCACGCCACATGCCATTGCGACTAAGTGCAAGCGCGTGCGCCACCACCCCCGAGCCCTCCCCAGAGAGGCCAAAGAGTGAATGTGTGGGCCATCAGTCACAGACGGACGCGGCCTGGCCGCAAGGGCAGCCACAGCCACTGGGTGTCGCAGGTGGCGGATCCGGAAGGCGAAGACTGTGATGCATAGTCCATGCAGGCCGGGTCTCCATTTGGGGCACCACGCAGGTGGACGGCGTCCCGCCACACATCATACCCTGAGACAGCCCACTCGTGCAACTGGACCCACACATACACTCCTTGCCCTCTCTGGTGCGAGCTTGGGGCTGCCTGTGCAAGCGCTAGCCTCGCAGGTGCACATGCATATTGGGGGAGCGAGGGGAGGACATGAGGGCTGGGGCGAAGATGACTGTATCACTGTCAGTGAGTACAAGGGATGACCCAGATGTGGAAAGGAAGAGACGTGTCCCGTGTGTACTGCAACTAGTCGCCAATCCAACTACCCCCCATGTCCGGAATGTAAGCCCGCACCTAGGCCCGCCCATCCGCCACATCGAATATACCACCAGCACAACAACCTTCCCATTCGAAACACTGACTGGGGGTGGCGACCAGTGAACAAACATGTGTAGCCTACCCACGCGTACATGTGGGCCCTCCATGATCCATGTCACCTGCGGCAAAGTCATGACATGCGCAATGAGGGAAGTGAGGTGAGCTGTCCGCCCCACGCACAGAAGGTGCATCAGCTCCACAGACCCAGCAGCGAGTCCAGCAGGGGTCACATGTGCAGGGGCAGCTGTGCCTGGTGTGAAGGCACATGCACATAGACAGCACATCGACCAATGTGTAGTCTGCCCACATCTACAGTCCATCATCATGCGGACATAGGAATTGTACACAGGGCAACACATCTTAGTGGGTGCACCCACCGTGACCAACAATGCGCAATCATCGACGTACCCGCCCTGTGCATGGCCCCCCACCCAACGGAGGCACATCCAGTGCCACCATCCCACACACACAAGCCTTCCACGGAACATGCTGTGTCCAATGGTCAGTACAGAGTCAGCGCCCATCTGGTGGATCCTGAACAGGAGACACATGCACACACATGATAGCTCCCACTATGTACGTCTGCCACCTGGCACGTGCAATGTAACCTCTCACCTGTGACGTGTGACTGCAAGCACACAGCCGTCTTGGCATGGGGCTGTCAATGTGGACACCTGTCAATGTTTCGGGAGGTGTGATCCGTACAGTGCTGTACATAGGGTGCAGTGCTGACACCTACTACTGTCTCATATCCCCTCGTGCCACAGGTCCCACTTGTTTTGGCCGCTCAGCCTGTGCCCACATCGTCGTCGTCGTGTGCCATACTCATCCAGCCTCGGAAGCAGTGCCATGCTCAGCAGACATTCATGTTGCCGTGGCGTTGCCGCTTGACGAATATGCAGTCAGTCCCCATCAGCACGCCCCGCAAGTCATTGGGGCCTAGATCCCCATGTGCATGACCATGGCAGTGGTTTGCATCACTAGCCATTGCCATTGGTGGGAGACCTGTGTAAGTGTATTGTGGCCGTGCCGTCCCTGCTTGACAGCTGGGCTGTGACTCATGTGCTTGCTCAGTCATGTCAGTGATGTGAATGCGAAATTGCTATGTGTTGTGTTGCTCTGACATGTGTCCACTGCCATCTTCCCTAGGCGGAGACCGAACATTGACCGCCCATACCAATTGCTGGCGGACATGGAGGATACTGAGGTCATAAGGAAGTTTCGGCTGGACAGGCCAACCCTGCATCGACTGTGTGCCATGTTGGAACCCCATCTCCGTCCCCGCAGGGTGTATCCGACAGCATTCACCCCCACGGCTAAGGTGATGGCCGCCATGCATTTCTTCGCCACTGGGTCATTCCAGCACACAGTGGGCAGTGGAGGAGGGATGTCCCAGCCCATGTTCAGCAAGGTGCTGAGGGATGTACTGGCAGCCATGATGCTGTACCGAAACAGGTACATCAGATTCCCCAGGGCTCGTGAATTGGCGGCAGTGAAGGGTGCATTCTATGCCCTTGGCAGGATCCCACACGTCGTTGGTGCCATTGATTGCACACATGTTGGCCTTGTTCCACCACAGGCCACTGAGCACCTGTACCGCAACAGGAAGCACACGCACTCCCTGAATGTGCAAGTGGTGTGCCTTGCGGACATGGTGATAACCCACGTGTGTGCAAAGTTCCCAGGCTCGGCCCATGACGCACACGTAATGCGCAACAGCATCTTGCCACGACTGATGTCCAATCTGCAACAGGATCGTGGCTGTATTGTCGGTGAGTATGTGGAGTGGTGTAGCGTGCTGGTTGTGCGATGCTGTCCCCTGTCCAGTTGGAATAGCAACGGTTCTCTGTGTCCCTCACACCCAGGTGACTCTGCGTACCCGAATGGGGCATGGCTGCTCAGTCCATTGAGGAATCCTCGCACCCCAGCAGACGATCGCTACAATGAGGCACATGGGAGGACCAGACGTGTGGTCGAGCGTACCTTTGGCCTCCTCAAGTCCAGGTTCAGGTGCCTGGACCGCACCGGGGGTGCGCTGGCGTACTCCCCACAGAAGGTGTGCCAGATAGTGGTGGCGTGCTGCATGCTGCACAATCTGGCCATTCGGAAGCAGATCCCCCTCATTGTGGATGACGGAGATCAACCAGGGCCCCAGCCCGCAGACCAGGACAGCTCGAGTGAGGAGGACAGCGGAGAGGAGGAAGCTGGGAATGTGCGCCAGCAGCTCATCGCCCGCTACTTCACTTAACGGTGAGTGTCCATGTACGACGGCTGATGTGTCTGTATTTGTGCAGGTGTGTGTGTGCTGTGTCAGGGTGGCCTTTTGTTCACTGCGTGCTGTGTGTCAACGCTCCATGCCCAGGTTAGTATGCCACTGATGGTGGCTGTGGCATTGTGCCCTATTGCTCTGTGCGATGTGTGTACATTGCTTGTAGTTGTTGACATGTACTGTGTGATGGGTGTGTGACACACTCATTGAATGTGCTCCTGTTCTGTCTCCCACCCCTAGGTCCCTACAGGCCCTCCGGTTCCATTGCCATGCCACGCATCAGGTGCCGTTCCGCTCAAGGTGGCCGTTGTATTCCGTACAATTAAAACACAGGGCACAGACAGCAGTTTGTGGAAGAGGTGCATTTATTTCAAACTGTGACATGTGATTGTGTGTAAGGTGATGACAAAAGTGGTGCGTGCAGTGACAATGAGCTGTCGGTCATGGCTGCGTGATGCTCAGGGTGTACCCACTGGTTCTATGTCCATAGTCCAACACACACATGCCATCCAGATGGCTGTGTGGAGTGGGATCGTAGTCCAAGTCAATGCAGTGGGTGGTCAAGGAAGGCTGGCTGGCTGCCTCACTTGCGTCTGGAGCGTGCGAAGTCCTCCCGGGAGATCTGTTTCCACTTCGGACGGCCCCTTCCACGTTTGCGAGGGGGTGCCTGCTTGCGACATGCTGGTGGTTGAGGTGTGCTCACTGGCTGTGGACGCAGGGGAACTGGACACTGCTGCTCGACCCTGCGCCCCGGCAGGTGGTGGCGGAGGGGGAGCTGCTGTCCCTGGCTGTGACCTCACCGCCACCACCAGCTGGCCCATGAGGTCCACGAGTTGGCCCATACGGGCGTCCATGGACCTCAGCACCCCCAGCACCTCACGCGTGTCTGTAGCTGACCTGGCCCATTGTCCTTGGGCCTCTTCATAGGCCCCAAGGACTCTGGCCATTTGAGGCAGGGCATGGCTCCCAGGGGAGGCTGGCGTTTCCCTGACCCTGCTCCTCCTACCAGTCCTGCTGCCACCGGCCTGCCCACTAGCCACATTGCTCACCACGGTCCTCGCCCTGGCTCCCAGGGTGGATCCAGTCGTCCGGGCCACCACCTGCGCTGGGGCTGGGGCCAGCGAAGACGTGGTGGCGGTTGCGGCAGTGGTAGTGGCCGCAATGACCGTGGGTGTGGCCGCAATGACCGTGGGTGTGGCCGCAATGCCCGTGGGTGTGGCCGCAATGACCGTGGGTGTGGCCGCAATGACAGTGGCAGCAGGGGGCTGGGAATGTTCAGCAGCCCTGGATGATGGGTTGGTGGGTAGGAGGGGTCCTGGGGAGCGGCTGGGCCCTGCCACACTAGATGGGCCTGCTTGGTGGTCCGTGTCCGAAGAGGAGGACAGATCCTCCACATCCGTGTGTCCTCGTTGGGGGCTTGTAGGCTGGCTGTGCTGGCTGCTGTCTCCATCCCCAGCATCCAGCAGTTCGTCACCTGTGGAGAGAATGAGATTTGTTATTGTGTTGCACCTGGCGAAGTCTGTATTGGTTGTCTGACATTCTCCGTTCGTGCACTCTCGTGCACGT
Source organism: Calotriton arnoldi (assembly GCA_963921515.1). Classification (NCBI taxonomy): domain Eukaryota; kingdom Metazoa; phylum Chordata; class Amphibia; order Caudata; family Salamandridae; genus Calotriton; species Calotriton arnoldi. The sequence continues at coordinate 390,908 of CAWUFW010005915.1, read as the reverse complement.
GTGTCCCGGAGGCGGGTGTGTGGCTGTACAATCTGTTGTTGTGTGTGCTTGGCAATGGGACTGTGTGCTGTGCACATGTGGCATGGGACGGATTGGCTATGCCGATGGGTGTGTTGCTGTGCTCCTACTTATTGTGACTCTGGTGTATGCGGGCTCCAGGCCCATCCTGGGTCTGGTTTGTACTTTGCTTTTGGGGTGCATATGGAACGCTTAGGAACGCATTTGGCAACATGGGGGTCATGCCCCAGGAACGCATTTGGGATGGAATATGCTTTTGGGGTGCAAATGGAACGCTTAGGAACGCATATGGCAACATGGGGGTCATGCCCCAGAAACGCATTTGGGATGGAATATGCTTTTGGGCTACATGCTGTGAGCCATGGGTGCCGAACGTGACATGTGTTGTGGCAGCATGACAGTGCATGGTCTGAGGTGTGTGCATGCCTGACATACCCTGCATATTTGCTGTCTGTTATGATTACTGGACATGGCATTGGACGCATCGTTATGAGTGTGTGATGGTTGTGTGCCACCCGACGTATTGCAGTTGTCCCATCTCCTTGGTGTGCGTGCTGCCCTGTGCCATGTGCATCACTGCAGTGCTCGGGGGGTGTGGCCCATGTTGTGTGTTGTTGCTCACAGTGTGGCGTGCGCTTCATTGACTTCTGGCACATGGTTGGTCATGGGCATGTATCTTAGCGTGACTGCTGTATGTGTGGCAGCTGTGCGGATGACATGCCTTTCATGAGACTGGGGCTGACGGATGGGATGGATGGTATGTTGTATGTGCATGGTGTGTCTGTGTGTTTGATGGGTTCAGTGGTGTTCGTGTGCATTTATGTTGTTCCGCTCTGTTGCGTCTAGTGTTGTTTGTCTTACATAGGCGTAGTTGTGGGGTGTGTGGTTGACAGGCAGTAGGGGCTACATGGACAGGACTTCAATGGTGTTTCGGTTGTGTGTGATGGGTTGCACAGTGGCTGCCGTGTGGTACTATATTCAGTGTGGCTTGTGCATGCAGACGTGGCTCCTTGGGTGTTGCTGTGTCTGTGATGGGTCATGTGGGGTGTGAGTCTGTGGTTCATGTCCGTGTGCACATTGTTCACTTGTTCGTGACAGTGGGCGGTGCTGCGTGTTCGTCTGCTACGTAACATGTCCCATGTGTTGGTCGTGTTACGGTCCTCATGCCTCCAGTAATCCAGCCCTGTCCAGTTTCCCACCTGCAGGTTGTTCGTGCGTGCACTGTACTGGATGCCACATGGTTCTAAGCGGGGGTGCTCCATGTTGCAGGTCTGTGGGGGTGGGGGCGGTGTTGTGGGTCGTGGTGATGGCTGGACACCCACTGACACCGATTGTTGTGGACCGTGATGTCTACCTTTCGGCTGTCGGTGTGCACTGCGGTGGCTGACACGTGGGTGTGGGGTGGGGATGCTCCTCCTTGCTGTGCTGTGGGACTAGGGGCCTGGTGTGTGTTGTACTTGAGCTGTCCACCCTCCCACCCACTGCACTTTGTGTTCCTGCCACTTACCTGTTACTTGTCGGTTAGTGCAGCTATGGCGGACACATGGGTGTGGTGGGTGCTCGTTGTGGCGCTTCTGGCATACTTGGGGACCTGTTGGTGGTTACGTGGCTGGCTGAGTGTACACATGCCCCCACGTATCTTACAGTTGTTAGGTTTGGGCTGTGTGTGGTGGTGTCTGTTGCATGTGTGTGTGATGTGTTGTGTATTGTGTGCTGGACATGGGGGTGTTTGTCCCTGGGAGCTGTGGCATGGTGGTAGTGCATGTGAGTACATAGCGGTGTGCTGGTATACATTAGTTTGTACTTACCAGCCTCCACTCCCCTGCTAATCCGGCGAGGATCTCCGGATGTATAATGACTCGCACCTTCTCCTCCCACGCTTTGAAGGTCTTGAAGAGCGCGGGATTCCCTCCGCCAGTGACGGCAGCCAGCTCTCTGTTCTTGCTCTCCTTCTTCTTGACCAGGCTCTTGACGTCATTCCACCGTTTGTTGATTTCAACTCTGTTCCTGGGCAGGGTCCCGACTGCATTGACCTGGTCTACGATCTGGTTCCACATTCTCTTTCTGGTGGCTAGTGGTGTGTGCTGGACCAGGTTCCCATAGATTTGTGGGTGCACCTTGATAATCTCGTCGACCATGACCGTCAGCTCAATGGGCGTGAACTTGGGCATTCTTTGTGGTGCCATGGTGTTTGTGGTGCTGGTGCGGTGTGTGTTGTGTAATGTGCAGGGGGTCTGTGGTGCCGGTGTTTGGTGGTGGTGGTGGTGGTGGTGGTTGTGATGTGTGCGTTTCTGTGGTGTGCTGCTGTCCTTGCTGTGTCACTGTGTCCTCTCCTCTCCTCTCTAGTTTGCAATGTTGCAAGGGGTTGTGGTCTGTGGGAGTGCTGCTTTTGTACTTACCTATGTGGGTGTGTCATCATGGTCTGTTGTTTTCAGGTGTGTTGTGTCTGGTGTTCTGGCCTTTGTATTTTTTGTTTGTCCAGGGGGGTGTTTTCGGGATGTGTACTGTGCTTGTGTATTTGTGCGTGCCTTGCTGTGTGGACTTGTTGGCCATGTTGTGTGCGATTGTTTTTGTCAGCGGATGGTTTCTGTGCAGGGACGTGGGCGCCATGGCTTCTGCCGTGTCAATTCTCATCGGCGTTGTTTGCGCTGGCGGGCGGTATATTTGTGGTTTACCCGCGCTCATGGCGGTGCGATAGTAATTTCACGTGCGGTGTGTCGGCTGTGAGGGCGGGCGGTTTTGTGTTGTCGTGCGTGTTTCCGTCCGTGGCGGGCGGTTTGACTCCGACTCGGACGAGGGCGGGCGGTATCTTGTGTGGTTTTTCCACCGATGGCGGTTTTCGGTTTGTGTAATCGTAATGGCGTGGTCGGTGTTCAGACGGTGTGTGCGGGCGGATTTTTGCCGCTTTCATGCCTGGCGGATTTTTTTACGCCGGGTATCGTAATGGGCCTTACAGATTTCAAAACAGTTTACAACTAGGCTTTGTCGAAATTTAAATTACAAAGGTAATTTCGGGAATTTCACATTGGTCATGAAATTATGCCACCATGCCACATCATGTAGTTAAGCTTCAATTCATGGCACAGTTACGGCACAGGAGCACAGGAACAACGTGAACAGCCAGAATGCAGGCAGTTGTTGCTGACGGCACTTATAGTTTTCGGGCGAATTTTTATAGGAAAATGGGTTCAAAAATTGATGCAAATGCGCATTTTGCGCTAAAATTTAGCTTTAAATGACGGATTCACATTTTGTGTAAATATGTATAATTTTCCATAATTTTGTGGAAATTCCATATAATTATACAAAAGCAAATTATGCAAATCGATATTTTAAATTGTAGCTTATTGTTTGCTCTTTCTTGCGACAGTGTCTTGTAATAGTGAATAACTGAGGTGCACAGTGAAATAACAGAAAACAAAATCTAGCCCATTGAGAAGCCATCTTTTTATTTTCTCCATTCGTTCTAGAGCTACCTTTATAAATGCATAGAAAATTAAGCAAATTGCCAAATGATAGAAATGTTGTCAATCCCATTATTACTGCATTATATATGCTTGCTTCTCTTGTAAGATGTACATTATCACCAACTGTTTTTGATTATTGGGTAAATCGCCTCCACCTGATCAACAAAGTTCTGGGGCCATGGGAACACTGAGCACATGTGCAAAAACTGATAAGTACACATCCTTTTGCACAGCTCCGATTTGACAAAATCCCAGGTTTACAAACTTTTGTAAATCTGGAATTGCGTCAAATCCAGGGGTGGATACACGGAAACGCCCATGCTCCTCTCTTGGCACGCCTCCCAGCTCAAAATGCAACATAAGGCAGCGCAAGCACCTGCTATGTGTTATATTGCTTTACAAAGCCATGCAAGGCTTGGGAATCGCCCCTTATGTGGGTTTGTAAGGAATTGAGCTGCCTTGTGTCCCCTTGCGTGACACAAGGACAACGCAACTTCTTAATAAATCTGGCCCAAGTACTTAATGTGCACAACATTGTCTGGCATCGTACAAAATGGTAATCCTAGTATTAATATCTGCAAATGGTCTATCCCATAGTTACCTATTTTCAGTGTTAACTCAACATGTGCCTTCTTGCAACGTGCACTCTACGAAACTAAACCATTTTCATTCCACAATCCCTCCTCTGGCTGCTTCATGATTCTGATGGTTCCAGCTGCATAACCACACCTCTGAATCATCTCCCAGTTACACTGAGTTCCATCTACTCTTTCTTGCATTCAAAGTTACCTTCAAGACACACCTCCTTCTCGTGAATGGTCACAACTGATTCTTAACAACACTCTTGCACTTCCGTGTTCTACAATTACTCCCTGATGTTGACATGTAGCAATGCAATCATTCTCAGATGTTAGCATGTCTATTTTTAAAGTTTGTCTGGTCTGTACTTCCATCTCTCAGTCAACCCAAGTCTTGCATCCTCACAAACAAACATATTTATGTTATCATCTTTACTGTAAATGACTGTTTGTACCAAGCCTCTTTTACAGAGGTTAGCATTTCTTGGTCAAGTTGCTGTTTCATGCTTAGTAAATACATAAGAACAAATTAAAAAAATGTGCACTAACTGATGGAAAATGTAACAGATTGCATGCACACACACTGATGATTTGGAGCGAAAATCACAGGAATTTGGCCACACCTGTGCAAATAGTGGAGCGCAACCATTTTTGCACAGGTGCGTACTAATGCTACTTTGTCTACCGAGTCCTTTACACATTGATCTTTAAGGTCTAGGATTTACTTCAATTCTCAAGTTGCCCAGTGCAAAGCCAGATTCCCAGCACGTACACAGAAGCCTTCCAGGGTCTCACAGCTGACGTGGGAGGGCCTACGCCGTCAGTGCCTCTGAATCATAGTTTCACTTCTGGCTGGGAGACTGCGTGACAACACTCAAGGTGCCAATCATCATATACGGGGGTGGAAAACAAATGACATGTTGTCGTCTGCACGAATGACTCAACCAGTCTGATCCCTGACTAACAAGTCCACTAAGCCTGTGTGCCATGCATAAATTGTGTATTATTCCTTGGTGTGGGAGAACACCTGTAAGTGCCCTACTACAAAGGTTGCTTTTGTTAATTTAAGAGCATTGACATACAAGGTAATTGTATTCTACATCCCTTATCTCTTCCAATAGAAGGAAAAATGAGAAATTGTGCAGCTGCAGTCTTGATGGGAAGAGCACTAAAAATGTGTTGTCTCAACTTGACAGGTTGGTGCAAAGGAAAGTTGCACTTAATATCGGAAGCAGAGGAGCAGTTCTTGGTATGTAACACAGTGCAAATGTCAATCAGAAGAACACAGTTGACAAAATGTAAGCAAGCTGATTAAATCCCGGTTAGTAAAATAGACATTGAAAATTTACTGTCAACATGAAGTGCGCGAGTTCAACATTGCAGGAAACATTTCATGGAGCGCCCCACACAGCATGAATATTGCAGAGGAAAAGAGAAAGCCTGAAGCCAGGAGATACTCTATGTAAAGTCCATAGAGATTGCATCCCATATTAATCTTTTCAAGGGAACCCTAGTAGAGAAGATAAATCCAGTTTTGAGCTTTCAAAACCTAAAATACATCTTAGATTGGCACCATGAGACATACTAAACATGAAAGTGCTTCTGTGTCTTGCTTTAGATGTGTTTCAAGACATTCTATCTCTCTGGTAATCTCTCTTGGGCTAGTACTACACCTTTTATGACCCCTATACTCTGTCAGGGCTTCACTATACACACTTGTTGTATCAAGAGCTTCACTTCCGTCCAAGTGAAGAAACATGCTGGAGTATGCATTTGTAAATCTATATCTCATTAAATATGCATTTAGAAACGTGACAACTTATTTTTAAAGTTGTTTGATATTATGTTATATTTAGTGTGCGCCTTTTTTGTGGTGTGTTTTCCAACTGGAAACGTCATGTAAATGCAAATTTTTTATAAGACTTTGTCGAATTAGGAATGATTGCTGCCTCTATGTATCACCTGGATATCGCGAGACTTAACATGGAGGTGAGACTGATGAGAAAGCTGTTACTTACGCTGCAGAGTTTTCTACCTGCAGTAGTCCAGTTTTCATTATAGCCAGTGGGCATGTGGTTGACAGAACAAGATCTCAATAATCATTTATGGCTAGTTTTGCAAAAACTAAGAATCTATTATATGATAAAGCTAAGAAACAGTCTTTCCATTGTAACGCAGTGGAGTTTTTAGGTTTTAACATTTCACTGCAATGTCTTGAAATGCAATCTGCATTTGCTCTTTTCATAACCATAAAAGAGCACAGAAAAACATAAAGATAAATTCATGGTAAAAATTATACAATTAAGAATCAAGCACTAGCCTTCTTTGTACAGCCCTTTTTAAAAAGCCAACAATAAAATAACAAAACCTTTCATCTAATAAAAGCTGCAAACACATTAGAGCAGGTTTACCTGCCTAAAAAGCGTGGGGCAGATTTATAAGCCCCTTGCGCCACTTTTGCGTCACTTTTCCCATGTTAAAAGTGACGCAAAAGTGGCGCAAGGGCCTTGTAAATCTGCCCCCGTATTTCTAAAACAGATTATATAATTTTTCCTCAGTTCCTTATAAAACCAGCAAAACATAATAAAATGATTAGTATCTTGTGTTGAAGCCCCATCACAGCCTCACGGACCTCGAAGGAATAGCTTGCACCATCATTTTGGGACTTCTGAAAAGCAGGGAATCAGATTATTTCGGAATCTTGTTAAAATAAAATCTTGACTGTTTTTTGTAACAAACATAATAGAAGGTTGGGTAGATCTAGAAGTTTTCAACATAATATTATCTCTCCAAAGGTTCAGTCATTTCCAGACTTTCTCAGTTTGCTTGTTTTCTGAGGAAGAAAGAGCATTTGTCGAATCAATATCCCTTTTTACTATGATCTCTGGGTTTAGAAATAATTTTAGGTCACTCTAATTCATTAAAGAAGATTGTAAAGTATTCTAATTTTGTTCGCCCTATCTGCGGCTAAGCAGTCCTTAACTCTAGTTTGATTTTGGTTGGTTTCTTCTTATAGCCATATTGAAAGTCACAAGAGCAATATTCGCAGATGAAAAACATCAGACATGTACCCTTGTGCCTGCTCCTCATGGGCCATAAATGCAGGGACACTCTGGGGTAGTGATAGAAAGCATCGCAAAAATTGATTCTCCACAGTTTGTAACAATGAGAGGTTGCCACGGCTTCATATGTCACAGCCGTACAAGGCCACACAGACACACATAGAATGGCTGACCTTCAGCGTCGCTGCTGTCTGCTTGCTGTCCTACCTGTCTGTGAAGTCGAAACCCGAGGAAATAGCTCTAGAAAAAAGATGTCATCGTGTGGACACAAGTTGAACCAAATATTTAAGCGATCAAACAGAACACCTAGGTAGGAAACAATTTCAACCTAAATCTAAAGAATTTATAAATTTCACACACGAGTCCATTAATATTTGTAGCCCTAATGCTGTTCTTGACAATAAGACTGCGTCATCTGCATAGAGTAACAATGGTATTAGTCGATTACCAACCAATGGCATATCTTGGACCTCTAACGCTAATACCTTTTACAAATAGTTCACATACAATGTAAACAAAAAAAAGGGCAACGTAACCCCCTTTTTGTTTTAAAAAGTGTTTGCTCTCCCCATTCGCCCTGTATGTCACTACAGCGGCCAGATTATTAAGAAAATCCGGTAGAAAAGTGACAATATCGGCATCTATTTTCAGTGATATCATGCTGCTTGTCTCGATTGATCATATCGAAGGCAGGGCTGTGGTCCATACATGCCATATGTAATGCCCCTGACTTGGCAACTGTGTATTTGTTTATTATTAGATGTTGATTTAGGCATTGTTGAAGGGACCCCAGCCCTGACCTGACCCCAAATCCGATAGTATATGATTGTCCTTAGCCCATGTATTCAACCTGTTCAGGACAACTCACCCCAATACCTTCACAACTTAATCGACTAGAGACATTGGTCTATAACAGCGGATCGTTTTTATACGCCTTTTTATACACTGATACATTTATTAACTGTGTCCAGGATACTGGTGTACCACCCCTAGCATCTGCTCTGATAGTCAAGGTAAAAAGTGGGCCTCAAAGAATGACATCCGATTTACATAGAACTAAGGGAAACCCATCAGGTCCTGGGGCTTTATTCTTCAATGATAGAATGATTGTCCCACTTCATCTAATGAGAAGGAAAGGTGGCTTGTGGCTGAAAACTCATAAATGTTCTTTACCCAGGAGTCATAAATCTCCTCAAAATGGCGAACAGAGCAAACCAGGAGGAATATGTGAGCACAAGGAACGCTCCACTGGGGAAGAAAGAAAAGGCCGATTGACAATCTCCCAGAATAATGTACTCTTTCTGAGTTTTCATGCATACATAAACTGCTCCCATGCCTCCTCACACAATAAATCTTTCCTATTTTTAATCGTTTGTTTATATCTAGAATGACACACAACCACCTCTACCCTCGATCTTGGTTTTGTCTTTAAATCTTTGATCAGGTCTCGATGGGGGTTAAAGCTTGTTTGATCGAATGATCTACAAATGCTTATTGAGTTAAGGCTGCTTGGATCGGTCAGAAATTGCTTAACAGTCCTGAAAACAGCACACAATGGCAGCATGTTGTGAACAGTCATTTAAACATCAAAATCAGAAGGACATCCCGAGAACAGCTTTCTATTAAAATCCTGTTAACACTTTGCTCCCTCTTAATCTTCGACTCTGGTCAAAAGGCCTCTCCAACCTACTCTCTGGGATAGCGAGGCAGATGCCAGGACAAAGTCAATACCAGAGGTAAAGCCTCTACCAGTAAATGTTGGTATTACCATATTTGAATTACAATGGTCAACCAAGTCATTAGTGAACAATAGTTTCAAATCGTTTAAAATAGTATTTATCATTACCCCCTGAAGGAATCAGCAGTGCATGATTTGAGCCGGTGGTTTCCGATGCTCGGCACCAGCACTTAATTGCCAACATGAGCACTTATGACAGTCTGCCACATGGTGGCGGTGTTTGTCAAATTTGGAGATCAGCACAACAGTTGGTTATTAGTTCAACATACATTAAAAATGACTAATGGCTGCCGCTAAAGCCATTCTTATGAGTTTGGGGGCCTGGAATAGTCAGAATTGTCACACTTATACGAGTGTGATAGTAGTTTAAATTGTTACTGTAATTGGCAGAACTGACATTGGCAATGAGCAGTGCAAGCAGAAGTTCCTATATAAAACTCTAAAAAAAAAACACATTGCATTTGGGAAAGGATGTAGCCTTAGGGCTAGAGCGGTCGACCTCGAAGAGGGGGAACCGGGTTTGAGTCTCAGCAACGAGGCTCAACGTCCTGTGATTCTGGGAAATTCACTTAATCTCCCCGTGCCTAAAAAAAAAAAAAAATTATGGGGCAGATTTACAATTAACTAACGCAGCACGGCGCAGCAAGTCATTTTGCTGCGCCATGCTGCGTTAGTTTGGAAAGCACAGGGATGCGACATATTTACAAGAATATGTCGCATCTCTGTGCTTCCCCCTGCTCTGGCGCACAAACTGCAGCCATGCGCCGGCGCAGGCACCCTTGCACCATGGTGCAAGGATGCCTGCGTCGTGGGGAGATTGTTTTTGTGCAGGAAGGGGAACCTTCCTGCACAAAAACAATCACTACAACCATTTTCCTCTTTCAATGCGTGCTGCAGAATGCAGCACGCATTGAAAGAGGAAAAAACGAGGAGAAATGAAAACATTTCTCCTCGGTGCGCCTCGCTACGCCACCTCTAGGGTGGCGTAGCTTTCAGACGCATCTCCAGAGTTACGATTTCTCGTAATTCTGGAGATGTGTCTTGTTCCATGGGTGTTGCGTGGGAACACCCACAGCAACACCCATGGAACGCCCCTTCACCGCAAAGTGCTGCGTGTGAATGGGCCGTATTTACAAGGAGAGGAAAAGTCACGCAGGGTGGCTTTTCCTCTCCTTGTAAATATGGAGCAGCCCCCTGCGCCACCAGTACGTCACAAAAAGTGACGTACTGGTGGCGCAGGGGGCTTGTAAATCTGCCCCTATGTGTCTATCTGTAACGAAACTTTTACTCATGTAAAGCGCTCTGATACCTAATATCTTCGGGTCTAGTTTGCGCTATATAAAACACAAAAAAAAAAGTGGCCTTTGGAGGAGGGCCGTGGCACTTATTTTTTTTTACAAATTAAGCACTGATGATTAAAATGTGATTGATTGAGCCAATTACTATAAAACTGCCATTACTAATACAGTTATCACAACAGAGGTGTGAATTAAAATTACCCATTAGCACCAACAAAGTGCAAGCCTGGCCCTAAATCCTGTGATGTTCAAGAATGTGTCTAGGTGCTTGCACAAGTTCCGAGCTGTGCTGTGAGGAGTTAGACTATCATACTACCCAATTCAGGAAAAGTCAACATCGTTACCACTAAGTTGCAAGAAACGTAATCCACCTATAAGAGCCTACAATTCAGTGACAATGAGAGTCAACCAGGAAGAAGGACTTAGAAACATCCGTAGTTTCTTGGAGGCAAATTACCTTATATTTTATTAAAAAAAGAAAGCCAATCTTTGTCATTTTGCTTACTTGCGGGACCCGCTATATTCCAACATATGAAATCGAAGGAGGTAAAAGATGAATTCATCTTTATATTAGCATCACTGCCAGTAATGGAGGAGAAGGTACAATAAGGATTGAGTCAAATATTAGTCTCTAAGGTGCTCAGTGGCTCAAACCTATTGAATAGGAGGATTCTCTGATTTTAATACAAAGACACTCCCCTAGGGGAACTATGAGAAAAAAGATTGAAGCTACATTGTGGATATTACGGCTTGTAAAAATAGCTCAGGGGTAAAACCTGTATTGTAAATGGAATCCCCTGGTAATTTTAAAACGTGACAATAAACGGTCTGCCAAATTAGAAAATTCAAAAGTTACCACATTGCAACCTCCCTCAAATATCTTGTTATCCTTGCCAATCAAAGGGACTCCTCTGACCATATTTATGTGGAAAAGATAAGTAACACCATCTTACTCTTCTATCGATCCAGTGAATAACTTTCTTTTTTAGCTGTGAGTAATTCTGGGAAGATCCAACAGCAAGGGGAGGAATGTTAGCCAGTACAGCAAGAAATGTTGTTTCTTCCTGAGAAATTCTAGCTTATGAGTGTTAAGTGATCAAGAATCAATGGGATTGCTTGAGGTTTACGCTCTGGAAATACTATGCCCCAGTGACAAAGCATTTTCACAGGAGACGTTGGGCCTCATTACGATGGCGGTCCCATTGCCATCTATAGAAGTGGTCCGGTATGAGGCATTGGTCATAGGGACAGACCACTGCTTTTTTGACGGGCTCAAGGAGTCAGTCGGGGCAGCGATCGGACCATAATCCCTACAATAGGGGCGGTGCCTGCTCAGGCACCACTGTAGGGATTACAATGTCCATTTCCCTTGCCCTGTACATGGCGGTCTGACTGCCATGTACAGGTAGACGGAAAGGGACTTTGGGGGCCCCTAGTAGGGCCTCCGTTGGCCTCCACTACAGGGTTTGGAGTGCACATGTGGTGCCCCCCTAAACATCCAAGGATGCTGTGCCAGGCACCTCATGGAGCCTGGCACACAGTGCATGGATGTTTAAAACATGCCTATTTCTATTGTGGCTTGTGCTGCGGCCCTTTTCCAGGGTGGAACAGCCGATTACATGTCGGCCGATATCCATCCAACAATGCGTCCGTCCGCCATCATAATAAGGCCCATATTTCTGCAATACCTGTGGCTCATTTAAATGATCCATAATTTTATCTTTAACTACTTTACATAATGGATTGGATATGGAGGGATGACCTACTCGTGACTTAGGTGCATTTGTGAAGGGGGAATCTGACCTAAAATCAATGATACTCTCTTCTGAGTTAGATCGTGCAGTGTTAGCCTTATCAAAAGCATACAAATCGGGGGGCGTGGCTAGCCAGCCAAGACAGCGGACGCGAGCCTCTCGCACTCCACTCAGATAAACCCTTGATTATCCTGATGCCCGGATTAATAGGCTCGAATATAGCGCACCAGCCAAACCCTAATACGCTGGAGGCCCTAAACATCGGGAGGTGCCTACTGTTCATCACCGTGCGGGAACTGCAAGCACATTAGCGACCTCGTTGGTGGGATGCCCGCTACCTGCACAGGCCGGAGATGAGCGAGAAGAGCTCGAGGACAGTCAAGCGGCTTGCCCTAACGCTGAACAGAGGCGCAGGACAAAGTAAGGCGCTGCAGCTGGCGAGCGCAGAGCCTGAGGTCAGCGGAGATACTCGGAGTCGGGACCCGGGAGCCCCAGGAGGCTGGAACTCTCGAAACAGCGAGGCCACTTCACACCGAGACTGCAGGGTGGGAGGCGTCCGCCCCGTCCGCAAGACGCGAGGACCACGGGAGGAGAAATCTGCATTGGCCCTACTGCGGTAGCGACAGATGTGGAGCCCAACGCGGGCTAAAATAACTATAACGGGTCCTAGTGAAGGCAACATCGAGCCCCCGGGCTCACTTGTGGAAGCGGCCTGAGGAGGAGAGGGCCGGGGACTTCTGAGGCTGTGGGTGAGGGCTGGGCCCCACGGCTACATACGCAGCGAGCACGCGACTGCAGGTTGGGGAGAGAGAGTAGCCCGTGAAGCAGATGGTGGGGAGGGGAGTGCCCATCGCCCCACTTGTGTGACCTGAAGCACCGGAGGATGGAAGCGGAGACCAGAGCGGTGTGGAACCGATGAGTGGCAACCTGCACTGCTGTTAAAAGGCCTGTGAGGGACCGGGCCCAAGCCTCTGCCCGGCGGAGACGAACTGAGTGAAGTGGCACGCTCCATGGGTACTGGCGGTGGGTGCGCCTGACCCCCTGAGGCTCACAGTCATCACAATTGCCTACACTGAGTGCGCGCTGGCACTGGCCTGGTTGGGAGGCAACTAACCAGACAGCCTGAGCCCCAAACTCAGAGCACACTGCAATAGCAAAGCTCAGGCATCCTAAGACAGGACACCTGCGGGGCTAGATCTCCTTGCAGCCTCTCTCTCCCTCTTTAATCGCTGGGGGAAAACAGGGTGCTAAACGCTCATGGGTTGCGGGCCGTGGGGCACTGCCCCACAGCAGGCCTTCAATGCACAATAGAGCCCACAGCGCCCGCGGATGGTGACGGCCTAGCAAAGTGGAAGGACTGCAACACCGCACTGACGCAGCCAGCAGGCACCTGAGCGACATGAGCAGAAATGCAGCATTCTCCCCTGGGTCCAGCATACCCTCGGGAAAAGAACAAGCAAGCCTCCCTGGACACCTGCATGCCCTCCGCACAGAAATTAGTCATGTGTCACCTATGTACAAACGCGCAGCAAACCGCTGCACAATCGGAGACCCAGGAGACCCGGCAAGCAGCAGAAGAACAAGCAAGAGAAACATCGACTATGACACTCTCTGCAAAAATTGACTCTGTCCTGTCTGTGGTGCAGAAGCTAGGTGCCTTCCTGGAACACAGCCGGACCTCACTGGAGTCAAAAATAGATAAGGTAGCATTACTGCGAGCGGACCACTGCAAACTGTCAGACAGGGTACAAACCAACGAGCAAGCGCTGTTGGATCTGAAAACGACCATTCACAGCCAGGCAGCAGCCCCACAAGACCTCGTGGACCCGGTAAACACGCTAGAAGATAAGCTGGAGGACGCGGAAGGCAGCTCCTGCCGAAATAATATCCGCGTGGTGGGCCTGCCTGAGGGAGAGGAGGAACAAGACCCCATCGCATATGTCGAGCGCTGGTTGAAGGAATTGCTCCCAGAAGTAGTGGAGCTGGCGCACCGAGTGCCGGCATGCAGGCTGCCCCCGGGAGCCAGACCAAGACTGTTACTCTTCAAGCTGTTGAACTACAGGGACAGAGACACAGTGCTGAGGGAGGGCCGCAAACTCACTGACATTAAGATACAGAACCAACAAATAATGCTGTTGCCGGACTACACAATGCAAGTGCAGAAAAGAAGAAGATCCTTCAGTGAGGTGAAACGTAAACTCCACGACTTGAACATCCGCTACACCTTTATCTTCCCAGCCACACTGCGAGTCGCTACGAAAGGGTTCGCCCACTTCTTTGACTCACCAACCGAGGTCTGGGACTGGCTGGAAGAATCAGACCTACTGATGGAACCCAAAACAACTGCAGTCGTACAGTTTCCCCGTCAAGCCAGAAGAAACCCGCCCCGGGCGTAGGAGGAAACTCCAAGCAACTGAGAACACAAGCTGCGATTCCTGACATGGAACAAAGGCAAATAGAAAGACAAGAGGCCCTCCATGTGGCTGCAACAATCCAAAATAAACCGCAAACCTCTGAGCCAGAGACACGATCCACCCCTTCTCTCCCGGTTCATAAAGACCTGATGCTTGTCCTTTCTGACCCTAGATTCTGCATCATTTGGTCCGGGTTTCCCTTTGAGACATCTCCGCACCACCGAGGAGCGGTGAGTTATTTATGCCTAAGGCTTCTTTGGCTAGTTCCTTTACATCGCGGTAGAGGGCTTTAATTAATCATCCCGTGCCCCTTCCTCTCTCTCCAGACTCTGTGCCCTCGAGTGCCACGAATTTTGGAGGATTGAGCAGGTAACTTTCCTTTTTAGATACACGTGTCAGGCGGTGGCTAGATCTTAATTGTAATACTGCGAGGTCCCTGTTAGTTACGGTATTGTTTTCCCTTCCGATTACAGATTTTTAACTGCGAGGTCCTAGCCGATGAATACGGGTAGGACTGCTCCTAACTAGTGTGGATGGGACATGTCGGATTGTATCCGATGAGCGTAAGTGTCATACTTTCACTGCCACTTTTGGTTTTAAGGCTTTTTCTAACCCCCTGCCCCTGTCCCATGAGTCGGATGGGCGCCTGTGTTAAACTATACCTTACTTTTGCAGGTGCAGGTATCCCGCTCTCGTTGTATTTGGAGCCTACGCGCCCGATCTATTCACAACTTAGCCCTCCCTTTAGGGCTCCATATGGTAATTTCTGGGGACCACTGGCCCCTTCATTGTTGTGTATACTGTCCCCTTCCTCTTAGGCATTTGCTACAAATAATTTTTTCACTTAACCCCTAGGTGCCCACTCCCCTATCACAGTCCTGAGGAAGACCCCCACGTAAGGTGTTAATGAACCTACAAGTATTCGGGGTCGAAACGTCGACACTTCTTTTTGAGCCAGCCTAAATACAACAGAGATTGTTCTACTGTGTTTGCCTGTGTAGCATGGCTATTATTAGTTATGCCAACAATTGTGTACAATTGGCGAAATAACCAGCCTAATTTTGATGCTAACTATGAATCAGTTGATTGCACAATTTCTTCACCTTTACATATCACTTCATCCTCACGTAAACCACCAACTTTTCCCACAACCCCCCTTCCTTCTCTTCCGGGCACTTTGTGTAGGAATTTTACGATGTTACTTATGTATTTGAGAATATGACGGTGTGATTAAATAACACTGGTCAATCATTTAATTTATGCATTCTTTTTACGTTTTGTGAATGTACGTTTACTGTGTTTATTGGTAAAATACTGTTTACTGTGACCACCCTATACTGTACCACCCCTTCTCTGAGCACGTCTGGGACATCGCCAGCCAGATCTGATGACTTGGACTCTCTGCTGCTGCCGGACTTCACGCCGCAGATGTCAGACGGCATAATTTGAACAATCAGCAACATCCTGTTAAGTGTATTTTACCATATGATGCGTAATTGCTATATTGTCCTATTAGTGCTAATTATTCTAACAGTTCCACACCCTCATGCGTGTAGTACCTGTCCAATACACAGCAGGAAACACCACACTGGCGCAGAACACTCTTCCGGTTAAGTAATGACTAAGGTACGGCTGTACCCAAAGCCCAAAGGGAGCTATCAATTGCCAAGAGACAACTTCGAGGATATGTCCAACACACAAGCTTGTAGCGTGCACCCCAGCAGTTAACCACACCTAACAAGTTAGTTGCCATGGTTAGGCTCTGAAGTTTGGACGAATATCGAATACGTGTTTGCCCTCATAAAGTTATGAAGCACACAGTTGTGCCCCCAGTTCTAAAACTTCCCTTTTCCCCCTTTTTCCACCCCCTGGTGGCTCCTGTGGTCGCTTGGACTCTAACCGCATTCACAGCCCCCTCGATGCAGGAGGGCACACTACTCACGCATGGCACAGACTAACATCCTTAGATGGTGCGTGAGGGGCATGCACACACCCACTCGCAGATACTCCGTTTACTCATACCGCCAGCACAGACAAGCAACAATAGCCTTCTTGCAGGAGACACACTGTACCCAGGTAGAAGCCTGCCGCCTTCGCAAACGCTGGAGAGGGCGTGTATACAGCACTAACTATTCTTCCCAAGCACGTGGGGCACTAATATGGATAAAGGCAGGGGTCCCGTTTGTGGAGGAGGAGGTAGACATAGATTTGGAGGGAAGATCTGTATTTTTAAAAGGCAGGCTGAATGGGCAAATAATCCTTATGGGCTCCATTTATGCACCAAATGTGGAACAAGCTTCATTCCTTAGCAGGCTCTCTGGGGTACTAGTCAGATGGAGCGAGCTTCCTTGGCTTATAGGAGGGGACTTCAACTGAGTACTAGACATAGACTTGGACCGGTCATGCCCACCCCTAACATGAACCACAGCGACATCCAATGCGCACACACTATCGGAATGGCTTACACATTGGTCGCTGTCTGACATATGGCGTACCCTCCACCCAAATACACGTGTGTACTCATTTTATTCTCCAGTACATGGTCTACATGTTCATCTAGACCATATAGTCGGATCACCTGCCCTATCCCCACTCATTAAACATGCTGAATATCTAGGGCAGACACACTCGGATCACAACCCACAGCTCTTACAACTTGCTTGGGAGTCGGAACCCCATCCAATCCCTACATGGCGGCTGCAGCCTGCAGCGCTTGAAGACCAGGCGTTTCGCTCCTCCCTATGGGTGGCAATTCTAGAATACTTTGAGAACAACAGCTAGTCTGCAGGAGATGCACTCATAGAATCGGATGCCTTTAAGGTGAACCTGAGAGGGTATTGTTTGGGTGCCGTCTGGAACATACGCAAACAACTAAACTCTGCGCTTAGTAGAATAGAGCACGAGCTCTTAGGTCAGGAAAAGAATAAAGCCATAAATAATGGGGACACGAGTCGCCTGGACGAATTAGGGGCTGAACACACAGAATTATTAAAGACGCTCCATTGTCATAATTATGCTGCACACTCAGTGCCCACACATGCCACCGCAGACCATGCCAGCGTGGCTCCTGCGACAGGAACAAACCCATCAACCTATAGCTGCCCTAAAAGCAGACACAGGACGGTCATATACTCGCAGCATGAAATACACGCAGCAATGACACACCATTACACCGCACTTTATCAGTCGGTGGAGCATCAAGAGGAAGGATCCATAGACAAACTCTTAGACACCATAAGCCTGCCAGAAACATCACCAGAGCCGAGAGAACTGCTGAATGACCCAGTAACACCCGAGGAGATCCGCCGTGCAATGACAGCGCTGGCAACGGAAAAAAACGCCCGGCCTTGATGGGTTCCCAGTGAAATTCTATAAGGCATATGCCACATAGCTGGTCCCTCAATTACACACACTGTACACAACGGCTCTGAGTGAACCGAGGCTCCCTCTATCTATGAGTGAGGCAAACTTGGTGTCGCTTCCCAAACCTGATAAGGACCCCACAGACCTAGGATCTTATAGGCCACTAGCCCTCCTTAATTTTGATTACAAAGTGTTGGTGAAAATCCTGGCTGATAGACTTGCGCAGGTGGTCCCTACCCTGGTCCATACAGACCAAAATGGCTTTGTGCCCTCTCGGAGCACCTCACTGAACCTTAGGCACTTCTTTAGAGTTGCAACTTACTCAATACCCCACTGGCCACGCTAGGGATTCCTAATATTATTACTCGAGAAAGCATTTGACTTCTTGGAGTGGGGATTCTTATTCGCAACGTTGACAAGATACAATCTGGGGGAGGTGTTCATAAACATGGTGCGACTGTTATACACTGCACCGACGGTCCACTTAAAAACAGGCCCATACATATCCGGCCCAGTACAGGTGAAGAGAGGGACTAGGCAAGGATGTCCTCTATCCCCCCTACTTTTTTCACTAGCCATAGAGCCCCTAGCAGAGGCAATTCGAATCGCAATGGGGCAAAGCATTACATTAGGATATGGCGCTCATGCAATATCTCTGTATGGGGACCATCTACTCTTGTATATAAGAGACATCCACCAAGTCCCCCAACAGTTAGCGCACACACTAGGAAACTTTGTCTCAATAGCAGGACTAAGAGTCAACGCCTCCCAGTCTTGTCTTTACCCCTTCAGTGACAAATGTGGCAACCCGGGATATATACTAAAGGGGGTGCGAGTAAGCTGATGTGCAGACACATTCTGCTCTCTTGGAATCAGAATATACAGGAGCCAAGCAGACCTACTGGCTGAGCCCTAGCCGCGATCCGCTCCCAGATGCTGTTCTGGAGGACGCTTCCACTATCTGTGACAGACAGAGTGGCCCTTACAAAAATGGTGGTACTGCCCCGATTATTATACTACTTCGCGAACCTTCCGATCTATGTCCCACCCTCATTTTTCCGTCCGCTGGAAAAACTGATAGAAGATTTTATTTGGGGGAACGCCAGACACTGAGTATCGATAAATAAGCTTTATCTACCTATAGACCAAGGAGGCCTAGCGGCCCCAAATCTAGAGCAATATTATCCAGCTGCACAGCTACAATGGATAGCTAGATGGCTGGTGTCCCGTCACAGGGGAGACACCGCATCTACTCATGGGCCCCTGTCCCTTCCAGAGCTGACAGGACTGTTTCACCCCTGCTCATCAGCTAAAAAGCCAGACTCAATGCTGCTCAGTGTAGCATATAAATGCTACCGTAGAATGCTGTACATCACCCGTAAGGTCACCCCATACGCACCTGCCCTGCCACTGGAGGGGACGCCCAGGGGCGGCACAGTCACCAAAGCTGCTGAGCTACGGTGCTGGAGAGAAGCAGGACTACAGGATACAGGGGACTTATTCAGTGAGGGCGCTCTGATCCCATACAAAACATTAGTAGAGGTAGACGAACGGCCTCCAGGTCGTTTCCTATTCCATTGCTCAATATTGACCGCTCTCTCCAATAGCTGGGGCGACCTGTCCTCCGAACCATCGACGCACCTTACTATACAGTACATGCATGTTATGGTACAGGGGGGACACGTAATAAAATGGTTCACCAACTCAGTAAGAAATCACACAGCAGTTGGCTTAACACCGCTCTGACACCACTGGGAGGAAGACATGGGCCGCCAACTCACGGACACTGAATGGACCGCAACCCTATCAAATCCGGCACGAATCCCCAGGAATGCCGGCTTACGCCAAATCCAATTTTACATTATGCATAGAGCATACCTCACACCTGCAAAAATCAACCAGACGCTGCATGTCCTAAATGCTCGCTCATTAACGCAGACTTATTACATATGTTGTGGGGATGTACTGTCTTGCTAACATACTGGAGGGAAGTAGCAGACACACTGACTCAATGTACAGATCGTGTCCTCCCATGGCACATATACATACTACACCTTTCAGCCCTCATCAGCCAGGATAGCTTGCCTCCAGTGGAATGGAGAGCACGGGACCCACGTCTGGGCATACCCGTCCCACTCGGGGTGACAAATGCAAAAACAACAATTGATGGACAGAATGCAGAACAATGTCATACATTCACCCCAGTACAAAGATCTGGGCCTAAATCCATCGTTTTTTTGCTCACCATGCCATTCCAGTTTGGACCCAGCCATATGCAAATCAGTCTTGACCCTGCGCCCAATGGGAACAGTTCAGCCCGAACTGCCAGGCCAGGTCCTCCCTGGACTGGAAACAAGCATCCTAGGACCGGTTTCGGGCTTTCAGCCCTCATCAGCCAGGATAGCTTGACTCCAGTGGCATGGAGAGCACAGGACCCACGTCTGGGCATACCCGTCCCACTCGGGGTGACAAATGCAAAAACAACAATTGATGGACAGAATGCATAACAATGTCATACATTCACCCCAGTACAAAGATCTGGGCCTAAATCCATCGTTTTTTTGCTCACCATGTGTTAGACTTGGCATCTTTTGGCGTGTTTCCCCTGACTTTTTGCTTTCTGACCTCCTGGTTTTGACTCTGTTTTTGCTGGTGTAATGATTCTGCGCACTTTCCTCACTGCTGTCCAGTGGGAAAGTGCAAGTGCTCCTGTATGAAATGTGTTATGGATTGGTGTTTCCATGATTGGCCTATTTGATTTATGTGTCAGTCCCTTGTAAAGTGCACTGAGAGTGCCAGGGCCTATAGATCAAATGCTGTTGGTGGGCTGCAGCACTGGATTGTGCCACCCACGCAAACAGCCTGTAAAGTGTAACTCTGGCCTGCCATTGCAGAGCCTGTGTGCAGCCTGGGGCTGCCATGTCGACTTGGCAAGTGCACACACTTGCAAGTCCCTAAACCTTCCCTTTTCTACATGTTAGTCACCCCTAAGGTAGGCCCAAGGTACCCCTGTGGGCAGGGTGCATTGTATGTGAAAGGTAGGACATGCCCTGGTGTGTGTGGCATGTCCTGATAGTGAATTACAGCCTATTTCGTTTTTCACTATTGCAAGGGTACCTGTTCCCCATAGGCCAGAATGGGCAGTTTTGATTATTACAGCTTATAATCCTAACTGACCCAGGGAACATGGTAGAAATTCGAGTTTAGTATGCCTGGACTCAGAATGATAAAATGCATCTTTTAGTGAAGTTGGTTTTAACATTCTGTGTTTGAAAATACCACTTTTAGAAAGTGGGTATTTTCTTGTCTAACCATCCAAGCCTGCCTCTGCTAGGTTGTGTATTCCTTGTCTGGAGTGTGAGTGACAGGGGCTGGGGGATGCCAGGAGACAGGGTGAGTCAGCACAGGGCTGAATAGCAAGATCTACATGTAGATGGGTGGGAGGAGATGCACCTGGGACCTGAATAGGGCTGGGCCTTCCCTCCACAATGCTGGCTCCACCTCCTGTGGTGCGTCTGATGTTCCTGGCCTGCACTGTGAAAGGAAAGAAGGAGACTTGTCAACAAAGTGCTCCAGGACTGACCAGAACTGGTTTGGACTAGGCAAAGGCCTCTCTGCCTTCAGAGGACAAAGAGAAATTGAGGATAAAAAGGGGGACCCAAACCCCAGAAAATTGGAACTCTTTGGGATCAAGAAGACTGCCAAGAAGAAGAGCTGGAGAAGCTGTGAGGAGGAACTACCGCTTTGCTGTGTGCTTTGCTGTGTTGGCCTGCAGTGGCTGCTTCTGTCTTGGGCAGTGAAAGGACTTTAACTGAACCTTCTGCAATTTACTTTGTGAGTGTCTCCAAGGGCTTGAGGTAGAGCTTGCCCCCTGTTCAAGAAGTCTCAGGAACAGCAAAGACTTCAAGCCTGACGCCGTCTACGACGCCACTGCCGACTCCGTGTGCTGAAGGCACCGCAGAGGGCACTTTCGCAACGCCGCACCGCGACCCTGGTCTCACCGGCGACGCCTGCTGACGCCACCACCGAGCTGCTGCTCGCACCGCGACCTGTGGGCACCGCACTTCGCACCGCCTCGCTTCACGACGCCGCCGTGGTATCCCCGACGACGCCGCTCCACGCCGGACTCGACGCCGCTGCTTGCACCGTGGTTCGGGGGCACCGCTCGTAAGTTACACGACGCACCGCCCTCATCCCGCACCGCAGCCTTGGCCCACCGACGCCGGTGCCATCGACTCCAAGTTCGTCAGCTGACAACAGCGCTGCAGCTACGACGACGCCGCTGCTGCACCGTGACCTGCCAGCACCGTGATGAGCACCGCCTTCATCTCACACCGCGACCCTGGTCTCACCGACGATGCCATCCGACGCCGCCACCGAGCCGCTGCTCGCACCGCGACCTGAGGGCACCGCACGCCGCACCGCTGCACTTCGCACCGCAGCACCTGATGCCGGCCGACGCCAGCGCTCCTGACTTCAACAGAGAGGAGATCGATCTGCAACGCGTGTGACTTCGAGGGCCCGACGACGCCTGCACCGACCTCCGGAACCGACGCCTGTGGACGCCGTGTTTTCGGAAGCTCACCGCGAGGTCATCGACGCCCTGCATTTCTGAAAGGTACTGTTTGCGAGTCTTCCCGACACCGTAGCTGACCTGCGACGCCGCAGTCAGCCAGAACTGTTTGGATTTGTTTGTTCACGACACCGTGATAGCCCCGGACGGAGCTATCGACATCAAGGAACTGTTTTTAAGGACATTTTGATAACAGAAGATTTTTAAAGTACTGTACTGTGGATTTTTATCGTATTTGGTCTTGTTTTAAAGTATATAAAAATATTGGATATTTTTCTAAACTGGTGTGGTGTCAGTTTGTAGTGCTTACATTGTATTACTGTTGGTTTTGTGCAAATGCTTTACACACTGCCTCTAGAATAAGCCTGACTGCTTGTGCCAAGCTACCAAGGGGGTGAGCAGGGGTTATTTTAGGAGTGTAACTCCCTTATCCTGACTAGGAAGAAGGGTCCCTACTTGGACAAAGGTGCAAGCCCTTGCCAACTAGAGACCCCAATTTCTAACATTGGTTGTCAGCGGTGAGGATAGGACTTGTGTTTGCACTTGACTTACAGTGATTTGTGTGCACTACTACCATATCGCAGACCATTACGTACCACTTACAGGTTCTTTTTCTTTTTGGCCTATTTTTGATCTTGCCAGTTTGAACTTCCTACTTCAACATGCCTGAATCTATAGTATCATCAATTGCATCAGTAGAAATTGCCTTTGAGGAGGATCGATTGGAAGCCTACAATGTCAAAGAGTTAAAATCGATTTGCAAGAACCTGAAAGTCCAGGTCAGAGGCCTCACCAGGAAGGATGAGCTACAAAAGGCGCTGAGGGCCTGGGTAGCAGCCAGGGGTGCCAGTGGGCAATCTGGTGGTCTCAATGAAGAGGTGGAGGAGCCTGTTCCTAGGGTGGATGTGCTTTTGGGAGGGGGGGAACCCTCCAGGCCAGGCAGCAGTAGTTTGTCCCCAGAGGAGCTGGAGGACAGGTGGGAAGTAAGGAGGTTTGAATTGGAGAAACTCAGAATAGAAAGTGAGAGGGAAGAGAAAAGAATAGCCATGGAGGAAAGGAAAATGATACTAGATCATGAGAGAATGATCAAGGAGCTGGAGCTAAAGAGTAGATCCGGTTCAGATGGTGCAAGCAATTCTTCAGCACACACAGACAGGATTGTACACATCCCCAAGAATGTAGGTAAAGAGTACAAAAAGGGTGATGACATACAAAGGTGGTTTCAAGGGTACGAGTCGTCTATTCATATGAATGGGGTCCCTGAGAGGAACCGGGGAGCGGGGTTGTGGCCTCTCTTTCCAGAGGAAGCTAGGGATACTCTGATAGCTTTGGGTAAGGGGCAGGACCTCACCTAGGCTGACATGAAAGACACTCTCCTCACTAGATATGGGCTCACACCTGAAAAGTACAGGGATCAGTTTAGGTCCAGTAAAAAGTCTGAGGCCAACACTTGGTTGGAATGTGTGGATATGTTCTGTAGGTCGCTGGATGGTTGGGTGAAGGGCAGTAATGTAACAGATTTTCAGGGGCTCTCTACAATTTGATTGCATGGGAGCACTTGTCTAGTCTATGTTTTGCAGATCTGTGCCAGCACCTAGTTGATAGTAAGCTAACTGACCCCAGGAAGCTTGCTATGGAGGCGGACCGCTGGGTGAGTACCAGGGTCCACAAGAAAGCGTTTGGGGGAGACTCAGCCAAAGGTGGGCAGGGTCCCCAGCAGAAAGGTGGGGGGGACAAGGGTAAAGCACAGGAGTTCTCTAAAGGGCCCCAAACTAGTACCCAGGGTAAAGGTTCCCAGCCCCCCGGTGATAAGAAGAAAGGGGTCTCTACAGGGAAGCCTGTTGAGACCAGCCCCGCAAGTGTTATGCATGTGACCAGGTAGGTCACTTTAAGGGGGACCCCAAGTGCCCAAAGGGGACACAGCCACCCATCGGTGGACAGTCCAAAGTGTTGGCTAGTGTAGCGCTTGGGGAGGAGGGGTGCCCACAGGAGGGTGGGGATCCCGCAGAAATGACCCTTGTCTCACGAGGGGACAGTGAGATGGTCCCAGGAAACCAGGTGCCCCCTAACACAAAGAAATATAGCACCTGGGTGACCATTAATGGGAACAGGGTAGAGGCTCTCAGAGATACTGGAGCCAGTGTGACCTCAGTCCGGTGTCACCTGGTCTCTGAGAAGCAGGTAGTCCCAGGGTCATTCCACCAAGTAGTTGCTGTAGATAACTCTGAGCGCCAGTGTATCGTGGCGCAGGTTCCCTTTGAATGGGGGGGGTCTCAGGTCCCTTAAGGGTGGTTGTGAGCCCTACCATGCCTGTAGATTGTCTGCTAGGTAACGACCTGGAGCAGTCCTTATGGAAGAATGTTGAGCTCAGGTCTCACTTGGAGATGCTTGGGTTGCCAGAGTGGGCATGCGTGTCTACTCGGTCAATGGCAGCCAGGAAGGGTGATCAAGAGGACTTGGAGCCTGGAACAGTGGCCCAAGTCCCTGCCAAGAGGAAGGGCAGGGGGCACGGGAAACCGGTCCCCGAAGTTCCCACGGACCGGGAGGAGGCGGACCTCGAGGGGACGCCCCAGTGCCTACAGGGGAGCAGGTAGCCGAACTGAGAGACATCTCTGAGCTGACCCATTGGCAGCAAGAAGGGGGTCCCACCAGGGAGGAGTTCTGCAGGGAGCAGAACGAGTGCCCTACTCTGGAGGGTCTGCGGCGGCAGGCTGCAGACCAGGCAGCTGGTAATCAGTCCGGGTCACATCTGATCTACTGGGAGAATGGTCTCCTATACAGTGAGCCTAAGGTTGCTGAGCCTGGGTCAGCCCGTGTGCTGGTGGTACCCCAGCGCTTCAGGACCTTCCTACTGGGTCTGGCTCATGACGTGCCTTTGGCAGGACATTTGGGGCAGGACAAGACCTTTGACAGGCTTGTCACCCACTTCTTTTGGCCCCAAATGCGAAGGCAGTCAGATGCACACTGTAGGTCTTGCCAAACTTGCCAGGCAAGTGGTAAGAGTGGGAGGAAGGTCAAAGCTCCTCTCCAACCTTTTCCTGTTGTTGGAACACCCTTTGAAAGGGTAGGGATGGATATTGTGGGGCCACTGGATCCCAAGACAGCCATGGGCAACAGGTACATCCTGGTCTTGGTGGACCATGCCACCCGGTACCCGGAGGCAATCCCTCTCAGGACAACGACGGAGCCAGTGGTGGGCCGGGCATTAATGGGGATCTTTTCCCGTGTGGGCTTCCCCAGAGAGGTGGTTTCTGACAGGGGGACCAATTTCATATCCAAGTATATGACATCCCTGTGGAAGGAGTGTGGTGTAACCTACAAGTTCACCACTCCTTACCACCCACAAGGAAACGGTCTGGTGGAGAGATTCAACCAGACCTTGAAAGGCATGATCAAGGGTCTAACAGAACCCATGAGGCGTAAGTGGGACGTCCTCTTGCCATGCCTACTCTTCGCATACAGGGAGGTACCTCAGAAGTCTCTTGGGTACAGCCCCTTTGAGCTCCTGTATGGCCACCCTGTCAGAGGACCTCTGAGTTTGGTAAAGGAAGGCTGGGAGGTGGCTCCCAGGAAAACTCCCCAGGATGTGTTTAGTTACATGCTGGCCTTTAGAAACCAAACTGCCCGCTTCAGGAAACTCGCTCAGGCGAACCTGGAAGCAAGCCAGGAAAAAATGAAAAGGTGGTATGACCAGAATGCCACTCTGGTCGAATTTCAACCTGGGCAGAAAGTGTGGGTCATGGCCCCTGTGGAACCTTGTGCCTTGCAGGACAAGTGGACTGGGCCATATGCGGTGGTGGAGCGCAAAAGTGACGTCACCTACCTGGTGAATTTGCAGACTCCAAGGAACCCTTTGAGGGTCCTTCACGTGAACCGCCTCAAGCCCCACTTCGAGAGGTCCGAAGTGAGTATGCTCTTGGCGACAGATGATGGGGTGGAAGAGGAGAGTGAGCCTCTCCCTGACCTCCTGTCTACCAAGGAGCATGATGGGTCAGTAGAGGGTGTGATCCTCTCCCCTACTCTGACTCAGGAGCAGCAGGGGGACTGTCACCAGTTGTTGGGACAGTTCGCCCCACTGTTCTCTCTGACCCCCGGTGTTACTCACTGGTGTACCCATGACGTGGACACTGGTGACAGCCCTCCTGTGAAGCACAAGATTTATAGGTTGACTGACTGGGTCGGGGCCAGCATCAAGGAGGAGGTCTCTAAGATATTGGCGTTAGGGGTGATTGAGCCCTCCAACAGTCCTTGGGCCAGCCTAGTGGTCTTGGTCCCAAAGGCTGCTGCACCCGGTGCCACTCCAGAACTACGGTTTTGTGTGGACTACCGTGGGCTCAATGCCGTCACCAGGACTGACGCGCACCCCATCCCCAGAGCTGATGAGCTCATTGATCGGTTGGGAGCTGCCCGGTTCCTTAGCACATTTGATTTAACGTCTGGGTACTGGCAGATTGCCTTAACCGATGGGGCCAAAGAGAGATCAGCATTCTCAACCCCAGAAGGTCATTACCAATTCCGGGTGATGCCCTTTGGGTTGAAGAATGCCCCTGCCACCTTTCAGAGGTTGGTCAATCAGGTGTTGGCTGGACTGGAGGATTTCAGTGCCGCCTACCTGGATGACATTGCTGTGTTCAGTTCCAGCTGGGAAGAACATTTACAGAGCCTTGAGAAAGTGTTGAGGGCTCTGCAAGGTGCAGACCTCACGATCAAGGCCAGTAAGTGCCAGATCGGGCAGGGTTCTGTGGTGTACTTGGGACACCAGGTAGGAAGCGGCCAGGTGGCGCCCTACAACCCAAGATTGACACCATTCTGGCTTGGGAGCCCCCAAGACCCAGACAGAGGTGAGAGCCTTCTTAGGTCTCACCGGCTACTATAGGAGATTTGTTAAGGGCTATGGCACCATCGTTGCTCCCTTAACAGAGCTGACTTCCAAGAAGCAGCCCTGGAAGGTGATCTGGACTGAGTCCTGCCAGAAAGCTTTTGATGCCCTGAAGGCAGCCATGTGCACGGCGCCCGTGCTCAAGGCACCTGACTTCTCCAAGGAATTCGTCGTGCAGACTGATGCTTCAGAGCATGGTGTGGGAGCGGTGCTCTCACAACTGAACGAAGAGGGCCTGGATCAGCCTGTAGTCTTCCTTAGCAGGAGACTACTCCCCAGGGAACAGAGGTGGAGTGCCATAGAAAGGGAAGCTTTTGCTGTGGTCTGGGCGCTGAAGAAGCTGAGACCATACCTGTTTGGGACTCACTTCCGGGTTCAGACGGACCACAGGCCCCTCAGATGGTTGATGCAAATGAGGGGTGAGAATCCAAAACTGCTGAGGTGGTCCATCTCCCTACAGGGAATGGACTTTACGGTGGAACACCATCCTGGTACAGAACACGCCAACGCAGATGGTCTGTCCAGGTTCTTCCGCCTTAGTGAAGAGAACTCCAATGAGTTTGGGTAGTTCTCCCTACTTTCAGCTGGAGGGGACATGTGTTAGACTTGGCTTCTTTTGGCGTGTTTCCCCTGACTTTTTGCTTTCTGACCTCCTGGTTTTGACTCTGTTTTTGCTGGTGTAATGATTCTGCGCACTTTCCTCACTGCTGTCCAGTGGGAAAGTGCAAGTGCTCCTGTATGAAATGTGTTATGGATTGGTGTTTCCATGATTGGCCTATTTGATTTATGTGTCAGTCCCTTGTAAAGTGCACTGAGAGTGCCAGGGCCTATAGATCAAATGCTGTTGGTGGGCTGCAGCACTGGATTGTGCCACCCACGCAAACAGCCCGTAAAGTGTAACTCTGGCCTGCCATTGCAGAGCCTGTGTGCACCCTGGTGCTGCCATGTCGACTTGGCAAGTGCACACACTTGCAAGTCCCTAAACCTTCCCTTTTCTACATGTTAGTCACCCCTAAGGTAGGCCCAAGGTACCCCTGTGGGCAGGGTGCATTGTATGTGAAAGGTAGGACATGCCCTGGAGTGTGTGGCATGTCCTGATAGTGAATTACAGCCTATTTCGTTTTTCACTATTGCAAGGCTACCTGTTCCCCATAGGCCAGAATGGGCAGTTTTGATTATTACAGCTTATAATCCTAACTGACCCAGGGAACATGGTAGAAATTCGAGTTTAGTATGCCTGGACTCAGAATGATAAAATGCATCTTTTAGTGAAGTTGGTTTTAACATTCTGTGTTTGAAAATACCACTTTTAGAAAGTGGGTATTTTCTTGTCTAACCATCCAAGCCTGCCTCTGCTAGGTTGTGTATTCCTTGTCTGGAGTGTGAGTGACAGGGGCTGGGGGATGCCAGGAGACAGGGTGAGTCAGCACAGGGCTGAATAGCAAGATCTACATGTAGATGGGTGGGAGGAGATGCACCTGGGACCTGAATAGGGCTGGGCCTTCCCTCCACAATGCTGGCTCCACCTCCTGTGGTGCGTCTGATGTCCCTGGCCTGCACTGTGAAAGGAAAGAAGGAGACTTGTCAACAAAGTGCTCCAGGACTGACCAGAACTGGTTTGGACTAGGCAAAGGCCTCTCTGCCTTCAGAGGACAAAGAGAAATTGAGGATAAAAAGGGGGACCCAAACCCCAGAAAATTGGAACTCTTTGGGATCAAGAAGACTGCCAAGAAGAAGAGCTGGAGAAGCTGTGAGGAGGAACTACCACTTTGCTGTGTGCTTTGCTGTGTTGGCCTGCAGTGGCTGCTTCTGTCTTGGGCAGTGAAAGGACTGGAACTGAACTTTCTGCAATCTACTTTGTGAGTGTCTCCAAGGGCTTGAGGTAGAGCTTGCCCCCTGTTCAAGAAGTCTCAGGAACAGCAAAGACTTCAAGCCCGACGCCGTCTACGACGCCGCTGCCGACTCCGTGTCCTGAAGGCATCGCAGAGGGCACTGCCGCAACGCCGCACCGCGACCCTGGTCTCACCGACGACGCCTGCTGACGCCGCCACCGAGCCGCTGCTCGCACCGCGACCTGTGGGCACCGCACTTCGCACCGCCTCGCTTCACGACGACGCCGTGGTATCCCCGACGACGCCGCTCCACGCCGGACTCGACGCCGCTGCTTGCACCGTGGTTCGGGGGCACCGCTCGTAAGTTACACGATGCACCGCCCTCATCCCGCACCGCAGCCTTGGCCCACCGACGCCGGTGCCATCGACTCCAAGTTCGTCAGCCGACGACAGCGCTGCAGCTACGACGACACCGCTGCTGCACCGTGACCTGCCAGCACCGTGATGAACACCGCCTTCATCTCACACCGCGACCCTGGTCTCACCGACGACGCCATCCGATGCCGCCACCGAGACGCTGCTCGCACCGTGACCTGAGGGCACCGCACGCCGCACCTCTGCACTTCGCACCGCAGCATCTGACGCCTGCCGACGCCAGCGCTCCTGACTTCAACAGAGAGGAGATCGATCTGCAACGCGTGTGACTTCGAGGGCCCGACGACGCCTGCACCGACCTCCGGAACCGACGCCTGCGGACGCCATGTTTTCGGAAGCTCACCGCGAGGTCATCGACGCCCTGCATTTCTGAAAGGTACTGTTTGCGGGTCTTCCCAACACCGTAGCTGACCCGCGACGCCGCGGTCAGCCAGAACTGTTTGGATTTGTTTGTTCACGACACCGTGATAGCCCCGGACGGAGCTATCGACATCAAGGAACTGTTTTTAAGGACATTTTGATAACAGAAGATTTTTAAAGTACTGTACTGTGGATTTTTATCGTATTTGGTCTTGTTTTAAAGTATATAAAAATATTGGATATTTTTCTAAACTGGTGGGGTGTCAGTTTGTAGTGCTTACATTGTATTACTGTTGGTTTTGTGCAAATGCTTTACACACTGCCTCTAGAATAAGCCTGACTGCTCGTGCCAAGCTACCAAGGGGTTGAGCAGGGGTTATTTTAGGAGTGTAACTCCCTTATCCTGACTAGAAAGAAGGGTCCCTACTTGGACAAAGGTGCAAGCCCTTGCCAACTAGAGACCCCCATTTCTAACACCATGCCATTCCAGTTTAGACCAAGCCATATGCAAATCAGTCTTGACCCTGCGGCCAATGGGAACAGTCCAGCCCGAACTGCCAGGCCAGGTCCTCCCTGGACTGGAAACAAGCATCCTAGGACCGGTTTCGGGCTTTCAGCCCTCATCAGCCAGGATAGCTTGACTCCAGTGGCATGGAGAGCACGGGACCCACGTCTGGGCATACCCGTCCCACTCGGGGTGACAAATGCAAAAACAACAATTGATGGACAGAATGCAGAACAATGTCATACATTCACCTCAGTACAAAGATCTGGGCCTAAATCCATCGTTTTTTTGCTCACCATGCCATTCCATTTGGACCCAGCCATATGCAAATCAGTCTTGACCCTGCGCGCAATGGGAGCAGTCCAGCCCAAACTGCCAGGCCAGGTCCTCCCTGGACTGGAAACAAGCATCCTAGGACCGGTTTCAGGCTTTCAGCCCTCATCAGCCAGGATAGCTTGACTCCAGTGGCATGGAGAGCACGGGACCTACGTCTGGGCATACCCGTCCCACTCAGGGTGACAAATTCAAAAACAACAATTGATGGACAGAATGCAGAACAATGTCATACATTCACCCCAGTACAAAGATATGGGCCTAAATCCATCGTTTTTTTGCTCACCATGCCATTCCAGTTTGGACCCAGCCAGATGCAAATCAGTCTTGACCCTGCGCCCAATGGGACAGTCCAGCCCGAACTGCCAGGCCAGGTCCTCCCTGGACTGGAAACAAGCATCCTAGGACCGGTTTCGGGCTTTCAGCCCTCATCAGCCAGGATAGCTTGACTCCAGTGGCATGGAGAGCACGGGACCCACGTCTGGGCTGGGTCTAAACTGGGGTGGCATGGTGAGCAAAAGAACGATGGATTTAACCCAGATCTCTTGTCTGGGGGTGAATGTATGATTTATTCAGCATTCCGTCCATCATTTGTTTGCGTAGCACTTTTCACCCTAAGTGGGATGGGTATGCCCAGACGTGGGCCCTTTGCTCACTGTGCCACTGGAATCAAGCTAGCCTGGCTGATGAAGGGTAATACCCAGAAACCGGTCCCAGGATGCTTGTTTCCGGTCCAGGGAGGACCTGGCTTTGCAGTTTGGTCTGGACTGTTCCCATGAGGCACAGGGTCACAACTGATTTGCATATGGCTGGGTCTAAACTGGGGTGGCATGGTGAGCAAAAGAACGATGGATTTAACCCAGATCTCTTGACTGGGGGTAAATGTATGATTTATTCAGCATTCCGTCCATCATTTGTTTGCATAGCACTTTTCACCCTAAGTGGGATGGGTATGTCCAGACGTGGGCCCTTTGCTCACTGTGCCACTGGAATCAAGCTAGCCTGGCTGATGAAGGGTAATACCCAGAAACCAGTCCCAGGATGCTTGTTTCCGGTCCAGGGAGGACCTGGCTTTGCAGTTCGGTCTGGACTGTTCCCATGAGGCACAGGGTCACAACTGATTTGCATATGGCTGGGTCTAAACTGGGGTGGCATGGTGAGCAAAAGAACGATGGTTTTAACCCAGATCTCTTGACTGTGGGTGAATGTATGATTTATTCAGCATTCCGTCCATCATTTGTTTGCGTAGCACTTTTCACCCTAAGTGGGATGGGTATGCCCAGACATGGGCCCTTTGCTCACTGTGCCACTGGAATCAAGCTAGCCTGGCTGATGAAGGGTAATACCCAGAAACTGGTCCCAGGATGCTTGTTTCTGGTCCAGGGAGGACCTGGCTTTTCAGTTCGGTCTGGACTGTTCCCATGAGGCACAGGGTCATGTCTGATTTGCATATGGCTGGGTCTAAACTGGGGTGGCATGGTGAGCAAAAGAACGATGGATTTAACCCAGATCTCTTGACTGGGGGTAAATGTATGATTTATTCAGCATTCCGTCCATCATTTGTTTGCGTAAACATACTCGAGGCAGCAGTTGAGAGCACCAGGAACATGTCCTGTTGTTATGACATGCTACCTATTATGTTTTCTTTTGTCCCCCGTTAAGTTATAACCTGCATCCACAGTTCACAGAACGGTAAGCACTAGACGAGCATACGGACACACGTGGCATGCATTTAACCATCAACTGGCTTGAGCAGGCGCTAATTATAAATGTTGTAATTTGTTACTTACAAGAGCTGACATATTGACTGCACTGTTGATGAAAATTTGTTGAGCAGCTAATAGCAACTTTGACAATTTTTTTAACATTGCAAATATATCTGGCATAGGTACTCTGTGAGGTGCAACCAGACTAATTAAAAGTTCAAACATGTCTGTACCATTCATGAAAATGTGAAAACCCAATTAAAAAAAAAGAAAAAAAAAAAGCATACAAATCAAGAACCACATTTGAAAAGCCTAGTTAGTCTCTTAGTAAACATTTCAAATAAGTTCATGACAAAACATTCCAATCTACTTCTGAGCTTCCGAAGGGTGAAATCCTGACTGCTTAGTTTCTCCGACTAATACTAAAGTTTGTTTTATATGGCCATTTCTATTTGATTTATGATTTTTCTTCCTTTTCCTTGCTGGCAGCTCTGTTTCCTCTGGAGTGTCTGATGAACTTCTGCCACTGTGATTAGTGAATTTCCACCTAAGTTGGAATTAGAAATGTCCTTATCCTTTTTAGCTTTCTGAACAATAAGGTTTTGAGCAAGTGTATTGTTATCAATTCTAGCTCCAAGTGCCTCCATATCCACTTCAGTGTCACATAAGCTCAATTCTGCGTAGACCATGGTAATTTCATCACTTAAAAAACCAACAACCAATGTTAAATAGGTCATAAGTGAGGAGTTTCTACATGAGCCCCAGGTGCCAGTAATTGAAATTGGAGCCTCACGCCTGCCCATTATTTAAAGATTAAAACATTAACAGGAAGCAGGTGAAAGAGACATAACCCGGTCCAGTCTTGCAGTAGTGTGGACTGACGAAGACATGCCCAGCCTTGGCCCAGTCTGTGCTAGGGCAGTGTCCAGCACACATCGCACTCAATCGTAAGTAAGTGCCATTATTCAAGCACTGCAGATTATGCCCCGCTTCCTCCTCCTGTGGAAAGTGATTTGATGCGATGTGGGCTATTTAGTCCAGCTAGCCCTTCTGTAAAGCAGCAGAATGTCCTTTACAGTGGGAAGCAAGCGTGTTTTTCAAGTGGATTGTACCCACACCTCCTCCTGGGGTAATTGCCTTGATGAGATGTTGGCTATGTAGTCCTGCTAGCCCATCTGTAAAACAGTGGAATGTCCCGCACAGGCGGAAGCAAGTTCCCTTTTAAAGCACAGTGGGTCGTGCCCCAGCTCCTCCTCCTGGGGAAAGTGCCTTGATGTGATGTGGGCTATGTAGTCCTACTAGCCCTTCTGTAAAACAGTGAAATGGATAGTCAAAATGGTCAAAACTATTTTGGTTTGGCAAGTGCCTCAATAAGTGTGTGGCATTCAGCACTTTCTAGGATTTGCTAACATCTACCTTGATTTATTTCCTCCTTCTCCAAAATCTTAAACACAATAACTTGACTATTGAGGAAAGGACTTAATTTCAGTTTGTCAATTGAGTGCAATGAAGCTTTTCTATGTTGTGTTATGCTTGTAACCTGCATTCATATTCTCTGACAGCTGATGCTTCAGATGGTGCAATCACAGGTAGCGTGTCACAATATCAGCCTTACACAGTCCATTTGGATCCTGTGACATATTAGTCCAGAAAATTAACACTGCTCAGATAAATGATCACATTTCTGGCAAAGAAATGATGGCTTTTTAAAAACGGAGACACTGCCTTTTTATGGAAAAATGTCCAATAGCAGCCTACACTGATCATCCAAAATCTTATATTTCTCAAAGCTGCTAAGGCCTTAATGGTATGACAGCTGAGATAATGACTGCTTTTGTTGGGAATGTTTTTATCTTGACATTTAGACCTGGAAGCCAGAATTGGAAGGTAGATGCATTATCTAGAAATCAGGCTCCCTTGTCTTCCAATATGATGATAAACTCTCCATCAATCAAATTAATTGCTCAGATAGCAGGAGCTAACACTATGGGAGAAGGCCCAGGCATGATAGATCAAATTTAAAGAGAATTGACTCCAAATCTAATGAAACAATTGGTGTCAGGTGGTATTCATAAAAGCTTTCAAAATAGTTTACTTTGGTAAAAGGAGTTTGTAGTAATCCATTGTTGAACTAAAGCAATACAATCTTCATAAAGCTCACAACTCACCACTTGTTAGACATTTTGGTATTAAAATGACAGAAAAACTTATCGAAAGACATTTTGGGGGGGAAACTCTACAAACAGATATACAGCAACATGTGGTCAATTGTGACCCATGTGTCATGGCCAAAACTGACAGTATGAAACTTAAGGTATATTTATCCTTTACACAAAGTACATTTTGATTTCATTGTAGAATTACCTCTTAACAATGGAATTACCACTATCATGATAGTAGTTGACTCATTTACCAAAATTAATCACTTTATTCTGAAAAAAGGAATTTACACAGCAGTGGAAATCAGTGGATTGTTCTTACAAATTTAGGGGCTGATTCCGATCTCGGCCGGTAGGGCACCGAATCGGATTTGGCTTTACCGGATCCGAGTCGGAGGCCTTGTTTCCGACCGATTCGTACAGTCGTCCGAGCGAGCAAGTACGATGCGAGTGTACGCGAAATCGCCGACCGACTCGTTCCCAGGTCCGAACCGCTCCGACCGACTCGTACGGACAAGAATCGCACCACGCAATGGAGACGTTTTCCGACCGAGCGAGTACGATGGACGCGTCGGACAGCCGGATCGAGTCGGAGCGTCCGGCTCGCAAAAGCACCCGGAGCCGGACTTGGGGGGTCCGTGTCGGACCCCCCTGCACGCATAGCCACACGAGTCGAACACAGGGGGGACCCAAGGGTCCCCCCTAAACATGCATGTACGGTGCGAGTCGCACCGACGCATACCCACTGTAGGGGCCCCCCTGTTCGCGACGTACCCATTCAGTCAATGGGAGCCCATGTACACGTCGTACGGCCAGCTCCCATTGACTTCAATGGGAGTCCAACCGAATCGAGTCCGGCAGCATACGGCCGCATCGTACTCACTCGGTCGGACTGCGGGAGTCCGGCTCGGTCGGAAATCTCTCCGGATCCGGCTCGGTCGGAGAGTTTTCCGGCCCAGATCGGAATCGGCCCCTTAGTGTGGTTACATTGGTTACCAACATTAACAATTTTCAGATATAGGGCCTTATTACGACTTTGGCAGTGTTCCATTGGGACCGCTACTGCAGTGATCCCAGGAAGACCGCCAAGACTGTGATGAGCCCGCCTGCCAGATGATAAATGTAATCCAGGGCGGGCATGCGGTGCGGCGGCAGTCTCACGGCGGGAGCTGTGTTAGGCTCATAGGAGAGCCTTAACCGCATACCGCGAGAGTGCCTGGAGCACGTTCCTGAGCAGTGTGGCATGCACCATGTTGTGCATGCCACACTGTGCTTGAACTAGGGTGCGATTCCAGGGGGGCACAACATGTGCAACCCCGCACGCACCCCAGGCCCAGATTCGGCCAGGGGCCGTGTTAGGGCCGCCTAGCCTGCATGTCTGCTACCCTTTTCATGGTGGGGTCCGCGCCATGCAAAGGACGGTAGATATGTGGGTCATAATATGCTCGTGGTGCTGGCATAGGCACCGCCAGCATATTTAGACCCCTTTACGCACTGCCATATCTGTGAGATCCTGGATCCCGGTGGAGGCAGCAGTCCTGTGGCAGTCCCACCACCACCATCATAATACGGCAGGCGGACCCGCAGTGGTGGTGATGGGCGGACTGCCACCGCGAGTACGGCAGTCCCAAGACTGCCATACTCATTATAAGGCCTATAAATATCTCAGTTTGTTTCATGATTTTGGTCATCTTTCTGCAAAGCAGTTGGTTCTGAAGAACACCTTTTTTTTGCATACAATCCACAGTCTGATGGACTATCTGAACAGGTAAATCAAGGTTTAGAGATTCATCTATATAATGCTCTCTGCAAGAATAATCATCTTGGGCCCATCATCTTTGGTTGTCAGAATTCTATCATCTTTGTTTTCTTT
Organism: Calotriton arnoldi; assembly: GCA_963921515.1. Classification (NCBI taxonomy): domain Eukaryota; kingdom Metazoa; phylum Chordata; class Amphibia; order Caudata; family Salamandridae; genus Calotriton; species Calotriton arnoldi. The sequence continues at coordinate 354,561 of CAWUFW010005915.1, read as the reverse complement.
TACACACTATTAAAGCCATAACTCTGATGCCTTTGGTGGAGGAGCGACTTGACTTCTTTTGATTACCAATCTATTTGAACAAGTAAAGACATCATTACAAAATGGTCAAAAAATTACAGAAGAAATATGCTGACAGATAGATATGAAAGGCCTCAACATATCAATTAGGTGATTCAACATATGTTTCTACAAAATATTTCCATCTGCACGGAAAAAGGAACTTTCAACCTAGGTTTAATTGGCCATTTTCCATTACCAAGGTCATTAATGAAAAAGTAGTGAAGTGCACCCTGCTTTTAATTATGAAATTCACATATTTCTCTTCTTAAGCCGGTGAAGGCCTATACTCATTTGGTGTATCCTCATCCACTGATTGCTATGGGCTGACAAAGGATCTGAAGTAAATACCATTCTAGACTCATGGATATGTTGAGGTTCTCTGCAGTACTTAGTAGGTTCAAAGGGGTACATCCCAGAGGAGAGATCTTGGGAACCAGCATCACACTTTCATACACCTAGGTTGGTGTAAAGGCTGGTCGTTATGGGTAGGGGTGAGTGTAACATGCGTAATTTTCTGCAGCGTAATTGTGAAAAATTACAGCAAAATTAGGCAAGATTACACAGAATTACCCAACGAGGGTAACCCAGAATTTAGCTCTATTTTCTTAGTGCAAAATACACCCTTGTGTCCTGAATGGCAAGACAGAGCTAAATGTAACAGAACACGAAGAGCAACAGCCAGTTTGTTGTTCCTGTGCTCCCATAGTAGGATGTTTGTTCCATATTATTCATAATTACACAAATGGGAGTAATTGCGTAATTTCCAGTCATTTCGCGTCAAAAGAGTAATGTGAAGTTACTGAAATTACTGCGATTACTCCGGCGTGATTAAAAGAAAAATTAGCCTAGGCATACTTATAGGGAGGTGGGGTGTCACCACCATCAAAATTATTTGTATGATCTGTTGTCAGCCGATTAGAATAATCATTACTATGGCCTTTAGAGTAAATGGGTGCCAAATCACCCCAGACTAAGGCCATTAACAATACATCTGTTTTCTTAACTCCATGCTTTTCCACCATAGTTTCACTTCTGATAGACTTTAAGAATTATCTTTCCCGGAATTGAATACAGCCAGAGGCATTGTTCTTTTGGTCCCAGCAAAGTTGAAGGATATTAGGAACTCGGAACTATGGATTATGGGATGTCATTTCCCAACCTAAGATGGATAATTCTACATGAGATTTAAATTCTCAAGAGAACAAAACATGATATGCAAAGTAGTGAGCATCTTGAACCTTTGGTATGTCAAGATGGTATGTGTCCCATTATGTTTGAAGCCAGGCATATTGTAGAGATTCCACAATTGTTTTTCTGGCTCCAGTGGTTCTTGCTCCAGTGTTCATTAGGGCATCCTTGGTGTCTCCATAGTTTACCTAAGAAACAACTGCTTTTTGTGAAGCAGATTTGGATATTTCTACGAAGGCAGTATTGGTTGAATGGGTTGTGAAGTTAACATATTTTTTGGTGAAGAAAGTTGAACTGAGAATTTAGGTTGTGTGGGTAATAGCAGTTTTTTATGATCACATATACTTGACAGGTGACTCTGCTCACCATTGATATCCTTTTCATTATCAGGTAGTACGATGCAAACATGACCATATGTTACACATTTGATTTAGTGGAAGTGCATGGGGTTATATTGATAATCATCTTTTATGTTACAGGAGAAATATTGTTATGTATACTGAACAAGGGTTGCTGCAGAGTTTCTGTCCATTTGCAAAGTATATAATTACTCTGTTATTCTTGAGATAAATAATTCAGTAAGATCTCTGTGTTTAATGCTGCCTTGTTTATGTTGTAGGACCACATTTACCTTGCTATCCATCAAGAATAGAATCCATTGTCAGGTGTCATGAAGGTGCTACACAGCTTGTGTCTCTTCCCAATCCCCCTTCATCCTGTGTCCTTGGGTATTTGCTTCAAATAGCAAAACTTAGATAGCAAAGTGGGAAATGCAGAGCAGCATGTTAGTCCTGACATCCTTACAGAGTAACAGTGAGTCTGGCAGTCTGTGTACTGTACCTCAAATCAAGCAACGAGAAACAGGCCAGATTCACCCAACATGATTTAATGAAACCCTAGATCTTCATTTGAGTAAGAGCAATAAAGACAAAACTTGAATACACTTAAGTAAGACCTTCCAATTCCCCCATCATCTACGAAAGTCAAGGCTAGCACCACTGACAGCACTGAGACCATCCACAAGAACTGGCCAACATGCATAATCTAAAATCAAAACAAATGCCACTATCATACATACTAAGACTACAGGTGTTACTCAAGACAATAGTAAGCTGGCTTTTACGAATCAATGAGGCTGAGTCATGCACGAGGAACACTGAAAGACTCAATCATGATGAGGGAGAAAGCCCACAAAGACAAAAATACCAAACCTCTAAATCTGTCAAGCAAATGTTGTCAACACCCAAAAAGTTGTACCTTTGTGGATGTTTAAAACAATTACACTGGCATTTCACACCTCATTTACAGGCATACAATAAATAACTAAGAAGGCTGCAGTAATGTTGTAAATGAGGTGTACATGTTCACCAAGCACTCCCAAGGTGCAGTGGAAGTACTCTCAGTAGGAAAACACACATGATGCCCTCACATCTATTGCTTTTCACTAGCTCCCTAAGGCTACTTATTTCACTCATAGGTATCTTCTCTTATCTCACCACGCCCCATCCACCCTTCTTCATCATACTGACATAATTACCCTTTGCTTCCACCCATCACCTCTCAACTTTCCCACCCATCCACGGCCCCGCTCCCCCACTTTCATCACTTCCCAGACATCACCTATGCACCTCATCTGCCTTTGATTCCTACTATCAACGTGCTGCACTGTAGCCTAACCCGCACCTCACTTATAACATCTAAGCCCTCACAGCCCTAAGGATCTTCTCCCATCTTACCACTAACAACCACACACCCTTCTACCGCTCACCTAGACCTTACCACTACCCTCTCCTTGTCTCTCACTGCCCACCTCAGCATCATCTTAATCTCTAGCATGCACCTACTATATCCTCATTTCTCTCCTACAACTACAGTCCTCTCCCTCTCTCTATACCAACAAGCCACACTACATCTACAAACCTTTCACACTCTCTCATCTCATAGTCCTATCCCACTCATCTATATCCTCTCACAAAATGTATCTACCCTCTCACCTTCATCTCTTTCTTCTGCTCTGGCTTCTTCCCTGCACATCCCTAACTGCCTTCTCCCCTCACCTCCACCTACCTCTCTGGTCATAAGACTTTCCTTCCTGAATCCAATTGACTCACCTCATCTGAAACCATCAGCACTTCACTTCTTCTGTCCTCATTACACCTATTAGCCTGCTCCACTCTCTTTTATCACTTTAGACCTCCCAAGCAACCAATTCTCTCTGCCTTTTACCGCACCCCAATTGCCTGCTCATCCGGCCTCTGACAAACCCATCTCACTCAAGCACTCTTCACCTCCTGCAACTCACTTCACATCTCCCTCCAAAACTGTCTGTGATCTGCAGCACTTCTCCTTCTACTGATCCGCTAATACTCCTCCCAGTGGTCCCTCCATTGTCACACACTAATTTTATCCTAAATGTAGACCCAAACCTCCAGTCAATTAACCTTCATTTTATCTCCTTTCACCACTCAGCCCTCATTTTCTCAACCACATATCTATCCACTTAATCCTCAACTCACCATTAGTCTATTACACTTCTTTTCTTCTCCTTCTTATCTTCTATCTCATCTTCCTTCTTTGCCCTCTGCAATTTCTTTTTCATCACTTTCATATACCTCTTTTTTCTTTCTCTTCACTTCACTACCCTCCTTCAACTTCTTTTCTTTTGTTTCTCTCCATACTTCCTTGCTCTCCTCTACCTTCTCCAATCTTTATAGTCTCATCCTTTGCCTCTCTATCCCTCCCTTGTCCTATTTTCCTCCATCCTTCCTTAACTATGCCCTCAAACCCACTTCTCTTTCACATACCTCTCTCTAAATTTTATTTCTCTGTTTCCCTCATCTCCTGCTCTACAATCTGCACTCTCTTCCCCATCCTCAATCTCCCTTATGCTTGCCTTCCTTTCCTCACTCCTCGATCCAGCTCCCACCTTACTCCCCTTTTGCTCTTTTCTCCCCCTCTCGTCATATCTCCTCCCCCCTCCTGTTCAACCCCTCTGCTCTCCTCTTTCTCTTCTCAACTCTGTTTTAGTCACTGGTCTTTATTTCCTCTCTCCACACTCTACCCATTTCTGGCTCTACCTTCCCTTCTACTTATGCTCCCTCCACTCTCCACTGCCTCCAATTCTGCCCTCTCAAGTTTCTCCCTCCTTCCTTATCCCTTCAACTTTCTACCTCCCTTTGCCCTTCTGCCCATCCTCTTCTTTGTTGTTTAAACTGTGTTTAATAGGGACTGTGCACTTTGTTTTTTGGCCAGGAGAGGGAGTAAAGTTTTATTCAAACAGTATTGTTAGATTTCAAGTTTGTGAGGCCTTTACCTGAAGGAAGTCCAAAGTGTGGATTGAGCCTGTCTGTCTCCTAGGAGATTCTGAACAGGAGAAGCAGCTTCCAACTCCCTGGCCAGCAAACCTTGTCTGAGGTTGCTGGGACCTTATATAGTCTTCTAGTGGTTGGTACATGTATACACTGATTGGTGGTTGTATCTGATGTTTCTATTGGCTTGGGTTAGTGTCCTCATTGGTTGGGTATTTGAGGGTTCTGATTGGTTTCTGGGTCTGTGATTCAATCAATGTAGGGTTGGGACTAGGGCTAGGGTTATGATTTCTATTGGAAGTAGGGACTAGGGCTTCCTGTGTTATTGGTTGTTGAGACTAAGGTGGAACTAGGGCTAGGGTTAGGCCTTTAATTGGAAGTAGTGATTAGGGCTTCTGGTGTTATTGGTTGCTGGACTGGGTGTGGGACTAAGAGTAGGGTTAGGCTTTCTATTGGAAGTAGGGACTAGGGCTTCCTGTCCCATTGGTTGCTTGGACTAGGGTTGGGACTACTGGTAGGGCTAGGGCCTCTATAGGACGTAGAGATCAGGGGTTTGAACTTATTGGGTGCTTGGACTAGGGCTAATATTGGCTGTAAGGTCCTGGTCTCCTATTGGTTCTAGTTTTTTAGGGCTAGTGTTGTGATTGGATAGTGTTAGGGCTAGGGTTCCCATTGGCTGATGGGGTCACCTGATTACTAGGGCTATAAAAGGACAGGGTTAGGGCTTCTCAGCCCGGGCGTCGAGGCTAAGGGCAGAGAGGACAAGGGCAGTTGCCTGTTTGAGCCTGTGAAGGGCTGAGAGGACAAGGGCAGTTACCTGTTTGAGCCTGTTCGAGACTGGCCAGGGCCAGGGCCAGAAATGCTGCCCATTTTCCCATTAAGCACCACCCAGCCCACATCATCCACATCCACAAACAGAGCAACACACTCACACCAAATGTACACCACGCACAACACTATGCACAGATTAATGTACCAGCATACACTACAAAATCAACCAAACCACATCCATACACCCTACTATCCCAAGTACCACACATATCCACCATCACCTACAAACAGTACACAACCCTATCACTAACATAACGCCAATCGACACCATACATAACTACATCCCATCCAGACACACGCTCCCTGCTGTAATTACACCTAACATACCACCTTTTATCACTAACAAACATATAATCATCCTTCCATCATTTGTCCAACAAACACCCTCCTCTCCATTCTACCATAATAACACTAACGTACAAACACACACACTGCAGACCACAACACTTTTTAACTCTTGCAACAAACCAGTCTAAGACAAACACTCTTACCTCTACTTCATTCCCACCTACACACATCATACACTCTACTCATAAACACATCACCACCCCTCTACCGTACAACCTCCTCTCACAAACAATACTATACAACCAAATCCATTGCATGAAACATATACATCAGCACCCCTTTTCACTACTCCTCAAAAACAAAACATATCACACACACCAGCACAAGATCTTCAAAGCACAACACCTCATAATACTTACCATCACAAAATACAAACATACACCCACCTTTCAAACAACACAAAGGAACCAACTCCAATGCCAAGCTTTCTCTCTTCCACCACACCTAACACAGATACAGCAACACAGCAACTCTCTTCTAACCGCCTCTCATCCATTGGACAATTTAGAACCTTACTACATGACCCACATGCTGTACCACCACCCCTGACTCATACACCTTCCGCATTAAACACACGCAAACAATATAAGCAACATGCCATACCTCACAACTTCGCTTCCCCATGTCTACTTCACAACAATGTTAAACCACGAAAACAACACAGCACTCCAACTCACTCTCAAACATCATCTCCACCACATACACATGCAGACCCATCAAAATGCCTTCTTAGCATGCTGGATGAGGAACATGATACAGAACAGCTACACGATTGCTATCCTAATACAGCTAATGCCAGCTCTAAAAACACACCTGCTACAAACCCACACAATACTGACCACTCTTCTACAAAACAAAGTCTCACTATCACCAAAGGCCACTCTCTAAACTGTCTACTAATAAATGCTCGATCCCTCTCTAAAAACAAGCATCACATCTACGACCTTCTCACAGATGCAAAACCAGACATACTATTCATAACCGAATCATGGTTGGGAGAGGATATGGCTCCAGTCCTGCATGAAGCCATTCCTCTAGGCTATCAAACAATCACCCAAAATCGTATAGCCAAAAAAGGAGGTGGTCTAGCTGTTGTATTCAGGCAAACAATACATATCACTAAAATTGACGACATCTCCATAAAGAATTGTGAGGCTCTTCTAACAAGATGCAATCCTACACCGTCTTCCTCCTGTAACTTCCTGCTCCTTTACAGACCTCCACCTAGCAAGGCGACATTCCCAGACGCACTTCTAGACACAGTTTCAAACCTGATAACAATACACTCCAACCTATGCGTTCTGGGTGACCTCAACATTTGGTTTGACAAACCCAATATGACCCATCCAAAAACAATAATCACTGGCCTAGACGCACTGAACCTCCATCAGATTGTCCACAAACCGACACACACCGCTGGACATATCCTAGATGTCATTTTTGCTAATACTGAACTAGTTACCTTTCAAACTATAACTCCAGTCACATGGTCAGACCACCACTTGCTTGCTTTCCAACATAAAACAACACTAAGCGACTCACCTAAAACTACCTTACATCCATCCACCTATCGGCCGTGGAACAAACTCAATTTGGAACACTTAGAAACACAACTAACATCAAGTACAAATCTAGAAACAATAAATTCTGTTAAAAAACTATACGAGTGGCTACAAGAAGCTTTTGACATCCTGACACCACTCAAACCACACAACAGAACAAAAGAAAAAAAGCGCCTTGGAGAAACATAGAAATAAAAGACATAGAACAACAAATTAGAAAGCTGCAACGTACCTGGCTCAAAACAAACGCCAAACAAGACAAACTTCACCTACCAAAAATTAACAGATTATACAAGTCGGCTATCAAAAAAGCTAAGAAAAGGTACTATTCTGACAGAATTCAAAACGCTAAATGTGCAAATAAAGAATTCTATAAAATACACAATGAATTTCGCAAACCAAATTGCCTAGAAGGAATTCATCCTGTTACTCAAGATTTCACAGACAAACTGGCAAATCACTACACGGACAAAGCAGACACGTTGGACTCATACTTAAAACAGAAACAAAGCACCAGCACTAACCCTTGTACAAAACAACAATCCAAGAATACTCTAACCAAGCCTCTCCGTTCCTTCCAACACATCTCACACGATGAATTTATGGACCTGGTCAAAGCAAGCAGGCCTGCCGGCAGCCCTTCTGACTCCTGTCCACCACAAATTTTCAAGACAATTCTTTTAACAACCTCTGCTGCCACTCCAGTAAGAAGAATCATCAACGATTCCTTCACTACCGGAATATTTCCAGAAGAACTCAAAACATCACACATACGCCCTTTACTGAAGAAAACAAACTTGGACCCGCTGAACCCTGACAACTACAGACCCATTACAAATGGACCTTTCCTGGGCAAACTGATAGAAAGAGCAGCGTTCGCCCAGATGTCACAATTCCTTGAAGAGAATAACATACTTTCAGATTTCCAAACAGGATTCCGTCCGGGAAGAGGCACTGAATCTGCCCTCCTTGCCATCTGGGATGACCTGAAGAATACAGTAGACCGCAACGGGGTTGCTGCGCTACTCCTCTTGGACCTCTCGACTGCCTTTGACACGGTTGACCATGACACTCTAAAACAAAGACTCAATGAAGCCGGCATAGAGGGAACTGCTCTAGACTGGATCGCGTCCTACCTTCGAATCAGAACTAATGTCATCCATACCCCACCTTTCTCGTCCAAACCGTACTCCACAAAAGCAGGGGTCCCTCAAGGTTCTATCATCTCGCCCATGCTTTTCAACATTTACATGAAGTCATTACCAGTACTGATCAATCAATTTCACCTCACGTGCTATAACTATGCAGATGACACGCAAATACTCCTTCAACTGGAATGCCCCAAAGACATTGGAAAATCACCAATTTTCAGCTGTTTCAGAGCCGTGGATCAGTGGATGACTTGGAGCCATCTCAAATTGAATACTTCAAAAACGGAAATACTCACGTGTGGCGATTGGAAACATTACAACCCGCTTGCCACATGGCCTAATGAACTGGGATCACCACCTAAAGTATCGAAGGAAGTAAGAAACCTCGGAATGACCATGGACTCCAAGCTGTCGATGAATGCCCAAGTGGACAAACTAGCAAGATCAAGCTTTGTCACTATAAAAACGCTGCGACAAATTTTCCCTCATTTGGGATTTCCGCACAAGTTCCAAGCTACCATCTCCCTTGTTCTGTCCAAACTCGATTACGCCAATAGCCTCTACCATGGATCACCTTTAACAACCATGAAAAGACTACAACGGATTCAGAACTTGGCTGCCAGACTACTCTTGCATATCAAACCGCGAGACCACATCTCCCCTGCCTTGAAAGCCCTGCATTGGTTACCGATTGCCAGAAGATCCTCGTTCAAGCTGCTTTGTATCACCCACAAAGCAATACATGGAATGGGACCACTCTTCATCAGGAATAAAATCACCAAACACATTCAACAGAGGAACCTCCGCTCTAAAGGAGCATCTTGCCTCAAAATCCCAAGATACAAGAAAAAAACCATGGGTGGCACATCCTTCTCTGTTCAAGCATCCAAACTATGGAACTCTTTACCCCCCAACATAAGATCCACCGACAACCACCTTATCTTCAGAAAACTACTCAAGAATTGGCTCTTCCCCACATAAGCACCATACGCAAACAGAAATTTACAGCATTTCCCTCTGTATATAAGCATTTTGTTTTCACTATAGACATGTACCTATCTTTGTGTATTGCTTTGTATAAACATGTAGAATAATTATGTTGTTGAGAGAAAAAAAATAATAATAATAATAATAATAAATAAATAAATATCATCTTTGGTCTACATGTACTTACTTCCATTGTGCATCTATGTACCTTCCATGTACTTGGATCTGTGTCTCTGTTACTTTTCTCCTGAAAAAGCATATCCAATGCACTACCCTATTTCTCATCCTGTGCCTCTATCAATATCTTTAATCTACATATACTTACCTCCTTTATGTATCTATATACTTTCAATGTACTTATGGATCTATATATTTATCACTTTCTTCTAATTTAGCATTTCCAAGGCACTACCCTAGTTCTCAGCCTATACTTATCTCAATATATCTTCTAGCCCAACCTTCTGACTCATCTCAAACTTCTTTCTACTACTCTTTCCAATGCACTACCCTATCTCTCATCCTATACATTTATCAATATATCCTCTACATCCACACTCTCATTTATCCCAAACCCCATACCACTACTATGATCCCCAAAATAACTCTTTCTAGACTCTATCCTACTCTACCCCTCCTTGCATCATCTGACACCTCTTTTACTATACCGATCCCCTAAAACAAACCTTTCTAAACTCTTCCCTCTGACTCCTCCCCTCCAAAACTCCCTTTTACTCATCCAAAAGCCTCCTCCTACTGCTAAGACCTAAAAAAAAAAAGAAAAAAAAAAATCCTTCACTCTTTTATCCCTCCACTATCCTTTTCAATCAAAATTAACAGACTAACATGTTCAATTCTCAAATTCCATTTTCAACTATACTAATTCACCACTAATCCTTTATGGGTTCCAGAGTAGCGTGCTACTCGCCAATAAAGCGTCTCAACACCCCATCAGGGTTACAAGCGCTATATAAATGCAAACCTTTTCCCTTTCTACCCTCCCCAACCCTTCTCAATCCAAATAACTGACTAACATATCCACCACTAAAATTACTTTCATGTTTCACCATACTAATTCAACACTAATACTTATGGGTTCCAGAGTAGCGTGCTACTTGCGCTTCAAAACCCCATCAGGGGTAGCAAGCGCTATATAAATACAAACCTCTTTCCCTCTTCTATCCCGCCACCTACCCTTCTCTACCCAAATAACTGAATAACATATCCACTACTCAAATTACTTCATATTTTACTATACTAATTTTCAACACTAATCCTTAATGGGTTCCGGAGTGGCGTGCTACTCGCCAGAAAAGCGCTTCAACACCCATCAGGGGTAACAAGTGCTATATGAATGCAAACCTTTCTTCCCTTTTTATCCCTCCGCTATCCTTCTCACTCCAAATAACTGACTAATATCCACCACTGAAACTACTTTCATATTTCACCATATTAATTCACGACTAATCCTTTATGGGCTTCCGGAGTAGCGTGCTTCAACACCCCATCAGGGGTAACAAGCGCTATATAAATACAAACCTTTTTTCCTCCTCTATCCTTCTGCTATCATTCCAAATCCAAATAACTGACTAACCTATCCACCAATTAAAATGTACTTGCATGTTTCACTATACTAATTCAACACTAATCCTCTATGGGTCCCGGAGTAGCGTGCTACTCGCCGAAAAAGCGCTTCGACGCCTCGTCAGGGGTAGTAAGCGCTATATAAATGCAATTACAATACAATACATTACTCCACACAGTCCAGTAGAACAATTGTACCTCTAACCAAAATGTAGCACCCCACACAGCACAGTGCCACAAACATTTACAAGACACAACACCACACAGTATCAATTTGAATAACAATACACTACATCAACCTGTAACCACAACTCATCACACCATCACCATCCCTATCACTCCACACACCACCTCATGCCATTAGGTGCACCATTACACCTAAATACCAAACCACATCATCATCGAACACACCTTGGCACGCCTACTCACTCTGCCACATGCACAACCTGATCACCAGAGGTTAATTTGTAAAACAAAAAGTGCCAGGGCTGGTGGAAGTGGTGAATGCCAAGGATGCATTGTCTTGAGTCCATCTCATGCCTATTTAATCCATCACCAGACACTCCCTGCCCCTTTATCTCACTCTTGCAGGTTCCCAGCTTTCTCCCTTTGTCACTTTTTTCTGTCTTTGTCTTCCTCCTTCTTTCCCCTCTTGTGTATTTTTGGCTCTCTTGATCTGGGTTAAAGGCTGATGAAGAAAAATAAATGACTATCCCCAAAAATGAGTGACTGTGGGTCCCACCTGCAACCAACAGCTCAAATTAAGCATTGCTGACCCCACTTTACAACACCAAGTATGTCATCACCCACTCAACGAGACGCTCCGAACTCGGGAGATCTGCCACTATGGCAGGGGTGGTTATGTGTCCCCAGGCTGGCCTGGGGGGAGGGGGCAGGCCGCTTCTGCTTCACCCTGGAAGGGCATAGTACTTTCAGGGTGAAAAGGAGTTTCTGGCCAGCCGGCGGGGTGAGGGCCCCACCTTTAGAAGGGGCGGTGTGTCAGAAAGTGGGCCTCTCTGTTCCCGCTTCATGTCACAGCCACATTGTACTGCCGCTGGACTCGCACAACGCTGCAACAGACACAAGCTGAAGCTGCTGCCGACCTTTCATTTCTACCTCTGGGCGTCACACCGGCAGAGTGCTTGATTCCCCACCCACCATCCCCAGGGAAAGGGACATAGGGAAGTGCTACATCACTTGGAAGGTTTAATGGTGTTGTAAGTTTGTTGTGTACTGTGCTTGACATGTTTCCTTTCAGATATGTGATATCAAGATTGTCATTTTAATGTGGATCGGTTGGAATTTTCATATCTAACGTTTTTTCTTCCCCAGATTTTCAGACCAAAACTGTAATTTTGATGCAGATTTGCCATATTTTTTATGTGGGGTGACTCTTTGGGTCCCCTGCGGCATCTTTTTCTAGCCAACCAAAGGGTAAAACATCAGAGTCACATGAACCTCAAAGGGGTTCTGGCAGCAAGTCACAAGGAAGTTGCAGTGGTGCGGAGGTCTGGGGCAGTCGCTGACACGTTAGTGGGGGTGACCTAGCACAGACCCCTTGGGGGACAAAGAAGTTGGGTGCTGGGAGTGCTCAAGGTCGGTATCCTAGGGGCAGCCGGGCCCCATCACAAAAGCTCCTGGAGAAGGAGAGGGAAGATGGGGACCTCCCATAAGGATGCTCCTACCCTCTGGACTGGGAGGTGGAAAAGGAAGGGTCACGGAGGCAGTCATAATCTCACTCAGGAACAGTTTTTTCTGTTTTGGTTGCACAGGAACGTAGTAGTTATGATTAGGTAACTCCAATGTATTAGAGTCTCTATTAGGGGTAGACTTCACTTGTAACAAACATGTAAATGAGAATGTGGTTGCTGTGCAAAATGATGTTATTTGAATGAATGTGTTGTGTGTGCAATAAAATGTGGCCTGAAATTTTTTGATTTCAACGCCTAAAGGTGGTCTCAGGCTAAGTCATTGGCAGGTGCCGGGTGGGTATGGGCAGGGTAGTGGGTCACTTTAATCCTGGGGACCTTGGCGCCTCCCTGGCCATATGCCACATCACCACACCTCTATTTGATACATCACCTCACACCACCCAACCCCAGTGCGCACCTCAAGGCATGACACCACAAACAATACTCCACCATTGCATAAAATCCCACTACTCCATCTCTTGAAAATTTATACCACTTTGCAGCAAACTGTATAACCCACATTATCCACACTACACACCATTACTGTACAGCTTAGTATGCCAACAAATGTGAAACTTCCTATAGTTCACCTATGCCAAGAGGAACACAAAAAGTGGTGTGCTCGAGCCCGCCTTCTCCCTCCATATATCACAAAGCCCTAACTCTCTCATCATATTTTTCACATTTTAACGTTTGTGATTTCGGGGATCATTTTTCATATTTTAACATTTGTGATTTCGGGGCTACAGTCGCACTACTTATAGACGAACTATCTAGGACTTTATGCACTACGACATTGAAATCTCCAGCCACTATAACAGGAGAGGGGAAATCTAGTAAACTTGAGAACAACGCATATAGAAGGCCTGTGTTATCTGTATTTGGACCGTAGTAACCTATTAAAGTGTAGTTTTCATCGTATACCGTTAATTTTGTTATAATCCATTTTCCTGCTTTTCTGTTATGCTATCTTTGATGGCTATATTTGGGTTTTTTCTAATCAAGATGGCCACCCCTTTAGTACTAACACTCTGATTTGTACAAACCATTTGCTGGACCCATTTCCTAGACTTAAACAGATCAGTACACTTCTCCCCACGTAAGTGAGTTTCTTCTACATTGAAGATATGTGAAGTAGTCTTTCAAATATTGTAGCAATCTTTCTCGCCTCCCCTTCACCTGCAGCCTATTTATGTTCCATGTTAATATTTTTATAGGGGCTACTTTACCACTGCCTTCCATGTCTATGTTGAAAGGGAGTTTTCAAATAGCTATGGTACATGATATACACTGAGGTACGTGAGGAAATTTGTCTTTCCCCCAAAATGCTCCCCACCCTGTGCCCTCCTCTTTACACTCCCCCCCTACTCCACCCTTGGAGAACAGTCCCCAATTTCCTCATGGCCTAATGCCTTTTGGATGCGCCACACACCGGAGTGTTAATTTGTGAGAGAGAATAAGACTAAAAAAGTGACAGTTACATTTTGAGAAGAAAAGAGAAAAACAGACCAAAATTGAACAGTAGTCATTAAGGTTAATGACTTTCACTCCAATAATAGCATGGAGTCCACGTTGTTAGTTGTATTGGATGACATCAGGTCAGTAGTTGATCAGGGCAAGGCAGCGGCCCTGATCCTACTTGACCTGTTTGCAGCTTTAAATACTGTCTCCCACAGTTTGCTGATTAACATACTTCATGAATTTGGATTGTACTCTAGTGCCCTTCGGTGTTTGGACTCTTTTTTAAAGAATAGATTGCAGATAGTCCAGCTGGGCACTTGCAGATCTCGCTCTTTTACATTCAAATGTGGAGTCCCCTAAGACTGCTCATTGAGCCCCACTCTCTTCAATGTATATGTTTCTTCATTAGCAAAACTTGTATGGGGCTTCGAGGTCTAATCCTACGTAGATGATACCCGATTGACAATATCACTGGAGGAGAATCACGATGAGGCAAACTTAAAGAACGCCTCACCGAAGTAGCAGTTTAGATGGCAACCCACTGCTTAAAATTAAATGCAGATAAAACAGAGATCCTACTAATAGGTGGGGCCCTATTTATTTAGGATGCCTCATGGGTGGCCAGGTTCACAAGGGGAGATGCCCTCCCGCAAGAAATCATCTAAAAATCTTGGGGTCATCATTGACGATAGGCTTTCCATGCAAGTCCATATTAGGGGCACTTGCGATAAATGTTTTGGCATTCTGAAGCTCCTGAGAAAATTGTTTAAATGGATCCCGATAGGCTAGTGGAAGACCATAGTCCAGGCCCGTATAACAAGCAGATTAGACTATGGCAATGCCCTATTTGTTGGCATGCCTGATTACCTATTTACGAGACTCCAGGTAATCCAAAATGCTGCTGCTAAAATAATCTGTAATATGGGCAGATATAGCTCTGCATCGGCTTGCTTGGCGTCTCTACACTGGCTACCTATGCGAAAAAGATCAAGCTTCAAACTTTTATGCCATGCTCACAAGACCCTGCACAATATGGTACCTGAGATCCTATGGGCTAGAGGGGAGTTTTACAGACCTACTCGTGACTTGAGATCTCAGCATTTAGCCCTGGCCAGGACCAAACTAGTAAGGAAAGTCAGGACAGGAGGCCAATGATTTTCTTTCTTGGCTTCTGCACAGTGGCACGCTTTACCCCTGGACATTCATCTTACTAACAACTAGCTTTTGTTCAGGAAAAAACTAAAAACATGGCTTTCTCTGGATAATATTTTTATCCTTGTTCTAACCCAGTAGGATTTTTTTCTGTGGATAGGTTAGGTAGTTTCCCAGTGCCGTGACATCCCCAAGGGGATAAGTGTTGCGCCTTACAAATATAGTAAATAAATAAATAAGGTTATTGTTTAACCCACTTTCACTTAGATTTCCATCTGCTCTCTCTATTCTTTGGAACCAGTATTCTTACCCATAGCATCTATGAAATCATTGACCTCTTTGTGCCCTCTAAAGCTGTACATTTTATTATGTTGTGTAACTCTGAGGGTGGTGAGCGGTGGCTCTTATCTGTGTCAGAGGGTCTAACCTCTTCCACAACTCCCACTGTCCATTTAGAGTGACCCATGAGATATCTGATCTGTTCTCGAAAGAGACCCATCCATTTTCAACGTTTTCGCTTTCAGAGCATTAGATATAATTCGCTCTTTTATAGCATATGTGTGGAAGTTTACGAGGATCTTTCTGGGCTTAGTTCTATTCAGGTTCTCTCTGAAGAGGTCATCAAAAAAATTATAGCAACAGAGGGAAAATAGCCAGGTCGCCCTCCACTCACTAATCCATACACCAATGACCTGGTTACACAGAACACTACAGCCTTTCAATGTTACACAAACAAAAGAAAGGGGACTGGTTTTCTTTAGATATATATACTCCTATGTAAGGCTACGCTTGTTTATCAGTCGTGCCCAACTCCAAGTGTTCTTTATTCTAAAAATGTTTGAGGTTTGTCAACCCACCACACACATGTTCACATCATTTACAGAGAAGAAAAAAAGGTGTGAGAAGTCATAAAGTACCTCACGTAAGCATCACCCATAGAGCTACTGGTTGGTAAAAATGTTAAGGTTTGTCAACCAACCAGTAGCTCTATGGGTAATGCTTACGTGAGGTACTTTCTGACTTCTCACACCTTTTTTTCTTCTCTGTAATTGATGTGAACATGTGTGTGGTGGGTTGACAAACCTTAAACATTTTTAGAATAAAGAACATTTGGAGTCGGGCACGACTGATAAAAAAGGGTAGCCTTACATAGGAGTATATATATCTAAAGAAAACCCGTCCCCTTTCTTTTGTTAGTGTAACATTGAAAGGCTGTAGAGTTCTGTGTAACCAGGTCTTTCTGAAGAGGTCACATTGTACACTTTGGATGTCACTGAAAATGTCCTGATCAGTGTCCTCTGTCTAAACCCCTGTTTTAATTAACTTCACCACACATGTTTTCAGGTTGTCCCCTTCCACTCCCTCCGGGACATGTAGTATTCTCAAATTGTTTCTTCTGAGATTATTTTCCAAAGTTTCTAGCTTCTCATGACACTCCCCTTCACTCGCCTTCAAGAGGCAAATGTCCTCTTTGTTTTTTTCTACTGAATCTTTTAATTCCTTCACTGTGTCTTCCAGGATAGAGGTCCTAGCTGCTGGTGAGTCTAGTTTCTTTTCCAGGTTATCACAAGCCCCTTGTATCTCTTTTTGATTTATCTCTGGAATCTCACACCAATCCAATCCAATCAAATAAACTTTATTTTGGCATATATGCCTTAAAAAGTTTTCGCATACAAATGGTTAAAAAACAGACGAATTTCAGATAAGTACTAAGCAGCTTCATAATATACATGATTATACCATATAAGCGATCAAAATTAAAAAAATATATAATTCGATACAAAACAAGAAATTCATGTATACAAAGAGATAAAATGACCTAGATCACAATGGTAATATTTACATAATAAAACCTGTTGTTAAAATATCAGTATTTAAAAGTCAGTTCCTATACAATGTGCAATCGAGTGTTTAAATGACATCCCTGAGATACATTATGTCTAGAACATATATAATCATAATTCCATAGCAGCAATATACTAAAGAACTGTGGGCATTTCAACACAAGAGACGAGCCCGCTTCATTCTAGGCTCCTTTCTTGCACCTTTTTATCAATGCCCCACATGTGGCCGAGGAATGTGGCAACTGCACAGGCAAAGAAGGGTCTGGTGTCTGATTTTAGAATTTGCAAGGCATCCTGGTAGTTCCGTGTGCCCATTTGCTGGCACATTGGTTTTATTCATTTTGATCTCGGGCACACATAAGCCGGGCAAGCAAACAACACATGTGCTACGGACTCCACAGGAGCCTCGCATCCAGGACACTTACTTGGGCTTAAAACTTTAGTTTGCCACATAGCTCTCAACTCGTTCACAGGGAGGGTGCCAAGTCTGAACTGGATATAGAGTTTCCTATCATGGGCTACTTGAATTAAATCAAGATAGGGTTCCAGGGTTCTAATCGGTTTGTGCAATAGGAATTCTGTGGTGAGTTTTCCCCGATCAGTTCTACTGGAATCTGTTTGTATAACCCATTCCCAGTAGTTCCTCTTTACTGCATCTTTATGGAGCTGAGGGGAATCAGATTTTTCCCAAGCTTCCCGGAGCCCTATGTCAGACACAAGCCTCCTTAGAGTGCTTAGCCACCCCACCTTGTTGGAGGTGTCTAGATGGATTACCTCCGCCAGGGCTTCAGCATAGGGCGCTAGCTCAGGGGTCCTCTTAATTTGAATCCAGAATAACACAGGGCGAAGCTTTGCTATGACACTAATGGAGCGACAACCCATATCTGGCATTAAAGGGTAAAGTGGAGTGCTTTGGGGCAGCATCACTAGATTCCTTAAGAATTTATGCTCCGATCTAGTGAGGTCAGTTATCTTATCAAAGCCCCACAACTCAGACCCATAGAGGGCAGAGCTGACGGCTTTTAAATCATAGACCTGTAGGGCAGCTGCGACTGGTCTGATGTAAGAGAAGCGGTGTTCTTTACCCAGTGCCCCTGTTATGCACTTATGGTTCAATACCACTTTCAGTACATGGGGCTTCCAGGTCATTTTCTCTGACAATTTGACCCCTAAGTAATATAAGGTGCTTACCCTTTCCAGGGGGTCCCTCCTAGAGTTGGCCTGCCTTTATAAGATTTAAAAGGATTGAAGGACATGAATTTAGTTTTTGCGGTGTTTATTTCCAGGCCCTGACTGTCGCAGAAAAGTTTAAATCTGTTTTATAGTGTCTGTAGCCCAGGCGCGGTTTTCAACACCAGCAGAGTGTCATCTGCAAACAGACGGGTCACTATCTTTTCCCCACCTAAGGACGGAGCATCGGCGGGTTCTTGGGATCGAAAGCTTACCACTTCATTCATGTAGAGGGAAAAAAGTGTAGGAGCCAGAACGCAAGCCTGTCTGACTCCCCTACTAACCGGAATGCGATCTGTGAGTTGCCCATTCGTGACCCAGCTTATCCTAGCAAAGTTGTGTTCGTGTAAACGAATGACCAAGTTGAGCAATGGGGGTGGAATTCCCATGTCTTTGAGCACTTGCCATAGCTTCTGTCTGGGGACTAAATCAAAAGCAGTCTTCAGGTCAATAAAAGCTAAGTACAGACTGCCCTGGCCAATGACTACAACTTGCCAGTAAAGCAGCAGAAGCCGAAATACCTGGTCAATAATCCCTGTCTTTGCTCTAAAGCCTGCTTGATAAGGTGATAGAATAGCGGTTTCATCTGCCCATACCTGGATCTTATGTAGGAGGGCTCAACTAAAGACTTTTTGCAGCACATCTATCAGGCTAATGGGCCTATAGTTACAGGGCTGGCCTCTATCCCCCTTTTTAGGTCGAGCATTCGAGACCTCTTGTATATACTTTAGTATATACTTATATGTGTATGTACTTTGTGGGCTCTGAAGATCAGCCCCAGGACTTGTCTGCTTCCGCTTAGGGACTTTTTTTCTGTTCAACTGCCTCTATTTAACTGTCTTGATAGAAAACGACCAGTAAAGGTCAGTAAAATACCAGAATTGCTTTCTGCTTGTTCAACTGCCTATATTTAACTTTCTTGATAGAAAACGACCAGTAGAGGTCAGTAAAATACCAGAATTGCTTTCTGCTGAGGGACTTTCTTTTTTTAATTTTTCTGGCAACTGCCTCTATTTAACTTTCTTGATAGAAAACGACAAGCTGAGGTCAGTAAAATACCAGAATCACTTTAGCATTCTCTAGATTCCAGTCGATAGAAATTGTCTTCCACGAGCACCCGTAGACAATAATATTTTTTCCAAATCTTGTATTTTCAGTGATATGACCACCGAAGGCCCTGATTTTATATTAAAAACAGAGCTTTGGACTATACCATTTCCCGCTGAACGGCAATATTTCTCTCCATGTGATCCCATACCTGGCGTGTCATGGAGTTTAGTGTTTACTTTCCCTCCATGTTAAAGAACAGTAGATGTTTCAGCACCCAGGCTAATGTGCTGCATAGCTAAATACATGTAAGGTCCCAAAGGCGAGACCGGTTGCATTGCAAATGCTTGTTGTATATTGGGACCACCTCCGCCCCCTGCCAGGACCCTAGGACGGGTGCCCCGCTAGCTATGGCATTTGAAAGGAGTAATATATAACAAGACCAGTTAGGGATGTAGGATAAGAAAAGATCCCCCGCGATACCATCTGGCCCTGGGGCTTTGGCCTGCACTATTCATCCTATTGACTCCTTAATCTCATTAAGGGAGAAAAAATCTTTACCCAAAGGCTGGGGAGGACATTGGGCGTCCCCTATGTTAAGCAAAGTGTCAGCGTCTGAGTAGAGCTTGATAAAATGGTCATACCAAACTTCAGCTGCACTGTGGGTAGGGAGAGGTTGAGCCCCTGCTTTACTACCCCAGACATACAAAGACCAGAATACTTTAGAGTCTTTGGCAGCACAAGCATCCTTAAGTAGCTGCCATCGAGATTCGTCCCACCCCTTCTTGGCAAGTTGGATGGCTGCCTTATATCTCCTTCTGGTATCTCAAATTAGGCTACAATCTTTCAATTTTATGGCCAGAGCTAATTTTGAACGCTGGGTTTTGCATTCCTGATTGTACCAAGAGTCATGGCTCCTGGTCGGTTTTCTCTCCCTTGATATGTGCCCTGGTGCAGTAAAGTAGGTACCTAGTTTCTCAAAAAAACGTGAGTGGGTAGTATCAACTTCAGCCAGCCCTCCTGGGTTTTTAACTAGGGACTGTAGTTCTTGTATGCCTGCCCTCAAGTCCTGCTGAATGCCTTGGAGCTTATCTTCATGTATAATTACCTTCCGCCATTTAAGACTGCGTCTATCATTAGCCGGAAGAACTTCTTTCAAGATGATCGGGGTTGGGGTCTCTTTGGTCAGAACACCACACACTGGTTTCATGCTAAGGCAAAGTGGATTGGGGTCACTATCAGTTGTATTGCCCACAAACATATCAATGACACTCCTCCAGAGTCTCAAATCTAATAGGACAGAGTCAATACGAGATGGGCTGATGACCCTATTAAACGTGTTTGCACCGAGTACCTCTGAGTTTTTCCTACCAGTCACTACTCTCAGTCCATATTCTATAGTTAGGGCGTTTACCTGGAGGACCAGTTGTGACCAGTTCTTGACTGGGGGCAGATCTATAGGAGGAACCGACCACTTCAGATCTTCTTCATGCGTCTTCATTACGTCAGCTATAGCTAAGGGTTCAAATGTGATGTTAAAATCACCTGCTATTATTAGTCTAGATGGATGCGGAATCGTGTCCAATAACCCCTCCACTTGCGAAAGTGTAGCAGAGGATCTACCCCTTCTTGTGCTTCTCGCGTAAATATTATATAACTCAATAGGTTTTCCTCAGGGGCCCTCGATACGGATCCCCAGGATATCTGGGCTCTCAGTACTAAGGAGTGTGATCTTACAGCCGAGGGCAATTTTTACCCAAATTGTTAGCCCCCCTGCCGGGTGACCTATCCCCTTTGTGACTTCTGGGGAGCAGTAACAAACATACCCCGACTTGTATAAGGGGACCAGGCTCCAGGTTTCCTGAAAGATGCATATGTCAAAACCCTCTATGAAGTTGTTCCAATGGGGAAGGGGCATTTTGCTACTTAGCCCCGCCACATTCCAGGATACTAGCGTAAGTTGAGGATTAAAGCCTGAGCTGTCCCACGCTATATTAATTGGGCTGCCTTGACAACTATTGGTAGGGACTAAAAGCTTGCGCTTAGATTAACCCACCTGTTTTTATTGGCCGATCTGAGCTCTCTAGATCCGCTATCCCTACATACTTTCCTGCTAGAATTGGTAGCTGGATGTCATCTGAGATAGAGCAGGGTGCCGATTTTGTTGGATTGGTGGAAGGAAGGGTGCCTGTTCCGCCGGCAGTCCGACCCCGGGAGTCATTCAACTGCCCCCAGGATTGAATTGCGGCCTAACCGGTCTGTGATAGAAGGAGGTGTTAAGTTTATTTGTGCTAGAGGGATGTGTAGTTTGAATTGAATGTGAGATGAATCGGGGGGCAGCTCCTAAGTTCTAAAGCTAGTAAATTTTCAACTAGTTCCTCCCCTTTAAGGGTTAATTTTATACAATCAGTATGCTGATCTGGGACTGTGCACCTTCTGGCCCTTACTATGTTGTCACGGATCACGGAGCAGTAACCTCTGACCTGGCGAATCCAATTGATTGCTTTGTTTGTCAGTGAGTCTTCCTCCCCATATCCCCTTCTATCACCCAGTTTGGGGACATTAACCATGAACATTTTTCAGGCAAGCGGTAGAATTGGTGGGCATAGAGGTATTGGCTGCTTCCTATCTGTTGGCACCGGAACTACCTTCCTATGAGTGTTATTCCTTATTACACTATGTTGAGTGAGGTGTTCACTCCCTAAGATCAACTTCGGGGGTAGGTTGTCTGTAGGGAGGATTACATCCGATGCCCCTTGATCATGGAAGTTAATGGTTGGATAGGAACTGTTTTGGATTGGGTGAGCACATCTGTACTTACAAGGCGGAGATGGGGTAGGAGGCGCATGTGTGGATTGACAGTTTGCTCTTGGTGCAGGCTCATTCAAGGAAGAAGATCTTAAACTAATCTCCAGTAGTTGTGATAAGAGGCCTGTGAGGCCACCTATCATTGATCTCAGTGCCCCTACTTCTACGCTTTGATCACTAATCAGTCAGTGGGTGTTCTGATTCAGATCGCAATGGTGAACGTCTAAGGGTAGATCGGTGGTCACAACTGGTGTTGGTTGAGTATTAACATCCTTAGGACCCTTAATTGGGTCTAGAAGGGGGGTAAATCTATTACTGCAATAGATCACTGGCTCAAACTGAGTCTGGGAGCAGGTATCAGTCGGTAGGGAATGGGCTCCCACAGTATGAATTTCGCCTCCCTGGTCACTAGAGCTATAGTTCTTGCTATTCATTATTCTAAACAGTTTTGGGATGACTGGGATGCTACTGGAGCAGATTTTGGAAGGGGGAGTCTGACTAGCCATAGCACATGAGGAATTCACCACATGGGTGTCTAGAATACCTTCGCATTCATCTATCAGACTGTCAATGCGGTCTAGTACACAATTGCTACCAGCATGTTTGCACGCTATGGCCACTTTCTTGGCTTTTTTCCCCTTCCCCGTTACCCCATCTCCCCTGTCCTCTACCGCTTTCCTTTTCCCCATCCCTAAATGATCTCACCGATTCAGCTGGTTGTTCATTATAAGGCAGAGGGACTAAACCCTACTGCCAAGACCCAGCCTAAGATGGTCAATAAAGGTTTGGCGGTGCCTGGATATTAATAGTCTCGCCGCTGGGCGAGCGGGGAGGCCTCAATTGGAAGACGGTGTGTGCAGTGTATGCGGCGTGAGCACTGCTGACCTCAAATAATGGCTCACCCTGCGGGAGCGCGATGGGGCTCGCAAAGCACTGGGGAAACGCTGGAGGATAACAATGAGGGGCAACAAAAAGACAACAAGAAGAGTCCCACAGTAACAGCAACACTACGTTACTGCAGTTGTCAGTAAAGAATAGCCCCAGCAGTTCAGACAAGCTTGGCAGTCCACACGCTACACAGTTTACAGTTCGAGGGAGGGATAGGAAGTATTAGTGTCCGGCTTCAAGTATGGCTTCGGTGTGTTGCATCAGGCAGTGTTGAACCACCACACTCCCCAGCTTGCAATAAAAACAAAAAATGCGATGACTTACAAGGCGGCAGCCTGACTCCTACAAACTCCTGGATATAAAACACAAGGGGGGTGGCCCTGCCCTGCCTCTTTCTGGCAATGACGGCAAGGCTTCGCTCGTGCACGTCCCGTGCAGCGGGAAGAGTACAGCGCTTAAAAGCGCGGCCTTGGTCGTGGGCCCTCCCTTAGGGCAGCAAGGAATCCTAGGACATGCAGTCCCCACCAGGCCACAACAGTCACGGTTCTCCCGTGCAGCTGGGAGAGTACAGTGCTTAAAAGCGCGTCCTTGGTCGTGGACCCTCCCTCACAATCACGCTCGTTTGATGCTACTTTTGTGAAAATGAAAATTGTTTCCAGTATTCACACATCCACTTGTCCACATTGCTAAAACCATTGCCCACTCCAAGAGATGACTGGGTGCCGCCGGCCGCCACTTCTCCTCCAACAGCTTCTCCGCCCTGCAGTAGGAAGCACCCACCCCAAATCTCACACCTGTTTCTGATTTCAGCAGTCAAAGCCAATAGCATGTGTTCTCCTGAGACGATTGAGGATGCCTCTGATATAGTTGGAGCTTCTAATCCTATAGAGATCTGTATACAGACTTGAGTTTTCCCCTTATGTGCCTCACTACTAGTTTTTTTGTGGCTCCCCCTCCTCCAATATGTCCTGATACACCATACCGTTCACCTCTCTCCTTTTCATATCTTCTAAGACTTGATACCTGTCCTCGCTAGCCATATTCATATTCCTCTCCATTGGGGTGAGTGCCGCACCCAGATACTGACTTGAGGCTGCACATGTCAGCAACCGTTCTGGTATACCCCCCTGGAGAAGCCATTTCTGGCCCTCTTTGTGCCTCACTGAGGGTAAGTGTCCTAGGCAAGACTTTGAAATATGTTTGAGTGAGGTGATGATTTTTATTTTTTGCTGGTAAATAACAGCATCTTTAACTTTGGAAGGTCTCCCTTTCCCCAAGTTAATTTTATCCATGGTCTCGTTTTTATTATAGGGAGCCGCAAACTCCTGCTTTTCCTCCGTTACTACTAGCAGGTTTGATGGTGATATTTCTCCTGATTGAGTACCTGTCTTTGACACTTGAGGGACTCCCTTGCCATTACTCCTTAACGTGCACCTGCCCTACTTTCCAGGGACTCTCCCGCTATCTCTGTGGTCTGCCCTCCTACTTTCTGCTTCTGCTCCCCCAGTTGCCCTCTGCTTTCTTACCCCTTCATTTTCTACCCTTCTTTGGCCCTGTGTCAGATCTATTCAGATGTCTGACTCCAAAGCCTGACCAGCTTCTGCCTGTCTCAGTTCCATATGGCAAGAGTGCTTGGTGGTGCCTGTGGTGCCTGAATGCTGCGAGCTGCTGTTTGCGCTTCCTCTCCCCTGAAGGGGATCCTTGCAGAGGCTCTCCACCCCCTTTGCCGCATTGAGCATGGCCCCCACCCAGCACTCTAAGTTCGGTTCCTGAGCTCCCATGTCAGTCATGATTGCACTTCACTTTTTACAAATAAGCGGCTCTCAGTAAATACATTTTATCTGGTTCCTAACGCATATCGGTCTCTCTTCTTCCCTTCATAAAAGAGTTGTTGCAAGTACTTCCAGCACATTTCTCCGTTGCTTAGAGCTCCGTGACCTGCCGCTAGCCAGTCACCATGTTGTGCTTTTGAGTGCTGACCTGCTCCCTTTGTTGCTGGTTATACTTTTCATAACAACAAGGCAGACTCAGTGAAGACAATACGACCCAACTTAATAGCAGTATTAATACTGACGAAGTCAAAAAGGCAATTAGATTTAACAAACCAGGAAAGACAGCAGGTTGGAACAAGATAATGTTGGTGGGTGAATGGTACGAAGTCTGGTGTTGTTTGCCTCATAAATAAAAATGTTGTCCTATGATTACACCCATCCTTTTCTCTGTATCTCGATACTCGGCCATATGCTTATGTATGTCGAGAGAGAAAGCAAACTACCTCTCGGGCATGGCTACCTTGTACAGATAAGGCCGCAATGTCTGAAATGTCGGGGTATGGACCTGAGGTGAATGAGGACAAAAAAAAAGGGTTGTGCTTCACAAACACAGTAACGCAATAAAACACCCTCATCACACGACATACTACATCAAAATAATCATATTCCAGGGTGCGAAGCAGATTTACACTATGTCACACCCTTCACAAGACACTAGTTCCCACAATGCAAATCACTAAACAACTACCACACCACACCATATAATTCAAGTTAGTTCTGTCCAACAAGTACCGTACCCTTTCCCCCTTTTAAATTCGGGCAGATCTGATCTACCAGGGCACATGTATTCAGGCCCTTAGTACAGAAGAACAGTACTCCGGGACTTATAACACTGCCCCCGATTTCCTCTTCAAAAGTTTAAAAAACAACGAGGGCGAGTCGTATTTAATCTCGTCTATTCTCTTCCCAGCAGCTCATTTTTGGCAGTTGATGGCCTTATGTAAATATTTCTTTTCTCGCGTTGAATTTTGTTTGTTGCTGCCTGTGAACCTTTCCCTGCCCCGCCGTTAATTAAAAAGAAAAACACTGTTTTCATGAAATGCTGGATTTGTTTTCCTCCACATGGGATCCTATCCCCCGGCAAGGCGCTCCCCTCTAGGTGCTTTCGTGGTTTGATTATTAATTGGCCCCGTGCTGGGCTGTTTTGACCAAGTTGCCCCTGTTTGTATAAAACAAGCTGCAATGCAATTAGCAGTACTGCCACTAAAATGTTAATCTAATCAGTGGTTGTTTTTACAAATGACATCATGGGAGACACACAGCAGATTCACTGGCCGCTAATTAATGTGTCTATTCTCCACAACTAGAGCATCAACTGCTTTTGCTGAGATTTCCAAACTAAGTAACAGTCTGTCTCATTTAATTTACTTTGACTGCTTTCTTTCGGTGAACACAATGCGGCGTCGAACTTTATTCTTTGCGACTGTCCAGGAAAATGGCAAAGCTAAAAAAAACATAGACTGAAGTGTGCGTCGGCGAAATGACAGACACTAAGAACAACTGCGATAGGAAAAGGGGAAAAGTAAAACTAATTGGTGTTTTTGTCGACTTTTCACATCGTAAGTATGTATTGCTTCAAAAACCTGTCCGAAAGTGCATTGTAATCCCCGCGGAAACTACATAATCTTTAGAAAATGTAAACATGGCCTGGCATGGTCCTAGGCAGCGCCATGGGAACCTCATATAAAATGCCCTCGAATTCCTATGCCCCGATTGTACACCATACCAATCAACACAGAACATGCCCTCCTCCAGCTCACCATAAGCATGATTACCGGCAACGCTTTCTAAAGAGCGATAGAGAATTGATTTTGCTTATAGACTGACAAGGTGGAGGAGCATTGGGAACAACAAGACACTTTCTGTAGGTCTGTTGATTTTGAATCTCTGATCTCTCTCTCTCTCTCTCCCTCTCTCTCTCTCTCTCTATATATATACATATATATAGAGAGAGAGAGTTTGCGGAAGTATCAAGATTTTTGTAAATGCCCGGGCGTTCTACGAGCACCCTCCACGTTTGGGCTGCACGCCATCTGTACGTGCTAAACGGAGGATATATATATATATTCACTGAAAAAACCATAGGTTTTAGGGACAGTTATAGTTAGTTGGACATTTCACTCGTACAAAACCATAGAAATTCCCCCGTTATACTTAGTTCAGCTAACTATAACTCGCGCCCCCGCAATGCACTGCTGATGACGTCACATATTACATCACTCATGACATGGTCAGTGACATCACTGATGACATCACTGATGACATCTCAAATGACATCACTGATGACATCATCCATGTGATAATTTCATGCATCTTCTCACACCCTAATATAACTTTTGATACACCCACTCTAAATTACAGACTGCCATTCTCAAAACCATAGACACTCCAACACCAAAAACTACATACCCACTCACTGATTCTTGGGTCTACACACACATCCATTCACTCACCCGTACAGTCACTCATACTTACAGTCACTCAGTACAGGACTATCATATGCACTCATACACCTATATAAACACACACACACCGCCACTCATCCATAGAGGTACTCACACACCTAGTCAGTCATGCAAAAAATTAATCACACACCCATTTACTCACCTATACAGTTATACACACACCAGCTCACTTACTCATACAAATACTAGCACATTCTTACGCTCTTATACAATACCTGATACAAGCACACACGCATCCATACAGCCACTCTCACTATCACATACTCTCACTTCTAGCCATTTAAATACTCTAACACACATATATACTGCCTTTTACATATGTAGTTACTCGCACATGTACCACTGAGATATACATTCACTCACTAACACACCCATACACACACTCACCCACCCAAGCAGTCCATCACAGATGCACTCTTGAAATCATGCACCCAGTGAATCACCCACTCACACATCTATGTACAGAGTCACACACACCCCACCCACACAAACACTCAGGCAGCCATACAGATACTCAGAGAACCAATCAATAACCCATATAGACACTCATGCAGCTATTCGTAAATCCATGCATCCACTTACACACCAACAAACAGACGGATACAGACATTCACACAGTTTAGTCACTAACCCATGCATTCAGTAAGATACGTTTAATCACTCACTTGTAGAGTCAGTCACTCACGTACTAAATCATCCATTCAGACACTTATACACCCACTCATTCTTCAATATGCCTTTCCCTATATATATTAAACATATTTAAACTTTACAGAAACACACAGTCACTGGATGCTGTCATGAGTGATGTCATTTGAGATGTCATCAGTGATGTCACTGACCATGTCATGAGTGATGTAATATGTGACGTCATCAGCAGTGCATTGCAGGGGCGCGAGTTATAGTTAGCTGAACTAACTATAACGGGGGAATTTCTATGGTTTTGTACGAGTGAAATGTCCAACTAACTATAACTGTCCCTAAAACCTATGGTTTTTTCAGTGAATATATATATATATATATACATATATATATATATATATATATATATATATATATATATATATATATATATATTCATGCTCCAGGTTTCACCCAACTGCCAAACTCTGGACTGGTGCTATCTCCTGATAGCGTAAGGGTGAGTCACGTAGAAAATATGAGGCTCCAAAACAGGCACTAAGCACTCACGGGACATTCTTTGATTTATTCAGAGCAAATGCAGCATTTATTCTTGCACAAAATGTAAAAACGAAATGTTCATTTTCTATGAGAGACTTCATAAGCAAGAAAAACGAAATAATTACCATCTGGTTAAAGCAAAGGAAATGCATGCTGACATGGCGGCCAGAAACACTGGTATTTGCACTACAAACTTTGACAGTCCTTTGTCAATTGCCATTTTTCAAGTTTCCACCAATGAAATTACCCTTTCAGTAATTTAAACACACGTTACCTTTGATGAAGTTGTAATGAGCACTGAGGAAGGCTGTGTGTCGAAATGCATTTGCTCTGAATAAATCAAAGAATGTCCCATGAGTGCTTAGTTCCTGTTTCGGAGCCATATATATATATATTCACTGAAAAAACCATAGGTTTTAGGGACAGTTATAGTTAGTTGGACATTGCACTCGTACAAAACCCGTGAAATTCCCCCGTTATAGTTAGTTCAGCTAACTATAACTCGCGCCCCCGCAATGCACTGCTGATGACGTCACATATTACATCACTCATGACATGGTCAGTGACATCACTGATGACATCACTGATGACATCTCAAATGACATCATCCAGTGACTGTGTGTTTCTGTAAAGTTTAAATATGTTTAATATATATAGGGAAAGGCGTATTGAAGAATGAGTGGGTGTATAAGTGTCTGTATGGATGATTTAGTAGGTGCGTGACTAACTCTATAAGTGAGTGATTAAACGTATCTTACTGAATGCATGGGTTAGTGACTAAACTGGGTGAATGTCTGTATCCGTCTGTCTATTGCTGTGTAAGTGGCTGCATGGGTTTGTGAATAGCTACATGAGTGTCTATATGAGTTATTGATTAGTTGTCTGAGTATCTGTATGGGTGCCTGAGTGTTTGTGTGGGTGGGGTGTGTGCGACTCTGTGCATAGATGTGTGAGTGGGTGATTCACTGGGTGGATGGTTTCAAGAGTGCATCTGTGAGAGTGGCTGTATGGATGCGTGTGTGCTTGTATCAGTGATTGTATAAGAGCATAAGAATGTGCTAGTATTTGTATGAGTAAGTGAGCTGGTGTGTGTATAACTGTATAGGTGAGTAAATGGCAGTGTGTTTAATTATTTGCATGACTGACTAGGTGTGTGAGTACCTCTATGGATGAGTGGCGGTGTTTGAGTGTCTATATAGGAGTATGAGTGCATATGATAGTCCTGTACTGAGTGACCGTAAGTATGAGTGACTGTACGGGTGAGTGAGTGGATGTGTGTGTAGACCTAAGAATCAGTGAGTGGGTATGTAGTTATTGGTGTTGGAGTGTCTATGGTTTTGCGAATGGCAGTCTGTAATTTAGAGTGGGTGTATCAAAGGTTATATTAGGGTGTGAGGAGGTGCATCAGATTATCACGTGGATGATGTCATCAGTGATGTCATTTGAGATGTCATCAGTGATGTCATCAGTGATGTCACTGACCATGTCATGAGTGATGTAATATGTGACGTCATCAGCAGTGCATTGCGGGGCGCGAGTTATAGTTAGCTAAACTAACTATAACGGGGGAATTTCACGGGTTTTATACGAGTGCAATGTCCAACTAACTATAACTGTCCCTAAAACCTATGGTTTTTTCAGTGAATTTGTAAGGTTTTTTAAATGCTAATTTCTAACTATAACGTGCCTGAAACCTATGGTTTTTTCAGTGAATTTCAAAGGTTTTTTAAATGCTAATTCCTAACTATAACATGTCTGAAACCTATGGTTTTTTTCTGTGAATTTCAAAGGTTTTGTAAATGACAATTTTTAAATGTATTAATTGTTATATTTATTTTTTTGATACTGATTTACTACATTTTTTTAAACTATTTATTTTTACATATTTTATTTTTTAAATTACATTGTAATTACATTATACATTACATTACAAAATATACTTTCTCAGAATGAATTACTTTAGTTTAAATACTTTGCAAATAGGCAATAGACTTTTAAGTACAGAAGTTACAGTTGTTGCAATGGGCAACACAATTTCAAACACAATGCAACATTGAGCTCAATGTGAATTTCTAGTTAAATGCAATTAGTTACTTTATGGATTACTTTTCTAACCACAGGACTGGATCCTAGATTCAGTCCTGGGACATCTCCTGTAAACAGTTGAGTAAAAGCGTTTTGGTTACAGTAGTGATTTTTAAGGAATATTATTGTATTTTAAAAGTTGACACTTAGAAACGTTTTCACATAGAATCACCAATGTTATCCTATGGGAGGAAATTCACTTAGCAGGTAAGTAGTGTTATCGTTACTTTTTCTTACTCAGTGGTGGATCCTGGATCCAGCACAGGTGCATCTCCTGTAAACAGTTGAAAGAATGCATTTAAGTCATACAGGCGATTTTTAAGGAATATTTGTAGTTTGTGAAAATCGACAGTTTGAAACTTTTCTGCTGAAAACCAGACAATGGATTCCAATGGAAGGAAATACAAGTTACTGGTAAGTACGGTTAAAATTACTTTTCAGGATCAGTACTGGGCTCAAAGATGCAGCACTGAGGTCTCTCCTGATAACAGGTGAGTAAATCAGAATTCGTAGTTCGGCTGATTTTAGAGGAATATTATAAAGTTCCAAAACTCCACACTTAGAAGAATTTCCAAGTGAAACCAGTCAATGTTAGCCTATGGAAGGAAATTCAAGTTACTGGTAAGTACGGTTAAAATTACTTTTCAGGATCAGTACTGGGCTAAAAGATGCAGCA
This sequence comes from Calotriton arnoldi, assembly GCA_963921515.1. Taxonomy (NCBI): domain Eukaryota; kingdom Metazoa; phylum Chordata; class Amphibia; order Caudata; family Salamandridae; genus Calotriton; species Calotriton arnoldi. The sequence continues at coordinate 323,184 of CAWUFW010005915.1, read as the reverse complement.
CTGAGGTCTCTCCTGATAACCGGTGAGTAAATCGGAATTCGTAGTTCGGCTGATTTTAGAGGAATATTTGTATGTTTCAAAAATCGACACAGAAACTTTTTCAGCAAAAAGCAGGCAATGATATCCTATGGAAGGAAATTCAAGTTACTGGTAAGTACGGTTAAAATTACATTTCAGTATTAGTACTGGGCTCAAAGATGCAGCACTGTGGTCTCTCCTGATAACAGGTGAGTAAATCGGAATTCGTAGTTCGGTTGATTTTAGAGGAATATTATAAAGTTCCAAAACTCCACACTTTGAAGAATTTCCAAGTGAAACCAGTCAATGTTAGCCTATGGAAGGAAATTCAAGTTACTGGCAAGTATGGTTAAAATTACTTTTCAGGATCAGTACTGGGCTCAAAGATGCAGCACTGAGGTCTCTTCTGATAACAGGTGAGTAAATCGGAATTCGTAGTTCGGTTGATTTTAGAGGAATATTTGCACAATGGTGAAGGAAGGGGGTATGGCCTGAGGTGACATGTCTGCAAACACGCCCTGTGGCGCGTTTTAAGTTGGAGAATTAATTCCTCCTCAATCCTGAGGGTCCCTAGGGCCAACTAGCCCACCAGGAACCTCCAGTATGCGCCAGGGGCTGCGTTGCAGAGAGGTGTACAGAGGCCACGCCCCTTTTACAACACTCTGCAACGCAGCTCCGTGGCGCTTACTGGAGGTACCTGGTGGGCTAGTTGGCCCCCAGGGACCCTCAGGATTGAAGAGGATTTAATTCCCCATCTTAAAATGCGCCACGGGCCTGTTTGCACACATGTCACCTGAAGCCCCGCCCTCCCTTCACCACTGTGCAAACGCGCCCGTGGCGTATTTTAAGTTGGGGGATTAAGTCCCCTTGAATCCTGAGGGTCCCTGGAGTCCAACTAGCCCACCATGTACCTCCAAAAGCGCCACAGAGCTGCGTTGCAGAGAGGTGTAAAAGGGGCGTGGCCTCTGTACACCTCTCTGCAACGCAGCCTCTGGCGCATACTGGAAGGTTCCTGGTGGGCTAGTTGGCCCCAGGACCCCCAGTATTCAAGGGGAATTCGTTCCTCATCTGCAAACGCGCCAGGGGACGCGTTTGCAGACTGCTGCAGGGTGGGGCGGGGCCTCCGGCACGATGCCGGTCTTTTTTTTTTTGTATGGGAGGGGGCTGCGTGGCCCCCTTCCCTTGGCCTCTTTTGGCCCCGGGGACCCCATCCCCCGGGGCATGAGGATTTTCATTTTTTTAAAAATTAAAATAAAACGGGAAGGGGGCCGCGTGGCCCCCTTCCCTGGGCCTATATTGGCCCCGGGGACCCCATCCCCGGGGCATGCCCTCTTTTTTTACATTTTAAATATTTGGAGGGGGCTGCGTGGCCCCCTCCTAAGGCCATTTAAGGCCCCGGGGACCCCATCCCCGGGGCCGGCCATTCCTTTTTTTTTTTTTTCAATTTTTTTTTTTTTTGGGGAGGGGGCCGCGTGGCCCCCTCCCGAGCCACTACTTGCCCCGGGACCCCATCCCCGGGGCTGGCCCTCTCCGTTGGGGACTGTGGGGGGTCCCCAATCCCCCCACAGTCCCGCCGGCTCCCCGCGTCCCTTGGGAGCCGGCATTGCTTTTCCACATGGGGAGCTGCTAAGATGCAGCGCCCGTGTGGAAAGGCAATTGCTTTGGATATTGAAGCGAGAGCAGGTTTCCTGCTCTCTCTTCCAATATCCAAAGCAGTTTGCTATGACAGGACGGGAGCCGCGAGGCTCCCGTCCTGTCATAGCAAACTACAGTGTCCCGGGGGTAGGCACCCCGGGACACTGCAGGAGCCGGCCCTGGGTTTGGCGGTCCCCAGGGCCATCAAGGGCTCCAGGAGGGGGGCCGCGCGGCCCCTCCCTTGGATTGCACAGCCCCGGGAGGTGGTGGTCCCCGGGCTCTGAGAGTCCGTAACGGACCCCCACATTTATTTTCTAAGTGCCCTGGGGAGGTGGTGGTCCCGAGGCGTGTGGGGCTGGAGCCCCCCACATGTTATTAAAAATTAAAAAAAGAAGCCCCGGGGGGTGGTGGTCCCCGGGGCTGCGGGTGGGCAGGAGAGCCCTCCCGCACCATTTTTTTTATAAAGCCCCGGGGGTGGCGGTCCCCGGGGATTGGGGGCCTTAGAGGCCCCCCCATAAACAATAAACTCACCCCCCGTATGCCCCTGGGACTTGGGCCACCCGGGGGCAAATTTGCATTGAAGCGCGGGAGACCGCACTTCGATTTTTTTTTTTTTTCGGCAGGATCCGCGCACCCTGAGCGCATCCTGCCGATTTTTATTTTTTTTTAAATGCTTTTTTCTGCCCAGGGGGTCCTTGTGGGACCCCCTGAGCAGACCTAGGGGGTCAGGGTGTTTCTACCCTGCCCCCTTTGTGCGTTTGCACACTTGCGATTTTTTTTTTTCTCGGCAGGATTCGCGCACCCTAAGCACATCCCGCCGATTTAAAAAAAAAAAATGCTTTTTCTGCCCAGGGGTCCTTGTGGGACCCCTGAGCAGACCTAGGGGGTCAGGGTGTTTCTACCCTGCCCCCTTTTGCGCTTTGCGTACTTGTTTCTGTCCCTCGGTTCTACCGAGGGATAAAATGGCTGCCAACACTTCCTGATTTGGAGTGTTGACAGCCAATTAGCATGCAGCTCGTGATCGGGAGGGTACGCGGACCCTACTCGGCCATAGATATATATGTGATTTTATTTGTGATTTTCTCAGAAACTACTGAACGGATTTACACCATTTAAGCAAACGGCACGACACTGAACCAAGTGCTACCTCTTTGCCAAATTTGGTGTAATTCCGTTCAGCAGTTCGGGCTGTAGCCGCGATGAAAGGATCCTATGGAAAAATGAATGGGGAAAACGCGTTTTGGGACCCCCCTTTTTTCTCTGCCCCCGCTTGACGAATCAACCCGAGACTTTCAGGGTAGGAGCGGAGCGGAGCGCCCCAACAAGTTGGAAGCTTTCGCGAAGATTCGTCAACCGGCGCAAGAGTTATTTCAAATAGAATGTTGCGGATTTCCTATGGAAAATAGGTTTTAACTATAACTATCTACTGGCGACCGCCAGTAGATAATATATATATATATATCGAGAGAGAGAGAGAGAGAGAGAGAGAGAGGGACAGAGAGATTTGGAATCCCTGATCTCTCTCTCAATATATATATATATGGTCTAAATCCTGATGGGAACAGAAGTTCGCACATTAGGGAATTAACAAGCATTTATCTTGTTTAAGAACAGATGATGTTAAAGTTTCACATGTCAGCGAGAATTAGAATGATGGGTGTTACTCCATTATGAAATACCATGTGAGGCGAGAGATGAATTTTGTAGCTGTATTATGCACTATGTCACTTTATATCATCAGCACTGTGTCACTTTAAATGTAAAATGTTGATTTATGCACTGTCACTTTAAGGTTTTGAAGAAACCCTGTAACATGTATATATAAGAACAAAAATGGCAACCACAATTGGTTTGAGAAAGGTAGCAGAGGCTACTGAAATGCTTCACCGTTGTTTTATTGCCAAATAAACCCGTACTTACATTGATTCAGAGCGTGTTGGAGTCTGTCCAAATTTATCGGCAGGCATTTGGAGTGTATGTAGAATTCGTGCTCGAGTTCGAATTCCAACGCGCCCTCTTGTTTAGGTGCATTGCGAAAATCAAGGACGAGAAAGCATTGCAAGACTTCCACAGCGCGAAGCCCCCCCCACCACCGAGCGGCTTGAGGAGTCTGAAGGGAGGCAGCGGTGCCGTGAGAAAGCAATCCATAAGGGAACGCTGTAAGCCGATTTTCCTTCATCTCAGTGGTATTGAAGGGGAGAGAGGAGAGCAGTATTACACTGCAGAACGGAACGCTAAGAATAGACGGGTGGCGGCAATATTGTTGCAAGAAAACATGGACTGGATCAGGGAAAGGGAGACAGACGCTGAAAGGCTTTTCATTATTGAAGAACCAAGAAGCTCCAGTGGCAAGGGTGACAATACGGCACCGAAAAGCTTTAAGGAGATATTTAAGACATTAGAGAAATTGTCGAAGCGCGAAACTGCTAAATGGTGGGAGAGTAGATCGTTAACCCGGTACCTGGAAGTGGGCAGGGTGCCTAAGGGATTGCGAATACTAATAGCCCCCACCTATGAGAATCCGCACCCAGAGATGCTAATCAATCAATCAATCAATCATGTCACTTATAAAGCGCACTACATACCCGCGAGGGTCTCAAGGCGCTGGGGGAAGAGGGGGGTGGTGCTGCTACTGATCGAAGAGCCAGGTCTTGAGGAGTCTTCTGAAGGCCAGTAGGTCTTGGGTCTGTCGGAGGTTGGTGGGGAGGGTGTTCCAGGTCTTGGCGGCGAGGTGGGAGAAGGATCTGCCGCCGGCGGTCGTTTCCGGATGCGGGGGACTGTGGCGAGGGCGAGGCTGGTCGAGCGGAGCTGGCGGGTGGGGTGTAGAAGCTGAGTCGTCTGTTGAGGTAGGCTGGTCCGGAGTTGTGGAGTGCTTTGTGTGCGTGGGTGAGGAGCTTGAAGGTTATCCTCTTGTTGACAGGGAGCCAGTGCAGGTCTCTCAGGTGGGGTGTGATGTGGCTGCGTCGGGGGATGTCGAGGATAAGACGTGCAGAGGCGTTCTGGATGCGTTGCAGCCGTCTCAGGAGCTTAGCCGTCGTTCCTGCGTAGAGGCGTTTCCGTAGTCCAGCCTGCTGGTGACGAGGGCCTGGGTGACTGTTTTTCTTGTTTCGGTGGGGATCCACTTGAAGATCCTGCGGAGCATTCGGAGGATGTTGAAGCAGGATGAGGAAACGGCGTTGACCTGCTTAGTCATGGAGAGGGTGGGGTCGAGGATGACCCCTAGGTTGCGTACGTGGTCGGTGGGTGGCGGGGCTGTTCCCCAGTGATGTTGGCCACCAGGAGTCGTCCCAGGCTGAAGGGTTGGAACCACGGATGAGGACCTCCGTCTTGTCCGAGTTCAGCTTCAGGCGGCTGGTCCTCATCCATTCGGCGACGGCCTTCATTCCTTCGTGGAGGTGGGCTTTGGCGGTGTGAGGGTCTTTGGTGAGGGAGAGGATCAGCTGGGTGTCATCGGCGTAGGAGATGATGTTGAGGTTGGTGCTGTCGGGCGACGTGGGCGAGGGGTGCCATGTAGATGTTGAACAGCGTTGGGCTGAGGGAGGAGCCTTGGGGTACGCCGCAGATGATCTTGGTGGCCTTGGATCGGAAGGGGCGAGGCGGACGCTTTGTGTTCTGCCGGAAAGGAAGGATGTGGTCCAGTCCAGGGCCTTCTCTTGGATCCCGGCGTCGGGAAGGCGTGTTCGTAGTGTGTGGTGGCAGACCGTGTCGAAGGCGGCTGAAGATGCTAAAGGAGAGGGCAGAGAACAACGCCGACTCCTCCAAACGGATGTTAAGCATATTAGTGAAATATGGGGACATAGACCGGCAGGCGCTGTTAACTGAAATCAATCTCCTGAATGAGGAACTCAAGAAACCACCGGAACAAGAGGCAATTGGAAAGATGCATGCAGAAATGCGTGAGCGAGTGAAGAAATATGAACAGGTTATTAAAGATTGAAAAGCCATCAAATTCAGGCGTGATAAGCTGGATTACCAGCGTGGGCAAATCTCACGTTTTCAAAGAGATTTGAAGGGATCAGGCAGCAAAAGCTGTCATAGAGCATGCAAAGGATTAAATTGCCCAACAACGAAGAAACCGGTTCTGAGTTAAGCTCAGAAGTTGACACAGATAATGAGGAGGGGAGACAACAGATTGACAAAATACCAACAGTGGAAGACGAGCTTCGTTTTTTACGGTGGGACAGAAGTATAAATCTCAGACCATTGGCAAGCCAGGAAAGAACATATCGAGGAGGCGGAAGAGGCAGTCAGGAAGGGCAAATGTCCAACAAGGGAGTGCAGAAGAAGAACAAATAAAGTTGGACATTCCTGATTGCAATGTGATAAATCTAACAGATTTGACATTTAATAATGGAGAAAATAACATTCTTTCATGTGGATTATCTTTTTGTGTGTCAGAGAAATTGGACTATGTCCAAACAAGAATAGATTGCTTTAAGTTCACACGCAAATTAAGGTTGGCTACATTTTATGCACATAACAAAAGGACAGAAGTGTTGCAGCAAGAAACACCATCTGGTGGTAGTGGTTTGGAAGTTTCAGATTTGGTCTTATTACGTGACCTGGATAGTCTTTCCAGGGAGGGTATAACTGAACCAACGGATGATGTCTTGGCCAGGGAGCAGGATTTATTTGTGTACGGTAGACCGGCTACTCCATTCAAGCCTAGGTCAGTTTTCCTACCCATGGTACCAAAAGACTCCATCAACACATTCACAGATTTCATAGTTCAGGACCTTAAGAAGCTTTACACACATTTTGAGGTAGAAGAAGTAAAATCTGGGCAATCCAAAAGAAACTATATGAGTCTGGTTAAGAAGCTACAATCCCGCCCAGATATAGTGGTGAGACAAGCGGATAAGGGGGGCAATGTTGTCCTCTGGCCGCTTGCCATGTACCAGGAGGAGGCATTAAGACAGCTCAATGATCATCTATGCTACACAAAAGTTGTTAAACAAACCTTAGAGAAGATAACCTCAGGTTTTCACTCCGATCTAAATCAATGGAGAGCAGTGGGCCTCATTTCGCAAGCTGAGTTTAAATTCCTCAAAGTTGAGAATCCTATTACACCGGTTCTCTATTTGATACCCAAAGTACACAACAATATCGAAGTACCTCCTGGCTGGCCAATCATTTCGGCCATAGGGAGTCTTTTCGAAAATACCTCGAAGTATTTGGATTATTTCCTTCAGGTCCCAGTGAAAAAACTACAATCGTATACCAAAGACACTGGGGATTTCTTGAAAAAGATTTTTGATATAGGATGGCAGGAGGATTACAACATGATCACACTAGATGTGACCTCTCTATATACGAGTATTTCGCACCAAGATGGGTTGCTAGCGGCAAAATATTTTTTAAGTTCCCGGCCAATAACATTATATAAGCACACGGAGATGCTATTAAGCATGTTGAAATGGTGCTTATGTAATAACATCTTTATGTTTGGAACAGAGCTGTATCAACAGCTGAGGGGGCCAGCCATGGGCACCTGCTTCGCCCCCCAGCTATGCGAATTTGCATATGGGCTGGTGGGAGGAGCAGGTGCTGGCTACAAGATTTGCCACTGAAATGTCGAACAATGTGATTCTGTGGTCGCGATATATAGACGACTTGTTCGTCATATGGTGCGGCGACAGAACATCAGCCGCGGATTTTGTAGAGAAACTGAATGATAACATACTTAATCTTCACTTTACGTCATTCATTAGTGAGAGGGAGATGCTGTTTCTCGATCTAAGTATCTATGTGGCTGAAGGGACTCTGCAAACTAGGACATTCAGGAAAAGCACATCTGCGCATCCTACAACACATCCGGGCGATTAAACATAAAGATCAAACATACCCTGTCGCCCGGCACTTTGAACAAGTACATAACAGTGATGTTAGTAATCTAGAATATTTTGTTCTGGATCAAGTGCCTATAAAGCCAAGGGGCGGAAACAGGGAGAGGTGTTTGCGACAACTAGAATCCAGGTACATTTTAAGATTTAATACAAAGATCCCAATGGGCCTTAACACAGAAGAGGATTTACATGTCCACCTGTAATGTAATATTTCTTAGAACTTCAGTATCTGATTCCAACCATGGGTATAGGTTCATCAACATGGACACTCTTTGATGTTACTACAAATGGCGGAGTGGTGCCTTGAGAACAATATTTTTATCTTTGATAAATTGTATTATAAACAATTACAGGGCACAGCCATGGGTACTTGCTTTGCCCCCAGCTATGCTAATTTGCATATGGGGTGGTGGGAGGAGCAAGTATTCATGAAGACACAAAAAAAAAAAAGAGCTATGATTGAAAATGTGGCACTCTATGTCCGTTATATTGATGACATATTTATCTTATGGCATGGGACAACTGAGAGTGCAGAAATGTTTGCTAAGGAACTCAATAACAACAATTTGAATTTGTCTTTCACGAGTCACACCAGCAAAACCTGTATACAGTTCTTGGACATAGAAATGTATATAGAAAATAACTGTTTGCAGTCCAGAACATACAGAAAGACTACAGCAGGGAATGCAATACTGCACGCAAACAGTTTCCACCACAATAGTGTCAAGGAAGGTATCCCCTATGCTGAATGCCTTAGAATGAGACGCAATTGCAGCACAGAGGAAGGCTTACAAAAATCAACTAATGAGCTCTTTAACAGACTAGAGAGAAGGGGGTACAAATCAGAAACTCTCGCCAAAGCCAAAGCCAGAAGCGAGAAAGTAACGAGAGAAAACTTACTGTTCAACAGCAAAAACAGAAGTCAGAAAAAGAAAGATGTAACATGTCTGCAGCTCCCCTTGTGGAAAAGCAATGCCGGCTCCCGCAGGAGGCGTGGAGCCGGCAGGACCGTGGGGGCATTGGGGTTCCCCCCACGGTCCCCAACGGAGTGGCCAGGCCCTGGGGGATGGGGTCCCCGGGGCCATAAATGGCATGGGGAGGAGGACCACGCGGCCCCCCTCCAAATATTTTAAATACAATTTTAAATACTGGCCATGCCCCGGGGATGGGGTTCCCGGGGCCGAAAATGGCCTCGGGAGGGGGGCCACGCAGCCCCCTTCCCGTATTTTTTTAAAAAATTAACAAAATAGGGATCAGGCCCTGGGGGATGGGGTACCCAGGGCCCAAAAAAAAGGAAAAGAAGGGGGGCCACACAGTCCCCTTCTAAAAAATAAAATAAAAATAAAAAACCAGCATCGCGCCGGAGGCCCCGCCTCCTCAGTGCATCACTCTGCAAACGCGCCCCGTGGCGCGTTGTAAGTTCGGGAATTAATTCCCCTTGAATACTGGGGGTCCCTGGGAGCCAACTAGCCCACCAGGGACCTCCAGTATGTGCCACAGAGCTGCGTTGCAGAGAGGTGGTCCGAGGCCACGCCCCTTTTTACACCTCTCTGTAAGGCTGCTCTGTGGCGCTTACTGGAGGTACCTGGTGGGCTAGTTGGACCCCAGGGACCCTCAGGATTCAAGGGGACTTAATCCCCCAACTTAAAACGCACCACGGGGTGCGTTTGCACAGTGGTGAAGGGAGGGGGCGGGGCCTGATATGAAATGTGTGCAAACACCTCCTGTGGCGTGTTTTAAGTTGGGGGATTAAGTCCCCTTGAATCCTGAGGGTCCCTGGGTGCCAACTAGCCCACCAGGTACCCCCAGTAAGCGCCACAGAGTTGCGTTGCAGAGAGGTGTAAAAAGGGGCGTGGCCTCGGACCACCTCTCTGCAATGCAGCCCTGTGGCGCTTACAGCATCACCAGCCTTGTTGACAGTCCCATTAAACACGCAAACGCCGGTGACACCCGTCCCCATATCCACAAAGCTGCAGGGAGCGAGTGAGCGAGTGAGAGGCAGAGACAGGTGTCCCTGCGCCCCCCACCCTCTGTCCGGGGGTGCACTCGCAATCACTCACTGCTGCCCCCCCAATCCCTCCCCGATGGAGAGGGTAGGCTGTCCGGGATGTGTCCTGTCCAACCAAGAGGAAGAGATGGGGACCTGAGGATAGTGTCACAGAGGCTGCTGCTGCCTGTCTCTGGCTGCACCAGTGTAGTGTCGCGCTCTAGTGTTCCCAGGTCACGTGTGGCCGGGAATGCTGGGAGCGCGAGCGGACATTTTAGAGGATTGTCGGCCGGCTGCAGGAAAGGCTGGTCAGGTTCCTGGCGCTCTTGCCAGAGCGTAATAAATACTAAAAAGCATCACGTGGTCCGTCTCTCATTTACCCCAATCGCCTCACCACAAATTGGCGACGAGGATGGGGAAGGCAACCTGAGAAGCGATTACACCGTGCGCAGAGCGCATGTGACAAGCACACCGCACCTGGCAAAGAGCGCGGCAGGGGCCCGGTCATCGCCCGCACGGTTGTATGTTGGAACAACGAATTCCTCAACAACGACTCCCTAAACCACGCGGTCTGTACTACGACCGTGTCTCAACAACGATTTTTTTTACCACGCATTCTTTTACCACGAATTTTCGTGATAAAGGAATGCATGGTAAGACACCCCCTAAAATCTATTCCTAACCCCTCCCACTCCCTAAAATTTACCCCGTACCCCCCCACCTCCCACCCCCTCAAAACTTAGACAAACCCCCCCAACCTCGTAATAACTAATACTAACCCCTCCCACCTCCTGAAAATTAACACTAACCCCTCCCACCCCAAAAAATCTAACAGGACCCCCCACTCCCTTATAACTAACTCCAACCCCTCCCACGTCCTAAAAACTTACACAAACCCCCTCCCACCCCCTAAAAACGATCACGAACCCCCAACCCTTAAAAACTAATACGAACCTCCCTACCCCCTTTAAACTAACTCGAACCCCTCCCACCCCCTAAAAACTGACACAAACCCCTCCCACCCCCTAAAACGATCACTACCTCCCCCAACCCCTAAAAACTAATACGAACCCCCCAACCACCTAAAAACTAACCCGGACCCCCCACCTCTTAAAATCTACCCCGAACCCCTCCCACCCCTAAAAACTAACACCCAACCCTCTCTCCCCACCCCCTCTTACCTCTCCTGTCTCTCCAACGCTCCTCTCACCTCCACCCATCCCGAACACTAGACCGTCTTAGCCTGAACCACGCACATGCATGGTTCAGGCTAAGTCGTTGTTCAGTGCAAGTCGTTGTTTGGCTTGCGTGACTCCGGAACTCGTTGTTCCGGAGTTGTGGTTAAGGTTCTTCCCCCGCCCGCACAGCCTCCACGACGCACACCCTGGGCGCATCCGGAATCGAGTGGCAGCGGGGAGTGCCCGCTGTCCTGAGCAGCAGGAGAGACGCAGTGCCACCACCCCGGTCCAGGCCTCATCCGCCCGGCAACGCACCTCGTCGGCAGCACGCTGCGCTGAGCGGTACGCCATACAGGTACCAGCGCTCCAGCCACAGGTGGGCTCAGACAATATGCGCATCGCAGCGTGTCCCTAGAGGTGGGAAAATCGGCTGCGGGGCAGGAAACTAGGCCCACAGCACCTAGCCCGGACACCCCACGGACACAGCACGGCGCCTGGCCACTGCCACTAGACGTACGTCCCAGCCCAGCTCACAGCACTCAATGTCACCGGGCTCAGGCAAAGGGGGAAACAGGGCATAGCGCAACCCCAACGCCGCACACACACACGTGTCCCAGCACGTGCTCGGCAGTTGAAGTGGGCGTGAACCTGGCTCAACAAGGGCTAAACCACACAGGAGCGGACACGTCGTCCCACGCAGGAGCAGCAGATCCACCAGTGCAGAGCGCCCCGGGGAGCCCCCCACCCAGAGTGGTAGACGTGCCAACCGTAAGGCAAGCAGTGATGTGTGCTCAAACGTTCTCTCTTACAAATCATTACCGTTCCTGCCCAAACCCGGGGAACCAGCGATGAATTGGGAGGATTGGAAGGAATATTTCCTCAACTATTTGTCAGCATTGGAGGATGAAGGGGAGGAGGTCTTCCCGAGTACAAGAAAGAAAAAGATCCTGCTTCACAATCTAGGCCCTGAAGGTATCAGGGTATACAGGAACCTGGTAAAGAAGACCCGTCCACCAGACGACGCAGACATATTCCAACACGCCATAGACGACCTGGATAGCCACTATCAACCGGTAGTGTGCACAGCTATTGACCGCTTCAATTTTTTTCATAGGAAGCAGAAGGTAGGAGAATCGGTGGATGATTATGTGGCAGCGTTGAAGAGTCTAGCCATCACATGCAAGTTTGGAGGACTGCATGATGACTTCATACGGGATCAAATCATCATGCACACTGTGAACACGTCCATACAGGAAAAGTTGTGGGTCAGTGGCGACTCTCCTCTTAAGGAGATTGTAGCTCTGGTCAAGAAAGCAGAACTCTCCAAGCGATGTGCGGAGGCCGCGAAAAGGGAGACAACCAGTAGACCGCTGGTAGGAAAAGTGACAGAGGCCCCGGTGCACGAGAAGAAGCCGCAGGCCATGGGGAACTCAGGGAGACCCAAAAGACCTGAGACGAGGACGCCAATGAGTACACCGTTCCAAGGGGACGTAAAGAAAGGCTGCTACAGATGCGGTAACATTGCTCACGCGGCAAACGACAGAAGATGCCCAGCCTTCAGAGCTAAATGTCTATATTGTGGAATCATGGGACACTTTGAGAAGGTCTGCAGGCGCAAGCCCAAGAAAGCGACAGTGAAGTACGTGACACAAGACTCAGATTCGGAGGGGGGAGAAGAGGAAGAAGAAGAAGACGAGGTACTGTGCATCGAAGAACACGTTCTGGGCGTGGACGGCGCCCGCACACGCAAGCCGTTGTGTGAACTGACAATAGGAGGAATCCCAGTCTCCATGGTGGCGGACTCAGGCTCACCATATACCATCATACAACGCAATGTGTGGGATCGAGACTTCGCCCAAGTGATCGGCACGCACCTTCTCCCCTCCGATATCAATCCGGTCACCTTCACGGGAGAGCCCATACCGATGGTAGGTTTCCGGAAACTGCTGTTCGTATTCAAAGGCCGCACGGCAGAAGGGAAGCTATACGTAGTGGAGAAGGGGCCGTCGGTGTTGGGATGGATGGACCAGGGAAGACTAGGAATCCAACTCAATCCGGGAGGTTCGACGCAAGTACTGATGACCGACCAAGTGCAGGGATATGAAGCAGACAGATGGAAGGGGGAGTTCCCGAAAGTCTTCGGTGGCACGATCGGCAAATTGGCTAAGTTCACACACAAAATATGCCTCAAGGAGGGCGCAAAGCCAGTGAGTCACAAGGTGAGGAACATTCCGTTCAACAGCAGGGAAGCGGTGCAGCACGAACTACAATGCCTGGAGGATAACGGAGTGATAGAGCCGATTGAGAGTGCGGAATGGCTAGCGCCCCTGGTAGTGGCCAGGAAACCCAACGGCAAGGTACGTTTGTGCATCGACTTATGGGAACTCAACAAGAACATTGTCGTAGATAAGTTCCCACTGCCTCGGATAAACGAAATGTTAGCACAGACAAAGGGCGTCCAGTGGTTCTCGACTATAGACCTGACCTCAGCGTACCATCAGGTAGCACTGCACCCGACAATTAAGAAACTGACTTCGTTCATCACGCCGTTCGGGTGCTATCAATTCCGGCGGATGCCCTTCGGGCTTGCGTCCGCCGCGGCAGTGTTTCAAAAGTTGATGCATAAACTGTTTAGAGACACTGATGGCGTACAGTACTTCCAGGATGACATCCTGATCATGGGAAAGACTAAAACAGATCATGATGCAAAACTCACTAACGTGCTGCGCATCCTGGCGCACAACGGGCTCACGCAGAATGGGACAAGTGCAAGTTCGGAGTGTCCGCCGTGACGTACCTGGGTCACGAGATAAGTGAAAAAGGAATCACCCCCAAAGCTGCCAATATGAAAGCCATCAAGGACGCACCCATTCCTAGAAACAAAGACGACGTCCGGTCCTTCCTAGGCATGGCGGAGTTCTACAGCAAGTCTGTACCCCACTTCGCTACCAAAACACACAGCATGCGTCAGTTACTAAGAGAGAAGACTAATTTTGTGTGGACAGAGGCATCGGATGTAGAATTCAGCCAAATAAAGAATGACATCTGTGAAGCAGTACCCTTACATGGGTTTGACCTGGAAGCACTCTCGATTCTCACCACGGATGCTAGCGACAGAGGTCTGGGGGCAGTCCTCATGCAAAAGACAGAGAACGGAGTACTGACGACGGTCAGCTTCGCGTCAAGGTCATTGTCCACCACCGAGGAAAAGTTCAGTGTGGTGGAAAAAGAGATGCTGGCAGCCATCTGGGCAATGGAACGGTTTCGTCAATTCCTGTGGGGCTCCAGGTTCATGCTAAGGACAGATCACAAACCCCTGGTCAAGGTGCTTACGTCCAGCGGTCATGCGAGCGCCACCCCTCGCATAGCAAAGATGACCTTGAAGTTGTTGGACTATGTGTATGACGTTGAATACATCCCTGGCACCAAGAACAAAGTAGCTGATTACCATAGCAGAGCGGCAGCCATGGAGGATGCACCTCAGCCGACAGAGGAAGATGACTACACCATTGCCTTCACAGAGGATCAGGAAACAGTCATAAGTGCACAAAAGTGGAGAACGGCGTATGAAAATGACAAGTGTCTCACGGAAGTGAAAGGCTTCGTGATCTCAGGGTGGCCAGAGAAAAAACATTTAACATCAGAACAGCGGAAGTTCTACGAAGTACGTGAAGAACTGTCAGTCGAGGACAAAAAGGTGTTCTTACTTAGAGGGGACAAAGTAGTGCCTCCGGAAGCGCTGGTGAAAAGGTTAATGGCCATACTACACGAGGGACATTTGGGCATAGTAAAAACAAAACAGAGAGCCAAGCAAGCCTATTGGTGGCCTGCACTGGACAATCAGGTGGAAAGGCACGTCAGAGAATGTATACAGTGCAGTAGTGCAGACAAGACCCAAACCACGATGAGACCTCCGTTGGGAAAGTTCCACCAACCGGTCAATCCATGGGACGAAGTGGCGATCGACATCCTGGGCCCAATCCTGAACGCACAGGGTACACCTGTGTACATAGTAGTGCTGGTGGACCGATATTCCAAGTGGCCAGAAGTGGAAATACACGATACAGTGGACACAGACACAGTGCTGACGTTTCTCACTTCCCTCTTCCTGAGAGAAGGAATCCCCAGAGTCATTACGTGTGACAACGGACCTCAGTTCACGTCTGACAAGTGGAAGTCATTCATGGAGAGGAATGGTATCCTGACGAAACACACTCCCGTATATCATCCCGCTGGCAACGGCCTAGCCGAACGTTTTAACAGAGTGGTGATGGGGTCCGTGCAAGCTGCCATCAATGCAGGGAAAAAGTGGGAAGCAGAACTCCAACGTACCATATGGGCTTACCGCATCACTCCCACAAAAACCGGCTACAGTCCCTTCAAGATCTTGCGGGGTCGCGACCCGTTCACTAGGGATAATATAGCATGGAAACAAAGGACAATACAAAGCAAGTGGTCACCCGCAGTGGTGCGGAGCAACCTAGAAAAGGCCCAGAGGATATACACGGATCACTACAACAGACGACACAATGTCAAGGAAGAGTTATTGGAAAGAGGGGAATGGGTCAGAGTAAAACTGGCTCAGCTGAAGAGGAAAGGAGAAAGCAAGTTCAGTACACCCTTAAGAGTGCGAGAGGCATATGCAAGGTCTGCCTTATTGAGTGATGGGAAGATATGGTCCAAAGACAGGATGACAAGATGCAACAAAATATTGCAATGGGAAAAAGCAGGAGACACACAGTCAGGAGGTGAGGAAGAAGATAATCAAGAGGCAGACAACCAGATGACAAGAGCAGCGGTGTCAGGCGGAAGCACCGTGAACAGTAAGGTAGAGGAAACAAGGACCTGGGATACACCGGAGAGCGGTGGGGATGAGAGTCATCAGGTGCTGCAGGAGAGTCGGATGGATGGAAGATCGGAGGCGAGAAGTCAAACTCATAACTCACCTGGGGTTACCAGTCCTAGTGGCAGCAGAGACAATAACATCAATACACCACTAAGACACACCCGCTCAGGTAGAGCTGTGGTGTTACCCAGGAGGTACCGTGAGTATGATGTTGAGATATGACTGTCTTGCACCTTTCCGTCTTCCAGAGACTCTTTGTTGTTTGGCATTAACATTGTAAAGGGGGGAGATATGTAGTGTCGCGCTCTAGTGTTCCCAGGTCATGTGTGGCCGTGAATGCTGGGAGCGCGAGCGGACATTTTAGAGGATTGTCGGCCGGCTGCAGGAAAGGCTGGTCAGGTTCCCGGCGCTCTTGCCAGAGCGTAATAAATACTAAAAAGCATCACGTGGTCCGTCTCTCATTTACCCCATTCGCCTCACCACAACCAGATGCCGCCTGTCTGAGCCGAGTGCCCCGGTTCTGCCACTCCATGCTGCCCGGGGCTGGCCCCGCCCCGTCGCTCTCCCACTGACAGCCCGGAGCGGCCTCTGACAGTCCTGTCCGCGGGCGGGCAGGTTGGCCGAGGAGGAGCTGCGTGACTGCTCTCTGGAGGCCTCCGGCGCACAGCACTCCTCGCTCACCCCGGGGCGAGGGGCGCGCGCCATTCCTCTCCCCATGCATTGCTAAAGACAGAAACAACCTGCTATGTACACAGCCCGCCCTTTAGGGACACCTTGTTTAACAGCTGTGACTGGCATGGTTGGAGGGTTTCCACATCAGCAATTCCACTTTCTTTCAAAATGTACCATCCCAGTGTCTTTGTTGATGGAATGTGAAATATCTTGTGCTGTTCCATTCAAATCGCCACTATTGCGTTGGCACAATCTGATTGATAGAGCGCCATGTTCTTGTGAAATTTGTAGGGGTGCATCATAATCACTGATAGTTCGCACCCGCATATATCCAGATATATCCATGAAGTGCTAGCAAAATGAAGTTATAACCCAGATATCAGAACGAATAAGAAATGTAGTTGTGCTATTTTAATCATGCAAATGAAATGCTTAATTGATCATGTATAACCCAACGCATAAAATGAATCAGCCCATGTGTAAGCGAGCTGCAGTAGTTTAAACGAGTACCATATAAGTTGTACGTGTAGTTCACTTTTGCATATGAAATATAATGCATCAATGCTTATAAACGTGATTAAGATTTGTGTGTTTAAATTGAGTAAAGGCCTGACTGCATATATGACAGGGAAAGGCCTGTTTGTTCTTATGTTAGCTTATTTTGCAGACAGAAAAGGTTCCCTTGGAAAGGCTCTCTGGGCACCGAAAGTAGATTTAATTAACACAGTAGAGTTTCTGTTTAACGTATCTTCTGTTGCAGGTGCAAGGACATATGCCTCGTTAGTAAAAGACTGGCTCTTTGTTTCACAGTTAGAGCAATGGGAGGCATGGAACTGGGAGTGCAATGGAATTTAGGGATGATACCTTCAGCGGAAAGGGTGTCTGGGACTCAAGGTCATCACAACCGTCCAGGATGAAGTAACCGTTTCGATGGAAAAGTACAAGGAAGAAGACCTGGCCAAAGAGGCGTAACAAAAGGCGTGTTCTATTGTATTGGGATTTGTATTAGGGATAGTGCCCCGAGGGTGGAGGAGAGAGAAGAGGTAGAGGAGAGCAGAGAGAAAGACAGAGAGGGATTTGGTGAAGGAACATCTTAAAATCTGAGCTTAAATACTGTGGGGCAGATTTACAAGCCCCCTGCGCCACCAGTACGTCACTTTTCGTGACGTACTGGTGGCGCAGGGGCTCTCGATATTACAAGGAGAGGAAAAGCCACCATGCGTGACTTTTCCTCTCCTTGTAAATACCGTCCTTCACACGCAGCACTTTGCGTTGAAGGGGCGTTCCATGGGTGTTGCTGTGGGTGTTCCCACGCAACACCCATGGAACAAGACACATCTCCAGATTTACGAGAAATCGTAAATCTGGAGATGCGTCTGAAAGCTACGCCACCCTAGAGGTGGCGTAGCAAGGCGCACCGAGGATTTCTCCTCGTTTTTTCCTCTTTCAATGCGTGCTGCATTCTGCAGCACGCATTGAAAGAGGAAAAAGCCTGTACTGATTGTTTTTGTGCAGAAAGGTGCCCCTTCCTGCACAGAAACAATCTCCCCATGGCGCAGGCATCCTTGCACCATGGTGCAAGGGTGCCTGCGCCGGCGCTTGGCAGCTGTTTGTGCGCCAGCGCAGGGGAGAGCACAGGAATGCCACATATTCTTGTAAATATGTCGCATTCCTGTGCTCTGAAAGTGCCGCAGCGTGGCGCAGCCAAAGGGCTTGCAGCGCCACGCTGCGGCACTTTCTTGTAGATCTGCCCCTAAGTGAGTGTACTTCTTAGGAAGTCTTCACAGCTGACACCTTTTCTTTTACTCTTGCCTGGGGATATTCGTTAAGTAGATATGCCACCTTAGCAATAGAGTAGGGACAGTTAATAGGTTTTCTTTATTTAGGTAATGAAGAATAATATAGAGATTGGAGCAATTATCGCTTGTCTAATACTTCTGGAGCTAACGATTCTTCTTGTCCTGAGTCGGATGAGACTCTTGCGTAGGATGTTATTTGTATTAGTGCCCATCTATTTCTTTAACCTCGTGTTGAGGTGCTTGCATGTGCAATTATTCTTGGCTGTAATAAATCCACAAAAGTAAATTCGGAGTCAGTGGTCTTTTAAGGTAAACTGGATTCTAAATTGTCGTATGTCTGAAAAGGATTTTCTTCCCTTCACACTATTCAGCAGGTAAAAAGATCCTGGCGACCTGAAGATTCTTAAAAGGAGATAAGATAAGAATCAGCTTTATCAGTTGGTAGCAGAGTAGGATGGTTATCTCTGATAGTAAGGGGAGAACTAGATTAGGATAAGAGATTAGTTGCCCCATAGAACCCCAGTGATGGTGATCCAGTGGATCGCAAAAGGAGGACGTCGGCGGTCGCTGAAAACTGACGGAGAGTGACGGTGCGGCGGAAGTAGCAGTTCGTGGTAGAGTTAGTATGAAAAGAGTGATGGTTGTTAGATTGCGGTGTTTGCTCATTGTGTAATGTTTTGCGGAGTTGGAATAAGAGTTGTGTGATTGAGGATCGGACCGTGAGCGCGCGCGGGACCGAGAGATATTGCGGTGTAGAAGACACCCAGAATAGAGATTGTTGACCAGGAGATGGTGGGGATCACAAGACGTCATTGATCGAACCACCGAAGATAGGGAGTATATGTGTGAGTGTGTGAATAACCGACGCTGGTCGTAGGTTGTTGGGTGCAGAACATTGAGTGCTTGGATCCTATCGATTGTGTCAGAGGTGAGCGTCCGGTCGTTCGCGGACAGACGGTCGCCAGATTAAGGTCAACAATTTCGAGAGGCTGATCGGTCATTGTTGGACCGATAGTCAGAGAGGTGATTGTACAGACAGTTACTTCAGAGTGTGATTGGGACGCATGCGAGCGAGAACGAGTGAAGTAGGAAGGAGGGGAACTGCTGCGAGCGGAGGAAGAGTGACGTCAGTCGGTGCCGCGCTGCGATAGGCCGGTTGGTGTGAGCCGCGCTGGCATTGGTGGATTGAAATCAGGAAGTAAAACGAAATCTTGTGCGCAAAAGAAATCTGCTTTACCATGAAATGTTTTAAAGTTTTAAGAGAACTGTGCAGAGGCGACAGACATGTGGTTACTCGGGGGGGAGAGGAAGCCCCTCCCGAGGATACGCCGGCACATTATATGGCTACGAATGTAGGACTACATACCATAATTTGGCTTAAGAACTGGCATAAAATAACAGAAGGGGAAGGAGAATTGACTTTCCCACGCTATGGCACTTTCAGGTTAGAGGCGTTGTACCAGCTAAAGACTATAATGGCTTCTTTACGACCACTGCCTAGACCGACACAGTTTGAGGCGATACATGCATGGATTAGGGCAGCGTATGACAGGAAAAGAGATAAGAGCCAGGAAAGGGTGAAGAAATCGATCAGGGCCTTTCAGGATGCGAGGTGGGATGCACTGGAGAAAAGGTGGAGAGTGGAAATGATCGAAGGAGATAGGTTGTACCCACTGTTAATAAAAGGTGGGAAGATAACAAGGATTGAAGAAGAAGACAGTGATACTGATGACAGTCTGTTAGATAGGTTGCTGGCAGAGAGACCACCTCCATTTAATCCAGATTTAGAAGAGGGAAAATCAACTTCAGCAGCGGAACGGGGTGAAATGCAGAATCAGAATAACATGAGAGTCGTGGGGAGAATTTCCACAGGAACAGAGGGAGCGGCAACACAGCCTCCCATAAGGAATACCCGATTACCAGATTCCCTGACGGTACCGGTTACCATTGGCCCTATAGTACCGGTATATGATCCAGACCGAGTAAGAGAAGGAAGTTCAGTACAGACGAGAGGAGAAGAAGGAACTAGTGCTAGTGGGAATGGGTTAGGAGTACAAGTGATTCACTTCCCAAGGCCACTAGACACAAGTACGCCATTACCAGCCACTGCAGACTCCTCTTTAGACAGGAGGACGAGAGACCAGTCAGACCAAGGTCTTTGCATGAATCTCAGTCAGCTGTGAGGATGTGGACACCGACAGTGAGGAATCAAAGTGATAGAATGCCAGGTGACAGGGAACGAGAAATTCCCGAATCCAGAACAAGTTTTAGGACTACGATGGAAGAGAGTAAGTCACAAGAACAAAGTGGTAACTATGATGAGCAGAATGGCGCAGCTTGTCGAGAAATACTAAGGAATGCAGTCCAGGAAAGGTTGCTGGATGTAGTAAGATTAAAAGCAGAGGTAGATGAAATGATTAGCGGAAGTCTACCTTTGGAAAGAATTGAAATTTATGGGTCAGATGAACTGCTTTTTATAGCAAAAGATGTAACTCGGAAAGCAAGGATAGCGCATGAGAAATTGACGGCATTGGCCAGGAGATATGAGGTAGACTTGAATAAAACAAAAACATTGCAAGGACCACATAGGTTGCAATATAGTGATCAGGAATTAGCTCAAAAGCCCTCTTCACAATAATGAAGGATCTATCCAACCCTGCTTGTATGAGCAATAGGGTTGAGGCATCACAAGGACTCTGCAATGATATTGCTGCGCACTTTAATCTGAAAATCAGCAGGATTATTGAGGGCCTTAACCTAAAGATCACTCAGGAGGGGGCTAATGATTGTAATACTATAGTAGATTTGGAACAATTGGTAGAAAGTAATGCCAATGTTCAATTAGTAACATTGGACTCATTTCATATCTCCAATTTGGAAATATTTAACAACCTAGCCTTGAAGGTTTCCTCAGGTTCGCCTTTGGAACCCCTCCGCAGAAATTGTGGAAAGAATTTCATTTGGAAATCTTTCCCCGGCTGTGGCAGATCTGCCGTCAATCATTGGATGAAGGCATGGTCCCTGACTGCTGGAAGCAGGCAATGGTGACCCCACTGTTGAAAAACCGACTCTCGATCCTACGTGTCCAGATAATTTTAGGCCCATATCGCTGCTGCCCTACCCGGTAAAGATCCTGGAGAGAGCGGTCAGCAAATCTCTTTCATACTACTTGGAGGAGTACCATCTGCTTGACGAAGCACAATTCGGCTTCCGCCCAGGGCATGGTACAGAAACAGCCCTGGTATCGGCACTCCGATAACCTAAGAATGAGAGCCGACAATGGGGTGGCAACAGTTCTGATACTACTTGATATGTCCGCAGCATTTGACACAGTGGATCATGCTATTCTGCTGATGAGACTGGAGAAGTTGGGAGTGAAAGGGCGGGCACTACAATGGCTACGGTCATATCTGAATGGCAGACAACAAGTGGTGACTATTCCGCCATTCACATCCCCCAAGACCCCGGTCTTACAAGGGGTCCCACAAGGCTCCGCAATCAGCCCAGTACTTTTCAACATTTATCTGCGCCCACTCATACCGATTATAAAGTCCTTTGGTATTGATTTAATTAATTATGCTGATGACACGCAATTGGTGTTTTCCCTAGAAGGAGCCCAGGCAGTATCAATGGATCAATTTCAGGAATGTATGCAGAGTACCACAAAATGGCTCAGACATAATTCCCTGCAATTTAACGGAGATAAGACCGAGATGGTAGTCTGTTCCACTGCCAAAGTTGCTCGCCCACTTCACTTGGAATTTAGGCTCTCTCCTACTGATTAACCTTTGACACCAAACAAAACAGTGCGCAACTTGGGAGTTATGCTGGATGAGGACCTTCAGCTGGAGACTCAAGTTAATAAGCTAGTGGGCACCTGTCTCTCCCTGATCAGAGCATTACGCACAATCCTTCCACTCCTTCCTACTAACACCAGGTCAGAGGTGGTGAGAGTAGGATACTGAGTGGATTGGATTACTGTAACTCTCTCTATTTGGGGGCTCCAAACTCACTGATTTTGAAGCTCCAGAGGATCCAAACTATAGCTGCCAAATTGGCTCTCAATAAGCATCGTAGGTCATCTACATCGAGGGCTTTGAAGGACCTTCATTGGTTGCCAATTGGCCAGAGGATTAAGTTTAAATCACTATGTATAGTGTTTAAGGCAATCCATGGGTTAGGCCCGAAACCTCTGCAAGATAAATTTAAATGGTATGCCCCAAAAGGAATCTCCGGTCAGCAAACACCAATTTGGTGATCATGACGAGATACAAAAAAACAAGAACTGGCGGGAGAGCCTTTGATGCGTTGCGGCGGCAAAGCTCTGGAACGACCTCCCTGTAGACATAAGACAAACTCAGGAACTGCTACCATTCAGGAAAAAGCTGAAGACATGGCTTTTCCCAAGGGAGGATTAATTTTGAGCTATCACTCAATGCAGGCTGGGCTATTTGTCCGTCTGTTTTGCATCCATACATCTTCTGGTCAGTCTCAGCGCCAGGATACCCTTGGGGTGACAGTTGCGCGGTACAAATATATCTTACATTACATTACATTACATTAGAAGAGAAAAGGATCACAGGATTAAGGACGCACACCAAAGATCTGATTGTAGGGATGCGAATATGGAACTTGTTGGATAAATGGGAGGAGAGGTGGTCAAAGAAGAAAATAGCAAAGAAAATAGAGGGAGAAACGCCGCCTCCGGGGGGTGGGGCGACGGGCGTTGGAAACTTTCCTTTACGGGAAGTACAGAACGGAGGGTACGTATATGTGCCGTGGAGCAGAGGTGACTTGGCTGCGTTTACAAATGACTTTCCTCGGCTGAGGGAGAAACCCGAGAGAGTGGTACAAACAGGTTGAGCGGTTTGTTAAAATCTCAAAGGTGCTATGGACTGATTTGAACACCTTGTTTGACATAGTGGTGCCGGGAGATTTGTGGACAGCTTGTAAAATCGCCGTTGAGTGGCCGACTGTTGAACCTGAAAGGGATGCTGTCACGAATGGTCCGTCACCCCTGGTTATGAAAAAGTTTGAGCAAGTGATTACATGGTTGAAACTGAAGATTTCGCCTCAAGATATAGATTGGGTCAAGATAGACAGAACTGTGCAGGAACCTAAAGAAACAGTGCATGAATATTATGAGAGACTCTTACAAGCTTTTAAACAGTATAGCGGGTTAGATGCATTAGATCCCAAGGACATGGGACAGTTTGTTTCAAAGTTTGTGTTAGGTTTGAGACCAGAAGTCAGCCTCATGATACAGCACCATTTGATCTGTTGGCAGAACAAGCCGGTGGATGAAATCTTGCGGTATGCGAGGTACTGTAGTGATGAAGTGGACTCGAAGCATCGTAAGCTGAAGGACAAATTGATGCTCGTCCAGATGCAGACAGCACAGGTCCAGCCCAGTGGGGGGACCTTAGGAAGAAGGCAAGGGAATTACCAAGGAAACCAGAATGGCCAAGGTCAGGCAAAAGGGAAACCTATCGATCCCAAGACAGGGATGGATGTGGCGACATTGAAGAAGACCACTGCGTGTCATCTTTGTCACCATATTGGACACTGGAAGCGCGAGAGTCCCTTTAACCCAGCCAACCAGGTGCAGCAGGAGGTAGGAGTGGCTCAGGCACCTGCGCCTGAGGTAGCCAATACTGTGATAAGGCCCAGATCAATGAAAGGGGGAAAGTATAACCAACAAATACAGGTCCCCCAGCCACCGAGAATTCCGCAAGGAGCGCAGACTTACCAGCAGATGCCCCTGTTTGAAGGGTATGATGAGTACAGCCCAGACCCTTTATCCTGACGGTGCCTGAGGGGGGAGGAAGACTGCACCCTTGGAGCAGTCTTGGAGGTAGACCAGAGAGGACCTTTTGTGGAGGCAGACATTGATGGTCATCCTACCACACTTTTGGTCGACACTGGTGCTACCCGATCTACTGTAAGATCAGCAGTAGTCCGCAGCCTACCCCTCTCGGGACAATCGATCCAAGTTGTTGGAGTAGCGAACAAAAGAATAAACAGTCCCCTGACCGAACCGATCCCGGTAAAGATAGGAGCTTTCCAAACTAGACATCAGTTTGTGGTGTGCGATACGAGTCCAGTTTGTCTGCTGGGAAGAGACCTGTTATGTAAATTAAACTGTACGATTTATTGCACACCGAGGGGAGTGGAGGTTCAGACAAGGGATGATGATGCTACCTTTAAAGTCGCAAATCAGCATCTGTGTGTGGACTTGTATCCAGTGGTGACTGTGGAAGAACTTCCACCAGACTTGAGGGACGCGGTGTCACCAGAGGTGTGGGATTTTACAGGAAAAGAGATAGGATTGATAAAGGGGGTTGAACCTGTGCAGATTCAGGTTAAGCAAAATGCCGATTTCCCTAGAACGCCTCAATACAATCTGATGCTTGAAATGATAGCAGGAATCAAGCCTGTAATAGAGGCTTTCATAGAACAAGGCATTCTGAAAGAGATTAGAGGTAGCCCCTGTAATTCACCTATTATGGGACTACAGAAACTGAGCGGGAAATTCAGGATCGTGCAAGACCTGCGAAAGGTCAACACGATAGTTGTCCCTTGTTGTCCAGTGGTACCGAATCCATCAGTGATACTGTTTCAGATCCCATGTGAAGCAGAGTGGTTTGCTGTCATTGATTTGTGTCAAGCATTTTTCTCGATACCGCTCCATGAGGAAAGCCAATTTCTTTTTGCATTCCGGCTGGAAAATCGTGTGTTAACATGGTGTCGTATCCCTCAAGGGTATACAGAAAGTCCGTCAATTTTTAACCAGATCCTGAAAAAGAATCTTGAGAGTCTTGTATTGCCGCAGAACTCAGTTCTGGTGCAATACATAGACGATCTCCTTGTCGCCTCGGAAACGGAAGACGCTTGCAGGATAGACACGGTAGCCCTGTTGAACCACTTAGCAGAGAACGGGCACAAGGTGTCCCCGAATAAGTTGCAGTACTGTTTGAATGAGGTACAGTACTTGGGACACAGATTAGAAAAAGGCAAGAGGAAGGTGTCACCAGACCGAATTGAGGCAATAATGAACATGGCAATACCTACCACACAGAGAGAAGTCAGGATGTTTTTGGGAATGGTCGGCTACTGTCGGCAATGGATACCTAGTTTTTCCTTGAGAGCAAAGCCTTTACAGAGGCTTACGCACAAGGATGTGAGCGATCCGGTACCATGGGACGAGGAGTGCTTGATGTCATTCCTAAAACTGAGAGAGGAGTTGTGTAGTGCCCCAGCTCTGGGAATGCCTGATTACAACAAGGCCTTTTCACTGTTCTGTTGTGAAAGAGAAGGATGTGCATTAGCAGTCTTAGCTCAGAACCATGGAGGTGTCCGTAGACCAGTTGCCTACTTCTCAGCTACTCTAGATCCAGTAGCTTCTGCGTTGCTCGGATGTCTAAGATCCGTTGCTGCAACAGGTGTCAGCATTGAAAGATGTGAAAGCATTGTATGGGTCATCCTTTGACTGTATATGTACCACACTCGGTTGAATTGTTGATGACCAGGACTAAGACTCAGCACCTAACGAACAACAGGTTAACAAGGTATGAGCAAGTCATACTTGCCGCAGAGAATGTGACTCTGAAAAGGTGCTCTGTCTTAAACCCTGCGACATTAATGCCCATACCGAATGTAGATAATGAAGATTGTGAGGACCATGATTGTCTTGATGTGACCGACCTTTGCACCAAACCGAGACCTGACATTGTCGATGAACCACTGACTGACCCAGATGAAATTTTCTTTGTCGATGGTTCATGCCTAAGAGACAGTGTCGGCCAATTAAGAGCAGCGTTTGCTGTATGTACCATTTCGGGGGTGGTTGAGGCTGCTTGCCTAGAAGGAGTACGCTCCGCGCAGGTAGTTGAAATCATTGCCTTGACTCGTGCCTGTATGGCCGCTGATAAAATCGGATCACGATATACACAGATAGCCAATATGGGTTTGGTGTGGTGCACGATTTTGGACAGTTATGGTCCCAGAGGGGATTTTTGACATCATCTGGCTCACCCATTAGGAATGGAGAATATGTAAGACAATTGTTAGATGCATTGCAAGCCCCGAAGGAAATTGCAGTTGTTAAGTGCACTGCACATGGAAAGGGGGAGGATTTTGTATCATTGGGAAATAACTATGCGGATGAAGTTGCTCGTTTCTGTGCAGAACAGGGATGCATATTTACAGAAGGTTACACAGGAGAGAGCCAAGAGAGAACCGAACTCAACATGATGTTAGCCATGGCAGACACTTGGGAAGAGCTCAAGCGACTGCAGGATGAAGTCCCAGATCAGGAACGGGAGGGATGGATCAAAGCAGGGTGTGAAAGAGGAGAAGTGGATGTTTGGGTCTCCAGTGATGGGAGAGCCGTATTGCCAGAAGATTTGTTGAGCCCGATGGCGAGATTGATACATGGACCGGCACACCTTGGTAGAGATGCAATGATGCGTGTGTTTAGACAGACGTGGTATAACCCACGATTTCGTGCAATGGCTGAAACAGTATGTCAGAGGTGTGTTACGTGTCAGCAGATGAATGCTGGAAAGAAAACTGTAGTCACTTTGAGTCACATTGGGAGATCAGGCGGGCCCTTCAACAGGATCCAGCTGGACTTCGTGGAAATGCCTAAATGCAATGCGTTGAGGTACATTTTAGTGTTGGTATGTGTATTCTCACGGTGGGTGGAGGCTTACCCAACACGCAGCTGTGACACTCTCACAGTGGCTAAATTATTGTTGAGGGAGCTCATCCCTAGATTCGGGATCCCAACCTCTTTGGAATCTGATAGAGGAAGGCACTTCCACAGTGAAATCATGAAGTTACTTTGTGCTGCGTTGAATGTCGATCAGAAACTCCATTGTAGTTACCGACCAGAGGCTTCTGGGATGGTGGAACAGGTTAATGGAACTTTGAAAGCTCGGATGGCAAAAATGTGTTCATCAACGTCCCTGAAGTGGCCTGACGCTTTGCCGCTCGTACTAATGAGCATGCGAAGTGTCCCAGATAGGAGGACCGGATTGTCCCCCCATGAAATTCTAATGGGAAGGGCAATGCGGGTGCCGGCAGTACCAGCTACAGCGTTGATAAACATCACAGATGATTTGATTCTCGATTACTGTAAAGGACTATCTGATGTGGTCCGTTCTGTGTCCCAGCAGGTGCAAGCTGCAGCTGGCCCGGCCTCGAGTGATCTGTGCCACGACCTGTGTCCGGGTGACTGGGTGCTTGTTTGAAAGCACGTGAGGAAGAGCTGTTTGGATGATCGGTGGCGAGGCCCGTACCAGGTGATACTGATCATGAACACAGCAGTGAAGTGTGGAGGATTGCCGAACTGGGTGCATGCCTCCCATACCCACAGAGTTTCAGCACCCTTGGAAGAAACAGCTCCTCTCGTAAATGAAAATCCAGCTGATGTGGCAGGGCCACATGAGAGGACAAGTCAAGCTGTGAGGGTCGCTGACACAGCTGGTGGTGCACTAGAACAAGCTGAAGGGGGTTTCAACAGCTCGAACCTCGACTCTGACACAGAAGACAGAGATGGTGCAGTGGGCGGAAAAGAGTCAGATTCAGCAGAAAGAGGAAGAGGTGCACTGGGTATAGCAGGGTAAGGCAGAAGAACGACCAGAACTGAAGAAGGTTGGCCAGAAAGACAGAGGCGGCTGAATCTGAGGTTGGCACCCGAAAGAGATCTTGCTCCGGTGTCTGAGGTGTCTGAAACGGAAGCAAGCGACGAAGATCAGACTCAAGAGTGTCGGCAAAGGTCGAAAAGAACAAAAGTACCCTGCCGGAGATACTCTACCCCTGAGTGGACTTACACGGTGTTCGATGCAGGGGGTAGTGAGTACGGGGAGACTGAGGTCTGTGCAAGTGGTCAGCAAGAGCCCGAATGTGGTGGTGAAGGTGGTGTTGTTGTTGCCAGGGCTCGAAGTCGAAGGAATACTGACCCTCACCGTTCCGAATCCCCCGCTTCTGAGTAAAGTCCGACAACTGGTTTTGCACCGACTCGAATTTCCGTCTTTTGGATTTGAGCCGTCTTCACATGAAATGATAATCTTGCGTCTTGAACTTTTGTATCACGTTCTGGAAGTGCTTACTAATGATCTTATCATGGATGAAATCTAACCTGTTGTAAATAAAAGTCTAAAGAAAGAAGATAACCTAGATCCGAGACGAAGAAGAATAAACTTAGGGACTTTCCCCAGAAGAGGAACGAAAACCTAGGGAAGTCTTTTTCTGGACTATGTAAATAAGAGACTGTTGTTGAAAGGGGATTTCAAGAGGTTTCAAGTGTTGTTTGAACTGGTTAAACAAGACACGAGTGGAAGAACAAAGACTTTTGAGTGTTCATTGTTGAAACCAAGAACTTTTGAGAAGGATCGAAATCATGGAGGCTGGAGATCCCAACCGTAGATCTAAGTTGATTGTAGGCGTACTTATAGGTAGTGTAATAGTTTCTATAATCGTAGTAATCATAGTCTCATATACCGTTCCACACGAGCTAGCAGTGCAGGGGGTGCCAGGGACACCTACACCTACTACACCTAGCCAAAAAGAGGCAAACATAGGAGCTAACAGAGCTTTGCTGTTAGAAGAAAGTCGTAGGTTGCATGTAGATTTGTCTAGAAGTGATTTCAAGCTTAATGCATATGCCAAGCTGCTATATGAGTACGTGGATGCGATGGATGCGAAGGATTGTTATGTGTGTATGCAGTTGCCTGCTTCAGTGGATGAGGGTATTAGGTACCACCATCTTCCACTGACATATGGAATCTCATGTAGTCTTTTGCTTAGTATATTTTATGAAAGGGATCAGTTTGAGTATTTCTTTTCCAATTACGATGCAGTGCTTCCTGAAGTCCCAGCTTACAAGTATCTGAATAAGTACGACTACTATAAGTCAGAGGATAGACTTAGGAAGTTCTTCATTCCATCTTTGGAATTGGATACAGCATATGCCCACCGACATAATTTGACATGCTCATTATCAGGTGTAGAGAAAAAGTTTGTGGATCAGGTAGAAGACAGGTATAGAAAGTTGACACAGACAAGGGACACTGGGCATAGTAGGGTGGATTGGACAGATGAGGAAAAGCTACACCGGACAAAGGGAAGTTATGGCCCTATAGCCTTGGACAAAGAGCAGAGGGGAAAGCTGTGTGTGCGACGATATCAGACCTACTATGAAAAGGTTCCTGTGGGACATAGTACGTGTGATCATGTTTTCACTATGGCAGATGTGGCTAAGAATTTCCTCCAGGGCCCTGTACAAGTGATACCTACGGTGTATTTTGTGTGTGGAAGGAATGCTTATGTGAGGTTACCTGCGAATTGGTATGGTACATGTTACTTGGGAATCATATTTCCAAAGATTTACCATACAGAGGATTTGGAACTTCAGGAAGGTGGAAAGCATTCAAGAGTGAGGAGAGGTACGAGTGCAGGGGTCGTAGTGGGAGATATCTTTGGAGCCATGATACCGAGTTTGGGAGTGATCTTGAATGATGTGAAAATTCGGAGATTGGCGACTGTGATCGATGAGCTATCAATGAATACAGCAAAATCGTTGGTATTGGTGGAAGGAGAGATGTTGTCGATAAGGACAATGGTTTTACAGAATCGCCTTGCTTTGGATGTCTTATTGGCAAAAGAGGGCGGAGTCTGTAAATTATTGAAGGTTCAAGAGTGCTGTACTTATATACCAGACCACAGCAAGGATCTGGAGAAATATATAAGTAACATCACTACTATTCACACGAAGATAGCGGACTTGACTGAAGAGGGAGCTTGGGAAAAAGTTGGAAAAGGGTTTGGTCAAGTGGGAAGCTGGTTTGCGAATTTGGGAAAGGGATTCCTTGGCTATGTTCTGAGACCTCTTCTGATCGTGGTGGTTTGTGTGGTTTGCCTGTGGGGTCTGATTAAAGCCTTCAAGTGGTATCGAGCAGGCCGAGTCGAAAGAGCCCTGAGAGAAAATGAGACGAGAATGGCTAGACTGCGGGACAGTCAATAACAGAGACTCAAGAGAATGGAGAATCACAGATCAGGAAAAATGGCAACGAGTTCTGTTTAGGTCGGTTCTTTCTCCAAGGAAGTTGAATAAAATGTGATGACAGGTGTCATCAAAGGGGGGAACTGATAGAGTGCCATGTTCTTGTGAAATTTGTAGGGGTGCATCATAATCACTGATAGTTCGCACCCGCATATATCCAGATATATCCATGAAGTGCTAGCAAAATGAAGTTATAACCCAGTTATCAGAATGAATAAGAAATGTAGTTGTGCTATTTTAATCATGCAAATGAAACGCTTAATTGATCATGTATAACCCAACGCATAAAATGAATCAGCCCATGTGTAATCGAGCTGCAGTAGTTTAAACGAGTACCATATAAGTTGTACGTGTAGTTCACTTTTGCATATGAAATATAATGCATCAATGCTTATAAACGTGATTAAGATTTGTGTGTTTAAATTGAGTAAAGGCCTGACTGCATATATGACAGGGAAAGGCCTGTTTGTTCTTATGTTAGCTTATTTTGCAGACAGAAAAGGTTCCCTTGGAAAGGCTCTCTGGGCACCGAAAGTAGATTTAATTAACACAGTAGAGAGTTTCTGTTGAACGTATCTTCTGTTGCAGGTGCAAGGACATATGCCTCGTTAGTAAAAGACTGGCTCTTTGTTTCACAAGTTAGAGCGATGGGAGGCATGGAACTGGGAGTGCAATGGAATTTAGGGATGATACCTTCAGCGGAAAGGGTGTCTGGGACTCAAGGTCATCACAACCGTCCAGGATGAAGTAACCGTTTCGATGGAAAAGTACAAGGAAGAAGACCTGGCCAAAGAGGCGTAACAAAAGGCGTGTTCTATTGTATTGGGATTTGTATTAGGGATAGTGCCCCGAGGGTGGAGGAGAGAGAAGAGGTAGAGGAGAGCAGAGCAGAGAGAAAGACAGAGAGGGATTTGGTGAAGGAACATCTTAAAATCTGAGCTTAAATACTAAGTGAGTGTACTTCTTAGGAAGTCTTCACAGCTGACACCTTTTCTTTTACTCTTGCCTGGGGATATTCGTTAAGTAGATATGCCACCTTAGCAATAGAGTAGGGACAGTTAATAGGTTTTCTTTATTTAGGTAATGAAGAATAATATAGAGATTGGAGCAATTATCGCTTGTCTAATACTTCTGGAGCTAACGATTCTTCTTGTCCTGAGTCGGATGAGACTCTTGCGTAGGATGTTATTTGTATTAGTGCCCATCTATTTCTTTAACCTCGTGTTGAGGTGCTTGCATGTGCAATTATTCTTGGCTGTAATAAATCCACAAAAGTAAATTCGGAGTCAGTGGTCTTTTAAGGTAAACTGGATTCTAAATTGTCGTATGTCTGAAAAGGATTCTCTCCCCTTCACACTATTCAGCAGGTAAAAAGATCCTGGCGACCT
This sequence comes from Calotriton arnoldi, assembly GCA_963921515.1. Classification (NCBI taxonomy): domain Eukaryota; kingdom Metazoa; phylum Chordata; class Amphibia; order Caudata; family Salamandridae; genus Calotriton; species Calotriton arnoldi. The sequence continues at coordinate 291,748 of CAWUFW010005915.1, read as the reverse complement.
GAAGATTCTTAAAAGGAGATAAGATAAGAATCAGCTTTATCATGATTCCAGTCCAATGTGTGATATGAACGTCGGAAACTGATTACTCGGAGTACCCAAAAGCGCTCTGACGCCGTACCGGTGGCGGGCACACTGTGCACTGTGTGTAGCAAATATAATAATAGATCGCACACCTGCGTGCATACTGTCTCACGTCTTTTATTTACCCATATTACATTTCCAAGTAAGGTTCGACATACATATGACGAGTGGAGCAGATGTAGCTCAGAGATGTGATAGGCCCACAGAACCCAAATTTTGTTTGCCTTTTGCTACATAACCTTGTAGCATGCACGGACGTTTTCCTTGCTTGAGTTGTGGCATATGGGACCCTCTCTACCTCCATGTCCTATATAGATTAATCTACAGTACATATCTACATGTCTACTGGGAAAACAATCGTAGCTGGATCCCATATAAATGGCCAAAGCTGGAATATATTAACACATGATGTGGGCATCTTCACAAAACATCAATAAAATACCTACCTAGCGGTGAAGTCCTGGCCTATAACGCCATATTTAATTATGGCTAGGAGCTGTGTTCCATCTCAGGTTGCGGTTCTGTTGATCCGGCTTTTGTGTGCAAGTGTTAGTCTGATGCAGCCTTCTGGGCTTTAGACCCCTAATATGGTTACTTAGAGCTACTTGTATTTCACCCGTGAGCACCAGACTTGCCAAGTATGTGGCCTCTTAAGCAGGGCAGGCTTTTGGCACAGGCCAAGGGCGCCTATTTTCAGAGGGACACATGGAGCTGTCTACATCAAGGTCTTGCCGTGCAAACCGCAGCATCCCTCTCAATTGACTCCAGTGACGTCGTTTAAACTTATTTTAATTAATGCTTAACCTGCCACATATACTGTTTTTAACACTCCGTCGACCGTCAGCCCCGCTTTGCCCTGCCATGTCCCTTTCTCTCACTCCCTGCTGTCATCCACCAACACCCCCACCAAATAAACAACTTGGCACAAGCGTGACTGAGCTTAGCTGTGTTTGAAGCAGGCGAGTGTGGGAGGTGCTGGCAAGTTTGTCATCAGTCAGAGCCAGTCACTCCTCTGATGTCCCTACTTGTTCGGTGTGCAGGGGAACTCCAGTTCTTTTGTGTCAGTGAATTAACGACACAAGTGTTTGTGGCTGCTTATTAGCGCTATGAGGATCGGGATGGAAACAAACAGAGTACCCTTACAAACTACTGCCACAAACGGATGAGAGAAACTTGCATTTTATTTAACTGAACTTTTATACAGAATGCAAAGCACGACTTTATTTTCGGCCTAATTGGGTTAAATGTTACAACTCATTTACACACAGTCACAGAGGCCCTTATTTAAGGTAACCTAAGGAATGTGCCAACAATGTACAGTCTTCAGAGTTATTGTTTTTATTTTTAATTATTATATATGTACACCCATGACAGCCTCAGTTATTCAGCATCCAGTGTATTTAGTTTGTTATCATGAAAAACATACCGTCGACCTAAATGGAAATTACATTGTTCAGTGGGTAGGTGTTTCGCTATGAACCTCTGTGACTTCTGTAGCTTTCTCGATGCTTTAGAATTTAGGCGCTCTACACATGTAGCAACAGTGCAAGGAGATGGGTTAATTTCGGGTATTTGGGCTTTGCATTCCTCACTTATCCTGTGTAGCATTCCAGACTATGCAGAGAATCAGCTGGGGATCAGATCAGGTTCTTCAAGATGGCAGGCAGGCTCAAGTGTCAGGTGAGTCGTGGACAGGGGTGGATACTCACTAGACTGCTTTGGGACTCCACAGGAACTTGGGGTCAAGCTGACACCAGTAGTACATGCAGAAGAGGTTAATGTAAGGAATGTCAAGCCGGATCATCAAGAGTGCAGCAGATTCGGAAATCAGCAAAGAGGAAACATTCATATTTGTTCCATCATCTTCCTGGTGGAGAAAGAGTCTAGTGAATTTAGCAGGGTACTGGATCAGAAGCAGGCCAACAAGAGGATGAGAACCATTCATTAAAACATGGAGATGTTTCAGCTGGTCAAACCACAGGTGGCCTAAGTGTGATGGAGATAGACCTGCAAGATAGCTTCCATCGCAATCCACCACTTGTGGCGGAAAGTATTTCATTGGCCTCATACAGATTCTAGGGGTGTTTACTAACATTTTGGGCCACCTGTTACAGATATGGAATGGCGCATGGTTTATTCCTATCTGGTTGGCTCATCAATTTATGCTCTATCTTTCAGTAAATTAAAGGCGGCGAAGTCCATAGTGTGCAAATTAGGTTTTGCTCCTCATCAGTCTCATCAAATTTCTCCTTGCTCCCTATCAGATCTTGTCTTGGCAGGGGTCTCTGCTCCTGAGAAATCCAGTGACAGAATTACAGTAATGGGCCACAAATTTGTGGAACCCGAGAAGCATGTCAGATGGCTCTCAGGCTCAGCTAAATCTGCAGACGAACCACTGATCTAACGCCTCCTTACTGAGGGGTAGCTCTAGCTTGGGAACCTTACTGAGGTGGTGAAGTTGGGTGTAAAACCAGACCTCAGTATAGTCTGTCTGCTGGGGAATTATCTCCTCAAGCTAGGAATGGTGAATTTGGTTCTGATTCACTTTCAGCCCACGCAACTTGGTAGATTTGAGGAGGACAAATCAGCGGAGGTGGAATTTCCGCAGAGCACATCAAAAATGGCTTGATCAAAGGCAAAGGCAGATAGTTTAAACTCCAGAGCTCCGGCTCCTACAGCAGAGGAGTCTGGGGAACCTGCAGGTGACAAAGCATTTTTTACTGACCACGTCTGGAAATTGATGCAGCAAGATTTTTCTAGCCCTGCCTGAATTTCCAACAAAGTGAAAAGTCAGGACAGCAGACGAGGGCTCCCCTCATGTACTGCCAGTGACTGGAGTTCCCTTTGAAAGCATGGTGGTGAACATTGCTGTTCCTCTGGAAACCCTACGAACTTCAGGGAACAAGTATGTACTTGATTCTGGGGTACTTGGAGGACAATTAGTGGCGCCCATACAGAATAATGAAGAAGATTAGCAGAGCAAACTGGCAGCAGAGAGGATCACAGTGTTTAGTGTTAGTTGGCTCAAATGTTACCTCTACAATGAAGATCTGGCAGCAGTTATTGTGCCCACTGGCATTAAGATTGAATTACTTCCTGACTACCACATGAAAATTATGGCTCTGTTAAGAGAGCAATTTTTCCCCCGATCTGGCTCCTGCACAGCAGGCAGAGTACAAGACAACTTCCAGGCTTTCCTTTCATCTGGTTTTCACTGGACCATGAGCTGGCCATGCATTCATAATATAAAAATATGAGACAGCCTACCTAACAACCTAAGAAAGTTAGGTAGAGTGTCAGAAGACTCAAAGTCATTACATCACAGGCAAGTACATGGGATTTATTACATTACGTCTGCTACATCACCTATACATCACAACTTTGCAGTTCTACACCAAAACGGCTGAACAGAATTGCACCAAATTTGGCAGAATGCTACATCTGTACTCAGAAAGAGTAGTTTTTGTGATTTGGTGTAAATTCATTCAGTAGTTTTGGAGAAATTAAGGTCCATCATTTATAGATATATTGACAGGTTAAAATAAAAAATGTAAGCCTTCTGATTGGCTGAGGGAGATTTATTGGAGTGAGCACTCTGATTGGCTGGCCGCAACATGTACAGAAATGTTGAAGCAGCCATTACAGGAGTCAGGGACGTGGTCCACTGTTCTGAAAATGTTTTTTTAAAAGGACATAAGGGAACAGGGTAGGGATACCCTGCCCACCAAGCCCATGAGCGGAGGGGAATCCCAGAGGGACACTCTTTGGGGCCCAAACCTTTTTTAAAAAGGGCAGGGCACACTATTTCATTAAAATTCCCAAGGCTGTGGGCCAGGGCTCGGGGGATCGAAGCAATCTGATTTAAAAAAAAAAAAATTAAAGTGGGGAGGGGGCATGAGTGCCCTCCTACCTGAGCAATGTAATGGCCCAGGGGACCCCATCCCTAGGGGCTGAGGCAAGTATGGTGTCCGTGGACCACGTTCCTTGGGCCACAAAAGATTGTTCTGTATTTCCACAGACATTGGATTGTTCCCAAGCCCAGCAAGAACAGAAATAAAGGTTGCTCCTGTCAGGCAGGAACACTTAGGAGTGTTGCCAACTTCTACTGGCACTCAAGGATTTGTGCTGGCTGGAGAGCCGAGTAGGCTGCAGGGTCCTTGGGTCTACCTTCGCGGCCCCAAATGGCCACAGGGATGTGGGTGCCCCAGATGGGACCAGGACACAGAAAAAACAAAGTTGGGAAAAATGTGTGGACAGGGCAGCGGGGAACTTGGTGCTCCCTTCGTTGGCCCAAACAATATGTCCAGCTATGGGAGTCCCTGGTGGGACTGGAGCACCCACAAATAGAATTAAAGAATGCCAAAAATAAGCTGCTCATTTATTATTCACTGCTCCCAGCAAGGAATGTCCCATAATGACCTTTGTGGGCTAATTTGCATATGTTTTCTTGCTTTGTGGTGGCCCTATCTGGACAGGGGCACCACCAACATGTTACAAAAATGTTGTGGGGGCTGCAGGGAGTGCAACAGCCCCCTCCCCAGAAATAATTTATTAAAATTAACCCTATGTTTCCTGGGGTCTATTCAGCCGGACCCCAAGAAATGATTATGGTGTTTCTAAGCATGCTCAGAATGCAAAAATCTCTTGAAGTTGGCCTTATATTTGTGTTGTGTGACCAGAGGCAGTGTAAAAGAAATATTTTGACAGTGTATACTGTTAACAATTTAGTGTAAGTATATATATATATTATATATATATATATATATATATATATATATATATATATATATATATATATATTTCAAATAGGATCATTCGTCTTTGAAAAAATAATCATCCAGCACTCCCAAAGGAATTGGTCACTCGATAGTTTTTATTCATGTGACGATAAACATCAACGCGTTTCAGCAGTCTCTTGCTGCCTTGTTCACGATGCCTGAGCGCCATTTTTTTAGCATTAAAATAGTAAATACAAACAAGGAACATAGAAGAGGGACTCCATTTTCAACAACATAACAGGTAACCCGTTATTCTTTACCAAAACGGCCACCATCTTAACACATGTTTTTTTACTTGAATTAACAGATCATTACTCAGAACAGTTATATTCAATCGCCTATTCAGGACTCCTCTATTATCGCAGAAACAAACATTTCTTGCAAATTATAGTCCCACAATCATTGCGGTTAAATTATAATTACAAAAACTGCTCTTTTAAATTCGTTATTTCAGTAACTCAATTCACCAATATTACCATATATACAAATCTCATTTGATCATAAGTATATACTGGCTTTAGTTCCTCAACATGATAATCATGGTACAATTCTAAATATTAAAGTGCTAGTGCTTTTTGTGCAAATTTCGCTTTCAAAGTGCTAGTGCTTCAAGTATATTATGTCTCAATTTTATATAGACATATAATTATCATATACTTTAAAATACATATGTGGGACACTAAGACAGATTCACCACGATATAAATAGATAAATACCAAAGTGCTAGTGCTTTACATACATCTAAAATACTCATGTAATATCCGAAAGTGCCAATGCTTTATAGTATATTAATTTCTCTATTAAAATACATTTCATATACTAAATAAAAAGCATATTGAAATAAACAATAAAAACTATTTTTTGTACCATTCACAATATACACAAACTGTGTTAAGAACAAATTTCATCTAATATTCATGTCTTTTTTCCCTCTTACTTCGTTCATTTAAAATCAATTAAAACATTTTTTTCTGGATTTACATTGTGCAGCATTGCCTTCATTTTCTCTTCTTGTTTTTTTACTAATATAGACAGGTATACAGATCCTCATCTACATTTAATCCTTGAGGTTCCTTACTATTAAACTCTAATATATAGTAGGTCTCCAATTTTCTCAGTTCCTTTTCTCTATCCCCACCTCTTCTTCTTCTGGGAATTTCTGCTATACAGCTATACTCTAAACTTGAAGGATTGCTTTTATGATGAGTTTCAAAATGTCTCGCGATCGGATATGTTCTATCCTGATTCACAATAGATCTCCTATGCTGCAAGATACGTTTATATACTGGTAAAGTTGTACTACCAATATACATTTTTGGACATGGACATTGTAAAAGGTAAACAACAAAGCTGGATCTACAAGTTAAGAAACCCTTAATAGTAATCGTTTTATTAAAAAATGTTTTAAAATCCGTGCGATTCATGCCATGTTGGCACGCCTTGCACTTAAAACATTTTTTAAACCTGGTTTTTGTTGGAACCACATCGGGCCCCTCCTTTCCTCTCCTGGTACTCACTTTTTACAATTAAATCTTTTAAGGATTTTGACTTTCTGTACGTGATGTCAGGGTGTTTGTTCATTTTGGGGCCCAGTACTGGATCATCCTTTATCAAATACCAATGTTTATTTAAGATAGCTCTTATTTCTTTATGTTTGATATTAAATGTAGTTATGAACCTATGGTTCTCCCAACTCTTCTGTATTCTTTTGCATTATTCTTTTGTTGGGTTCTTGACGGTTCAAATAACACTTTCTGTCTTTCTAGATTTCTTGCTTTCATTGCTGCTCCTGTTAATACATGGGATGAATAACCTCTTTGGATACATCTATTAGTCATCTCTTGTTCTGTTCTCAAATATTCTTCCTCGCTACTGCATGCCCTACGTGCCCTATAGAACTCCCCAAAGGGATACTCCTAATCAATGGTGTAGGGTGGGCACTCCCTGCATGAAGAATTGTATTACCCGCAGTTATTTTTCTAAAAACAGTAGTCTCTAGTTTTCCCCTACTGAATTAATGCGAATATCTAGAAAGTCTATGGTGGTTTTACTATATTGGCCTGTGAATTTCAGACTTAAAGTATTCTGGTTAAGGTCTTTGATAAATAGTACTATTTCCGTTTCCGTGCCCTGCCACAGCACGAAAACGTCATCTATAAAGCTCACCCATAACAAAATCTGTTCTGACCATTGTTCAAGAGGTGGCCCTCCTAGCATCTGCTCCTCCCACCAGCCAAGATGTAAATTCGCATAGCTGGGGGCGAAGCAGGTGCCCATCGCCGTCCCTCGTTCCTGTAAAAAAAGTTCATCACCAAATAGAAAAATATTTTTCGTTAGGCACCATTCCATTAATTCTAAGATCATTCGATTGTGTTCTAAAAATCTAATTGGTCTCCTATTCAAAAAATATTCTGTCGCTTTTAAACCATCAAAATGTCTTATACTAGTGTATAAAGTCGAAATATCAAGTGTCACTAGTATCATCGTGCCTTCATTCCATTGTATATCATAAATACATTTAAGAAAATCTGTAGAATCCTTAATAAATGAGGTCAATGTTCTAACAATCGGGTTCAGAAAATAATCAATATATCTTGAAGCGTTTTCGAACAGACTTCCACAGGAGGAAATTATTGGTCTTCCCGGTGGGGTTGTGACACTCTTGTGCACCTTTGGGAGCATATAAAAGACTGGTATAGCTGGTTGTTCTTTTTAATAAACTTATATTCATCCCAGCTTAACAATTTTTCTTCTTTCCATACATCTAATCTTTTGAAGAACTGTTCTTTTACTCCTTCATATTCCTTCATGCTGATCCTTCGGTAACATTCACGATCATTCAATTGACTGAGTGCTTCTTTTATATAATTCACGCACCCCACAAAACAACATTTCCTCCTTTGTTTGAAGGCTTTATCAACACCCCTTCTTCTCTTTGTAATTTCGCCACTGTTTTATGTATTAGAGCCTTTTTGGATTCATTTTTCTTTCTTTTTTTGACTTATCTCATAATACAATTGTTTGAAATCTTTAGTTACATTTTCACTGAAGATATCCAAATTATCCTTTGCCACCTGTGGTATATATCTAGAAGGTGGTCGAAATGGGGTGTAATCTCCCTTTTTCTAGCCTAGGGATCACTAATTCTGTCTGTTCATTAGTATCAGGTATATATATATATATTGATAAAATCACAAAAATCCTTCGTCTGCTCGCAGCGCCAATCCACACCACTTCAGCCACAAAGGATTCACGAACCACCAAAACTGCAGGCAAGTTAAAGCTTTATTCCTGTTTCCTAATCCTGATTACGCGTTTCGGGCACCACTTGCCCTTGTTCACACAATCAAAGAGATAGAAACACCATTTTTTCTATACATTGCTAACACCACGTGATAGGACACCATGATAGAAATAAAAAAATATTTAAAAAAATATATATGTATATACACATATATGAGCACACCCAGTCTTTCTTTTATAACATGCATTTTCCTTTCATGTTTTTTTCATTTGCTTTTTTTCTTTTTACTTCTTTTTTCCTTTTTTTCCCATTTTTCAATTATTCTTCTCTTAATTTCTGTTGTGTCCATATTAAAATAAATGCTGTGATCCTCATAAATTTTGTAGTCCATACATAGGTGATAGGTCCCAGATATCATCCAATATTTCCGTATAAATACATTATTTCAATCGGTGATTCCATTTTCTTATAAAATGCCAAAGGATCTAAATACAATACAAATACATACATAAATATATAAATATGCTAAAATATAACAATCAATTCATTATTATATATGCAAAAATATTGCCAATACCCCAAAATATATATGTTGATTCAGGCCCTCCACTTGTTGGGAAATTCCTGTTTAAAAACAATCTTAGATAAGATCCCTCCTAGTGCCTACTCCACCCTTCCTTCTAAAATACTAGAGGACACCACAGCAACATAGATTAAAAATGTGCCTAAAAATACTACAAAAGTGTCCAATGCTTATTAAAGTGCAATGAGTGCTAAAGTGCTAATGTCAAAGTGTTCTAACCTTCACAAATCTAAAAATTATTAAAAACATACACGTTATGTAGGCCACAAGTGATAGAGTGTACACAGACATGAATAAAATCCAAACCTGACTGTACCTCCATACTGCAGACCGCTGCTCAAATAAGTGCCTATTTACAAACGGATACAAAATTTGTACAACAAGGAAGCCATCATGCCTGTCAAATCCTGACAGCAAAGAAGAGACAAATTGACTATAAAAATTGACTATAAAAAATTATGCAAATCTTCTGTATTATTCAACCCATGAGGTTGCTTGGTGTCAAGCTCTAAAATCATTCTCGATTCCAACTGCCTCAGGGCTTTTTCACGATCCCTCCGGGTCTTGATTTGGGAATGGCAGCCGCCACAAAGTAACTCAAACAACTTAAATCATTATTATGTATATGTTTGAAATGGCGGGCTACCGGATACGTGGGGTCGTTATTAACTATGGCACGCAAATGTTGCAAAATCCTGACATGCACCTGCAGCTTAGTGCTGCCCACATATTGTAATCCGCAGGTGCATGTCAGGATATATACTGCAAACTCTGTTCTACAAGAGAAATTGCCCTTGATGGCTATTTCATTTGGGCTAAATGGTGAAGCGTAATGTGTGGTATTTTACCAAACTTGCAGGCTCTGCAAGTATTACATTTTGTGAAGCCATCCTTTGGTTGCAAGCACGTTTTAGCCGCTGCTAGTTCTGGGCAAACTTTCCCTATTTGCGTGCGCATTGAAATGCCCTTTCTGTAAGTAACCGTGGGTTGAGATGGTAATCTTGTAGACAGGACACCATCTGTCAGAACAATTGGCCAATGACGTTTGACAATGGCGCATACTTTTCTCTCTTGTTTGCTGAAGGCAATAATCAATCTCGGGGCAGAGTCATCGTTGGCAGATTCTTTTGCATTATTAGTAAGTAATGACTCCCTTGATCTCTCATTAGTCTTCTTTATGGCAGCTTTGAGGATCTTTTCACTATAGCCCCTTTGTCTAAATCTCAAATACGCCTCCTCCGTATATATATATATATCAGTAGCGGCTCGTGGAGGGAGTGCTGCGGGGCGGTGGGGCGGGAGAGGAGCAGGGTGGGGGGTAGTAAACTACGGCACACGGCCGAACAGAGGTAAGTAAACAAATAAATAAATAAAATGAATTTCGTTGCACGCGCTGCATCTCATTTGGCAATGCAGCGCACGCAAAACATTTGTTTTATTTATTTATTTGTTTACTTACCTCTGTTCGGCCATGAGCCGTAGTTTACTACCCCCACCCTGCTCCTCCCGCCCCACCGCACCGCCCGCAGCACTCCTCCACGAGCCGCTTACTGATATATATATATATATATATATATATATCATGTGATCAAGGCCGCGTGGGCAGCAGAAACGCGTCATGACAGACACTGGTGGTACAGGTTAAAGGATTAAAGAAGAGAAATTTGCACACAATTGGGTCTGCACTCGTTTTTGTTTTTCCAGTTCAAGGAAAACTCATGAGGCGAGGAGTTGGATATATATATATATATATATATATATATATATATATATATATATATATATTACCTACTGGTGGTCGCCAGTAGGTAGTTATAGTTAGAACCTAGTTTCCATAGGAAAGCATTTTTTGATCTGCCAATATCTTTGGCACCATTTGACAAATCTTCACGAAATTTTCCAAAAAATAGGCTTGGACGGCTGAGTTTCTGTGTTGAAAGTTTCGGGGTGATTCGTGAAGCTGGGGCCGAGAAAAAAGGGGGGGTCCCAAAGCGCGTTTTCTCCATGTTAATTTCCATAGGAAATTTTGGAACAGGCTACAGCCCGAACTGCTGAACGGAATTACACCAAATTTGGCAAAAAGGTAGCTCTTGGTTCAGAAAGCGACCTTTTTTTTAAATGGTGTAAATCCATTCAGTAGTTTTTGAAATCTTAAAGGAAAAAGAAATATAGATATCTGGGTGGAGCCTAAACACACATCTCCTCCCGAGCACGAGCTTCATTCTAATTGGCTGCCAACACTCCAAACCAGGAAATGTTGGCAGCCATCTTGTGACTCGGTAACCGAGTCACAAGAAAAAGGCAAAAAACAAGAAAAGGGGGCAGGGTAGAAACACCCTGACCCCTTAGGCCTGCTCAGGGGGTCCTACAGGGACCCCCAGGCCCAAAAAAAGCATTAAAAAAATATATTTTTGGCCAGGTCGCACTGCGTGCGCGAACCCCGTCGAAAAAGAAAAAAAATGAAGCACGGACTCCCGCGCTTTGTTTTTTTCAAGCCCCCGGGAGAGCCAGGTCCTGGGGGCATTGCTGATTTATGTAGTGGGGGCCCACAGGGGCCCCCGCAGTCCCGGGGACCACCACCTCCCCAGGGCTTCATTATAATAGGGTGGGGGGCCTCGCGGTCCCCCCCAAGCCCCGGGGACTGCCACCTCCCCGGGGCTTTATTAGAATAGGGTGGGGGGCCTTTTGGGCCCTCCAAGCCCCAGGGACTGCCACCTCCCCGGGGCTTTATTTACATATGGTGAGGGGGCCTCAGGGGCCCCCCAAGCCTCAGGGGCTGCCACCTCCCCGGGGCTCAAATAAATAATGTGTGTGGGGGGCTCGAGCCCCCCACACTGCCCCGGGGACCACCACTTCCCCGGGGCACTTTGTATTTAAATACGGGGGTCCGTTACGCACCCCGGGCCCGGGACCACCACCTCCCCGGGCTTTGCAAACGTTGGGAGGGGGCCGCGAGGCCCCCCTCCTGGAGCTCTTGATGGCCCTGGGAACCGCCACCCCCCAGGGCCGGCTCCTGCAATGTCCCGGGGTGCCCACCCCCGGGACATTGCCGTTTGCTATGGCAGGGCGGGAATAGCAAACTCTGCTTTGGTTTTTGGAAGCGAGAGCAGGAAACCTGCTCTCGCTTCCAAAAAGCGAAGCAGAATTGCTTTTGCACAAGGGGAGCTGCATGTCAGGAGGCGGGGAGCCGACTGGGACTGTGGGGGCATTTGGGCTCCCCCCACAGTCCCCAACGGTGAGGCCAGGCCCCGGGGGATGGGGTCCCCGGGGCCAGAAGTGGCCCAAGAGGGGGCCACGCGGCCCCCCTCCCGCGAAATTTTAAAAAAACAAAAAAAACTAGGCCAGGCCCCGGGGGATGGGGTCCCGGGGTCCAGAAATGGCCCAGGGGAGGGGAGCAACGCGGCCCGCCTCCCGCAAATATAATTAAAATAAATAAAAAAACAAGGCCATTGGCCCCGGGATGGGACCCCGGGGCCAATAGTGGCCCAGGGAAGGGGGGCCACGCGGCCCCCTTCCCATTTGTTTTTTTTTTAAAAACAAAATAAAATGCTCAGGCCTTGGGAGATGGGGTCTCCAGGGCCCAAAAATAATTAAGGGAAGGGGAGCCACACAGCCCCCCTTCCAAAAAATTTTTTTTAAAAAAAGCTGGCATCTCGCCAGAGGCCCCGCCCCCTCCCTGCACCACTGTGCAAACGCGACCCCTAGTGCGTTGTAAGTTGGGGAATGAATTCCCCTTGAATACTGAGGGTCCCTGGGGGCCAACTAGCCCACCAGGTACCTTCAGTAAGCGCCACAGAGCTGGATTGCAGAGAGGTGGTACGAGGCCATGCCCCTTTTTACACCACTCTGCAAACGCGACTCTTGGCGCACTGCTGGTGGGGCGATGAGGTCCTCTTGTGTCCTGAGTACCTCAGGACACAAGTGGACTTCATCCCTTGAGCAGCAGTGCGCCAAGAGCCGCGTTTGCAGAGTGGTGTAAAAAGGGGGCGTGGCCTCAGACCACTCTCAGCAATCCAGGTGTGTGGAGCTTACTGGAGGTACCTGGTGGGCTAGTTGGCCCCAGGGACCCTCAGGAATGAAGGGGACTTAATACCCCAACTTAGAACGCACCAGGAGGCGTGTTTGTAGAGTGGTGGGGAAAGGGGGCATGGTCTTTATCCACCTCTCAGCAATCCCACTGTGTGGGGCTTACTGGAGGTAAGAGGTAGGCTAGTTGGCCCCTAAAGGACCCCCAGCAGCGAAGGGGACTTCAATCCCCATCCAAGAACGCACCAGGGAGCACATTTGCAGAGTGGTGGGCAAAGGGGGCGTGGCCTGCTATGAGAACTTAGCAATCCTGCTGTGTGGGACTTACTAGAGGTAATAGGAGGGGTAGTTGTCCTTGGGGGCCAACTACCCCTCTTGTTACCTCCAGTAAGTCCCACACAGTGGGATTGCTAAAACGTCTTCGGAAGCCATGCCCCCTTTTCTCCACCACTCTGCAAATGAACCTCCTGGCAGACTACGGGATGGGGGATGAAGTCCAATTTATTCCTGAGGGACTTTGGGGGCCAAGAAGCCCTCCTAGTACCTCCTGTAAGTCCTATGGAGCGGAATTCCTGAGCGCTGGTCAGAGGCCCAGCACCCTTTCTCCACCACTCTGCAAACGCGACTACTAGTTAAAGAAGTGTTTGCAATGTAATAGGTTTCGCATTTGCAAGAATTAGAGCTATTGGTGTTGTAAATGCAAAAGTTTTTTACTAATGTTTTTTGGAGTGGAGTGGATGTACGTTGTGTGTAGTGGAATTATGTGGTATGTTGTGCAGTGAGATTATGTGGATAGAAAGTATGTGGTATTTAGTGTATAGGAATTATGTAGAGTGGGATTATGTGTTATGGAGAGTAATTATGTGGTATGGTAGTCTGTGTTGTGGAGTGGTAACCTCAGGTTTAATCTTCCTCGTTTCTATAGAAGCTTTACTATGAACTCAGTGAGACAAAAAAAGAAGGAATCACTTAGGAGCACTTGTGGACCTAGTCAGAGGTATGAGCAGGGCCACTGGAATTATGTGACTGTTTGGCTGCATCGACTTTCGCACAATTATACATTTTCTGCATTAGCCACATAATTCATCATCTGCTCCCTAATCTGCAGATTTGAACAAAAAAGCCTTGTTTCTAGCTCAAACGGCTCAAACGTTACCAAAAATGCAGCAGCAAGTGTTACAGCGTGGTGGAAGGCCCTTTGCAAACCAAGAATGGTCACCTGTTACTTATTGCTAAATGTGGTTGTTAAATTGGTACTAATGGCGTGCAAGCCACTCTTGCTTCCCTCTGCGCCTCTCTTGCCTCTTTTTGCATTTCTGTTGCTTCTTTCTGCACGTTTCTTTCTTTTTCTGCACTTCTCTTGCCTCTTTCTGCAAATCTCTTGTACTTTCTGCACCTCTCTTCCCTCTTTCTGCACGTCTGTTGCCTCTTTCTGCACCTCATTTGCTTCTTTCTGTACCCCTCTTATGTCTTTCTGCACCCTTTTTGCTTCTTTCTGCACATCTGTTCCTTCCTTCTGCACTTGTTTTGTTTCTTTCTGCACCTGTCTTGCTTCTTTCTGCACCCCTCTTGCCTCTCTCTCCACCCCTCTTCCCTCTTTCTGCACTTCTGTTGCTTCTTTCCGCACTTATCTTGCTTCTTTCTGCACCTCACTTGCCTCTTTATGCACATCTACTGCCTCTTTCTGCAGCTCTTTTGCCTCCTTCTGCACTTCACTTGCCTCTTTCTGTAACTCTTGCCTCTTTGTGCACCTCTGTTGCCTCTTTCTGCACCTCACTTGCTTCTTTCTGCACCCCTTTTGCCTGTTTATGCACCCCTCTTCCCTCTTTGTGCAACTCTCTTGCCTCTTTCTGCACCTCTCTTCCCTCTTTCTGCACCACTCTTGCCTCTTTCTGTACCTCCGTTCCTTCTTTCTTCACCTTTCTTGTCTCTTTCTGCACCCTTCGTGCCTCTTTCAGCACCTCTGTTGCTTCTTTTTGCAGTTCTCTTCCTCTTTCTGTACCCCTCTTGCCTCTTTGTGCACATCTCCTACCCCTTTCGGCACCCCTCTTGCCTCTTTTTCCACCTCTGTTGGTTCTTTCTTCACCTCTTTTGCTTCGTTTCGCACCTCACTTGCCTCTTTCTGTACCCCTCTTGCCTCTTTCTGCACCTTTGTTGGTTCTTTCTGCACTGCTCTGGCTTCTTCCTGCACCTCTGTTCCAAATTTCTGCATCCCTCTTGCCTTTTTCTGCACCCCTCTTCCCTCTTTCTGCACATCTCTTTCCTCAGTCTGCCCACCTGTTCCCTCTATCTGTACCTCTTTTGCCTGTTTCTGCAACTCTCTTGCCTCTTTCTGCAGTTCTCCTGCCTCCTTCTGTACCTCACTTGTCTCTTTTTGCACCTCTGTTGGTTCTTTTGCACTGCTGTTGCTTCTTTCTGCACCTATCTTGCAAATTTCAGCACCCCTCTTGCCTCTTTCTGCACCCCTATTACCTGTTTCTGCACTTCTCTTGCCTCTGTCTGCACCTCTGTTCCCTCTTTCTGTACCTCTTTTGCCTGTGTGTACAACTCTCTTGCCTCTTTCTGCAGTTCTCTTGCCTCCTTCTGCACCTCTGTTGCTTCTTTCTGCATTTCTCTTGACTCTTTCAACACCCTGTTGCTTCATTCTGCACTTTCCATGCTTCTTTCTGCACCTATCTTGCTTCTTTCTGCACCCCTGTTGTCTCTTTCTGCACTCGTCTTACCTCTTTCTGTACCTTTCTTGCCTGTTTCTGCATCTCACTTGCCTCTTTCTGCACATTTCTCGCTTCTTTCTACACCTCTGTTGCTTCTTTCAGCAATTCTCTTGCCTCTTTCTGCACTTCTCTTCCTTCTTTCTGCACCCCTCTTGCCTCTTTCTGCACCTCTGATGCTTCTTTCTGCACTTCTATTGCCTCTTTCTGCACCTCTCTTGATTCTCTCTGCAGCTGACCTGCTTCTTTCAGCACCTCTCTTGCTTTTTTCTGCAGAGCTCTTGCCTCTTTCTGCACCCCTCTTTTCTCTTTCTGCACCTCTCTGCTTCTTTCTGTACCCCTGTTCTCTCTTTATGCACCTCTCTTGCCTCTTTCTGTACCTCTGTTGCCTCTTTCTGCACTTATCTTACTCTTTCTGTACCCTTCGTGCCTCTTTCAGCACCTCTGTTACTTCTTTCTGCACTTCTCTTCCTTCTTTCTGCACCTCTCTTGCTTGTTTCTGTACCTCACTTGGCTCTTTCAGCACCTCTGTTGCTTGTTTCTGCAGATCTCTTGCCTCTTTCTGCACCTCACTTGCATATTTCAGCACCTCTGTTGCTTTTTTCTGCAGATCTCTTGCCTCTTTCTGCACCCCTCTTTTTTCTTTCTACACCTTTCTTGCCTCTTTCTGCACCCCTGTTCCCTCTTTCTGCACCTTTCCTGCCTGTTTCTCCACCTCTCTTGCCTCTTTCTGTACCTCTGTTGCCTCTTTCTGCACCTCTGTTGCTCCTTTCTGCACTTCTATTGCCTCTTTCTGCACCTCTCTTGCTTCTTTCTGCACCTCACTTGCCTCTTTCAGCACCTCTGTTGCTTTTTTCTGCAGATCTCTTGCCCCTTTCTGCACCTCACTTGCCTCTTTCAGCACCTTTGTTGCTTTTTTCTGCAGATCTCTTGCCTCTTTCTGCACCTCAATTGCCTCTTTCAGCACCTCTGTTGCTTTTTTCTGCATATCTCTTGCCTCTTTCTGCATCCCTGTTCCCTCTTTCTGCACCTTTCCTGCCTGTTTCTGTACCTCTCTTGCCTCTTTCTGTACCTCTGTTGCCTCTTTCTGCACTTCTCTTGCTCTTTCTGCACCCTTTGCGCCTCTTTCAGCACCTCTGTTACTTCTTTCTGCAATTCTCTTCTTTCTTTCTGCACCCCTCCTGCCTCTTTATGTACCTCTCTTGCCTCTTTGTGCACCCCTCCTACCTTTTTCTGCACCCTCTTGCCTCTTTTTGCACCTCTGTTGGTTCTTTCTGCACTGCTATTGCTTCTTTCTGCACCTTACTTGCCTCTTTCTGCACTTCTCTTGCTTCTTTCTACACCTCTGTTGCTTCTTTCAGCAATTCTCTTGCCTCTTTCTGCAGTTCTCTTCCTTCTTTCTGCATCCCTCCTGCCTCTTTCTGTACCTCTCTTGCCTCTTTTTGCACCTCTGTTGGTTCTTTCTGCACTGCTGTTGCCTCTTTCTGCAACCCTCTTGCCTCTTTCTGCACCTCTGATGCTTCTTTCTGCACTTCTATTGTCTCTTTCTGCACCTCTCTTGCTTCTTTCTGCAGCTGACTTGCCTCTTTCAGCACCTCTGTTGCTTTTTTCTGCAGATCTCTTGCCCCTTTCTGCACCTCACTTGCCTCTTTCAGCACCTTTGTTGCTTTTTTCTGCAGATCTCATGCCTCTTTCTGCTATGTTGTGCAGTGAAATTATGTGGATAGAAAGTATGTGGTATTTAGGGTATAGGAAGTATGTAGAGTGGGATTATGTGTTATGGAGAGTAATTATGTGGTATGGTAGTCTGTGTTGTGGAGTGGTAACCTCAGGTTTAGTCTTCCTCGTTTCCATAGAAGCTCAACTATGAACTCAGTGAGACAAAAAAAGAAGGAATCACTGAGGAGCACTTGTGGACCTAGTCAGAGGTATGAGCAGGGCCACTGGAATTATGCGACTGTTTGGCTGCACCGACTTTTGAACAATTATACATTTTCTGCATTAGCCACATAATTCATCATCTGCTCCCTAATCTGCAGATTTGAACAAAAAAAGCCTTGTTTCTAGCTCAAACAGCTCAAACATTACCAAAAATGCAGCGACAAGTGTTACAGCACCTCTCTTGCCTCTTTCAGTACCTCTGTTGCCTCTTTCTGCACTTCTCTTGCTCTTTCTGCACCCTTTGTGCCTTTTTCAGCACCTCTGTTACTTCTTTCTACACTTCTCTTCCTTCTTTCTGCACCCCTACTGCCTCTTTATGTACCTCTCTTGTCTCTTTGTGCACCCCTCCTACCTTTTTCTGCACCACTCTTGCCTCTTTTTGCACCTCTGTTGGTTCTTTCTGCACTGCTCTTGCTTCTTTCAGCAATTCTCTTGCTCTTTCTGCACTTCTCTTGCTTGTTTCTGCACCTCCCTTGCGTCTTTCTGCACCTCTGTTGCCTCTTTCTGCACTTCACTTGCCTCTTTCTGCACCTCTCCTGCCTCTTTCGGCACCTCTGTTGCTTGTTTCTGCACCCCTCCTGCCTCTTTCTGCCCCCCTCTTCCCTCTTTGTGCAACTCTCTTGCATCTTTCTACACCTCTCTTCCCTCTTTCTGCACCCCTCTTGCCTCTTTCTGTACCTCTTTTCCTTCTATCTGCACTTTTCTCTCCTCTTTCTTCACCTCTGTTGCTTCTTTCTACACTTCTATTGCCTCTTTCTGCACCTCTCTTGCTTCTTTCTGCACCTCACTTGCCTCTTTCAGCAGCTCTGTTGTTTTTTTCTGCAGATCTCTTGCCTCTTTCTGCACCCCTCTTTTCTCTTTCTGCACCTCTCTTGCCTCGTTCTGCAGCTCTGTTCCCTGTTTCTGTACCTTTCCTGCCTGTTTCTGCACCTCTCTTGCCTCTTTCTGTACCTCTGCTCCCTCTTTCTCCACTTCTCTTGCTCTTTCTGCACCCTTTGCGCCTCTTTCAGCACCTCTGTTCGCTCTTTCTGCACTTCTCTTCCTTCTTTCCACACCTCTATTGCTTCTTTCAGCAATTCTCTTGCCTCTTTCTGCACTTCTCTTCCTTCTTTCTGCACCCCTCCTGCCTCTTTCTGTACCTCTCTTGCCTCTTTGTGCACCTCTCCTACCTCTTTCTGCACCCCTCATGCCTCTTTTTGCACCTCTGTTGGTTCATTCTGCAGTTCTCTTGCCTCTTTTTGCACCTCTGTTGCTTCTTTCTGCACTGCTCTTGCTTCTTTCTGCACCCCTCTTGCCTCTTTCTGCACCCCTCTTTTCTCTTTCTGCACCTCTCATGTCTCTTTCTGCACCCCTGTTCCCTCTTTTTGCACCTTTCCTGCCTGTCTCTTCACCTCTCTTGCCTCTTTCTGTACCTCTGTTGCTTCTTTCTGCACTTCTCTTCCTTCTTTCTGCACCCCTCCTGTCTCTTTCTGTATCTCTCTTGCCTCTTTGTGCACCTGTCCTACCTTTTTCTGTACCCCTCTTTTCTCTTTCTGCACCACTCTTGCCTCTTTCTGCACCCCTGTTCCCTCTTTCTGTATCTCTCTTGCCTCTTTCTGTACCTCTGTTGCCTCTTTTGCACTTCTCTTGCTCTTTCTGCACCCTTCGCGCCTCTTTCAGCACCTTTGTTACTTCTTTCTGCACTTCTCTTCCTTCTTTCTGCACCTCTCTTGCTTCTTTCTGCACCTCACTTTCCTCTTTCAGTACCTCTGTTGCTTTTTTCTGCAGATCTCTTGCCTCTTTCTGCATCCCTTTTTTCTCTTTCTGCACCTCTCTTGCCTCTTTCTGCACCCCTGTTCCCTCTTTCTGCAACTTTCCTGCCTGTTTCTGCACATCACTTGCCTCTTTCTGTACCTCTGTTGCCTCTTTCTGCACTTTTCTTGCCTCTTTCTGAACCCCTTTTGCCGCTTTCTGCACTTCTGTTGCTTCTTTATGCACTTCTATTGCCTCTTTCTGCACATCTCTTGCTTCTTTCTGCACCTTACTTGCCTCTTTCTGCACCTCTGTTGCTTTTTTCTGCAGATATCTTGCCCCTTTCTGCACCTCGCTTGCCTCTTTCAGCACCTCTGTTACTTTTTTCTGTAGATCTCTTGCCTGTTTCTGTATCCCTCTTTTCTCTTTCTGCACCTCTCTTGCCTCTATCTGCACCCCTGTTCCCTCTTTCTGAATATTTCCTGCCTGTTTCTGCACCTCTCTTGCCTCGTTCTGTACCTCTGTTGCCTCTTTCTGCACTTCTCCTCCTTCTTTCTGCACCCCTCCTGCCTCTTTCTGGACCTCTCTTGCCTCCTTTTGCACCTCTGTTGGTTCTTTCTGCACTGGTCTTGCTTGTTTCTGCACCTTACTTGCATCTTTATGCCCTTCTCTTGCTTCTTTCTACACCTCTGTTGCTTCTTTCAGCAATTCTCTTGCCTCTTTCTGCACTTCTCTTCCTTCTTTCTGCACCCCTCTTGCCTCTTTCTGTACCTCTCTTGCCTCTTTATGCACCTCTCCTACCTCTTTCTGCACCTCTCTTGCCTCTTTTTGAACCTCTGTTGGTTCTTTCTGCACTGCTTTTGCTTCTTTCTACACCTCACTTGCCTCTTTTTGCACTTCTCTTGGTTCTTTCTAACCTCTGTTGCTTCTTTCAGCAATTCTCTTGCCTCTTTCTGCACTTCTCTTGCTTGTTTCTGCACCTCTCTGGCGTCTTTCTGCACCTCTGTTGCCTCTTTCTGCACTTCACTTGCTTCTTTCTGCCCTTCTCTTGCCTCTTTCGGCACCTCTGTTGCCTCTTTCTGCACCCCTCCTGCCTCTTTCTGCACCCCTCTTCCCTCTTTGTGCAACTCTCTTGCCTCTTTCTACACCTCTCTTCCCTCTTTCTGTACCACTCTTGCCTCTTTCAGCACCTCTGCTGCTTTTTTCTGCAGATCTCTTGCCTCTTTCTGCACCCCTCTTTTCTCTTTCTGCACCTCTCTTGCGTCTTTCTGCACCTCTGTTGCCTCTTTCTGCACTTCACTTGCTTCTTTCTGCACCTCTCTTGCCTCTTTTGGCACCTCTGTTGCTTCTTTCTGCACCCCTCCTGCCTCTTTCTGTACCCCTCTTCCCTCTTTGTGCAACTCTCTTGCCTCTTTCTACACCTCTCTTCCCTCTTTCTGCACCACTCTTGCCTCTTTCTGTACCTCTGTTGCTTCTTTCTGTACTTCTCTTGCCTCTTTCTGCACCCTTCCTGCCTCTTTCAGCACATCTGTTGCTTCTTTCTTCACTTCTCTTCCTTCTTTCTGCACCCCTCATGCCTCCTTCTGCACCTCTGTTGCTTCTTTCTGCACTTCTCTTGGTTCTTTCTGCACTGCTCTTGCCTCTTTGTGTATCCCTCTTGCCTCTTTGAGCACCT
This sequence comes from Calotriton arnoldi, assembly GCA_963921515.1. NCBI lineage: Eukaryota > Metazoa > Chordata > Amphibia > Caudata > Salamandridae > Calotriton > Calotriton arnoldi. Next base: position 270,978 of record CAWUFW010005915.1, on the reverse strand, counting down.
CTTTTGCTTCTTTCTGCACTTCTCCTCTTTCTGCACCTCTGTTGCTTCTTTCTGCCCTTCTATTGACTCTTTCTGCACCTCTCTTGCCTCTTTCTGCACCTCACTTGCCTCTTTCAGCACCTCTGTTGCTTTTTTCTGCAGATCTCTTGCCTCTTTCTGTACCCCTCTTTTCTCTTTCTGCACCTCTCTTGCCTCTTTCTGCACCTCTGTTCCCTGTTTCTGCACCTTTCCTACCTGTTTCTGCACCTCTCTTGCCTCTTTCTGTACCTCTGTTGCCTCTTTCTGTACTTCTCTTGCTTCTTTCTACACCTCTGTTGCTTCTTTCAGCAATTCTCTTGCCTCTTTCTGCACTTCTCTTCCTTCTTTCTGCACTCCTCCTGCCTCTTTTTGTACCTCTCTTGCCTCTTTGTGCACCTCACCTACCTCTTTCTGCACCCCTCTTGCCTCTGTTTGCACCTCTGTTGGTTCATTCTGCAGTTCTCTTGCCTCTTTTTGCACCTCTGTTGCTTCCTTCTGCACTGCTCTTGCTTCTTTCTGCACCCCTCTTGCCTCTTTCTGCACCCCTCTATTCTCTTTCTGCACCCCTCTTGCCTCTTTCTGCACCCCTGTTCCCTCTTTCTGTACATTTCCTGCCTGTTTCTGCACCACTCTTGCCTCTTTCTGTACCTCGGTTGCTTCTTTCTACACTTCTATTCCTTCTTTCTGTACCCCTCCTGCCTCTTTCTGTACCTCTCTTGCCTCTTTGTGCACCTCTCCTACCTTTTTCTGCACCCATCTTGCCTCTTTTTGCACCTCTGTGGCCTCCTTCTGCACTTCTCTTGCTTCTTTCTACAGCTCTGTTGCTTCTTTTAGGAATTCTCTTGCCTCTTTCTGCACTTCTCTTCCTTCTTTCTGCACCCCTCCTGCCTCTTTCTGTACCTCTCTTGCCTCTTTCTGCACCTCTCTTGCCTCTTTCTGCACTTCACTTGCTTCTTTCTGCACCTCTCTTGTCTCTTTCGGCACTTCTGTTGCTTCTTTCTGCACTTCTCTTGCCTTTTTCTGCACCTCTGAGTTAGAGGTAGTTTTAATCCCCCTGTCCTATTATGTACTAGGGCCTTACAGGTGAGGTCATGCCAATCACAGGGGTACCCCAACCCATAGTGTACCCTAGTGTATGTAGGTGTTTTCACTGTATTCTAAGTGTCTTTCAGCATAGCACTGGCTCCGGGCCTGGTTAGTCAGAGTCAGTTACCACCAGTACCAGTCAGCAAAAAGTTGAAGGCACAGGATGACTTTGCAACAAGGCCTCTTTCTGCACCTCTGTTGGTTCTTTCTGCATATCTCTTGCTTCTTTCTGCACTTTTCTTCGTCTTTCTGGAGTGCTGTTGCCACTTTCTGCAGTTCTCTTGCCTCTTTCTGCGCCTTTCTTCCTCTTTCTGCACATGTCCTACCTCTGTAGGCATAGTTAGAAATTAGCATTTAAAAAACCTTCGAAATGCACTGAAAAAAGATAGGTTTCAGGGACATTATAGTTAGAAATTAGCATTTAAAAATCTTAGAAATTCGCTGAAAAAACCATAGGTTTCAGGGACGTTTTAGTTAATTGGACATTTCACTTGTACAAAAACCAGAGAAATTCGGCCGTTATAGTTAGTTGAGCTAGCTATAACTCGCGCCCCCGCAATGCACTGCTGATGACGTCACATATTACATCACTCATGACATGGTCAGTGACATCACTGATGACTTCTCAAATGACATCACTGATGACATCACTGATGACATCATCCACGTGATAATCTGATGCACCTCCTGACACCCTAATATAACCTTTGAAACACCCACTCTAAAATACAGACTGCCATTCTCGAAACCATAGACACACCATTACCAGTTACTACATACCCACTCACTGATTCATAGGTCTACACACACATCTACTCCCTCATCCAAACAGTCACTCATAAATGCAGTCACTCATCAATACAGCCACTATCATATGTACTCATACACCCATACAGACACTCATACACCGCCACTCACCCATAGAGTTACTCACACAGCTAGTCAGTAATGCAAAGAATCAATCACACTCCCATTTACTCACCTACACAGTTATACACACACCACCTCACTTATTTATACAGATACTAACACATACTTACTCTCATATACAATCACTGACACAAGCATACACTCATCCATACAGCTACTCTCACGATCACTCACTCTCACATATAATCATTTATATACTCCAACACTCACATATACTGCCTTTCACATATGTAGTTACTCACACATGTACCACTGAGACATCCATTCACTCACCAACACAGCTATACACACACTCACCCACCCATATAGCCCCTCACAGACGTACTCTTGAACCCATACACCCAGTGAATCACCCACTCACACATCCATGCAGGGAGTCACACACACCCCACCCACCCACACAGACTCTGAGACACCCATTCAGGTACTCAGACAACCAATCAAAAACCCATATATAGATACTCATGTAGCTACCCACCAACCCAAGCATCCACTTACACACCAACTGACAGACTGATACAGACATTCATATAGATTAGTCAGTCACCCATGTATTAGTAAGACACGTTTAATTACTCACTTATACAGTGAGTCATGCACCTATTAAATCATCCATTCAGACACTCATATACCCACTCATTCTTCAATACACCTTGGCATACATATGTATAAAACATATTTAAACTCTTTAGAAAAACTCACTCACTGGATGATGTCATCAGTGATGTCATTTGAGATGTCATCAGTGATGTCATCAGTGATGTCACTGACCATGTCATGAGTGATGTAATATGTGACGTCATCAGCAGTGCATTGCGGGGGCGCGAGTTATAGTTAGCTCAACTAACTATAACAGCCGAATTTCTCTGGTTTTGTATGAGTGAAATGTCCAACTAGCTATAACGTCCCTGAAACCTATGGTTTTTTCAGTGAATTTCTAAGGTTTTTAAATGCTAATTTCTAACTATAACGTCCCTGAAACCTATGGTTTTTTCAGTGTATATATATATATCTATCATTAACCTCAGCAGTATCAATCTCACTGAGGCAGAAAAACAACTTCTCTCGCTGGGCCTCACCTTCTGCCCCGAGAGCAGTTTTGACTATAGTAGCACACGCATTGATGTATTCAAATTTATCAGAAAACTATAACTACTAAAATTCTTCAAATTGAAGCAAGGCACCAGAACTGATCAGGAAATGGTTTCAAGCAAAGCGCCAACGGATGCTACCCTTTCAGTTGCTGATATCGCTGTCATCCGCACTATGACTGAATTAGCAACTCCCGACGCCCCCGTCAACACACAACAACTTTGCCTTAACGAAGGAATTACAATACAAACAAGAATACCTAGTCCTTTTAAACCACACTCTACCTTTACACCAATGATGCCGAAAGATGCTATTGATGTATATAATGATGTGATTATTGATGAACTTAAAACATTGCACCTTAAGACTGTAAGAAACTCTTCCAGACGCAATAAACAAAACCTTAAATATCACAGACTTATGACCAAACTTCAAAATGAAAATGAAGTGATTATCAATAAGTCTGATAAAGGGGGTAATATCGTGCTTTGGCCAAGGCAGCTGTACCTCGAGGAGGCCAACAGACATCTATTGGATCAAGGCTGCTATAAAGTATCTAATCACAAAGAAGTGGCTAGTAGCAACAAAGAATTAAGGAAACTTCTAAATGGCTACAGGACGCAAGGACTACTGAGCAAGGAGGAAACCGCTTTCCTCAGTACTGAATCACCTGTCTTGCCTTTCCTATATTTCCTTCCCAAGGTTCACAAAAACTCCTTCCCAATTCCAGGTCGCCCCATTATTTCGGCAAGAAAAAGTATGTGTGAAAACATATCAAAATATGTGGACTTTTTTCTCCAAGACATTGTCTCTAGTCAACCCTCGTACATCAAGGATACCAGTGACTTTCTGTGTAAAATTAGAGATATTCCATGGCACAATGATTATCTTTTAATTTCACTTGATATCACGTCTCTGTACACTAGCATTCATCATAATGATGGGTTGAATGCCTGCAAACACTTTCTAGATAAAACACCTATACAATGCCATAATCACAATGCCATGCTCCTCAAGCTCATTCACTGGTGTCTCACACATAACTACTTTTTATTCAACAAAGCAGTGTACCAACAGCTTAGGGGAGTAGCCATGGGGGCCTGTTTCTCACCCAGCTACGCATGTCTCCATGTAGGGTGGTGGGAGGAACAGGTCCTCAAGGGAGAAACATAACAAGGCTTGGCAGGACAACATCATCACCTGGCTGAGGTATATCGATGATGTCTTTTTAATCTGGAAAGGTAACACTGAGAGTGCTAACAGGTTCATCATGCAGATCAACAACAACACCTTGAATCTAGAATTCAATGCAAACATCAGCAACACTTCCATTGAATTTCTTGATGTTACTTTGTACATATCCAATGACATCATGCACTCCAAACTTCACAGAAAACCTACGGCAGGTAATTCTGTCCTGCACGCCTCCAGTTTCCACCCTAGGCATTTAATAGCAAGCATCCTCACGGAGAAATGCTTAGGCTACGGAGGATCTGTAGCTCCCCCACAGATCTATTGATTTGTCAAAGGAGGCAGCTAACAGATTCAGAACACGTGGATATTCCACAGCTAATATCAACAAAGCTATGAATAGAGCTAATGCACAACCTCGAGAGGTACTCCTGAAGGGAACTGGTGGATCTAGTGTAGAGAGTGTTCCCAATCTCCCCAGCGTAGAGGCACACTCCTAGAGGTGGCATTGTCGAACTAGAAAATAGCAGTATTCTGACTAATGAGAACCAACAGACAGTCAGTACTAGACTTATCATCACCCACAACACTGAAGTGAGGGCTATCAGATCAGTGATCAACAGACATTGGGGAATCATTAGGTCGGACCCAACCCTGGGCCCTCTAGTCACTACATACCCAGACATCACATATAAACGGGCTAGATCCATGCATGACGCTCTCGTCAGAAATAGCCCAGAAATTAAGAGCACAGCAAACTGGTTATCCGACAGAAAGGGGTTTTTCAAGTGTAACAGCTGTAGGGCATGTAAATTTGGGAAAAATATAACACAACTAGATTCCACATTCAGGCTGACACCTCTCATCATCAAATACCACTTAACATGCAGAACAGAGTATGCCATTTACATTCTGGAATGTGAGTGTGGTCTCCGTTACATCGGGAGCACCAAGTTAGCAGTACACATGCGCATCCTACAACACCTGAGAGCCATTGTGAATAGTGACCCCACATATCCAGTGGCCAGACACTTTAAGGAGACACACCATAATAACCTGGAACACCTGAGGTACTCGGTCATTGACTGCATTCCAACACTCAGAAGGGGAGGCAACAGGGAGAAGCTGTTACGGCAAATGGAAAGCAAATATATATTGCAATTCAACACCAAGGCGCCTGCGGGCCTCAATACCAGTGAGGATTTATACCACTTTCTGTAAATCTACCAATATATGTATTTACCAGTGGGCTGCTATCCAGGCACCTAGGACTAGATGGTCTGTTACATCTGTTGTCCTGTAGGTAACATATACTTGACTTAGTATGTTTCTTCTTCTTTTTCTTTTTCTTTTCTTTCTTTTTTTTCAACTTTGCTTTACTCTAATGTTATTAATGTACTTGTTTGACGTCTTGCATTTAAGCAGTTATTTGGTAAATTTGTCGCTTGACACTTATTACATATACATTACCGGCAACACGCACGCTTTTGTCGCCACACACTTTAGGTTAGGCTGACTAGATCCACACATCAAGGATATTTAGGTTCTCCTTGACTTGTATGCACGTGTTACTTTTAGTTTCAACATGGCATATAGATATTTTTAACCACGAGTCCTTTGGATTGGAGGAGATTTTTAATTAAGGTAGTTATTTTCACCACTTAATTCACTGTGCACTTTTCACGCACGTCTCCTCCACTCTCCCCTATGCACACCCTCTCTACCACTCTCACCATGTGCGTTCCATTCACAGTTTTATATTGTAGTAGCCTCTTACCTTTGTCCAGTTGGGTGTTGGTCTCTGGGCCTCAGGTTGCCAGGACGATGTATTGCAGCACACATCACAGAGGCTTGCGCAGCAGATGGCACTCTCTGACATTCTGAAATAGGCGCACCCATTATTTTAGTCCCGATTTTTCACCTCCTAAGCTCCAGGCACGGTCTTTGATTTTTTTATGTACTGGCAGGGTCATCCCAGGGCCCCCGCGGCTGATAGTTTATGAGCCTTAATCAGAGTCATAGGCATTTTAGCACGCCACACGCCAGTACACGATAGAAGGCTGACTCCTTCATCGCATCATATTTTGTTTAACACATACAGAATGAGATGTCTGTCTACTCAGGCCGTGGAATAGCCAGCGAGTTGGAAGTTTTTCTCGGGCATGCATAGCATTTGTAATGAACTTCGCCGCCACAGGATGTTATCTTTATTTGTGCATAGTCTGTTGTTCCTGTTGTTTCCATGCCTTGTCATGTCACTAGTAGCTCGTTTTCCTGCTTGCAGTAAAATTACATATATGACTTTTGGCGCTAGCTGTAGTAAAATGCTCACTCATGATAATGGACATAGTAATCAGACTACTACATCCAAACTACACTCACCTGTATATATACTGCACATGTCTGTTCATAGCGCTATGTGATCAAGGCTGCATGTCTGGCAGCCGAAACGCGTCATGTTGGACCTTGTTTGATGTGTGAATAAACCTTCATCTTTTCCACACCAGCTTTTGGAGTCTGTGCCCGTGTGTTGCGCCGGAGTGTCTGTCGTGACATTGGGATTTCTTCGTGATTTATATGCAGAGTACGGCTGTCTCTGCTTCACAGACCCCCTCTTCGTTGTATTGCTGGGCCAAGGTGATTTCCAAACGGCCGCATCTTCATGTGAGCTCCGGGAGGAGAAAGTGCTAAATCACGGCCCCCTGAAAGCCAGAGAAGCGCTCGCTGGGATCCAACCGTGACGGAGGTGCAGAGTGAGTCGGAGGACCCATACAGTATCCCGTCATTAGGTGGTGAGTAGCAGCAGCGTTCACGGCTTATATCAGGTGTAAGAAGAGGAGCATTGAGTCCCTGCTTAAAGTGTGTAGCATTCACGCTTATACTCGCTTGGCAGGCACCATTTCTAGTATTATATTTCCACATCATGTCCAACGAAGCGCTGCGAGAGAGGGAAGCAGTTGCTGAAGCTCTTTTTGAGAACCTACCCACAATTTCAAATCAGACAAAGCGTGCAGACATAAACACTGCGGCAAGTAATGATAATTTCAAAGTCAAACTTAAAACACTAGAGAAACTAATGCGAACCGAAATCACCAAATGGTGGGAGGCCAAGTCACTACAAAAATATCAAGATGCCGGACGCGTCCCGCGCGGCTTGAGAATCATGTTGGCGCCGAGTTTCGATAATCCCAACCCTGACATGCTGAAGGAATGGGCGATCAGTAATTTGGATGCATCCATGCGATTAGTCATCATCCTTATCAAATATGCGGAAATTGACCGAGTCAAAACACAAAAAGAAATAGAACGTATTAATCAAGAACTCGATCAATTAGAGCATAAAGAAGAGATTTCCAAAGGCAAAGAAGAAATTAATGCACGCCTCAAAAAACATGAGGATACGATTAAAGCGCGAAAAATATTCAAGTTTGCCCGGGATAAGCAAGACTACAAGTGCAGCCAAATTTTCACTTTCGCTCGCAAATATGACACGATCAGGAAACAAAGACTCAACAAACCAATTCAGAAAACACAAGACCAACCGACAACTATTGAAGAGGGAGTAGAATTAACCTCAATGTCGGATATGAGCTCTTTAGCGGAGTCGGGTACTGACTCAGACGACGGAGGAAGATGGCGAGGAAGAAATGAGGCCGGTGCATCGGACATTGGCTTGGGGGACGAAATGAATTTTTTAGTCTTCGACCGGAGACAAACCCTGCGGCCGAGACCGCCAAAGAAACAAGGCACCGTAGGAACCGCAGGCGGCGTGAAAGAAGGCAATGCAGAAAAATCGCAATCAAACAACAAGAGGCGAGGAAACTGGAGGCGCAAGTAAATGCGGACACTAAAACTATCATTAACCTCAGCAGTATCAATCTCACTGAGGCAGAAAAACAACTTCTCTCGCTGGGCCTCACCTTCTGCCCCGAGAGCAGTTTTGACTATAGTAGCACACGCATTGATGTATTCAAATTTATCAGAAAACTAAAACTACAAAAATTCTTCAAATTGAAGCAAGGCACCAGAACTGATCAGGAAATGGTTTCAAGCAAAGCGCCAACGGATGCTACCCTTTCAGTTGCTGATATCGCTGTCATCCGCACTATGACTGAATTAGCAACTCCCGGCGCCCCCGTCAACACACAACAACTTTGCCTTAACGAAGGAATTACAATACAAACAAGAATACCTAGTCCTTTTAAACCACACTCTACCTTTACACCAATGATGCCGAAAGATGCTATTGATGTATATAATGATGTGATTATTGATGAACTTAAAACATTGCACCTTAAGACTGCAAGAAACTCTGCCAGACGCAATAAACAAAACCTTAAATATCACAGACTTATGACCAAACTTCAAAATGAAAATGAAGTGATTATCAATAAGTCTGATAAAGGGGGTAATATCGTGCTTTGGCCAAGGCAGCTGTACCTCGAGGAGGCCAACAGACATCTATTGGATCAAGGCTGCTATAAAGTATCTAATCACAAAGAAGTGGCTAGTAGCAACAAAGAATTAAGGAAACTTCTAAATGGCTACAGGACGCAAGGACTACTGAGCAAGGAGGAAACCGCTTTCCTCAGTACTGAATCACCTGTCTTGCCTTTCCTATATTTCCTTCCCAAGGTTCACAAAAACTCCTTCCCAATTCCAGGTCGCCCCATTATTTCGGCAAGAAAAAGTATGTGTGAAAACATATCAAAATATGTGGACTTTTTTCTCCAAGACATTGTCTCTAGTCAACCCTCGTACATCAAGGATACCAGTGACTTTCTGTGTAAAATTAGAGATATTCCATGGCACAATGATTATCTTTTAATTTCACTTGATATCACGTCTCTGTACACTAGCATTCATCATAATGATGGGTTGAATGCCTGCAAACACTTTCTAGATAAAACACCTATACAATGCCATAATCACAATGCCATGCTCCTCAAGCTCATTCACTGGTGTCTCACACATAACTACTTTTTATTCAACAAAGCAGTGTACCAACAGCTTAGGGGAGTAGCCATGGGGGCCTGTTTCTCACCCAGCTACGCATGTCTCCATGTAGGGTGGTGGGAGGAACAGGTCCTCAAGGGAGAACATAACAAGGCTTGGCAGGACAACATCATCACCTGGCTGAGGTATATCGATGATGTCTTTTTAATCTGGAAAGGTAACACTGAGAGTGCTAACAGGTTCATCATGCAGATCAACAACAACACCTTGAATCTAGAATTCAATGCAAACATCAGCAACACTTCCATTGAATTTCTTGATGTTACTTTATACATATCCAATGACATCATGCATTCCAAACTTCACAGAAAACCTACGGCAGGTAATTCTGTCCTGCACGCCTCCAGTTTCCACCCTAGGCATTTAATAGCAAGCATCCCCTACGGAGAAATGCTTAGGCTACGGAGGATCTGTAGCTCCCCCACAGATCTATTGATTTGTCAAAAGGAGGCAGCTAACAGATTCAGAACACGTGGATATTCCACAGCTAATATCAACAAAGCTATGAATAGAGCTAATGCACAACCTCGAGAGGTACTCCTGAAGGGAACTGGTGGATCTAGTGTAGAGAGTGTTCCCAATCTCCCCAGCGTAGGGCACACTCCTAGAGGTGGCATCGTCGAACTAGAAAATAGCAGTATCCTGACTAATGAGAACCAACAGACAGTCAGTACTAGACTTATCATCACCCACAACACTGAAGTGAGGGCTATCAGATCAGTGATCAACAGACATTGGGGAATCATTAGGTCTGACCCAACCCTGGGCCCTCTAGTCGCTACATACCCAGACATCACATATAAACGGGCTAGATCCATGCATGACGCTCTCGTCAGAAATAGCCAAGAAATTAAGAGCACAGCAAACTGGTTATCCGACAGAAAGGGGTTTTTCAAGTGTAACAGCTGTAGGGCATGTAAATTTGGGAAAAATATAACACAACTAGATTCCACATTCAGGCTGACACCTCTCATCATCAAATACCACTTAACATGCAGAACAGAGTATGCCATTTACATTCTGGAATGTGAGTGTGGTCTCCGTTACATCGGGAGCACCAAGTTAGCAGTACACATGCGCATCCTACAACACCTGAGAGCCATTGTGAATAGTGACCCCACATATCCAGTGGCCAGACACTTTAAGGAGACAAACCATAATAACCTGGAACACCTGAGGTACTCGGTCATTGACTGCATTCCAACACTCAGAAGGGGTGGCAACAGGGAGAAGCTGTTACGGCAAATGGAAAGCAAATATATATTGCAATTCAACACCAAGGCGCCTGCGGGCCTCAATACCAGTGAGGATTTATACCACTTTCTGTAAATCTACCATTATATGTATTTACCAGTGGGCTGCTATCCAGGCATCTAGGACTAGATGGTCTGTTACATCTGTTGTCCTGTAGGTAACATATACTTGACTTAGTATGTTTCTTCTTCTTTTTCTTTTTCTTTTTCTTTTCTTTCTTTTTTTTCAACTTTGCTTTACTCTAATGTTATTAATTTACTTGTTTGACGTCTTGCATTTAAGCAGTTATTTGGTAAATTTGTCGCTTGCCACTTATTACATATACATTACCGGCAACACGCACGCTTTTGTCGCCACACACTTTAGGTTAGGCTGACTAGATCCACACATCAAGGATATTTAGGTTCTCCTTGACTTGTATGCACATGTTACTTTTAGTTACAACATGGCATATAGATATTTTTAACCACGAGTCCTTTGGATTGGAGGAGATTTTTAATTAAGGTAGTTATTTTCACCACTTAATTCACTGTGCACTTTTCACGCACGTCTCCTCCACTCTCCCCTATGCACACCCTCTCTACCACTCTCACCATGTGCGTTCCATTCACAGTTTTATATTGTAGTAGCCTCTTACCTTTGTCCAGTTGGGTGTTTGTCTCTGGGCCTCAGGTTGCCAGGACGATGTATTGCAGCACACATCATAGAGGCTTGCGCAGCAGATGGCACTCTCTGACATTCTGAAATAGGCGCACCCATTATTTTAGTCCCGATTTTTTCACCTCCTAAGCTCCAGGCACGGTCTTTGATGATTTTTTTATGTACTGGCAGGGTCATCCCAGGGCCCCCGCGGCTGAGAGTTTATGAGCCTTAATCAGAGTCATAGGCATTTTAGCACGCCACACGCCAGTACACGATAGAAGGCTGCCTCCTTCATCGCATCATATTTTGTTTAACACATACAGAATGAGATGTCTGTCTACTCAGGCCGTGGAATAGCCAGCGAGTTGGAAGTTTTTCTCGGGCATGCATAGCATTTGTAATGAACTTCGCCGCCACAGGATGTTATCTTTATTTGTGCATAGTCTGTTGTTCCTGTTGTTTCCATGCCTTGTCATGTCACTAGTAGCTCGTTTTCCTGCTTGCATTAAAATGACATATATGACTTTTGGCGCTAGCTGTAGTAAAATGCTCACTCATGATAATGGACATAGTAATCAGACTACTACATCCAAACTACACTCACCTGTATATATACTGCACATGTCTGTTCATAGCGCTATGTGATCAAGGCTGCATGTCTGGCAGCCGAAACGCGTCATGTTGGACCTTTTTTGATGTGTGAATAAACTTTCATCTTTTCCACACCAGCTTTTGGAGTCTGTGCCCGTGTGTTGCGCCGGAGTGTCTGTCGTGACATTGGGATTTCTTCGTGATATATATATATATATATATATATATAAATGTTCCATATTTTGTCCAAAATTGAAGATGCACTCCACTCCGGATCACTTTACAAAATCATTATTATTTGCAGGAGAAAAGACTGGTTAAGGGTGTCCAACAGTTACTCATGCCTAACGCGTTTCAAGCCACCTGGCTCTTGATCACAGGCTAATGCGGCATCACGGAACAATCGGCATTAACGGCAATTATATCCCTCCAGTGGGAGCTCGCAGGTGATTATTTTACGCTGTGCTGCACTTTGGGAATTGTAGTGCTACTACTTCATTAAACCCTCCAGTGGGTTTGTTCCACTTGCCCAATTTCTTTAAAACAATAAAACCCTCCAGTGGGCTTTGGTCACCCTGAACCAAGTCAATTCATATGATCTGAAGTGGCCGCGCCGGGGCAGCGAGCAGTTCTACGCCCCCGCGGCTCCACTCGACATCCCCATGGCGGTGCAACCTTCCCGGCGGGACAGCCGTTTACATGTTCCATGTTTTGTCCAAAATTGAAGATGCACTCCACTCCAGATCACTTTACAAAAGCTTTATTATTTGCAGGAGCAAAGACTAGTTAAGGGTGTCCAACAGTTACTCATGCCTAACGCGTTTCAAGCCTCCTGGCTCTTGATCACAGGCTAATTCCAGCATCACGGAACAATCGGCATTAACGGCAATTATATCCCTCCAGTGGGAGCTCGCAGGTGAGTATTTTACGCCGTGCTGCACTTTGGGAATTGTAGTGCTACTACTTCATTAATCCCTCCAGTGGGTTTGTTCCGCTTGCCCAATTTCTTTAAAACAATAAAACCCTCCAGTGGGCTTTGGTCACCCTGAACCAAGTCAATTCATACGATCCGAAGTGGCTGCGCCGGGGCAGAGAGCAGTTCTACGCCCCCACGGCTCCACTCGACATTCCCATGGCGGTGCAACCTTCCCGGCGGGACAGCCGTTTACATGTTCCATGTTTTGTCCAAAATTGAAGATGCACTCCACTCTGGATCACTTTACAAAAGCTTTATTATTTGCAGGAGCAAAGACTGGTTAGGGTGTCCAACAGTTACTCATGCCTAACGCGTTTCAAACCTCCTGGCTCTTGATCACAGGCTAATGCGGCATCACGGAACAATCAGCATTTACGGCAATTATATCCCTCCAGTGGGAGCTCGCAGGTGAGTATTTTACGCCGTGCTGCACTTTGGGAATTGTAGTGCTACTACTTCATTAAACCCTCCAGTGGGTTTGTTCCGCTTGCCCAATTTCTTTAAAACAGCCGTTTACATGTTCCATGTTTTGTCCAAAATTGAAGATGCACTCCACTCCGGATCACTTTACAAAAGGGCTTTGGTCACCCTGAAGTGGCCGCACCGGGGTAGTGAGCAGTCCTACGCCCCCGCAGCTCCACTCGACAGCCGTTTACATGTTCCATTTTGTAAAGTGATCTGGAGTGGAGTGCATCTTCAATTTTGGACAAAACATGGAACATGTAAACGGCTGTCCAGCCGGGAAGGTTGCACCACCATGGGAATGTCGAGTGGAGCCGCGGGGGCGTAGAACTGCTCGCTGCCCCGGCGCGGCCACTTCGGATCGTATGAATTGACTTGGTTCAGGGTGACCAAAGCCCACTGGAGGGTTTTATTGTTTTAAAGAAATTGGGCAAGCGGAACAAACCCACTGGAGGGTTTAATGAAGTAGTAGCACTACAATTCCCAAAGTGCAGCACGGCGTAAAATACTCACCTGCGAGCTCCCACTGGAGGGATATAATTGCCGTTAATGCCGATTGTTCCGGGATGCCGCATTAGCCTGTGATCAAGAGCCAGGATGCTTGAAACGGGTTAGGCATGAGTAACTGTTGGACACCCTTAACCAGTCTTTGCTCCTGCAAATAATAAAGCTTTTGTTAAGTGATCCGGAGTGGAGTGCATCTTCAATTTTGGACAAAACATGGAACATGTAAACGGCTGTCCCGCCGGGAAGGTTGCACCGCCATGGGTATGTCGAGTGGAGCCGCGGGGGCGTAGAACTGCTCGCTGCCCCGGCGCTGCCACTTCGGATCGTATGAATTGACTTGGTTCAGGGTGACCAAAGCCCACTGGAGGGTTTTATTGTTTTAAAGAAATTGGGCAAGCGGAACAAACCCACTGGAGGGTTTAATGAGGTAGTAGCACTACAATTCCCAAAGTGCAGCACGGCGTAAAATACTCACCTGCGAGCTCCCACTGGAGGGATATAATTGCCGTTAATGCCGATTGTTCCATGATGCCGCATTAGCCTGTGATCAATAGCCAGGAGGCTTGAAATGCGTTAGGCATGTGTAACTGTTGGACACCCTTAACCAGTCTTTGCTCCTGCAAATAATAAAGCTTTTGTAAAGTGATCCGGAGTGGAGTGCATCTTCAATTTTGGACAAAACATGGAACATATATATATATTTATATATATATAAATTCACTGAAAAAACCATAGGTTTCAGGCACGTTATAGTTAGAAATTAGCATTTAAAAACCTTAGGAATTCACTGAAAAACCATAGGTTTCAGGGACGTTATAGTTAGTTGGACATTTCACTCATATAAAACCATAGAAATTCCACCGTTATAGATAGTTCAGCTAACTATAACTCGCGCCCCCGCAATGCACTGCTGATGATGTCACATATTACATCATTCATGACATGGTCAGTGACATCACTGATGACATCATCCAGTGAATGTGGTTTTCTTTAAAATTTAAATATGTATTATATATATACCAAGCTGTATTGAAGAATGAATGGATGTATAAGTGTCTGGATGGAGGATTTAGTAGGTGTGTGACTGACTGTTTAAGGGAATGATTAAATGTATCTTACTGAATACATGGGTTAGTGTCTAAAGTGTGTGAATGTCTGTATCACTCTGTCTGTTGTTGTGTAAGCTGCTGCATCGGTTGGTCAGTAGCTACATGAATGTATATATGGGTTATTGATTAGTTGCCTGCGTATTTGTATAGGAGACTGAGTGTGTGTGTGGTTGGGTGGGGGTGTGACTCTGTGCATAGATGTGTGAGTGGTTGATTGACAGGGTGTATGAGTTTAAGAGTGCATGTGGAAACAGTTGTATGGGTGGGTAAGTGTGTGTATGGGCGTCTTGGTGAGTGAATGGATGTCTCAGTGCACATGTCCAGCTAAGTACATATATAAAAGGCAGTGTATGTGAGAGTTGGTGTATAGAAATGACTATAAGTGAGAGTCAGTGATTGTGAGAGTGACTGTATGTATGAGTGTATACTTGTATTAGTGATTATATAAGAGACTAAGTATGCGTTACTATCTGTATGAATAAATGAGGTGGTGTGTGTATAACTGTGTAGGTGAGTAAATGGAACTGTGATTGATTCTTTGCATGAGTGACTAGGATGAGTACATGAGTGACTAGGATGAGTACATAACTGACTAGGATGAGTGCTGGTGTGTCAATGTCTATATAGGTGTAGGAGTGCATTTGATAGTGTTCTATTGATCAGTGACTGCATGTATGAGTGATTGTATGGGTGAATGGGTAGATGTGTGTGTAGACCTCGGAATAACTGAGTGGGTATGTAGTAACTGGTATTAGTGTGTCAATATTATCGAAAATGGTAGTCTGTATTTTACAGTGAGTGTATCAAAGGTTATATTAGTGTGTGAGGAGGTGCATCAGATTGTCACATGGATGATGTCATCAGTGATGTCATCAGTGATGTTATCAGTGATGTCCCTGACCATGTCATGAATAATGTAATATGTGACGTCATCAGCAGTGCATTGCGGGGGTGCGAGTTATAGTTAGCAGAACTAACTATAACGGTGGAATTTCTATGGTTTTGTATGAGTGAAATGTCCAACTAACTATAACGTCCCTGAAACCTATGGTTTTTTCAGTGAATTTCTAAGGTTTTTTAAATGCTAATTTCTAACTATAAAGTGCCTGAAACCTATGGTTTTTTCAGTGAATTTCAAAGGTTTTTTTAAATGCCAATTTCTAACTATAACGTGACTGAAACCTATGGTTTTTTTCAGTGAATTTCAAAAGTTTTTTAAATACTAATTTCTATCTATAACGTCTCTGAAACCTATGGTTTTTTCAGTGAATTTCAATGTTTTTTTTAATGCTAACTTCTAATTATAATGTTCATTTAACCTATAGTTTTTTCCGACACCCAAGAAGGACACAACACCCACTGCCACAACCCTCAGGACCTCCCCCCGTGCCACCCCTCTCCCTACTGTAATTTTTTTTATTTGTTATTTAAACTATATAATGTCTTCTTGTTTTTTAAATATTAAACTACTACATACAGTATGAAAGGGAGCCCAGCCCAGAGCCACATCTGAAGACCAACACATGTCATAGACCTACTGATCAAGCAGCTCTGACACCCAAGAACGCCACAATACCCACCACCACCCCCAGGACCCCCTCTACCACCGAGGCAGCGCAGAACAAGACAGCAAACTTTCCGAAAACGGCATGGCCCCTCAGCCACACAATAGCTGAATATTGGGACAGGTGTGAACAAACTATATGTGAAGGAAGCAATTTACCCATGTTTAACAATGCACACAATGCAAAGTGTAGCGGTGATGTGCTGGACACATCTCAGTATGCAGAACACACACCTCTCCATGTGCACAAATACTACTGGTGCTTGTAGTGTTGTGGACAGTGGACCCAACCATGTTACGTCAAACACTAGGGAAGATCTCAGTCATGTAGCTATGTCGTCCCCCCCTGTAAGCATAAGCGTAACCGGAGTGGGCTGGTCCGACGTACGCCACTTCAGCGTAGGAGTGTGAATAAATAGGACGGAGCTCTGGGCGTGGTTCACTTGTGGGAAGGCCAAAGCGTCTGCCAGGGTGGCGCCCCTCACCCTGCCACGAGGCCGCCGACGTGACCGCCAGCCTCCTCAGCCGATCGCTGGCTTCCTCCACACAGGCCCCAGGACTTGAGTTGCACAGGGTTAGTGCCACCCGAAGCAGATGTGGCCATCAGGGGTCTACCACCACGTGGCGCGGACTTGAGTTACACAGGGTTAGTGCCACCCGAAGATGATGTGGCCGTCAGGGGCCTACTACCACGTGGCGCGGACTTGAGTTGCGCAGGGTTAGTGCCACCCGAAGCTGATGTGGCCGTCAGGGGCCTACCACCACGTGGTGCGGACTTGAGTTGCACAGGGTTAGTCGCACCCTAAGTTGTATGGCCGTCAGCGGTCTACCACCACGTGGCGCTGACTTGCGTTGCACAGGGTTAGCGGCACCAAAAGCTGATGTGGTCTCCGCCATTGATGACTCAGGACTCAGCGACATGTGTGGGATCTGCTGGGCCGCGGAGCGGGTTCACATAATGTGCACCAAGCCATGGTGGCGGGACCGGGCCCGGGAGCTTTCATGGCCACGTGGAGTGCCCACTGGTAGACACTCCGGTGGCAGCAGGTAATTATTTGGTCATGGATGCGCAGGGGCGGCAGTGTCTCTCTCTCTCTCTCTCACTTCCCTCTCTTCACTCTCTCTCTCACTCCCTTCCTTTCCTTCTATCTCTCTCACTCTCTCTCTCTTCTCCCTTTCTCACTCCCTTTCTTTCCTTCCCTCTCTGGCTTTTTTTTCCTTCTCTCTTTCTCTGTGTCTCACTCCTTTCATATGCGCATTACACACGTCCTTATTTTGTACTTTATTTTCCAGGCTGTGTCGTCGACATTGATGGACCCGGCAGGAGCCTTCCGCCTTGTTGTTTTGTGTTGAGTTTGTTAAATTTAGTTTATCCTCTATATGTACATAAACGGAAAAATAAAGGTTGGGAAAAAAAAAAAAAATTCAATAAAATTTTTGGTTGTTACTTAAGTGCTGTGTGACACTTTCTCGCTCTTATTACTGTTATTTGGTGGTGTCCACCATGGTGTTAAATTTTGGGGCAGTTATCGCGGGAATACTGGTGATGTCTGCAGTTTGCAACAGCTTCTGAATAGTGTGATAGATTTATCTCAACTTTAGTTGCATTAAAGTGCTGATAATGAGATGCAGAGTAGGCGTTCCCATGCAAAAACACACGAAGTGCACCTTTACGATTTATTCTAAATACTAAAATCCTGTATTGAATTGCACTGTGGTAGTGGGTGCATTTACAGTGTGCACACAAAATCAATGAAGAAATCTCATTGTATTTATATTGATTGGGAATAGTGGGTCAGTTGCTGAATCTTGACGGGATACACTGGCCAGTTCGTTTATTTTTCTGTACACGAAAAAACCACATCACAACTTTCACAATGAAAGGCAAAAACTGCGATGCGAAACAAATTCCGGCGATAAGCCACGTTAGCACCAGGGATTTTACACCTGCTTTCTGCTGGTGTTAAGCAGGACGACTACCTGCACCATGAAAGGGAACACAGCCAAGAGCCACACCGGAACACCCACAGGTGCCATAGAGTCAATGAGCATGACATACGGATACCCATGAGGGCCACAACACTCATCGCAACAACCCCAGGACCGCCAACGCCCCCCAAACCCGCATCTGAGCAAGTGTGTCCGTGTGGTCATTGTGTTAGCATGATGGGCACGGGCCCTGCAACATCACAGTGTGCTGTCTTCAGCGGACGTTACCATGTCACCTCAGCGTTGGCAGTGAGCCTGGACATGTAGCTACGCACGCATTCTCCTGCATGCACAAGCGGCGTGTGCTGGTCCGGCGTACACAGGTCAGCGCAGGGGTGTGCCTATCCGGCAAGGGAAACGGGGTGTCTCGGACATGTCCGTGTGGAAGAAGTGCGGTAAGTGTGTCTCTGTGTTCTGGTGTGGCCGCCGCAGTCGATGTTGTAAAGTGGCATGCACCACCTCCAAACGGCAGTGTCACGGTGTGATTGGAATGCCGCAGGACATGCGCAAATAGGCATTACAATGGTGTGCCGTAGGAGTGCACGGGATACAACAGCGCAGCGCATAAAAGTGTGGGGGCTCGTGGGAGGGAGGAGCAGCTGTTTGGCAACGTAACACACAGTGAACCCACCCATGTGCCACGTGCTGGGCATCTCATCCATGATGACCAGGGTCGCAGACATCCCACAACACCCACGACCGGCCTTTGTACACATCCTGTATGAATGCAGCTGGAGAAGTTACTGTAGGGATGAAAGGTTCTTTGTCTGAGCTATCTTGCGCTAACACATCTGCTGCTCCGAGAAGGAACTTGCAAGTGGCCAGCCCCCCCTGACAGATATGATAATATTTGCATCCGTCTCCCACACTTGAGAACAACGAGTACACATCCCACACTCAAAAGTCCTTTGTCGTAGTTAGCGTGCGTTAAACGGCCTTCACACGTACTCCCACCACACCCCTGCCCTGCACCCATTGCACACAGACCCGGCTCATTGCACCAAGCTGTGCCATTTCATCCACAAGACTGGCACACGGCAAGCCAGTGCAGCTACAAGCAGAGCCACTGACGCAATGGCAGGGCATCCCGAACACATGGTCGACTCCATTCACGTCCACCTATACCTTGCACGTCTGCTGCATGTCCTGGGTGCACTGCCTTTGGCAGTGCTGCGGATCACTTACCAGCTGAGCTTCCGCATTGCGGACGTCACCTGCGTTCAACCTGTATTGCAATGTCGCACATGCCTATCTGAGTGGTGCATGGACGTGTGCCTCTCCAACGTGTGCATAGCTGACATGGATTACGACGGGTGTGTGCGCCCCCTGTTGGCCCACGACCAGGAGTGTCATGGTGATGCCCGTTTATGGCATGCATGGATGTTTGGCATGCATGTTGGGAACTGGGCCTGGGAGATTGCACGTGTCGTAGTATGCAGTGAGCAAATTGACCCACTTCCCGATTCTGCTTTGGTGGACATTGGGTACAGTGGTTGGAGTCAGCACATCTGTCCCGGTCAGCTGATGGATTACGTCGACGACATGTCAAATATTGTGGCCAACCATCACTCATTAGAGATAGTGGCTTACGCAGCTGCACTCGCGTTCATGGACGAGTGACAAGGTACCTGCAACCACGACTCGATGTGCCACATTGCACGTGTCCCGCCACATCATTGCATATTGTGCATCTGGTCACATGTCCCAAGACGACAGTGGACATGGCTGCATTGGTGTCGACTCATGTCCGAGGCGCGGACAACCAACGCTGCTTGACACTGACGTGTGTTGGTGATGGACTACCCCGAGGTGAACATGGACGTTTTCCTACGTTCCTTATTCAGGCATGCTGCTGCATTTGTCTGCATATCGTGGCACTACTCTTGGCCGTACTGACACGCACTTTTTTTTATAAAGTTTCCACATTTTCACTTGTCTCCAAATGTGTTGTGTCTTCATTTGTATGCCAATGTGTGTGTCACGGACTCTCTGGCTGCCTGCCATACGTGAATTGCTACCCCATCCAGACTTTGGGTTTGTACTTATGCGTTCTCATGTGCCTGTTTCGTACTGACGCTTTTGGACATTTATCCGCCACAGGCGAGTGCATTTGTGTCCTGTGTTCGATTGTGCGAATGTTTGTGTTTGGACAACATTGTGTTGGATGTTGGTGTGCTCTGCTTCCTATGTGTGTGTGCTGCATTCTGTGTGAGATGCCCCTTCATGTGAGGTTTTGTTCACCCTTCTCCCTTTCAGGCAGTGTGGTTTTCACTTCTGTGCTTGTTCAGCGGTGTGATGTTGGCGGGTTGTATGACTTGTGCTCCTTGTTGGTGTGTTTCATTTTAGCCATGGTTTGTCTGTAGTTGTGCTGTACTTAATTGTGCATGTGTGCCATTGTGCCCATCTTCCCCCGTCCCCCCACTCCCTGCTTGTTCCTCTTCCTGGTGCTGTTGTGTCTGTAATTTTGTTACTCCACACATAAATACATGTAAAGAACAAATTAGAATAGTTCCTTGATTCTTTTAGATTGCAAAACTTCTCTCTATTGGTTATTTTTCAATTTTCCATATAAACAGTTTTTTTAATATTCAAGGACACATAGAAGTCAGAGTGCAACGTATTCTATCAACACACTTTCTAGAACATTCTACAACACGTGCAGGTTAAAAGTTCATCAATTTTTTTAAACCTAACGATATTTTTTTGCAACATTTTCTCGAACATTTAACGGCACGTGCAGGTTAAAAGTTCACAATTGTTTTAAGTTCGAACAGTGCCTTCCAAATGCAAGAAGCAGGTGTGGTTGAGTTGACCAAATTTTATCCTATCATATGTACTCCACGTTTAAACTGCTTTTTCTTAACCAATCACAAAGATGCTTTTCCACAAAACGAATGTGCACCCTACTTTTAAAAAACAATGCTTTTCATCTCCCAATCAGTTATCGTTTTGAATGAGAGAAAAAAGTAGTTCCCCACCTTTAAACATATCTCTTATTCTACGAACGGACTGCATGAGCTACAGACATCTATCCATACTTCCCAGCCATACCTTCAAAATGCTAGTGTGGATCGTAGGACATAGCTATGTTTTCTGGTGCAAGAGGTATGCAGAACAGAGACGTATTGACTTAGACCTAGGTTTACAAAATGTGGACATTAAATGGTTTGGACAGAGAGGATTGAAGTGGCACCAATTGTTGCCTTTGGTTAAAACCTGTTTGCATCTCCAACACCCTGACCTCATGATTGTGCACTGTGGTGGAAACGACCTAGGCACATTGACTGGTGGTAGGTTTGGAAATGCTAATGAAAGACACCTTTCGACAATTGATGTTGCTTTTGCCTCAAACTGTCTTTGTATATTCCAATATATGCCAAAGACAGAAGTGGAAATGGTCAAACCAATTTTGTCCTCAGATTGAAAAATCTAGGAAGAATGTCAACAAAGTTGTTTCTGCATACCTCAGAGACCACAGAATGGGGTCGATCTACAACAACAACATACGTTTTGATATGGCTGATATCTACAGAAGTGATGGAGTACACTTCACAGATCAGGGAAATCAAGTTTTTCTGAATAACCTGAAGCTGTGCATTCGCACTTATATGTAGCTCCAACTAATAAACACAAGGGCTCTCTTTAGAGCCGCCTTATATTCCCAATATCGGTTCGCAGAGTAACAGCTGCGATCCGGCTAGCACAGGGAGACCTGCGGGCCGTCGGGCAGGCTCGCAGAGGAAGAGCTGCGGCCCGTCGGCTCGGCTCGCACAGGGAGAGCTACGGGCCGTCGGCTCGCAAACGCACACCAGCGTGCTGGCTCGCAGAGGGAGAGCTCGGGTCTAACTCGCAAGGGGACACCAACGGGCCAATGGCCCTGCTTGCAGAGACACACCTATCACCTAAGGGACTGGCTCGCACATGTACAGCTAGGGACACGACGGCTCGCAGACGCAGATCTGCGAACCGACGGACTGGTACTGTTTTATGCTTTAGGGTAGTACAGTGGTGTTTGTGTACTGTAGGGGGTTCGTGCTGGAGGTAGCGTTTTAGGGTTTAAGGTAGTGCAGTGGTGTTTGGGTAGTGTAAGAATCGTGCTGGAGGTAGTGTTTTAGAGTTTACGACAATGCAGTAATGTTTGGGTAGTGTAAGGGGTCATGCTGGGAGTACTGTTTTGGGGTTTAGGGTAGTGCAGTGGTGCTTGTGTAGTGTAGGGGGTCATGCTGGGAGTAGTGTTTTAGGGTTTACGGCAGTGCAGTGGTGTTTGTGTAGTGTAGGGGGTCGTGCTGAGAGTAGTGTTTTAGGATTTAGGGTAGCACAGTGGTGTTTGTGTAGTGTGGGAAGTCATGCAGCGAGTACTGTTTTAGGATTTAGAGTAGTGCAGTGGTGTTTGTGTACTGTTTGGGGGTTCATGCTGGGGGTAGCGTTTTAGGGTTTAAGGTAGTGCAGTGGTGTTTGGGTAGTGTAAGAATCGTGCTGGAGGTAGTGTTTTAGAGTTTACGAAAATGCAGTGGTGTTTGGGTAGTGTAAGGGGTCATGCTGGGAGTAGTGTTTTAGGGTTTAGGGTAGTGCAGTGGTGTTTATGTAGTGTAGGGGGTCATCCTCAGAGTAGTGTTTTAGTGTTTACGGTACTGCAGTGGTGTTTGTGTACTGTAGGGGGTCATGCTGGGGTAGTCTTTTAGGGTTTAGGGTAGAACAGTGGTGTTTGGGTAGTGTAGGGGGTCGTGCTGGGGGTAGTGTTTTAGGGTTTAGGGTAGTGCAGTGGTGTTTGTGTAGTGTAGGGGGTCATGTTGGGAGTAGTGTTTTAGGGTTTAGGGTAGTCTACTGGTGTTTGGGTAGTGTAGGGGGTCGTGCTGGGGATAGTGTTTTAGGATTTAGGGTACTGCAGTGGTGTTTGCGTAGTGTAGGGGGTCCTGCTAGGGGTAGTGTTTTAAGGTTTATGACAATGCAGTGGTGTTTGGGTAGTGTAGGGGGTTGTGCTGGGGGTAGTATTTTAGGGTTTAGGGTAGTGCAGTGGTGTTTGGGTAGGGGGTCGTGCTGGGGGTAGATTTAGGAGTAGTGCAGTGGTGTTTGGGTAGTGTAGGGGATCGTGCTGGGGTAGTGTTTTAGAGTTTACGACAGTGCATTGGTGTTTGGGTAGTGTAGGGGATCGTACCGACAGACTGACTCACAGAGCTCCGAGCCGACGGACGGGCTTCTAAAGGCATAGCCGCGACCTGGTGATATGAAGAGAGGCAGCGTGAAAGGCATATCTCACACAGACACAGATGCCAGTGTTGCCTCGCAGAGGTAAAACTACGAACCCGATGGCTTCTACACAGAGAGATGCGAGCTGACGGAGTAAATCAGAATCACAATCACAATCACAATCACTGAACGGATTTACACCATTTAAACAAAAGCGTGCTTTCTGGACCATCACCTTTCTCCCTGCCAAATTTGGCGTAATTCCGTTCAGCAGTTTCACCTGTAGTCTTCTGTAAAGTTTCGTATGGAAATTTCATGGAGAAAACATGTTTTAGGACCCTCTTTTTTCTCAGCCCCTCCTACACCATTCACCCCCAAACTTTCAATATAAGAGCTAATCAAAAAAAGAGAAACTTTTTGGATAATTTCATAAAGATTTGTCAAACGACGCCAAAGTTACAAGCACATAGAAGGCTCCAGAAGGGGACCCCAGAGCACCCCCGCAACCCCTGCGAGCCCCTGCTATTATTTTTTAAGAAATACCCCCGGAACCTAGCCCACCCAAGGGCCTCATTAAAATGAAACGCGAGAACCCGCGACCCAGCGCGAATTTTTGCCGATTTTTTATTTATAAAAAAAATGATTTTTTGGGTCCCTGAGCAGGCCTAGGGGTCAGGGTTTTTCTACTCTGCCCCCTTCTCTTGTTTTATACCTTTGTTTCTCTGTTTTCGGGTGACTCGCTTCTACCGAGCCACAAGATGGCTGCCAACACTTCCTGGTTTGGACTACTAGCAGCCAATCACAGTGAAGCTCGCGCATGCAACTTAGGCTCTGCCCAGATATCGAAACTTTTATTTTTCTAATTTCTCAGCAACTTCTGAACGGATTTACACCACTTTTAAAAAGGTTGCTTTCTGACCCAAGCACTACCTTTCTGCCAAATTTGGAGTAATTCCGTTCAGTAGTTTCGGCTGTAGCCTTGCACAAAGTTTCCTATGGGAAATTGATTTTTTGACTCTTATTTTTTGAATTTCTCAAAAACTACTGAACGGATTTACACCATTTAAAAAAAAGGTCGCTTTCTGAACCAAGCTCTACCTTTTTGCCAAATTTGGGGTAATTCCGTTCTGCAGTTCGGGCTGTAGCTCATCGCAAAATTTCCTATGGAAATTAACATGGAGAAAACAAGTTTTGGGACCCCCCTTTTTTCTCAGCCCCAGCTTGACGAATCACCCCCAAACTTTCAGAATAGGAGCTGACCTGGATAGACTTTTTTTGGGGAGAATTTCAGGAAGATTTGTCAAACGATGCCAAAGTTATTAGCAAATCAAAAAATGCTTTTCCTATGGAAACTAGGTTCTAACTATAACTACCTACTGGCGACCGCCAGTAGGTAATATATACCACCAGATGCAAGCAAGAGAGCAAGAACACCGTCATTATGAAAAGAATATATAGAGAGAGTGCTTAATTTGTAATATGATGAGTACTGCTGCCCAAAGCTCTGCTCAGAAGCACACGGCTGGTGCTATTAAATGTCTGCTTGAAGAACATGAAGGCTCTGTGTATTCTTACTATCTGTTATACTGTCCGGCGTGTAGGGCAGTAATGAACGGCCTCCACTTTGGTCTGACTTGGGCAAGTTTAAGTGCATTGCCTGGGCTGTGGCTCAGGGTCTAAATTTCTGTTGCCATAGTTCGCTTCCAGGTGTTCTTTAACCTGTCTCTCTTCCGTTTGCATTCTGGGTGTCCAGCGGAGAGCTATTTTTGTGATGGAGTCTTGTTCTCTTCTGATGTGGGTCCTAGCCAACCTATCTATCTCCATCTTCTTTTCATAATGATGGTGTTCTTGCTCTCTTGCTTGCATCTGGTGATTGTTCCTAGTTGGAATGGTCCAAGGGTAGTCACCAGTTGGTAGTTATAGTCAGAACCATGTTTCCATAGGAAAAGAGTTTTCGACTTGTCTATAACTTTGGTGCCTTTTGACTAATCTTACCGAAATTTTCCAAACAAAGTGCACCTGCGACTTTTGTTGTGCATTGAAAGTTTAGTGGCAAGCCGTTCAGCGGGGGCTGAGAATAAGGAGGAGGTAAAAAAAAGTGTGTTTCTCATGTTAATTCCCATAGGGATTTTGAACACTACTACAGCCCAAACCGCTGGATGGAATTGCACCAAATTTGGCAGAAAGGTAACTCTTGGGCCAGAAAGCGCTCTTTTGGCTTTTATGTACATTTATTTAGTTGTTTTTGAGATATTAAATGAAAACCAAATTTGTATATCTAGGGATGCGGATCCTCCGGTGCTCCGACAGTCCCCATGCTGATATCTGATTGGCTGCCAACACTTCAGCCAGGAAGGGTTGGCAGCCATCTTGAGACTTGGCTTTAGCCGATTCTAAAAAAATGTTTAAGAAAAGAGTGCAGGGTAGGAATACCATGACTCCCTACCTCTGGTCCTGGGGCCCCCCTGAAGCCCCACCAGGGCAAAAAAGCATTTTTTTTTATTTTTCGACTAGAATCACAGGCGTATCAGTGACTCCTGAAAAAAAACACACAAAAAACAAGCCCTGGCTCCAGTGTTTCCGTGGATCCAGAACCCAATTAAAAAAAATACACTCACTCACAGACCCACTCACTCACACACCCACTTACACACCCACACAACCACTCATACAGCCACTCAGACATCCATACAGCCACTCACACAGCCACTCAGAGACCCAGAACACCACTCACACACCCACTCACAGCCACTTACACACCCACTCAGAGATCCACACATCCACCTACACATCCACTCCTACACCCACCCACCACACCCTAACAAACCCACTTAGACACCAACACAACCACCCACACACCCACTCAAACACCCATACATCCACTCACACACCCCAACAACCACTCACACATCCACTCACATACCCATACAGCTGCTCACACAGCCAGTTACACACCCACTCCCAGACCACTTACACACCCACATAACCACTCACATACCTACTCACACACCCATATATGCCATTTGCACACACATTCACAGATCGAGAAGACCACTCACACACCCACACAGGCACTGGACAGCAACTCACACACCCACACAGTCACTCTCACACCCAGTCTCACACCCACACAGCCTCTAACACACCCACTCACACACTCATTTGGCCCATCAGACACCCAGCTACTCACACACCCACACAGGCAGTGATACAGTTATATAAATTGTAATAGGATATGTTTGTATGTGTTGCTTTTTTGTATTGAATGTGTGCTTTTGGTTAAGGTCAGATCTGCTGATCTATCGCAGATCTACCTGCAACATAGCCGGCAGACCCCTTATTTCGCCGAGGATATGTGGCGGATCCGCAGATCTGAGTGAGACATTAGAACAAGCATTGGTAAAATTCAATAGGTTTTACCTATGTGATTAATATTAATTTATTTTTGTTGTAAGTTTTAGCTTGGTGAGCAGTTGTGCAATATAAGTTACTGAAACTTTATAAAAATGTTATGATTTGCTTATTGAGACAGCTAATATATTGTGCAGTTACTTGTGGTAATATGATGTGGGAAGATTAGGTAAAGGGCGAAAGACAAAGAAAAAAAGATGCAGCAGCCAAGCACTTTTGAATTGCGTGCAGCCACGGGGAGATTAGGTAAAGGATGGAAAACAAACCAAACAAGCGCAGTGCAAGCGCTTGTGCAGGCAAAACCTAACAAGAATGTTATGTTTGTTTGAATGTTGTGAGCATTTATTTTAGAAAGCCTTCAGCTTTTGGGTTATTCTAGCTGGTCGGTGAATTTTGGGTTTTATATTTCTAAGTGAAACTCAAGTTTTGTTTCAGTCCAGGTCAGGGAGCAGTGAGCTAAAGTTAAGGAACATCAGTGAGCTATGCTGCAAAAAGAGCAGAGAGCCCTTCAAAAACATTTGTATTATAACTTCTGAAGAACTGTAAGACATGAGCATGGCTGACTGTCTGGTCACCCAAAAAGCATGGCTTAGTACTTTTCCTCATATTAATTGATTGTGGAGTTAAAGCTCTGTAATGTGCATGATAAATCTCTCCATAATGTTCTTTAAGTTACAGGAGAGTGCACTTAACTAAATCAAGTCTCCACGATCTACCTCAATGTTTGAAAATGTCTTTTTAGGCAGCATTTTTTACTCTGGTCAAAATTATCTGAAAGAGTGAAGAAAGAGAGAGGAAATAAATTACTTTTGAGTGCAGCACAAGCCTGAGCTGACTTAATCATACTCAAAGAATAAAAGTGAAAAGCAAAGAAATGCAAACAGTGAGGTGGATCGGACATGCATGCATATTCCTAAGCAAGGCTTTACCCTATGGTCACAGGAAAGACCCAGTCCCTGTGGGAGGGAGCCAATTGCAGGACTGGAGATCTGGGATTGACCCGGATAGATATCTGCTTTGCACTCTTTATAAAGAGCACACTAGAGAGTCTCCTCACAGCTCGCAGATGTGGTTACCTTTGCCCATGCCTTAACTACAGCATCTTTGAAATGATTGTTGAGGGGTTTGGAGGTGTTGAGCAGCGTAATGGTGAAGTGGTTATGGCAGTATTTCACCTGTGAGGCAAGAGAAAATGGCAATGAGCCAATCAAGAACCGGAGGGGGTTGGGGGGTTGAAGATGATTTTAGATGCGAATCTAACATTTGGAAAATCTTTATTCACTAAACAGCATATTGTGCGAATTTTATTCCATTAATTATTTTACAGCAAATGTTTTGTAAAGATTTTTTTTTTGTTGATTTTTGAATTTACACAAGGAGACTATAAAAAATAATAGCCAGTTACGAAATGTATACTAGATCGACCAGACAGGTCAATAGACATCCCACAACACATACTCCACTCAGAGGAGTTTTCAGTGAATTGTTATTACCAGTTTTGTTTATACTGTATTCACAGTGGGAGAATCTGTATTTTTGTTGTAATGCACCGAGCCTTTGCTGTCAGCTGCATGCCCAAGCAGCCACTCTTACTTGATAAAGCACTCTCCTGCTGAAAGCCGATAGAAAATGGAGCACCCACAATCAAAGAACTCAGATATTTTAGTGTATCAGTGATTAACATTAGGGCAGGATCGAGAAGACCATTATTAATATTATTCTGACCCAGTTGAGTATGAAGAGCAGGTAATCTTTTGCTGTTTCTTGAAGTCTCAAATGAATAATCAGCTGTGATTAATATCTGCTAGTCGGTGCAGGTCAAAGGGTCTTCCTTTTGTCTCACATCCTGCAGACTAGATTGGGTATTGTGATAGCGGCTTTGGTGCTCACCATAGTACTAGCCTTTCTGATGTCACGCTCCACTCCTCCGTAGGCTTGACATTCATGGAAAAGAGCAAGTTATAAGTTTCGGTGACATAAGGGACAGGCAGATGGGAGAGAGAAGACAGGGAAAGAGCAAAGAGGAGGGAGGAGGGGAAAAGAGTATAAAGAGAGAAGAAAGGCTGTTTGCTCACCTCTACTAGGAACTGAAGGACTACCCCGACAATGGAGCAACGTGGATGAAGTGCTTCTTCCCAGTGAGTGGGAGACAAGAATCATGCAACAAGCACAGATGGAAGTAACCCCACACCAGAGTCACCCTCGAGTAGCCGGTGAACATGGATTCTCAGCCGACTGGCACTCAAGGAGCATGCAGAGAAGAGCATGTCCTGTGGGCTAGAGACACTATCATGGACCGAGCAAAGCAACAAACCAGAGGAGCCTGACTGTGCCTTGCTGCAACCCAGGAGAATCGCAGCACAGTCAAATGGCTCAGGAAGAGCAGGTGGCAGTATTAAGGAGGGAGTGGGGCCAGGCACAAAGCCATCGGACAAGAGAGCAGTGACTGTGCGGGCATCAACATGAAACCGCAAGCTGTGCGTTGTGGCTTGCACCGCCAGCAGCAGTGCAACAGTGGGTGCCCACGGGAGAGCCAATAGACATAAATGTAGGGCTACAAACACGTACATGAAAGGGAGGGCCTTCACATCCCGGAGCGTGCACTGTGAAAAACATGCAGACAACAGACACTCTTAACATGCGTACAGGCAGGAAGAGATTAGAAGCATGCTTCAAATGTATGGAAGCAGGGAGAGATTAGGAAACCTAAACAAAAAACATGGTGCAGACGAAACTGAATAAAAAAAGTTCCACCCACCAACAGGGATGAAAAGGAGCACTTGGGCCTCAGGAAACTGATAACAGCAAACACACAAGGAACAACAAGAAATAGTGTGTGACCGCCAATAGAAACAGAGGAAAAGTAAGTGACAAGCATGTGAACCAATGAAAAGTGAGGGCAGGATGTAAGCCCCTTTTAAGATTTATATTAAACACAATAGATTTCACTAGCCCGAAACCTAAAAAAGGATTTGAAAACAAAAAGAACCAGTGTTTGGGAAAAGGGTTGGCTCTGAAAAGAGCCTTTGTGTTTAGGGTGTGTAGATGATAACTGCACATAGAACAGGAAGCAGTCTTTTAAGTTATTGTGGAACACCCTGTTGCCTGTGTGTAAAATGAACTCTGCCTTTTCAATATATTCCGTCCATGTCGAGGCGTAAGTTGTTATAGTATATAGAGACCAAGTTGTGGTCTCAGAGAAATGCAGAAACAGCTTAATTGACATGTTTCCTTGCTTTCTTAATCTGTGGACAAAATTGGGTTGACCACTGCCACTTCTGTCTTTGGCAAATGCTGGAGAACCTCAAAGCAGTATGTGGGAAAAGTGACATTAATTTACCAAAGGTATCCTTCATTAGGATTTCCAGTCCTACCCCAGTAATTGTGACTGGATTATTGTCACCACAGTGCACAATCAAAAGGTCTGGATGTTGGCAATCCACAATGCTTTCAACCAAAGGCAGAAATTGATACCACTTTAACCCTCTCTGGCCAACCCAAGTAATGTCTACATTAGGTAAACCTAGGTCCCTGTCAATGCCACTCTTTTCAGTACTCTCTCTGGCCCAAAATACATATCTATGGCCCACAATACAGACTCTGACCATTTTGGAGACAAGCAGGAGTAGGACACAGGAAAATCTGTCGCAGAATTAGTTCATTTTGAAGATGTAAGGCAGTTACAACGGTGGACAGCAAGTAAAATACAAGAGAACATAATTGATTGATGGTGGTGATGTGCAGGGAACCACAATGAAGAAAAAAAGTAAGTAATTCTGTGATTGGTTTGAAAAAATTGAAAAAAGGTATGTTGTTTGGGATATGCTTGGAATTGCAAACAGTCAACCACACCTGCTGCAGTTAATGTGAAGCTAGTATGCTGTTGAGAGAAAGTCTTATGAACGTTTTACCTACTTGTAGGCAGAGACTATTGGAAACATGGTTACTATGGAAACAAAGCTAAAAGAGTGTGGGTGAATGGAAGAAAAGAGCCTGCAGTGTGAAACTGACAAGCAGACTTTTGTACAAAAATTGCTCAGTTGGTAGTGTGTGTCTTGTAATTGACAATATTTTACAAAACAAAATATAAATGAAAAGCATTAACAGCATATTGTTAAATGCTTTCAAGGACTTTTGTGTGGATCCACCAAGGGCCACACTGGAGGCTGCGCTGAGTCCCGCAGTAGATTTTCGGATCCGCGAAAAACCTACCAAATTGGGTTTCTTTACAGGAAACATGGAGAGGGTTCAAAATAGTGACATTTTGAAGTGGTATAACAAAAGTAAAAGATGAAAGAAAGTCTGTAATTTGCTAAGTACATGAGTATGATTGGGAGCACAGTGTGAAGGGTAGCCATTATTGGTACTTTTATACTGAGAGTGATTTTACAGGTATGATAATTAGGCAGTGCCATAAAAAAAGGATATGTTTAAAAAAAAAAAACTTATGAGTGTATGTAAGCTGAAAGAAAATGTGTAGCTTCTAGACTACAGCAAAGGGCAAAAATAGAAGGGAGGTTAGATGCGAACATCAACAAAAAATATAGGGCCTGATTACGATTGTGGTGAGACCTCCACCGACAGACTGTCGGTGGCTGTCTCACCACCATCGTTTGCATGTTTTCTGCCAGCCATAGAAAGCTTGCCAACTGAGGTGTTGTCAGTTCACTTCGAGTTCGCGAACTGACAACACCTCAGTTGGCAAGCTTTCTACTCCGTGAAAAATGTCATCAGTATTGTTAGTGTAATTTTGCATATCAGAGCAAATATTGCACGGTTTGTATGAGATGCGACGATTCCAATCACAAGAATCTTTCGACATTGGAACACGCACCAGAAACGTCGAGTATTCATTGGATGATAGAAGAACGGGAAGCAGATTGAATTGTCTCAAAGATACCATATTGCACATATTGCCCTCATGAAACCCTATTCAGGGTAAAACGCGTTGGCTGCATCTGTATGCATCTCACACCTTTGCTCTTGAAAATATTAAATGAAGGATCACTTACACCGAAGACTCCAGAAAGATTTATTTTTCCTGTGCCATTAATGATGTTTGTGTTGCCTCTCTGTGCCTTGTTTTCTTGTATTCTTATTGTTAGGTCCATTAGCAGCGGACCTCGGAGGTGGGCAATAATACCAAAAGTGATTTATTGAGCTTGTACGTAGTGACTAGCTAGGAAGTGCGGCTTTAATTATCCCTTGCTGCTATTTTCTCTTCTTTCCAATAGTATATAATGTAAAGTTAAATGTATTCTATATTTGCTTTTCAGATATCTACTTGTGTTTAAAGAGGAATGGAAGATGGAATGGTGAGGTGAAAAAAACCAACAATAATGCTTGTTGACAGCATCTATGAACTGGGCAACAGATGACATTTTTAGT
Source organism: Calotriton arnoldi (assembly GCA_963921515.1). NCBI lineage: Eukaryota > Metazoa > Chordata > Amphibia > Caudata > Salamandridae > Calotriton > Calotriton arnoldi. Next base: position 238,565 of record CAWUFW010005915.1, on the reverse strand, counting down.
GCAACTGGCATATGGCATTTGCCACAATGAACCGCCATGTTTTGCAGTTTTGGTGAAGCAGCGGGGATGGTAACCTTCTTTTCAGGTCGTAAGGGTCCCGTAGATGGTCCAGCTGCTCATGATGATGCACCACCTTCCCTCTTTCTCAATCTCATCATCCTGTGATACATCCTTGTATGTATCATTTTCCAGTGTTTCCACAGGTTTTCGGACAAAATATTTGGTAAAAACTAATGAGATGCAGAAATATCGAGTTTTTGATTTTGTGATCCACAAATATGGTGATGCAGGAATATCATTGACAAGAATATCGATTTTCTAAGGTAAGTAATGTCAATGTCAAAATTATCTATGTTGTTAAAATCGTTTACATAAATATCTATGTTATTAATATTGTGGGCAAAAATATTGTTGCTAATGATATCGTTTTTTAATTATTTGTATGTATTTTAGTATTGTACATGTTAAAAATTGTTTGTATAATTATTGTTAATGTATTTTAAAATAGTTAGTAACTTTTTTGTTGTTTTTTAAATTTCATGTAATTGTTTATTGTAATGTTTACTGTCGTCACGGGTTGCGGGGTTTGTAGGGGTACAGTGTGGGAAGTAGATTAATTATAATTAATTAATTTGTAATTATTAATTATTTAATTGATAAATAATGACATAAATTGTGGAATTAATTTATTTTTAAGTTCAGTTTTCTGTGCGGGTTGTGGGGTTTGTAAGGTTAAAGGGTGGGAAGCAATTTTAGTATAATTAATTCATAATACATTTTAAATTAATATTAACTGTTTAATTGATACATAATAATGTAAATTGTGTAATTAATTAATTTCTTTTTGTTTATATATGTGTTGTGGGCTGTGGAGTTTGTAGGGGTGAAGTGTGAGAAGGTAATTAATTATAATAATTCATTATTAATGAAAATTAATGCTAATTATTTAATTTATAATTAATTATATACATTGTGTAATTAAGATAATTATAATGTTATATAGCAGATGCAAGTTGTTGGGTTTGCAGGGGTAAAGGGTGGGAAGTTAATTAAATATGAGTAATTAATTATTAGTTAATTATTCTTAATTGTTTAATTAAGATATTTTGTAAGTTATATATCAGGTGTGGGTTGTTAGATTTATAGGGTTAGAAGGTGGGAAGTTAACTAAATATAATGAATGTATTATTAGTTGATTATTATTAATTGTTTAATTGATAATTATTTATGCAAATTGTTTTATTGTTAAAAATGTTAAGATATATTTTAGGTGTGGGTTGTTGAGTGTTTAGGGGACAGGGTGAGAAGTTAATCAAGAAATAATTTATTGATAGTTAATTATTAATTTGTTATTAATTATTTATTTTGCTAATTAGGTAAATTGTGAAATTATCATATTTGTTAAGTTATATTTTAGGTGAGGGTTGTTTAGTTTGTAGAGGTATAGCATGGGAAGTTATTTAAGTAATAGTAAACTTAATTTTTTTATTAATTTATTGAAAATTGTGTTATTTATTACATTATAAGTTAGTTGTGATAAGTTTTTTAATTTTAATAGCATTTTATTTGCTGGTTGTTATGATTGTGAGAATTATGGACCTTACTATGGCTACGGTGGTCCATTGGACCGCCGTAGCCACAGTGGCGGTGCGGGCAATGCCGCACAGGCGGTCGGACCCCCCATTACAAGTTGGGTGGTTGGTCCATGTCCTGCAGGAACTGCCTTTGACGCTCCCGTTGCAGTGCCTTTCTCAAAGGCAACACGTGGGACCGCCAAAGAACTGCCTGCCAGAGACTTTAAAAGTCGTACTTTGGCTGTCTTGGAGCGGGGCTGTAGCATGGCGTTCCCGCTTGGAGCCACCAAAGTCATAATAAGGCCCATAGTGTGGTATTTTAATTTCATTAGTATTATTTGTTTTAATTTATAATAATTATTAAACATTGTAATAAACATGTAATTTGCTTAATTTGTTAATAACTCTTTCCTTACTGTTGCATAGACTGGAATGGGAATAGTAAATTTTACCCCTCCAGAGTCCAAGGCTTTCCCTACTGTTGCAGAGACTGGAGTGGGAATAGTAAATTTTACCCCTCCTGAGCCCAATGCTTTCCCTACTATTGCACAGACTGAAGTGGGAGTAGTACATTTTACCCCTCCTGTTGTATGCATTGTAGTGGGAATAGTTTATTTATTATTTATAGAGCTGGGTTTTTTATTAATATTAGTTAAATATATATTATTTTATGTGTTTGTGTTGTTAATTTGATATTTTTTATATGAATACATTTTATGACTATTTAAGATATTTTTAGTAAAACATATTTTTATATATTGCTTACTTTTTATGTACAATTAAATTGGAAATATTTTAATTTCCTTTGCAGTTTATTTGTTTTACTTTTTATTTTTTATGTGTAGGTAAATAATATATATATATATACATATATATATATATATATATATATATATATATATATATATATATATATATATATATATATATATATATATATGTTATATTGGTAAATTTAAAGTTAAAATTAATATTTTTATAAGTTGAAATTAATATTTTTTAAATAGTTTTATATTATATATGTGTATATAAATATACACACTTTTTTATATGTTTGTGTGTTTGTTTAGTTTCTTAAATATTTTTTGATATCTATACATTTTATTTAAACATATTACATTTATTTTATATTAATGTTATATGTAAAACTATTTCTGTTTTACTTATTTAGACTACATATATAGTTAAAAACAATATTGTTGTAAAAAACTTTTGATATTAGTGTGAAATTATATTTATGGTTTTGATATTGTGTCAGTGATCCGTTTCCACATAGAGGATTTGCATTGTGAATACTTCTTCCCCGTACCTCTTGACAGTTTTTTGCTGCATATATAGCATTGGACAATTTTTGAACAACTTTCTTTTCTCCTTAAGGGATGGAAAAATATTTTCAAATCTCGAATTCTTTGGAGGTGGTAATCCTTCTTCTTCTTCTTCATCCTGCTCTTCCTCTTCTCTTCTATCTTCAGCAGAAGAGATCCTGACTTTAAAACTCTGTACTTATGAAGGAAAGCAAAAAACAGGATGGAGCGCTGGTTTTCAGTCTGTCTCCAGAGAGATGTGAAATCCAAATAAATGATCTAGTGTGTGGTTTGCAATGTGGATGAGTGGAGACTTAGGGGCCGATTCCGATTCAGGCCGGAAATCTCCCCGACCGAGCCGGACCCGGAGAGATTTCCGACCGAATCGGACCCTAGCAGTCCGACCGAACGAGTACGATGCGCACGTATGCCATCGGACTCGATTCGGTCGGACTCCCATTGAAGTCAATGGGAGCCAGTCGTACGACGCGTACACGGGCTCCCATTGACTCAATGGGCACGACGCAAACAAGGGCGCCCCCTACAGCGTGTTCGCGTCGATGCGGGTCGCACCGTACATGCACGCCGATATATTGACTCTCCAGCTCAGGGGGCCCATCCAGGGCAGGCATCAGGAATCTTCTGAACCTGGCACCCATCCAGGGTAAATTAGCGACTCACTACGAATACCACAATTCAGTGGGAATTTGCAGCCTATCAGCAGGCGGCATCTTTGTATTTAAGTGGGACGCGCATTGCCGAGTGAAAGAAGAGAACGGCCTTTGAAAAAGCACAAGCGAAACGCGGCAGGCCGCGTCTTCTGAACTGCTGAGTCTGCATGGCATTATCGATCCTAGAGTGCTCCCCGAACCTGGAGGGCAACCTGTGAGCTTGAATTTACTACGCGGCACGCCTTGCCGCTGGGGAAGCACCACCGCTGATATTTGAGTGGGCCGACGAGTTGAGAAATCGCCCAGCTCATTTCGGGAGGAAAGACGCCGATATATTGACTCTCCAGCTCAGGGGGCCCATCCAGGGCAGGCATCAGGAATCTTCTGAACCTGGCACCCATCCAGGGTAAATTAGCGACTCACTACGAATACCACAATTCAGTGGGAATTTGCAGCCTATCAGCAGGCGGCATCTTTGTATTTAAGTGGGACGCGCATTGCCGAGTGAAAGAAGAGAACGGCCTTTGAAAAAGCACAAGCGAAACGCGTCAGGCCGCGTCTTCTGAACTGCTGAGTCTGCATGGCATTATCGATCCTAGAATGCTCCCCGAACCTGGAGGGCAACCTGTGAGCTTGAATTTACTACGCGGCACGCCTTGCCGCGGGGGAAGCACCACCGCTGATATTTGAGTGGGCCGACGAGTTGAGAAATCGCCCAGCTCATTTCGGGAGGAAAGACGCCGATATATTGACTCTCCAGCTCAGGGGGCCCATCCAGGGCAGGCATCAGGAATCTTCTGAACCTGGCACCCATCCAGGGTAAATTAGCGACTCACTACGAATACCACAATTCAGTGGGAATTTGCAGCCTATCAGCAGGCGGCATCTTTGTATTTAAGTGGGACGCGCATTGCCGAGTGAAAGAAGAGAACGGCCTTTGAAAAAGCACAAGCGAAACGCGTCAGGCCGCGTCTTCTGAACTGCTGAGTCTGCATGGCATTATCGATCCTAGAGTGCTCCCCGAACCTGGAGGGCAACCTGTGAGCTTGAATATATATATATATATATATATATATATATATATATACATATTTTTTTTAACTCTGTTGGCACTATCATTTGGTCAGACTGACGTTTGTTAGAAAATGCATTTTTTTCTTTGGTGCAGTTTGATGTATCTGCATGAACCCTAAAAAACAAAAAGGTCATCCACTTTGGCTCCTTCTTGGAAAGGTTTGCATTGATCTATAAAGCCACATTGAAGGAAACCAATCTTTGGAAAACCAATTTTAAGAGAAGACAATTTTAAAGAAAGACACATAAATCAAAAATTAAAGGAAACATTTAAAATAAAAGATAATTTGGAGGAAAAACCCAAAATTATGTTATACTGCGGTAGAGGTTAGCACTAGTGAGGATTTTTTGAGTTCAGGGATGGGTGATGTTCAGGGGTAATCACCACCATTGTAGGGGTCAGGAATGGGTGTAGTTGAAGCATCAAAAAGAGTTTTTGGGGTTCAGGAATGTTGGACTTTGGGGGGAGAGGGTTTTATAAGTATCAGGAATGGGTGGAGTTTAAGGATGGTCAGGGCTTTTCAGGGTTTACTGATAAGTGGAGTTTAGGGAAGTGGGCTGTGTTTAGGGTTCAGGGATGGGTTGAGTATGGGGTGTTCAGCAGTTCCAGGGTTCAAGGATGGGGAGAGTTTAGAGCTGGTGAGGTTTAAAACGTTCAGTGATAGGTAGAGGTTAGGAGTAGTGAAGAGTTTTTAGGGTTCAGGATTGGCTGGAGCTTAGGGTGGTGAAGGGTTTTAAGGTTTCAGAAATGGGTGGAGTTTAGTCATAGAAAGGGATTTATAGGGTTCAGGGATGAGTAGAGTGTAGGGGTGTTGATTTGTTTTTAGAGGTCATGGATGGGTGGTGTTTAAAGGCAGTGAGGATTTTTTAGGGTTCAGGGATGGGTGGAGGTTGTGTGTGGTGAGAGGGTTTGGGGTCAGGGATGGGTGGAGGGTAGGATAGAAATGGCTTTTAGGGTAAAGGGATGGGTGTAGTTTAGATGTAGGGAGGGGTTTTTAGGTTTCTGGAATTGGTAGAGTTAAGGGGTAGAAAGAGCTTTTCAAGTTCAGGGATGGGTGTAGTTTAGGTATGGTGATAGGCTTTTAAGGGGAAGAGATTGATGGTGTTTAGGAGTTGTAAGGAGCTAGGGCTGGTGAGGGGTCAGCAAATTAAAGGCATCCAAATAAATTGTTTGACAATGTAAAAGATATAAATCTGAAATAATGTCCCCTGGAGTAAAGCACTGAAATACCTAAAACAAAACTGTTTCTGAAAGAAAGATCTGGAACCCTTGTATTAACACCTAAAAAAAAAAGCATGCAAAATCCAATTACAAACAAAAAGACATTCTATGAATTGGTTTCTATGACATTGTAAATGCTATTCATTCTGAAAATTTCTATTAAACAGTTTAGGGGAATTTCTTTTCTCAGTAATGGCATTCCATGACATTTTCTTTCTATGGAATCACATACAACCATTTAAAATATGTGCAAGCACTTTTCCCTAGTAGAACATCGAGGGCATTCTTGATTACCCATTACTTCTCTCCACCCAGATTGAAAATCCAGTTTGGGGGATAAACAGAATATGAGCCTGACACACATTTGCGTTTCTGTTGTGGAGACACTGGAGAGGTTTGTATCATAACCAACTCAGGTTTTAGTGTTGGCTGCCCGCTCTGACAGACCCTGAGAGTTTTCACTATGATGATTCTTGTTAGGCCCTATTGAGAGGGGTTGTATGTTGTTAATATTTTGCCAACTTAAATTTTTAACATATTTTCTATTCTATAACTGTATGCATGATGTTTTCTAGTTTATGCGCCTGTCGGTTGGCCTTTGTTGGTTATAGTGCTAATCCAGTGGTAAAGTCTGTAGACCTTATTGGTTTACTGGGAAAAGTTATGTTAGATTCATTAGGCGTGGTTTTGTTGCAGTGAAAAATTAACAAGGCAATTGGGATTGATGTATTTATTATAAAAAGCATATTTTAAAGACAATAGGCTTTTAAGGGTGATTTTTTATTCCACTATGCTAAAGCCTGTAGGCAGGTATTTTGTTACACACAATATCATAGATAACTGTAGTAGACAAAAAGTTTGGTATTGGTGACCTACCCGAGCATACCATGGGGAAAAAATATTTGCTGTATGATAATCACTATTAGGCTCTGTTAGGATGGGTTTGATATTGTTTCACCAGTTGTAATTTTGTACATATTTGTAATTGTATTATGGCATACCTGATTGTTGTCTTCTGGGAAAGCCCAACACAGTAGGTGTGAGTTGGTTATGGTGACATGCCAAGGATAAAGGTTATAGTCCTGATTATTTGTTATGAAAAATTATGATATAGGCAGTGCGCCTGATGTATTGATTGTGAAAAGGATGTGCTGAAGCCAATAGGCATTTAAGGATGGATGGTTATTACTCTATACCAATGCCTACAGATAGGTATTTTGGTGCATGGAATCTCACAGATTAACATTGTAGGCAAGGGTTTTGGTGCTATTACCACCTCTGACAAAGCATCTACATAGAAGATTTTCACCATGACAGTCCTTGTTAGACCCTTTTAGGATATAGTATTTTGCTTTGCAAACTAAAATTGTGTATACTTTTGTAATTTTATGACAATATGGTTGATAGTTGCCTTGTGGGAAAGCTTACTCTCAGTACAGTAGGTCTGAGCTGATTGTGGTGACAAGCCAACAGTAACAGTTATAGGCTTGATTGGTGCACTGAGAAACATTATGCAGATGCCTTAAGTCTGATCTTTTTATTATGAAAAGGGAGTGATACTTATGTATTTACTATGTAATATTTATATTAAAGCCAATATGCCTTTAAGGGTGGATTGCTTTTGCACCTCATTAACACTTGCCGCCTGACATGAAGTCTCACAGATTACCTTTGCAGCAAAGGTGTTGATTACTGCCTTTGATAAGCCCTAGGGCCAGCACATTTCATTTGCACTATTATAATTACATACATACATATATTTAGTAAGAAATTGAGGTCCACATTTACTAAACTTTTACGCAGCACAGGGCAGCAAGCAAAGTTGTTGCGCTGCATGAAAGGCAGAGGGCAGAATGTTCCATATTTACAAAAATATGGAGCATTTCTGCTCTCTCCTTGCGCTGGCACACTGTGTGCAGCCTACCACCAATGCAGGCACTCATGCACCATAGAGCAAGGGTGCCAATGTTGCAGGCACGGTTATTTTGAAAGGACACCTTCCTGCACAAAAACAATCCTTAAAGGCATTTGTCCACTTTCTACGTGTGCCCTAGAATGTATGAGTGCAAAGATGAGTGACAGAGTGCATGCATAATGACTTACTGAGTTTTTGAACCTGTCAATGGAAAAAGGCACTTTCATTCATAAGCCAGACCTATTAGCACTTCCAATCTTTGTTCTGTTTTATCAGCTAATAATCTTCATCATACAAAATTTATTTGGCTTGTTTCATGACCAATACTTCAAATTGTGACATTGATGTAATTGGTAATATTAGATAAGGCTTTGCCAGAGTTAAAATGAATCCTATCACAGAATCCAAAACAATGGTACTTTTTCAAATATGGGAAAAAGGTGTTTTTCTGCAGGGACGTCTACAGGTCGGAGGAGGTACTTCTATCTTGCAATTCCATTATCAGTGCCTATTGCTACTAACAGTAATTGGAGCAGCATATGTTAAGATTGAAATGTATTCTAGGACATATAGATGTTGACAGTAGTTTTTCAATTTTACATCTGGTTTTCAGGTTTGTGAAAATATCTATGGCCCTTGATCGCAACTGCAGCAGTGATTTTCCTCTAGCTATATCTCCTGCAAGGAAATCTGTGTATCGACAATGGTACTGAAGGATTACAACTCCATTTAATTTACATGATAATATGTATATGTATTGTTTGGATGAATAACTATAGGAGCCTTTCATGTCCACATATCTTGTGCAACGACATCTGGATATTGGCAGTGGTGCTGTAGCCACAAAAGTGTTTTTAATGTCAGTGAAGATGTTGGTGAATTGTGTGTGCACCTGCAGCAGATATTTTCTCTATATTAGAACATCTAAATGTTGACAGTAGTACTGCAGCCTTACAGCTTCCTTTAATGTCTGTTGCATAACGTATAGCATGTGAGTGAAACTTCAGCAGCTTTTCCTTAGCCATGTTAATAAAATGTATTGGTACATTAGCAATATCATTGATTATGTAATTTCTTGTCTGTCATTTCATTATTCATTTGAGGTGGTATTTTAGACTCAGAGGAAAGAGCAGTGAAACTGCTTGCCTATCAAATGGGCAGGACTAGCTTTTTTAGAATGGTCAGTTTGCTTATGATGTTTAGAATACAGCTCAGGGTCAGAAAGTACTGACAGTGATTTTTAGGAAGGTGGTTCAGATCTAGTACAGTTTAGGCCTATTAGTTTCATGGTGTCCCAATCACCAAAGGCATTCAGAGATCAATAGGGAGAATTTGCTATCTTGGGCAAACTCTCAGGAGGATCGTTTGGCAAACTTTTTTAGTGCTATAACAGAGGCCTTATCTAATGATTTTTACAACTTCTTAGGTTGTGGATGGACTGTAAGAGAGAAGCATTATGATTTTATTCTCCATTTGGTTTCAATGTCTTCTTGTTTATGTTGCTTTCAGCCTATCTGCTGTCTCTATTGATGCTTTAGTTACTTACACTCACAACTGTACTACTCTACGCTATTCCATTCCACACCACTCCATTCCACTCTGCGCCATTCTACACCACTCTATTGTATGCCATGCTACTCTATGCCACTTCACTCTATGCCACTCCACTCTATGCAACTCTACTCTATGCCACTCCACTCTACTTTACACCACTCCACCCTACTCTATGCCACTCCACTCTACACTACTCTGCGCCAGTCCACTGTATGCCATTCTACTCTATGCCACTCAACTGTACGCAACTCTACTCTACGCCACTCTGTGCCACTCCATTCTACTCTATGTCACCTACTCTATGCCACTCCACTCCACTCTATGCCACTCTACTCTATGTCACTCTACTCTATGCCAACCCACTGTACATCACTCTATGCCACTCCACTCCATGCTACTCTACCCCATGCCACTCTACTCCACGCCACTCTAATCCACTCCATCCCACTCTATGCCACTCTACTCTAGGGCACTCTACTCCACACAATGCCACTCTGCCGTACTCTATGCCACTCCACTCTACACCACTCTACTTTACTCCACTATATGCCACTCTAATCTACACCACTCCACTCCATACCACTTGAATATACTCTACTTCACTTTACATTACTCCACTCTATGCTACGGCACTCTAATTAATTTCACTCTACTCTATGCCACACTACTCTACGCCCCTCTATGCCACTCCATTCTACAATACTTTGCATCACTCTACTCCATTCTTCTCCACTCTACTCTATACTATGCCACTCTTCGCCACTCTACTCTATGCTACACTATGCCACTCCACTCTATGCTACTCCACTCTATACCAATCTACTCTATGCCACTCTACTCTATACCACTCTTCTATACCCCACTCAATGCCACTCCACTTCAGTCTTTGCCACTCTATGCCATTTCACTATATGCCACTCCACTCTATGCCACTCCAATCCACTCCACTCCACACAATGTCACTTTACAGCACTCTATGCCACTCTACTCTACTCCACACAACTCTACTCTAGGCCACTCCACTCCACACAATGCTACTCTGCGCCACTCTACTCCATTCTTCTCCACTCTGCTCTATCCTACGCCACTCTTCACCACTCTACTCTATGCCACTCCACTCTATGCTACTCCACTCTATACCAATCTACTCTACACCAGTCTACTCTATGGCACTCTACTATACACCACTCTATGCCACTCCACTCCAATCTATGCCACTCTACACCATTTCACTCTATGCCTCTCCATTCTATGCTACTCCAATCCACCACACTTCACACAGTGCCACTCTACAGCACTCTAGGACACTCTACTCTATGCACACCACTCTACTCTATGGCACTCCACTCCACACAGTGCTACGCTATTCTATGCCACTCTACGCCACTCTACTCTATGGCACTCCACTTCACTCTACTGTACACCACTCTACTCTATCCCACTCCACTCCACTCTACGCTACTCTACTCCAATGTACACTACTTAACTCTATGCTACTACATCCTACTCCATGCCACTCTGCTCCATGCCACTCTACTCTATGCCACCCTACTCTATGCCACTCTGCCATTTCACTCTGTGCCACTCCATGCCACTCTACTACATTCTTCTCCACTTTACTCCACTCTATGTCACTCTACTCTATGCCACTCTATGTCACTCCATTCCACACAATGCTACTCTACTCAATGCCACTCTATTCTATACCACTCTATGTTACTCCACTCTCTATCAATCTACTCTACACCACTCTACTCTACGCCTCTCTACTCTATGCTACTCTATGCCACTGCACCTTAGTCAACTCCACTGTACACCACTCCACTCCACACAATGCCACTCTACAGCACTCTATGCCACTCTAATCTTGGCCACTCCACACAATTCCACTTTGGGGTATCGTTACAGATCTGGCTTTCGTTACAGAAACTTGGCTTGACGACAATAACACGATAACTGATATTGTCGCTGCCCTACCACCCGATTACAAAATCTTAAAACAGAACAGAAAAGGCAAGAAAGGCGGAGGTTTAGCCATCTTATTTAAAAAACATCTCTCCTGCATCACCACCACTACTACCCAAATAGACACTCTCGAGATTCTAGCGTTCTCAGTTTCTGAAAGAGAACACCTATTACTGGGAGGGGAAGTTGTTTACAACCCCTCTGGTTTTTACCCCGACCTAAGCACTAACTTACTTTCCCAACTCCTCCCCCTCTGCCTAAAAAAGAATCAGTTTCTAATCATAGGAGACTTCAATCTTCATTATGAAAGTATCTTAAACCCCGGGGTCAAACACCTGGAAAACGATATGGCAATAATGCAACTCACCCAGCTGATCTCTGAACCAACCCATATTGCCGCACACACCCTGGACCTATTGTTTACCAACATAAAAGATACTAACATTCTTGAGATAAAACCACTCTCCTGGACAGATCATACATTAATCTCCTTTTCAATCAACCTACCAAACAAACATCTTAGAACGGAACCAACATATCAGACATGTAAAAGAGCTTGGAATTTAGTCACCCAGGAATCATTTTCCAATCCCTTCGCTCACTGTGAACCCTCTACACAGCACTGCAAATCCGTTAACACATCGGTACTGCACCTACAACAAGAGATAGAAAAATCACTGATTCAATGCGCCCCCAAACTCATTAGTAACACAGCTAACAAACCTTGTTCGGAAAAATGGTACACACCAGACCTACAGTTAAAGAAAAGAAAATGCAGATCCCTCGAGCATAAATGGAGGCTTTCCAAAAACAGCGCAGATAGACAAAATTACCTAGCCGAACTGAAAAACTACCATGCTGCACTAAAAAAGGCCAAAACAAATTATTACACAAAAAGAATTGAAGACAATTGCAGTTCTTCTAAAGAACTATATAAGGTTGTTCGAGAACTTTGTAATCCCACTAATCTGGCACAAACTATGGATCCCACGATAGAGAACTGTGAATTGATCAATAACTTCTTTATTGATAAAGTGTCAAAAATCTACACGTCCTTCGACAATGTCTTTGAAGATACCGATATTGACTGGGAAATTCTAGCACCCAACCCCCTGGCCCAAGCCCATCTTGACACTTTAACTCCGTTCACAGAAGAACAGGTAGCCAAAGCAATGTCTGAGGTCAAGGCAGGATCGCCACTTGATCCCTGCCCACACTACATCTTTTCACAACTAGGGCCAGTTCTATGCCCTTATGTCACCAGAATCTTCAATGAATCCCTAGAATCAGCCTGTTTCCCGGACACATGGAAAAAAACAGTGGTCTTCCCATTATTAAAGAAAGCAGGCCTCAAAATTCATGATCCAGCAAACCACCGTCCTATATCCCAGCTACCATACCTTTCCAAGGTCCTGGAGCGTTTAGTGAACAAACAACTGACTACCTTCCTAGAGTCTAATGACTTACTCGACCCTTCTCAGATGGGTTTCAGGACCAATAACAGTACTGAGGCCACCCTGTTAGCCATATCAGACAACATCAGACTACTTGTCGATGAGGGAAGAGCCGTAGCATTGATCCTACTGGATCTTAGTGCGGCTTTCGATACTGTCTCCCACACCAATCTATTACGAATCCTGCACCAAAAGGGGATCTGCCATAAAGCCCTGGCATGGCATGGTTCGCATCATTTTTGAAAGACCGAACACAAACAATACAAATGGGATCTTGCTCCTCTAACGCAAAAAGCATTAAGCACGGGGTCCCCCAAGGAGCCACCTTAAGCCCCACCCTTTTTAATGCATTTGGTTCATCCCTGGCAGACATCAGTAGGAAATGGGGATTTGAAATCTGCTCATATGCCGATGATACGCAATTGGTGATTCCCCATACAAATAGGCTGACGAATATCGACACTAAGAATAACCTCATAAACTGCCTATCGGAACTCGCAGGTTGGATGTCCAAACACTGCTTAAAACAAAACGCCGAAAAGTCGGAAGTCCTACTTTTCGAAGGGGACCATACAATCTGGGACGATAGCTGGTGGCCCCAGGCCTTGGGCACCGCCCCTGTACCTAAGCAGTTTTCAAGAAATCTGGGCATCATCTTCGATGATGCCTTATCTATGCAAAGACAAGTCCACACGTTCTGCGGAAAAGGCTTCGCTACCCTAAAACTTCTCAGAAGACTTTATCCTTGGATTCCCCTAAATTGTAGAAAGTTGGTGACTCAAGCTCTGTTTCTGAGCAGGCTGGACTACGGAAATGCCCTTTATGTTGGCATGGCCGATTATCTGTTCTCCCGCCTTCAGGTGGTTCAGAACGTCGCCGCCAAGCTAATTTGCAATAAAAAGAAATTTAGCTCGGCTTCCAGCTGCCTAAAAGAGCTTCACTGGCTACCAGTAAGACAAAGAGCTAGTTTCAAACTCCTTTGTTTTGCACACAGAACACTGCATAAAAAAGGCCCTAACATCCTACGAGATAGGATAGAATTCCATGTTCCTTCACGGAACCTAAGATCACGCTATCAGGCTTTTGCCTCAGTCAAGCGTACAAACAAGGTCAGAATGGGTGACAGATCTTTCTCTAAAGCAGCCGCGGTCCTATGGAACAACCTCCCACTCGATCTACGCCTTACAGACGACTATGTACTCTTTAGGAAAAAGCTGAAAACCACCTTCTTTCCTAGATACAGAAACTACCAATAATTTAGGCCAAGAGTAATCCGTCCAGCATCTGCATTCTTTCCTAGTGCCGTGATGTCCCTCGGGATGATTGATGCGCTTTACAAGCACCAAATACAAATACAAAATCTATACACCACTCCCCTTTATGCCACTCTAATCTATGCCACTCTTTGTCACTTTACTCTCTGCCTCTTGACTCCACTCTACTGTACACCACTCTACTTTATGCAACTACACTCTGTGCCACTCTACGCTACTCAAATCCACTATCGCCATTCCACTCTCTGATACTCCAATCTGCTCCATGCCATTCTACTCTAGACCACTCATTGCCACTCCACTCTATGCCACTCCACTCTATGCTACTCTACTCCATTATACACCACTTACGCCACTCTACTCTATGCCACTCTATTGCATGTCACTCCAATCCACTTTATGCCTCACTACTCTATGGCGCTCTACTCTGTGCCACTTCACTGTGCACCACTCCTCTCTATACCACTCTACTCTATGCCACTCCATTCTGCGCCACTTTACGCCACTCTACTCTAAGCCACTCTATGCCACTCCACTCTTCTCCATGCCACTCTATTTCACTCCACCACAATCTATGTCACTCTACTCAGTGCCATTCTACTCTATGCCATGCCACTCCAATCCACTTCAAACTACTGTACGCTAGGCCTGGGCGGTAAATTCTGCTCCGCTCGCGGAATTTGCGGAATTTTGGCAATTCCGCGTTCCGCAAAGAACGCAGAATTGCCGAAAATTCCGCGATCCGCGGCGTAGCGGAATTTTTTCCTTGTTCGCGCATTCAAAATGCGTGTTTGCGCGCGTGGGAGCGACTTACCGGGATCCCTGCGTTCGCCAACGAGTTTTCCTATCCGGCCGCGGGATCCCGCGAGAGTGTGCGACCGCGAACACGTCATTCGGACGCGCCATCGGACATCCGCGTTCGCGAACAGGAAACACGCATCGCGAGCGGGCGGGACAAGTGAAACAAGATGGCCGCACCAATTGGCGACCGCATGGGCAAGTTCGCGAGATATTTCCCCCCGAGCACGCAAACAGCGTCCCCGAACAGGAAAAACGCATCGCGAACGGGCGGAACAAACAATTCCGCCTGCTCGCGGAATTCTGCGGAGCTCGCGGAGATTTTTTACCATTTCGCGGGACTTTGCGTAACGCGGCTTCGCAAATTCCGCCCACCCCTACTGTACGCCCCTCTACTCTACACCACTCTAGTCCACTTCACTTAACCCACTTTATTCTGTATCAGTCTACTCTACGCCCCTCTACTCTATGCCACTCTTCTCTAAGCCACTCTATGTCACTTCACTCCACTTCAGTCTCGGCCACTCCACTCTATGTCACCCCACACCACCTCACTCCACACAGTGCCACTCTACGCCACTCTAAGCCACTTTACTCAATTCCACTCAATTCTATGGCACTATACTCTATGCCTCTACCCTCTGCGTCACTCTACCCTACGCCACTCAACTCTAAGTCACTCTACACCGCTCTGCGCCACTCTGCTCTACACCACTTTGCTCTACGCCACACCACTCTATGTTACTCTACTCTATGCAACTCTACTCTACATCACTCCACTCTATGCTGATCCAATTTATGCCACTCCACTGTACGCCGCTCTACCCTGCACCACTCTATGCCATTCTACCCACTCCACGCCACTCCACTGCACTCTACACTACTCTGTGCCACTCCACTCCACCCCACGTCACTGTACTGCACTCTCCTCTACACCACTCTCCTTAATGCCATTCTGCTCTACGCCACACCACTAATTCTTGGCCATGCTGACCAGCAGCCATGCTGCTGTACAACATGGGTAAAAGGCATTGGCAAAGCCAATAGGTCTCACATGCGTGAGACTTATTGGTTTGTGAGACCTATTGGCTTTGCCATTGTTTGTTTTCGGTATCATCCATTTTTAAGATGCTCTTGTCTGTGCTCGCTTCCCAGTGCTGCCAGCCAAACAAGCAATAGGAAAGCTAAATGTTTTGAAGATTGTAAGGCATGCTACGACCGATCCACACATTATACAAATGTCAAACGTATTTGCTTTGCCAATGTTTGTTCTGTATGCAAACCATTTGTTCCAATACTTTCATTTAATTGGCTGCATTGAGGGTAACAATGCCACCCCAGAGTGCACTGGGATTTAAATAAATGCCCAGTGCTGACCCGAGTGTCCTTGATGATGATGAGTCACCCACTAACCTCGGTAACTAATGGAGAGCACATAGACAGTGCAGGCACGTGGACTCTTTTGTCACTACTTAGTCATAACCACACAGAGGTTAGAGCCCTGTTTCATCTTTACAGACCATGTTAGTTCAAGGGAGTTTTTTTGAAGTTATTAATGTCAACAGTACTAATCGTCCTGGCTCTGAGCCTGCCAGGATTCCCCTTGAGTGCCCTTATCTCTAAGCTCACTTTCACTCTGCACCAGCTCAAAAGTCCTTTCAGAATGGCTCTTCCTCTGCCCTGTCTTTAGTTCTGTATCTAGGTGCACCTTGCACATGCCTCCTTTGTGCTGCTGAAGCGCTCTGTCTTCTGGGGATAGCAAAGTGGTTGCATCTGACCCTGCTTATCTGATACTGCCCAGCAAACAGTGAAAGAATTGTGTGTTGGGCAGTATGAAAGCACTGAATACCCTATCACTCTTAATGTATCGTGCATGCGTTGCACTTAAACTTTTTCCATGAGATTCAAACACTGGCATTCACCTGCTTTGCAGTATGTTATGTGAAACCAGACGTTATTAAATTAGGTTTAATAAGGTGTCATATGCCGTGGTATGTCATATTAGGTTTAATTAGGTTAAATTAGGTGTCATATGCCGTGGGAACTGAACTCCCAAAGATACCTCTGTACCAAAAGGGTTTTTGTTATTAAACACAACCATTATTCGTTTTATTCAGATTTGCATAAAACATAGGGTATCTTATCACTGTGCGCGTGGAATCTTTCGAAGTAACTCATCTCCTGAGTTTCAGCTTCCGTGCAGCGCTTCAACGGCCCCTTTCAGTGGTCCCATGGATAATATTGCATGTCATGTTTGACCAGTTTCGATTGATAATGTACTTTTACTCATGCACATGCTCCCACTGCATTATGTGCTCTGTTGAATAGTATGAGTTTCATATTATTACCAGGAGCGTAGCTTCAGGGGAGGTGTTTGGGGTGTTACACCCCCCTAAAAAATGCATTTTGTTGTAAATAGTTGGGTACAAGTGCTTTCAGTCGGGTATGGTGAAGTGTCTGTCGGATTACACCTGGGATCTTTACATGCCCACACTGACAAAAAAAAACTCTCTATCTCTTCTCTGTTTTAAAGGCCTTAAAAAACGCTGATTACTTGGAAAATGTTGTGTTTTAAGTGCCCCATATAATCTGTCCTCCTGTCTCTTTGCACTACCCTTAAGTCCCCCTCATGGCCTGCTTCTCATATAATGTGTTTTAACAAGATATCCCAGCGTGATTGTTGGGAAATCTGAAGCTCAACCCCGCCCCCCCAATCTTATTGACCAAGCTACACCCCTGATTAATACTTTAGTACAGTAAAAACGAATCTGAATAAATGTAGGTAGAGTTGATATCTGATGGCTATTGGGCCATTTGGTTGTAACAGAATGTTGTTTGGACTTGCTTCTGCTTCTCTATGGTCCAAAGGTTGATGCACGCATTGTTTCAAGAAGTACCAGGCCTGACTCCCTTGCTAGACAATGTTTTGCTGTATGGTTCTTCTGAGCAGTATCGAAATATGCTGTCAGAAAGAAATGCAGCATTTTACCTACTAAGGGCCTCATTTACATAAGACACGTTTAAAGTAGTACTCCTGGAATACTATTTAACTAAGCAAGACGGTGAGGGTAAAACCCGTGTGCACTGAAGGTAAATCACCCAAAAGTATCTTCCTAGTAGTTAATCCACAACGCTCAACTTCTCATGGCCCACCGTCCCAGGCACCATTAACACAAAATTGTACAATAGGGAAGGAGCGTTCAATATATATACAATTAATCTGGGAATTCTAATTTTCCCTTTTTCCACAGTTCAATACAGTCGTCCCAACAGAAAAATCCTCGTAAGGTATGCTTCTTGTATAATGTTCTTTATATCACATCAAATCAATGTAATCCAACTTGAATATAGTTATTGTAAAACACAGCCAACGCGTTTCGTCCCCCTCAGGGACATCATCAGGGCTGTAAAGCAAAAAAACATTTTGTAACATAGGAATTTCATTTTTACACAAATATTCCAAAAACAACATACAATATAACCCAAATGACAAGATGGCACCATCCCACCAATAGTATTCATATGCTGCCTATTTAGCAATCTATATACATATACCCAGAACAATTGATCGGTGAACGTCTAATGATCCCTACAAAAGGAGTGCAACATTATCAAATGATATTCATAAATCGCAGGTCTGACATATTACACTAACTGATAATAACGGCCCCCTACTCTCTTAATTAATGGTTTAAATAATTTCATTGCAAAATCACTCTATTCAGCTCACCTTTTTCATCCATTCATCCAAATTATGTACTCCAAAAATTAAACTCGTTCATCAATCCATATAACTTCCCAGAAGAGAAATTCTTTTTCTTCTTCTTCTTATGTTCCTGGATCCCTTTGAATATCTAAATCTAAATCTAAAATACCAAAATATATATAGGTTATCCTCACAACACCAGTAATTACATAAGCCCTAATCACCACCCTCAGTTCAAATATTCCCCTCTATCTCATTCCATACCTTCAAAATCAAATTGGTTTCATTCCAAAGCGTCCTCCATCCGGCCCGATAAATCCGGAATGAATTCCACAACCCGTACGCCATCCAGTTTTAAAGTATCCACTGACCAATCAGGTGCATTTAAGCAACCACCAATCATATTGCACCTAACTTCAATCACAGGTGTTCTCTTTCTGGTCCACCGGTGACATCAGAGTCACAAATTGACCAATCAAATTCAATAGAGGGGAATATTTGAACTGAGGGTGGTGATTAGGGATACTATGGATGTTTTAAATAAATTGCAAGATTTTAAATGGGAAGTAGGAATGATACTGGTCACGTTAGATGTAGTTGGACTATACACTTGTATTAATAATGCCAGAGGAGAACAAGCGCTTAATCATTTTCTGAGTAGTCGCAGTGCAAGTTTACGTGAACATTCAAAAATGTTGGTAGATATGAGTGCATTAATTTTGAACAATAATTTTTTTCTCTTTGAGGATGAATGGTTTCATCAGGTGAGGGGAACCGCGATGGGTTCCAGGTTCGCTCCCTCTTACGCCAACCTATTAATGGGCTGGTTTGAGAGGGAGCACGCCTGGAGCCGGACAGCTTCAAGATGGACTGACCTGCTCCTATTTTGGGCCCGTTTTATTGATGATATTTTGATGATTTGGAGAGGGACTCAAGCTGAGTTATTGGAATATTTCAGTTATTTAAATTGTAATGATTTTAATGTGAGTTTCACCATTAGTCATGACACTAGCAAAATTGAATTTTTAGATGTGGAGCTATTTGTGGATGGTGCCTCCATTAAGAGCAGGCTATTCAGAAAGAATACAGCGACCAATTCAGTATTGCGAGCTGATAGTTTTCATCCGACATCAGTAATAAGAGGGATTCCGTATGGGGAAATGATTCGTTTGAGAAGGAATTGTAGTTTGGAGAGTGATTTCAAAAGGGAATTGGATAACCTTCAAAACAGACTAACAAACAGGGGATATAAGAGGAGAGATCTGGGGATTGCCAGAGGAAGAGTGACAAAAATCAATAGGGAATCCACTTTGGTGCAAAAGGTGAAAAAAGAGTCCCAGGAACGCACGGCTTTGATCACTACTCACTGTGTACAGAAGGATAGGATTGCTAAGGTTTTGGGCAGGAATTGCAATTTATTAAAGGGAGTACCAGGTTTGTTTGATTTGGTAGGAGATAAGCCATTGGTAATTTACAGAAGGTGTCGAACCATCAAGGAAATGGTTACAAGGAACTATATTCAACCCACGGGCAGAGGTGATTTGAATTGGTTACCACCGTCGCCTAAAGGCTTTTACGCTTGTGGCTCTTGCAATGTTTGTGCTTTGAGTATGAATAAGATAAAAGATTTTAGGTATAATACCCAGAAACGTTATCTCATTAAGGAATTCATTAATTGTAATAGCATTGGTGTGGTTTATGTTATCATTTGTGCCTGCAATCGAATTTATATAGGCAGCACCAAAAGGAATTTGAAAGTAAGGATTCAGGAACATAGACGTTCGATTATCAATCAGGATATGAGATCACCCTTGTATGTGCATATGAAGGAGCAACATAATGCACAACAAGACTTTAGGTTCCATGGGATTCAGAGAATTGTACAAGGGATTAGAGGAGGTGACTGGGAACTGAAGATCGACAGGCTGAAGCCAGATGGATCAGTAAATGCAGATCTGTTTCCTTGGGGTTAAATACCGATACTGAATTGCATTATTTTTTAGATTGATGCCATTTTAGGGGTCAGAAGTCAAGGTCAGTAGGGTTAGTGTTTTTTCCTTCTAGAAAAATAGTCGTAGGACAAGCTGGGAATGGTAGGTTTTACAGCTGAATGTGTGGTAGGAATAAGAGAGAATCTCTGTTGGGTTAATTTTGCATTTCTAATTTTGCAGGTTAGATATTTAAAAGTATTGGGCGAATCAAGAAAATTATTGGAGACAATGAAGCAGGATGGCTGCGCGCAAATTAAGTGAACATTTGACTGTAGTGAGATGGTTACTTGAAAAACTCACATTTCATTGGACAATTCGTTACGCTGATGTCACTTGGTTACAGAAATAGGAGGTCGGTATATGGGAG
The DNA here is from genome assembly GCA_963921515.1 of Calotriton arnoldi. Classification (NCBI taxonomy): domain Eukaryota; kingdom Metazoa; phylum Chordata; class Amphibia; order Caudata; family Salamandridae; genus Calotriton; species Calotriton arnoldi. Next base: position 217,696 of record CAWUFW010005915.1, on the reverse strand, counting down.
ACTAGTGTAAATATTTATTGGCTAAACTCCCAGCTGATTGGGTATTTTGAGTTGCTGATGTCACCGGTGGACCAGATAGAGAACACCCGTCGATTCAGGATAGGTGTCTTATGATTGGTGGTTGCTGAAATAGTAGGCCGGAACATGGGGGACTGGTGCAAATGTTTATTTGTCAAACTCACACCTGATGGGCAATTTATGATGTTGATGTCATCGGTGGACCAGAGAGGGAACACCAGTGATTAAAGACAGGTGCTGTATGATTGGTGGTTACAGAAACAGGAGGCTGGTACGTGGAGGACTAGTTTGAATAGTGACTTGAAGAGCTTGAATTTGATTGGTCAATTTGTGACGCTGATGTCACCGGTGGACCAGAAAGAGAACACCTGTGATTGAAGTTAGGTGCAATATGATTGGTGGTTGCTTAAATGCGCCTGATTGGTCAGTGGATACTTTAAAACTGGATGGCGTACGGGTTGTGGAATTCATTCCGGATTTATCGGGCCGGATGGAGGACGCTTTGGAATGAAACCAATTTGATTTTGAAAGTATGGAATGAGATAGAGGGGAATATTTGAACAGAGGGTGGTGATTAGGGATTATGTAATTACTGGTGTTGTGAGGATAACCTATATATATTTTGGTATTTTAGATTTAGATTTAGATATTCAAAGGGATCCAGGAGAATAAGAAGAAGAAGAAAAAGAAGTTCTCTTCTGGGAAGTTATATGGATTGATGAACAAGTTTAATTTTTGGAGTACATAATTTGGATGAATAGATGAAAAAGGTGAGCTGAATAGAGTGATTTTGCAATGAAATTATTTAATCCATTAATTAAGAGAGTAGGGGGCCATTATTATCAGTTAGTGTAATATGTCAGACCTGCGATTTATGAATATCATTTGATAATGTTGCACTCCTTTTGTAGGGATCATTAGACGTTCACCGATCAATTGTTCTGGGTATATGTATATAGATTGTTAAATAGGCAGCATATGAATACTATTGGTGGGATGGTGCCATCTTGTCATTTGGGTTATATTGTATGTTGTTTTTGGAAAATTTGTGTAAAAATGAAATTCTTATGTTACAACATTTTTTTTTGCTTTACAGCCCTGATGATGTCCCTGAGGGGGACGAAACGCGTTGGCTGTGTTTTACAATAACTATATTCAAGTTGGATTACATTGATTTGATGTGAAATAAAGAACATTATACAAGAAGCATACCTTACGAGGATTTTTCTGTTGGGACGACTGTATTGAACTGTGGAAAAAGGGAAAATTAGAATTCCCAGATTAATTGTATATATATTGAACGCTCCTTCCTTATTGTACACTCCTGGAATACTACGTCAAGTGCTACAAAATGCAATTCACAAACCCATGCCTCTCTTATCTTTTCTGTACATAAGTCTCCGCCCCAGATTTATCAGTAAATGTTAAAGGGACTATGGGGAGTGGTGGGACAATGGAAAATAATTACACAAAATGGGTGGGGTTAAGGAAATTTAAGGAGCAGTTTGGCAATGGATATGCTAATTCAAAACACACACCCAGCGTAAAACAATTTTAATTCACAAAATACCTTCTAATTCTACAACCATAATAGTGACAAAACATGCTTAACTGCCTTCCAGCCCACCCTTGGAGCAAATCAAGTGCCTTACATGGCCAACCACTGGGAGTGCAGTGCACTTCCATAGAAATAATGGACGCAGGTCATAAAAGAAAAGCACTATAGAAAATAATGTAAATTAAATTAAGTTAATTTTGAATTTAAAATATATTTCTAAATACGTTTTAAGTTTGAAAAGTGAGTATAATTAATTGCAATCGTATTTATACAGCGCGTACTACCCCTGACTGGGTGTTGAAGTGCGTTTCGGCAAGCAGCACGCTACTCCAGAACCTAAAAAGATTAGTGGTGGATTAGTATTGGGAACTATAAGTTGTTAATTAGAGTGGTGGACTTGTGAGTCTGTTAGTATTACTTAATAGGATAAAGGAGGGATGAGACTAGAAAGTGTTATTTGGGAGATGATAGTAGTAGGATGAGGTTTGGGATAAGCCAGAGGAGGGATGGAGGAGGGAATCGTCTAGAAAGGGAATAAGGAGATCATAGTAGTAAAATGAGGATTGGGAGGAGTCAAAGGAAGGATACACGAGGGATAATAAATGCAAAATGTTCTTTTTTTGTAATTTAATAATATGCTTACATTTAAAACAATTTAAATTTATTTTGACCTTGGTTCGAGAAATCTAAAATAATTAAATTAATTAAAACTATAATTTATAACCATGTTTGTTATAAATTAAATAAAAATACAAAAATGTTAGTGAGTCTGGGGGATTTTATTAAAAAATTTAATTTTAGGAAGTAGTGTGCTGTATCTTTTTCTTTATTTGGTCCTAGGTTAATATTATTTGTTTACAATTATATTACATTTTTATTTTGCATTGAATGCATTTTATGTATTTATTGTTAAATGAATGTTTTTAAATTTCCCTATCTTTTCTTATAGTGAGATCTCCATTTCAGACGTGGAGAGCTCTATAAACAGAAAGAAAGTTACTAATGATAACTTTATATTTGTAAATTAAATTATAAGAGGCCCCATCCCTCACTCGAGGGGTGGAGACTCTTAAGCCGACAACTAGGTGGCAATTTTTCACCCAGAAATGATAAATAACAAAAAAGTGGAGATTTACACCTAGATGTAGGAATAGTTCTGCCCATTAGTAGATCTACACATTAAAACTTACCTTTGTGAATTGGACCCTATGGCTTGAAACATTATGAGGGGCTTATAAGCTAGTTAAATATGTCAATAGGGATATGCCAATTTAACCATGTTTTTAAGGGGGAGCACAGGCACTTTACTTCTGTTACACAGGGGTAAATGACCACAGAGTTCTAAGTCCAGCAAAAATACGGTCCAGAAAAAGGCAAAAAATCTAGGGTGACCATGCAGAACAGGCAGATTTGCTACAGATATACAAAAGCAGTTACAGTAAAAGCGGATTAGCTTAATTAGATTTAACAATTCCAGAAATTATGTACCAGGCTCATTCTTTACCTAAATCAGTTCAACTGTATTTCTCCGACATTTATGTTTTATTTCTTAAGCCCTCTCTGCTGCTCCTGCTTGCACCCGACCACATCTCCATCTGCCTATTCCTCAGTATATCTACATCTACCTAAGCTCTAGTGCATCTATCCCCACCTAAACACCGAGGGGCATATTTACAAGGCCCTTGCGCCACTTTTGAGTCATTTTTAACATGGGAAAAGTGACGCAAAGGTGGCGCAAGGGGCTTGTAAATCTGCCCCCTAATATCTCTACCCTACCTATAGTGCCTCTACCCCAACTATACCTTAGTATCAATAGCTTAGTACAACTACTGACTCCAATAACCTATTACTCCTACCCTCACCAATACCATGTTGCGTCTTTCATCACCTATACACTTGTACTACTTTTCATACGCTTGTATCCCTACAGGCAGCCTTGTAGCTCTACCCCTACCTGTACCATAGTAATCGATTTTATCTCGATTTCTCACTATCATTTCTTATTTTAATGTGTGCTTTCCTGCCTAACAAGGGGATATCTGCCAATCAAATATTGGAGCATTTGCACTATTTTAACAAAAATAGAATCACCTTCCTCCTAACTATGTTACATGAAGCCAGGGTGTTTTCACCTATGACTCAATGCATCAAATAAAGCTCTTAATCCCAAAGTGGAGTAGTATATAATCTAGGGGAAAGTGACACACCAGGTCAAACCATGTTAAGAAATGAAATGACAGTGTCATCCATGTTTTTTCTGTAACAAGCCAAGAGAGGACAGGGTCAAGAACTGAAAAACAATCAGTGATCTTATATCCTGGCACACTATTCATTAGGGGAAGAAGTCCTCTTTAGTCCTGAGGCCCTCAGGAGGCAAGGGGACCTCATCCACCCACCAGCAGTCCGCTGAGAGGCAGGTTTGCAGAGTGTTGGAAAAAGGCGGCGTGGCCTCTGGCCATCGCTCAGCAATCCCACTGTTTGGGGCTTACTCGAGGTAACAGGAGGTCGTGTTGGCCCCTAAGGATCCTCAGCAGCCAAGGGGACTTTATCCCCCAACCAGGGGCACACCAAAAGGTGCGTTTGCAGAGTAGTGGAGAAAGGGGGCGAGGCCACTGGCGAGTTGCTGGCTTTTTTTTCTTTTTTTCTATTTTAGGAAGGGGGGCCCATGTGACCTTCCTTCCATGGACCATTTTGGGCCCCGGGGACCCCACTGCCCAGGGCCTGACCCTTTTAAAAAAAAATTATGTAAAAAAAACAGAAGGGCGCCGCTTGGCTCCCCCTTCCCAGGCCATTTTCGGCCCAGGAACCCCAACCCCTGGGCCAGGCCTTTATATATATTTTTTTTTTTAAAAGGAGAGGCGTGGCAGATGTGGTATCCTGCTCTCTTCTCTGTCTAGTCCTTTCTCTGTGTTCTGTACTCTGCTGCTCAGCCAGTCTAAGTGATGTCACAGAATGTTCCCTGTGTGTATGTTTGAGTGGAATTGTCAGTTGCTGTATGTGGGCTGAGCAGCAGGGATGCTGCTCCCAGTGGGGCTGATTTTCCTGATACTACTTTCTATACTACTACAACCAACATATCCTCTAATGTTCCTGTCCTGACTGAACCAATGAATAAATCTACCATTTGGATAAAACTACATCCCAGTCTACCTCATTTCATGAATTCCACACCAGGCTTTTTCTTTTTTTTGTCTTTCTAAATATTGTCATTAAAGGGAGCGGGGCTGAGCGGCCTCCATCCGGGTCATTTTCTGCCCAAGGGACCCCATCCCCCGGGGCCAGGCCACTTAGTTGGAGACTGCGAGGGGAGCCTGAAGGTCCTCGTGGTCCCTGTCAACTCCCTGCCTCCTGTGGGAGCCGGCATTACTTTTACACACAAGGAGCTGCTGACATGCAGCTCCCTGTGCCTAAAAGCAAAGTGCTCCACTTCGAGCAAGCAAGAGCAAAACGCTCGTGCTTGCTTAAAGCAGAGTACTGTTTGCTATGGCATCCAAGCCATAGCAAACTGCAATGTCCTGGGGTGGGTACCCTGGGACATTGCTGGAGCTGGCCCTGGGAGTGGTGGTCCCCAGGGCCATGTAGAGCTCCAGGAGGGGGCCGCGTGGCCCCCCTCCTTTGTTCAAATTCGCCCCAGGGAGGTCGTGGTCCTTGGGGCCAGGGGGCCACAACGGACCCCCTTAATTATTGCATTTGTGCCCCAGGGGGGCGGCGGTCCCTGGGGCAGCGGGGGGTGCGAGGCCCCCCCACATAATTTTAATTAGCCCTGGGGAGGTAGTGGTTCCCGGGGAAGGGGGGTCCGTGGGGGCCCCCACAAAATTGGCATACCGGGCTGCGAGCGGGCCCAGTGGGCTCTCCCACATTCATAATGAACAATTCCCCAGGGAGGTGGTCCCTGGGGCTTTGAATAGCCCGAGGAAGGGAGCCACGTGCGCCCTCTCCTATATTTATCACATGCCCCCAGGACCTGGCCCACCCGGGGGTTATTCTAAACCAAGCGTGGGAGCCCACGCTTGCTTTTTTAAAATTTTGCTGTAGATTTGCGGATTCACCCGCATGTCCCAAGATGGCTGCCAACACTTCCAGGCTGAAGTGTTGGCAGCCAATCAAATTTTAGTAGGATCCGCGAGTTCACTGCAAGAAGTCGCATCCCCAGATATCTATATTTTTTTAAGTTAGATATCTGAGAAACTACTAACCGGATTTACACCAAATCACAAAAAGCATGCTTTCTGGACCAAAATCTAGCTTTTTGCCAAATTTGGTGTAATTCCGTTCAGCAGTTTGGGCTGTAGTCGTGTTCATAAAATGTAAAATCCCCATAGACTTAACATGGGGAAAATGAGTTTTGGGACCCCCCTTTTTCCTCGGCCCCCGCTTGACGGATCACCCCAAATCTTTCAACACAGCAGCTGAACCAGAAAGGGGAAGTTTTTGGACATTTTCGTGGAGATTTGTCAAGCGGTGCCAAATATATTGGCAAAACAAAAAACACTTTTCCTATGGAAACTTTGGTCCAAACTATAACTACCTACTGGCTATATATAATGGACTTAATGGGCTTTTCGCAGCGGACTTAACCAAACTGATGCAGTATGGCAGGATGAGAGGCGAACGGTGCAGCCTGTGGAGGGACACTGCATCTTTAACACTGAGGTGTGGCTGGGGCTGTGCTCCAATGGGAGCAAAGACTACTACATTTAAAATTCCCCAGGTGTAATTGACCCCACAGTGAAACCAGCATTGAAGAAAGCTAATCGCTGAAACATGTCTGCCAACAGCGTTTCACAGCTCACCGAATTTGCGCTTTTAGAATTTATTAAAGATCACGTTGCAACTTACCTGTGCAGTGTCGGACCCCTTCTTACCAGGAGTCGAGTGTTGGTTATATATATATATATATATATATTTGAGACCTGGTTTCTCTCAACTGTGCTTGCATATATATATATATTCAGGAAGAGGAACGAGGATGGCGGCAGTGGGAGATTGTGTTCCCATAGCGGGGCGGTTTTGCTGACTGCCAGCATGGGTTCAACATTTCCCCGCAAGAAATGCCTCGCCCAGGAGTCTGACGCCCCTTGGTGACCGGGCACTGCTGACGCCTATGCCGAAGCGGTGAGGTGGTTCGGCACATCTGCAACTATTACGCATCGGTCCCCCTCCACCCTGAGCTTGTGTCCGGTTTGGAAAATTATTTCTCACGCTGTTTTTGCATTTTAGACATTGAGACTGGTGTTTCCTTTTGAAAATCACATTCTACGATCCCTATTGCATTGACTTATTTTAGGATTGTGTTCGGGTCCCGGCAATTTGTCTTTAAGGATTCTGACTTCCAATGTAATATTTGCCTAACAGTCCAGCTATCTTGCCACCACCCTGTTGCATTATGGGAGGGGTAGTTATGTTACGGATTTGTGCACGCGCGGGGAAATGGACACTCAACTCTTACTTGGACACTAATCTGTTCATCTGAGTCCCATAGCACTGGAGTCATTAGCTTCCTTGAATGTTCACTGTAACATAAGAGGGGTTTATTGCAATTTTAGCTTGACTTTCCGATTCATGGCATTGTGAGTCAGTATCTAATTACCGGCAGACCGTTTTTCATTTCAACATCACATTCCAGTTGGAGGGGGTCTGAGGTGTAATTCACCATTATTATCATTATTTATGACAGTATAACAGCGTGTTTTAATTTTAATTTCTAAAATTGTATTTGTCCAAAAGTGTATATACAGTGCGATATTTAGGTGACACATTCAGAGTGTTTGGTGCTTTACGTTTATTGCATCAAGTTTTCCCACTTAGGCTGGTGACATAAAGACTTTTATATGCACTGATTCTTCACCTGTATAGCAAATATTGTTGTGATTATGAGGATTGAGTATGTGCTTTGCGCAGCTGCCATTTATTCCATCACATTTTATCTGCAAAAATGAGGGGTTTGAAGTATTCCATACGTTTTAAAAGTACTTTATCCATGTTTTACTGTTGCCTGAAGTGGGAGTGACTATATATATTGAAAGAAAAATGGCGCCAAACAGATTGAGAAAGGCTTCATAGAAGCCGAAACGCGTCTCTTGTGTCTCGGGGTCATGGGTGACCCGATAAAATAAAAGAAGCCGTATACCGACTACCTGATTTCCGTGCCTTCTTCATGGGAGTTCCTGTTGAAGTTTGGTGGTTGTTTTCATAAATATATATATATATATATATATATATATACTTGAAGATGGAGGATCACAAGAAAACAACAGCCAGCCAGGGCAAAAATCTGGATCCCAAAGGATACAATGAGTCACAAAGAAATAAAATATCCAAGAAAGAAGTGACTCAAACAGATAGATTCACCAAAGAACAAAAATATATTTCAACTACAACGTTTCAGCTTCCGCCTTCCTCAGGTAGTACAAGATGGTTTGCTCAGTGGCTGCACAGATGACACAGCTGAATTTTCAAAAAGCATCATGAGTGAAGATTCTATTTGGAATGTGGAATCAATGCAGTCCTGAGAGCTCTTGAGATATGCAGTAATCAGGTTGTATTATCAGTAATGTTCAGTCCATCTGGATGCAGTGATTTTAAACGGTACATCCAGAAGTTTTCTCTGGAGTCCAGTAGTTCTTCCTTTGAGACATGTTCCACGGGGAAAATCTTCAAATCTGATAGTAAATGATCCACAAGGTTAAAATGATTGGCTACAGGCTGGTCAATTTTCTTATTAATTATTGCCGATTTGTGGTTCCTGAATCGTGTACGGAGGTCATTCACTGTTTGGCCTACATATTGTTTTTTACAGCTTTGCCGTTGGCACTGAATCACATAAATAATGCATGTTGAGCGACATGTAAGATGCTGTCTTATTCCATAGGTCCTTCTTGTAACAGAACTAGTTACTGATGATGTTTGTAAAGGTATTCACACGTGATGCACCTTTTAGAGTCACAGCAATGAACCCCTGCATTTGTTACAACTTGCTTGAGTTCAGCTCTCACAATAAGAGATCGTAAATTTGGAGCTCTGCGGTAAGCAATGACTGGCGGTTTTGGAAAAACCTTTTGCAATTTTTCACAAGTAGACAGTAAGGGAAATGTTTTTTGCATTATATTTCTGTAGTTGGGAGCTGATGGATGATAGTCAACCACAAATGGAGTTCTGTCACTTTTGTTTCTGCCGTTGGTATTCCAAATAAGTGCTTCTCTGGGTAACTGCAAAGACTTGTCAATTTGTTGCTGTATGATATGCAGAGGATAGCCTCGTCTTTTAAATAATGTAGCAAGCTCCTGTAGATGGTCTTTACAGGTTTCCTCATTGCTGCAGATGCGTCTTATTCTGAGTGCTTGGCTGTAGATGATGCTCAGTTTAGTGTGTTGTGGGTGACATGAAGTCCAGTTTAGATACAAATGAGCATCTGTAGGCTTGTGGTACAGATCAGTTGTAATTTTTGTTCTTGAATGGTGAGTAGCACATCCAGAAAAGGGAGATGATGCTTCTGTTTAGTATTGCTGCTGGTAAATTTGATGGTAGGATGGATATTGTTGATATAAGCTGTAAATTGTTCCAATGCTCTACTTCCTGCATTCCATATTATAAATATGTCATCAATGTATCTTAGCCATACCAGTGGTTTGATGCTATAAGTAGCAAGTATACAGTTCTCTAGTTTGCCCATGAAGATATTTGCATAGGATGGAGCCATCCGAGTGCCCATGGAAGTCCCTTGTATCTGCAGATAGTGTTTACCATTGAATGTAAAATTGTTGGATTTAAGGATAACTCTTGCAAAGTTGGTAAGCACATTTGTTGATGGCTTTTTCACAGTTCTTTTATTAAGAGCTTCAGATAATGCCATAAGCCCATCCTCATGTGGTATATTGGTGTATAATGATGTAACATCAAATGTAGCCAGAAGAGTATCATCATCAAATGTGTAGGTTTGGTTTAATTTTTCAATAATCTGAAGGAAGTGACTGGTATCTTTAACAAATGATGGAAGTTCCTGTACAATGGGCTGGAGGTGCAGGTCGACAAATAAAGATAGTCTCTCAGTAGCTGTGTCATTGCCAGAGATGATGGGACGGCCAGGATTGAGGACCTCAGGACACAAGTGGACTTCATCCTCCGAGCAGCAGTGTGCCAGAAGCCGCGTTTGCAGCGTTGTGTAAAAAGGGGCATGGCCTAGGAACACCTCTCTGCAACGCAGCTCTGTGGCGCTTACTGGAGGTACCTGGTGGGCTACTTGGCCACCAGGGACCTTCAGGATTCAAGGGGACTTAATAGGGATGTTATAGTTATAAATTAGCATTTAAAAAACATTAGAAATTCACTGAAAAAACCATAGGATTGAGCCACATTATAATTAGAAATTTCCGTTTAAAAAACCATTGAAATTCACTGAAAAAACCATAGGTTTCAAGGACGTTATAGTTAGAAATTAGCATTTAAGAAACCATTGAAATTCACTGAAAAACAATAGGTTTCAGGCACGTGATAGTTCGAAATTAGCATTTAAAAAACCTTAGAAATTCACTGAAAAAACCATAGGTTTCAGGGACATTATAGTCAGTTGGACATTTCACTTGTACAAAACCATAGAAATTCTGCCGTTATAGTTAGTTCAGCTAACTATAACTCGCGCCCCCGCAATGCACTGCTGATGACGTCACATATTACATCATTCATGACATGGTCAGTGACATCACTGATGACATCACTGATGACATCTCAAATGACATCACTGATGACATCACTGATGACATCATCCACGTGAAAATCTGATGCACCTCCTCACACTCTAATATAACCTTTGATACACCCACTGTAAAATACAGACTACCATTTTCGAAACCATCGACACACCAATACCAGTTACTACATACGCACTCACTGATTCCTAGGTCTACACACACATCCACTCATTCACCCATACAATCACTCATACATGCAGTCACTCATCAATACAACACTATCATATGTACTCATACACCTATACAGACACACACACCACCACTCATCCAGAGTTACTCACACACCTAGTCAGTCATGCAAAGAATCAATCACACTTCCATTTACTGACCTATGCAGTTATGCACACACCACATCACTTATTCAAACAGAAACTGTCTTGTGGCTCATGGCCTGCCTGGCTACGTTGGCGCAGGCCTGGCTGCCATGATGACTTTTTGCGCACGTTACTCTTAAACTGTTGTTCTGTCGCCCTCTGCTACTGCTGCATTTTCTGTTTCTCACCTTTTCTCCTATTCCCTTTTGGGCTCAGTCTGAACAACAGTTACAAGGTCGAATAACAAATCCCTGGTTCCTACTGATTTGGCCCGTCCCTCGCACCTAGACATAACACCATGTACAGCTGCCATTGAGAAAATAGTGTGCTTTTAATAATGCGGTCGCCTGCTCTAGAGAGCACTTGGAGACGAACTTTCCAGAGAGAAGAGCTGTGATTGTATGCTGATGTAGTTTTGCATCTAGAGACGGAGGTATGGGGGTTCGCTAGTCAAAGCCCAAAGGTCTTCTATTATCCTAATAAACTGGCTTCCAGCTCGGGGAGGGTGGTAATGTTAGTTAGACATATCTCCACTGCTTTATGAGATGCTTTCCCCGTTCGTATTCTATGGAGTAGTAACTATGCTGATTATATTATTCATATGTATTATGCTATTAGTACTGACACGTGTACTGTATCTTAGAGCACGTAAGTTGAAATAAATATATTGAACTATACAGTGTCTCTTCTTACGCATGTTGTGGACAGGTACGAGTGTGACGAAAGAGTGTTCTTGCCTCTGCGAGTCCTGAGAGAGAGAGATACCGTGTTCTAGGTTGTCTAATCATTGGTACATTAGTGCTAATGGGAAGCTAAGGCTAGTTGGGTTGGGGTTTTGGGTGCTAAGGTCTATAGTTGGCTCACCACTATATTCCAAGGTCCTTTATCCTGTGCATAGCTCTGTATGTGCAGAAACCTTATGACATGGCGCCCAACGTGGGACAGCTTCCTTGTGAGACGCTTGAGTAGTACTTGTGCTTGTCCACAATACCCTCACATACGCTTCCGGAAGCGTGTGTGATGGTGATACCTCCTATATTACAGATTTTGTAGGTTCTTTCTAGCTTGATGTTATTAAAAAAGGTTTCTTAAATATAACCCTTTTTGTGCTGTCTCGTGTAAGATTGTTGAATAGACCCGTTAGTAATGGCGGGTATAGACATAGCGGCACATAGCCGCATAGCACTCCGGGATCACTTACGGGTGTATGGAGTGCCAGACGCGGGAGTTGAACTAGTCTTTGTGGTTCAAGCCGATCCGGCTTTCCACTTTGAAGTGTTCTACTCTTGGATCACTTTTCCAGCGGTGAACGTGAACGATAATCTGTTCCATGAATATGAACCCACCGCTGTTCCTGCAGTCTATAGACCTTATACTAATCTTGAAGTACCGCTCACGGCTTGGCAACACCGTGTTTGGTTTAATGGCGCCCTCCCACAACCGACAACCACGGTTCGTTTAGGCCCCTTATCAATTGAGGGGGCCACTTGGCCTGTTTTGGCCGGGTACACCCCACATCCGCGTTATATGACAATACCAGTCGCGGAACTGCGCACTATGTATGCGGCCTTGGTGCAGGTGCATCGAGCTTTAGTGCGGTATGTTACAGGCAGCCTCCATGGAGCCGCTCCTGGAGTTGCCGGCCAACCAGCTGCTGCAGGCGGAGTGACCATAAGTCCCGTCATGGTGAATTCTGTGATGGGCAAACGGCCACAAAATAAGGATGATTTTCCTTATTGGCTTGCAGAAAAGTTTGATCAGTTGGAGGCAGTTTTTCCACATACAACTCCAGTGGATAAACATCGTATTTTAACGATTAGTTTGCCAAAAGACTTAATTCCCGAGTTGACAGCATGTGACAACTGGGGTAAGGTATTCGCAGCAGTATATTCTAAATGTTTTGGTACTCCTTCCATGACTGTTCTCCCTCTGTAATTAAAAAAGTACAGGACGAACATGGCCCTGAAGCGGCCGTGGAATTAGGGATGAGACTGGTGGGAGTGTTTGAAGTAGTAGCTGAGCTGATCCTTGCGAATGTCAAGGGCGATGCAGTGAACTTTCAAGTAGCTAACGCTTTGGCTTTAGTCCCAGAATTGGACAAGCCTCGCGAATTACCGAAAATTATTACCCAGGCTTACAAGACTATTGGTAGAAACAGCCTGGGTAACAAGCCTTTTGCAAAACAGCAAACACAGTCGCAACCACAACAGCAACAAACCAAATCTCAATCTGAGAAAGATGAGAAACCAGTCTTCACTAAAAAGAGCTGGAGGCTGAAAAAACAGGGTAAGCAACAAAAAAAGCCGGGGTCGCGAGGCGCATCCCCGGTTTCAGTTTCTTCTGAACGCACTTATGATTTACGCGATAGAGCGAGAATTAAGTCACCGGATAGGTTTCAAATCCCTGATACGCGTTCTCCTCGTTCTTTACAGGCACAGACTTCGTCACAGGCAGGTGGAGGAGACCGCCAGGATAGAGGAAGGGCCCGTGAGGCCCCACAGGGACGAGACCAGCCTCGACAACAAGTCAGAGGAAAAGAGGAAGACGCTCAACGTTTTCGACCACAATTTCAGAAGAAGAAAGTTGCCGCTGTAACAGCGAAATATGCCACAGACGGTGAGAACGAGAGTCCTGAATTGGACGTGGGCAGTAACCCTCCTAGACAGCGCAGCGGAAGTTACCATAGTGCGGGAGGCGCTACGTCCTCATATGGAGGCGACAGCAACTGAAACATTCATTACTGTTGAAACAGCAGACACCAGAGTGGCACCCCCTGACAGACTGTTTAATATTGTCATCCAAATTGAAGGTGATATACAGCGTGTAATTAAAGGGATTTTTTGGGAAAATCTGACCTCTTCATATGACATTTTGTTAGCAGAGGCGGATTGGCCACCCCCATTCGTTCTTGCTGCACGTAGAGGGGAGGAGGTAATCCTTCCTAGCTTTTCTAGACATGTCCCAAAGGACAAAGCGGAGGCTCTAGCAGCAGAGTGGGCTGTGTCCCTGGCTCCGGCGTTATTCCGCAATCACGTGGGTTGGGACGAAGATTCTCCCCCCCATGAAATACCTTTGCGGTCACTACCGCAGCCACAACCTCAATATCCCATAAAACGTGAAGCCAAAGGCCACGTTTCCGAAATTCTGACTCAGTTGGAATATCAGGGAGTAATTGAACCCTGTGTATCACCTATGAACAATCCCCTTTTCGCGGTTTCTAAACCCGATGGATCGTACCGCTTAGTATTGGATTACCGGCATTTAAACTCACATTGCCGGACCTTCGCGGTGCAAAATACCCATAGTTCGGCGCTTGTAGACAGTCTTGTTCGTAAAAAATATAAAATGACACTTGACCTTTCAAATGGATTCTACACGCACAACTTAGCCCCGGAAAGTGGCCAATGGTGTGCTTTTACTTCCGGTGGTAAAATGTTCAAATTCAGGCGTCTTCCTATGGGCTACAAAAATAGTCCGGGCGTGTTCGCCGCTCGTGTTGTCTCTTTGTTAGACGGCATAGATCCAGACGCCTGTTCGTATGTGGATGACATTTATCTGACGGATGACGAATTGTTTCCGCATCTGACCCGAGTAGACCGCATTATTCTTGAATTCGCGGTTCAGGGATATAAAATTAACTTTGCCAAATCTCATATTGCTGAATTTACCGTTCTGTTCTTGGGCTATGAGCTCAACAATGAAGGTAAGGGTTTAGCCCCCATTTTCTGGAGAAATGTGCACTTCTGTGCCCTCCTACTAATCTGAAGAAGCTTCAGTCTTTGCTGGGTTTTCTGAACTTTGGACGTACATATATTCCCGAATACGCCCAGCGTATTAAGCCACTGTATGCCTTGATACAACCTACATATTCGAAGTCTTGCTGGCTTCCGGAGCATACCTCCATTCTGCAGTCTTTGCAAACAGACCTTCTTGAGTCTAAATACCTTTTGACACGTGATAACCACACAAACTTGGTGATTAGAATCATTCCAGGGGCAGTGGGTTTCACGTACTTAACCTTTAATGAAGGTGATACAGTACCCATCGCATACAAGTCACATCTGTACACCTCTGCAGAAATGCGGTTCTCATCTGTGGAGAAAGTGCTAACAGCAGTGCAAATGGCGATCCTGAAGGAGCGCGCACTGGCACAGGGAAAACGCATTTTGGTGGTGACACCCTATCCTGCCCTAGAGGCAGTGACGAAAGCAAGTGTTCCGAACTCTAAAGCTTTGCACCCCCGTTGGATTCAATAGGCAACATCTTTGACGTCTCCGGATGTCACTTTCATTTTTGACTCTTCTCTTCAGACTCAGGAGTTTTTACAGTATGAATTCTTTCATCCTCCTCCTTTGTCTTTATTGCCGCTTGAGGATTACGATTGTGTGATCTACACCGATGGTTCGGCACGACCGGCCACGGGTTCCAAGCATGCTTATTCAGCCGCATGTACTATTGTCGCAGGTACGTTTGTGAACGGAAAGTTCAAATCCACTGTGGTGCATACACAGACACTCGGGGATAGTACCGCACAATTGGCCGAGTTGCGTGCATTGGTGCTTGCTCTTGAGTTCGTAAATCCTGATGTGACCACTTTAATTGTGTGCGATTCTTACTACTGTGTTCAATCATACAATGACAATCTGTTCTTTTGGTCGCAAAATGACTATAGAGACGCTAAAGGCAACACAATCAAGCATAAAATGCTTTGGGTTAGAGTGGCAGAATTACAAAGACGTCTGCCACTCACACAGGTGGTACACACCCTAGGCCATCAGCGAGTGGGCGCACACGCTGTTGGTAACAGTCTGGCGGATGAAGCTGCCAGATCAGCAGTACTCACGTGTTCAGTAGCAGCAGTTACTAGATCCATGTCTAAAATAGACACTGATATCTTGGCAGCTATTGCTGCAACAAAAGAAGGGATGAATTACCCTAGAGGTTTCCCCTCTAAATATTCTTACCAGATAGGTCCCGATCAGGCTCCTTATGTAACAATACCTGACGTTGGGGTTCGGCTGATCCCCAACGCGGACCGCAGACTTTCCTTGATGACAGCGGCACACGAAGGCATGGCTTCGGCTCACGCTGGTGTGTCAGCGACAATTTCCATTTTGCAGCAGCGCTACTGGTGGCGGGGTTTATATAAAGATACACGTACTTATGTGCTTTCCTGTGACGTTTGTCAACAGATCAAGCCTTCAACAGTCACAAGACCACCGCAGACCTCGCTTGCAATTTCAAACAGACCCTTTGGGTGTGTTTACTTGGATCACTGCGGTCCATTTTCATCAGACACTGCCTATAAATATATCTTAGTGGCAGTGGACTCGTGCACACGGTTCATCTGGGTCTGGCCACAACGGAGCGCTGACGCTCGAAATGTCATAAGGGATTTGCGAGTCTTTGTGGGAATTTTCGCATGCGGCACCTTCCATTCTGACCAAGGTCCGGCGTTTGCCTCAAAGGCTTACAAGGACGCAATGGGCTCCTTAGGGGTGCGGGTGAAATTTTCATCTCCGTATAGGCCTGAGGGCAACTCTATCGTTGAACGAATGAACCGTGACTTAAAGCAATCTTTGACAGCTAGAGTTATAGGTACTGGCAGGAACTGGCTGGCCCACTTGTATACTGTTCAGCGTGCACTTAATAACCTCCCTAGAAGGCCTCTGGGTGGGCGGACCCCTTACGAAATGCTCTTTGGCATACGAATGTTTGTGCCTGACCTTGATGGTCTAGACATGGCGGTGCAATCCGCCAAGTTTGATGTAGATAACCATTCTACTATGTTACAGGACTTACAAGAAGCCCGAGACAAACTTGCAATTGCACATTTGCCTTCAGCCACAGACCCTGCTCCGCAGATTCCGGTTGCCGGCTGGCTTCCGAAGATTGGCGACCTGGTACGAGAGAAGGTGGAGAACAAAAAGAATTTGGCCCCTCTTTTCGTGCACCGGTTCCAGTCCTGGGCTTGAAGGGAACACGTACAGTCATCTTACCACCGCTTCCCGGTCGCAAGGAAAACAGATACATCTCAGTGGAAAATGTCAAGCTACAACATCTGGCCGATCCTGAATAGTGTCACACCAGCGGTCTCTTGTCCTGCCATTTATCGGACATGTATCCGCGGCACGCCTGCACGAACAGTCACTGATGTTACCATGGAGATGGTTGATCTGCCTGAAAATATATTTGAACCCCCTGCATCCCCCTGCATTGATGAGGATGAATATACTTATCCCGCCACAGAGTCGGTGGCACACCAACCAACAACGCCACTGAGCCCGACACGTTATTCCTTTGACTCGGATTCCAACTCATCAAAGGCCCCATCCAAGTTTAGTCTTTTTATATCCTGGTTTAGAGACAATTTTATGATTCCACCTTGGACATATATTTGGATGGTACTTTTCTTGGTTTTTTTGTTCATGTCCATTGGCTTTGTCACGGTGTTTTTTCTACTCATCAATGGTCACTATTTACCTGAACGCTCTGCTGTGAACAGTGTGGCTGGGACTTTGGCTCCACATTCCTCTTCACACATCATGAAGCGTGACCACACATTTGTGAACATTTCAGCGTTTCCAGTTGCAGATGGCATCGTATGGGATGCGGTAAACTTTCAAATCCATGGCCCGACGGAAATTATTAATGTACCAAATGTCCTTCGAGTCTCGATGGGTGATGTAGTAAAAAGTAATATTCATTCTGATGATTGGGATGTGCATGCCGTTGAAGCATTGTTTGCTGATTTAAAATATTATGCTTCCTTTAATGCTGAGGACTTGTATATGAATTCTGCGAATTATGCCGATTTGTACTGCTACCAGCATTGGGGCAATCATTTTCTCCACAAACCGAGTGCACTACGTAGCCCTGTTACTTACACCCAATGGGAACATTGTCCAAACCCCATACCAGGTAGTTCCCAGACTCTTCGAAATAAATTCACCTATTTTACTGATTTCAATCGATCGAACCCTGGGTCCTATTATTTTAAATTAAGAACCCCATTGACTCAAAAAATAATGTTGACCCACACTAAATTACTTTATTCGGGTTCCTTTTTGAGCGCCTTGGCGGTGGGTGGTTATGAGTATTGGAAAGACACAGTAGATTTAAAATCAATCTGGGGTTCAAAGCCATGGCAGGTGCAAGGCACTGAGGCGTTGCACCGCGCTTGCCTTATCCCAGCCCAAATTATGTTTTTGAATGCTTCCATTTATCAGACCACGTGTTGGGGGTTGTCTTCCGTTAAACAACTAAACACGCCAGCCATCCCATTCTTGTCGAGTTCGCCAAATGACAGTTTACGATTTAATATGTCCCTTTTACAGTTACAGGCTCAGTTCCAAAATAATTCTTTTAACGTTTCTGCACTGATACAGTCACCCTGGTTGGCATGGCCCATATCATCGAATGCGTGCCAGCTGCGTTTCCATGGCACCGTTCCTGGCTACATACAGGACAAGCCTGATCCAAGGTTTACTGAAACTCGTACTGTTACCACGTATTCAGTTGGTAAATTATGTAAACAATGGCTACACCATTCGTCTTTAGACTCTGTTAAGAAACATTTGTCCCTCCTTTCAGGCACTATTGATTTGTCCGACTTTATCTTGGGACCTCGTGGTCCCCGACCGAAGAGATTCATTTATGAAGCGTATAATGAACTCTGGAAGCTGTCACAAATGGAAGCTGCTTCCCGTCTTAGGGAAATAGACCAGGCAAATTTGGAAAAGGTGCTTGCTGTTGTTGACAATAGTATAAATACCCTGTCTTCCCGCATTTACACATTAGAGAATATTGTATCCTCTGTTGTTGATATTGTGCAAGATGATGTCTCTATGTTGTATCATGGTCAGAATCAATTGCGTTCAGTGATGCAGTTTGCCTGGACTTTGCAAACCCTTAAGTTAGGTAAAGTTCCTTGGAATTTGTTAAACACCACTGCCCTTTTTCTGCCTTTTAATTTGACTGACAAACAGCAGTTCATGTCCATGAAAGATGCATCTTACACTTTGTTACATATCGAGAAAGTGGATCCTTTACCATTCTCTGTAGCGGAACTAGATTCTGCGGTGTGGCTAGTTCATGGGGTTATAGCTTTACCTTTTTCCCTGTTTGAATTTAGCTCGTGTATGAAACATTATCCTGTGGGCCGTTTCCAGCCTTTGGGTAGTGCTTTCCTGCATGAACTTTGGTCCTTGCCTTTCATGTATAAATGCCTTAGAGATGGCAAGGAAGTGTTTCTCACGGGGGAGTCTTGTGATTCAACTGTGGGTCATTCGCTTATTTGTAAACATATTAAATTGCACGGGGCTTGTAGTGTTTCAGTTCCGAATCTGGCATGTGTGCTAAAGGGTATTCCTGCTCCTGCTATTTCTCCTACTTTTACTTTGCTTACTAACGGTAGCTATTTGCTTTTAAATAATGAAGACTGTTGTGGCCTACAAGCTGGCATTCCGTATATTGTTACGGTCTCACACAGAGTTGTCTGCTGCAAGAATGTGCTTTTCCCTCCCCCTCACGACATCGTTGATAACTCTATTTGGCCTTCCATTCCTACCATGGAGGCAGATTTCAATAAGTTGAGCAGAATAAAGGCCCTATTATTGAATAAGGAGGTTATGCTCACATCCGCCCGGGAGACATTCATTCTCCAGGTGGCTAGTACCCACAGTGAAATACAGGCCCTTTTGAACACTGACCTCCCCCAACATTTCGGGGAGTTGATTCATCGTATTTTTAATGCATCAAACACCGAGGGTCTGGTGCACTTTTTTAAACTTGTGGGGTCTGGCCTGGTGTCCACCTTCCAAACTATTTTTGGTGTGATACCGGCATTCATACATTCTATTTTTTCTAGCGTTTTTGGTGGCTTCCCATTAATCCTCGCTTTGGCGGCTGGTGTCTTGCTGTTGGTCTGTTTTCTGCGCAATGGCTGCACACCACTGGGCCCTTCTCGATCTCGAACGCCTCCAACTACTCCGTGAGCGACTTCTGGTTGGCTTCGATGTTCTGCCCTTGGCAACTATCAGTGTGTCCTACACCCTTTCCTTTCGCTTTGCGTATTTCACTTGCGTGCAACCTGTGATGTCTTGCATCCGGTGTCCGTTCACATGGACCATGGATTATTGCCTCTCCAATTCGTCATTGTCTGTTCCGGATTTTGTCCAGTTGGTGGGTCCCTTAGAGGCCCATGAACGGGACTGTTCCGCTGCTGGCTTTATGATGCGTGCGGCTGCACTGGGGATTTTGGCACAATGGGATATCTGGGCGGCTGCTCAGAATCTCCTACAACAAAGTTATATTGAATATCACGCAAACTGTCCCGCATTGCTTCTAGATGCTCCATCCTCTGAGGAACATTCATGCAGCTTTGATCTGTTGGACTGGATGGCGTCTATGTTTTTTGACGATTCCAATGATGTCCTCTTGGACGGTATAGCTTTTTTCTGCTTTTCCACGTTTTTGGATTAATTTGCCGTTCACTGTCGGTGGATTGCCTCGTTTCTGCTCAGGTGTTTGGAACTCTGTCTGCATTTTCGATGGACTGTCCAGGGGAGGGTGTCTTGTGGCTCATGGCCTGCCTGGCTACGTTGGCGCAGGCCTGGCTGCCATGATGACTTTTTGCACACGTTACTCTTAAACTGTTGTTCTGTCGCCCTCTGCTACTGCTGCATTTTCTGTTTCTCACCTTTTCTCCTATTCCCTTTTTGGGCTCAGTCTGAACAACAGTTACAAGGTCGAATAACAAATCCCTGGTTCCTACTGATTTGGCCCGTCCCTCGCACCTAGACATAACACCATGTACAGCTGCCATTGAGAAAATAGTGTGCTTTTAATAATGCGGTCGCCTGCTCTAGAGAGCACTTGGAGACGAACTTTCCAGAGAGAAGAGCTGTGATTGTATGCTGATGTAGTTTTGCATCTAGAGACTGAGGTATGGGGGTTCGCTAGTCAAAGCCCAAAGGTCTTCTATTATCATAATAAACTGGCTTCCAGCACGGGGAGGGTGGTAATGTTAGTTAGACATATCTCCACTGCTTTATGAGATGCTTTCCCGTTCGTATTCTATGGAGTAGTAACTATGCTGATTATATTATTCATATGTATTATGCTATTAGTACTGACACGTGTACTGTATCTTAGAGCACGTAAGTTGAAATAAATATATTGAACTATACAGTGTCTCTTCTTACGCATGTTGTGGACAGGTACGAGTGTGACGAAAGAGTATTCTTGCCTCTGCGAGTCCTGAGAGAGAGAGATACCGTGTTCTAGGTTGTCTAATCATTGGTACATTAGTGCTAATGGGACGCTAAGGCTAGTTGGGTTGGGGTTTTGGGTGCTAAGGTCTATAGTTGGCTCACCACTATATTCCAAGGTCCTATTATCCTGTGCATAGCTCTGTATGTGCAGAAACCTTATGACAAAACAAACGCATACTTACTCTCTTATACAATCACTGATACAAGTACACACTCATCCATACAGCCACTCTCACAATCACTGACTCTCACATATAGTCATTTATATACTCCAACTCTCACATACACTGCCTTTTACATATGTAGTTACTTGGACATGTACCACTGAGACATCCATTCACTCACCAACACACCCATACACACACTCACCCATCCACACAGCTGTTTCCACATGCACTCTTGAACCCATACACCCAGTGAATCAACCACTTAATCATCTATACACAGAGTCACACACCTCCCACCCACCCACACACACACTCAGGCACCCATACAAATACTCAGGCAACCAATCGATAACCCATATAGACACTCATGTAGCTACTGACCAACCCATGCAGCAGCTTATACAACAACAGACAGACTGATACAGACATTCACACAGTTTAGTCACTAACCCATGCATTCAGTAAGACACATGTAATCACTCACTTAAACAGTCAGTCACGCACCTGCTAAATCCTCCATCCAGACACTTATACACCCACTCATTCTTCAATACACCTTGACATATATATAATACATATTTAAACTTTAAAGAAACACACAGTCACTGGATGATGTCATCAGTGATGTCATTTGAGATGTCATCAGTGATGTCATCAGTGATGTCACTGACCATGTCATGAATGATGTAATATGTGACGTCATCAGCAGTGCATTGCGGGGACGCGAGTTATAGTTAGCTGAACTAACTATAACAGCGGAATTCCTATGGTTTTGTACGAGTGAAATGTCCAACTAACTATAACGTCCCTGAAACCTATGGTTTTTTCAGTGAATATATATATATATATATATATGTCCAGCTCCTCAAAGAAATTAGACAAGCACTCACAGGAGAGTTAAATCCTTTAGGATTTATTCGTACTTCTATACAAACGCATTTCGACACTTAGCCTTCATCAGCTTCAACAACAGTCGCGCACTGGCCTCTTTTATTGACATTGTCATCACAAAACCATAGCGGACCGCTGAGAACATCAGCGCCATTTTGGAGAGGTAAAATATACAATGCATTCAACAGTTCAAAGCCTGTAATTCATTGCCTATTTCAGATGACTAACATTCCTATTGCTCTTTACTCAGATCATCTTTCATTAGTATGGAACGTATTTCAAATTGGGACATTTCATTGTTGGAATAAATACTCAATATTCAATATTCCATATGTCACAGACCATCAAAATTATTCGACAAATGTCACGACTGGGAAGAATACAAATTCCACACTTTATCAATTCCAGGTCATTCTGGAATACCCACTCTCCTAGAATTTCGCCCTGGATGGGCACCTTATCCCAAATAACCCTGTTATCTTCCTATTGCCTAACCTCTGGTCTGCATACTACATGGTCCACTCGGGTTCCTCAATATTATATCCCTCCTTAACTCCTCCCCACTGTTCAATCCCAGGGGTGCCTTTGTTAACATGTCCACTATATATCTGGACTCAAGTCTTCGCAACTTTTTTTCTCTATGTCCACCCCGTATATCTCTCGGTACATGGTCTAAACAAAAATATTTGAGTAGAGTTCTATCACTCAGATGATGGTTCTCATAGTGCCTTGCCACAGGGTAATTTCCATCTTTTTTGGCAATAGCTCTCTGGTGTTCAAGGATACAGAGTTTCACAGGATGTATCGTACTCCCCACATATCTCAGGTTGCATGGGCACACTAGACAATTTACTGTAAATGATGTATTGCAGTTCATGAATTTACTTATTTTAATGGGATCACGTAGACCCCTAATCTCATAAGTAATAACCTTTTTACTCTGTGCACACGCCTTACATCTTCTACATGGGAAAAGCCTGGTAGCCACTGCAAGCCTGTCACTGTTCTCAATGGGGGAAGATAGCTATCCACTAATTGATCTTTGATAGATCACATTTTCCTAAACGTCAGGGAGGGGTGCAATGGTAAATCACGTCCTATCACAGAATCTGATTTCAGTATCTGCCAGTTCTTTTGCATAATACCTCTCACATGCCTTGCTGCACTAGAGAAATTGGCGATTAAACAGAAGTGATTCTTGGAGCTCCTGCTCTCAGCTTTAGACTTCTCTTTCAAGAGATCTGATCTTTGCTTACTCTCTACTTTTTTCATACCCTCATTTAAAACTCTTTTTTCTGATAACCCCTCACTTCAAATATACCGATACTCTCCTGTGCTCCTTGCTTGAAATCTTCCTCTCTCAAGCTATTTCGTTTAATCCTTAGTAGTTCTCTATATGGGATGCTGTTTACCAAATTGCGAGGATGGCTACTCCTTGCATGTAAAATAGAATTCCCTGCTGTGGACTTTCTATATAATGCTGTGCTGATCTTATTATTCCTCACGAATACCCTTAAATCCAGGAATTTGACTTCTGTGGGGCTGATCTCACTTGTGAATTTGAGATTCAAATCATTATGATTTAAATAAGAGATGTATTCTTTGGCGGACTCTTCAGTACCACGCCAAATAAGAAATAAATCATCTATATAGCGTCTCCAACTCACAATCAGTTCTACCCATCTATCAAAGGTGTCTGACCATGCCACCTGGTTCTCCCACCAACCTACGAACAAGTTCGCGTAGCTGGGGGCAAAGCAGGTGCCCATAGCTGTCCCCTTAACCTGTGTATACATCTGATCCTGGAAAATAAAGATGTTGTTGTGCAGACAGAAATCCATGAATTCCAATAGCATTACACTATGTTCAGTATGTTTCAATGGACGGCTTTTCAAAAAGTATCTCACTGAGTCCAATCCCTTCTGATGTACTATACTGGTGTAAAGATTGGCTACATCGAGTACTATCATTAGGAAGTCCTGTTCCCATGCTACTCCTTCAATCTGTTTCAGGAAGTCCTTGGTATCCCTAGTATATGACGTGAGTTCTAATACAAAGGGGAACAGGAAAAAATCCACGCATCTCGACATGTTTTCCATTAGGCCTCCAATTGAGCCGATGATCGGCCGTGCGGGAGGATTATCTCTGTCTTTATGCACCTTCGGCAGGTGATAAAAAGTAGGTATCCGTGGATGTGGAACAGTCAAAAATTTGTACTCATCCATTGTAAGCATCCCTTTGTTATACCGTTTCAGGATTAAGGCCTCATATTTTGTGATGCTTTCCATATATTCAGTGGTGGTGGTTAGGTGAATATGTCAGTGGCAGCATTAATGTTTGAATAAAACAAACACAGGAATTCACCAGTTATGGCTAGCAGAGTTAGCTGTAACTTGTGCCCCCGCCAAGCGCTCTGTATGACACGACATATTACATCGCACCATGACATGTTCTATGATATCATTTATGACATCGCTGATGACATCTCAAAAGTCACTATTGATGACATTGGAGATTGCGCTCTAATAAATCAATGATGCATTCACCTCCATCAATGATTTCAGATCATTTTTCAATGTGTAATTGTAAAGAAAACACACTGTCCATCTGCGGGAACACTGTTGCATACTACTAACTGGAAGGGGCGTGGCCAAACGGGTGGAGTTTGTAGGTGATTTGGTGCATTTGCAGTTACTACAGAAGTAATTAAAAGTGAGAACCGTGGACTGTGTTTTTCTTTTAAATGGGAGGCGGTCCAAAAGGCCCTCCTCCCTAAGCCTCATTAGGCCCTGGTGAGCCCATCCCCCAGAGCTTTATGTATTTTAAAGGGGAGTAGGGCCACGTGACCCCCTCCCTGACCCTTATTAGTCCCTAGGTACCCCATCGACAAGACAGTTTTTTTTTTTAAAGGGTAGGGGGCTGTGCAGCCCCCCACCCCAAGTCTATTTTGGCCGCAGAGACCCCATCCTGCATTAATTAAAAGTGGGTGCCTACCATGCACAATGTTGGGGGCTGTGGGAGCCGGCATTTCTCCCACCCGCATTGAGCAGCTATTATGCTGCTCCCTCTAGGTGGGAGCAACATCTTGATCTGTTTCCATGCACGCATCAGTGCGGAAAGGGAAACCAATCTCAAGTCTGCTTCCAGCCGACAGGAGCATTTTTTAAGCTCCCTCCCCCTGAGAGCAGAGTTTGTGTTTGCTCTCATTTGGTGGGAGTTTTACAAATGCTCTTGCCAAGAGGGAGCAAGCACAAGTTTCCCTTCTGGCACTGATGCGGGCAGGGATACAGCTGTGTACCAGGGGTGGGCTCCTCAGGATACAGCAAGTGAGCAGGCCCTGGGAATGGGGTTACCAGAGCCATTAATAATGGCCTAGAAAGGGTTAAAGCCCCTTAAACAATACTGTGGGCCCCAGGGAATGGGGGCCCTGGGGCAAATATGGCCTGGGAAGGGGACTGTGCACCTCCCTCCCCACATATAATGAATTGGGCTTCAGGGGAAAGGCTCCACAAGACCAAATACGGACCATGGGCTGCTTTGGGTACCACCACTACTTCAAAGTTTCATTTTTTCTTTTTAACGCATCCTGTTTTCCTTTGAGAAAAACAGGCGGCATTAAAAAAAATGTTCTTTATTGAAAAGCAATCACAGACATGGTGGTCTGCTGACATCAGCAGGCCACTATCCATGTGATGGCTGCGATTCCTAATGGGTTGCAAATTGGGAACTGCCTCATTTATATTCATGAGGAAGGTCCATTTGTGACCAGAAGGATTTGCTATTTTAAAGATCAGAATTGTGATTTCCTAATTTTGATTCGGTAAGAATCACAATTAGGAAATCGCAATAGTAGATTTTTGTAAATCTGGCCCTTAATGTATTAATGCAGTGGTGATTTTATTTCCTGGGTTAAAATATACCTAGGAGTACTAGAGCATCTCTTTAAAAATTTAAAATTCAGTTCAATAGCACAATAAACTCTACAACTTAACTTAAAACTAGTAATTCAAAGTATTTACGTATTCATATTGGTGAGAAAGATAACAACTGTACAAGATATGCAAATTATGTGCAAACGATTAGTTGCCATTATCAGAAGCCCATGAAAGCAACAAATGCTCTCATTAGCCAAGCATATGCTAGAAGCTCATTGGCTAGGGCAAAGCCAATGTGCTAATGCATGCAAACACAGGCATGCACACATGTTCAGACCATATGTATGCCATCTCCCTCCATTCCTGTGTTGTTACACGTGTAACAACATTAAAGCCATACCTATTAGTTATGTCAATGCTTGTTTTTCAAAGTGAATGCCCAGTGTTAGCAGGTAGAGGAAGTGATGTACAGATGAACATTTGGCAAATTAAAATTACAATTTAGGTATGTGAACTATTGAAAATAAGTGATTCAGGAAGCACAGATGCAAATCAATGCACATGTTCTTTTAATAGGAAATCAAGAAGGTGACGATTGATTCACGTGGATGCAGGTGGCAAAAAACAAAGAAAGACAGGACCTTTTTGCTGCTGGCTACATCTTGGTGAGACTTTTCATCTGGGACTGCGCCTAAAGCCGAGACGCTAGTTTCCCAAAAAAAGGCATAATTTTACATACAAATCACGGAAGTTGTCCTTTTATTTGGATTTTTTTGTACTGAAGGAGGTTTTCTGGCCTACTTCATTATTTCATCATTTTACAAATTGATTTCTTTGGAGAATATTGATCTGCGCTTACCATTTTTCTCACACTTGTTCTCGACCATAAAGCCAACTGTAATCAGCACTTTAAATGGGCAGGTACTGTCCAGTACTGAGTACCTGCACTTCATTAAATTGAAAGGACGAGCACCTTCTCTTCTCTGCACTGCTGCAATACATTCGATGGGAGAGTACCAGCATTTCTCAGGAGAAAACGGGTACTCCGGATAGTGAGTACCAGAACTTCTATATTTCCATTTAAAGCACTGACTGGGATGGGGCACCACGCTGACATTTACAGGCAAGTTTCCAGCAAAAAGCAATATTTTGATGAATTTTCTTATAGTCAAATGCGTTTTTGTTTATTTTATATTTTTTGATGCTGCGTCCAGTTTCTGTTCCTTCATAATCGTAGGAACTCAAGCTTGAAAGGCTGTTGTAGTGTTGCTCAATACACAGACAGTTTAAAAGAATTGGGGTGCATGCGCTATCAAACCACCTACTCTTACTCGTGAATTACACAAACTCTTGACTGCAGTGTTAATGAGTGTCCCTTGTTGAAAGCATTCCGAGGGGCTGCAAGGTGAGCTTTCTGTTATATGCCAATCATATTGGTTTTGCCAGTGCTTGTTGACTTTAGGCAGCTTGCTATACGTGTTCATTGTTGTTTGCACAGTGCACCTGCTAGTTCATATTTCTGGTCCTGTTCCTGCTGGGAATACCCTAGAACCTCCTTATCTCCGAAGTCACTTTCAGTTCGTGTTGGCTCGTATAATATAAAAATATCCTCTTTCACTTTGCTGTCTTTTGTATGCAGTCAAGGTTCTCCATCAAATCCCCCAGACTTCCCTTGTGTTGATGAAAAGTTGAAGCAGAGATAATCCACTGCTGATAGTGTTTACAGCTCATGTCGGCCATTAAACATAGCCCTGGTAATCTGTTCAATAGTAAAGCATTCAATCCCCTGTGACTTCCTCCTCGAGTGTGCCTGCACCGGAGCCTCTTCTCAAAGCTCCTGCAGAACTATTACTCTACTTTTTATTCAGTCTGACTTGAGAGTGCAGCTGTCCAGGACTTTATGTGATCAACCAAAAATAGCTTTCAGAGTACTACTGAGAGAGGGGCTTAGGCTCCACCCACATGTTGGTTCTCCTGAGTACAGGATTAGATTGGAAGTTGTGTGCTTCCAGAAAAAAGAAGCGCTTGTATTGCAGTTTTTGGCTTGTGGTAAAGTTTATAGTCAATACAACAGGATTGGGTAGGTTATGTTGAGAAGCCAATGATCATTGCTATAGGCCTGATTTGTTTATTATGAAATGTTATGATAAAGGCAGTAGGTTTTACATATTTTTCTGTGAAAAGCCTATCTTAGGCATTTTAAGGTGGATTGTAATCACTGTATAATAAAGCCTACAGATATGTATTTGCCATATGGAATCTCACAGGTTACTAAAGCACCAAGGGTTTTGGTGCAGGTTGTCCCCTGTGACAAACTGTGGAAAACTTCACTCTCAGAGAATCCTGGTTGGGCCCTTCTAGGAGAGGTAGTATTTTGTTTAGCCAACTGTAATTTGTATACCTTTGTAAATGTATTACTGTGTGCCAGATGGTTGCCTATAGGAAAATCTTACTCTCAAAACAATAGGTCTGAGTTGATTGTGGTGACAAGCAAAAGGCCTGATTAGAGCACTTGTAAACATTATGCCCAATGGCAAAGGTCTGATCTGCTCATTATGAGTTACAACAAAGACAGTAAGCCTAGATTATTTATTCTGAAAAGCATTTGTTAAAGCCAGTCGGTGTTATTATGTTGTGTTACACACTATAGATAGAATACTATAGTAGGCAAGGTTTTGTCATTGGCCACCTACTTTGACAAACCCTGGGGTTTTCCACAGTGAGGATTCTTGTTAGGGGTTGTGTATTGATTTGCCAAGTGTAATTCTGTACATATTTATAATTTTATAACTGTATGCATGATGGTTGGTTGTCAGTTTATGCGAATTTGAGCAGGCTGTGTTGGATATAGTGTCAAGATAATGGTAAGGGCAATAGACCTGATCAGTTCACTGAGAAACGTAATGTCAGATTCCTTAGGTGCAATCTGTTTATAATGAAAAGTATGAAAAAGCAAGTAGTCCTGTTTTATTGCGAAAAGCATGTGTTGAAGGCAATAGGCTTTAAGGGAAGGATTGTTATTACTTTGTGCTAAAGCCGGTAGGCAGGCAATTTTTACATGGTATCTCGCAGATTAAATTAGTAAACAAGGGTTTTGGTGTTAATGACCCACCCAAGCAAACCATGGGTATAGAACAGTGATTCTTAGCCATTTGACATTTGTGGACCCCACTTAATTATTACTGAAATCCGAGGTGCAGCATTGATTCATTATTAGAATCCAGGGACTCAAAAAATGAGTTATTACTGGAAGCCAGGGACCCCAGCCTAAGCAATTTTCAATTATTTGAACCTCAGCACAATACACAAACATATAGAAGCAAGCATTAATTAAAACAAATACACACATGATGAAATATTTTATTTAATTCACAAAGAAATATAAAAATGTAACATCATAAGTTTATTGGGAAGGTCGAAGCTTCTCTAAATCCAATTGAGTCTATCCATTGTCCATGCTATATTCTATATTTGATGTTCTTGCACTGCTCCCACAAATATATTTGAGGATACCAACTTAATTTTTAGCCTCTCATTTGAGATTCCTTTACCTTC
This sequence comes from Calotriton arnoldi, assembly GCA_963921515.1. Lineage (NCBI taxonomy): Eukaryota > Metazoa > Chordata > Amphibia > Caudata > Salamandridae > Calotriton > Calotriton arnoldi. Next base: position 188,297 of record CAWUFW010005915.1, on the reverse strand, counting down.
ACAGAAAGTTTTCAAATTTGCAATTTGCAATTTTACCTCTTTATTTATATATACTTTATCAATCTGTTAATATAATTTAACTTTGTAAGCAGTCTTGGGGCCCTGAGTAATTATTGAGGACCCCCAGAGGTCAAGGGTCAACAGACCACAGGATAAGAAACGCTGGAATTGGCACCATGAAAATCCTTAATAGCCTTTAGTTTAGGAGGAATGCTAAATTGTTTTGAAACTGTAATTGTGTACATATTTGTAATGTTATTACTGTATACCTGATGATTGTCTTAGGGGAAGGCATAAGGCCAACACAGTAGGTTTGAGTTGGGTATTGTGACAAGCCAATTATGAAGGGTATAGGCCTGAATATTAACTATGGCAGTAGGCCTGATATATTTATTATGAAAAGCATATCTTAAAGTCATTAGACATTAAAGAGTGGATTGCTATCACTCTGTTTTAAAGCCTACAGATAGGCCATTTGTTACATGGGTTTTCACATATTGCCTTAGTAGGCAAGGATTTTGGTGGTGGTTACCCCCTCTGATAAACTGTGGGTATCGAAGATTAGCACTGAGAATCCTTGGTAACCCTTCTTTGGAGAGATAGCATTTTACTTTGCAAACTATAATTTAAGTAGATTTGCAATTTTATGACTGTATGCCTGATGGTTGCCTTGTGGAAAAGCCTGTGCTCAGTATAGTATGCCTGAGTTTGTTATGGTGGCCAGCCAATGAGAACAGCTATAGGTCTGATTGGTGCATAGGGAAATGTTATTCCAGATACCATAAGTCTGTTTCGATTTACACCACCACCGATACCACCCCCACCAATATCAATACCACCAATACCACCACCAATACCACCACCACCAATACCACCACCACCAATACTACCACCAATACCAACACCACCAATACCACCACCAATACCACCGCTAATGCCAATACCATTACCAATAGCACCATCAATACCACCACCACCACCAATACCAACACCACCAATACCACCACCACCACCACCACCAATACCAATACCAATAACACTGCCAATGCCAATACCACTACCAATAGCACCACCAATACCACCTCCACCAATGCCACCACTAATACCACCACCAATACCACCAACACCAATGCCATCAATACCACCACCACCAATACCACCACCACCAATACCACCATTACCACCATTACCACCAATACCATCACCAATATCATCAATACCACCACCAATACCACCACCACCACCAATACCACCACCAATAGCAACACTAATACCACCACCAATACCACCACCAATACCACCACCACCACCACCACCAATATCACCACCACCAATACCACCACCGCCAGTACCATCACCACCAATACCACCACCACCAATACCACCACCAACACCACCAACACAACCAATACCACCACCACCACTAATACCACCACCACCAATACCACTACCACCAGCACCACCAATACCACCACAACCACTAATACCACCACCACCAATACCACCACCACCACTACCAATACCACCACCACCAATACCACCACCACCAATACCACCACCACCAATACCACCACCACCACCAATACCACCACCAATATCACTACCAGCACCACCACCACCACCATCAATACCACCACCATCTACACCACCACCAATACCACCACCCCCAATACCACCACCAATACCACCACCAATACCACCACTACCAATACCACCAATACCAATACCACACCACCAATAACACCACCACCACTACCACCACCAATACCACCACCACCAGTACCACCACCACCAAAACCACCACCATCAATACCACCACCAACACCACCAATACCACCACTACTACTAATACCACCACCACCAATACCACTACCACCAGCACCACCAATACCACCCCCACCACCAATACCACCACCACCAATACCACAACCACCACTACCAATACCACCACCACCAATACCACCACAACCAATACCACCAACACCAATACCACCACCACCAATACCAATACCGCCACCACCAATCCCAATACCGCCACCACCAATACCACCACCACCAATACCAATACCACCACCCCCACCAATACCACCACCAACAATGCTACCAATGCCACCACCACCACCAATACCACCACCACCAGCACAACCAATACCACCAATACCACCACCACCAATACCACCACCACCAATACCGCCACCAATATCACTACCAGCACCACCACCACCACCATCAATACCACCACTATCTACACCACCACCAATACCACCACCCCCAATACCACCACCAATAGCACCAATACCACCACTACCACCAATACCACCACTACCAATACCACCAATACCAATACCACACCACCAATAACACCACCACCACTACCACCACCAATACCACCACCACCAGTACCACCACCACCAAAACCACCACCATCAATACCACCACCAACACCACCACTACTACTAATACCACCACCACCAATACCACTACCACCAGCACCACCAATACCACCACCAATACCACCACCACCAATACCACAACCACCACTACCAATACCACCACCACCAATACCACCACAACCAATACCACCAACACCAATACCACCACCACCAATACCAATACCGCCACCACCAATACCAATACCGCCACCACCAATACCACCACCACCAATACCAATACCACCACCCCCACCAATACCACCACCAACAATGCTACCAATGCCACCACCACCACCAATACCACCACCACCAGCACAACCAATACCACCAATACCAGCACCACCAATACCAGCACCACCAATACCACCACCACCAATGCCACCACCACCAATACCACCAATACCAATACCACCACCTCAGCGAGTCTCGCTCACTAGTAATATCAGGGGTACTGTACGAGGCCAGAGCTGCAGCCAAGACCATCCCTCCCTCCCTTTTTATTAGGCCAAAGATAGCAATGACATTACGCAATGCCACACTGCACACTCAAATCACAGAGAGGGCAGGAAATAGCCCCCCCCACTCTTCCTCCTGAGCCACGACAGTGTAATCACAGAGCGAAAGGTGTTGGAGCTCTTTGTTGGTGTTTATAGCTCGGGTCATATGTAACTCTCACTTCACACTTTGTGTCTGTGTAATTTACAACACTTACACATCTTCTTCAATGCACTATTTATCACTACTTTGAAGACGTTGCAGGCCGGTCTGTTCCTCTGATATTTACAATCTAACAAGCAGCCGAGAAGGCCCTTTATTGCAATGCAATAGGTCTCGCATTTGCGAGAGTTTAAGCTATTAGTATTGTAAATGCCAATGCCTTTTATTTATGTTTTAAAACCCAAAACATAAATAAAAGGCATTGTCAATTACAATGCCAATAGCTCAAACTCGCGTGAATGCAAGACTTATTGCATTGCAAATGTTTGTTCTTCAGAGCCGCTGTTGATGTTTGCAACTGGCATGCCAGAGTATTCACGAGCATGAAAATACAGCATCAACTAGGCCCTAAGTAGGACAAGGCTTCCCAAATGGTACAGCTATTGATTCTGTGGCAGTTGGGTGACAGGCTGAGAGTCTGCAACCGCCGAGGCTCCATTGTCAGACACTAGGTGGTGCCCCGACCTGTTAGGTAATGTGTATATGGAAGGTGCATTATCACCCACAAGGGTATCCTGGCACTTTTGACCACTTTACAGTTGATGTCCCTCTAAATGACCCACTCACAAGACATTTTTATTGCTAGTTTAACAAAATGTATCTTGGGGTCTCCTGTTGATAAATTCATTAACAATGAATTGAGATTGTGTTTGTTCTTTATATTGCTTTATACATCATCACCAAAGCATTTTGGAATAAGTAAAGTAGCACTTCAGTAGTACTACTTTAAGTACTCACAAATTCTACTCACTAATTCATAGCTGCAGATCCCTGCCTACGTCTACCCTTTCTTTTATGTGTTGCGCTCTCTTCCATGAGTACAAGGAACTCTGCACAAGGTCTTCATTTCTGCTGTGTTGGTGGAGGGGGGGCAAGGAGGAGGGACTGGAATAATAGGAATATCTACTACTAATGGGTTATAATTATGGAGGGGCAGAGCGAGACACATGCAAATATCAAAACAGGTCAACAAAAGAGTAAGACAATTACTGTTCACCAAAGTTACACCCACTATAGTAGTACTACTGGCTCAAATCTACCCCAGACAAGCGCTGTTAGAAGTCACAAAGTGTACTTAGCGTATCACTGGCATTGCACTCTCAAAGAAATGAATGGAGGCAAGGAGTAACAATAAAACAACATAGCAAAATAAAGAGGAACATATGTTTACGTGTCAAAAAATCTATATTTAAAAATACAGGCTCTTAACAGTAAACACAGCTAGATTTAGTAGAGCATACATATGGCAAGAAGACTTTATGCTCAATCAAGGGAGTAGTGGTCAGGAATCCACAGGTGACTCATTACAATATCAACTAATCGCACACAAACTGTCTCCACTTCCTGTCCAATGGATCTTTTCAGAAAAAGTGAGTGAAGACACCATGGGTGCCTCATAGACAGGCCAATCAGGGTGTTTGTGACAGATACTCAGATGCATTATCAGCCAAGTGCATCTGTTTATCACCATGCCATCACCCCTGGCTAAAAGGCAACAAGTGGCATGAAAATGTTATACCATTGTCCATTTCCCTCAGGTCTTAGATTCCATCAACTGCACCTGTGTGGCACATCAACCCATTTCCACAGGGAATACTATTTCCCCAAATGACACCACTGGCACTCTATCAAAGTGCAAGCAGGTGCTGCTTCACTGACATGTATGCTTCCTTTCCTGGGTGTTCATAGGGCAGATACGTTTTTCAACATTTAGCTCTTACTAGTCAGGTGGCTGCTGGTGATGTTGCAGACTTGGGTCTAATAGGTAACGTTAAATAATATGCACTAGGAATGTATGTATATATAGGGAATACCATCGCAAGCATAGTCACTCATAAAGTTCAAACCATTACAATAGACACACATAACATTAATATTGCGTGCATGTATTTACATATAATGTGTAAAATTCTAACAAATATCAGGAGTCTGCTGGAGGTGATGCCGAATATGACTACAGTAGCCATGTCCTTACCCACTTTCTACATCCAATTTTACAGCCTCAACAGAGGCATAACATAGCACATCATTGAGTGCATGCTTGGTACCCTCAAGTTGCGCTTCAGATGTCTTGACAAAATTGGGGCGTTCCAGTACTACCTTGAATTAGTGTAATGCATGGACAATGATATATAACACATGCAGATAACATCTGCATATCCTTCAATTCTCTTGCATCTACTTCCACATAATACATTACATTAACATTTTTCATTTACCATCTATATAATACATTACCTTAACATTTTAATTCATCTACCACTTTGGAGGCTTTCACAACCCGAGATGTGTTTCCCTTCATTTTCCTGGTTAATCCACCTACGTATAAAAGTCTCTGCCACCGGCATTTAGGTGGAGAACTCCTTAGACGAAAAGTAGAACTCTGTAGTCAGGGCTGTATCCTTTGTCTACTGCAACAAATTTAATATGATATACAGAAACAGGAAATAGGTCCTCCTTCGTTCAGCTGCTCTTTGTACTTAATATATCACTCCAGTGGCTGAGGATGAGAGGACCCTCAGTTTCTCCCAGGTGGAATTAAAAATCATCAGGGAGGGTGGCCCCCAAGATATATCCTCAAATGTACGGGATCTGAAACCTAGCTGAGCAATGCAGCATGAACTGGAATCTGGTAGGACATTGGCACATCCTGCAGTGCAGTTGGTGTTAATACTCAAATAGCAAGGGAAGGCTGCAAGTGCTTGGAGCACCTCCAGTGCTGGCCACAGCTGAAGACACAGGATGTGCTAGAGGTATCCTTAAAGCCCCACAAGCAGTACCCCAGGATCTCCCGATTGCACAGAAGGATTTTTTTTTTAACAAAATGGCCAACCCTCCACATTCAGCTGGAGGCCCACAAGCAGTAGTAAGGTGGTAAATCTTACAATATAAAACGTAGAAAAACAATTCTAAGGTTTGAAAATGTCATAGTGTCATGTCTCATTTATATTTTTTAACATGCTATCAGTATTATACAGCTTTTACTAAATGTGTAGTTATATAATTGGTATTAGTGTGTGTGTCAATTATATAATAAATTAGGGGACGCTCAAACCAGGCATTCCAAGTCCCAGAATGCCATAGGACAAGGAGCGGGCTGAGGAGGTAGACCCTGCCTCGCTGTAGTGCTTTATAGAGTGAAAAGATTGCTCGCTGCACAGGACGCTCAGACCAGGGACTCCAAGTCCCAGCATTCCAAATGACAAGGAGGGGGTGGGGGAGGTAGGCCCCACCTCACTGTAGCATTTTATAGTGTAAGAAGATTTCCCACTGCACGGGCCACACGCAGGGCGCCCCTTGGCAAAGCCTGGGCTAAGGGCATGCCCATCTTCACCCATCATCGCCTGGAGGAGGATGGGCTGGGCAACTCCTCTTGGCTTTGCCACAATTGCCCTTGTTTCCAACCCCCAGCTACTTTGATGAGGATCAGGTAAATGTGGTCTCAAGCATCTGACCTTTTTTTTGTATGCCTACTGTTTTATTTTGACATTGAATTTATATCGGACTAAAGCGAGTTGTGGGCTCAAAAACTGTGTTCTAGCTGATATAAATATTCTGACTAAGGAAATGGAGGCTATATTGGGGGATAAGGCCTCATCAATGGCTGGGGGAAGCCATAGATTAAAAAAGCTGGCCAAAACTTTCGAAAAAGGAGGGGGGCCTCCAACACAAGAGTTAAACATTCTAGAACCTCCAATTGTAGCGAACACCAGTCAAATAGCGACACGCTGGTAGTTGCTCCTCCTCTATTGGTGCCACAGGTTGTCTGCGTAACAGATATGCATCACTTGAGCCTACAGAACACTTTGCTCCCTCCAACTGCACAAATCTTTCCAAAGAGACACAAACTGATTTCTTGTTACAATCATGTCCTGATGTCAATTCTGGGGTAACAGACATCCAATCTTTGCAATTGTAGTCTGAAATTAGAGACCTAAAATCTATGGTTGCCAAACTAATGGATGTTGTGGTTCATGTCAGCAGTGGTAATTCTGTGCAGCCAGTTGGGGACTTGCAGGATAGCAACGGCGCTTGCCCCGTTTATGCTCCTATTGCTCTGGTAGATTTACATCCTTGCAGAGCATGTTACATGACATCAGCGCTGGTGTGTCTACAAATCATTTCTCTTACCCTGTCTCATTTACTAACCTTGCTAACCTGTACAAAGATCAATATAAACAGCAGGGATCTACTTCCAATGACAGCCCAGACAGGGGTGATACAAAGGGACGATAGCAGCAAGGAAACCGATTTCCATCATCTTGCCCACACATCAAAAATGTTTGTGCCCCTAGGGCAACTTTTTCTTAGTCCAATGCACCATTCCCCATCCATGATCTGCATATACGCAATCACTCTACCGCACACATGCCTCTGATGAGAGAAAAAGTTTCATGGTTAAAGTCCCTAAATTTGAATCGAATTGAGACACCCTTGAAGAAACAGAATCCTTAATAAATAAAGTAATTCTCGTTTTGCGCGATGAAAGCATACCTACGCCCATGGACACGTGCTCGAACGAGGGGATACGCACCCCGCATTCGGGAAAACCGTGGCAACGTCGGCTTAAAAACGGAAGGCAGACAAACAACGGGGCGAAAGCCCGGGAACGCAAAGCCAAATAGGTTGAAACACGGGGCAGGACCCTTGGTGGAGTAAGTATAGGGAAGGGCGAATGGCTGGAATCCCCACATACAGGTATGCTTTCATCGCGCAAAACGATACAAATAATTAAAGGATTACCGGTGCCTGTTTTCTTTTTTCTTTTTCATGTCTCCCTCTTCTATGCTGAAACTCACTACTGGCATATGCAATATCACAAACAGAGTTGACTAGAGGGCTACCCCTCTTTGCTGCGATTCCCAGTGATGCCTTACCTCTCCCAAAGTGGGGTAAGGAAGAGACGAATGTGTAAATAGTATGAATGGGCACAAAGAAATTGCGAGTGACTGGTGTGCTGTGTGGTTTAATGTGAGTGTCACTATAGTGGTTTATTGAACGGACTACACATGCACTTGAATTTGACTAGAGTCAGATTGCGATGTATATCGCCACTTCACGATATACAACACGAGACAAATAGTGGTTAAAGATAACCCTGAGTAAGACGTACCAGAGTGGCATGATGAGAGATGGCTTCTACACACTCAACATGTTTGATGAACTTGGGTGTAGAAAAAATGCACATCACAATTGGGAAGCAAACGGCGCTACAATAACATTGTTGCACTATGTGTTTCTTCTTTCTTCTTTTTTTGATCTACAGATAGAGGAAAAGAGATCTGTAAACAACAAGATAAATTTATCCTTTTAAGAAAAGGAGCAGGTACCTGCCCTTATAAAAATAGGAGTAGATTGGAAACGTCCCCTCTGCTGTAACCAGGGAGGATACCCCCAATTGTTGCCCTGAAGAATGTCCAGGACCTTTTTTGGCCACGCTTTGGACTGAAACATGTCGGCACTAGGGTCATAGGACCATAAAAACCCAATTGACACCTTAATATTTTGTATTTTAATATCCCTGACAGTTCCATAAAGAAAGGGACACTGGAATCTGTCTGAGGATTTTTAATCTTTAAAACCCCCTGGCCACATTTTTCAAGAGCTCCCTGGAATACGGTCGAGCCCACCCTGACCTTTAGGAGTCAGGGTGACCCGATGATGAAGCATGACACCACTAGGGTGTGTGAGGGTAATATAAACAAAAGGAATTGTTTTCTTCCCCACTACCTAGTGGGTAGCAATTAGGATGCTTCTGACAAACCTTCCCACATCTAACCAGGGTTAGCAAATGTTAGTTGCATTATTGTGGGGTACTTTTTGTGATATAGTGTTTAACACGGGAGGGTGTACTCCCACTAGAGATTTCCTCTCTGCCCTTACGACACAGGAGGAGTTCATCTATTCCGAGTGCCATAGTTACTTATATTTTGAGCAGCGTACAGCTGTGGGGCTTCTGGAAAATTTCCAAACTGTAAAAAGTCTAAATAACAGAATTGCAGTTACAATGCACCACTTGTCTCACTTACTCATTGCACAGTACATAGTCCTCGCCAAGAGCATAAAAAATAGAGTTTTTTTTAAATCCTCCGTAGTACAACAACAACAATGGCAGAAGCACTAGGCATCGGTTACTTGGATGAGATGGCATTAGCCATCCTAGCGGCCCCATCGCTATTACCAGACACTAACATCAACCAAAGTCTTAACCAAGCCCAGAGTTGGGATGAATTGAAGGAGCTGAAGCGAAATCAGATGAAGGTACTAATGCATGGGGCCATAATGACAGAATATCTGCGTTGCAATGCAGCACCCTCAGGCCTGTGGGTCACAAATGCACCCAGAATATTTCTGGATGACCCACTGTTTAAAAAGGAATGGTCGCTGATCGCGTGGCGTTGTACACGCGATTGGCTCATTCTAATAATAAATACGGCAAAAAGGTTGTCTGAGAAACTCCTGGTAAAAATCAAAACTAGGGAGGATGCTCTACTAACAGAGATCAAGATCACCCTCTATAAAAAGAAATTAGAGGAGGTTAATAAAGAAATAGGAGAACATAAGGATTACCTCATGCAGAGTAAGATTAGCAAACTTCAGAAAGACCTGAAAAAGTTCTCCCATGAGAGAGTCTACCCATACATCAATGATGACTATAAAGGACAGCAGGATTCGGATGCTGGATCCTCCTATCAGGGAGACTCAGAAACATCAGACTCAGAGCAAGACAATTGGTCTAGTGATTACTCATCAAAAAGTTGGAGGGGAAAACCAAGACGACCACGGAGAGGGGACTTCAACCAAGGTTATCCACAAGGTTATCCACAACAGCAGATGCACCCTTGGCCTGGCCCATTTGGCCCACATCCATTCCAGGGACCACCTCAATACCAGGCACCCTTCTTCCAGCCCACCTTCAATCAGAATTGTTTTTTAGGTCAAGGTGGGAGGAGAGGGAGACGCGGGAGAAGAGGAAACAGAAGAGTCCAGTGGGAAGAGGACAGGACCAGTGTGAATACAAGGAGCCAGACCAGAGGCCAACAGCCCAGCACGAGCACGTTGAGGGACTAGTGGTAAACCTCACAGATATAACCCTTAGTCCGGATGAACTTAAGGTTTTGAACAAAGGCTTGGGATTTGTTCCCACAGCCTTTTTGGATAAATTCCAACTGAGATGCGAGCTCAGCAAATTTTTTCGCAAAATTAGAATCAAAGCATTCTTCGTGGGCAAACAAGAACCAGAAAAAGACACCAGTCATACCACTCTCTGACTTAAGTCTACCTTCTGCCCCCATGCCTCACTCTTACCATCTGAAGTAATCACATTTGAAGAAGCAGTGACTAAGGAGGTGGAGGAGCTCCAACCTAAAAGAGACACTTACAATAATCTGAGTAAAAAGGAACGAGAGGCCTTGAGATCGCTCAGTATGAGAGATGACATCATCATAAAGCCGGCCGATGAAGGCGGAGCGACTGTGATACAAAGCACCAGCACCTATCGAGAAGCATGCCTGAGTCTCATGGCCAACGAGAAACACTACAAGAAGATCCACCTGGACCCCACTACACGCTTTAAGAAAACCATTGAAGCACTCACAAAGGACGCATTAGAAGACAACTGGATCACCAAAAAAGAACGTGATTTCTTGATTTCAGACGACCCCAGAATACCCCTCTTCTACACCATACCAAAAATACATAAGGGCAAAATTCCGCCCCCAGGGAGGCCCATTGTATCGGGGATTGGGTCCCTACTTGATCCCCTATCAAAATACATCAAAAAGAATCCGTAGGTGACGGATCAAAAGAACCTAGCCAAGAAACAAGGGCGGGTTCACCAATTGGGGTGAAGGCCACCTCTACTGGTTGAAAAGAAAAATTTCTTTTCTTGTGTCCCCTCAATCACCCAGGGTTGCCCCTAGGTGACATGCTTCATCATTGGGGCCATCCCAAACATCTACTGATTGGGGCGTGCTGCGACTTGCGGATTTACGTAGGAGCACTTACCTTGTGAGGCTATGTGTTGTGCAGTGTAGGGGGGAGTGGTGTAAGTGATGTTTTAAAAAATTACCTAACTAGTGAGCTATTGTTTTATTCCTGCTCCTAGTTGGTAGGGATAAAAAGGGGGTTAATAAAAGGGAAATGTAACTGTTATGTAATTATAATCCCTTGTATTATGTCAACATGTTTCAAGGTATCCCCTAAACCTTTTCTTCAGGACAACAAAGGGACCAGCCCTTTGTGTACCACTCCGTGCCGGACCTATAATAAAGTGAAGTGAAAAAATATATTAATGCACACCTATTGTGTGAGCATTGGGAAAAATATATACATACGGTTGCTTCTGAACACGTAGTAACTGTCATTGGGAAGAAAAAGCAAAATGCAAATTAATACATACTGCCTGCCCACCGTTCTTGTGGGCAGGTAAAGGCGTTACGCTGCGCGTAAAAGAAGGTACTTCATACTATGGTGTAAGCGCCCTTGAAAGCAAACTTAGTTAGTGCTCAGATCTTGTGTGGGTAATACTACACATGATACCTTAATTGTGAGCAGGCAAGTTTGAAAAGACATAATTTAAAAACACTTGTAGTCAAGGACAGTTTCTTAGACTTAGGAGAAACTGCACGGAAACATCGGATTATGACAAGCAGGCAAAAGACCTAGCAGAGAAACTGAAAAAACGGAAATACCCTTCTAAAATCATTGCAAAGGCAAAGAAAAGAGCATGAAATAATCATAGAGATGCCCTTCTAGAAACGTATGAAAGACAGGAGAATGAGAAAGAGAAAAGACCCATCTGTATTACAACTTTCAGTGTAGCATCAGACAAAGTCGCAAAGGTAGTGAAGAAACATTGGCGGATTTTAAACAGTGGTACCTTGAACATACCAACACTGATGTTCTCACATAAGAGGGGTAAAAAGGATATACTGGTACACACCCGCCCGAAGCCCCAAGACAAAAGTAGCCAACAAATATTAAGTACTTTACCAACGGGCCACCACCTGTGTGGTAACTGCAGTGTGTGCCATCTCACAACAACCACCAAAAGGGTCATTTTCAATACAGGAAAATCATGGGATTTGCGAAAATTCACCACTTGCAACACTATAGGAGTTGTGTATCTAATTACGTGCCACTGTGACCTACACTATGTGGGTATGACCACCAGGAAGGTGAGCACAAGAATCTGCGAACATCGGAGCAACATCCGATGCCACAGAGCAAGTACCAGAATTACGGCACACTTCAACGAGAAACAACACACCCCAAATGACATGCGGTGGGTAGTGTTGGAACATAAAAAGCCCTGTGAAAATTTAGAACAGATAATACTAGAGAAAGAGCAAAGATGGGTTTTCAAATTACGCACGGATATTAGAGGCCAATTCACTAGATAAATTAACCCTCATATCTGGAAACCCCACCTGGCATGTTTCTTAACGGCATGTTAAGAAAATCAAAATCAAGAACAAAGGCACTGAAATCCTCTACCCCGTGTTTTTTGATAAAAAAAATTTTGATAAAATTAAAGGCAGTATGTCAAGAAACAACCCTAGCCTTTTCCCTTTTTCCTTTTCTGTTTATTTGTTTTTTTGACCATTCCAATATGGCCACCATTTAAGAAACTCATGGTGTCCCTTTGAACAGGGTTCGATACTGACCCAACCTATTTTTTTGACAAAATACTGGGCGTCCTCTTATTCTAGTACGAGGTACTCTTGCACTCAAATTATTAATTTAGACTTTCTAAAATCACAACCCCTTTTTCATAAAATGAGAGGTTCGAACGAGAATATACCATTGGGCCATTTCACTAGATAAATTAACCCCGATATCTGAGAATAAATAAATAATAAAAAAAACCCGTCTGGCATGTTTCTTAACGGCATTTTATGAAAATCTAAATCAAGAACAAAGGCAATGAAATGCTCCACCTCGTTTTTTTCTTGATAAAATTGAAGGCAGTATGACAAAACATCCCTAGCCTTTTTCCTTTTCTTTCTCTTTTTCTGTTTATTGTTTTTTTGACCATTCCAATATGGCCGCTATTTAAGAAACTCACGGTGTCCCTGTGACCAGGGTTCGATACTGACCCCAACCTATTTTTACAAAATACCGGGCGTCCTCCTTTTTTCGTATAAGGTACTCCTGCATTCTAATTAGTAATTTAGACTTTCAAAAATCACACCCCCATTTCATAAAATACCAACAACATGGTGGACCGTTTACACCACAATACGAGACTACTCTTTACACGCTCTAGTCTCTGACAGCACGAGGGAATGACTCGGCTGTTTTTCAGACTACTTATACCGGCACTAAGGCAAAGACACGCTAAGATGCGGTCTGCCTTGGGACTGAATAGGTCGTATTGATGGAGGGTTGCTGAGCACAGTAAGACTTTTTTTCTCCTTACAGGACATCATCAATTGTTTTCTCCCTACAGGAATTTACATAACTTTACTTGCCTTTTTCACTAAATTCCATTTGCTCTTTCTAAACCAGTCATAGGAAGGCACAAGCAATGAGTGGCTTATAACAAATCCTCATTATCTCATTCCTTTGTCTATTATTATAATGTAGGGTTTCTACAGGCCCCTCCACCCAGACAGACCATGAGGCGCACTTTTGCCAAAAAATAAGTATGTTTCAAAAGAAATTGATTTTATGTTACATGTTGTGTGTGTCCTGTTTTTTGTCCTTGACTACATGTGTTTTTAAATTATGTCTTTTCAACCTTGCCTGCTCACAATTAAGGTATTATGTGTAGTATTACCCACACAAGATCTGAGCACTAACTAAGTTTGCTTTCAAGGGCGCTTACACCATAGTATGAAGTACCTTCTTTTATGCGCAGCGTAACGCCTTTACCTGCCCACAAGAACGGTGGGCAGGCAGTATGTATTAATTTGCATTTTGCTTTTTCTTCCCAATGACAGTTACTACGTGTTCAGAAGCAACCGTATGTATATATTTTTCCCAATGCTCACACAATAGGTGTGCATTAATATATTTTTTCACTTCACTTTATTATAGGTCCGGCACGGAGTGGTACACAAAGGGCTGGTCCCTTTGTTGTCCTGAAGAAAAGGTTTAGGGGATACCTTGAAACATGTTGACATAATACAAGGGATTATAATTACATAACAGTTACATTTCCCTTTTATTAACCCCCTTTTTATCCCTACCAACTAGGAGCAGGAATTAAACAATAGCTCACTAGTTAGGTAATTTTTAAAACATCACTTACACCACTCCCCCTACACTGCACAACACATAGCCTCACAAGGTAAGTGCTCCTACGTAAATCCGCAAGTCGCAGCACGCCCCAATCAGTAGATGTTTGGGATGGCCCCAATGATGAAGCATGTCACCTAGGGGCAACCCTGGGTGAGTGAGGGGACACAAGAAAAGAAATTTTTCTTTTCAACCAGTAGAGGTGGCCTTCACCCCAATTGGTGAACCCGCCCTTGTTTCTTGGCTAGGTTCTTTTGATCCGTCACCTACGGATTCTTTTTGATGTATTCTGATCACACAGGAGGGTGAACCTAGCCCAATCCTCCTCCTCCCCCTTTTTCTGATTGACCCCTATCAAAATATACAGATTGGCTCCTGAGACCATTGGTTACGAGAATAAAATCTTATGTACAGGATACAAAACACTTGCTGAACCTGCTCACCGACATGGAATACGACCCAGAAAGGAACATCATGATGTGCCTAGACATAGAGGCACTCTACACCAGTATCCCTCAAGAGGAGAGCCTACGTGTGATTGAAGAACTACTACACAAGGAGGAATGGGAATGGATCATAAAACTAATGCATCTGGCCCTCACAGAAAATTTCTTTAAATTTGAATATCAGCTATTCCTCCAAGTCCATGGGACTTCCATGGGCAGCACGTTTGCGGCAAGTATAGCGTGTCTGTACATGAGCCATTTTGAAGAGAAGCACATTTGGTCCGCAAATCCATTCTCGGACAAAATACAGAAATGGGTCAGATATATAGACGATATTCTCGTTATCTGGGAAGGGGATGAGACCAGCATGACTGAATTTGCGAGCTGGATCAACCAACTAAATACACACCTACAGTTCACCAAGACATCAAGCAGAGAACTAGTGTCCTTCTTAGATATAAACATCATAGCAAAGGGAGGTAAACTAGCGAGTTCACTATACACGAAACCTACAGACAGGAACAGTTTGTTGCACTTTGACAGTGCACATCCACTGTCCCTTAGGTGAGAATCTGTCTGTCGGACAATTTCTCAGGGTCCGGCAGGAACTGTGCCGATCTAGGTGATTTAAAAAAAGAGGCGGAGAAACTGAGTAACAAATTACTACAGAAAGCCTATCCAAAAAACTTCATAGAAAAGGCACGAAAAAGATCAAGAAATACTCCCAGAGCAGCACTCCTAGACACAACTCAGAGGCCAGAAACAGATTCATTGATATGTGTCACCACATACAATTCTTCCTCAAATGAGGTCAAGAAGATTATAAATAAGAAATGGTCCATCCTAACATCAAATAAACTAACATTTGAAAAACCGATGTTCTCCTTCAAAAGAAATAGAAGTCTTAGGAACTCTCTTGTACACACAGACACATATAGACCTAAGAACACCACCCAAATGGGACAGTGGAGCCAACCACCGGTCAAGGGCCACTATCCATGCGGTTCATGCGTTGTATGCCCATTTACAGAACATACAAAACAGATTAACCTAGGCTTAGGTTATCCGTGGGAACAACGGTCACATACAAATTGTAATTCAGACAATGTGGTGTACCTAATTACGTGCCCCTGCCAACTGATGTATGTCGGAATGACGAGCAGGAAGGTGAAGGTACGTATCAGCGAACACCGCAGCACAATAAGGCGGTCCATAACAGCAACCAAATTGACATCCCACTATCTAGAAAAAAATCACAGTGACCAGGACTTGAAGTGGACGGTCATAGAGAAAATCAAGGGTGGTGGCAAGTTGTCAATGCGACTGCTTGAACGTGAACAATGCTGGGTCTATCAGCTGAGGACTCACATACATGGATTGAACGATTCCATTCCATGGAATCAATTGAATCAGAAATAGACCTTACTAAAAAAACATTTTTAGAGTTTTTTTCAACACATCCCACCTCGAAAGTAGCCAGAAATATTAACCGGTAGTTAAAAACCACCAGGTATTATTAAGAAGACACCCAAAAAATGTGTGCGGCCTATCCCAGGCATATTTTTATGGTGGTTTTATTGAAATTCACTCAGTAATAGATTTGGTAGCCAAACCAATGGGGTACGAATATTAATATAGGCCGTTTGATACCTTAAACGGATGTCGGGGCTGCATGTTTACAACATGCTCGACATACAAAAACCGACGAGGCCGTGTCCAATAAAGTTTTGTTCTTCCTTTTTTTTAAAAATGCCAGCCATTTATCGGACTGTAATATCCCTATGATTGGAGTCACACTGGGTTAACGGGTAGTCGACTCCACCAGAGTCTCATCGCTTTTAAATCGCCTACTTTTATGTGTTACAGTGCAAAGGCACTTGGGTACGAAGCAGGTTATGTTTGCGATAAATGTTAATACTTGAATGGGACTACATGTCCCAGGATCCCGACAGTTCCGCAAGCTGGACGCATCACGCATGTACATCCACGCCCATGGACACGTGCTCGAACGAGGGGACACACCCCCCATCTGGGAAAACCGCGGCAACGTCGGCTTAAAAATGGAAGGCAGACAAACAACGGGGCGAAAGCCCGGGAACGCAAAGCCAAATAGGTTGAAACACAGGGCAGGACCCTTGGTGGAGTAAGTATAGGGAAGGGCAAATGGCTGGAATCCCCACATACAGGTATGCTTTCATCGCGCAAAACGATACAAATAACTAAAGGAAAAGCGGTGCCTGTTTTCTTTTTTCTTTTTCATGTCTCCCTCTTCTATGCTGAAACTCACTACTGGCATATGCAATATCACAAACAGAGTTGACTAGAGGGCTACCCCTCTTTGCTGCGATTCCCAGTGATGCCTTACCTCTCCCAAAGTGGGGTAAGGAAGAGACGAATGTGTAAATAGTATGAATGGGCACAAAGAAATGGCGAGTGACTGGTGTGCTGTGTGGTTTGATGTGAGTGTCACTATAGTGGTTTATTGAACAAACTACACATGCACTTGAATTTGACTAGAGTCAGATTGCGATGTATATCGCCACTTCATGATATACAACACGAGACAATTAGTGGTTAAAGATAACCCTGAGTAAGACGTACCAAAGTGATATGATGAGAGATGGCTTCTACACACTCACCGTGTTTGATGAACTTGGGTGTAGAAAAAATGCACATCACTATTGGGAAGCAAACGGCGCTACGATAACATTGTTGCACTATGTGTTTCTTCTTTCTTCTTTTTTTCATCTACAGATGGAGGAAAAGAGATCTGTAAACAACAAGATAAATGTATCCTTTTAAGAAAAGGAGCAGCTACCTGCCCTTATAAAAATAGGAGTAGATTGGAAACGTCCCCTCTGCTGTAACCAGGGAGGATACCCCCAATTGTTGCCCTGAAGAAAGTCCAGGACCTTTTTGGCCACGCTTTGGACTGAAACATGTCGGCACTAGGGTCATAGGACCATAAAAACCCAATTGACCCCTTAATATTTTGTATTTTAATATCCCCGACAGTTCCATGAATAAAGGGACACTGGGATCTGTCTGAGGATTTTTAATCTTTAAAACCCCCTGGCCACATTTTTCAAGTGCTCCCTGGAATACTGTTGAGCCCACCCTGACCTTTAGGAGTCAGGGTGACCCGATGATGAAGCATGACACCACTAGGGTGTGTGAGGGTAATATAAAGAAAAGGAATTGTTTCCTTCCCCACAGCCTAGTGGGTAACAATTAGGATGCTTTTGACAAAACCTTCCCACATCTAACCAGGGTTAGCAAATGTTAGTTGCATTATTGTGGGGTACTTTTTGTGATATAGTGTTTAACACGGGAGGGCGTACTCCCACTAGAGATTTCCTCTCTGCCCTTACGACACAGGAGGAGTTCATCTCCTCCGAGTGCCATAGTTACTTAAACTTACAGAAATCACCTGGATTACCTATTTGTCAAACTGGGGTTGTGGAGTGAGTTGGTTGACCTTTATGTGGCCCTAAGGGATGAGAGGTATCACAACCATATAGCTCTCTATATGGCAGGCCCATTGACAAACAAGTCATCTGAAGGTTTAATTCAGGGAAGTAACGATAATTTATAACAAATAATATGGAAAATTTTAAATGGGCGCTCGTAGACATTAGCAACACAGCACTAAATTCTAGTTTTGCAAGAAGTAGTGTAGCGCTTGATCTCTTTAAAGTGCATATGGAGCTGCCTCAGGAGCATTCATGAGATCCACAATACACTGGTTGAAGAGATCAAAGGTTTTTTGGGAAACCCAAGACGGGGAGAGTATGACAGCAGAGAGCCCAAGAGTGGTTTCATTCAAATTGCTGCCTTAAAAAAGTTAACCTTGTTAACGCCTTCAGGTCTGGTGAATGAGATGTAATAATTGAAGCTAGGTCTTCCTATAAGAAAGCCATACTGGCAGCAAAAAAGACCTGCACATATTTTAGCCAGTGAGTCGGTAGCACATTTTGGAGCCCTTTACTCAATAGAGGCCGATGACACATCTTCTGCTTCCAGTATCTACCATCTTGCATGTCAAAATTCCCCCATCACTGAACAAACCCTTATCTTTTCTATGGCAGACACTGCAGCAGCCCGTAAGGTGCAGAAACTAGAGGAAACCTCAGGCCTGTCTAAGATTCTAGCTGATCTTTATCAATCTAACCTTGACATATCGGTACCATTCAGAAATTCCCTTGCAGGGAAGCCCATTTCCAGAAACATGAAAGGCTGCAGAGATCATCCCCATATTCTTAAAGGGATCCCACAACAAAGCAGGCAACTACTGTCCCATCAGTCTAATTGACAATTTACAAAAAGTATTTTGTAAACAGATAATAGATAAACTTATTGCTTGAATACTAGAAATTTGTACGTTATGTCAACTCCAAGCTGGTTTTAGATCCAAAATAAGCACAATAGATCAAGCTTTTCTCTTTCAATTGATTAGGTGGAAGATCGTGAATATGGCTGGGGGCAGTTTGTATGTCGCTTTTGTGAACCTGCAGACAGCGTTTGACTTGGTCCCAAGGACTAGTTATGGCAAATCCTCCTAGACTTGAGAATCCCATCTGACATGCGAGCCATTATCAGACGTTTATATTCAGGAAAGTTTGCTCGTGTCCGCAGAGGCGAACTCACAGGAAAAAGAAATGAAAATGAAAAGAGGGGTTCACCAGGCTTGTGTATTAGCACCAACATGATTTCTTCTTTTTATAAATTGCTGCATAGAATTTTTGTCTAATTGCGAGAATGATTCACCCACATTATCAGGTCAAAAAATCCCAGCATTGCGCTTCACTGACCGACACTAATGATTTCTAAAAAGCAGAAAGGCCTTAAGATTTTGATTGAGAAATTTGGTTTATTTTGTAGCAAAAACAACCCAGAGATAAATGCCCACAAACCAAACTCATGTTATTTAATTCTGAGAGGTCACAGAGGCGCAGAATAACCCAGTGTGCCACTGTCTTGAAAAGAATAAAGGACTTTAATTACTTAGGCATTAGGTTGTGTAACTCTGACATTTGAGGATGAGCAAATTGCTAAGAGCATGCTTCCTCTAAAACACGGGGCGTGTGCCATAGTTAAATTCTTCAGGATTGTTATGAGAAATCCAATTTTCCCCTCACTGGAGGTCCATAGAGAATTGGCCGTTAATGCGGGAATTTATGGAGCAGACTTGTGGGGACACTGTGGAATTGAAGATCTTGCACCCGCAAAGAATACTTTTATAAGATCGTTGTTAAGGCTGCCACCGTTCACCCCTCTCTTACACCTGTGTTTAGATCTAGGCTTTCAATCGATAAGTGAGTGCGCCAGATTGAAAACAATCTCATATTGGTGTACCAAAGGACTAGACCATTTTAGAGCAAGGTTGCGCGATGTTATTAGTAGACCACAACATTAAAGATTCCGTGGCTAAGGTATATCGAAGAGTCATTAGCTAATCTGGGGTTGGGAGAATTTTGGTCAAATATAGCCTTTATCTTCTCTAATGCATTTTCTATAGTGAAGAAGCGTTTTTGTCAATACTTTCAGGAAAAAAGAATGAATTCATCTTCGCCATTGAGCTTAACGGACTCTTTTTCAAATTTTCAAGTCTGATGACAAATTTGGGGAATTTGTTTGCTATCTTCAAACCCCGCTCTCTAGGAAATTGTATGGACAATTAAGGATGGGCACTCTCCCTCTAGCATCTTTTATGAGTAGTTGATCAGATTCTAGGACAGGGTATGGTACGTGCCCAGCACGTGACACTAGTTGCGAAACTTTCGAAAACATACTTTTTGTTTGTCCTGCGTACAAATAACTCTGTTAAGAGTGGATCACACCACTTTGCTTAACCCTGGAGATTAGGTATTACTGGGGAGCATCAAGGATCTGTAAAACAGATAATAACTATATGGTTGTGTTTGCTGTGTCTATATAAGATGCTTATTGTCGCTCAGGCTGCTAGTTTATATTTTAAAGGTTGAGGAATTATCGCCAAATGTTTTTAATCTTCAGTTTTTATCCTTTTTAACGTTTGTTTATCTTGCTATGACGTTTAATGTATTGATGAATTTAACGAATTCGAACTGACAAATAAATAAATATAATGAATTTGATTTTCAAAATTTTCAAATCACGGTATATGGTGTTGGCTCACAGGGAGCTTTTTAAAAAACTATACACTTTTTATTTAAAAAAGTTAATCTCACTAATGTTTTATAGCTTTATTTATTATGAGGGATGTTAAATAAACATAGCAACTATGATTTAGTTGCATGGGTAGCACACTTCTTTGAAGTGTTCTGCATTACACGCATAGAATGGTCCTTGTCATGTAATGTATATACAATATACAATTACAAGTTTCAACCCTCACTGGTCCATATAATACATATGCATTATATGCCAATAAATATTAATATCTGTACTTTCAAACTATGCTCTTGTCACTTTTTACCCTCATCAAGGAATGTTAGGGTGACAGAAAGTCAATGCATCTCATATGCTAAAGTGAAATTTGTATTTCTATATATCAATCATAAAGAGTAAGGTTCAATTATGAAGTAATATGTGATTAATTTTTACCTTTAATAAACAGAGAAACCCACTGTTAACATGGCATGAGTAATGTATAACTTTGCACAGAAAGAAACAGTATGTTCTGCAACATTCTATTTCTTGCTCACATTTAAATTTCAGAAACTGAAACGTATTTTTGATTTACATGAAGAAGTGGACATAGTCACTCATGCTTTTTTCCTAGCCTTTCCTCTTTAGCCGGCAGCCAAGGGCAAAGTGGGGAACAGTAGAACCAGAGGAGAAGATGTAGGAGGACTTCACCCTCTAGGTGTGCACACGGAGAGGAGAACATCATCATAGAGGAGGGTGGAGCACCTACAAGAATTGGTGGTGCACTAACTCAGAGAGTCACTTGCTTACAATCGAAGAGACTCCAGGCAGAGGCTGTGGAAACCATAAGAGGGTTGGTGATCTGAACAGCACATTCCAGGAGGAGAAAGAAGATGCGGCTCCATGTAGCCATCAACAACTTACATCTGTTGCATCCCATAAGTTGTCCCTCTGTCTTCAGGGCCTGTAGTCTCCTGTTCACCAACCAAGAAGCCCCCACAACAATGAAGCTTCCAGCTGCATCCCCTGTTATACCTTCTCCTAATACTAGTGCCCACTCAGATCAGCAGGTCTTCTACTGGACAGAAGTCTTTACCACTCGCTCAAACTCCCAAACCTGCCCTGTTGTGTCTGATAGTATGTATTACGCCTCTGTCCCTAAATCTGCACTAGCGTGTGTTGAGTCTCAAATTGTGTCCTGCCCCACCCCTCAGCCCCAAGTGCCTGCAGTGGAGGAGTAACTAAAAGTGGTCCTAGTCTCTGACGAGAAAAATGGACTTTGTACCTCAACTCAGGATTGCACTTTAGACATTCTGTGGAATATTTACTAAGATTTCATGCAGCACAGCAAGTGAAGTTGCTGCACTGTGTTGTGTGAAAAGGAAAGAGCAGAACTGTGCCATAATTACAAAGATATGGCACCGTTCTGCTCTCTCTTAGTGCTGGAGCACTTGTGGATGCCTAGGCCCAATGCATGCATCCATGAGCCACAACACAAGGGTGCCTCAATTATGGTCAGAATAGCTTTTGTGCAAGAAGGTATGCTTTCCTGCACAAAAACTATTCTACTAAGCTTATTCCTCTTTGTAGGTATGCAGAAAAATGCAACACACATGCAAAGAGGAAGTAACGAGAAGAAATAAAGTTATTTCTCCTCGTTACACCAGTCTCAGGTAGGTGCACCATTTTGGCACAAACCCATGTTTACTGACATTAGTAATTATGGGTTTGCGTCAAAATACATTGGCAGATGCACTGGAATGCACATACTCCGCCCATGTAACACCTTCAAAAAGCAAAGTAATGCAAGGCACCGACTAAAAAGCACAGACTCTAGCATGAGAACTTAAGTCTTTTCTGCCTACATTAACGATAGGGATAAGAACAAGCAAACTGACTGTGCATCTAAATCTGTGGGGTCAGCATAAAGTAATCTGCACTTGTGCCTAATCCATGCCTCTGCTACAGAATAATGAGAAGAGAGTACTCGAGAGGTAATGGTATTGCGCTCAAATGAGATTGTAACTTGGATTCACTAATTAAATTGCACTGTGTAGTACTCAGTTTTGGTGTGTTACTAAAAGTACTTTTGTTTCCCTAAAGACAAGCACTGAGCTGTACATTAAGTTATTGTGTCTGATGATTGACTGTTGATTTCTGACCCCTTGCTCCCAACACTACATTTCTGACAAGACTGTGACTGCTCACCTTTGCTACCTACCCTGAGAGTCTTGTGCAGATGATATTGTACTTGACCCAGTTTCAGAGCCATAGTAGGATGGACCCCAGGACACCAGTGGTAAACAACGGCAACCATCTCAATGTGGGTGCTGTAACCTCTGTCACCTTGTGACCCCCTAAACAGAATCTGATAAGTAAGTGTAAGGTCATAACCTCTATTGCAAGAGACTTCAGTCACTCGTGCAAAGGGTTAAAGACTCAAGAATCCTACTACTAAGGGGACAATTCCATCTAGAATTGTGATTACTACCCAGGCATAGATTTTTGACCAGGTGTAGGTTGAAACCTATCTGTGCCAAGATCTGAGCAAGTAGATTTCTCTGTGATTCCGCTCCACATTTTTTGTATGGCCTCACCCAGTTTTCCCTATAACAAATAATGATATATTTCAATTATTATATATCAATTGTAATGTTGTCTTTCATTTATGATAGGTCCTTTGTTATTCAAAAATGTCAATAAAACATTCTTAAATAAAAAAGTGGCTGTAGTTCAGAAAGTATGCTAGCATGCACATAGATCCCCAGTTTTTTACAACCAACTACAGAAGTGCAATACATATGCATTGTGCCATAAATGCCACCTCGTCAAGCAATGATTTTGAATTTTCAGTGCAAAATAGCATAGGAGAAATTCCCAAAAGGGTAGTTATCACTTTCATTGTTTTAACCGCACATATAATTCGGCTCAGTGACCTGCTTTTCACAGTGTCTGGTGGCTGAACTAATTCACCTTAAGTGATATTCTTTAATATCAATCAATCAAAGAGACTTTATTTCGATCACTGAGGATCATAAAAGTACGCCATAGAGCTAGACAATTACAAACACACAATACAGATAAAACATTTCAATATAAATAAACATACACAGTCTATTTACAGTTACTCCAGGGTTGGACAGTCAAAGTGCATCAGTAAATTGTGCAAAAGAGAAAGGAGAAAAATTTCTCAATAATAGCAGCATGATTATAGAAATAGCATAATTGTTTACAGTTTCAAGCTTCATCACGGTGTAGATGGCAGAAAGATAAAATATAATTGAGAACATTGAGGATAGACAATAGATGCTTATTCGCACTACAGTAACAATCCATTTAAATCGCGATCTGGAGTACAATGGACAAAAAATAAGACATGTTCAGGTGAGTCAGGAATCCCTTGGCAACATGGACAATGCTCATCAGTACTCTCTCTTGCCTGACTCCAGTGTCTCTTAAAATAATTTAGAGGAAGACAGCCATACCTAAACTGTAGGTATAATTTCCTCGCAAGCGGCGGTTCGATTTCACCCAATGTGGGCTCAAATAACAAAGACTGTTTAAAATTCATAAAATCATTCAAAAGTGATCCCTTGCAATTCATTATCAGGTCAGTTTCGATAAAACCCCAATATGCAACTTTAAGACTAGATTTACTAATCAGGCTAAGGGTTTCCGGATCCCTCCAGTAAGTATCCAGTCCTAGCTTAGCTAGCAGATACTTAACTGAGAGCATCCAGGGGATCTTGTCCACACAAGATGCTCTCATTAGTTCACGGAGGCCCACCCTGTAGGAGGCGAGTGCTGTAGTGGTCCATAACCGGTGCCAAAACAAGAGTATCCGCATGCCGATTTTATGTAAAATCCTCTTCTGCCCGAGATCTAAATAGAGAGGTATCAATGGAGTAAACACTGGCAGATTCACTAGTGATCTTAGGAATTTCTGTTCAGTAACTGGGAGATTACTACAGTTAGAACTGCCCCAGAGCTCTGCACCATACAAGGTCGCACCGAGGGCTTTGGTATTATACATTTCTAGCGCTGGAGTCAGCTTTCTGGATCTGGTTCTCCTGTGGATTTTCAATATGCTTGTTGTTTGTTGGACCAAAGTTAGCTGTGCTTTGACCAATTGTGGGGTCCAGCACATATTCTGACAGAGTTTAATACCCAGATAATCAAAATCTGTTACTAATTCTAGTAATTCGCAACCCACATACAGTTGTTTCTTACATTTGGTCTTTAAATTAGTTGAGAACACCATACATTTTGCTTTGGAACTATTTAGTTCCTGCCCCCTACCCAAACAAAAATTCTGAAAATCATCTAGCAGCTGCGGGAGCCCTTGAGGTGACTTAGATATAAGCAGAGTGTAATCCGCAAATAAAAGAGCAGGGGCCCATTTACCACCTATTCTCGGAGCATCGCAGCCATCCCTGCTCAAAAAACGAATGACATCGTTGATGAACAGGGTGGGTGCCAATACACACCCCTGCCTAACTCCTTTGTCAATATTGATCACTTCACTTAAGGCCCCATTTTCACCCCACCTTACTTATGCCAGAGTATTAGCATGGAGTCTTATTAAAATGTTAAGAAGAGGGGCTGGCATTCCCATCTTTGCTAAGACCTCCCACAATTTAGCTCTGGGTACCATATCGAATGCGGCACGTAAGTTCAGAAAGGCAACATATAATTTGCCTTTGCGAATGGTGACCTCCCTCCAAAAAATACACATAAAGTGGAAGATTTGGTCTAGGGTGCTTATTTGTTCCCTAAAACCAGCCTGCCACTCTGAGATAATATTGCCCTCTCTAATCCACTCCTGGATATGGGCAAGGACCTGTTTACAATAATGTTTTTGAAGTGAATCAATAAGGCTGATAGGCCTATAGTTCACCGGAAGAGTACGGTCCCCCTTCTTGAAAATGGTCACAATCGCAGCCAACTTCCACGAGGGGGGTACTTCCATACCTGATAGAATGCTATTTGAGAGTAAATTGATATATGGCCCCCATATTTTTAGATCTTCTTTGTATAAATCATTGCGTATCCTATCGGGTCCAGGGGCATGACCAGAAACACAGGAGCTAATAACTACTTCAGTCTCACTAAGTGAGAATTGCAAGTCATTTGGCTCAGAGAGGGCCCCACTCACAACAACAGTATCTCTTCCATTGGGCAACCTAAGATTATCTGTGTATAGGTAGCTAAAGTGGGCAACCCATACCTCAGGTTGAATACAGAAGTCAAGTACAGATTTCTTACCCCTAGACATGATAGCTGCACTTTTCCAAAAATCCCTAGTATCCCTGTTAACCAGGGCATCGTGCAGATCGGACCATATTGATTCTTCCCACTCCCTTTTGTATTATTGATTACTGCCCTATGGTGTGCCCTAGATTTCGTAATCTGTAACTGCGATTTAGATTTTATGGCATCCAGAAGCTCCCCTTTAGCCACTTTACAGGCATTATTGTACCAAGACTCAATTTTAGGACAGGTGCTCTTCATATATCTTTGTTTGCCAAGGACATCTCTTATGGTCTCCTCTAGCTTCTCATGTATACATAACATTTTGTCATTTCTCAGCGAGGTTGATAGTGTGGACAACTGATCGAATTGGGCCTTGACAATTTCCTTAATAATTGTTAGTGTTGCAGGATTTTTTGCTACCCAGTCCCACTTAAGAGATCTCAGGTTATTAGAAGGCTGGAGTTCACCAATTTCGTTTAAGCCCCTATTCCCAAGGTGAGGGGTTTTCTTAACGCATAGCGATAAACTGAGGGCATTATGATCACTATTAGATCGATCGATCACCTCCATGTCAATGACTGCAGGCCATAACTCAACTTGAACTAGGAAGTAATCGATTCTGCTACAATACCCTGGTCTATTAAAGGTGGTTTTGCCCTGACGGTCTGAAGTGCACCTACCATTAGTGGCTCTAAGATCATACTCGAGGGTTAGTGCCAGAAGCTGGCCTGTTTTAGGTGTCCATCTTACTTTGGGCAAGTCTAAATGGGGTATACCCCAATGGTTATCCAGATCAATCGTTAGGTCGAGTGTGACTGCTGCTACTGGCTCGAAGGTTGTGTTGAGATCACCCGCCACCAGTATTAAGTCACTTGTCCTCCGAGTCAACAGCTGTTGCTCTAGTTGGTAAATAGTGGATGTTTCGGTGTTTCTACCATCAGCCCTATTGTAAACATTTATTACATTTATAGACAAGCCGGAGGGAAACAGGAGTCTAAGGGCGAGAATATCCTTTGATTGACAAGGCAAAGTGCTAATAGTACAATGCAGCGAGGTCTTTACCCAAATACCCAATCCCCCTGAAGGTCTTCCCTTTGAGCTCTTGATCGCATCAACACAGAAGGTTGTGTACCCGTTTCTATGGAATGGAGCAAGACACCAAGTTTCCTGGAATAGGCATATGTCATAGGTGTCTATGAATTCTCCCCAAAGCGCATCAGGCAAAAGTTTGGCCTGTCCTGCTACATTCCATGAGGCTATCCTCACCATGGACTCCAAAGCTTGTTCTGCCCCATATTGAATAAGGGTAGCTTCAGGGGTACTATCAAATGACATATTATTAGTTTCTAACACCTTCCTCCCTTCTTGTGTATTCTGGCAGATGCTAGAGTGCCCAGAAACAATCTCCCTGTACCTAGGGGATCCCCTTCTTGTTCGGGAAGTAACAATAGATTCTCAACCCCCAACTTTCCACAGACGTCCACGGTACAAGAGGACCCATGCTCCAGTCACTGGTGATCTCTACTGCCTGCTCCAGTCCATATACCTGTACCCCTATTTATCTGCGTATGCTGGGTTCTCAGAAGATCAACAGGAGAACAGAATTTGAGCTGGATGGCAGTGTGCACATTTGGAATTGTGCAGGCTCAACAGCCAAAAGTCCCTCTACTATATCTCGGCTTAAGAATGAGACCCTGATTACATCGTGTACACCTTCTAGGGGTGTAAGCCTTTCCACATTAGTAATGTCACTCCTAATTATTGAGTAACATTGTCTAGTTTCACGGAACCAGAAGATAACTTTATTTAGGAGGGACTCTTTGTTTTCCCTTGCCCCAGCGGTCAACATTGGAACATGAGTTAAATAAACAACTGCCCTTTCACCTCCCCCCTTTGTCACCCTATTTATTCGTGGCCAATAAGTAGCCGTGGGGGGTGCACTGGGCCACTGCCCCCCCCTCCACTGCTCCTTACTAACTGACCCATACTCCTCAGAGGGTCTCTCTCCATACGAATTCCTTAGGGGTGTCCGTTCCCCAACCTTTTCCCTACCATGTAATCTCATAGGTGGGGCGGGGCAGGTCTGCACATCTGGGCCAGGAGGGGGACAATGCTGGTGTAGGGGATCAAAAATAGTATTAACCTTAGCACTTTTCACACCAACCCCCTCTCCCCTACCAAGGGGCATGATTATTCCTATCCCCCCCAGCACTGTTCCCTACAACATCAAGGAGGATTTTAACTTGTTGTCTTAACTCAATGATGATTTCCATCATGCTACGTAGCATGACCAGGGTCTCAGTGTCAATGCAGACACTCCCTAGCGTGGCACTGTTCTCCGACTCTGGTTCAGTGTTGGCAAGTACCAAGTACCTCTTGCTGCAATCTACCATTATAGACTCATTAGTTGTAGGTGAGTTAGCACTATTGATGTAGTTTGGCAACCCTTCGTCCCTAACGGGTGCTGGCAAACAAGGTTTCTGGGACTGTTTTTCAGTCATTTTATGGATTCGCTTGGGCGGGGAACTAGAGTGAGCTGTAGAAATTGGGTTGGGCAACACAGGTTTGGAAATAATATCAGTACATTCAGTCAAGAGTGAATCGATTTGAGTTAGAACGTCATCATTTGCCCTTCTGGTAGGCGCTTTTTTCTTCTTAGGAGCCCTTAGGGCCCCATCCACAGCCTTACGCTTTCCCATAGCTTGAAAGGATCAGATTTAAAAGATGAATAGAAACGGCCCGCACAGAATAGACTCAGCCAGTCCTTGAGCAGATACAGAAGACAAAAGCCAGTGAAGCCAATGACACAACAGTACCTGATATAAAGCAGATGAGTTGATATAGCCAATGTTCCTCTTCCTACTGACTCTCGTTGGGGACCAAGAAAGTAGGCCCAGCCCAGCCTCTACCGGGCTCTGACGGGCACAGACGGGCCCGCCTTGGCCCAGGCACGCCCGCGCGCATCCCGCGCTGCAGGAGTGCCGGCAGGAATTAAAACGGCGCCGGGAGGTGACGCCACCTCCCGCGCCAGGTGAACACAGGGGCCTGCTGGGGGACCGAGTCCCACCCCAGCTGTGTTGGTGACTCCCTGGTCCTGGTCCTTATCTGCCACTACTGCTTGGCCCCCCTGGGGCAGAGACAAGGCGGCGTTGGGGCTCACGAGCCCGGATAACAGAACCCGCGCTGCGGGAGTGCCGGCAGGAATTAAAACGGCACCGGGAGGGTGATGCCACCTCCCGCGCCGGGTGAGCACAGGGGCCTGCTGGGGGACCGAGTCCCACCCCAGCTGTGTTGGTGACTCCCCGGTCCTGGTCCTTATCGGCCACTACTGCTTGGCCCCCCTGGGGCTGAGACAAGGCATTGTTGGGGCTCACGAGCCCGGATAACAATTCAAATATCATCCATTGTGTGACATTGCTACATTTTGATATTATTTAATATTGAAGAGTAGTTATCTAATTTACTTATTACAGCTGAGTAGTGATGAGTAGGATTTAAATTTCCTTGAGCTGTTGCATTGTAATGCACTGCTCCTCATTTCATTATTTTCTGAAGTACCCAGTACATTACTTCACAGGATTTGGGTTAAGAAATTGGGTTATTAGTTGATGGGGTTAAGTACCCTCCTCAAGTAATCATCACAGTTCTTGTCAGGGTGTATCACTAAATCCGATAAATAAACTTTTGTTCAACCCTGTGGCAGCTACAGTACAGAGCAGACAGGCTTAATTTAGAGGCAATGCAGTACTAAACAGTACTAAAGTTGGAATGAAAAGCAATGAAAATCCCCAAATTAATTAGAAAAATAGAGTGAAATTTAGTAAACAACATGCCATAAAAATGAAAAAAATCCCATCAAGGGAACCGGAAATACGATGTTTTAACGTTTTAAGTAGCAATAGGGCCAAGAAGCACAAGGTGCCAATGATAGTCAATGGTCATGGTAGAACAGGATTTAGGAGTGATTTGACAGTGACTGTGATGGAGCACAGGTCAGATACACCAACCAAATTCACTGTGGGCAAAAGATGTTAGCTTCTGACTTAGGGCCTGATTACGGGTTTGGCGGTGTGGGCGCCAACCCACCGCCCCACTCCCACACCGCCAAATTTGACCGCCCGCCAGATTAGGAGTTTTCTCCTGGTCTGGTAGTGGTCCTCTGGCGATCCCATGATGGTGCAGTGCTAAGGATCATATGTGAGCCTTAGCAAGGCAGCGCATTGGGAGCGCCAAAGCCTGTTCCTGCACGGCGTCCTGTGCAGGAACAGGTGTTGCATGCACACAGGGGGGCACACCATGTGCCCCCTGCATGCATCCCCAGGCCTTGAGGCAACAGGGGGTCCTATAAGGGCCCCTTTGTTTCCTCACCGCCGCACTTTTCATGGTGGGCTCACCAACATGAAAACTGTGGCAGTGAGGAAACTTATAAAATGCATGGTGGTGCCGCAGGAGGACTGCCAGCATATTGCAAGCCTCTTACTGAAACACCACCGCGGAGGGATCATGGATCCCCGGCGGTTGTTGCGGTCCAATGGCGGTCCGTCTGCCAAACTCGTAACAGGGCAGTCGGACCACCGGTGCGACAGTTGCCGCATCACCACCATGGACCACCAAACTGATAATCAGGCCCTTAGTCCTTTAAGTCCCAATCCGCCACACGCATACATCTCTAAAGCCCCTCCCGGGACCTTAGCAGAGGCACTGATGGACTCACCGGGTGTCAGACAGAAGCCAAAAACAGGGTCCAGTCCAGGTCCAGTTGCCACTGGTCTGCTAGGCAATTGCAGGAAAGGCCTTTTGTAGCTTGTTGAATCTCTGTAGGTTGAACAGAAGGTCAGCCTTATAACACTTGGTGTCCTGGATAGAAGAGGGGAGAACAGGTCCAGTCATTTTGGGCTTTTCTCACATCTCAGAGAGCAGGTTCAGTCCTCTTCTGATCTTCCACAGGTCCAGGAGTGTTCTGAAGTGGGTCTTGAAGATGCCACATTTATGTCTGCCATGAGCTAGTGAGTGAGAATGACCCCTGTGCACACCTTAACCAATGGAGAAAAGGTTCCCACTTTGGGCATTTTTAAGTCTTCAGCCACACTTAACTTGGGCTCTGAGAGTGTATGTGTGGATTGTACTATGGTAATCCTAGTTTCCTCCTACATCTAACAATAAATTCTACTTTGAAGCAGCTTAGTCTTATGTATGCAATAAACATTAGTGGAGTTGCAAAGTATGAAGAGTAAAAAACTAAATATGTTTTTGGGCTCCCGTACATATTCACGAATTCGTCAGTAAGTTACATGAGGGCCATGCTGAGGGTCGCGACTAATTCACAATTGCACCCAAAACCACTACCAGATTGGGCTTCTTCACTGAAGTGCAAAAAAGGGTTAGGAAATAGTGACCATTGAGAAGTACAATAACAGTAGTAAAATATGAAAGGGACATTTTGATTTTCTACCTACGACAGTATCTCTGAGTGCAAAGTTGGCGGTGATGGTTGGTGATGGTCAGAGAGCAAGTGAGAGGTTGTTCGCCTCGCGTTTTTGCTGTTTTTTGGATCGGAAGAGACGTGAGCGTGTGCCGAGCGGCGAGTGGAGGGAGCAGCCCCGCAGATCTACCACAGCCGTAGCACCGATACTGCCTATACTGCCATAAACCGCCAGCGGTCCACAGGCCATAGGCGAGTCACAGAGCTGTGCTCCTGGTGTCAATTCCCAGTACCTGACACCCGGCTTTCACTTCACTTTGCGGCACCTGCTTGCGGAGGCTGGTCACCAGCCACTGAACTCAGGGAGACAGGGAGGGGAGAAGGGGCGAACTGCGAGCGCGACAGCTGCAGCTAGCTGCCGCTAAGTGTGTGCCCCTAGAAGACCCACGGAGGTGGCCTGGCTAGCGCTGGGTGTGGCTTGTGGGTGCTCTCTGGTGTGCCCCGCTCGCTGCCAGGCCAGGTCTGACTCTCCCGCATAAGGGAACCCCGAAGAGCGGTTGACTATCCTGGGCAGTTGGCTTTCCCGTATGGTCCCCCGTCTCCGGTCCTGCTTGGTCCTGCCCCCGTGCTAGCCTGCCTCCCTGTCTCTCGCTTGCCTTCCTCCCAGACCAGCTCAGTACCGTTGAGTGGGTGGCTCACAGCCAAAAGCGGGCTGTTTGTTGGTGGTGGTGATGGAGGTAAGGGGCAGCAAAAAGACAACAGGGAAGGCTGGTAGAGGCAGGCTGCAGTGAGGAGGTGGAGAAATAGACTGCAGCTTACAACAGAGTTTGCGTAGGGATACCACAATTGAGGTGGAGAGCAGTGCAGGTATGCCGGCATCTCGGTAAGGTGAGGTGGTAGAGCGGCAGGGGCTCCCACGCACCTCCCCCAGGCTGTAGGCGAGTTGCAAGCAGCCCACCTCCCATCTTGCAGCCCGGGGTCCCACTCTAGCTCCCAGCTTTCCCTGCCCCAGGTACCCCAATTTATGGTTTAAATCTTTTTTATTGATATGTATAGATGTGCGATTTTACATTAGCCACCACTTACATCCACTGGCCGGTGGAGAATCATAACTAGTACAATTTATAGAGAACTAAAGATATAGAACAGTAGTAGGGAAAGAGGGAGAGTTAAGATGTCTGGGTATGCGCTGTGTCTCAGTGGGTCAGGGGGCCCCCTGTTATAGGTGTTTGTTCTACTTAGGGCTGCTCTTCGGGTAGTAGGTTTGCATTAGACAGCCAGAGCACCCGGAGATATTGGGGTCATGTACGTTCCAGGAATTCTGTGGAGAGGAAGGGGATAGTGGAGCCCCATATTTTATCAAATCTGTGTAAAATGCGGGATAGGCAAGCTGTGATCTTTTCCATGCCTATCAGTTACCAGATCCTGTGTAGCCAGTCCAGCTTAGTTGGGACCTCTTCTGTTCCCCAGTGTGACAACAGTGTCTGCTTGACTGCGCCTAGCGCTAGGGTGCTTGCTTTCCCTCGGTCGGACTTAACAGGATAAGTGAGAGGGTTAGGGAGACGAGTCAGGTGAAGCTGGGAAGTCTTAGGATTTCAGTTTGATGTATGGTGTCAATATCTTGTATGATTGTATCCCAATACGTCTGTATTTTCGGGCACTGCCAAAGGATGTGTGTGAGTGTGCCCGGTTGCCCACAGTTGCGCCAGCATCGGTCATTCCCACCAGGTTTCCATCGTGCCGTTCTGACCGGGGTATAATACCAATAATGTGCTATTTTTAAAAACATCTCCTTTCCTGCCGCACTACAGAAGGAGGCCCTTGCTCTATGGACAATGTCCTGCCATTCTTTGGGGGAGAACTCCTATTCCATCTCTGATTCCCATCTGCGCTGCACTGGGGATTTGTCGCTACCTTTGGGTTGGTTCAGGAATGCGTATATGTCCGATAGCAAGTGTTTGTCCGAGGTGCGGGTTATGAACCATAATTAGAATTTAGTGAGGGGGCGACTAGTGTGGGGATGTACATGTGGTTGAGTCACCCAGTGAAGTAATGCTAGGTATTGCCAGTAGGCTTCTTTAGGGATTCCAAAACCTGACATAAGCTGGGGGAAATCCATAATCCCTTGTTCGGCAAGGAGGTCCCCTATTCTTTTGCAGTTAGCCTCTTGCCACTTAAAGTGGCTATCCCCTTCCAAAGCAGGGGGGAAGTCTGGATTGCTAATGAAGGGTGTCAAGGACGACATCGGGGTGGAGAGTCCACAGGATTCCTGTACTCTGTCCCAAGCCCCCATGGTAGCCCGCAGTATTGTCGAAATATACACCCCCAATGGGCAACTTCTCTTACGGAGCAAGGGTACTTTCTATATTTGCATGCCTGCAATCGCTCGGTCTATGAAGCACCAGTGTTTCTCCGATTCCAGTTTGTACCATTCTGTCATTTAGTGCAGTTGCGCTGCCTGAAAGTATTTCTCCAGGTGTTGAACCCCACGGCTACCATCTGCTTGATTCAGATATGTCTGGCATTTCGCCATGCGAGCTCTCTTTCCCTCCCATATGAAGCTTTCAGTTAGGTGCTGTATTTGGGCTAACAGGCGGGCGGGGGATCAAAAGAAGTGTTTGCAGCACATAGAGGATGCGGGGCAGGAGGGTCATTTTAATGGCCACTAACCTACCCAACTATGACATTTTGTGCTTTTTCCAGTTGAGAAGCTCCCGGCTGGTCCCTTCTAGTAGCAATGAGTAGTTTGCTTGGACCGTCTTCTCAATCGTGGGGAAAATCTGTAGTCCCAGGTATAGGACGCCTTTATGGGCCCAAGCAAACGGGAAGCAGGTAGTCAGTTGTTGCTGCTCAGCTACGGGCAGAGTGAGGCTGAGAGCCAGCGTCTTCTGGATATTGACCTTGAAGCCTGAGACCCTGCCGAACGCATCCATTTCTTCCAAAAGGGGGGGCAGAGATTGCAGTGGCTGTGTGAGGAAGACCACTACGTCATCTGCGTAGAGGGAAATGTTGTGTTCTCTGTCTCCCATCTTAATCCCGGTGACATTAGGGCAGTGTCGGACTCGTTCGGCAAACAGCTCCATATAGAGCGTGAAGAGTAAAGGTGAAAATGGGCACCCTTGGTGCGTACCCCTCGCGATCGCAACCGGCTGGAATGCTATCCCGTTCACCCTGATGGAAGCTTCCGGACCATTATATATGCAAATTACCCAGCGTAGGTAGCGCTCGCCCACACCGAATCTTTGAAGGATTTGTCGTAAGTATGGCCGGTGAACCCGGTCGAATGCCTTCTCGGCATCGACCGACAGGAACACCGTAGGTTGTTGGAGACGTTGGGTTTTATCCAACAGGTGACACAAGCGTCTGGAGCCGTCGCTGCAATTGCGTTCCGGTATAAAACCGGATTGGTCCGGATCTACCAGGCCCT
The DNA here is from genome assembly GCA_963921515.1 of Calotriton arnoldi. NCBI lineage: Eukaryota > Metazoa > Chordata > Amphibia > Caudata > Salamandridae > Calotriton > Calotriton arnoldi. The sequence goes on along the minus strand of CAWUFW010005915.1, from coordinate 153,227 downwards.
GCATATAGGTACCCCAATTTAAAGAACCTTGGGTGAGATCTAAGTGGGGCACTCTCTCCAGTGTCAAATGCTAAGGGCTGGGAGAAGCAGATTAAAAGGGTGCAGGATATAGGCGAGGCCCCAGGGGCACTGTTCTGTTTTTTTACGGCAGGCGCGGGAGCCGGTGCGGTTTGCTCCTCTTTAGGGAGGCCCTCACTCCGCACCCTACCTTCAGCCGTTGCACCCCAGAATTTGTGGAGTCTATTGCATTGGAGTCCACCATTATTCCCCATTTTTGCACTTACTGTTATTTTGGAAATTTGCCTGGCCTTTGCAAAACCTCCTGCAAAACCTCCTGCTCAGCCACAGCTTTACTCTCTTGTTGTGAACCCTTCCCAGGCATCTGAACTGGGACTGAACCGGGATTGAAGTGCAAGTCTTAAGAAAAGTTCGGATCTCCTGCTCACCTTATCCAGTGCATTGCCCAGAGCTGCGTAAAAAACTCCAGGAGCACGATGACCTCAAGAAAATTCCGCTCAGGTCTTGTGATTTCCTCTTCACCTAGACAACCCCATAAAACAAGGAGATCACACAATGGGATCAAAATACTACAGCAACATCACTATAAATCCTATCCAGCTATTACCGGATTCTTCCGAAAGAGGTCACGGATTGTACCCGAGGTGACAACAGTGACCCCTGACAGTCTGGCCTCTACTTTTCATCTAGGAACTTCTTCCTCCTTGGACTATGTCGGCCCACAGGGGGGTCATTCCACTTCTGGTGGGGTCAAGAATCAGTCAAATGAGGGTGCCCAAGATGGCCCAGCTCTACAATCTACTACTGCTCCATTTCCTTTGGATACGGATACCCCATTCGTTCTTCAGGAACTGCTCCACAATTCCCCGGTGGGCCCAATAAAGATTGTCCTCCCATTGTTACACCAATATGGGGGGCTGTCCGTAAGGGGTTAAGCCAGGTCAGGGGCCTTGAAGAACCGTTGGGAGTTGAACCTATTTTGGGTGGGAAGTCGAGGATATTTAAAGAATCGAGGATTGGGGAAGATTTCACACTCCCAGATATTGATATTGAAGCCCAATTAGGGGGCTGGGGAAGCCCTCCTGACTATGTCCATAAGAGCAATACTCTACTGATTAGATCTAATGAAAAGAGTTCTTTAAACTTAAGTTCTTCTCCCCGGCGTCTCTCTGTGCCTCCCATGTATTGCAGCTCAAGTTATTTAATTGGCTCTTCTTCGGAATCTGTTCAAGATGTATTCTTTCCTTGTACACAGCCTAAGATTGGAAATGGTGGGGATGGTGTCTCCTCTCAATACCTTTTTGGTATTGAAAATATTTTTAATTCCATTTTGTCTCTAATAGAGAAATCTGTGTTAAGTTCTGACCATTTTCTGGAAATTATGTCAGTAATTTTGTTTGAAGTACAGAATGTAAATAAGTCTGGTCCTGCTAAATCTTCACTTATCACACATTTTCATATGGAATTAGCGGTGAACCCTATTACCCTCCGCGCCCTGCATTCTAATCTGTTGGGGGCAGGTGTTTTGAAGGAAGAGAAGAGGGACAACCCCATAAGAAAACAAAAGGACAAGAATAAGAAAAGGAAAAATCAAAAGGTCAGACAATTTTCCAAACGTAAAACTATAAGGCTACACTTTCTTAGGGACTCTGTCATGCTGTGTGACATACAGAGAACGAGGGAGGAGGGAATTGTAAATTCTCCTTCAGTAGGAGGTGCTCCGAGGTTGGCCCTTACACCGCACATGGCTTCAGTAGGGAGGACTGGGGGCTTTGGAGTGGCGGTGTCTCATCGTAAACTCAGAGGGGTGGGTTCAAGAGCTGAGGGCTGTTCAAGGAGGGCCTAACAAGGTCCATACAGAGTGCAATCTATTGTTGAATATAAATCAGTAGGGCGGTTCCCCCAACACTCTTGCTCCGTATCTTAGCGCGCAGCCTAACGGGAGCAAAAACTTTTAGCTACAGGGATAGGTTTCCCTTATGGATCCCCATGAGGGACGCTCTAAAGAAATCTAGTGTGGTGCAGAATATCTCATCTTCCATCCTGGACTTCACTTGGTTATTTGACTATGAATCCTCTCCAGAAAACAGAGGTTTTATCCTTAGCTCCTTCTCTGAAATTGAGGCCTTAAGGTTGATATCCAGCAGGGTCATCTCAAATGTGAAGATCCGCTTATATGATAGACTTTCCTACTCTAAGGTCACCTTCTGCTCCCCTATCGTTGCTAATTTGGTTGCACTGAATTGTGAGTACTTTCTTAAGCGAGGGATTGACGTTACATCTGTCTTACAATATGGGGAATCTCCCCTCCGGTATCCCATAATTCAGTGTCTGAATGGTCCAAAGACCTTTAAATCAGTGGTATCTGATGCAATGGGTCCCAATTTGGAGGTCTTGCCCGGTAACCCCAAAGATATTGTGGTTTCTTTGGGCCAAAGGGGACGAAAAATAAACATGATGATGGACCTAGCAGCTGATCCTCAGGTTCTGCATTTGGAAGACGACTTGGCCCAGTGGAGCTGGGTGACAGGAGCCTTGAATAATGACTGCCCCCAAGCAGAAAGGAGTCATCCCTTGAGGTAGCCCGGGGGGGTTACTCCTGTCACGGAACATGTCTGGCCTGGGTCATAACGAGGAAAAACACTGAACCCCTAAATTATATGTTTACAGGAAACTTGGGCCTGTAAAGCATTTGATTGTAGTGTTTTTTTGTGTTTTCTAGCTATCCTAAGTACTCTGAAAAAGGCCATGCTCATGGGGGGTGGGAGGGTGGCCATCCTGCTTAAGAATTTGATCAATTGGAACCAGATGGTTTTTAGTCATCACTCGAATTTGTGCTTTTGCTTGAAGTTAGCATGTTTTGGAGATAATGGTTGCTCCTCTTTTTTCCTCTTGGCAAATATGTATATTCCACCCGGAAGACACTTCGATTATTTGTGAGCGCACTTTTTTCATTTGTTTATGATATAGCTATCAGGGAAGAATGTCCCCATATAAAAATCATGGGACACATAAACGCCAAAGTCCCCAACTCGGCCGCTGAGATTTATGTCAACTCTGATAAAGAAGAAATCTGGCCTATTCCTGAGATCTTATTCCCAAGGGAAAAAAAGAACGGACAAACGAGGGCTGTCCTTCCTCCAGATGCTTAGAAGATTGGATTTGATTATATTAAATGGGAGGAGAGTACTCGCAGGGTGAAGCTGCTTCCTTTACTTTTCATTCCCCCCAACCCAGAGTCTTCTAGACTATGTGGTTGTCTCTTATCAAATGTTTGGGGTCTGTGAAAATCTTTTTGTTCTCTCGTCGGTATTGAGTGACCACAGTATAGTGGGCATGACAGTTGCCTTTAATTTACCAGCATTGGATCCGGGGAACTCTTGCCTGGGTATGGCCGCCTTTAATAAATCAAATAGTCGCTCCTTTTGGACATCAAAAAATATGGCCGCGGTCAATCTCAAAATTAAGAGGGTTTATGCACATGAGTTGGGACGTGTGCCCGACAATCCTATTCAACATGTTGAGGCCCAAATGGAAGAGATTCGCAACTTAGGCTCCAGTGTTGTTGGCCCTCAAAAGCCTAAACAGGGCATATTCTGTCTGAAAATATTAAATCAAGATATAAATGTAATACGAAAACAGCATTCGCAGATTTCTACGGGTCGCCAGTAGGAAATTAATTGCATCATACAAGTAAGAAGGCGCTGCAAACTCAGTGAAAGAAGAAGGGAATGCGACTCGAAGTGGATCAGCTTGAAAGAGGCTGCAAGGACCAAAGATTCCAGGAAGTAATGATCGCAGAATATTGCAACTCAAGGTAGAAGGCACTGCCTATCCCAACCTTCAAAAAGGACTGGGTGGATTATATCTCCCTATTATACGCAAATAATAGACCAGTCATTTCTGAAACAATTGGTGATGACGAGGCTTCTCTCTCAGCATATGGCCCCCGTCAGGGGAGGAATTAGTGGGGTTTATAAAGAACGCTACAACATCTGGTGCACAATGCCCTGATGGAATTCTTATTGGGATACTCAAAAAGGAGGCTTTTGTCTGGGGAGCCTTTATTGCCCCGTTGTTTAGTTATTGTTTTCGATCTGGAAAAATGACCCCTTCTTGGAAGGGTAGTGTTGTAATCCCTTTATACAAGAAGGGCCCTAAAACCTCTCCATCTAGCTTCAGACAGATCACTTTTCTGGACACCTGGAAAGGTCTTTTCAAAAACTGGGCGGGATAGAGAACACATTAAGCTCTGTGTAAGCAGGGCTCTTTCCCAGGCTAGTGCACTGCACAGATTCTATGGAATCTGTGGGAAATGCCATTTTGGGCATGTTTTATCAGTATTTGGGGTCAAAATTCCTCCTTCTTTGTCCTATGCAGCATAGGTGCTGGATATGAGCTACTGGCTTTCTTGTGACAAGGCCGAATCTTGTGTCAAATCTGCAACTTGAACTCTCTGGCTGCCCCCATGTTTTGCGTCTTGAATTTGGTTAGTCTTCTCATATACATCATGCGCTGCAGCGGTTTTGAGGTGGGGCAATTCCCTCCTTCAGGGGGATGAGGGAACACTTAGGGATGCACTGAAATTTTTTGTAGGTTGAAACAACAGTCCACATTCCTTAGGTTTTTTGAGCGAGCAAATTATTTATTCGGGCTTAGCTTTAATATTGATTCTCCCATGCTAAAGTCCGGGTTGAAGACGTTTATAAAATGGTCTGTGTCCTCCATTAGCTTGGCCAGAGATACCGTCTTAAGTCAGTCCAAGTTGCACAATGAGGTGATATGTGGGAACGCTTTGGGGAACAAACCACAGCCCTTCTTAACTTGGAACCTACCCCATGGGATCAGAAGGCTGATGCTCTTGTTGAGACTGCATTAGCTGCCCTTAAGAGAAATTACTGGCATTTGGGACAAAATACAGAAAAAGGAGATAATCTGTGAGATGTGTCATCAACAAGTCCAAGATATTAATCACGTGTTATTTGTGTGTTCGAAGTTGCAAAAGGCTAGGCGCTTTTTTTTATGACCTTTTTTCCTCAAATTCAACATTCACTCTGCCCTCAATGCCCGTTCGTTTATTTTGTCCCTTCCAAATGAAATGGTTTGTAATAGGATTTATTTATTTTTTTAAACTCTTCTGGAGATTTATTAGGAATTTTTAATGTGTCTCCTTATATTGTAATATTTTGTATTGTTCCTTACTTAGGTATACATGCATTGTAATATTTTAGGATTGTTTTGTTTCCTATCGCACTTTGTAAATTGCACTTTGCACTTTGTAGCCTTACAGGACTGTTTAATTCTATTCTGTTGGTATGTATGGTAATATATTTTAAGGAGATAGTTTTGTATAAAGAAAAATTATTTATTTTAGAAAATGTATTCTTTGTTTTGTCTTCACTGTATAATTATGTGGACCTCAGTAGGACGTCCGTATCAGAAAATAAACTTGAACTTGAGTCTTGGCAAAGTTGAAAAGGTTGCCATTAATGGTTGCGTTGTATAAGAGTGGTATACCATTCTTATGCTAAGTTTTTACATTTTCTTTGAGTCTTCAGTCTAACTGACAACATAAAAAAAAATATCTAATCAACCAACTCAATTTACAGGTATGTGAATTGCAAAGTATTTAAAAAACATGATTGTAAAGGTATGTGTATACATGAGGTTGGTTAAAGTGTGTATGATATATACAAAAGTATTGTGAGCATATGAGGGGGTCTGTGAGTGGGTGTTTGAGTGTTTATTTGGGTTGATGAATGGGTGTGTGTCTGTCTGTGGGTGTGTGAAAGAGTATGTGAGTGTCTGTCTGGGTCTGAGAGTAGGTGTGTGAGTAGTGCTTTCATCATGTGCTGTCCTGGAACGTGCGTGTGTTGTTCCTCCTTGCTGAGCTTTAAATGTCTGTTTTAATATGTACTAGTTACCCCTTCGGTAGGTTGTAGGTAAGTCATAGGGCAGGGTGCTATGTGCATAAGGGTAAGACATGCACTTTAAAGTCTCAGTGAGTCACATGTGTACTTTGACACCCGTGGGCATAGTCAAATATGCAGTCTTTCACCAATACTGCAAGTTATATACATATTTAGGAAAGCAGAGTCACTCACCTATCCTGTGAGAGAGAGAGAGAGAGAGAGAGAGAGAGAGATAGAAGCATGTAGATAGTCAGTGACATGCTCATACAGCACTTATGCATGCAGCGGTAGCAGAGACACTCGCATACACATTTATGAAAGCCAACACTCAGTAATAGATGCAGTAAGTAATAAATACAGACACTTACATAGACATAAAGAGATTGTGCTTAGTTACTTTCACATCCAGGGAGACACTCAGAGAGGGACTGATACACTTATTTAGGTATGTACTGAAGTACTGATATTCCTAATCACCCATGCAGACAAGTAGCCCTAAAAATATGTGTTGGGTCTGCTCCTCCAGAGCCTGTGTGTGCAGTTTTACTGCTAGGTTGAGTTGGCATTTAAAACTCCTTGCCAAGCTTTAAACTTCCCTTCTACTACATATAAGTCACCCTTAAGGTAAAGTGCATGCAGGCCATACGGCAGGGTCCTATGTGCTTAAGAGGTAAGACATGTACTTTGAAGTTTTAGTTAGTCGGATGCGCGCTTCCAGATCCATGTGCCCAGCTAAACATCCAATGTCCTAACCATATTGCAAGTCACATATGTATTGACAAAAGCATCCAGGCACTCACCCACTCACCCAGTCAGACAGAGACAGAGGCATTTACACATTCCCATGCCCATGCAGCACCTATGTATTTAACAGCAACAGAGCCAGTTGCACACACAGTTATATACCCCAATGCTCACTAACACAGCCTGTAATCAATCTATATAGCCAGTTACATACACATATAGAGACCCATGGAGATACTAAGACAGCTAGTCATATAGCGACATAGTCACTGATACATCCAGTGACACACCCAGAGAGGGACTGATATACTTATTCAGATATGTACTGAAGTAGTGATACTCGTAATCATGCACGCAGACATATAGCCCTAAAAATATGTGTTGGGCCTTTTACTGCAGACCCTGTGTGTGCAGTTTTATTGCTAGGTCGAGTTGACATTTAAAACTCCTTGCCAATTTTTAAACTTCCCCTGTACTACCTATAAGTCACCGCTAAGGTAGGGTGTATATAGGCCATGGGGCAGAGTGCTAAGCACTTAAAAGGTATGACAACATTTATGGCGTACACGTAAAAACCTGAAGACAGAAAAAAAGGGAAAATTAAATGTTTTACTATAATGTGATATACTATTACAGCTTAAGCAATGTGTACTGTTTTGTTTCTGGAATTTTGTAAATGTAATGCTAACTTATATTTATGTTCTTTTTTAACAGTGCTTGAGTGAAACGTCTTTAGTTGTTTCAACATACTTATTATGCCACATAAATATTTCTAAGATGTACCACTAGAGAGTGTCTTGATACATAAAGAGCACTTTGCATGCTTTATCACCACTTTCTTTTGCCTGGAGGGGATGGTGAAAAACTCCCATAGAAATATTTCATCAAAAATAAACCAAATCAATATTCAAAATGAAAAGAGCAGGTGCTGAAATGTGAACCTTCAATCTCAGCACTGGAAGTCTAAGAAAACTGGGTGGGGACCTCCTTTCTAGAATAATCAAAAGTGTCTTGTCCAATGAAATCCCTTTCTTCGATGGTCATGTGATATTCGCAACTTTGTTGCGAGCGCCGATGTAGTCGCGATTACGGGAAATAGAATAAAACAATGTTCAACCATAAAATTGTTTAGGAAAAACTCACTTTATATGGTATATTAGTAAACTACTGATCACAATCATTAATTACAATATGTGTATATATGCTTTGTACACTTTGCAAAAATCGCACAAATTTAATGAATAACCGCAGTAGTGGAATATATGCATCGCAACTGTTCGTGGCGAATGTGTGAATATAAAAAAAAAATTAAAATCCTTCTGGGGACATTTGATTCTTGATGCTGAAGAAAATGATGCTGCATTCTTGACGGCCCAACAAAATGAGAACATCTCCACCAAACAAACAAGCACTTGCTTCATATAATTAGGATAAAGTACACTTGTGTGGTGGAGATTCACCAGTTTGTAGTCTTGTTGTCTTCTGTATAGCAGGATTAATGTTATCACAGATTTCTGGATAAAGACACACGAGGAACAATAACATTGCCAAAACACAGAGAAGGTTGTTGGAGACATTTCCCCGTGAACCATTATGCAGCTATACTGTGGAATATGCACCTGGCATTTATCAAATGAGGCAGCACTTACTAATTAACCAATATAAACTACTCCAGCTGAGTAGACATTTTATGCAAAACTGTAGACTTGTGTTGGATAAATGGGCAGGTGATGTTCCCTTCGGGCCCTGATGCTCATTTCACAGAAATTAAACCTCAATTGAAAGCACTTACAAATATAAACATAGCAGGTGCTCCAGTTGAAGCTCCACTTCTCTGAAAAAAATAAGGCATCCTAACTTCCTGGGCTTCCCAAAGTCAAACAAAGTGTGTTTCTAGGCAATTCCACATTGTAAAACAATATGATATCCTTGGTAAAGCCAAATGCATGATTGATCTATCAGAGGGCAATCTGTAGTGACTGTAGCAAAAGTGTTATTTCTTGACCTCTCCTGGTGAGAGCAGAGTCCATTCTTCTCCCTTTCAATGACTACAAATATGCAAAAGTCCAAAATCACCTGGAGGCATAGTCCGTTTGGCCCCCCGTCCACCTTAGTAGTATACAACTCAGACACCCATACACCCACTGACACACCAACTCACATGCACAAAACAACTCACACATCTATACAGCACTTACACACCAAGTCACCAACCCATACAGCTACTCAATCACCCACTCACAGATGTATACAGTCACTTACACACCCACTCACAGACCCATATAGGCACACACGCCACAAAACCACTCACACAAATACTCACAGACCCACACAGCCACTCACACACTCACTCTCCGACTTATACAGACACTCATAAACACACTGTCATAGTTTACAGGTTACAGTTAGGAAATAAAATGGAAAAAACCTTAGAAATTCACTGAAAAACCCTAAGTTACAGGGACATTAGAGTTAGGAAATAGAATTACAAAAAAACTATAAATTCATAGGAAAAAAACTAAGGTTTTTAAAATTTTATTTCCTAATTGTAACCTGTAACGTTTGAGAGTGAGTGTGTGATTGAGTGCATGAGTGTCTCAGTGGTTGTGTGAAGTGAGAGTGTGAGTGTTTCAATGGATGTATGAGTATGTGTCTGAATGGGTCTGTGAGTGGGTTCATGAGTCTCTGAGTGGGTCTGTGAGTAGATGTGTGAGTATCTGAGTGGGTCTGTGAGTAGATGTGTGAGTATCTGTGAGTGGGTGCATGAGTCTCTGAATGGATATATGAGTGGGTGCATGTGTCTCTGAGTGGGTCCATGAGTGGGTGCATGAGTCTCTGAGTGGGTCTGTGAGTGGGTGCATGAGTCTCTAAGTGGATCTTTGAGTAAGTGTATGAGTGTCTGAGTGGGTCTCCAAGTGGGTGCATCAATCTTTGAGTTGGTCTGTGAGTGGGTGTGTCAGTGTCTGTGTGGGTCTGTGAGTGGGTGTGTGTGTCTGAGTGGGTCTGTGAGTTGGTGCATGAGTGTCTGAATGCATCTGTGAATGGGTGCATGAGGGTCTGAGTTTGTCTGTGAGTGGATGTGTAAGTCTCTGAGTGGGTCTGTGAGTGGATGCATGAGTGTCTGAGTGGGACTATGAGTGGGTATATCAGTGTCTGTGTGAATCTGTCAGTGGGTATGTGAGGGTCTGAGTGGGTCTATGACTGGGTGCATGAGTCTCTAAGTAGGTCAGTGAGTGGTTGTGTGAGTCTCTGAGTGGGTCTGTTAGGGGGTGCATGAGTCTCTGAGTAGGTCCATGAGTGGGTGCATGAGTGTCTGAGTGGGACTGTGAGTGGGTACCTGAGTGTCTGAGTGGGTCACTGAGTGGGTGCATCAGTCTATGGCTGAGTCTGTGAGTGGGTGCATGAGTGTATGAGTGGGTTTGTGAGTGGGTGCATGAGTCTCTAAGTGGATCTGTGAGTGGGTGTATGAGTGTCTGAGTGGGTCTCTGAGTGGGTGCATCAATCTTTGAATGGGTCTGTGAGTAGGTGTATCAGTGTCTGTGTGGGTCTGTCAGTGCGTGTGTGTGTGTGTCTGAGTGGGTCTGCGAGTTGGTGCATGAGTATCTGAGTGCATCTGTGAATGGGTGCATGAGTTACTGAGTGGGTCTGTGAGTGGGTGTGTGAGTCTCTGAGTGGGTCTATGAGTGGATGTGTGAGTGTCTGAGTTGGTCTACGAGTGGGTACATCAGTGGCTGTGTAGATCTGTGAGTGGGTATGTGAGGGTCTGAGTGGGTCTATGACTGGGTGCATGAGTCTCTGAGTAGGGCAGTGAGTGGTTATTTGAGTCTCTGAGAGGGTCTGCTAGTGGGTGCATGAGTCTCTGAGTGGGTCCATGAGTGGTTGCATGTGTCTCTGAGTAGGTCTGTGAGTGGGTGCATGAGTCTCTGAGTAGATCTGTGAGTGGGTGCATGAGTGTCTGGGTGGGTCTGTGAGTGAGTGCCTGAGTGTCTGAGTGGGTCTCTGAATGGGTGCATCAGTCTCTGACTGAGTCTGTGAGTGGGTACATGAGTGTATGAGTGGGTCTGTGAGTGGGTGCATGAATGTCTGACTGTGTCTGTGAGTAGGTGTATGAGTCTCTGATTGGGTCTGTCACTGGGTGCATGAATCTCTGAGTGGGTCTGTGAGTGGGTGCATGAGTGTCTGAGTGAGTCTGTGAATTGGTGTGTGAGTGCCTGAGTGGGTCTGTGAGTGGGCATGTGAGTCTCTGAGTGGGTCTATGAGTGGATGCATGAGTATCTAAGTGGGTCTGTGAGTGGGCAAGTGAGTCTCTGAGTGGGTCTGTAAGTGGGTGTATGAGTGTCCAGTGGGTCTCTGAGTGGGTGCGTGAGTCTCTGAGTGGGACAGTGAGTGGGTGTGGGAGTGTCTGAGTAGGTCTCTGAGTGGGTGCATGAGTCTCAGAGTGGGTCTGTAAGTAGGTGTGAGAGTGTCTGAGTGGGTCTTTGAGTGGGTGCATTAGTGTCTGAGTGGGTCTGTAAATGGGTGCATGAGTATCTGAGTGGGTCTGTGAGTTGGTGCGTGAGTCTCTTAGTGGGTCTGTGAGTTGGTGCGTGAGTCTCTGAGTGGGTCTGTGAGTGCATGCATAAGTGTCTGAGTGGGTCTATGAGTGGGTACATGAGTGTCTGAGTGAGTCTGTGAGAGGGTGCATGAGTCTCTGAGTGAGTGTATAATTGTCTCAGTGGTCTGTAAGTGGGTGCATGAATCTCTGAGTCGGTCTGTGAGTGGGTGTGTGAGTGTCTGAGTGCATCTGTGAGTGTGTGTGAATGTATTTTCTTTTTAAAAAATTACGATATTCGCGAATTCTTCGTCACATTACATAGTGCTGCGATGCATTCATGAATATCGCATGAGGGGAAAAAACACTTTTTCGACATTTTGAACACATAAGGTGTCACACTAACACCCCTATATTCCACCCATGGGGTCAGGGTACCTCTACCCTGAACCTTAATACCACTTTTGTACTTTATTTTCACCCCAGGGATCATGTCCCATTACTTAAAGTGGTGCCGCAAATTTCTACACTGGCTGTGGCCAGCCAATCATGGCAATCCTGTTGGTGCGTGCATTCGCGATTCGTAGAAACTCTAGATACGCAAAATTGAATTTCCTTTAATAACTCCAAAGCTACTAAATAGATTTGCACCAAATAACAAAAAGTGTGCTTTCTGGACCAATAGCTACTTTTCTGCCACATTTGGTTTAATTCTGTCCAGCAGTTCAGGCTGTAGTCATGTTTGAAATCCCTATGGGAATTAACATGGGAAACACACTTTTTTGACCCCATCATTTTTTTAGCCCCCACTTGACAGATCACCCCGAAACTTTCAATGCACAACTAGAATCACCGCCACACTTTTTGGGGAAAAGTTTGTGAAGATTCGTCAAACAGCGGCAAAGATATTGCCAAGTCAAAAACACTTTTCTTAAGAAAACGAGGGTCTACCTATAACTACCCACTGGCAACCGCCAGTAGGAGGTTTTATATATATATATATACACACACACATATATATACTGTCCCATTTCTTCGCAATTATTCATTGTCCCTTTCATCTTCTTTTAGTTACTTCTTTTTCTCTTTCACTTTTGTATTTATTTTTACTATAATTTACCCTTCATTTCTTTTCCTGTCCTCATTTTACTTTTTAAATGCTATCGAAACGTTATGTTGCTTCCTCTGCAGCTGCTCTTTGCTCATCCTGTTTTTTTGCTTTTTTTAAAAATGCTCTATGCTTTGCCTAATACTTTTGGTGTTGGGGCGGGGGTGCATGAGCAGATGACACCCTGGCGACGCCACAGTTTCAGTTATAAGCCAGACCTATTTGATTTGGTCTTGCAAATTCCTGTTTGTCCGTGTGCTGATTGTTGTGCTTGTTAATTCCCTTGAGTGCCCTTATCTCTTAGCTCACTTTCACTCTGCACCAGCTCAAAGGTCCTTTCAGAATGACAGTTCCTTCTGTCCTGTCTTTAGTTCTGTATCTCGGCTTCTCCTGTAAATCCCCCTGAGGTCATCGTCTCACCTTGCACACGCTTCATTTGTGTTATTAAAAGGAGGAAGTGGAGTTTCGGCATTGTGGAAAGTGTGTGTCTGCATTTGACCCTGCTGCCTATCTGATTTTTTCACGTATAACCCATTTTAATAGCGCGTTCGGCTGTATACCATATCTGATAAGTAAGATTGTTAAAACACGAGCAACTAGCTGTCTGTGAAATGAAATGGGTGCTGAGTCTCAGGCACTAATAATTAAACATGCGTCGATTTGAAGAAAGTAGCACCAGTTACTCTTTGGGGAAAACAAGGGAAATGTGTATTTCCAGATGAAAACGATTTTGAAAAAGCCTGTAGGTTTGCCTTTATATTCAAAATGAGGCGCACACCATGGGGCATATTCTCAAGAACGTGTGATAACCATTGCAAAAGTTACTTAACGCAACCTCCAACATCGCAGTCTATCACGGGAAATTTACGCCGTGATAACCAAGTATTCACAACACGGCGGCACCATGTGATAGTCCCCAGATAACGCGTCAAATGACCGCGATAAAATCAACGCCACGCCGCAAAAATGCGAAACACGAACGCAAAAAAAGCTGCGATGAGGCCAAGCGCGATACAAAAAGCAGCGAAAACCAGCGACAGGCCTGCAATTCACACGCGTCTGGCGGGAAAATGCACCATAAAAGCAGACCAAACAAATGGTGAGATGACAACGTACGAGCACAACCCCACAGCTGTGATGCAGAACAAATGACCATTGTCCAAATCAGATAGGCAGTTCCCCACAAACAGCCACAATGTACATTGACATGCATTCAGTATGTAACCTGCGCCAATGCGGAAACAAACATGGAACACACTGTGAAACCGCATCTGCTTCTCACATTGCAGAGGGACAAACAACACCCCCTGCACACCGACATGCCATGTCCATGAACAAACAATAATGAAAGCATGGACCAATGTAGGGGCAGTGACTCCCCCCACGTACATGTCGCCCATGTCACGGGACTTGAGTCACAGGGTGCATCCCTGCATCATGGCGGCACATATCAAGCCCAAAAGAAGCCCTCTTGTCACTTGTAGGCCACAAATGACAGCCAAAATGGAATGAATTGGGACACATGTGAAACGCCGAAGAGTGGGATACCGTAACAACTGTGACACACAGAACTGGCAGTTCGAATACGTGACACCCTAAACAGCCTCACTGCACAGAGGTGACACACCCACCATCCATTAACAAATTCCTAAATTGTCAGCACAACATGTCGCCCCCACACGTGTCTGAGTGAAGTGCCTGTACAGATGAGTGACATACACGCAGGGAATGTGTTTCGGAATGCATTTATTAGCACATGCTGTGCCTGTGGCCAGTCAACGTACTGTGCCGTTACTGCTAAGGACCCTCACAATGTGACGTCAACCAGAGAAGAAATTGTCAATGATGTAGTCCCTACGGGCAATTCCTGCTGCAGCTGCAGTGGGGTGTGGTCCACCTGCCTCATCTTCATCATCATCGTCCGGTGCATCTGGCACTCATATCCATGGGGCTCTGCTGCGTACACATATGTTGTGCAACACATAACATGCAACGATCATCTTGCACACGAGGCCTGGGCTGTACAGGAGCCTTCCACCTGAGACGTCCAGGCACCTGAAACGTGACTTCAACACGCCAAATGTGCGCTCCACGATGCCCCTGGTGCATTTGTGGGCCAAATTTTACTGCCTCTGGGGCTGTGTGTTTGGGGTTCGGAGGGGTGTCATCATCCAAGCGCAGAGTGCATATCCTTGGTCACCTGTGACAGTGCAGAGAGACATGAGTCAAGACTACGTACTGCATGATGTGTTGGCAGGCTCACTGGTTCATTGGTGTGTGATATGTGTGACTTAGTGATTCCGGTATGACATGTACTGCGTGTTGCTAATGAGCGGCATCACTGTGTATTACGTAGCCTCACTGCTGCACCTCACCCCCCCCGAGCGCATTCCCTATTGTGCGCAGCGCGATTGCATCACATGCCCCCCTATGGCACACCATTGTCATGCCTGTCTGCGCATGTCCACAAGCCTGACTACAACACAGTGATGATGATGCGCAGAATGTGGCCGGCCACGTGTGTGTCGGCCCATTGCAAGGACAGGGCTGACACAGATGTAGAGCACCTGCCTGGCTGAACCCGACATGCAGTTGAGGGTACATCTTTGGCTCATGCAGCGATAATAGCGAAACACACAGCAGTTGGCATGTGTGATCCCTGACCCCGAGCGGGCATGCCCTCCCCCATGTACCCCTTCGGCCGAGCACGCACACCGGGGGCATGCCACATGGCAACATTGTCGATTGCGGGACGGGTGGCGCAGACACTACAACAGAGACACATGCATCATCCACATCCTTGGCAAGGCCTACACTGCACCACACCCAGATCCACGTGTGGAGTAGCCACACCCCTACGCAGTACCTTCGTATGCCTGTCCACCCCGCTTACGCTCACAGGGAGGTACGACACGTTTTCATGTCCCAGGTCTACACCACTGCCTGAGTTGACATGGATACGCACGCTGTAAACAGCACAATGTTATGTGGAATGACCCCGGTCCCTCATGCATACATAATAACCACACGGACACACTGAGTGAGTTCGTGGGACTGGTCACGGGCACGTGCGCCCGGCCCCTTTTATTGCCAGGCTCACATCTCTAGTGACGCCTGTGCTGGATGGGTGTTGGGTAGTGTAAGCCACCACTCAGGGGTTGGTTGGTGCTGGCAAAGACCACAACAGTGAGCAGACAATCAGCAGTACAAGGTACGTACATCATGGGTCCCTGGCTTGAGCAGCGCAGAGTTTGTGGCCCCGGATGCACAGCGGCCGGCACAGGCACACCGCCATGGGATGGTGACTTGCGGTGCACTGAGGTAGTGCCACGCGAGCTGAGCGTGTACTCGTCGATGTCCAAGGGGAATTTCACGGAGGGTTGCGGAGGACAGTGGAAGGTGTCCTTCCAGGGCATGATGCCGAGGGCAGAAGCAAGCAGGAACAGGCAGATGGCGGAGTTGAATGCTACAGACCCCACTTTTCCACCTTGTCAGTATCAGCTACATGTAGATGAAGACAGCCTCCAGGCCATGGGCTCAGACGCCACTGACGTCCAAACAGAGATTGCCCATGGATTTCAGGGCACACACTCAGTGGCGCCAGAGCTGGAAGGGGATGCAGTCTGCGTTGAGGCCTGTACAATGACATGGACTCTGCTATGTAGAGAGCAAGACTCAGTTCAAATCGTGTGACCTACTCCACCGCAGTGTGTGCCGGAGGCAGCGGTCAGCAGGGACCCACAGCCACGTGTGGTCGGCATGCGCTGCACAGAGTCAGTAGCACCAGTGCAGTTGTTGGTAGTGTCCCATCACCTCCTTAAAGGTGAGCCTTTTCTCCTCCGGACTGAAGCGCGTCTTCCTCTTACTCCTCTCCTTGCGTACTGTGACATGAACACTGCCATGAAGAAATCAAGACTCAGTTCCAAAAGTGCGACCTAGTTGGCCGCAGTGTCGGCCGGAGGCAGCGGTCAGCGCGGGCCAACCGCTGTCCAGCCATCTCCTCCTGGATCTCTCACACACGATGTTGGAATGGCATTTGTATTAGATTTGTGGCTGACATAGGTAGTGGCACCAGAGCTGAGCGGGTGTGCAGCCGGCAAGGAGGCCGTGTCCTGCCTGTGACGGACTGCATTGGATTGGTGTGAGGCCTGCAGGACCGCAGTGCAGGCCGAAGGCCGGGGTCAGCAAGGGCCCACAGACACGTTTGGTGGGAGTCATATGCACAGACTTGGTGGCACCACATCGAAGGGAGTATAGTGACATGAACTCAGCCTCAAATCATGTACTCTGCCATGGTGTAACCAAGACTCAGTTCCAAATGTGTATCCTACTTGTCCGCTGTGTATGCTGGTGGAGTACGTCAACGAGAAAGGAGTTCCGCGGGCCTGTGTCGTGGAGGCCATGATGTCCGAGGAGTCTGCCAAGGTCGGGGGCCTCGGGCTTGGAGCTTGCACGGGCACGCTATGACACACGCCGGTGTCAGCAGGTGAGCATTGATGCCTGGATGCGCAGGGGCGACCATGACGGCTTCGGGGACCAGCGGCCCGGGGTGCAGCAGGCGCACAGGATACCAGGCAATACCGCTCACGGCGTAGGCCTCGTGGCGGGGTGAGAGGCGCTGCCCTGGCAGGGATGCTGGGCATTCCGGAAGAGGACCACGCCCAGGGCTACGTGCTTTTTATTCACAACCATACGCTGACCTGGCGTACGCCAGGCCAGCCCACTCCTCTCACGCTTACAGGGGGGGACGTAACAAGCTACATTTCCTTGATCTCCCCCACTGGCTGGGGTGACATGGTTGCGTCCACTGTCCACTACACCAAACACCAGCAGTGTATGTCGACATGGATATGTGTGTGGTCTGCATACTGCAGTCTGTCCAACACATCCACGCCACACTTGGCATTGTGTGCGGTCCCATTCATCGGTCACATCGCCTCCTTCGCACATGCCTGGTTCCCTCCTCTTCCCACATTCTGCTAATGTGTGGCTGAGGTGCCATGCCCTTGATGGCTCATGTACATGGCTAGGCCAGGTTCCCACGGTGCTGTCGTGTCTGGTGGGTGGTCATGTTGTTTGGCATGTTGTATGTGGGTTGTGACGTGTGCATTCCCAGAGTTGTGAGTTGTATGATTGTGGGGTTGAGGTGTGTGGTGTGTTCATTTGGTACTTACCAACAAGCACTGCATTTCCGTAGGTGCCATCCTGGAAGCGCCGGTTGATGATGGACTGTCGTAAGATGTATGAGTCATGCACACCGCCTGGGTAGTTGGCGAAGACATTGGTGAAGAGTCCCCGGTGGTCCACTATTGCCTGCACATTGATGGAATGCGTGAGCTTTCTGTTGCGGTGATTGTGTGCAGTGTCAGCAGGGGGCACAAGTAGGACATGTGTGCAGTCTATTGCCCCCAACACGTGCGGGAATCCAGCTATGGCGTAGAATCCTTGCTTGGTCTCCAGCTGTTCCTGCACAGTGTGGGGGAAGAATAGGTAATGGGGTACTAAGCTGATGATGGCATCCAAGACAGGTGTGAGGAACTTTGATAGGGCTGGCTGTGAGACTCCTCCGACTCTGGCGGTTGTTGGTTGGAATGTCCCAGAGGCCAACAGGTGCAGCACAGCCAGCAGCTTTGTCTGCGGAGGGATGTTGGTTGTCCGCTGTGTTGGTACAGTCAGCCTGTGGGCAATGATGTTCGGGATGCAGAGGATGGTTGTCCTTTTGAGCCTATAGTGGGCAATGACATACTCTGGTGTCATGTCTGTGAGGCTGGTGTGTTTTCTGAAGGTCCGCGGTCTGTGTCTGCGCTGCCTCTGTGATGGCCCAGGGGGTGGTGCGAGGGGAGTCCGGGGGGTGGTGGCGGGCCTGGGGGTGGTGGCGGTGGGTGTTGTGGCCCTCTTGGGGCTCCGAGCTGCATGATGAGTAGCTCCATGGCATCTGTTGTCCTTCAGGTGTGGCTGTGGGCTGGGCTCCCTTTTCTGGTGCCGGCTGCCGTCTGACTTTACACCAGGTCAGAGCAGGTGTTAGTTTCCTGCTGCTAACGCGTCATATCGCATGTTTTGTGGACTTATCGCCGATCTGGCTGGTCGTTGAGAATGTTGCGGTGTGGTGTTGACGCGGCTTTTTGCACGGAAACGCCTACTCTGCATCTCATTAGAGATAGTTGCCGGTGTCATCTGTGGCGATGTTTTTTGCGGCTGCTATCGCGGATAAACTGGTGCTATGGGCTGTTAGCACCGGCTTGTGAATGGGGTGATAAATTTATCGCGACTTTGGCTGCGATGTAGTGCCGATAACTCTGCGATAACTCCTTGAGAATATGCCCCCATATGGGCACATGTACACATATAGATCATGCACAAATGGCCACAGACCAGCACCCCTAACGGATACCCATTTTGTCAGTGCTGTACAATGAAGTCACATAATGATGTACAAGCAGGGAAACATGTTGCTAAGTGCCAGCTTCTGAGCAACACTTTCAGACAGTCATTAGTTTTAGTTCACATCATTCTGTAGAATATAATTTTTAAGAGTATCGATATGATCGGTAATATTTTTAAAACCAAAACTTCAAGACCCAAAATGCAAAGTTGTATTGGTTAAAACTCCAGAACTAGCAGAAGGTGTCACAGTTGCCACAGGCACAAAGGCACTTACACACATTGACAGATTGACAGAAATGAAAATAATATGCATTTCACCTTTAAGATGTTGACAATTTGACATGTGTTTGTTTTGCTGCTTTAAATGTGTTTTTGTGCTGATCTCTGCTTTTTCATTGTTTTGCATTCAGACAAAAATGTGCCCTTTAAGCACTGTGCTTCTAACTGTGTTTCATTAGCCCTTATAAAATGTGACAAGGAAATATGTAGTAAGCAAGCAATAACTCAGCATATAGAATTATATATTATTTATCAATCATTTTCCCTGACCCATGGAGGCTTAAAAGAGTTTGCTTGGTATGTGAATTAGGTTTCTATAGTACACTGCCAGCAATTGTGAGAAATATCTGCAATACATACAAAATAAACTTGCAATGTTTGGAATGATTTCACTTAGTAAATGTATTCCATCATCACTTGCTGTGTTTACTTGGCCTTGCAAAACAATGTGTTACGTAATAGATATTTGTAGTCACGTAAGCAGCTGAACCACTCATCAGTTAAGGGCATTGATATATATTATGTAGATAGCTTATGACTGCCTTCAAAGTTTCTACGTCTCTGCTTTCACCCAAGAGAACACATGACTCCAGTCTTGCAATCGCTCCATTGGCTACCTTTAGATAGAAAGGCCATGTTCAAGGCATTCTGTGTTGTCCACGGAGCGTCCTCCCACCGAAAAGTCACTATACCTACAAGTTATATTGAAGCAATACCAACAAAACAAAAACATTGAGCTGCAGGCTTGCACCACTTATCATCACACCACCTTACAACAAGAAATCCATAGGAGGCACTCCTTTCTCGTTCAAAGCCACTAGCATCTGGAATGAACTGCCAGCCAGCTTTCGAAGCATCCAGGTGCATACATACTTCAGAAGACTGTTGAAAACATAGCTATTTCCAAAATTACTACATCATCCAACATCCCATGGATAAAACTTGTAAAGACAATCACACTTTCAAGCTCAATCTTCAGCTTACAACCCACAGATATGAAACAACCCAACCAGCAAACTACTTTCCATATGCAGGTAAGCTGATATGGGCTGACCTATAGTTTGCCTGGGTATTATTTAGTTATGTGAATTCTTATATACTATATCTAGCCCAAACATATACCATAGCAATTGTAACACCTCTTACATTCACATAAGACATATCTTTCACGGGTACTTTACTAGCCAATAAACCATCTATCACTAAATTAATAGGCATGAAATAACTGAAGAGATCTGTCACATGCTGCTGGTCACTCAGAGGGCTTTAACCAAGTTCACCACTGCAATCCCAAATAACTATCCACTATGACCATTTCTTTAACCCTGGGCGTAGTTGGCGTAGCAGGACTACGCAGAGTTCCACGGAGTTGGGAACAAACTCCGTGGAACTCCATGTAGTCCCACTACGCCACCCGCCTCCACCCCCCCTATTAACAATTAATCCTACATTCATCAAAAGTAAAATAAAAAACACTTACCTGTACTGCGGCGTCCCTGGGCTGCCCTCCTCCTCTTCCTCACCGTCTGGGTAATCCTTGCGAAAACTGCGCATGTGCGTGCGCCCGCGCATGCGAATTTCTTGCGAGAAATGCGCATGCGCGCGAGCGCATGCGCAGTTTTCTCAAGGATCACCCACAGACGGCGAGGAAGAGGAGGAGGGCAGCCCGGGAATGCCGCAGTACTGGTAAGTATCTTTTATTTTTATTTTGATTAATGTAGGATTAATTGTTAATAGGGGGGGTGGAGGCGGGGGCTGGCCAACTCCGCTCCGCTGCAGAGTGTGGGGAGATTTGCCTACTCCGCGTTCTCCGCGGAACGTGGAGTAGGCAAATCTCCACACACTCCGCGGGCGGAGCGGAGATCTCCGCCCGCGGTTACATTTCTTTACAACTCACAGTGACACTCAAATATGGGATGAAAATAACAATGCCCATCCCAGCAGATCTCTCCACCTTTTCTCTCTCTCCAACCATACCAGCTCAGGAACAAAACTATAAACAAAATATCAGGTTGGACAACCCAGTGCAGGAGCCAGCTAGGTATACTGTAATTATAAGGAATACAGTAGCAGAGTGTGGTATCCTCAGGTCATGTCATTCTGTTCCCTGTACCTAGCTGCTCAGCCAGTGTGAGTGTTCCGCGTAGAATGTTAGTGTGAGTGGAATGCTTGGGTGCCTGGTGTGTGTGAGACAGTTGGGAAGATGGGCTGAGCAGCTAGGAGGCTGCTCCTGGTGGGGCCTATTCCAGCTTATTGCAACTTCTGAATAAACTACATCTACTACAACTCGGCTACGTCTACTTTGTCTGCTGTACACGTGGGCTAGACCACTACATATTTATGGCGACGATTTGGAGACTTATCCACGTTTTACAAGGCACCTCAAGGAGTCAAAGAGATGACAAGCCATGGATGTCTTCATGTTGGAAGGAAACAACAGAAACTAGAAGCAAAGAGAGCAATTGGTACAAGTAATGGTTCTCAAAAGACCACAGCTTCCGCGCAAGTACATTTCCAGGAGGAAGTGGTACATAAGGGACAACTGATGTAGTGTGGAGTTAAATGGATAAAGACTTACTTGAAAGAAATGTTTATGGAGAAACAAGAAACAGGAGAAAGATGGAGCAACACGCCTCGCAGCCCCACCAGTGTCCCTCACACCGGACAGCCCCAGAAAAAGCGTGCTCTGCTCACAATCATCATATCTTATGGATTGTAAAGAGAAAAAGAATTGTTTGCGTTTTCTTGTTCATCTATGTATACTGTGGCACTTTAAAGGAATAAGTTTTGTGTGCTACAGTCAGTGTAACAGAATAATAATTGACCTTATTTTACCGTGTTGGGAGTTTATGGAGATACGTTTGCAGGCACAACGCAAGTATTCACACCCTGTGCTGTGAAATGTGTGCCTACACAACTTAATTAAGCGTAAACATGCTTTCTGCCAAGTATGGTTTGTCTACATGTGGAGCCTGCCCTGTCCTCGTCTTCGATGACCCTCGTTTCAAGTTCTAACCGGATATTGGAAGAGGAGCTAGATTTTTGGTGAGATCATTTTTATCATCCTTTTAAAAAAAAAAAAAAAGAATAACATTTGAGGCACTCTCTGGTTTATGGGCAGTTTAACCGCTGTAGTTGGTTTAAAAACTGTGGCACGAGTCGCGGGAAGCGCGCGCACTCTTACCTGCACGAGGATCTTGGTGTCTTCATTTATGACGATCTTGTTCTCGTTCTTCTTATGACGATCCTGTTTTGGTGTGCGGCAAGTTTGGATGCACGCACAAGCCGTGAGCCACTCTGTCCGGGCGTGACAGCGCGCCGCCATCTTTTGTTTGGAAGCATCACCGGAGCCACTTAGTGTGCTGTGGCTTAGAGATTTATGGAACGTTTTTCTGCCAACCACGTTCTTTGTTTTTTTTATAAAGTTTATTGAAGTTTTTTTTTGTGAAGAGTAAAGTCGCTGTGGCCATGGCTTTCAGGAGCACCAGTAAATCAAAAGTTCTCACTCTCCACTCTACGTCATTGGGGCATCTGCTGGTCAACGCGGAAAGAGTCAGACATCAGGAGGATATGCTGTTTACTCTTGAAAAGTAAGTTCGCTGCTGTAGTTCGTCCTCTGATCAGTTTCACAAGCATGCGTGGCAACTTCATCTCTCTGGAAGATTCGATAACGTCAAGTTGCTTTCGAGGACTGTGTGCTGTGGTTACAAAGGTACTGTTTGACTGGTGAGATTGTCGGTGTTTTTTTTTATTAACTAAGGTGCAGCCAGATCAACATTCTTCGGGTGAGGGGTTTCGCTCACCGGCGCTTGTTTCACAATAGCTATGTGCTATAGTTTTTTACAAGCACCAGTATATTTATTCTTGATTGTGCTGTTGTTATGGTTGGGGATTATTTGTCCAGTATTCTTATTGTCTGTTTTTTTTTAAAACCCTCATTCAGAGCTGCACTTTGGTCTGCAAAAGTGTGTTTGTATCAGTCAATTTGTGATGTTTTTTGGTTTTAAGTGTGTGTGATAGTCATGTAGTACTTCACACTTAGTTAGTAGAATGGGTTTGAGCCCCATTTTCACGTCGTAAGTCACTGTTCAGTTACTCAGGTGTGACTTTTGAATTTGGGTGTCAGTCCCATTTACTGGGTGTATAGGGGGTATCACTCACGCTTATGTCATTAGTAATGGGTTTTAGTCCCATATACACAATGTTTAGGGGGTGTTAGTCCCACCTACTTTTCTAATAATGGGTATTAGTTGTCTTATACCATAACTAGTCATGTATTTTGATAGAAATGTCACAGTTTGTTGCTTGCATTTTTCAGATGTAGAATCCCGACCAAGGGGATGGGAGTGGGTCTTAGTCCCATGTCTCAGGTTCACGCTTTTTCTTATGTTTTATCCCTGTCTGTGGGATGGGAGTGGGTTCAAGTCCCATTTCTCTTATTTACGGATTTGTTACTGTTGGTATGGGTATTAGTCCCATTTCCTTGTGTGTGTGTGCCACACTGTACTGCATTTGTGTTTACTGATGCTGTACATGTCCTTGGGTATTAGTCCCATGTGACACTAGTTGTTACGCTCCATGTTCTTGGGCTTATGTCTTTCCTTACTGTGGGTTTGATGTACATCCTTTCGTCTGGATGTGTGTGTGTTTGGGTGTTAGTCCCAGTTACACGTTTGAACGTCATGTTGTATGTTTGTGTATAAGTCGCCCTGCGCTTCACTTTGTTCATTTGCGTCGTTCTGTTGTGTCGACGTATTGTGTGCGTTTGTCACACTGTGCTGCTTTCCGCTGCACAAAGTTCTTGGGTGTCAGTCCCATGCAACGTTACATGTACATTTGGGTGTCAGTCCCATGCAACGTTATATGTACATTTGGGTGTCATTCCCAATCATTGTTTTTTTTGTCACTGGGGCTTTAGTCCCACAGTGTCCCTCACATGAGGGGTGGCGTATGGTGTTTTCGCCACAGTCTCCTCACGTGAGGTGTACTTCCTTGGGTGTTGTTCCACTCATTGTATTCTAGTCTGGGTTAAGTTTACCCTTTTCTTCTGTCTTGTGTGTTTTGCTCACTTGTGTATGTGAGCTCTTATTACGCTACTTATTGTTTTTCAATTACTATGAAAGGAAGAGGATGGGTATAGTGCATGTGCATTTCTATTTCTCCATTCTTCTTTCTTTCTTCGTGCTTCCGTTTTCCCTCTCGTGATGTCATTCTTTGCATCCCTGGGTTAATGGATGGTTTACTTCATGTGTACATTATTGTGTATAGTTGTTTTCATTGTATAGTTGTTTTCATTTTTGTTTGGATCTTTTTATTGTTCAGTATAAAAGGGATAGGATATGTGGTATCCTCAGGTCATGTCATTCTGTTCCCTGTACCTAGCTGCTCAGCCAGTGTGAGTGTTCCGCGTAGAATGTTAGTGTGAGTGGAATGCTTGGGTGCCTGGTGTGTGTGAGACAGTTGGGAAGATGGGCTGAGCAGCTAGGAGGCTGCTCCTGGTGGGGCCTGTTCCAGCTTATTGCAACTTCTGAATAAACTACATCTACTACAACTCGGCTACGTCTACTTTGTCTGCTGTACACGTGGGCTAGACCACTACACAGAGCTGTTCAAAGCTGTCAGCTTACTGAAAACCATGAACTGCACGTCTATCTCTCCCACCTCATCATCCACCACACTGATACATGCTGTGTTCCATAACACGATAAGCACACCTCAGTGGTCATCAAGCATGGCATGGAAATACTTCCCACATAGGATCACAAAACAAAGACAACACCCTTCCAACCAGACACCCTAAATGGCGTACCTTGCTTCCTATGTAGGTAAGTGCTTCAATGACCCATGTAGGTGAAGTTAGCGCTATATAAATGCTGCTATACAATACAATACAGTAACGTGCATTCTACCATCACTAGACAATCAAAAAATGAATATGCTGTTAGATGCTGAAGATAAAACCCAATTCCTACAGCATGATGATAATTAGATGATAAATTGCAAAGCAAATAATTCCAGTTGCAGCTATGGCTGTACCTATTTATGGTCTGGCTTGACAGTGCAGCTGTCGCCAGACAATGATGTTAGCACCACTAGAGAGGGGCTTTTGTTACGCCCATTTGTTGAGGGTACCAGGAGTACATGTTTTGGTTGGGAAGAAGTTGTGTGCTTCCACAAAAAAGTGCTTGCCCTCCATACAACTGTGATCATTTTGTTTATTTATTCATCTGCCAGAGCTTGAACCTTCAGGAGCACAAACATAACATTGTAGTGCTAATAAAATGTCTTAGATAACTAGCGAATTTATGGTATTTTTGTCTGGTAGCAGCACAGATGAGAAAAGGGTGATCTTTCACCTACATCGACGTTTAGGTCTGGTTTGACAGTGCAACTGCCACCCGACCTTTTAGCACACACCAATATTATTCTATGGTTGTTTGCTTCCACAGAGATAAATATTAATTCCTGTGCAATTTCCTGGTAATACTTCACATTACCATACAACATTCTTTTAAAGCAGACCTATTGGCATTCCCAGTGTTTGTTGATAGCTGAATGCTGCAAGCAGAATTCAGACAAACAGACCTCAAAGGACTTTGAACACAAGATCTTTGAAATTCCTGCCAATAGTGTCTTTTGAAAATAAATAATGCAATCACCATTTCAGCTGGAAAACCTGATTATTTTTTCATTCATTTGTTTACTGCTATTTTACTGCTCTCTGTTCATGGATTGTGCTGAAAAATACTTTCACATGGATAAATGTTGTGTGGGTTGGTGACGATTAAACACGCTTTTCATCTGTCAGTTGTCCATAGAATATATTTTTAAACAAATAGGTTGTCACTTTTATTCATAATTGGTACAAACACACACACTTACAATAAATCAACATCATTTATGCCACTCATGTCAGAAATGTGTGTACAATGTTGCAGTTTTCAACCACAGACACCAGAGGTGATAATATCAACCCTTGGTTGAGTCCCATGAGTTGGGCACTGAGAAGGCACTGAGAAGACAAGCTATAAGAGGAGGATGTATAGACAGTAACCTTCTGTACTTGACTAACAAAGAAGAAAGGAATGCTTATTGTAAACATAATCCAGTGATACACTTGAACACTTTGTGCCCAGTTAAAAAATAAACATTACCAAAACCAGTAGGGCTTGGCTGTGAAACCTACTGGCTTAGACATGCATCCATGTCATCTATTCTTGAAGGGGTTTGTGAATCATAATTAAGGCCCCCAGTTTTCCATTGTTAGTGATTTTTACAGATATACAGGCAGAAAATAATCAGTTTTCCTGTCTGTATTTATTTTTAAATATGGAAAAATACAGAAAATAGGTTTTCTTCTGGAGGATTCTCACTATTGTCAATCATGTATGCTCTATACAGACTGATAGGTAGGGGACATAAAAAACAGAAAAAAGTTCTCCTAATAAACCTTAAATAACTGCAGGGGTACAGCTATCAAGGCTGTTCTACAATGCAAATGTCAGATGACTGTACTGTACTGTAAATGGCTAAAACTCATTGGACATTCAAACATTAGTAGACATTTGTTAGTTAAATAGACAAAGAGATATACCCATTGCAGTTTCATTTTTTACACCGAGCACAAAATAAGATGGATAAATACAGATCGAATGAGCAAAAAATAAATATGGATAAATGCAGGCAGAAATGTCCAAAAATAAATATCATAAGACTAGGAGGCCTAATTATAATAAAATGCATTCAAAGATGTCCATCATGGATGAACACGCATCCTTTACTGCCATCTCTGAATGCATTTAGTTATGTTTTAAAAAACAAATTACCACTGTAAATAAGGGTGCATTTGCACTGGTCATCTTTTAATATCTTTTGTTTTACTTTACTATATATAGTCTAGGAATCCCGTATTTGCTGGGGCAGTATCTCTTTTTCTCAAACTGTCCCAGCAGATTTAAATGAATATATCATAGTTCCTGGTTTATAGAGCGGATCAAATTACAGAGAGGGAGTCACGTTTTTGTGTGTTCCAGTGCAGAATTAGGTAGCAGTTTTTATAGGAAACCAGTTTAATTAAAACATATTATTAGGAATTGCACTTAACTACCCATAGTGCCTCATAGTCTGTATTTTCTAAATTGGTGAGCGCTGACAATTAGTTCTCTTTGTGCCCCTCTGTTGATGTAAGATTGTAGTTCTAGTTCTCTGTGTAATGTCCTGTTTTTGGTTTTCAAAATCCGGTCACCCTTTTAATATATGCCATTTAAGGATGGCTGCCATGGGTGCGCATTCATCAGAGGTGGCCAACTTTGAATGGGATTGCTTAATAAATCACAAAAAACACTCCTAGTTACCCACTGTTGAGTATCAAAGGGGTAACCCACAAAAAACTACCCGACCTGGGTAAGTATTGCAGTACAATCAAATAAGTGGTCGCGGTAGCAACTCTTGTAACAAAACGAAAATAATATAGCATTCACCACTCTTATTATTCTTTAAACGCATATATCCATTTTATTAATGGATTATAGACATTGAATGCAATTTTGGTCAAAGCATTAGGTATTGGCAACACAGTTGCTCCAACAAATAGCAGTACAGTATGTATTTACAGTGCTCTTGGTGTAGAAAGAGAAGAGTAGGGTTGGGGAATGGGTAGTGAACATGTGAGTGAAGGACAAGGAAAAGGTATAGTGACATATATACATCAGCTGTATTTAAATATAAGACCTCTTCAGCCTAACAAACGGAACTGCACCGTTTTTTCCGGAAGGTGCGCTTAAGACATTTCTTCAGACATTCACTACCAATATCATCTACATCGACCACGGGAATGAGAACGCCATCAACTTTCATGCCCCCGACGCACATGATACCAAAGGGGATGATGGACGGAGCGCTAGAGCAAATCAAACACTCACCCCCAGTCAACTGATCTGGGTTAAATCCATCATCATTCTTTAGCTCACTCCCCCACCCCAGTTCAGACATGGCCATATGCAAATCAGTCTGACCCTGTGCCTTGTGGGAACAGTCCAGCCCGAACTGCCAAGCCCTGTCTTGTTTGCTGTAACACTTTTCGCCCTAAGTGGGATGGGTATGCCCAGACGTGGGTCCCTTGCTCACTGTGCCACTGGATTCAAGCTAGCCTGGCTGAAGAAGGGTGACATACCCTGAAACCGGTCCCAGGATGCTTGTTTCCGGTCCAGGGAGGACCTGGCCTGGCAGTTCGGTCTGGACTGTTCCCATGGGGCACAGGATCAAGACTGATTTGCATATGGCTGGGTCCAAACTGGGGTGGCGTAGTGGGCAAAAGAACGATGGATTTAACCCAGATCTTTGACTGGGGGAGAATGTTTGCATTGTCAGCATTCCGTCCATCCTTTGTTTGCTGTAACACTTTTCGCCCTAAGTGGGATGGGTATGCCCAGACGTGGGTCCCTTGCTCACTGTGCCACTGGATTCAAGCTAGCCTGGCTGAAGAAGGGTGACATACCCTGAAACCGGTCCCAGGATGCTTGTTTCTGGTCCAGGGAGGACCTGGCCTGGCAGTTCGGTCTGGACTGTTCCCATGGGGCACAGGGTCAAGACTGATTTGCATATGGCTGGGTCCAACCTGGGGTGGCGTAGTGGGCAAAAGAACGATGGATTTAACCCAGATCTATTGACTGGGGAGAATGTTTGCATTGTCAGCATTCCGTCCATCAATTGTTTGCTGTAACACTTTTCGCCCTAAGTGGGATGGGTATGCCCAGACGTGGGTCCCTTGCTCACTGTGCCACTGGATTCAAGCTAGCCTGGCTGAAGAAGGGTGACATACCCTGAAACCGGTCCCAGGATGCTTGTTTCCGGTCCAGGGAGGACCTGGCCTGGCAGTTCGGTCTGGACTGTTCCCATGGGGCACAGGGTCAAGACTGATTTGCATATGGCTGGGTCCAAACTGGGGTGGCGTAGTGGGCAAAAGAACGATGGA
Organism: Calotriton arnoldi; assembly: GCA_963921515.1. Classification (NCBI taxonomy): domain Eukaryota; kingdom Metazoa; phylum Chordata; class Amphibia; order Caudata; family Salamandridae; genus Calotriton; species Calotriton arnoldi. The sequence goes on along the minus strand of CAWUFW010005915.1, from coordinate 124,278 downwards.
TTTAACCCAGATCTTTTGACTGGGGAGAATGTTTGCATTGTCAGCATTCCGTCCATCATTTGTTTGCTGTAACACTTTTCGCCCTAAGTGGGATGGGTATGCCCAGACGTGGGTCCCTTGCTCACTGTGCCACTGGATTCAAGCTAGCCTGGCTGAAGAAGGGTGACATACCCTGAAACCGGTCCCAGGATGCTTGTTTCCGGTCCAGGGAGGACCTGGCCTGGCAGTTCGGTCTGGACTGTTCCCATGGGGCACAGGGTCAAGACTGATTTGCATATGGCTGGGTCCAAACTGGGGTGGCGTAGTGGGCAAAAGAACGATGGATTTAACCCAGATCTTTTGACTGGGGGAGAATGTTTGCATTGTCAGCATTCCGTCCATCATTTGTTTGCTGTAACACTTTTCGCCCTAAGTGGGATGGGTATGCCCAGACGTGGGTCCCTTGCTCACTGTGCCACTGGATTCAAGCTAGCCTGGCTGAAGAAGGGTGACAAACCCTGAAACCGGTCCCAGGATGCTTGTTTCCGGTCCAGGGAGGACCTGGCCTGGCAGTTCGGTCTGGACTGTTCCCATGGGGCACAGGGTCAAGACTGATTTGCATATGGCTGGGTCCAAACTGGGGTGGCGTAGTGGGCAAAAGAACGATGGATTTAACCCAGATCTTTGGACTGGGGGAGAATGTTTGCATTGTCAGCATTCCGTCCATCATCTGTTTGCTGTAACACTTTTCGCCCTAAGTGGGATGGGTATGCCCAGATGTGGGTCCCTTGCTCACTGTGCCACTGGATTCAAGGTAGCCTGGCTGAAGAAGGGTGACATACCCTGAAACCGGTCCCAGGATGCTTGTTTCCGGTCCAGGGAGGACCTGGCCTGGCAGTTCGGTCTGGACTGTTCCCATGGGGCACAGGGTCAAGACTGATTTGCATATGGCTGGGTCCAAACTGGGGTGGCGTAGTGGGCAAAAGAACGATGGATTTAACCCAGATCTTTTGACTGGGGGAGAATGTTTGCATTGTCAGCATTCTGTCCATCATTTGTTTTCTGAAACACTTTTCGCCCCTAAGTGGGATGGGTATGCCCAGACGTGGGTCCCTTGCTCACTGTGCCACTGGATTCAAGCTAGCCTGGCTGAAGAAGGGTGACATACCCTGAAACCGGTCCCAGGATGCTTGTTTCCGGTCCAGGGAGGACCTGGCCTGGCAGTTCGGTCTGGACTGTTCCCATGGGGCACAGGGTCAAGACTGATTTGCATATGGCTGGGTCCAAACTGGGGTGGCGTAGTGGGCAAAAGAACGATGGATTTAACCCAGATCTTTTGACTGGGGGAGAATGTTTGCATTGTCAGCATTCCGTCCATCATTTGTTTGCTGTAACACTTTTCGCCCTAAGTGGGATGGGTATGCCCAGACGTGGGTCCCTTGCTCACTGTGCCACTGGATTCAAGCTAGCCTGGCTGAAGAAGGGTGACATACCCTGAAACCGGTCCCAGGATGCTTGTTTCCGGTCCAGGGAGGACCTGGCCTGGCAGTTCGGTCTGGACTGTTCCCATGGGGCACAGGGTCAAGACTGATTTGCATATGGCTGGGTCCAAACTGGGGTGGCGTAGTGGGCAAAAGAACGATGGATTTAACCCAGATCTTTTGACTGGGGGAGAATGTTTGCATTGTCAGCATTCCGTCCATCATTTGTTTGCTGTAACACTTTTCGCCCTAAGTGGGATGGGTATGCCCAGACGTGGGTCCCTTGCTCACTGTGCCACTGGATTCAAGCTAGCCTGGCTGAAGAAGGGTGACATACCCTGAAACCGGTCCCAGGATGCTTGTTTCCGGTCCAGGGAGGACCTGGCCTGGCAGTTCGGTCTGGACTGTTCCCATGGGGCACAGGGTCAAGACTGATTTGCATATGGCTGGGTCCAAACTGGGGTGGCGTAGTGGGCAAAAGAACGATGGATTTAACCCAGATCTTTTGACTGGGGGAGAATGTTTGCATTGTCAGCATTCCGTCCATCATTTGTTTGCTGTAACACTTTTTGCCCTAAGTGGGATGGGTATGCCCAGACGTGGGTCCCTTGCTCAATGTGCCACTGGATTCAAGCTAGCCTGGCTGAAGAAGGGTAACATACCCTGAAACCGGTCCCAGGATGCTTGTTTCCGGTCCAGGGAGGACCTGGCCTGGCAGTTCGGTCTGGACTGTTCCCATGGGGCACAGGGTCAAGACTGATTTGCATATGGCTGGGTCCAAACTGGGGTGGCGTAGTGGGCAAAAGAACAATGGATTTAACCCAGATCTTTTGACTGGGGGAGAATGTTTGCATTGTCAGCATTCCGTCCATCATTTGTTTGCTGTAACACTTTTCGCCCTAAGTGGGATGGGTATGCCCAGACGTGGGTCCCTTGCTCACTGTGGCACTGGATTCAAGCTAGCCTGGCTGAAGAAGGGTGACATACCCTGAAACCGGTCCCAGGATGCTTGTTTCCGGTCCAGGGAGGACCTGGCCTGGCAGTTCGGTCTGGACTGTTCCCATGGGGCACAGGGTCAAGACTGATTTGCATATGGCTGGGTCCAAACTGGGGTGGCGTAGTGCGCAAAAGAACGATGGATTTAACCCAGATCTTTTGACTGGGGGAGAATGTTTGCATTGTCAGCATTCCGTCCATCATTTGTTTGCTGTAACACTTTTCGCCCTAAGTGGGATGGGTATGCCCAGACGTGGGTCCCTTGCTCACTGTGCCACTGGATTCAAGCTAGCCTGGCTGAAGAAGGGTGACATACCCTGAAACCGGTCCCAGGATGCTTGTTTCCGGTCCAGGGAGGACCTGGCCTGGCAGTTCGGTCTGGACTGTTCCCATGGGGCACAGGGTCAAGACTGATTTGCATATGGCTGGGTCCAAACTGGGGTGGCGTAGTGGGCAAAAGAACGATGGATTTAACCCAGATCTTTTGACTGGGGAGAATGTTTGCATTGTCAGCATTCCGTCCATCATTTGTTTGCTGTAACACTTTTCGCCCTAAGTGGGATGGGTATGCCCAGACGTGGGTCCCTTGCTCACTGTGCCACTGGATTCAAGCTAGCCTGGCTGAAGAAGGGTGACATACCCTGAAACCGGTCCCAGGATGCTTGTTTCCGGTCCAGGGAGGACCTGGCCTGGCAGTTAGGTCTGGACTGTTCCCATGGGGCACAGGGTCAAGACTGATTTGCATATGGCTGGGTCCAAACTGGGGTGGCGTAGTGGGCAAAAGAACGATGGATTTAACCCAGATCTTTTGACTGGGGGAGAATGTTTGCATTGTCAGCATTCTGTCCATCATTTGTTTTCTGTAACACTTTTCGCCCTAAGTGGGATGGGTATGCCCAGACGTGGGTCCCTTGCTCACTGTGCCACTGGATTCAAGCTAGCCTGGCTGAAGAAGGGTGACATACCCTGAAACCGGTCACAGGATGCTTGTTTCCGGTCCAGGGAGGACCTGGCCTGACAGTTCGGTCTGGACTGTTCCCATGGGGCACAAGGTCAAGACTGATTTGCATATGGCTGGGTCCAAACTGGGGTGGCGTAGTGGGCAAAAGAACGATGGATTTAACCCAGATCTTTTGACTGGGGGAGAATGTTTGCATTGTCAGCATTCCGTCCGTCATTTGTTTGCTGTAACACTTTTCGCCCTAAGTGGGATGGGTATGCCCAGACGTGGGTCCCTTGCTCACTGTGCCACTGGATTCAAGCTAGCCTGGCTGAAGAAGGGTGACATACCCTGAAACCGGTCCCAGGATGCTTGTTTCCGGTCCAGGGAGGACCTGGCCTGGCAGTTCGATCTGGACTGTTCCCATGGGGCACAGGGTCAAGAATGATTTGCATATGGCTGGGTCCAAACTGGGGTGGCGTAGTGGGCAAAAGAACGATGGATTTAACCCAGATCTTTTGACTGGGGAAGAATGTTTGCATTGTCAGCATTCTGTCCATCATTTGTTTGCTGTAACACTTTTCGCCCTAAGTGGGATGGGTATGCCCAGACGTGGGTCCCTTGCTCACTGTGCCACTGGATTCAAGCTAGCCTGGCTGAAGAAGGGTGACATACCCTGAAACCGGTCCCAGGATGCTTGTTTCCGGTCCAGGGAGGACCTGGCCTGGCAGTTCGGTCTGGACTGTTCCCATGGGGCACAGGGTCAAGACTGATTTGCATATGGCTGGGTCCAAACTGGGGTGGCGTAGTGGGCAAAAGAACGATGGATTTAACCCAGATCTTTTGACTGGGGGAGAATGTTTGCATTGTCAGCATTCCGTCCATCATTTGTTTGCTGTAACACCCGACGCACATGATGTCACACAAAATCTTGACTTTTGAAAGTGTGGTCCTTCGTGATGTCATGAAAGCATGCACAACCAAGACGTACGTGAAACATAACATCACTAAAGGAGAACGTGAGGCATTGAACACCTTAAAGAACAACAAGATGATAGTAATCAAGCCTGTGGATAAGGGCGGTGCCATTGTGGTACAGAATACCCCTGACTACAAAGCAGAAATATATTCCCAACTCCGTGATGGTATAAGCTACACCGCCTGTAACGCAGACCCTACCAAGGATGTCAGAAGGCAGATCAGGCTTATCACTGAAAGAGGGAAAGAAGCCAGATTTCTATCGGACCAGGAATTTGAGTATTTGAACAACAATCAACCGCGTCTGCCCACTATATACACCCTACCTAAGGTGCACAAAAACCAAGAAACACCCCCTGGCAGACCCATCATCTCGGGTGTGGATCACTTCTTGAACCAGTATGTAAATATATTGATTTCTTCTTAAAACCGCTGGCTGAAACCACGAGAACATACCTTCGAGATACAATGGAGGTGATTAACTTGGTTGACAGAATGAAGTTTGACTCAGACAAGCAATTCCTAGTGACGCTAGATATCGTATCCCTTTATACGAGCATCCCTCAACAACGAGCGTTGGAAGTAAGGACACAGGCACTTGAGAAAAGACCACAACCAGTCAACGTTCCGACGCAATTCATAGTAGATCTTTTAGAGGTAGCTATGATGAAGAACTTTTTTGTCTTTCAAAACGAATTTTTTATTCAAATTAAAGGAGTAGCCATGGGGGCGGCCTTTGCCTCAGACTTAGCGATCCTCTTCATGGATAACTTTGAGGACGACTACATCTTTTCTAATATCAACCCATATAGAATGCATGTCACACAATGGCGTAGATACATAGATGATGTGCTACTGATTTGGTCAGGAGACGAAATGGAGCTGAGGAGGTTTTTTGACTGGCTGAACACTTGCTCCCAAGATATCAAGTTTACCATCCATTGGAATAGACACACCATAGATTTCTTGGACATCACTATCAAGGCAACAGAGGACCACCTCTACACCACTCTGTACAGAAAACCAGCGGAACGCAATACCTTGCTAAGATATACAAGCCACCACACCCGAGCCCTCCGGGACAACCTGCCATTCGGCCAATTTCTCCGGATCCGGAGGAATTGTTCACTAAAGGAAGATTTCTTTCGAGAATCGGATAACCTGATAACACGGTTAATCGAGCGGGGATATCCCAAAAGACTTGTCAAAAGAGCACGCAAGAGGGCCTGGTACTACGATAGAGAGGCATTACTGACACCCAGACAACGTCAAACTGAAAATAACAGAATGATTTGTGTCACTACCTATTGCACCAGGAGCAATGAAATTAAGAAAATAATTAATGGACATTGGAAACTCATCTCAGATTACCTTGACGCCCAGGAACCACCATTGCACGCTTTCAAAAAAGCCAAAAACATCAGGAATCACGTCGTCCGCTCCCTTCTGGACACGCCACCAAAACAGACAATCCAAAGCATGTGGAATCTCCCAGAAGTGGTGGGCCATTTTAAATGTACCAAGTGCAAGGCATGCAAGATGACTATTGAAACCAAAACGTTTCCTTACAAACATCATACTATCGATCTGAAGGCTCTTACCAACTGCAATTCCTGTGATGTAATTTACGTGATTGTTTGCCCATGTAACCAACTATACATTGGGCAAACAAGACAAAAAGTGAAAACACGAATCCTGCAACATTGCAGCAGAATCCGCTGTAACACCACAGGGGCTCCGTTAGTCGAACACTTCAAGGCCCACACACATACACCAGATTCATTGAGATGGTTGGTCCTCGAGAAGGTGTCCCTGGGAGCACGGGGAGGTGATTTGGGTCCCATTTTGAACTTAAGAGAGTGTAAATGGATGTACCTCCTGGACACTGTGAATAATGGGCTTAATGAATTAGATGGCACAAATGCCAATTAGCTGGATTGACTGCTGAATGATTGTGTTCTATATGATGTACAATGTCCAAATGATATCAGGTCCAATCTAATAGGATGCTATTTTATATTTCGCATCATTAAGCAAGTGCTCTTGCACGATGCCTGATTACTATGTCATCACATGTAATGCACAGACATACATGCCAGTGTGACTAACTTGAGCACTGTCACTCACACTTCAGACAATGCTACCATGGTGTCATAATCGTGCAAATACGGTTCCTTATAACATTGCATATGCATACACATGCACTAGTTGTGTTAAATTCGACACAAGGCATCTACACAACAACTAGGTTGCCTGAGTGTTGCAATCATGTCCCTACACCCTTCCATACGCAGACACATGCAACAGATGTGTATATTTCGATATAAGGTAATGCCAATTTACGCATTAATAATGATGTTATCGCATGCACAGAGCACAGGAATCGTGAGTAGTAATGATTTTATGTACGTCATCCTGCAAAGTTGTGTTAAGAATACATGTGTCAGGTACGGATTCTTTGATAATGAAGATTACGAACATCTTAGGCACTTCCTCAAGGTTTTACATAACCAATCATCTTTTATTATGATGATTGTACGTTGAATGCCTCTTCCGCAACACCCATTCAATAATACAGGCCGTTGCACCTTTTATCATTTTAAACTATCAGACATTGCACACTACAACTGTGTGTTGCCACACGCAGACTTGGCTCAGGCACATTTCGCAACATGAGCAGCCGATCATCGATCGATGCCTACACGATGCTTCTGTAGTTTTGCCTGATGAGGGAACTCTTTCCTCTGGGTGGCTGGAGTCAGGCGAGCCCTTTTCGGCAGTATTCAGCGGCGGCACGGCCGGGTGCACGCGCGCCACGCAGTGACCTTCATAAGAGCCCACAGTCGGCCCGGCGCTCACACACGAGCCGGATGGCCTGCAACTAGGTAAGCGAGCGCCAGCCCCCTTTCTAGCGCTGAGAGAACGCGAGCACCTGTTCACATGTCAGGAACGGTTTAGATTATCTGAGCACGGCTTCCCATGTTGTATTGATTTTGCCATCACCTGGTATTTGTAGAGGCTACCGTACCCTTTCGAAATCTAATATTTACTTCAATCATGATGAATTTGCCCCTTCCTCGAGTGTTGAGCCCCCTTTCTAGCGCTGAGAGAACGCGAGCACCTGTTCACATGTCAGGAACGGTTTAGATTATCTGAGCACGGCTTCACATGTTGAATTGTTTTTGCCATCACCTGGTATTTGTAGAGGCTACCGTACCCTTTTGAAATCTAATATTTACTTCAATCATGATGAATTTGCCACTTCCTCAAGCGTTGAGCTCTTTATTATACCAACAGTCAGCACCACGATAACACGTGGCAGTTTCTGCACCTACTGTGAGGTCTCCCAGTGTTTTAGTTTAGATACGCCACCGTCTATTTGGGCCACACACGACAGGGACTTCACCCTTTCTGCCAGGACGGAGGGGGGACTCCCTCCTCTTTCCCTTTAATGTACGGGAAAGAGAAATGTTATATTCTAGAGCCACCGCATACCATTGTATGCCTGCGCATGGTCTCCTTAGATGGGCACTGCGTCTTCTTATGAAAAGGTGCTATGATTTCTGATCATTACTCATCGTGTGCACCCGGTTTCTTTTTCCGTTTTTGTAGATTGTTTGGATCAGTTCCCACTGCAAGAGATTGGATAACCTCAGTAGTGCATCTACATTTATTGTTGAACTAGTAAGTATTAGGAACAATTTAGATCCTTCAGTGAGGTAGTCTGCCCCTGCTTTCCAGTCTTGTGACATTGTGTTTCTCCTTATCTTTAGGAGCTTCCGCGAGCCCATTGTGTTTCTCCCTGCCTTTAGGAGCTTTCCCGAGCCCTTCTGTGCCGAGTGAACAGCGGACACTTCCTGCTGTGTCTCTAAGTAGGTATTCGTTACCTGATCTGTTTTTAGCATTCACCTTGTATATATACACCCGCACTTTCTTACACACATTTCCGATTATTCACAGGTGCTCTTTTCAGCCCTGTCCTGATGAAGACCCCACCGTGAGGATCTAACTAACCCTCCTTCTTAGGGGTCGAAACGTTGACAACATACACTTCCTTCACAAGCTCTGATGAAAAATTGATTTAACAGTGGATGTTTACTCAGAGTTATGTGTACATCTAGGAACAACTGACCTTTGTTAGGCTGAAGAGGTCTTATATTTAAATACAGCTGATGTATATATGTCACTATACCTTTTCCTTGTCCTTCACTCACATGTTCACTACCCATTCCCCAACCCTACTCTTCTCTTTCTACACCAAGAGCACTGTAAATACATACTGTACTGCTATTTGTTGGAGCAACTGTGTTGCCAATACCTAATGCTTTGACCAAAATTGCATTCAATGTCTATAATCCATGAATAAAATGGATATATGCGTTTAAAGAATAATAAGAGTGGTGAATGCTATATTATTTTCGTTTTGTTACAAGAGCTGCTACCGCAACCACTTATTTGCTAGTTACCCACTGGGCATGCATGTGCATTTTAGGATGGTCAACCGTCAATACCACAGCAGGTGGAAAGAAGTAAATAAAAAATCAAAAGTGGCAGGCGGCAAGTAGAATGTGATTGGGGTGTAGGAAAGGAGGGAAAGTGAGGGTGCTTAATAGCATGGAGAGCAGGGAGAGCAGGGAAAGAAGAAGAAGAAAAAATCCATCCCATGAACCTCAGGTAAGATCTGCCATCAGCTGTGGAAAGATACATGATTCAATCAAATCACTGTGAGATTGAAATGCTTGTTGGCGGGACTAAAACAAGAATAGGGAAGTAACCCATCAAATCAACAGCAGTGAAATGAGATAGACAATAAAGCTATCCAGTTCTGAGGAAGGGGCTGGCCCAATGCCCAAATGAAGTACATGTTATGTATTGGAAATAATAAGATTCAGTTACAGGAAGCTGAAGCTGTCTGCAGCTGAGACCTTTCAAGGAAGAAGTCTTTAAACAGTTCAGTCTTTCATTTCTCCTTAATCAATTCCTTTTGATCAGTCTGCAAAATTAAACTTAAACTCATCATTGAACAAAAGGCATGCAAATCAATCTCTGCTCCTGGCCTCATTCAAAAATGGTGAGCATTATTTGCTGGTAAAGCTGCCATGACAAAATACTGTTACTGCATTGTCAAAGTATTTCCACTGGTGCTTTTACTGTCTCATACTAGTTTGGAAGGGGGATTAATATACAGTTATTGTTTTTATGTTGTGATTTTGTGTGGTGCAGCGGCCAGGGCAGCTGACTTCGGAGCACAGGGCTCACGGTTCGATCCCCGGCGGCAGCTCAGCTCAGCACCTTGTGACTCTGGGCAATAGCTCACTTAATTTCCACGACGGCCCCCAGCGCCTTGAGACCCGTAAGGGTGAGTAGTTCGCGCTTTACAAATACGGATTTCCATTTCCATTCTACTTTTCTGCCTGTTTTTCCTACACAAATCAATCTCAGTAATACCTAGAGGAATTTGTGTAGGCAAAAACCTCAGGACAAGGGCAGTGTGCAGCCAGTTTATAATCCAAAAGTAGATGCTGCTAGGAAGTTAGAAATTGGAAGAAGTGGGATGAAGAGAGAGTGCTGCAAGTCCTGGAACTCATGTTGGAGAGGTGACTCGGCCTCCCTTTCTTGTGACAGTGTCTGTAGCTCGACTTACCCTACTTCCTTTCCTCATCCGCATAGAGTTACATGATAAACACAAAAGAGCCAGAGGTGGATGAGAGATGGTAAGCTGGGCTCTCACAAGTACCTAGAATCAATTGCTGGTGACCAAGTGGTTAACCAGTCCCAAGGCACACTTCCGAAGTAAGCCTGCAGGCTTTAAAATGTTGAAACAATAAACAAAGCTTTTTTAAAACAAAACAGATATATGTAAATTCTTCAGTTTCATTTCTTCAATGATTGTGTGAATATGTAAATCTTCAATTAATTATGGTATACTTCATTAACAATTCCATTGAACATTGTAATTCATGTTCACATAAAGCAATAAACATCTCCCTCCACAAAACCCAATGCATTTCATGTGAAAACCCTTCATCAGGGTTAACTGTAATAAAATGTATAATAATACTGTCAAGAACGATTCATGGGACTATCAAATAACACTTGAGAATGTGATCACCTTATATTCCACCAAGTGCCAAACTGGATAATCCAACCAGATCCAAGACTGTCGTGAACTGCCTTAGAAAAGAATTATAACTATATGCTAAAAACACATGCCAACCTGATGTTTTCACCAAAATAAAAGTTGTGCCATCCAAAGCAATCAAACACAATCATGTCCCTATTTAAAAAAAATTAAAGATAAAAAGAAATCAACATGCATAGGAACGCGTGCTTCTGATAACAAACTCAAAGTGCAAGAGTGATCATTAATTCTGCTTTCATAGTGATTTCAATGATTCTCATTCATAATTGAGAAAACAATCCAGTGCGGAATGGTGACAAGTGAACTCAAAACAGTGCCCATCTCACTGTTTGATACGAACCGCGTTGTGCGCATACGCACATTTAACAACAATCAAGGTGCGTGTATATAATAAACGAGTAAGAACAATGCAGAGGTGAAATGTAATGATGACGGTGAACAACTCGCTTCAAATAAACAGCATGTTACCTGAATTATTAACGCCACATGCGGGGTGGTTGAATAACGCTGTCAGCACATGTTCATGTTTAAAGAAGAGAAAACAGAACGATTTTAAGAGCCTGGGTAATATTATCATGAGTTACAAAATGAAAAGGTATATGCAAACAGGCTCGTGACAAAGGGGCCACGATTCCTGAAAAGATGTAGCTACCCTCAAGACGATGCGTCGGCATGCATGTGCAAGAAGAAGTTCACCATTAGAAAGTGCCCGACATTTAAAATGCCCGCAGAGCGGAAGTGTTTACTATGTCACCCAGAAGTGAAAAACACAAAGTGCGATAAAAATAAAAGAGATACTCATAATGTGTGTTTTACAAAAATGTGATGCAAAACAACTTTGATATATGCCAAAAATACATGATTCTCAATGTGTAAAACTGTGAGACTATTGTAACATAAAAATACACATATGGTAACTCTGAATAATGATAGTATATAAAAAGCAACTTAATAAAAATTATCATGTTTCAAGCACTGTTACTGCACAGCATGAATAACATAAATCAGCAGCGAGCTGAAAAACCTGTACAGATGCTGTTTTAAAAAAAAGAAATATCATCCCTGTCTGTTATAAAAGAAACTATGATAATCAGCAAAACCCATATCACAAAAAGCACAACATTTCTAATGTATCATTCAACCCTTTGGGCTGTAGGGTATCAAGTCTTGTTATCCAGTAAGTTTCTCTTTGGGCTAGAGTCTTATGGTTATCACTTTCAGGGTTAGTTTGTACTACTTCCAAAATTTGAAATCTGATTTTGGCAATGTTATGGTTCTCCTCAACCTCATGGAGTGCTTGACTGGAGTTTTTATTCTTGTTCCCTATAGTACTTTTATGTTCTGTTATTCAGATTTTTATTATTGTTTCAGTTTTACCCACATATAGGAAGCCACATGGGCATTTTATGCAATAAACCACTTTCTTGGTGTTGCAGTCTGCTGAATGTTTTAATTTGAGAGCCAGACCTTTGTAGGGATTAACCACCTCATTGCCAGTTATTACATTATTGCAATGAATGCAATTGTGGCATTTCTTGGTACCAACATGTGTCTCAGAAATAGCAGATTTCTTGGATGCCAACAATTCTTTAAAGCTTTTGGAACACTTGTAGGCGATAAGCGGTTTGTGATTAAACAATCCCTTGAAATCTAGTTCCACCTGTAAAAGCTCCCAGCAATTGTAAATGATTATTTTGATTGTTTGAGACTTAGTTAAACATTTTTGAACAAACACCATCCTTATTGGTTTGTCAACTGTAGTTTTTCTGAGTAAAATTACTCGCTCAATGGATTCACCCCATTGTACTGCTTTATCTTATATAGGAGTGAGGTAACCCCTGGTGTTGAACCTGGATTTGTATTCTTTTAGAGCCCGTAAGTAGCCATCATTATCAAATGTGATCCTTTTGATTCACAAAAATTGAGAAAATGGCAAATGTTGTATCAGGGTTTGAGGATGAAAGCTATGGAAGTCCAGAGTATTATTATTGAGGTCAGTTAGCTTTTTGAGCACTTTGATTTTGATGCCGGTGGGTGTTAACTTGACTAATACATCTAAAAATGAAATGGTTTTATTACAGATTGAATGGGTGAATTCAGCATGAAAATATTGTCCTCTAGGCTTTCTTTTGAACCTTTCCATATTAGGAAAATGTTGTCAGTGTAAATATATCACTGATTGCTCTTGCCATAACTGCTCACTGAGAATGTATTGATCTTTAAATTTGGACATGAAGATGTTCGCATAGCTAGGTGCCCAAGAAAATCCATAGATGTTCCATTTTTTTGGAGACAGTATTCGCCTTTCCAAAAGAAATAGCAGTAGTAAGGAGAGAAATGTAGTAATTCTAACAAGAACTCTTTCTTGGCGCTTCTTTTTTATGGTGTAAAAGGGCCCATTCTACGTCAATGGTGCAGACTAAGGGGCTTATTTATGAGCCCATGCGTCACTTTTGTGACGCACTAGCAGCGTAAAAAATGCGCCATGTTGCGTCATATTTACAAAGTGACGCATCTAGGTAGATGCGTCATTTTGTAAACCCCTGCGCCACATTATACCTGCGTCAGGTATAATGTATGCAGGGTGGGCGTTCTGACGCAAGTAAGTCTCGTAGAAGTGACGCAGTGAAATCTATGAGATTTCACTGCGTCACTTCTAGGACGCAAATGCGTCAATATCTTACGCCTGCCTCACAGCAGGCATAAGACTGATGTAGGCACATTTGAAATGGGACTTGCCCATGTGAAATGACCCATTGATGGAGTTGCGTCACTTTTGTGACACACTCCAGCAATGCGTCATTTTTACGCCTACAGATACATCAGAAATACTGACGTATCTGTAACTCCTTGCGACATGATGCATCATACTGTAAATATGACGCATTCAGCATGTCGCAAGGAGGGCGCAATGAAATGTGACGCATCGCTGTTTTCACGCAGCGATGCGTCACTTTTCATAAATGAGGCCCTAAGTGTAGTGACCCACAGGCGGATACAAATGGTCTAAAAGGTGGATCTGAGTGGTGCTTCTGTCCCTAGGGCTGATCTATGATTTGGGGAGGAGGGGGCCACACCCCTCCTCCCAAAATGTAATTGTCAGCCTCGGGGCATGGGGTCCCCTGTGCTTAAATTAGGCTCAGGGAGGGGAGCCGCACACCAACCTCCAAATTATAAGCAAAGCAGCACCAGTGGAAGGGGTCTCCAGGTCCTAAAAAAGGCTCTGGGAAGGAGGTCGAAGGGTCCTCTCCCAAAACAAACATTAATGCACAGACTCCTACAGGCTCTGCCACACCCCGGGAGACTCAAATTGAAAAGGGGTGAGCTTTTTTTTTTTTGCCGAGGGTGCGTGGTGTTGATAAAACAAAAATCATGTTTTTGGTCCACAGGGACCCTCCAAACAGGGCAAGGGGATAGAATATCCCTACCCTGCCCCACCATGTTTTTTAATATTTATTTTTAGGACTGGGAACTGGGGCTGCAAGTCCTAAAATGACTGCTGTCACATCTTTGTTGATCAGATTATATCTTTAGTTCTGTTGGAACCACGGAATCTCCATGGCGTGATATATACATACATTTGTAACCTTAAATTCTCAACAACTACTGAACCGATTTACACCAAATCACAAAAGCATGCTTTCTGGGTCAAGATCTAGTTTTTTGCTCAATTTGGTATAATTCAAACCGCCTGGACTCTTCGTTTGGAGATCTTTGATAAACCTCGACTCCTTCTACCTCAGCGCCAGTGTTCTGATGCCTCCCCTGATATTGTAAGGTTTTTGTGCAATTTAAAAAAATGATAACATAGATAGATCACCAAAATGTACCTCATTAAATTGTCTCACCACCGGATAGTGCAGGTCACAATTGTCATTTGTCCTCAAATGCTCCAAAATATACTTTTTAACTGCATGTGTGGTACTCCCCACATATCTCAGACTGCATGGGCATTCCAGTATATACACCACAAACTGAGAGCTGGAAGTCAAAAACTGTGTTATCTTTGTACTCCTCTTAACATATTAATATAAAATCACCAGTATAACTTGCACTACCATAGATTTCATATGTCATCAGTGATGTAATATGTGAGTTCATAATTAGGGATTGGCAGAATGCATGGAGTTTCACTCTGCGGAATTCCGCAGAGTTTTTTTTGATTTTCAAAAAACCTTTATTTAGAGAATATTGCACAGCACAATTACAAGATTCCACTGTTGCAATGAATGAAGCACAACATGACAATGCAATACATTAAAGGCAATCAAAAACTTGAGGCACATTGGGGACAATGTTAGGGGACAGTAACCTGTAGGCACAAAGGGAGTGAAGCATACATCAAAAAAGAGCGCCATCAGTAGGGCAGAAAGGCAGGGGGTGTAGAGGAGGGGGCGGGAGCAGCGGGGAGGCAGCTCATTGACCTACACCGGCGGCCGCCGCGGGCAGGGTGCCGGCGGGGAGCGCGGGAGAGGTCGCAGGGTGCTGTGATTCCTGACTTAAGAGGTAGGTTACAAACGGACCCCAAATATCAATTGGACGAGACCTGGCTGGTTGGAGGTCCCAGAACTTAGCCAGTAGAGTTTGGCAGCGAGAAACGTCCTCAAGCCAGAGGGCAACCTTGGGCGCCAGCCTGCGGCCCCAGCACATGGAGACCTTGTGCCTCGCAAGGACCAGCAGCATGGTAGTCAAGCGACGAGTGGCGTCCGGGCAAAATTTAACAAAGCCTAAGAGGCAGAGCAGAGGGTCAGGTTGAATCAGGGACGAGGTGATTGTAGAAATTGCAGCGCATACCTCGCGCCAATATGCCGAGACCTGGGGGCACAGCCAGGCGAGATGAGAGAAGTCAGCCTCGGGCGCAGAGCAGCACAGGCATCTATCACTAGCAATCAGTCCAAGCTTATGGAGTTGGGCGGGAGTCCGATAAAGCCGATGGAGGTACTTGAAATGGATAAGGCGCAAACGATAGTTTGGGGAAAGGCGTTTGATTTGATTACAACAGTATAACCAATCGGCTTCGGAGATTTCGGCTCCCAGGTCATCGCCCCATGCAACGCGCGCCCGGTCAGTGGAAATGGGAGATGCTGCTAGCGTGTAAGCGTAGATTTTTGTGACCAGTTTTTTATGAGAGGAAGATGTATAGAGAAGATCGAGAGAGGCCATCGAAGGGGGGGGCTGGGGAAATGTGGGATGAAGCTTCCTACAGATAGCTCTGAGTTGATAGTATAGCAGGCTATCCATGGGGCCAGAGTCAGCGGCGAGGGAAAAGAATGTGTCCCCAGGGTAGAGATCCGAGACTGTGGAGAAGCCCAGACGAGTAGCGTGCTTGATTATCCTGGAAGAATGAAGGGGAGGAAAGGCGGGGTGATGTACGAGTGGCATATTGTTCGCGGAAAGCATGTCAAAGCCAGAAAATTTGCGAAGCCCGTCCCAAGCCCAGCGTAGGGTCTCAACCGTGTCTATTTCAGTGCGAAGGAGTTTCGCTGGGGCAAATAGAGCAGTCGTGAGCGGCCACGGGGTAGCGAGGTCAGCCTCTACCACGACGTGAGGTTGAAACGGAGTGGGGTGAAGCTAGAAGTGAAGAAAACTGGCTTGAGCACTGAGAGCATACAGCTTGAAATCTGGGGCGCCAAGCCCGCCACGCGACATTGGAAGAGTGAGGATGCTGTAGGCAATGCGAGGGTGGCGACCGGCCCAAATTAAGGTGATGAGCAGGGAGCGAATCTTGCGAAAAAAGTGAGCGGTTAAAGGGATGGGGATATTGACAAATAAGTATAAAAACTTCGGAAGCACCACCATTTTGGCGATGCGCCCAGCCAGGGAAAGTGGCAGCCGGTTCCAGAGAGGAATCTTAGACTCGAACCAGTCCACAGCACGACCAAAGTTAACTTTCCAAAGTTCATCAACGTCCCTGCTCAACCAAATGCCCAAATATCTAGTGGGCTCCGATGCCCACACAAAGGGATAGTCAGGAACAAAGGGTGTTGTAGCATCCGTAAGAGGAAATAGTACCGACTTGTTCCAGTTGACCTGGATTCCGGAGTAGCCGCCGAAGCGAATCACCTCACGGACCAGGGGGCTGAGGTTCTCCTGGGGATGGCGGACATAAAGAGTGACGTCATCCGCATACATGGAGACTAGCAAAGCGCGAGCCGCAAAACCAATGCCTCTCTGAGTATGGTGTTGCCGGAGACGAGCCGCGAGGGGTTCCATGGCGATAGCAAAGAGCATGGGGGACAGCGGACAACCCTGCTGAGTACCGCGCCCGATGGGAATGGGCTCAGAGACCTGTCCATTAATGCGGAGACGGGCAGTAGGTAGAGTATAAAGAAGCTGCACTTTGCGTAAGAAAACTTGGCTGAAGCCCAACCGGGGGAGGAGATAAAACAGGAAGGGCCACTCCAAGGTATCGAAGGCCTTGGTGGCGTCGAGAAGGGCGGCCACTGCCGGGAGCGCGGGATTAATTTGATGAATAACGGAAAAAATGGTCCTGAGGTTGTGAGAGGTCGCGCGACCGGGAATGAAGCCGGACTGATCCGGGTGTGCAACGAGCAGCATGAGGGGTAGGAGACGGGAAGCGAGCAATTTGGCAAAATTTTTATTATTTGTATTGATGAGGGATAGGGGACGGTATGAATCTTGCTTTCGGCTGGTTTATCCGGTTTAAGGAGCAGAGTCAACACTGCCTCGCGCAGCGACGGGGGGAACAAACCTGTTTCGAAAGATTCATTATACATGGAGGCGAAATGGGGAACCAAGAGCGGGGCAAAAGCTTTATAGAAGGAAGCCGGCAGGCCGTCTGAGCCAGGGGCCTTGTCACCAGGCATGCTGTTGATTGCCGCGAGGATCTCTTCTTTAGAGAAGGGCTCGTCAAGATATTCCCGATGGGAATTTCCGAGCCAAAGAAGCTGAAGGGTGTCGAAATATTGGTCGAGGACTTCACGCGGTGGCATTGATCCGGCCGTGTAGAGTTGTGCGTAGAAAGTGGTGAAGCGCGCTTTCATTTCCTCAGGGTAGGTGGTACGATCGGGGCCGCCATCCCGAAGGGCGGTGATGTAGGTTGCCGCCCGTGGCTGGCGAAGGATGTTGGCAAGGGTTTTGCCAGGGCGATCACCCTCGCCGAAGCGGCGAGCCCTCGCCTCCCTGCCGAGAAACGCTAGTTCTCTGCTAGCCTCATCGGCGAAGTCAGTAAGTTTCCCCCGCAACTGAGCAAGCGTGTCAGGGCGAGGGTCCAGGGCGTGGGAGGCGTCAAGCACCTTAATTTCCCCCTCCAGTCTATCAAGAGTGCCGCGGATGGAGCGAAGAACGCCAGATTGCTTAGAGATACATTCCCCACGGATAACAGTTTTAAACCCCTCCCAAAGCGTAGACGGGGAGTCCACGGAACCCACATTGAGCTCAAAATAGTCTACGATTGTGGTTTGTATTTCGTCACTGAAGACCGAATCGCGTAGCGCGTTAGGGGGAAGCCGCCAGGAAAAGGCACAGTGAGGAGAATGTGGGAGACGGAGGCAAAGGCGAATGGGAGCATGATCTGAGAGGGTGCGCGCCATATGATCAATGGAGGTGAGCCATACCAAGGCATCCGGAGTAGTGATCCACAAGTCGAGACGGGACCAGCAGCCACGAGTACCAGAGACACAGGTGCCCTCCTGTAAAGCAGGGTGAGCATGACGCCACACGTCGTACAGGGAGTTGTCCGAGAGAATGGAGCTGAGGAGTGAAGCTGCGCGCGGGTGAGAGGCATGAGTGCCGGACCGGTCCAGAGCAGCGGATAGTGTTATGTTAAAATCCCCCAGAGGAGCACTGCAGGGCCGAGCGATGAGATGTGGTGCCAGACTTGCGCAAAAAATCCGGGTCATCGCAGTTTGGGCCATATAAAGCAGCAAGCGTCAAAGGTTGGGCCCGTAGGGTGCCATGAAGGATCACGAAGCGCCCCCAGGGTCAGTGTGCACTTGAGAAGTCTGCCATGGGAGCCCTTTGCGCAACAAAATGGAAACCCCCCAGGAATAGTTGGAATAGAAGGAAGAGTGAATTTCACCCCAATGTCTGGAAAGGAGTCTGGAGGAGGTGGCCGGTAACAGGTGGGTCTCTTGTAAAAAACAGATGTCCACCTTGTGCCGAATGAGGTGGGCGTGGACTAGTCGTGCCTTACGGTGGTCGTTCAGCCCACGGACATTCCATGTCCAAAGTGTAGTATCAGTCATGGCGCTTCGTCATGGGGTGGAGAAGCGAAAAAGGTGTGGGAAAGAGCAGAGTCTGTGTGTAAATGCCGTGCGCAGTGCAATGGAGGACAAGGAAAAGCAATAGTGCAGTAGCAATGGAATCACATTGAAATAGTGCAATCGAAAATACAACAAATGCCTCATAAGGAGGCAACAAAACAAACAAAGTAATCCCCCCAGCAGGAAAATGGACCACAGGGGGGAAAGAACATGGCATGAAAAGGCTCGATACGCGAGCCGGTGCTGATAAGAACAGCGTTGCCTCATTGGGAGGTCGCAAAACACAGGCCTCCAACACCCAACCACCCGAACCCACCCCCAAAACAAAAAACCCCGAAGATCCCCCCAACCCCGCTCCCACACCAACCCCCCAATCAGGCTGAGGTACCACCCCTACCCACCCCAGGGACCCACAACTAGGAAGGGAAAAGTCTGTGTCCAAAATGGGAATTATCCCGTGGGGGCACGGCAACGCTCAGCGTACACCCCTGCCAGAAAGACAGGATGGCCAAGCCATTGGTAGTGGCAGACACCAAGGAGTGAATAGCAGGAGGTATAAAACACCATACCAACAGCAAAAGAGATAAATCAGAATAGCCTGAGAAACAACGTCGAGTCAATAGTCACCATTCAAACTGAGAAGCTGAGGAACAAAAGGTCCGGAAAAAAAACCCCCATACAAACATGGCTATCCGTCTGGTCAGTCATTATCACTAAGATTGTTCGCAGCAGCAGCCTGTGAGTTGGAGGGCGAAGAGCGGTGTGACCTGTCCAGTTTTTTAGCAAACGCCAGCGCCTCCCTGTGGTCCGAAAAGATGAGGGTCTTGGAACCCTGCTTGACGCGCAGTTTGGCAGGATATGCCAGTGAGTAGGAGATCTCGTGCTTTTGGAGGAGTCGTTTCGCCAGCAGGAACTCGCGGCGGGCCGCCTGAACTGCAGTCGTATAGTTAGGATAGAATGACAGGGAGTTACCCTGATGGCGGATTTCCCCCTTCTCTCTGGCCGCCCGTAGGATGGCGTCACGGTCCCTGAAGTTCAAAATTTTTGCTATGATGGGGCTGGCCGGCAGGCCAGGGCCCGGGCGACGGCCGAGAGATCGTTGGGCCCGCTCGACAATGAAGACTGGGGAGAGGATGTCGCCAAAGAGCTCGCGGACCAGCTGTTCTACATAGTCCTCCATGCGGGAGATATTGGTGGATTCAGGCACTCCCGTGATGCGGAGGTTGCTCCTGCGGGAGCGCACCTCCAAATCCTCGTTCTTGTTCCAGTTGAGATCCAGTACTTTGTCCATCTGCAGCAGTTTCTGACGGTCCTGGGTGGCGGCATCCTCCGCATCCGATACCCTGGTCTCAACATGAAGGAGGCGGGCATCGAGTGAATCGACTCGGGCCTTCACTGTGTCCAGGCGAGCCGACAGCTGATGCAGCTGAGCTGCAATGTTGGTGACAGTGGACTTGACGTCAAGCATGATGGCCTTTAAGTCGTCCTCTCGAGTTGAAGCCATGTCGGAAGGAGCCAGGGGGTCCCCTCCGTCAGCGCCCGGGCCCTCCTGACGCGTCTGGCAGCGTTGATCAAAGGCGATTTTAGGCTGCTTGGGGTCGGTCCTCCCCATGTCTGGAGGAACAGTCTAGCAGCAATATGGAGGCAGCTGAGATAGGAGGTGAATGTTGCGCTCGATAGAGGTGGAGCAGCACTGGAAAGAGCGGAGGAGCAGGACCAGCAGGTGGTGGAAGCAATTAGGAAACGCAGTGTGCAACTCGGCCGGCTGTGGGCGTGTTGCGGAGGCCCCTGGCGACAAACCCAACTCCAGGGGGTCAAAACAGGTGAGGAGCAGGCCCACCAGCGCTGGGGGGAAAGTAGTGGAGATTGGCAAATGACGGGGGGCCGGACTGCAGGACGGCCGAGTGATTGGCAGGCCGCCTGAGAGACAGAAGGTGCAGCGACGTCGGCCCAGCCACTGGTGCTGTCAGGAGAATGCAGGGCCAGAGTAAGCAAAGGCGCATTAGTTACAGGAGGAAGGCCTCCGCAACGCAGCACCCGGGTGGGGGGACCCCCCAGGAGGAAGCAGGTCTCGGGCCAGAGGAATGATGGGCCACGGGCACCACGGGCACCGGGCGTCTTCGAGAGCAGGGCCCAGCAGTGGGCGGAGGGCCAGCGCCAACCGCAAATCCAAATACAGGAGCGGAGCAGGGGTGAAGCGGCCAGGAGCTCCCAAGTGCCGGTGTCGGCTGGCCCGGTCCTGGCAGGGGGGGCCGGCAGGCGGTGGATGTGGCCAGTGGTGCTCAGAAGCGGCGGCGAGTGGCAGAAGACGTCTCACCACAGGGCAGACGTCCAACACACTGGATCGCGAAGAAGGGGTGCCCCTGAGGTGCGGTGGGCCGCTGCAGCAGACCGGGAAGGAAGGGCAGTGCGGCCGATGCAGCCGTCGCAGCAGGATGTCCCTGTGAGCCGGCAGGCCGCAGCGGGAGGGGGGCAGCATGCAGCAGGGAGCCAAGGGGGGCGCGCCGTCTGTGTCGCCCAGCCCGATGGAGAGAGGCCTGAGCAGCGGGTGCCGGAGTGAAGAGCGCGGTGCCCGCGAGTGAGCAGGCGGGACCACCAGCTGCACCCCCTGCACCCACCCCTCCAACAACTGCCAACACACAGACCACCCCTGCCGACACGGACAGACCAAGGACCACCACCACCAACAGCACACGGACCCCGGCCCAACGTGGAGCTACGGACAACAACACCAGCAACAACCCCCAAGGGGGCCCAGGGTCACCTGTGCATGCCACCGCAGGTCCTTCACGTGTCGCTAGGGGTGGTGGGAGGGTGGTAGACATAGGTCGCTGCTTGCAGAGGGGTCTGGACTGCATGATGACCCACAACTGGTACGCATAGCTGATGCGTACCAGACTAGCACCGGAGAGTTCAGCCAGGTAGTGGGGATCCTCAGGGACATTCAACAGCAGCAGGCTGCCCATCATGCCCGCTTGGACTTACACATGTCCCGCATGGAGTCCAAGTGGGACACAGTGCAAGAACAGACGGCGGTGCATAGGGACATATTGCAATGCCTCCGCCAGATTTGCACCAACATGTCAACACCTCCCTGTGTGCCCACAACATCTGGTGCTGCAACAACTGCAACTGCCACAGGGAGGGAGGATGACTCTGGCGGAGAGTCCCCTGCACCGCAGCAGCCTGCACTTGAGGGTCCCCCAAAGAAGAGGGGTCGTCCGAGGAAGGACAACTGAGAGGCTGATGGCCATGCACAACCCCCAGGAAGCCAACACCTGTTCTGGAAAATCACCTTTGTGCCCAAACTCTTCACCCTGTCGAATGCAACACAACTCTCCCACATGACATGGGGAGCTCAAGTTGGACCAATGTATCAGATGACTGTGGACTTTACTCTGGACATTTCTGCTACCAGGACTTCCAAATAATCTTGGAACTTTGGATTACAATCACAATGTACAGCACCCACCATCCTGTGCACTATACTCACACATGTATGTCAATAAACTCACTAATACACCATACTTGCCTCTGTTGTGATTCCAACGTTGTTTCTGAAGTGGAGATGATGATCTGTGAAATGACACTGTGCATGCTAACTGCTACAGCAAGTACAACACCGGCATGTGAGTCATGGCAACGTGACACATATGAGGGAGACACACCACCAGGGCTACACAACACATACACACCAGGGCCATCTGACTCATCGCCTACACTGATGTTGCCAGGAAATACGGTGCAATGCACAGACCCAACACCTATTCCCAGTCTGTGTCAACTGGCCCACTGGTGCAGTAAGCAAATGTCAGTCAGATGTGTGACCACAGACAACGCACATCACAAAGTGAAGCACAGGTTTATTACACATTTGCAACATGTTGTAACCACTACAGATGCAAGGTAATCCCACCTGGCAGTGGGCACACAGTCAACAAGTGTAGAAGAAAGGAATTCCATGGGTGTGGCGCACATCACCTGTAGGGAAACGACAGCTACCACCCTGGAAGTTGATTCACGGTGTCGGGGGATCACAGTTGACCAAACAACTCTGAAAGTACCCTGTGAAGGACAGAAATGACACACAGTCAAAAGCACTGAAGAACAGGACAGAACTGCAATACTCATGCCCAATACATGTCACAAGAAACCCACCCAGAACCAAGTTAGCATGCCAACACTGTTGGGGAGTACAGACTACCTGTAAGGACACATCGCTGCACGCATCCAGTCAAGTAGCACATGGACACACTCAAACAGCACCAGAGCACCACCAACACATATCATGCAAACTCACATCATTGACATAACATCCCTGGATACTCACATTCAGCTGAAGAAGTTGGTGATGAGCTGTGTGCGGACATCACCCTCATCATCATCATCATCACTAGCATCGTGGTCCAGCCCAGGATCCTCCACAGGTGGCGGATGTTGGTCATCGTCATCCAGGATGAGAGGCAACTCCTTCCGCACTGCCAGGTTGTGTAGCATGCAGCAGACGATGACAATCTTGCACACCTTTGCTGGGGCATATGGGAGGGCCCCTCCTGTCTTATCTAGGCAGCGGAAGCGGCTCTTCAGGAGACCAAATGTCCGCTCAATCACTCTCCTGGTCCGACCATGTGCCTCATTGTAGCGCATCTGGGCTCATGTCACAGGGTTCCTGAGGGGCGTCAGCAACCACGGCATGTTGGGGTATCCGGAGTCACCTACATACAGACAATTGCACATTAGCTGAGTTGGAAAAGAGGGTGGAACACTACATTGCAGAACACACACAATGGTACAAAGTCAGTACACACCAACAAGCCAGGCACGCTGGTTCCGCATCTGTGACATCATCCTCGGGATGCGACTACTCCTCATCACGTAGGCATCGTGTGCAGAACCGGGGAAATGGGCACACACGTGTGAGATGCTCATATCTGCAAGACATACCACCAGTGCATTGACCGAATGGTAGTGTTTGCGGTTCCTGTATGCCTGCTCTTGGGCCTGTGGTGGTACCAAAGCCACATGTGTCCCATCAATGGAGCCAATGACATGCAGCATCCTCCCCAGGGCATAGAAGTCACACTTCACGTCAGTGAGTTGTTGAAGTCTAGGGAAATAGATGTACTGGTTCAGGTATCTCAACATAGCCTCCAAAACATCGCGGAGCACACGGCTGAACATGGTCTGTGACATCCCACCAGCAGACGCCACAGTGTGTTGAAAGGTACCGGTGGCAAAGAAGTGTAGGGCTGCCATGACCTTCACCTTGGGGGTCAGCGCTGTAGGGTATGTCCGGCCAGGATGCAAATGTGGGGCCAACCGCACCGCCAATTCCTCAATCAGTGGCCTGGTGAAGCGGTACCGTCGGATGCAGTCCCGTTGAACCACTGTTGCAAGGTCAGGGAATGGCCGATGGACAGCTGGTGCCCTGCAGTGCATAGGTGAAGAAAGAAAGATTGTCAGTCACCCCACATATGTGGCATAGACCAGACTTAATATCACATGATACATCATTACGAGACACAAGTACATGATGCGTGTGCCGTTCCGTAAGGACATGTATGGCACCTACATGGCTAACATCTAACATCACAGTTCAACATGTTCCCTCAACAAGTCCCAGGTTGTGCTATGGGATATCATTAGGCTGTGTCACAGTACCCATGTACTGCTGTCACGTTCCAAACACACACCACAGTGACATGTGAGGACAGATGTGCCCCAGGCATCACAGCTCATCGACAGGTAGATTCCCAGGGACCCTGTATTGCCACATGGACACTGGCATGACATGGTGCATCATGAATACACCACAGCTAAACAACCATGACCCCCACAGGTAGTGGTCCCTGTTGCCTCGGCAGGACAGACATGGACGTCTGTGACACACACACGCACAACATCAAAGTCCATGCACAAACAACGTGGATGTGGAGACTGTCTCCCATTGTGCACATGGAATCAGAGACATTGTAAACACAACATGCACACAGACTGTGGAGGGCCATCACAATTCTGGCAATGGGTCACCCTGGGACGTACATACTGTCCCACATGGGACTCAGGGAGTATGTGACATGACATACACATACACAACCGTGGAATGTGACCATGCCACATGCCCTGAAATGAACAGTTGCACACCACAGTGTTCATGTGCACAACACACCAAGGATTCTGTCCCCATGAACACGTGCACAGCCTGGGAGTGGCTGCCCCCAAGTGCCACCCAAAAAACAACATGTTGACCCCCATACACGGAACAGGTAATGCAGCCTTACATGCCTTAGGATACAGTGTGGACAGGCTGTGGTGTTGTAGGTGTGCCCCTCACTCCCTGGGAAGTATATGTGGCTGGCAAATGTTCACCTGTGACAGGCATGGTGACATATGCCAGTGACTTGTACAGTGACGCGTTGTACAGCAATGGACCAATCGGTGTGCCCGGCCGGCCCATTGCATTCAATGTGAGCGGGTTCGCGTTGAACAGCAATGGACCGATCGGTGTGCCCGGCCGGCCCATTGCATTCAATGTGAGCGGGTATGCGTTGAACAGCAATGGACCGATCGGTGTGCCCGGCCGGCCCATTGCATTCAATGTGAGCGGGTACGCGTTGTACAGCAATGGACCGATCGGTGTGCCCGGCCGGCCCATTGCATTCAATGTGAGCGGGTACGCGTTGAACAGCAATGGACCGATCGGTGTGCCCGGCCGGCCCATTGCATTCAATGTGAGCGGGTACGCGTTGAACAGCAATGGACCGATCGGTGTGCCCGGCCGGCCCATTGCATTCAATGTGAGCGGGTACGCGTTGTACAGCAATGGACCGATCGGTGTGCCCGGCCGGCCCATTGCATTCAATGTGAGCGGGTACGCGTTGTATCCCGGGTACGCGTTGAACAGCAATGGACCGATTGGTGTGCCCGGCCGGCCCATTGCATTCAATGCGAGCGGGTACGCGTTGTATCCCGGGTACGCGTTGTACAGCAATGGACCGAACGGTGCGCACAAATTGGCTGGGGCCTGGCATGGCAACGGACGCGTTTTCGAAGCACCATCGAGTCTGATGCAGTGAATTCAGTTGGCCAGCCACAACAATGTTGCAAAATCATGGGTGTCATGAAGTTGAAGATTTGAAGGATGCTGTGGGCGTGTATTATTGCTGCTATTCCATGGATTGGTCAGATTCAGAAGATGCAAACGACTTGGACCTATCACTTTGGACACATGGGACAGTATCTGCCTCTGCAGCACACATATAATGCTGGCTGTTCCCCTGAGAGCTCACTTGCCTGCACTACATGCTCCAGGACGACATCTCCCACCAACACTGCTGCTGTTTATGCATCCTCTGGCTCCTGCAATGGCACGTACTGTGTAGAGAGCCCCAGCCTTCAGCCTTGAGGAGAACCAGGCCCTGCTGGACAGCCTCCTTCCACAGTACAGCAAGCTGTATGGGAAAGCAGGGGAGCAGGTGAGTGTGCTGTCCACTGCATCACTAATTGTGCATGTTTTCTGACTAGCAGGACTTTCAGTGTGCACACCACTGGCTAGCATGCCCACTGAGTAGTTGTCACACCCCAAAGTGTGTAGTTACATGCACTGAACTGGTACACTGCATTAACAGTGCATTCCAACTAGGTTTACTTCCCATGCAATGATACCATGTAGTGACTGCTGGCAAACTGTTCATAGCCATTGTTGCACTGTCTGTGTACATCATATGCCCCTGTGATTGAGACATGTATATCCAACTGTGTGATGCACGTATATGTTGCATGTGTAGTAATGGCCTTTTCA
The DNA here is from genome assembly GCA_963921515.1 of Calotriton arnoldi. Classification (NCBI taxonomy): domain Eukaryota; kingdom Metazoa; phylum Chordata; class Amphibia; order Caudata; family Salamandridae; genus Calotriton; species Calotriton arnoldi. The sequence goes on along the minus strand of CAWUFW010005915.1, from coordinate 97,736 downwards.
CTTTGTCATCCTCACAGGTTGATGCCCACCAGAAGCAGGACATCTGGCTGACCATCGCCCGGAAAGTAAGATCCGTGGGGGTCTACAGGCGCAGGATCCGCAACTGCCAAAAGAGATGGCAGGACCTTCGTGGCTGGACCCGGAGGATCGCAAGGGTCCAGCTGAAGCTGTCGCCTCCTCGCAGGAGGGGCGGACACCGGACCCTGACCCCCCACATGCTCCGGATCCTGGCGGTGGTCTTCCCTGACCTGGATGGGCAGCTGAAGGACAGACAGCAGCAAGGAGGGGGTGAGTCCATGACTGCACTGTGCACTTTGTCTGACATTCTATGTGCCCTCCTCTGGCCTGGTTAAACTTCCACAGTACATCAGTCATGTGGTCCAGGACCCATGTCCCTCATTTGTGACATGCCCACTTCTCCTCTGATACGCATATGTGTGGCCCTTATAGTCAGGAAATTGTGTCATTTGGGGACTGTGTCATTGCATTTTGCTTTGCTCAAGGTGGGGGACAGCATTTGTTCCCGTGACTATGTTGTGCGATTCATGGGTGGGTCAATTGCTTACACAATGCCTAAGTTCTGACATGTGATCTGGGTGTAACTTTGATATGTGGTCCGCTTGCTGCTCTGACTCACCACATGTCCCTGGGGAATTTGGCACACACCCATGCTGCTTGTGGGAACAATGTTTGGGCCTCAGGAGTATGTGTATCCAGTGTGTCACACATGCTTAGCCACCTGCCTACTGTCCAGGACTCATCCCTCTTACAGGTGGAGCTGGACAGTCATGCCTACTCCAGGGCATACAATACACTCTGTACTCCCACTCCTGTGTATCATCTGGCATGTTGTGATCAGTGAAATGTACCCTCAGGTGTCTGCCTCTGTCTCATTGTGCTGTGTCTTCGTTGTCAGGACTACTGGTATGTTTATCGGTTAGGGCTCAGCATGCCATCTGAGATGTGACCATGATAGACGATACTTCTGTGACTTATAGGTGTCTGATCACTTGACTGTGCACACAGGTGTTTGCGACTGTGACTTTCAGGCAGCTGTATTTTCATTCACAGCACACTGTGAGGTGCTCATGTTCAGAGAGTTGTGTTTCATGTCCCCCATATGTCCAGTTGGTATGACGTGGACAAATAGTAGTACAGATGATGTGGTTTTGGGGGATGGACATGTGCACTTGTCAGTCACATAACTTGCATTCCCCATGCCCTCGGATTGTGACACAGTGCAGACTGTTGTTGGCTGGCTGCCATGGCCATGTGACTTGAGACAGTAATGTATGACTTTGCACGCATTCCTATGTCATGGCATTAAACTTCCTGGGACTGATCCTGCAGGGGAGTGACATGTGCAACATGCACCCCATTGTGGCATTGACTATCCGGACATGGGTGCATCATGGTGTCTGGTGCTGGTATGCATCACATGCATTTCTAATTATACTCTGGCCATCCCTTTATCCGGACACCTGCACTGACTCAGTGGCAAGAGATGTGATGTGTGCATGTTCACATACTTCACCGTGTTCCCTGCAATGTCCAACAACTGTGTAGGTGGTGCATGTGTCCACACTGGGGTCTTACCATCAGACAGGCACCAGACAGATGGGTGCAAGGGCAGGAGGGGTGTGAGTCCCATGGTTGACCATCAGACTGACAATTGGCTTCCCGAATCTGTGTGAGGACTTTAGGCAATGTTCAACTAAGGATGCCAGGGCTTGCTCTGTAATGTGCTGTACTTACTGTGGTGTGTGCGGTCAGTGCAGGTGACTGATGTTTGTCTGTTTCCCTAATTGTTTGCAGATACATCCACGGCCACAGGAGGGGACAGCTCCATGGACCAGGAGGAGCAGCGGAGCCAGACTGGGTCAGCATCGGATGAGTGGTCAGAGGGACCCAGTGGCACGGAGGGCGAGGGGAGCCACACCGAGGAGTCCTCAGCACCATCCACCTCAGCTGGGGACCACAGCAGCTCGGAGGATGACTCCCTTGTGGAGGCGGTTCTCAGCAGCCACCAAAGGCCAGCTAGTCTGTCTGGCCCTCCACCACCACCACCACCACCGCCCTCCCATTGGCTCCTATTCCTGAGGTCCGTGGAGGCTCCTGTGCTCGGGAGCGTGTCTCCTTCGTGCCAGGCACCGCAGCCCCTGCCCCTGTGTCCCCTGCTGCCCTGAGTGAGGAGTCTGTGTACCTCCTTCGGCAGCTCCATGTAGGGCAGACAGCAATGCTGAGTGTCCTCCATGCACACACCACTCTGTTGACACAGCTGGTGTCGTTCATGGAGGGCATCTCGACGGGTATGTCTGCCCTACAGAGGAGCAATAGGTCCATGGACTCCTCCCTAACGGCAGCAGTGTCCCTCCTCCAACAGTCCCTCACCCCTCCCACCTCTGCCCCATCCACACTTCCTGCCCCCCTACCTGTCCAAAGCACATGCACACCTGCACAGTCAACCAAACACACAGACACGAGCAGCACAGACACACCCAAGAGTAAGGCAAGACGTGTACACAAGCATCCTCAGGGGACTGATACCACAGACACAGGGGATGGGGAACACACACACACACAGGCATCCACATTCACTCCGCAGTCCTCCAAATCCTCTCCCTCCAAGACCCCTTCCCTTGCCTCGCCTGCTACCCCACCTACACAGCAGATCTTCCTGTGTGACCTCGGCCTCTTCCCCTCCATTCCTGCTGATCCAGCATACCAGGGGAAGAGGAAGTCCACCCACACAGAGAGGAGTGCCCCTTGCCCCCGGACACCCTCCCCCAGGCGCAGGCAGACACAGGAGCCCATTAGGAAGTCCCCCCGGAGCAGGAAGAGCAAGACCCCACCACCACCACCACGCAGCTCCAGCGCCCAGTCTCTCTCCTCCATCCCCCAGGCCACCACTGCACAGGTTCCCCCGCCACACCCTGCCCCAGGTTCCCCCACACACCGATACCACATCCCCAAACTGCTTAGGCCCTCCCCCCCTGCCACTTGCTCTTCCACCCCCAACCCAGACGCTCTGCCTGTTAGTGGCACTGTTGTGGGGACCAGGTCCCCCCCCTCTGTCCTGCCCACCTCATCTGCCCACCCTTCCACTCCCTTGGAGTCATGCACTGCAGTGGAGTCCACAACCACCACGTCTGACTCGGGCACTGCAGTGGGTACCCAGTCCACTACATCAGTCCAGCCCACTGCAGTGGTTGCAGCACCCACACCAACTGACTTGTGTACCACAGTGGTGCCGGCCCCCCCTGAGTCAGATACCTCCACTGCAGTTACCGGTGACACTCCTGCTCCCACCACCCCTTCACTGCCTCACTCTGCCATCCCCTGATCCTGTCCCTGCGGTGCCTGGCCTGCCCCTTGTATGCCCCTCCAAGGGGGATGTCCCCCAACCGTACCAGTGCAGGCAAGCAATGTGTGACCAGTTGTCACTTCTCCCCCTTGGTAATGTGATTTTGGACTGGCCATTGGCCTTAGTTTCTTTTGGACTTCCGTGTTTACCCTGACATTTGCTGAATAAAGCCCCTTTTTGTTTACTTTTGGATTTTCTTTTGATGTACATGATGTGGATGAGTAGCATCCTGCATTTGCAGTTGTAATAGTGTTCACATCAGGACGAAGAAGTGTTGCAGTATGGACTCCATGTGGTCCATGGGATATGTGTCCTGTTGTAGTCTGGATCTATGGCATCCTTTGCTGCAGTCTGAGGGTGTAATGTTCAGCATTTGACACAGGGATGTCCTTTTTGCATTTGTAAATGAACATCTTTGTCTTACACTGATGCACATCTAGTGGGCTTACCACTGTTCAATGTTCCGATTTCCCTGACTGTGTGCCCAGCTCCACTGGACATGCAGTTTTGCACATCAATGTCGAAGGACTCATCTGTGTATACAGTGCAACTTGCTTGACACGTGTTTGGTGTGTGTGCAGATGACTGACGTGACACTCCCGTACCCAGGCTGATGTGAGCAGAGCCTTCTGTGTGTTGTGGTTGTTGACTCACTGACGGAGTGTTCTGCTGACATGTTTGGGTCGTGCACAGACAAGGTTTGGCACAGCGGACCTTCCACAGGAGTGGAGTGCCCTCATGGCAGTGTGTAAGCTGTTGACATTGCGTGGGCCTGTGTTGTGTAAGCATGTCTGTGCGTGTTCCCTTCCCTTTTCCTACACAGGTTGTGTCCCTAGGGATGTTCCTGTTTGTGATGCTTGCTGAGTTGTTCTGTGTTCATCCAGCATCTTGGACCTGGTTTCTCTGTGATGTGGGTGCATGGCAAACTAATGTTCATGAGGTTGTCATCCCAGGTTGTCTTTGTTGTCAGTGCTGGGGATGTGGGCAAACGCAGATGGGACACATTCAGGATTCCCCTTGGCACTTGTTGTTTACACGAGTCATGTGATTTACAGTTTGTGTTAGCTTTCAGTGATTGTGACACGTTGTGTGTGTGACTGCTGCCACTGCTCAGGGTCAGAGCTGCAATGTTGGTAGTTGTGTACGTGTGTTCTTCGTGTGTCACCTTGGCTTCTTCATTGGTGTGTGACTATGGCCAGGATCCCATTGATTGTGGTGGATTTCACATCATGCCCATGTACGGCATACTGTGCTGTGTGTCAGACATTGATGAGTCTTGTTGACTGGCCATGTGTGATGGGTTTCTGCACCTTAGTTCCCACCACCACCCCTGGTATTGTCATGGGTGCATGTGCAATGTCACCAGTCCATGTGAGCTTCACTGCTGCACATTGGTGGAGATCAGGGTGTGTGGTGTTGAGTGTGTGCAAAAGTGAGTTGTTGCACGGCCAGACCCCTACCTCCATATTGGCCTTGGCTGGCAGGACGTGCTGATTGATTGGAGCTTGTGTAGGTGTGATGGTAGTTAGTTGCTCAGGACACATGGCTGGGGTTCACAGTGTGAACGACATCTAACATTGTCATCACAGTGGGATTATCATGCAGGCTAGTGTCAGCACAATATGGGGTCCCTGGGGGGTGCTGTGGTGGGTCTGTCTCTTGCTGTGTTAGTTGCTGTTCCTACAAGCTTGTGTGACATGTGTAATTTGTGCTCCCTCTCATCTAACAATGCCTGATTGCCCACATAGGGGATTTGGATCCATGAGTTACTTTTGTGTGGCACTGTATGTGCATCTGTGTAATTGGTATTCAGGCCTCATCATGTGTTGTGTGTTTGCCTGGGGACACTGGCACCCCCCTCACCTGTTGTGTTTGATGTGCAGTGTGGGTCTGCCTGTTTGTGTTTGTGCATCTGCACCACTGCATTGGCATATCTTTAGTGTGCCATTGGCTGTATGTTGTTTGGTGGGTTTCACCTGCTGTCCCTGGGACTCCTAGGTCATCAGTCAGCACAATGATCATTGTTTGTGTGTCCCATTGCTGCCATGGTATGTTATTTGTTCACCTCACATCTACAGTCTCCACAGGGTATCTCCATTTGTGTGGCCATTGGTGCAAATATGTGGGACTGCATTATGATGGTCACTTCTGTCATTGTGTCATTGATGGATGTTGACAGTGTCAGCCCCCATGGGTGATGTTTGTCTGCACATGGCCAAAGGTATGTCTTATTTGCACTGCACTGTTTGCCTCCCCCAATCTATGTTGCTATGGGACACAAGCACTACTTTGCCACTGATGTGTTTGTTGTTCTGTGACCAGGAATCATCCATGCAGTTTGGCAGTTGCAGCTTTTTCAATGTCAACACTTACATTTTGGTCACTGTGATGATGGGGGTTTAGACCCCATTGCCACAATGTTCAAAATGTGCTTCAGCTATGGGCCCCACACTTACATTTTGGTCACTGTGATGATGGGGGTTTAAACCCCATTGCCAGAATGTTCAAAATGTGCTTCAGCTATGGACCCCACACTTACCTTTTGGTCACTGTGATGATGGGGGTTGGACCCCATTGCCACAATGTTCAAAATGTGCTTCAGCTATGGGCCCCACACTTACATTTTGGTCACTGTGATGATGGGGGTTTAGACCCCATTGCCACAATGTTCAAAATGTGCTTCAGCTATGGACCCCACACTTACCTTTAGGTCACTGTGATGATGGGGGTTTAGACCCCATTGCCACAATGTTCAAAATGTGCTTCAGCTATGGACCCCACACTTACATTTTGGTCACTGTGATGATGGGGGTTTAGACCCCATTGCCACAATGTTCAAAATGTGCTTCAGCTATGGACCCCACACTTACATTTTGGTCACTGTGATGATGGGGGTTGGACCCCATTGCCACAATGTTCAAAATGTGCTTCAGCTATGGACCCCACACTTACCTTTTGGTCACTGTGATGATGGGGGTTGGACCCCATTGCCACAATGTTCAAAATGTGCTTCAGCTATGGGCCCCACACTTACATTTTGGTCACTGTGATGATGGGGGTTTAGACCCCATTGCCACAATGTTCAAAATGTGCTTCAGCTATGGACCCCACACTTACCTTTTGGTCACTGTGATGATGGGGGTTTAGACCCCATTGCCACAATGTTCAAAATGTGCTTCAGCTATGGACCCCACACTTACATTTTGGTCACTGTGATGATGGGGGTTTAGACCCCATTGCCACAATGTTCAAAATGTGCTTCAGCTATGGACCCCACACTTACATTTTGGTCACTGTGATGATGGGGGTTGGACCCCATTGCCACAATGTTCAAAATGTGCTTCAGCTATGGACCCCACACTTACCTTTTGGTCACTGTGATGATGGGGGTTGGACCCCATTGCCACAGTGGTCATGGTCTGCTTGCATTGTGGGGGCCACACACATTTATGTGTGACACATGTGATAGGGGGTCACATTGTATGTTCAAAGTCATGTTCAGTGTTGTAGGCATTTGACACAGTCTACACACGCTTGTCATGGTGTTGGGGGATGTCTTTTTGTTGCATTCCTTATGTTGGTGTGAGCTTGATGTGTCATGCATTACCCATCCTATGAGTGGGGGTGTTGTTGGTGGTAGGCATCCTGCCCCCCATGGGTAGGGGTGGTGGTAGGGGTAGGCATCTAGCACCCCCTGGGTAGGGGTGGTGGTAGTGGTAGGCATCTGGCACCACATGGGTAGAGGTGGTAGTAGTGACAGGCATCCAGCAACCCCTGGGTGGAGGTGGTAGTAGTGACAGGCATCTAGCTCCCCCTGGGTAGGGGTGATGGTAGGGGTAGGCATCTAGCACCCCCTGGGTAGGGGTGGTGGTAGTGGTAGGCATCTGGCACCCCCTGGGTAGGGGTGGTGGTAGTGACAGGCATCCTGCCCCCATGGGTAGGGGTGCTAGTAGTGACAGGCATCCAGCACCCCTGGGTAGGGGTGATGGTAAGGGTAGGCATCTAGCACCCCCTGGGTAGAGGTGGTGGTAGTGGTAGGCATCTGGCACCCCCTGAGTAGGGGTGGGAGTGGTGGCAGGCATCCAGCCCCCCATGGGTAGAGGTGGTAGTAGTGACAGGCATCCTGTCCCCCATGGGTAGGGGTGGTAGTAGTGGTAGGCATCTGGCACCCCTGGGTAGGGGTGGTGGTAGTGGTAGGCATCTGGCACCCCTGGGTAGGGGTGGTGGTAGTGGTAGGCATCTGGCACCCCCTGAGTAGGGGTGGTAGTGGTGGTAGGCATCCAGCCCCCCATGGGTAGAGGTGGTAGTAGTGACAGGCATCCTGCCCCCCATGGGTAGGGGTGGTAGTAGTGGTAGGCATCTGGCACCCCCTGGGTAGGGGTGATGGTAGTGGTAGGCATCTGGCACCGGCTGGGTAGGGGTGGTGGTAGTGGTAGGCATCTGGCACCCCCTGGGTAGGGGTGGTGGTAGTGGTAGGCATCTGGCACCCCCTGGGTAGGGGTGGTGGTAGTGATAGGCATCCTGCCCCCCATGGGTAGGGGTGGTAGTAGTGACAGGCATCCAGCAACCCCTGGGTGGAGGTGGTAGTAGTGACAGGCATCTAGCACCCCCTGGGTAGGGGTGATGGTAGGGGTAGGCATCTAGCACCCCCTGGGTAGGGGTGGTGGTAGTGGTAGGCATCTGGCACCCCCTGAGTAGGGGTGGTAGTGGTGGTAGGCATCAAGCCCCCCATGGGTAGAGGTGGTAGTAGTGACAGGCATCCTGCCCCGCATGGGTAGGGGTGGTAGTAGTGACAGGCATCCTGCCCCCCATGGGTAGGGGTGGTAGTAGTGACAGGCATCCTGCCCCCCATGGGTAGGGGTGGTAGTAGTGGTAGGCATCTGGCACCCCCTGGGTAGGGGTGGTGGTAGTGGTAGGCATCTGGCACCCCTTGGGTAGGGGTGGTGGTAGGGGTAGGCATCTAGCACCCTCTGGGTAGGGGTGGTGGTAGTGGTAGGCATCTGGCACCCCCTGAGTAGGGGTGGTAGTGGTGGTAGGCATCCAGCCCCCCATGGGTAGAGGTGGTAGTAGTGACAGGTATCCTGCCCCCCATGGGTAGGGGTGGTAGTAGTGGTAGGCATCTGGCACCCCCTGGGTAGGGGTGGTGGTAGTGGTAGGCATCTGGCACCCCCTGGGTAGGGGTGGTGGTAGTGGTAGGCATCAGGCACCCCCTGAGTAGGGGTGGGAGTGGTGGTAGGCATCCAGCCCCCCATGGGTAGAGGTGGTAGAATTGACAGGCATCCTGCCCCCCATGGGTAGGGGTGGTAGTAGTGGTAGGCATCTGGCAACCCCTGGGTAGGGGTGGTGGTAGTGGTAGGCATCTGGCACCCCCTGGGTAGGGGAGGTGGTAGTGGTAGGCATCTGGCACCCCTGAGTAGGGGTGGGAGTGGTGGTAGGCATCCAGCCCCCATGGGTAGAGGTGGTAGTAGTGACAGGCATCCTGCCCCCCATGGGTAGGGGTGGTAGTAGTGGTAGGCATCTGGCACCCCCTGGGTAGGGGTGGTGGTAGGCATCTGGCACCCCCTGGGTAGGGGTGGTGGTAGTGGTAGGCATCTGGCACCCCCTGAGTAGGGGTGGGAGTGGTGGTAGGCATCCAGCCCCCCATGGGTAGAGGTGGTAGTAGTGACAGGCATCCTGCCCCCCATGGGTAGGGGTGGTAGTAGTGGTAGGCATCTGGCACCCCTGGGTAGGGGTGGTGGTAGTGGTAGGCATCTGGCACCCCTGGGTAGGGGTGGTGGTAGTGGTAGGCATCTGGCACCCCTGAGTAGGGGTGGTAGTGGTGGTAGGCATCCAGCCCCCATGGGTAGAGGTGGTAGTAGTGACAGGCATCTAGCACCCCCTGGGTAGGGGTGGTGTTAGTGGTTGGCATCCAGGCCCCTATGTGTATATGTGGCATTGGTGATGGCCATCCCGCCCCTATGGTGCTGCTGTTGCTGGTGTAAGTAATTTCTGCATCCCTATGTGTGTGTGTGATATGTCGGGTACGTGTGGTTTATTTGTATGGTGGGTGTCTGACTTACCTTCTGCGTCGTACGCGTCCATGCCAGTTCCGGTAATAGATGTAGAATATTGGTAGGATCGGCACGATGGGATTCATGGTTGGTTAGTCTCGTTCTTCTTTCTCTTTGCTTCGCCTCGTCCTCGTCGCTGGCATGTTCGTCTCGTAGCCGTGGTTCGTCTTGTGGCGCGAATCGGAGCTTATGTGCGCCTCTCCCGGATGCTTTGACATGCCGTGCGTAGCGACGGGTTCGGCGCGTACGGAGGGCACATCGTACTTGTCCGGCCGGACGGGGCAGCATTTTGGCTTCCGTGCGACTCGATTCTGCGTTTCCGGATCCGCCTCGGTCGGAGAACAGGACCTGTATTGGGTGAGTACGACTGGGTCGGGATTTGGGCAGTTGTGCGCATCGTACTTGCTCGTTCGGACGTATGTGCGAATCGGTCGGGAAACAGGCATTCGCCTGGCTTTTTTCCCAGCCGAATGTTATTAGGTGCGCCTCCGACCGGGATCGGAATCGACCCCTATGTCTTTGTTTACAAAATAATGTTATTTGCTCTTTGCACTACTGCTGATTGTGGGCATGTTTGCACTTTATACGATTGCCAACTTTTAAAGCCATGTGTGTGAAGTTTTAAGTAGACCTGTACAATCTGCGTCTTATTACACAATTTGTTTTTATAAGTTCGGTGTTTATAATAGTCAAATTTGCTAAGTAAATAACCGGTATCTTTTGAGTCATGGGTGGGTTGGCTATATATCCACTGGAACAATGCAGGGGATTGGGTCGGTACAGCAATGATCTTTGGAAGTTTTATGTGTGCAATAGAGTACTGGTCCACAGCTCCAGAATTGGTGGGTTGGATTTGTACAGAATATTATCTGTTTTACTGATTTTTAATGATTTGCTTGATAATTGTACTGTTTATTTGTATGAGATGAGTGGTTTGTATAGCCTAATTGGCATGGTATCAAACTAATAAAATACTTGACTTGACATTCTTGAGCATTTTTCTATTACTTCATTTATTGAGGCAGATTCTTTAGCAGACATTTCAAAATATTATTATTAATAAGAATGGCATAACCATAGAAAGGTCAACTTTTAACCAGTTTTCATGCTGATTTCAGCACTTCTTTGTCGTGTCATTTATGAAGCAAAACTGCTTTTTAAACATTTTAAGGCCTAGTACCAAAAGTATGACTACTTACTACTTTTATACACTTGTAAACATCCATTCAGTTTAATATAAATTGCACGTTAATATTGCACATTTATTTTTAACTTTTTATCTTTTGCATAATAAATCTCTTTCAAATCCCCCATGTGATGGTTAACTTAACCATCACACTTTCGCATGAAATTCTGTTCAGAGGGCAAACTTGTCTTTTCCTTCTCAAACTATGAAATTCTAATGATCTTCCATACTTATCATTCAAGCAGCCATTTAAAACTAATTATGTTTCCATTCTTTCAGTCATCAACCTATTCTTCCTTCTGTTAATAAAAAATATCATTTGAATAATGCAATTTATTATCTATCATAGATGAATGTGTCCTTATTAGCACCACTTATGTGGAGATTGTATGAAGAAATTGCTTCCTAAAATAAGAAGAGGGTGGAGGAATGCACTTAGTTATTAGAAAATATTTCAATACCTATGTTATAAGTCTTTTTATGAATGTTACTATAGTAGGTGCTCAAAGTAAAATGATATAAAATGATATAAAAGTGAATAGAGAGTGTATCGTGCAGTTGCTAGTTATAGTTAATTTAGCATGGCTACCGAGTCGAGTCCAGTGTGTATGGAGTAGGATGATGTATAATTATTTGAAGGTGCTATATAAATTATAATTTGGAAGTATAACTATAACGTTAGTATTTCAGATGCTTGTGTATTTTAAGTTAGTGAATATAGCACTTAGTAATTAAACCCACCTAACTATAACTAATGGTTATCCTTTGGAATTTTCATGGAATTTCAATGGTTTTTAAAATGTTCCATATATAACTGCAGAAGATAAAGAAATTGCTGGTCATAAATAATCTAGAAAATAATATAAATGAAAGGTAGAACTTGTTTATATAAGTAGGCAAGAATGTATGCAAAAACCTTGTGAAGTTTATGAAATGAGAACGCAATTATTTTGTAACTGATAAGGAAAGAAATATTATTTTTATCTTTTTTACATGGTATATCAGGTGTATAATGGCTTCCCGTTATGTATTTTTATTGCCATGTGTGTCTAGGGCTTTTAAAGTTTTTTTATGATGTAAATGTTACTATTATTGTGCATGTTAACTTTAATTTCACTCCTAAATAACATAGGCTGTTATGGAGGGATGCCCATACCACAAATGTAATACAATTTATAGTTATTTTTTTTTTAATGCTTGTCGGTACTGTGGTACCTCCTAGATACTACCACGGTAGTACTGCGGTAGTTTGCAGCTGTAAGAAAGAATTTGATTAGTTGAGAACATTTGTGTTTGGTAGAAACAAGAAATACACACCCATTTATTGGTATTTAGTTTCTCATACTATAACCAGAAGGAGCAGTTTCTTTCTGTCTTGCACATCTAGTTATTTTTGCAGCCTAGACTCTAGAAAGGACACTTTCAGAACATGGCAGAAGGACACCAAAATGTTGTGCAGCAGGAGGAGCAGTTGAAGGAGGAGAAGGCCATTATGAAAGAAAAAGAAGAGGTGGAGCACTGTAAAAACTTTAAAGAGTCAAGAAGAAGCCAAAGTTTGGCAGGTTACCTGTAAATTATGGCAGAAGGTAATTTCACATGGGACTCACCAGCAGTACTTGTTTGGTACTACAGGCATGCAGAAGCACCTCCAGGCCATCCATTCCCCATGGCTCGCACATACAGAAAGGAGGTATCAGATGGAGTTGCAGGAAGCTGCTGCAAGAACACCAGCAGCACATGCAGCTACAAACCTTGCAGCACCATCAACATCTGGCATCTTGGCTGCAGTGCCACCACCATCTGCTGCATCCACTGCACCTTCTGTACCAACACCTGGCACTGTGGTTCACATCCACCTTCTGAGGCAGGAGCTGCATGTGGTGGATCAGTACGCCAATGCTGCAATGTACTGCTCGCTATCCCATAAAGTCATTGTCACTAGGGAGAAGGACCTCAGTCAATATCCATCATGAGCTGGTGATAGCTCACAAGTGCCCTCCCTAAACTGTCTTGGCTTTTTTTTATTGTTTATCCTCCCTTCCTTTCTCTCTTTTATCCTCTTCATGGTTTTTCATTTGTAGTTGATTTGGTTGACCTGCACTAAAAAAAAAGAAGAAAAATTCCAGAAAAAAATAAAAAAGAAGAAAAAGTTCTTGTAAGAGCTACCCACATTTTTCAAATAATAAAGTGATTGTGTTAAATGCAACCATATTTTTTACAGGCAACATGCTATCCAAGAGTATATACTAAGGTAAGGTAAGTGTAAGGTAAGCTATGCATTTGTGGTTGATGTTAGGCATGGGAGGTAGAGTATACCAAAGGGTTATACTGATAACTGTTGTTAGTTTCACTGATGTGTCATTTTATGTTGGTGATTAAAGTGCTTCTAATGTCAGTATGTGTGAAAATCAAGGTATTAAGTGTAATACAGATAGCAATCACTGTGAGACCACTATTAGATCTGTGCAAGAGTTGTGTTTATGTTTTTGTAATTAAGTTATAAGAAAGACAGTACAGCAATAGCAATCATTTGTATTTTTTAACACATTCTTACAGTAATATTTACATATAGTTTTAAAACAGAATATTGCTTACACCAAATGTGTTTTTTTGTGTTTCTCAGAAATCAGTTACATTAGAGGTACACAAATATGTCATCAATTAGAACCTTCATAGGTCAAGATGATGATATTGTGGTTATCATGAAACACTGGGGAAAAACAAATGAATTGGATTGTGAGAAAAACCCATAAATGCTGTGCATGTCCAACTGTTTTTGCATCTAAGCAAATATATTCATAAAAGTATTGTAATGACACTTAATAATACTTACAGTAGATTTCTGCAAGGCCACATAATGACATATCTACTGAATGACATAACTCAACAATATCTTTGTAGCTTTCTTGTAATGGTTCTAGTCAGAATTTAGGTTGTAGAATTAATAGGTAAGAGTCTTGTACATTTTTGAGCAGCCTGTGCTTAAATGTAAGAGTGTTATCATTACATTCTGTCCACCATGTGTTGTTTTTTAAATAGATTGTATAGTATCTTGAAACTGTAGTGTCTCCATGATGGAAAATTATAGCAGTACAAGTAAAGGTCTGTCCTGAAAGAGAAAGCTGGGAAGCTGTGGAGTTAGTAACACACATACTGATATTTCTTTTATTCACAGTGCACCTTTGAATAATGGGAACCATGTTTTTTTACCATAGTTAAACAAAGTGATGAGACTACTTCCAATCTACAGTTTGGACGGTAGTTTGAGTGAACAGCGTTACATATTACATTTTTAAATGGTACTGATTTGCAATCAGGGATTGGTGTATATATACAAATCTTTCAAAATCTGTTGCAGTAGATTTTGAATGAAAGCAATGGAAGAATTCATGTCCCCAAATGTAGCTTACATCAAAGGGGTCTAAATTATGCTGAGTCTCATTAGCAATTATTTGCAAAACAGCCATACAGTAGTCTGAAACATCTTGCTGTTGATTTATTGAAAACTACATAGTACCTGTATTCATATCAACCATATCTTTAATAGCATTGGTGGACGTGGCATATGTGCTTGTGTGAGACAAGTAGGCCATGAAAAGTAGTTAAGGTCTTGCACAATGGCTGATGTACGTGTTGCTCTAGTACTTCTTTGACAGATGGTAAGTAGAAAAGTTGATTTAAAATAACATTGCTATAGCAGGTAATGCCATTGTCATTATGAAACTGTTATCCAGTTATTTCCATGTGCTTAGTTTTTTGCTTTTTCTTTGAACATTGTTCCAAATGGTCTTCGTTATTAATGTGTAATATATATATATATTTTTGAAAGACATTTTAGGTTTTGTAACAATGGGATATTCGCCAAGAGCGTATGTTTTTTGTAAATGATTGTATTTGCTGCCCAGGTACTGTCTGCATTAATTCTTGTGTCATCAAAGTGTATAATATATAGTCCTGTTAATATCTTTGCATGAGACAAAGCACCGTATACCATTCCCTCTTTGAAAATGGCATAGCCAATGTTAATGCATAATCCAAGCTAAGTCCTTGTGATTTGTGTGCTGTAAGCGCATAAGCAAAATAAAGAGAAAACCATTCTCTGCGAATATATAAATCTTTGATGAGTAAGAATCTTGCTGATCCATGAACAATTTTTTTGGCTCTTAAATGTGTTCAAATTTCACAAGAATAAATTCTATGCCTTCATCATTTGCAGACATTAAAAAATTAACTACAAATCGTATAGCTCCATTTACAAGTCCATGTTCCACATGCAAATTGCGGCATAAAATCACCTGACAATTTTTAAGTAGATGTAAGTCTTTCTCCAATCCTGCTGTGCGTGATATGGATTTTTTCATATTTTAAAATGTTGTTTCTATGCTTCTGCTAATATGAATGTTTAGTCCATTACTCTCAAGGGTATCTTTACAAGATGTAGAGTTTCTTGTTTTTCCAGATATAGCATTTCATTAAATTCAGCACAATCATTTAGAGTTGGCATCAAACAAACTATGGGTTGTGCGTGTGAAAGGAGATAATGCATTACTTCTGTAGCTGAATGAAGGTTTTGGAAATAATGTACTTAGACTTTGTTTCAAGAGGATATTCTTAGCTTCTTTTGTTAAAATTCCAAGGGAAATGTCTTGTAATATTTTTGCATATTCTTCATCATTAACTTGTCTCATATTTTGAGTGAGTTCAGTGTATGAAAAATGCAACCAAATGTTCACATTGCGTATACTTCCTAGTGAATTATGAGTTTATTTCTCAAAAGGTTTTTTGAAAATTGTCTCACCTTTTATAGGTGTAAGTTGTAACTGAAACCGGTCCCAGAGTGCCTGTTTTCCAGTCCAGGGAGGACATGGCTTGGCATTTCGGGCTGGACTGTTCCTATGGGGAGCAGAGTCAAGACTGTTTTGCATATGACTGGATCCAAACTGGGGTGGCATGTTGAGCAAAACAATGATGGATTTAACCCAAATCTGTTCCTGGGGGTGAATATTTCACAATGTTCAGCATTCCGTCCATCATCTTTTTGTGTTGCGTAAGTTGTAAGAAGTCTCCAAAAGCAATTACATGTTTTCGTCCAAATAGAATGGCAAAAGATGTCCTGATTACGTCTTACATCCGTAATGGAACAAAGGCCAACATTAAGTTGGAAACCATGCTGACTTAATCTATGATCAAAACGTTTATTTTTTTAAACTCCACTGACTTCTTGACACAAGTCAGTATTTAATTTCAAGTATTCCAATTTATTATCATGCTCAACAGGCAGTAACAATAGACAACGTAACATAATTCCTTTTATGATATGTGCTGCTAATTCATTAGAAGCCGTAACTACACACAATACATTTGAATTGGTAGCTTTATGGACATAATAAGCTATTACTTTGATAAGGAAGCTTTTGCCAGTTCCAACTTGGCCAGAGATGTATTGCAATGTAGGTTCAAAATTACTACATTGACATAATACACTTTCATGTAAAAGTCCGTGACCTACAGACTGCTGAATTTGTTTGTACATCTTAAGTTGCTCTGATTTTAGTTTGGATACTAGGTCATCAACATTTTCCACATCCTTCTCAACTTCACACAGTGCAAATTCAACCTCATCAATGGTAACTGTAGCCTCATTATCAACTATTGGTTGTCCAAGTGAGTCTGTAGTCCTATATGTCAAAGGGTTAGTACTTGTTGCACTATCATGTACTATTTCTGCATTAATTTTATTTTCTTCTAACATTTCTAAGTATGTGTGAAATTGTGGTGCTACAAACTCATTTTTATATGCATGAAAAGCAGTTTTACAGGACTGAAACTGTCCTACAATATCTTCTTCTTTGTAGCACAGTTTAAATAGCTGTAGAAGTGCTAAGTAGTAGAATTTTTTTTTTTTTCTCCAGTCTTACAACTGAGTGCGGTGATTAATGAGTGTAGGTTTTGAATGACGTATTAAACATCAATTTGTCAGCTGAATTCAAAATGTTCCAGCATTGATATATTCTGCCTCATTATTTCAATAGGCGTAGAATTGAGAAACTTCATAGAGGGATAGATTTTCTAAGGCGAGCCTCTGTTTGGGTAATATGTGTGTATGAGTCCAAGGGATTCGTTTTTACAATGTCTTTGTTATCTGGCTCAAAATGTGCAAAATATTCAATTTCAGGTAGATTTTTGAGAACTCTTTGGTGTGATGATGATAATCCTAAACTAAGCCAGATAATTGTTTGGTACTTACCATATAAGCTAGAAGCACTTAAATGGCCATACGCTTCATGTACTAACCTTGCGGTGAGAGAGCATTTGAAGGCCAAATTCGTATGGCCTTTGCTTAAAGACTGCTCTGCAGATATTTCTTCCCAAACTTACTTCATATCAGTTTTTTCTGCCTTTGTAATATAGGAAGAAACATAATGTGCTACTGCTGTAAATTATCTGCAACAAATTGCATATCCATGTTAGCATCCAATATCTATAGAATTAAAGCGGTGTAGTTGTTGATCCGTTGTGATGCTTGGTCTTTTCTAATATTATAGTTATTTTGGGGTGATTTTCCAGTGACAGCATGTCTTGCAGATGACATAAAATTGTTTGCAAAATTGACCTTGGAAATTCGGACATTTCGGACATTTAGAGTAATGTTTGGATTTGTTTGTAAATTTCCATAAGCAGTATTTACCACACTTATGCTATTGAAAGAGTAACCGTTGTGCGAATAGTATTTTATTTTGTTCTTTATTAGGGCTGTCACAAGTGACATAATGTTGACTGAAATGTAGAGTGGATTCATCAGAGTCATATCCAAACTTTGGTGCATCTTTAATGCACAAAAGCGTATGAATGTGTGGTATACCTCTTGCTTGATACGCTTTTTCCGAAAGACGACATCAAGTACCTCTCCAGAAGGATTTGTTTCTCGTTGGTTAAGTAGTCACGCATAGTTTGAAATTTGTGGTTGAAATCTATGCAAACATTTGCTGGATCTTAAGAACATATTTCACCTGTTGTCTTGGAGGTAATGTCTGGAAGATTAGCATTTGCTTCAGGTAGAAATGTATATGTCATCCCATAGGTACTCGGCACAGCTTAAAGTAATAAACCAAGTAGGAAATCCTTAATTTCTGAGCATTCATTTCAATTCTCCATGTCTTTGAAACCAATATTTATTTGTTCCTTGCTGACATGCCATAATGTTGATCAAGTTCTATTCCAGGTTTTCATCATTGTTTAGCAATTTTTCAACAAAATCTTTTGCAGTTATATTAGTAAAGCAAGTTGCAGTTCACATAACATATGCAATAGCATAAGAAGTAACCAAAAGTTCACCTTCAAATAATAGTGTGAAATGTCAGAAATGTCTTGCCAAAAGGTGGGTCCTTTGAATATAATCTTGTACCTCGGCACTCTGAAGCAGAACTTTGTACAGAATGATCATCATTTCACCCTCCTATCCCAGTGGAAAATAAATGTGGATAACAACTTGCTTCTAGAGTTTTTTCCCCAGATACTAATTAACTGCCCTCTGCCTTCTCTCATTTGATAGAGTCCTAAAGCATCACCCATCACATTTCTACAGTATATTGGGGGTTTACTGTAATGTTCATATATTTCTTCAGTGTGTTCTTTATTGATCTTTTCAAATTGTCCAATTACTTTTTTATTTGTAAATAGTAAGTCTGTAGAAGGGATGAAGTGACCAACCTCCAAATCTTTATACTATATGTTGTTTTTCTGAAGGTAACAGATAGCCTTTTTAACTTTGTCGATACTTAATAATTCTTGGCAAACTTTGTTGTCTTTTGAAGGTACTCCATTGACTAATACAAGCAAAGGTTCTTCTAATTTGTGTTGAACTCCAAGAGTGTGTACATTTTATTGCAATCTAATGGAAGGAATACCACTTTTCCTTTCAGAGCGCATACTAATTCATGAGGTTGAAATGTTCCAGATTTTGGTTGCATTCTAACAATGGTCTGAAAAGGATGTACTGTTTGATTTAAATACTTTCATATAAATTAAGTGTCAGTAGTTCTGATGGTATTGAATACATTTTCAAATTGTTATGAATTGTACATGAAGGCATGAAGTTATAGTCTGGTTTTCCAAGGCAGTAATTGCATTTTAACTGATAATCCCTAGGGTTGGATGGAACTGTGGAGTTTCACTCTGTGGACTCCCGCGGAGCTAAATGAAAACTCTGCGAGATTCCTCTGAGTTCTGCGAATGGGTGGAAACTGGCATGTCACACTGTTCACCATGATTTTTAGCGCTGGGAGCTTATTCCCCATTGAATGGCACATGCAGAGCGTCAAAGGGCGCTACTTCTCGAGTTGGTTTTCCTGGCACTCTAGTAGATTTTCTACTTGAGCTGCAGCTTTCTCACAGCGAATGGTCACGACCTCCCGCAACTGTCCGCATTAAGAAAGTCTTGCCGGGTGCCCTTCTAGCACCTGAAAATCATGCTAGGGGATGCCAATTCTCGATTGTGCTTGCCAACTTACTGTTGGCAAGCTGCGCGTGAGAAAAAACTCCGCCATGCGATGGTTGGGGGAGTTTGGCCAGAACTCTGCATTACAAGCATAACACGGAGTGGGAAAAACTCAGCGAACTCCCCTGGCGGAGCGGAATTTATTGGCCACCCCTAATAATCACCTTTCTTCCACAATTAGAAAACTAGCTTGATTTTGCCATGCTACTCTGCCTTCATTTTCAGTTTTTTCAAGGAGATCAATGATTTTGTTTGTTTTTGATAATATGGTCTTCGGCAGCAATTGCATATTTTATTTGGTATTTCTGAACTGGTTTCTTGAAATGTCAGAATATCCATTTTCTATATTTGTAAGTCGAATAATGGATGTTTAGATGGATTGTCAGTGAACACAACATCGGGACAGTTATTAGTTTCAAATACCGAATCAAAGAATTTTGATTCTATGTACTCTGTGATAGAGTTAACTTCAGTTGGAATTTGAGTGCAGTAGAGCATAATTAGGTTTTTCCAATTGTATGGCTTGTGTTTTTGCAAAGTATAATGTGTGGACAAGTTTCTAATACTCAAATGATGTGTAAAGAGCATTTTAATGTGATGGAAAGTGGAGTTGCACATCTGATTTTGAAAAAAAGCTGAAGACTAGGTTAGTAGTGTTCTGAATTGGGCAATTGTCCAAATTTTGTAGTCATTTAATTTTCTTTTGGATTTTTAATTGTTTAAATATCATTAAAAATGTCAGTTTCTGAAGGGAGGTATTTTTAATATTGCAAATGGAAGTGCAATTCCATTCATGGACAGGTTTTTTTTTCTTCTGAAAATCTTCATTATATATATACTTGGTATTATTTTCTGTTTTTTTCTATGCCTACCACAGTGCCATCTGTAGCCATTATCGATAAACTCTTCATAGTCGACGACTACGAAGAGTTTATCGATAATGGCTACAGCCGCTGTAAGATATGAGAGGATAAATCCAGAAGTTATTTGGAATGCTCACGATATGACTGAAAAGTGGATTTTGGAAACAGGGAGGATAAGGTTCACGATCACACAGAATGAAGCCCTGATGAAGCAAAACATCTTCGCGAAACACGTGTTGGCTGGTTGTGTTTAATATGTAATGAAGAACTTTGTTGGAAGCTTGGATACTAATGTTACAGCAATTGAAGAAATAACTTTTTTAAGTGTATGAAGAAGATCAATAAAAGACTATGGGGCTCATTAGGATGGCGGGCGGACATTCGTCCGCCCGCCACCCTAGCGGTGCTGGGACTGTCCGCCAGCAGTGCGGCGGTCCCACACCACTAATTAGGATGCGACCGCCACCCTGGCGGTCGCATTGGCATCTGCAACATTGCGGCAGACGGTGCTGTAGGCAGCACCCGCCGCAATGTTAAAGAGGCACGTCGTGCATTGCCATGCCCAACGTGGCAGGCACCGCGCGGTGCCTGCCACCTTGGGCATGGCAATGTAGGGGGGTGCCATAGGTACCCCCCAAGTGCAGCCCCCCACCCCCCCGGGGGCCCGCAACAGGCCCCGATGCTAAACACCGTATGCCTTTCCATGGCGGCATTGCCGCCATGAAAAGGCCGGTGTTTGCCTGCATCCTAATCTGGTGGATGGTGCCTGCAAGGCACCGCCACCATTTTGGGCTCCCTGGGCCGTCCGCCAGGCAATCGGGATGATTACTGGCGGCGGACGGTCTTTGCGTCCACTGCGGACGCATTCCTGTTCCCACCGCCATCCTAATCTGGCGGTGGGACAAATTGAGTTTGATGGCGGGCGGATCGCCACCGCCGGCCCGCCATCCTAATAGGCCCCTATATACGGATACTTGAATCTTTATACGTGTTTTTCTCAGAGATATATATATATATATATATCCAATTTCCGTTGCGTGTGGATGACATGCAGCCAGAACTCATGGGGTGCTTGTCGGATGCCCGCGCCCTGGCATCTAAGTACTCTAACAACTTCTGTAAAGTATTCAATTACAGAACGGCACTCCGAGCAATGTTGAAGTTATTTAGCACAGCAGAAAAAGTTTATACAGCATCAGACGCGTTTTGGCTTCTAAAGCCTATAAATTTACTCGACCTACCCATCTTCTCAGTCACTTAATAGCTCCCTAATTTTAAAACAGTAAAATTTTATTTTGGTATTTCCCAGTGGGCTCGCAACTTTTTAAAATTTATTTTCAGGCCTAGAGTGTCAGTGTATCCCTACTCTGTCCCCTTATATTTTTTATTAAATACAACTAATGATAGGGGACTAAGTCATGAATTTCAGTGATTTTGTTAGTTTCAAATGGTTTGTTTTATGTGACATTTTCACCTAACTAAAACATTCCTTTAAACATTTTTATTTTTAGTGAATATTTAAGGTATTTAATATAAAGTTAGATATTCCTACAATTCCTAACTATAATGTCACTTTAACTTTTGTTTGTTTCAGTGAATTTCAAGGGTTTGTTAACGTAAAGTAAGATGTCCATCAAAATGCATTGTGGGGGGCTCGACACAGGTTCTGGCCTGGCATTGTACATTGTACTGCCCCATCCAAGCTTGCTGCTCCGGCCCCCCTCTTCCTTGTTCTCCATTGTCCAAGTCCATACCCCTGCCTCCTCATTCCAGCCCTGTGTGGCTGTTGTTCTGCCACTGCCTTTCCTGCCTACCCTACACAGTTAGCTTGTTGCCCCTCTCATCTCCTCTCTGCCCTCTGTTGTCCATGTCTTTGCCCCGGTCACTGCCCTCCTGCTTAGCCTCCATACTTAGCTTGCTGACCCTGCCCTCCTTCCCCACCCTCTGATGTCTGTGTGCCTGCCCCTGCTCCCTCCCTTTTGCCCACCATGTTCCATAGATCTGCCACTGCCCCTCCTGTCTACTCTGAGTGTTTTGTTGATCTGCCACTGCCTCTCCCACCTGCAAAGCATGGTCAGAGGGCTTCTGCCTGTTCTTTCCCCTCCACCCTGCAATCCATTGTCCGAGTTCCATGCTTCTTCCCCTCCCTCCTATCCAACATGGTCCATTTTGCTGAACTCCCTTCTGCCCTCTATGATCTGTTGTGCGGCAACTGCTCCTTCTGCCCACCCTGCCTGGTCTGTTGTGAAGCCCCTGCCCCCTTCCCATGCCCTCTCTTGCCTCTGTGCAGCCCTTACCCCTCCCTTCTGCCATCCATTGTCCTTTGTGCGTGCACCTGCCCCCACCCCCTTGCCTACCATGGCTGTTGTGCTGCCATTAACCCTCCTGCTTGGCATGCATAGTCTTTTGTGCTGCCACTGCCTCTCCCAGTTGCCCTGTGTGGTCAGCTTGCTGCCCCTGACCCCCTCCCATCTTCCTTTCGTTTTCCATGTGTATGCCATTATAGTCTCCCTGGAGCCCTCCATGGTGTATTGTCGTTCCATTATCCCCACCCCATTCCTCCTGGCCTCTGTGGTCCAATGTGCCATACATGCCAACATTTTGAAGTTGGTAAGAGGGAGATTTTGACAAAATAAATCTGGGTAATTGACTTTCCCCGTTGACTTACATTGAAAAAGAGGTGATTAAAGGTGGGAGATGGCTAAAGTAAAGCCCCTTTGGGCTAAAAAACTTCAGGAGTCTTCTGCCTGAATTGGGTCTGTTGGCATGTATGGTTGTACAGCTACAGCTACTGCCTCTCCCTTCTGCCCTCAATTGTCTGTTGTATTTTCACAGCCTCTCTTGCCTGTCCTGCATGGTTGGCTTGTTGCCTCTGCCCCCTTTACCCTGCCCTCCATGGTCCATTGTGTTGCCACTGCCCCTCCTGCCAGCACCCCAGCATGGCCAGCTTGCTGCCTCTGTCCCCTCCTACCTGCCTTCAATTATCCGAGTCCATGCCCCTGAACTCTACCTCCCCACAGTGTTCTAAAGAACAACTAGATCGCTAACATTTTATATTTATTACAAAAGTGTGGCATGCCTGAAGTCATCTTGATGTAATCAATACTGTAAAACCTAAAGCATTTTCTTTCGAAGTTATAAAAAAGAGAGGGTCTTTTTCCAATAGAAATGATGGTTAGTGCGCTAAATAATTAAATGAGGACATATTTTCTGAGTTCTCAAATAGCAAAAGAGCACTTTTAAATTATTTGCTATCTGTATGTTTTTTATCCAGTGAATCACTTGATTATTTGTTGCACTTAGGGGAAAGGATGTGTTGCTATAGCCAGAGCTGCTGACTTTGCAACTGGGGAACCAGGTTCGAGTTTAGGCGTTGACTCAACATCCTGTGATTCTGGGCAAATCACTTAATCTCCTCATGCCTAAAACCAAAATGAATGTGTCCTAGTGTAATGTAACTGATGCTCATGTAAAGCACCCCAATACCTTCAGGTCAAGTCCGCGCTATATAAATCTGCAAAAAAAATTAAATAAATACACGTTTTGCACACTTCTGTCATTGAGCTGTACGTGGGCTACATTTGGGTGATATTTGAGTTACATTTGGGCTCTTTTTTCTCTGGTGGCCATCTTTAGAGACTTGTCTGTTATGAAGCTCAAAAATTAATGCTGTACCCTTGGTAGAAAATGCTTTCAGTTGTCCACTTCGATTCCATCAACATTTGGCATAAATCCAGAATGCTAGCACTCTAGTTGCTCATTAGAATACTGCGGTAAAACTGCTGATCAACAGGGAATTAACTGGAAGTCTGCTGCTGGTGTTGAAAGTGCATGTTTCAATCTGCATGTCAGAATGTTTTAGTGACGGGGTGATTCGTCAGAGTAGGGGCTCAGAAAGAAGGGGTCCCAAAACGCAAAATCCCCATGCATTTTCCATAGACGTTTTTAGGAAGCACTACTGCAAAAACTGCTGAATGAAATACACCAAATTTGACAGGAAGCTAGCTCTTGGTATGCAGAATGTGCGTTTTGTGATTTGGTGTAAATCCGCTCAGTAATTTTTTAGATATTAAGGTTAAAAGAATTATGGATATCTAGACAGTTGGGTTCAAGGAACTCTCATGAGAGTCCCTCGAACCCCATTTTAAAAAATAGAGTATTCTTATTGGCTCAGAGAGCTTTTTTACCTTGGGTCAGACTTCCGCGAGAGCAAGCACTCTGACTGGCAGCGATTGCAGGCCTTGGGTACTTAGTCCCAAGTCCACAACATGTAAAAAAAAAGTATATAAGGGGGCAGGGTAGGGATACCTTGACCCCCTTGGCCCTATGGGTGAGACCCAAAAGGGCACCCTTTTGGGCTAAAAACTAAAAAAAATCTGCAAAAATTACTGCGATCCCACAAGACTCTCACAGTATCGTAAAAAACTAAAACTAAAAGGCAAAATGGCAGCCGGGCCACTTTGTTTTATTAATGGGAGGCGGGAGCATGGCACCTCTCTCCCCTAGTCCTTACAGACCCGAGGAGCACTTCCCTAGGGCCGAAATTATTGTATATGGGGATGGGGGATGCGCTGCCTCAGCTCCCTGAGACATTAATGGCCCTGGGGACCCTGGGCCAGCTCACTATCTACATCCCGGGATCCCATCCTCGGGACATGGGGGGTTCTCTGCCTGCAGAGGCAGGGAAACCTGTGTTTGATCCCACTTGGCAGGAGCATTTTTTAATCTCCCACCTAGCGGGAGCTAACACAAAGTCTGCTCCCAGCGGGCGGAAGTTTTAAAAATACTTCCGCTGGCTGGAAGCAGACTTTTGATCTGTTTCCCTGTCCACACTGATGCAGGCAGGGAAACAGATCAAAATATTGCTCCCACCTGGATGGAGCAGCATAAGTAGCTTCTCCCTCCGGAAGGGAGCAATACCGGCTCCTGCTGCATGCAGGGAGCCGGCTGGGGCCGCGGGGGTCCTGGGACTCCCCTTGTGGCCCCCAAAGAATGTATGGTGGGCATTGGGCATTGGGTGGGCATCAGGGCAACCACCTTTAATAATGTGGACCCAGGGGGGGGTCCCCAGGGCCAATAATGGCTTGGGAGGGGGGCCATGTGGCCCCCTCCCCTTTAGTTTAAAGAGGGGCCCTAGGGAATGGGGTCACCAGGGCTCAACAAAGCTTGGGTAGGAAGGCATGGGCCCCCCTCCCCTTTAATTAAAAAAGGCCCCTGAGGAATGGGGTCCCCTGGGCCTAACAAGAGTTGGGGAGAGGGGCCGTGTGGCCCCCCTCCCCTTTAATAAGAAATGGCCCTGGGAATGGGGTCCTCAGGGCCTAATAAAGGCTCATGGAGGCGGGGTGACGTGGCCCTCTCTGCTTTAATAAAAATAAAAGGCCCAGGGCATGGGGCCCCCAGGGCCTAAAGAGACTCAGGGAGGGGGGCCACATGGGCCCTTCCTCTTTTTTGTAAGTTTTGGCCCTGGGGTGGGCTCCCCAGGGCCTATAATGGCTTGGGTAGGGGCCCCGTGGCCCACCTCCCATTTAAAAAAAGGTCCTTGGGCATGGGGTCCCCAGGGCCTACTATGGCTCAGGGAGGGGGGCCACTTGGTCCCCCTCCCCTTTAAAAATGATAAGACCCTGGTGGATTGGGTCCCCAGGGCCTAGGGAGGCTCATGGAGGACGACCACATGGGCCCGTCCCCTTTACAAAATTAAAGGCCCTGGGGGGTGGGGCCTTCAGGGCCTAATAAGACTCAGAGATGGGGGACACTTAGCCCCCCTCCATTTAAATAAAATAAGGATTTGGGGGATGGGGTGTCCAGGGGACTAATAAGGCTCAGAGAGGGAGGTCACTTGGCCCCCTCCCCTTTAAAAAACATAAGGCCCTGTGGCCAACCTCCCTGTTCCTGCACGGCATTGACTGCACAGACCATGTCATGTAGGAACATTCTTTGGTGGTCCTGCGGCGGTGCAGTTCTAAGGCTCACATGTGAGCCTTTGTACTGTACTGCCCTGGGACCACCACGCCACCCGCCCTCCAGACCACGAAATTACTCGTAATCTGGCGGGTGGGGATCCTGTTTGGCGGTGTGGGAGTGGGCGGTGGCGTGGCGGCCCACTCCCACAACGCCAAACTTGTAATTGGGCCCTAAGTATTATAAGCAGCCTTAAGTTATTAGACAGAATCGTTTCAGCATGACAATTTGTACTTAACACAGAAGAGTGTGTGCACCAGGTACTATCTATGTACATGTGCTTGCTTTGCTTCAGAAGAAGGACTATGTGTAAAGTTTTCACCACACTATGAAGGCTGCAGGTAGTATGATCTTTAGCACCTTCAGACCTTGGGTATTTTTTTTTTTTTTTTTTTAAAGATTTTATTTTTTTAACCCCGGAGGTACAGTACAAAAAAGAAAAAACATTCAATGCAGTTAATACTTGAGGATCACATTTTCAATCACCATACAGTACAAATTCATATTATCCAATACATATTAAAAGAACCAATTGATCTTTAAATCAGCTTTAAAATTAGTATCAAAAAAGGCCTATTTAATTATTTACACATCATTATAAAGTTAATTCTGATCAGCATTAGCTATCATTCCCAGCTTCCTTCCACCTATAAATAGGTCCCCATATCCGCCTACCAAGATTTTTCCCTCTCTTGCCCTTTCTTTCAAATATCCCTTTCTCCATATTATATATAGCTAGCAGTTTAGCTAACCATTGCTGAAAGGATGGGGCTACTTGGTCCAGCCAGGCAGAGGCGATAATAATACGTAGTGCGGCCGTAACAAGAAACAAAAATAATCATGTGAGTTTGGCCTACCACTCGATTGCGTCCCCAAAAGTATTAGAGCTGGATCTAATATTACTTGTATATTCAAAATTTGATCCATAAATTTTTCTATTGCTTTTATTAGATTTACCAAAGAGGAACAAGTCGCAAACATATGGATTAAGTCTGCGTCGGGGCTATCGCACCGAGGGCACCTAATTCCCTCCTGTCCTCCCCATTGCGCTATCCTTGCCGGGGTATGGTACAGCCAGAAAATTGTTTTAAAATGCTGAGCCTGCAATCCCGCTGAGCATAAAATACTTTGACCCATTTCTAATGACTCAGAAAAGCATTTTTGACCTATACCGAGTTTATCTGACCACTTTTTCTCGTATTTATCGAGGTCATCCGGTTTGAATGTTTGCAGTTCGGCATAAATCCGCCTAATTGTACAGTTCTCCCCGCTCTTATGGCGTCTATAATTACCGAGCTCTGAAAGCCGCATGGCCCCCCAATTTTCCTTTAAGAAAACTCCGTAACTGCAGATATTTAAAAACTGTCTTGTATTAATCCCATACTCCTGCTGGATATCACTAAACAACCTTATACCATCAGGGCCCATCAAATCCCCCAGCACCCGCAGCCCCTTACCCTCCCACTCCAACATAATTGTATCAGAAAAAATATCCGGGAAAGTTGGATTTCTATAAAGCTGTGTATAATGATTAAACCTGCCTAAGCCTATTTTCTTCTTAAATGCAGCCCAGATCCTATATGCAGCCCAGACCTTGGGTATTTTAAGTGAATAGTAGCTCTTTGTATACATTTTGCATAGAGGGTACACTGTTCTTAGTAGATACTTTTTAATACTCTATGGTGTATTTTTCAAGAGAGTTTCACTATCTTCAAACAATGTTGTACAGAGTAAACTCTCTCCATAGAGTAAACTGTGTTAACAGTACCCACTTTTCTACTTATATCAACTTAATTTCTCAATGTAGGTTCAGTGACTGCAAGGGGTTTGATAGAGGTAAAGACTGTCTGTAGTAGGGCATTAGTTATGTAATAGGGATTCAGTATCTGGGGGAACTTGGTTTTCCCTGACCAGTTGCATACAGATTGAACACTGTGTGCAAAATAGGTTACCCTTTCATCCGTGGTTCATAGTGAACATGAACTCGGATACCCATGAAGTGTATGGTTTAGGGTCAATGTTGCACGTAACACATGCTTGCTTTACCTATGGGAGTTGTATATATGATAGCAGTAATAGTGCTTCATGATATTCTGGGATATTTTGCACTTACTTTCATAGCTCTAATGCAATACCTGTTTATACAGCAATGTGTACAAAATAAGCTTGGATGATGTCATCAATGATGTAATCAGAGATGTCGGCAATGATGTCATAAATGAAGTCATATAACATGTCATGGGTGATGTAATGTGAGCTTATAAGCAGTGCATGGTGGGGGCGCAAGTTATAGTTAGCTGTGCTAACTATACCTGGTGAATTTCTGTTTTTTTTAGTTCAAAAAGTTAATGTTGTCACTGACATATTCACCTAACGATAGATAGACAGATAGATAGATAGATAGATAGATAGATATTTTATGAATGGATGTAAAACATTGGGAGTAGTTCAATTCTTTTGTATGTTGACACTATTGAGTGCTGCTGTATCATTTTTAGTGAACTGCATTTTGCCCTATAGGAATAGTTCTGCACGCCCATGTAATCCTATGCACAACTTACCTTAGTTCACATAATCATATAACCTTTTACAAATCGATTACAATACACTTGGCCAGGCGCATTTATTTGGTGTTTGAACAGCTCTTGAATCTATTTACCATAATTAACCCATCTTTGAAAAAGACAATCGTTCAAGGAAGACCCTTTGTTGATAAATCACATTCAGACTTTTTCAATGTGTCTCTGTGTTGTTTTTATCATTTTTCTTGTGTACTTTGCATGTGGTCACGAACACCAGGGGTGGTTGCTTTGTCTCCTTCCCACGGGCAGGAAGGTACATAGTACTGTCCTTGTTCTAAACGTCAACGCCTGCTGTACATTCCTCTTCCTGTATCGTCAGATGATACCTTTTCATCGCGTCTGGCCTTTGTTATCTCCTGAAACTTCTTCAGGCGCTTGTGATTACGCATATTGTCGTTGAAATAACAATCCAGGCTCATATTGAAGGGATACCCAATGAACTATACGGCCCATTGTAAATCATTAAGGGAGATACGATCACTCCAATACAGTAAGCTACTAAAGATCCTGAGACTTCTTCCAGCTTCTGGTAGTCACGTTTTTGTGGACATTGTTTCCTCAAATGCCCAGGAAAAATACTTTATGTGGGAAAGCAGTCTGATTAGAACACATGAGAAACCCAGATATACTATCACGTTGTATGTAGCTGACATTTAACCCCAAAATAGACCCCCATTTATGTGGATTTGTTAGAGAACACTGTTTAGAGAAGAAACACTTTCCATACATATATATAAAATTTGCGTCCATCTCTCACACCTCCTTCATCACACTGCTACATACTGTACCCCAACCCAAGATATGAACACTTCTCTGGTCATCACGCACGACACCAAAACATTTCCACATAGAATCACAACAAATGCAAGCAACCATCTGCAAAACATGCACTCATCAGGGTGTAGCATGCTACCTGTCTTAAAATGTGTTTCGCAGCCACACATAGGCATATAAAAATATATAATTTGAGTCTCTGACTTCTCCATTTCTCCTTTTATGTGTCTCTCCAAGGGCACAGGTAAACACACAAACCTACCTTACACTGAGCGTGATAAAGAGTCCGTGATCATTGGGCCAACCCTAAAAAGCCAGAAACAATTAGAGAAGGGTGGCACTCACAAGGCCAGACCCCTATTAAAGGCATTAGCGCAGCAGGCAGGAGATGTGTGGGCGGGGGAGATGTAAATAGACCAGGATTTCACATGGAAACTCGTAATGAAAATTGTTTAGCTGACATCCATGCACATGTGCCAATCACCATGTGGTGTCTTTCACACGGTGCATGGCTCTGTGGGGGGGGGCACTATGGTGCCCCCAAAGCCACTTCACATTGGCCCACAGGGAATGGGGGCCCTTCTTGGGGACCCCAAAGTCTGTTTCCTACAGCATTTTCATGGCGGTCAGACCGCTGTGAAAAGGCTGTCGTACAGGGACATCGTAAATCCTGCGGTGGTGCAGGCACCACCTCCATGTAAAGTAAACAATTCCGACCGCCACAACAACAGGATTCTAGGTACTGTCGGAGGCTGCAGTCTTACTCCTTGACCTCTGCGGTCCGACCTCCTGCATTGAAATGCAGCTGTCAGACCGATGGCCTGTCTGTCGGGTGAACCGCCCGACATTGTTATCAGGCCCCTAGGTTTTTTAGGGTTGTATTTAATATTGTTAAAAATATCACTATATACACTATAGATGTATGAAGTATTGTTCTTCCTAAATTAATGTAGTAATATAAATTTATACTTTTAAAATATTTAGGAGCAGAATGTTGTTTTCGTAGGGGATGGGTTAGGTAGTAATTCTTTTTATATTTTTTAAGTTGAAATGTAAAAATTGTTTCATTTTAAATTATTTTTATATATTGTTCCTTTAAATTATTTGTATTTGTTTTTGATTTTTTTAGTATGTTAATGGAACTTTCACATTTTTTTGTTTATTTGTTAATGTTATATGTATATTTATTTTTGAAGTTATATTTGTTAAACTTTATGTAAAAGTAATGCATTAATAAATATATATTTTTTATAGGTTCTTTTCATGACAGGTTGCAAGGTTTAAGGTTTACTGGGGAAAGGATCGGGACAGCTGCTTCCTAAACTGTAGCAGGTTGGGAGCATAGAGTAAGCGGCATAGAATTCCAGAGTTAACCAGCACAGAAGGAAAACGTCCTACCACCCCATTTTGCATTGTTTATTCTGGGGACAGTTACCATTCTGGCTGAGCTGGATCTTGGGTACCTGCTGGGAGCATACCAGGAGAACAATTTCTGATAATATGCCGGACCGGTCAGATGAAGAGCTTTATGGACTAGGCACAGTGCCTTAAAAATGATCCTCTTCCTGACTGGGAGCCAGTGCAGACCACGCAGTGATTGAGTGATGGGTGCAAACTTGGGAGTTTTCAAAAGCATTCTAGCGGCTGCAATCTGTAAGGATTGAAGTTTTTTCACCAGATGCTTATGAGGGCCCAGGTACAGGGCATTACTGTAGTCAAGCTTCGAGATGATGAGTGCCACCATCACTGTTTTTGGTAATTCCTGGGGAATGAATGGAAAGATCTTCTTAAGGATCCTGAGGATCCTGAGCAGAGAAAAGCCAGAGGAGGTGGTTTGGTTTATTTGCTCTGAAAAACACAGTTTGGTATCGAAGATGACACCCAAGTTTCTCGTTTTTTGAGATGGCGAGGGCCTAATCAGAAGGCCACCATTACGAGTTCCAGAAGATCGAATCCTTCATAAAAAGTAAGACCTCATTTTTTTCTGAGTTTAGCTTCAAGCAGTTTCTTTGCATCCAATTTGCAATGTGAGACATGCAGCTACAGACATTTTTTGCCTCCTCTTTGACATCAGATGATATAGACACCACAATTTGTGTGTCCTCAGCTTAGGAGAAGACTGCAAGGCCATAACTGCGGATGAGATTAATCAGAAGGGTAACATAGATATTAAAAAGCGTGGGGCTAAGAGAGGACCCCTGAGGCACCCCCTTTGGAGGGAGAAGAGGTCCTAAATGGAATCTCTCAGCTCCACGAATTGTTGTGTGAATGGTGGACCGAATCAAGAGCGGTGGGTAGATCTAATAAAATCACTGCTGCTTTGCTACCCTTGTCAATCACCATTTTCAATTCCTCGGAGATTGCTACCAGAGCCGATTTGGTACAGTGGTTTGCTCTGAAACCGTACTGTGACGAGTCGAGAAGCTGGTTAGCATCTAAAAAAGATACAATTTCCTCATTCATTGCCTTCTCCATTATCTTGGCAGGAAAGAGAAGGCGAGATATAGGCCTGTAACTTTTCACATCTTTTGGTCCAGAGAGGGTTTTTTCACCAAAGACAGAATGGAAGCTTTTTTCCATATGGCATGGGGACCTGTTCTGTGGTCAGTATCTTGTTTAGTAACTCCATAAATGGACCAGCGAGTGAACTGGAGATGTCATTTAAGAACTGGGGGAGCAGGGGTCCGAAGGAGCACCAGATTTGATGGAGTTACTAAGGTTAATCGCCTTTTCTTTGGTGAATAAGGCAAACTTTTCAAATTTTAAGGTGTCTGGGCCCTTGTGAGATTGTTGGGAGTCCAACCCCTCTGCTGGGGCTGAAGCACCTCCTTTACAAGAGGCCTTCTGGGTAAGACTGAAATCTTGAAAAATAGAATTAACTTTGGTCTGAAAAATTCTGACAACTTATTGCAGAAGGATTGGTCGGGGTTGAAATTACTGGTGTTGCTGCAGTTAGACAGAGACTTAACCATTTTAAATAGCTCCCTGGTGGTTTCTTTGGCTGTACTTATCTTTTCCGTGAAGTATTTAGACGTTGCTGTTATAATTAGTTCCTTATACTCCACAAGAAACTTTTTATATTTAATCTTTTCTTCTGGGCAATACTCTTTTCTCCACCTGCGTTCTTGGAAGCTACATTTCTGTTTGAAAGCTTTTAATTCTTGTGAGTACCATGGGGCAGATGGGCTTTTTCTATGGCACTTTATTTGTTTTTCTGGCAACAGTCTGAGAACTGCCGATTCTAACCAGTGTGTATAGTTCATTGCTGCATTATCCACATTATTGTCTTGGACTGGGATCGAGTTGGAGAGAATACCCTTCTCCTCGAAAAAATGAAGGTTTTTCCAGGGACGGTACTTGAAGGGTTCTGAGTACATTTGTGCATGGGGCCTTTTTTTGGGGGGGGGCATAAAGTGAGAGAAAAATGGCCTTATGGTCTGACCATACTATAGGCAAGACCTTATCCAACCTTAGATCCTGATTGTTAGTAAATACTCCCTCCAAAGTATGATTTGCCTGGTGAGTGGGTTGCTTTATTAACTGTGTAAAATGAAAACTCTTGAGGTTGTCCACCAGATGATCCATGTCGGAATTATTTGTAAGCTCTAAATGAAAATTAAAATTGCCCATAATCGTAAAGTTAGAGAAATCCACACACAATTCCATGAAATCCTGTTTCTTTTGGATAAAATTGCCCCTGGGGTCTAGTGGTCGGTAAATAAGTAGGCCCTGAAAGAAGTATGTATTACTCGGTTTCAAATTGGATCTAAGTGCTTCGCATTCAAGATATGAAAGGGTCTGGAAGATTGCTTTAATAGAGTTGCAATAAACTATCGCAATTCCCCTGCCTTTTTTGTGTACTCGATCCACTCTTTCGATGTTATAGCCTACTGGTACGGCAATTTTGTGATCCAGATCCGAGGAGCTATCAGCCCAGCTCTGCGTAAGAAATATGATGCCGGTTTAGTTTGGGCCATAAAATCAGCAAACTCATATATGTTTTTGATTAGGGACCTCGTGTTAAGTACTACACAAGAGACCACCCTCCCAAAGGTCTGCTTCTTGGTTATACCAGCAGGGAATGTCTGGGGTGTAGCTTAGCCTTGCTGGGAGTGAGTGTCTTTATTAAAGGTGAAAT
This sequence comes from Calotriton arnoldi, assembly GCA_963921515.1. Lineage (NCBI taxonomy): Eukaryota > Metazoa > Chordata > Amphibia > Caudata > Salamandridae > Calotriton > Calotriton arnoldi. The sequence goes on along the minus strand of CAWUFW010005915.1, from coordinate 64,324 downwards.
TACATTATTGACAATTATAACAAGCTAAATCATTGTACCAATCATAAGTGTGGCAGGGATTTGGCTTACCATCATTACATAGTTCCAGAAGGGCTTCTCTGGAGCAGGTATACCTTGCGAAAGGGTCAGGGGGCCTGGCGCAGACGGACTTGCCTTTGGCACGCCTTTTGCATAGATTCAGCATATCACTATTTTAAAGAAAAAAATGAAATACATGATCTGAAATCAGACTAGACGGATATGGTTAGCATAATTCTCTATATGATGCAGTAAGTAATCAATATGTTCCTCTCGATTACTATTTATGGCAACAACAGTGTCCTTAAATAAAATTTCACTTTGCCAAATACAAGCATAACATTGGGTTTGTGTAAAACAGTGTATTTAAACTAATTATAGGGGAAGATATAAATATCTGAAAATATGCATATCTCTTTAAATAGGTCCTTATTCTCAGACCATTCTCTGCTGTCTGTCTCTGACATGTGCCTTTAACATTGGTATCTGATAGTTATCACAGCATGCTCAAATATTCATTCTGACCTAAAAACTAATTTCTACCTCTCAGGAATAGAAAGCTGCCACTAGATACAGGGATAGGTGCTTCGGTTCCTGAGCCTTTTGTGGTCTTCTTACACCACGTATAGCTTTGATGTGGCCATCCAGTGGACTTTGTAATCTTTCCTATGCCTTTGGTCCTTCTAGGGGATGTTCAATGTCTTTTGCAGCTGCCCAGTGGGTCTCCTTTGTTGCTGTGGTTCATCAGGTCCAATGTCTTTCGCAGCTGCCCTGTGGGTCTCCTTTGTTGCTGTGGTTTATAAGGTTCATTTAACCACAGCGATCTCTGAACCTTTTGAGATCTCGCAGGCCCACAGAGACTTCCTGCTAATCTCACAAGACACCTGACAAATCTTGCAAGACTACTGGTTTTGTGTGTGTGAAATCTGAACCAAACTTTCCGTCCCAGTAACCGTTGGCTTTTTAGTGAATTTCTAAGGTTTTTTTAATTTTATTTCCTAACTATGACGATCCTATAACCATTGTTTTTTGTCAGTGAATTTATATGTTTTTAATGCTATTCCCTAACTCTAATGTACTTCTTTCGGGGTCGGGATCCGTGGATCTGTCACAGAATCACATGAGGCTGGTGTGTGAATGTTTGTATGGGTATTTGAGTGGGTGTGTGAATGCCTGTGTGGGTCTGTGAGTGGATTTGTGAGTGGTTCTCTGAGTCCCTGAGTAAATGTATCAGTGACTGCATGGGTGTGTGAGTAACTGTATGGGTGTGTGAGTGGATGTATGGATGTGTGAGTGGGTGTGTGAGTGGTTGTGTGAGGGTATGAGAGAGTGTGTGAGTGGGTCTGTAAGTAGGTGTATTTTTTTAATTAGGGTCTGGATCCATGGATCTATCGGGAATTCACACTGGGCAGTGTGTGAGTGTCAATGGGTGTGTGAGTGCCTGTGTGGGTCTGTGAGTGGGTGTGTGAGTGGATGTGTCAGTGACTAAATGTGTGTGTGAGAGGGTGTGTGAGTGACTGTATAGATGTGTAAGTGGGTGTGTGATTGGGTGTATGGATGTCTGAGTGGGTGTGAAAGTGATTGTGTGGGGATGTGAGAGTGTTTGAGTGGATCTGTGAGAGGGTGTATTTTTTTGTAATTGGAGTCTGGATCTGCAGATCTGTCACAGATTCACATGGGGTGGTGTGTGAGTGTCTGTATATATAATGTATATATATAATATATATATTATATATATAATATATATATCTATATATGTCTAAAGTCCCTATGGGAAATATGCATGGGGAAAACATGTTTTTTTTTCAGCCCCCGCTTGACGAGGCACCCCAAAACTTTCAAGACACCTACTGAAGTGAGTGGCAAACTAGTTTTGAAAATTTCAGGAGGATTCGTCTAACGATGCAGAAGTAATTGGCAAAACACAAAAAACCTTCTTCCTATGAAAACTAGGTCCTAACTATAACTACGACCGCAAGTAGGAAATATTTATATATATATATATATATATAGTTCAACAAAACAGTCCTTGGCGGGGGGCGCTCAAATCAGCTGGTGCTCACGGCGAGACAGGACTAGTCTCGCAAAATACTTGTCATCAAAAATGAAAATACGTGGCACTTTCCTTGGTTTTAAAGCATTTATTCACTCCATCTCTCTTCTCCTTCTACTGTTAGCCTCCTTCATGCTGTTAACCATCACGGTCTTGATCAAGACCGTGATGGTTGAAACGCGTAGGAGGAGGAGAGAGATGGAGAGAATAAATGCTTTAAAACCCAAGGAGAGTGCCACGTATTTTCATTTTTGATGACAAATATCTAGGCTGGGACGTAAAGGGGACTCAAGGAAGTACTTTTGGGTATTTCATCCATCAGGACTATTACAATCGGACACACCGCGTTCTGTCCTGTCAAGCACTAATCCACTTGGACTGCTATTACCGAGTCCATCCCCACGCAGCATCTGTCCCGGGAAGGTGGACTCTGGGAGTTGCAGTGCCTACAACACTGCCTCTGATGTGCGGTCACGTGATCGGGGACTCTAAGTGCTTCCACCAATGGGATGGTACAGGACTATTCAAAACGCGGGTGGGGCAGCATCCTGTTGAACAGCGGCATCCGAAGAAGGCTGTTTTGAGCCGAAATGCATTATGCCTTATGCTGTAAATAAAAGGCTTCCGAAGAAATTCCCTGAGTGGCCTCTACCTTTCTTGACTGGAGGGGTTCTGTGTATATATATATGTATATATATATATATATGTATATATATATATACATATATATATATACATATATATATATATATATATTATCTACTGGCGGTCGCCAGTAGATAGTTATAGTTAGGACCTATTTTCCATAGGAAATCCGCAACATTCTATTTGAAATAACGTTGGCGCCGGTTGACGAATCTTTGCGAATGTTTCCAACTTGTTGGGGCGCTCCGGTCCGCTCCTATCCTGAAAGTCTCGGGGTGATTCGTCAAGCGGGGGCCGAGAAAAAAGGGGGGTCCCAAAACGCGTTTTCCCCATTCATTTTTCCATAGGAACCTTTAGTCGCAGCTACAGCCCGAACTGCTGAACGGAATTACACCAAATTTGGCAAAGAGGTAGCCCCTTGGTTCAGTGTCATGCCTTTTGCTTAAATGGTGTAAATCCGTTCTGTAGTTTCTGAGAAAATCACAAATAAAATCACATATATATCTATGGCCGAGTAGGGTCCGCGTACCCTCCCGATCACGAGCTGCATGCTAATTGGCTGTCAACACTCCAAATCAGGAAGTGTTGGCAGCCATTTTGTCCCGAGGGACATAAACAAGTGCGCAAAGCGCAAAAAGGGGGCAGGGTAGAAACACCCTGACCCCTAGGTCTGCTCAGGGGTCCCACAAGGACCCCTGGGCAGAAAGCATTTTTTTTAAATCGGCGGGATGCGCTTAGGATGCGCGGATCCCGCCGAGAAAAAAAGAAACAAGTGCGCAAAACGCACAAAGGGGGCAGGGTAGAAACACCCTGACTCCTAGATCTGCTCAGGGGTCCCACAAGGACCCCCTGGGCAGAAAAAAGCATTTTGTAAGAAAAAATCGGCGGGATGCGCTTAGGGTGCGCGAATCCCGCCAACAAAAATCGAGCGCGGTCTCCGCGCTCGATGCTATTTTGCCCCGGGTGGGCCAAGTCCCGGGGGCATGCGGGGGTGGGTTTATATTTAATTTTGGGGGCCCCCGGGACCGCCACCCCCGGGCTTTAAAAATATTGGTGCGGGAGGGCTCTTGGCCTCCCGCAGCCCCGGGGACCGCCACCCCCGGGGCTTCTTTTTTATTTTTAAAAAATTACCTGTGTGGGGGGGCTCGAGCCCCCCCACACGCCCCGGGGACCGCCACCTCCCCAGGGCACTAAAAATTTCAATATGGGGGTCCATTATGGACCCCCAGAGCCCCGGGGACCACCACCTCCCCAGGGCTTTGTCGCGCGGCCCCCCTCCTGGAGCCTGTAATGGCCCTGGGGACCGCCACCCCCCAGGGCCGGCTCCTGCAGTGTCCCGGGGTGCCTACCTCGGGACACTGTAGTTTGCTATGACAGGACGGGAGCCGCGAGTCATAGCAAACTGCTTTGGATATTGGAGCGAGAGCAGGAAACCTGCTCTCGCTTCCAATATCCAAAGCAAATTGCTTTCCACATGGGGAGCTGCATGTTAGCAGCTCCCCATGTGGAAAGCAATGCCGGCTCCCGCAGGAGGCGGGGAGCCGGCAGGGTCCGTGGGGAGTTGGGGTCCCCCACGGACCCCAAAGGATAGGGCCAGCCCCGGGGATGGGGTCCCCGGGGCAAGTAGTGGCTCGGAGGAGGCCACGCGGCCCCCCTCCCCAAAAAATAATTTAAAAAAATAAAAAATAAAGGCCTGCCCCGGGGGATGGGGTCCCCGGGCAAAAGGAGGCCTGAGGAGGGGGCCACGCAGCCCCCTCCATAAAAATGTATTTAAAAGTGTGGCCATGCCCTGGGGGATGGGGTCCCCGGGGCTGGATTCGGCCACGGGAGGGGGGCCACGCGGCCGCCTTCCCGTTTAATTTAAAAAAATAAAAAAAAGGGGCCCTGGGGGATGGGGTCCCCAGGGCCCAAAAATAGAAAAGGAAGGGGGCCACACAGCCCCCTTCGGAAAAAAAAAAACGATCGGGCCGCAGGCCCCGCCCTTCCTTTACCACTCTGCAAACACGCCCTGGCGCGTTTGCAGATGGGGAACGAATTCCCCTTAAATACTGGGGGTCCCTGGGGCCAACTAGCCCACCAGGAACCTCCAGTATGCGTCAGGGGCTGCGTTGCAGAGAGGTGTACAGAGGCCATGCCCCTTTTACACCTCTCTGCAACGCAGCTCTGTGGAGCTTTTGGAGGTACATGGTGGGCTACTTGGACTCCAGGGACCCTCAGGATTCAAGGGGACTTAATCCCCCAACTTAAAACGCGCCACGGGCGCGTTTGCACAGTGGTGAAGGGAGGGGCGGGGCTTCAGGTGACATGTGTGCAAACAGGCCCCGTGGCATGTTTTAAGATGGGGAATTAAATCCTCTTCAATCCTGAGAGTCCTGGGGCCAACTAGCCCACCAGGTACCTCCAGTAAGCGCCACGGAGCTGCATTGCAGAGTGTTGTAAAAAGGGGCGTGGCCTCTGAACACCTCTCTGCAATGCAGCTCTCTGGCGCATACTGGAGGTACCTGGTGGGCTAGTTGGCCCCTAGGGACCCTCGGGATTGAGGAGGAATTAATTCTCCAACTTAAAACGCGCCACAGGGCGTGTTTGCAGACATGTATCCTCAGGCCCCACCCCCTTTATTCACCATTGTGCAAATATTCCTCTAAAATCAGCCGAACTACGAATTCCGATTTACTCACCTGTTATCAGGAGAGACCTCAGTGCTGCATCTTTGAACCCAGTACTGATCCTGAAAAGTAATTTTAACCGTACTTACCAGTAACTTGAATTTACTTCCATGGGATATCATTGCCTGCTTTTTGCTGAAAAAGTTTCTAAGTGTCGATTTTTGAAACTTACAAATATTCCTCTAAAATCAGCAGAACTACGAATTCCGATTTACTCACCTGTTATCAGGAGAGACCTCAGTGCTGCATCTTTGCGCCCAGTACCGATCCTGAAAAGTAATTCTAACCGTACTTACCAGTAACTTGAATTTCCTTCCATAGGCTAACATTGACTGGTTTCACTTGGAAATTCTTCTAAGTGTGGAGTTTTGGAACTTTATAATATTCCTCTAAAATCAGCCGAACTACGAATTCCGATTTACTCACCTGTTATCAGGAGAGAACCCAGTGCTGCATCTTTTAGCCCAGCACTGACCCTGAAAAGTAATTCTAACCGTACTTACCAGTAACTTGTATTTCCTTCCATAGGCTAACATTGACTGGTTTCACTTGGAAATTCTTCTAAGTGTGGAGTTTTGGAACTTTATAATATTTCTCTAAAATCAGCCGAACTACGAATTCCGATTTACTCACCTGTTATCAGGAGAGAACCCAGTGCTGCATCTTTTAGCCCAGCACTGACCCTGAAAAAGTAATTCTAACCGTACTTACCAGTAACTTGTATTTCCTTCCATTGGAATCCATTGTCTGGTTTTCAGCAGAAAAGTTTCAAAGTGTCGATTTTCACAAACTACAAATATTCCTTAAAAATCGCCTGTGTGACTTAAACGCATTCTTTCAACTGTTTACAGGAGATGCACCAGTGCTGGATCCAGGATCCACCACTGAGTAAGAAAAAGTAACGATAACACTACTTACCTGCTAAGTGAATTTCCTCCCATAGGATAACATTGGTGATTCTATGTGAAAAAGTTTCTAAGTGTCAACTTTTAAAATACAATAATATCCCTTAAAAATCACTACTGTAACCAAAACGCTTTTACTCAACTGTTTACAGGAGATGTCCCAGGACTGAATCTAGGATCCAGTCCTGTGGTTAGAAAAGTAATCCATAAAGTAACTAATTGCATTTAACTAGAAATTCACATTGAGCTCAATGTTGCATTGTTTTTGAAATTGTGTTGCCCATTGCAACAACTGTAACTACTGTACTTAAAAGTCTATTGCCTATTTGCAAAGTATTTAAACTAAAGTAATTCATTCTGAGAAAGTATATTTTGTAATGTAATGTATAATGTAATTACAATGTAATTTAAAAAATAAAATATCTAAAAATAAATAGTTTAAAAAAATGTTGTAAATCAGTATCAAAAAATAAATATAACAATTAATACATTTAAAAATTGTCATTTACAAAACCTTTGAAATTCACTGAAAAAACCATAGGCTTCAGGCACGTTATAGTTAGAAATTAGCATTTAAAAAACCTTACAAATTCACTGAAAAAACCATAGGTTTTAGGGACAGTTATAGTTAGTTGGACATTGCACTCGTACAAAACCCGTGAAATTCCCCCGTTATAGTTAGTTCAGGTAACTATAACTCGCGCCCCCGCAATGCACTTCTGATGACGTCACATATTACATCACTCATGACATGGTCAGTGACATCACTGATGACATCACTGATGACATCTCAAATGACATCACTGATGACATCACTGAAGACATCATCCACGTGATAATCTGATGCACCTCCTCACACCCTAATATAACCTTTGATACACCCACTCTAAATTACAGACTGCCATTCGCAAAACCATAGACACTCCAACACCAATAACTACATACCCACTCACTGATTCTTAGGTCTACACACACATCCACTCACTCACCCGTACAGTCACTCATACTTACGGTCACTCAGTACAGGAGTATCATATGCACTCATACTCCTATATAGACACTCAAACACCGCCACTCATCCATAGAGGTACTCACACACCTAGTCAGTCATGCAAATAATTAAACACACTGCCATTTACTCACCTATACAGTTATACACACACCAGCTCACTTACTCATACAAATACTAGCACATTCTTACGCTCTTATACAATCACTGATACAAGCAAACACTCATCCATACAGTCACTCTCACAATCATACACTCTCGCTTATAGCTATTTATATACTCCAACACTCACATATACTACCTTTCACATATGTAGTTACTTACACATATACCACTAAGATATACATTCACTCACTAACACACCCATACACACACTCACCCACCCATACAGTCCATCACAGATGCACTCTTGAAACCATGCACCCAGTGAATCACCCACTCACACATCTATGCACAGAGTCGCACACACCCCACCCACACAAACACTCAGGCACCCATACAGATACTCAGACAACCAATCAATAACTTATATAGACACTCATGTAGCTATTCACAAACCCATGCAGCCACTTACACAGCAACAGACAGACGGATACAGACATTCACCCAGTTTAGTCACTAACCCATGCATTCAGTAAGATATGTTTAATCACTCACTTATAGAGTTAGTCACGCACCTACTAAATCATCCATTCAGACACTTATACACCCACTCATTCTTCAATACGCCTTTCCCTATATATATTAAACATATTTAAACTTTACAGAAACACACAGTCACTGGATGATGTCATCAGTGATGTCATTTGAGATGTCATGAGTGATGTCATCAGTGATGTCACTGACCATGTCATGAGTGATGTAATATGTGACGTCATCAGAAGTGCATTGTGGGGGCGCGAGTTATAGTTACCTGAACTAACTATAACGGGGGAATTTCACGGGTTTTGTACGAGTGCAATGTCCATCTAACTATAACTGTCCCTAAAACCTATGGTTTTTTCAGTGAATTTGTAAGCTTTTTTAAATGCTAATTTCTAACTATAACGTGCTTGAAACCTATGGTTTTTTCAGTGAATATATATATATATATAACTTACTGGCGGTCAACGTTACAGACACACAAGTTCACTGCAGACATTTCTTCAGTGTTCTTTATGGAAATGCACTATAGATTTACCCAACGAGGTTGCACTTACTAATTAGCCAGTAGAAAGTACTCCAGTTGGGTAGAAGTGATGCAAAAAAACGGTGCTGTCTTCTTGGATAAATGCGCAGGGAAGGATTTATTCTGGCAAGATGCTCATTTCACAGAAACATCACTAATGACATGGTCACTGACGCCAGTAAGTAGTTATAGTTAAGACATAGTTTCCATAGGAAAAGCGTTTTTTGACTTGCTTATGACTTTGGCACCGTTTGACGGATTTTCACGAAGTTTTTCCAAAGAAGTGCCCCGCTTTGTCTAGTTGTGCATGGAAAGTTACGGGGTGATCCATCAAGTAGGGGCATGAGAAAAAGGGGAGTAAAAAAAAGTGTGTTTCTCATTTTTAATTCCCATACAGATTTTAGACACGACTAAAGTCCGAACCACTGAACGAAATTACACCAAATTTGCCAGAAAGCTAGATCCTGGTCCAGAAAGCATGCTTTTTGGGTTTCACTGGCACAGCACTTGCGTTGTGCTTGTGAAAGCTCTTGTATTTAATATATCTTAAAGGTGGGCTTTTATCAGTATCCATCATCGAATTTTTGTGCTCATTCGCTTTTCTGTGGAACTTTTTTTTTTAACTTCCCCTGGCTGCACGCATTTACGATACTTCTACTAAAGCTGTTCACACTGTTTAAGCCCCATTCACTACCAAATAAGATCTCTTCCCACAGAAATGGCAGACAGCTTCTAACAGTATGCTGAAAGGCTTGTTTTTTATTACTACTTGTGTAAAGCAGATGCTTACGCCTTAGAATGTTTGTGCCATTTCTTATTCATGCCTCACTACCTTTCTTTGCACTTTGTAGGCATTAATGGATTGATTTATTTCAACTTAATCTATTTGGTCATTACGATCAAATTCTAAATGTTGTACTAAACATTGTGTTTTAAAAATAAAGTTAATATGCAACAGCTATGCTATATTTCACTAATAAACAGGCAGCCACAAGTGCAGTTACCTTGCAGACAACTGGGTCATGATTTAAATGGTGCAGCAGGTACAGTAGCACCGGGCCCAAACATTTTCAGAACTCCTCTAAACACATACTATTGCTATATTTTAATACTAAATAGACAGTCACAATTGCAGTTACCTTGCAGTTAAAAGGGACCTGATTTGAATGGTGCAGCAGGTGCAGTGGCACTGGGGCCAAATGCTCTAGGGACCCCAGTAAACCCAGATTATTGCTAAAATGTAAAACTAAACAGACATTCACAAGTGCAGGTACCTTGCAGACAACAGGGTAATGATTTTAATGGTGCCGCAGGTGCAGTGGCACAGGCCTAAAAGTTGTCATAACTCCACTAAACACCAAATATTGCTATGTTTTACTACTAAACAGGCAGTCACAAGCACAGTTATCTTGCAGGCAACAGGGTCATTATTTGAATGGTGCAGCAGGTGCAGTTGCACCGGGTCCAAAAGTTGTCAGAACTCCTCTAAACACCTAATATTGCTTTATTTTACAACTGAACAGGCAGTCATAAGTGCAGTTATCTAGCAAGCACTAGGGTCATGATTTCAATAGTGCAGAAGGTGTAGTGGCACCTGGACCAAAAGCTCCAGGCACCCTCCTAAACACCTAATATTGCTATATTTTATTCCTAAACAGGCAACCACAGGTGCAGTTACCTTGCAGACAACAGGCTCATGATTTGAATGGTGTAGCAGGTGCATTGGCTCTGGGGCCAAAAGCTCTAAGGGCCCCACTAAACCCAGATTATTGCTAAATTCGACTACTAAACAAGACAGTTACAAGATCCTTTATCTGGCAGGCAATAGGCTTATGATTTAAATTGTGCAGCAGGGCAGTAGCACCAGGATCGAAAGATCTAGGCACCCCACTAAACACCAACTTTTGCTATATTTTTCTACTAAATAAGCAGTCACAAGTGAAATTATCTTTCAGGCACTAGGGTCATGATTTGAATGGTGCAGCAGGAGCAGTGGCACCGGGCTAAAAACTTGTCAGAACTCCTCTCAACACCTAATATTGCTATGTTTTTACTACTAAACAGGCAGTCACAATTGCAGTTACCTTGCAGTTGAAAGGGGCTTTATATAAATGGTGCAGCAGGTGCAGTTGCAATGAGGCCCAAAGCTCTAGGAACCCCTGTAAACACAATATATTGCAATATTTTACTACTAAACAGGCAGTCACAAGCGCAGTTACCTAACAGGCAATAGGGTCCTGATTTGAATGGTGCAGTAGGTGCAGTGGCACTGCACCCAAAAATTATCATAACTTCTATAAACACCAAATGTTGCTATATTTTACTACTAAACAGGCAGTCTCAAATGCAGTTATCTTGCAGGCACTAGGGGCATGATTTAAGTGGTGCAGCTGGTGCAGTGGCACCTGGCCCAAAAATTGTCAGAACTCCTCCAAACACATAATATTGCTATTACATCAATTAATTCTATTATTTCCCTTTTTCATTTCATTTTTCAAAATGTTGCTATTACTTACCCACACTATACCACTAATAGCACAATATATTGCCTTTTTGTACATAAACAAGTCATAAAACTTTTACAGACTTACTGTAACTTATATTGTACAACTACACAGCAAGCTACAACTTACAACAAAAAACTGCTTATTATTAATCACATAGGCGAAACCTAATGCATTTACCAATGCTAATTGTGATTTGGTGTAAATCCATTCAGTAGTTTTCAAGATATTAAAAAAATATATATATAGATATTTAGGGACGGGGACCCTCCGCAGATCCCCCACAGGGGATCCACAAAGCCATGTACCACCAGCAGCTCCATGATTGGCTGGTCAAAATGTGAATAGAAAGTTGCGGCTGCCATTTTAAATTTCGGGGAACAGTCCCTGGTTAGAAAACTTCAGATGAAATAAAGTACAATGCGTCAGGGTAGAGGTACCCTGATCCCATGGGGGCACTATAGGGGTCTGTGAGAGACCCCCTGATGGGTTAGAAAATACCCCAAAATGTTTTTCACCATGCATGAGGGTTTACAAATCCGCAGCAAAGCTCAGCATGGCCCCCGTGTAAAATCACTGCAGATTCATAAATTCTGCTAAAAAAGAATACACATGCTCTCTTACACACTCATTTACCACTCACAGACCCGCACAGCTACTCACACACCCACTCACAGACTTACTCAGACACTCATGCATCCACTCAGACCCACTCAGACACTGTCACACCCACTCGCAGACACACTCACACACTCAAACACCAACTCATACACCCACTCAGGCACTCTTACACTCACTCAAAGACCCACTGGGACCCTCTCACACCCACTTACAGACCCACTGGGACACTCTTATACCCACTCACACACTTATACATCCACTCACAGACCCACTCATACATTCTCACACCAACTTACTGATCCACTCAGACACTTACAAACCCACACAGAGACCAACTCAGACACTCACACACCCACTCGCACACTGTCACACTCACTCATAGACCCACTCGGACACTCTCATACCAGTCACTGACCCACTCAGACAATCACACAACCACTCACAGACCCACTCACTGTCACACCCACTCACAGACCCACTCAGACACTCACACACCCACTCATAGATCCAGATACGCACTCAGACAGGAACTCACAGACCAACACAGACACACACACCCACCCACACATACACTGACACCCTACTCACAGACCCACTCTGACACTCATACACCCACTTACAGACCCATTCTCATACTCTCACACCCACTCACAGATCCACTCACACACTTACACACCCACTCACATACCCATGTAGGCACTCACACCCCCTCACAGACCCACTCAGACACTCTCACACCCATTCACAGATCTACTTACACACCCACTCACATACCAATACAACCACTTATACATCCATTTACTTATACAGGCACCCACTCCTTCACACATACTGCCCCTCACTCAGCCACTCACTAACCCATACAGCAACTCACACACCCACTTATTCACCCATACAGCTACTCACACATCCACTTATTCACCAATACAGCTACTCAAATGCCCACTCACACACCCATACAATCACTCAGACACCCACTCACACACAGATACACAGTTACACAGCCACTATTGTAATATATGTTAGAAATAGTATCACTCATTAGTACACAAAGTATACTAATTTAACTTTTGTAGTACCTTAGTATATATGTTTAACAAATGTCATCAGTGATGTCACTGGCCATGTCCTGAGTGATGTAATATGTGAGGTCATAAGCTGTGCATTGCGGGTGCATAAGTTATAGTTAGCTCAGGTAACTATAACTGCTGAATCTCTATGGTTTTGTGCATGTATAATCTGAGGCTAAGTATAACGTCCCTGTAACCTTTGTTTTTTGCAGTGAATCGCAAAGGTTTTTTTTAATTCTGTTTCCTAACTATATATATATATATATATATAAATATATATATATATTCAAGAAAGATTCCCCTCCTCACCCTCCTGACGGCGATGAAGAAGGCACGAACTCCGCTTGTACTTGGCGTGAGCAATTTTATTTGCTCACAAACAAAGTCATCATTACGCGTTTCGACCGGCAAAACCAGCCTTGATCACATGTAAAAAACAGCGTTACATTGACTATTTTTGTGCCACCTCCAAGAATCACATGACCCCCACCAAACATAAAGAAAAGACTCTCGATCTATTTCAATATACAATACATATGGGTCTAAGGTAATAATTATGCTTATCCTCAAAAAACACATTTAATGCCGTCCGGCTAATAAAAAGTTAAAAAATCATAATTAAAAATATAAATAGTATAGTACATATTAAAAACATACCTTATTGAACTTTTAAATTCATAAGAACTTATAGCATCAATGCATAGGGGTAACGTATATACCAGTTCATAGCTCTTCTATGCAGCGCCTAATAATACTCATATCACACTCATGAGCTTTACAGGTTGTTGTCCTTTTTCACAGAGTCATTTCTTATTATGACCCACTAAGTGCTTAAATGCTATATTTAACAACACCTGTACTTAAAGTTTCACATAACATTGCTGCACTGTTATAAAAAAACATCTCTGAAACTGCTATGTAACCCTACTTTCAATACATAAAAAAATCCGTCTCAAACAGGTAGCTTATTTATATAATATGTATCATCTTCCTTGGAACCATTTTAATATGTATTAAAACCACTAAGACATGACTAAAACCACATAATTTACCAACCTAGTGCAAATTTCGCCATACAGTACTGTTAAACTTGTGCAAAGATATGCCATGTGCAAACCGTGCAGGAATAAAGTGCTAAGTGCTAATTTAATTAATACAGTACTGAAGAAGCTGGAGTGATAAAATAATTTAAAAAATCACATCTAAAAAAATATTTTTTCTGTTTTTTGGGGTATTTCTTCCTTATTTTAAAACCATTAGTACGTTAGATGGTAAAAACATATAGGCAAGGCTGAGATTCATATTCATATGTATAGTAACCCATAGTCTTCAAGCAAATATTCTCATAAGGTCACATATTTTGTATATTGCCTGAACTGTATTAAAAGTACTAGACCACAGTGGAAACTTGGGAGAATTCCTTATAAAAAATAATGAAGGTCCTCAGTAGTATTCAATCCCGAAGGTGTCTTACCATCAAATTCAATAATCATGCGTGTCTCCAGTTGTCTCAACTTCCGCTCTCTATTACCTCCTTGGCATAATGCCGGGACGGAATCTATCACAAAGTATTTGAGACAATTGAGATTATTTTCATGCATAGCTTTAAAATGGCGTGCTACCGGGTAGTTGGGATCATTGTTTACTATGGCACGCAGGTGCTGTAAAATACGTACATGCACCTGCAGTTTTGTGCTCCCTATGTAGTTAAGGCCACATGTGCATGTGAGCACATATACTGCATATTCCGTGCGACATGTAAAGTGCCCCATGATAGGTCTCTCTTTGGGACTGAAAGGTACTGTGTAGTGGGTTTTATTTTCTCCAAACTTACAGGCCCGGCACGTCGAGCATTTGAAAAAGCCCTGTTTCGGTTTGAGCCAGGTGGTACTGGGAATGATCTTTGGATTATTTTTCACTAAATCCATTCTCATGGATTTCGCTCATCTGAAAGTTAAGGTAGGAGTGGCGGGCAATTTAGGTGCTAACACCCCATCAGTGAGGAGGATAGGCCAGTTTTTATTTACTATCCCCCTTATTTGCCTTTGTTGTTTACTAAAGGTGGTAATTAATCTCGGTATTGCATTTTCGTTTGAATTGCATACAATGTTATCAGGGGAGGTTTCAGCGATGTTAGTACTCTGATCTTGTTTGGATAATAGTGATTCCCTATTACGAGATTTGGTTTTTTCTTTTGCTTCCAAGAGAATTTTGTCACTGTATCCTCTCTGTTTAAATCTCTCTATTGAGGTTTGTGAGCATTTGGCAAATTCCTCCTCTGTACTACAAATTCTTTTTATTCTAAGTAATTCCCCATACGGAATACTTTTTATTAAGTGTTGAGGATGTGCACTTCTAGCATGTAGTGTAGAGTTTCCAGAGGTGGATTTCCTATGCAATGTTGTTTCTAATCTGCCCTCCTTCACATATACGGTTGTATCTAAAAAGTCGACACTTTTACCACTTATATATGATGTAAAATTCAAATTGGCATTATTATCATTGATGGCTCCCACAAACATTTCTGCACTTTCTTGATCACCATCCCATACAACAAAAACGTTGTCAATGTAACGGAGCCAACATATCGCATGGGTATTGAACACTTCAGCATGGGTTCCCCTTAGGGCCTGCTCCTCCCACCAGCCAACATGCAAGCACGCATAGCTGGGGGGAAAGCAGGCTCCCATGGCAATTCCTCTCTTTTCTATGTATAGGTCTTTGCTGAACATAAAAAAATTATTATACAGACACCACTTTATCAATTCCAACAGCATGATATTATGGGTGTGAAAACACAGAGGCCGAGTATCCAAATAATGCTTGACTGCTGATATTCCAGTATGATGATCAATACTGGTGTAAAGTGATTCAATGTCTAGGGTAATCAGTAAGTATCTTTCTTCCCAATTGATTTGACTAATTTTGTTAGAAAGTCACCAGTGTCTTTTACATACGTAGGGAGATTACGCACATGATTCTGGAGAAAAGAGTCCACATATCTGCGGATGTTTTCACTTACACCTCCAATGGCAGAAATAATCGGCCTCCCGGGTGGTGGTGACATTTTTTTGTGTATTTTGGGAATCAGATACATAGTTGGAATCACTGGAAATTCCTTATGCAGAAATTCGAACTCCTGATTAGATATTAACCCTTGTCTTTTATATCTCAACAGTTCTTTTTTCAAAATGTATTTTGCTTTTTTTAAATCAGCCATCTGTGCTTTCTCATAACAATTAGTGTCGCTGAGCTGTCTTTGTGCCTCTTGAATGTACTCCTTCCGAGGCCAGATTACTAGATTTCCGCCTTTGTCCGATTTATTAATTACAATTTCATGATTTTTCTTTAGCTTATTTATTAAATTGTCATATATATATATATATTTCTTAAATGCACAAATAAAGCGATCACTCGGAGGTCTGCAAACACCAGTGGTTTATTTTATTCCAGGTTACGCGTTTCGCTTGCACAGCAAGCTTGGTCACACAGTGATTCATGGGACAAGACTGGCAATACATAGGCAGTGTGGAAATCAAAGGAGGACCAACAGGTAGATACATTACTGCAGCCAAAATGGCATCCATTTTGTAGTGTGGTATTACTACTTATAGTTATAAATAAATTGTCACTGCAGATTGAAAAGGTGTATTTCTGTCATACATACATTTCCAAAGTGAATCATGGGTCCCACCAGTGAGATAAAATCAATTCAATTCAAGTGATAACCTTTGAGGCTAGATGCGGTAAACATCCGTTTACTCATGTCACACGACAGACCTAAGATTCTACGGCAGCCATTTTGTAACGTTAAAATTCTAATACAAAGTGCATACAGTTCGACATTATTACGCTGATCTCACAATGTTCTCTGCATTAAATGTGTACAATACACACTTATCGGCAAAGGAATAGCAGAGACGCCTTATTCAAGTCCTAGGGGTTTTCCTATTGTTAATTTCATTCAGCATAGTGCCTTAGAGACCCTCTGACCCAGACTGTGATAGTGTAAAGTAGTCTGTTACTAAAGAGCCGTATTTCACGGCAATGGACTGAACTCTGACCTTGCCATTTCCATCAGGTCTGAAAAAGGTCAATATCAAAAATACAGCTGTTATGCAAGGTGCCCTGAAGAATTGACCACCAAAAAATTAGCCCCTACATTTCTCCATGTATTTCGCCTTTCCCAGTCCATCAACAATACACCTAGACGTCCACAACGGAACAATTAAAAATTATGTGTATGTGAAATAATAGTAACTTAAAACGTTGACATAAGACTGAAGAGAGAATATAATTAAAGAAGAACAGGTCTCTTATCTCCCTAGTCGGGCCCTCCACCATTACGATAGAAGAAAAGGGTAGGGGTGGATTTCAGTGATGGTGGTTCTCAGGTTCTGCCCCTTCATTTTCTCCTGTGTAGAAAAGAAAAGAAAAATATTAAAATCCATGAGCGGTCTCATACTTTGGATTAAAACTTATGTCAAAAAACTAAAACAAAATTTGCACAAGTGTACAGTATGCCAGGTAAAGACCGCTCTTATGACAGGAAGAATTATACAGTCTATTACAGTGCTTATTCATTATTCATGTAAATGAATGCTCATTTCTTCGTCTTGGTTAAGCCCTTCCGGGTTTTTAGTTTGGAGGTTAATTATATGCCAGGATCCTTTTTTGCGCAGGTGAAGGACTCTGTTGCCCCCTCTCTGTGTGTATTCAATTTGTTCTATTGTAAAGAAAGTCAGGAGGGAACTGTTGGAAAGATGGTACTCGGCAAAGTGTCTGGCCACAGGGTAATGAGGGTCTTTATTCGTAATAGCCCTCATATGTTCCAACACCCTTTTCTTGGTGGCTAAGGTGGTACTACCTACATATCTTTTCTTGCATGGGCATTCTAGGATATAGATGGTAAATATCGTGCCGCATGTGAGAAATTGTTGTATAGTTCTTTCTCCTGTAGGTGTGGGGTAAGTCTTCCTCATGGAGCTATTCCTACAGGCCTTACAGTGGCCACAGGGGAAGAAGCCCTGAAGGTTGATCTGTGTGTTCAAGCTTTTCTTGGTAATGTCCCCTTTCACTAGGAAATCTTTGAGATTCCTCCCCTTCCTGTAAGTTATCTGTGGTCTATCCTGTATGGTATGGCCTATGACTGGGTCACTGGTGAGGAAATTCCAGTTCCGTGTCAGTATTTTGGATATTGCCTTCGACTCCTTATTGTACGTGAGGATCACTCTGGTCTGAAATCCACCCCTACCCTTTTCTTCTATCGTAATGGTGGAGGGCCCGACTAGACAGATAAGAGACCTGTTCTTCTTTAATTATATTCTCTATTCAGTCTTATGTCAACGTTTTAAGTTACTATTATTTCACATACACATAATTTTTAATTGTTCCGTTGTGGACGTCTAGGTGTATTGTTGATGGACTGGGAAAGGCGAAATACATGGAGAAATGTAGGGGCTAATTTTTTGGTGGTCAATTCTTCAGGGCACCTTGCATAACAGCTGTATTTTTGATATTGACCCTTTTCAGACCTGATGGAAATGGCAAGGACAGAGTTCAGTCCATTGCCGTGAAATACGGCTCTTTAGTAACAGACTACTTTACACTATCACAGTCTGGGTCAGAGGGTCCCTAAGGCACTATGCCGAATGAAATTAACAATAGGAAAACCCCTAGGACTTGAATAAGGCGTCTCTGCTATTCCTTTGCCGATAAGTGTGTATTGTACACATTTAATGCAGAGAACATTGTGAGATCAGCGTAATAATGTCGAACTGTATGCACTTTGTATTAGAATTTTAACGTTACAAAATGGCTGCCGTAGAATCTTAGGTCTGTTGTGTGCCATGAGTAAACGGATGTTTACCGCATCTAGCCTCAAAGGTTATCACTTGAATTGAATTGATTTTATCTCACTGGTGGGACCCATGATTCACTTTGGAAATGTATGTATGACAGAAATACACCTTTTCAATCTGCAGTGACAATTTATTTACAACTATAAGTAGTAATACCACACTACAAAATGGATGCCATTTTGGCTGCAGTAATGTATCTACCTGTTGGTCCTCCTTTGATTTCCACACTGCCTATGTATTGCCAGTCTTGTCCCATGAATCACTGTGTGACCAAGCTTGCTGTGCAAGCGAAACGCGTAACCTGGAATAAAATAAACCACTGGTGTTTGCAGACCTCCGAGTGATCGCTTTATTTGTGCATTTAAGAAATTCCTATGTTTGGTGTGCTCCGCCAACTATCAGCGATCCTCTGCAGAGGGCGGGGGAAGGCAGAAGGAGCCCTAACCCATAAACATATATATATATACACATACATATATATATATTTATTTTATTTATTTAGAAAGTTTTATATAGCGCGAACATGACCACCGATGGTATCAGAGCGCTTTACAGTTTATGCATCAAGAAGGGTACAAGCAAACAAAACAGAATCAACACAGCGAAACATTCACAGTCTTATAATGTCCAAACATTCTCGTGAGCCAGGCAGCTGGGCCACCAATCAGCAGCTAAGGGCCCAGAATCAAATGGAGAAGCCAGACAGTGGCAAACATTTCTTCATCAGGAGCCCTTTGACTTCTTTTTTGAAGAGGACCATGGAAGGGTTCACCCTGACTTCAGGGGTAGGGAGTTCCAGATCCTCAGAGCCATACCTGAGAAGGCTTGATAGTAAGTCTTTTTTTTCTTGAATTTTTGAGGTTTGAGCAATAGGGTGCTGGCACTTATGGAGGCTCTCGAACCACATGAGAGCTCCAGTTTCTGAGCGAGGTACAGCGGGTCTTGAAGTGGATGGCTTTGTGTGCCATACATGCAATTTTTAACTGTATCCGAGCTCCATATGGAAGCCAATTCAGGGCCAGCAAGTCCGGAGAAATATGGTTGTATTTTTTAGTGCCAGCTATGAGCCTAGCAGCAGAATTGAGGGCAACCCTAAGAGGCGCCGTCTTCACTCTGGGCAAGCCGCAAAGCGTTGCGCTACCATAGTCCAGCTTTGAGATCACTAATGCTTGCACTGCAACCTTTAGGTCATGAGCAGGGAGATAGGGTTTGAGTTTCCTTAGGATGCTGAGTTGGAAGTTTGCTCCTTTTGTGAGGGAACTGATGTGCTTCTGCATGTTCAGACTTTTGTCTAATATAATACCCAGAGAGGATGCCGAATCCACGAGTTGAGGTCTACAGTTAAGGGCAGTAAGCTGATTCAACCATTGTTCCATGACCGGAGATTGTTTGTGGGGTGATATTAGGAGGAATTCTGTTATTACAGCATTCAGCTTCAGGTGGTTACGTGTCAGCCAGCTTTGTGTTTCCAGCAGGACTGAGTTGAGGGACTGAATGTCCTCGGGGGAGGCGATCTTCAGGTAAAGTTGGGTATCGTCCGCATACATGTGATAGTGAATGTTGGATGATTTCAGAATTTCTGTCAGAGGCTCCATGAGCAGGTTAAAGAGCATGGGAGAAAGTGCTGAACCTTGGGGAACCCCCAGAGTAACCGGTGCAGGATGGGACAGGGATTGGTTCACCTTGAAGCTTTGGGATCTGTTCTAAAGGAACAAAGAGAACCATTTAAGTACAGGCCCAGATAGCCCCATCCTGTGTTCCAGGAGGTCAATTAGGTTATCATGCTGACGAAAGGTCAAGAAGGATCAATAGGCACGACTCATTATGGTCCAACATTCTTAGCGCATCATCGACAATGTGTGTTAGCGCAGACTCTGTACTATGGCCGGGACGGAAACCACATTGGCATTGGTCCAGTAGTTGGAAATGGTCGATGTGGTTACAGAGTTGGGCGAGCACACATTTCTCCAGGAGCTTTGCCAAGGTGGGGATGTTAGAGATTGGGCGAAAGTTATGAAGGTCCGTGGGATCAGCAGATGGTTTCTTTAGAATCGGGGTAACTTGACCCGATTTTAGGCAATCCAGAATAGCACCTTGCCGAAATGATGCATTGACGATCGTAGTCCAAAGCGTTAGTAAGGAGGATCTAAGTTCCGGGAAAAGGTTCGATGGCAGAGGGTCGTTGTAGTGATTGGAAGGTTTCAAAGTCAACAGCATTTTGCGTATAGTGCATTCATCCAAGGTTTGGAACAGGCTTCAGGATGCATTGTTTTTGGGGGGTAGGGCTGCGCAGGGTCAGTGATATCCAAACCTGGGGGACGGAGGGTGTTCAGTGGACTGATCTACAGGTGATCAAGGGCAGAGCGTAATTCAGTTTCAATCTTAATAGTCTTATCCGTGAAGAAATCAGTGAATTCTTCTCAGTTCGGCACTGTCCCTTGACCCAGTGTCGAGAGATTAGGATGACTGTTAGCTTGGCACTTGATGAGTTCGAACAGTTTTCTTGGACGGTTTTTTGCTTGGTCTAGTTGAGTTCTGAAAAAGGTGGCCTTCGAGCATCTGATACGTTTAATGTATATGCTTCTCAGGGATCTCAAATGGTATTCAAGGGAGGGATAGGATCGCTCACAACCTTTCTGCAAGTCTTAAATTTCTTCTTTCAGAATTAAGACTATCATTAAACCATGGTTTGGAGAGTTTATAGGACATTCTTTTAAGCTGTAGTGGTGCAACCGAGTCCAGTACATTAAGCATTGAGTGGTGATAGTGGGCCGTAAGGTCGTGGACATCCGACATGCTCAAGGGAGGGGGCAGGATGTTATCGCAGAGAGCAGTCAGATTTTGCGAGTTGATGTTCCGTAGACATCTTTTCAACTGTTTTGGGTTCTTAGGCTGGGCTCTACTTGCTCTTACCGATTCCAAGATGAGGAAGGTGATGCAATAGTGGTCTGTCCAATCACATGGGAGGATCGAATCCAGGAGGATGGAGTTGGGCTTACCAATGACAAGATCTAAGGTAGCTCCTTTGGTATGAGTAGGGCTGTCACAGATTTGGATTAGGTTGAGGTCAAGTAGGAAGGATTTAAGGCTATTGACCACCACATCATTTACATCGTTCCAGTGAAGGTTGAAATCTCCCAAGAAGATCTGAGTGCCATGGAAATCAGAATTGGCCGAGATAATGTCCATGATCTGTTCTGTGAAGGGAAGGTTGTCGCGAGGGGGGTGGTAAAACGTGTGCAGTTTGCATGAGTGATTGTTGCAACCAGTCACTTCAATGCAAAGGTATTCACAAGATGGCAGGAGGTCGGCATGTAGTACTTTCACTGTTAGATTGCTACGATGTAAACATGCGATGCCTCCCCCTTGACCACTAGTTCTGTCCAACCTAATGATATCATAATTGGGAGGCATTAAAAAGTCCAGGATGGGAGCAGCTGAGTTATTTAGCCAGGTTTCCGTCAACATTACAAGGTCAAGATCCTGGGCATGGATGAGGTCGGCAATGTCCGCAGCATGTTTAACAGTCGATCTACAGTTTAGGAGCACGCATTTGAGTCTTATGTTGGTGTCCGTTGGTGCAGGTCGAGTGGTGGTGACTCTCGTGAGGTTGTTCTCATTTAAAGTTCTGGTGTTTGGCCTAGGTTCCCTGAAGGGATCAGTGAGGATGGATTCAATTTGTTGCACGTTTGATATGGTGGAGGGATGAGCCGGAACATATGAAAGTAGGAGAGAATGAATATCCCTATCAGACAGGGAGGCTTTACATCTGGAAGGGCGAGAAGGGTCGTTAGGGAGTGGAGCGGAGGCCCAACTATGGGGTGAGTGGGAGATGTGGGATGGAGATCGCCGCATATAGGAGGGGGAAGTGAACCAGGTACACCCGTTGGCTGGGAGCGAGCGGAAATGGAGATTGTTCATACTGGAGCAGCTTAGTCTGGAGTTAGCTGACAGTTCCTCAGTGATATGTAATAGGCTACGTACTTCAGCCTTAAGTTGTTGTAGGCAGAGTGCTATCTCGTTAAGTCGGCCTTCCAATGAAGTGTGTGAATGGGATTGGGAGGATAGGCTCAGGGGACCCTGCAGCGGTAGAGAGCTAGAGGGGGCAGGAGAAAGTAGGGCAGGAGGCGAATGAATGTGCCCCGCGGGAAAGGGTTCTGGGAAATGGAGCTGCGTGCTCGGAGGGATGGGGAGGATAGGGGAGGAGGGGTTGGATGGATAGAGACCCTTAGAGGCCTGTGGGAGCAGGTCGGGATGCGGGTTGGGCTGGGGGAGGGGATCCTGGGGAGAATCAGGGCAGTGCTGTGAGCAGTGGAGCTAGGGGAGTTAGAGCTAGCTAACAGTGAGGGGGGAGCAGGTAGCCTAGCGTGATGACTGTGCTGTCGCGGCTCGTTCACAACGGGCATTGATGGGGAATTGTTATTATGAGTTAAGGTAGCTAGAAGGGGGCCCTTCGGAGCAGATGTAGGGTCCGAGGCTGGTGGTGGAGAGGTAGGAGATAGACTTTGCGAAGACTGGGGGACCGCTGGGGGGCCAGCCCCTCCGGGGGGGTGGAATTGAAGTTAGCCACTGTATTCATGATGGTGGGGAAAAAGTTGTCAAATACCACTAGATTGCGATCTGGAAGCTTGTATAAGGATGGTTCCGTTTTTGTAAAGGGAGATGGTGGCTTCAGCTCTGTAAGTCGAGGAGGGAGCAACCATCAATCTAAGATTGTGGAGTTTTCAGGGAAGTGGAGCGCTTGAGCAGAGAGTACATGGCCTTCCGCCATTGAGCATGGCGTTTAGTGTAGAAAATGAGATCATTTATGGTAGCACCCTTTCTGATGGAGAAGAAGGGGTCTGAGATAAGGGTTTCCGGATGGGATTTAAGTAGTCTGTGTTTGAAGTTTTTTGCAGCATTTTTAGATAGGTTAGGGGGATATATGATTCGGAAAGCATTATGGCCAGCCGGCTCCAGGTTGGGAGAGATGATGTTTGAAGGTTTAGGATCCATTGCAACACACTTCTTGACTCCGAACAAAGGAGGCATAGGTAAGCCAAGAGTCTGGGCAGAGGTCAGCTCCAACCATAGGAGGCATAGGTAGGCCAAGAGTCTGGGGAGAGGACGGGGACGTGTCGAAGGAGTTCAGTGTGATAGCAGGCGAAGGGTTTCATGGGGTGAAGTTGGGGTGTGCAATTGAATCACACTTGCTAGCAACGCACTTTCGGGTTCCTTTGGGTAGACCAAGACCCATGAGAGCCAGACTATCTAGGGCTAAAAGACAGGAGGCTGGGCCGTGATAACTTGAAGGCAAACAAGAGATGGGCATCTTTATATGGTATACAGTTTAGGCAGGCACTTCACGCACGACCTTAAAGGAAATAACCACCTCAAACTCTGTGGTATTGGGGCAAACAAAGCAAGGCCACCCTCTGTGGAGAATTTTATTTGGTTAAAGTAGGTAGTGAGCGCAGGTCATCTCGTGCAGGTCCTTGAAGGACAAATCAGAGGCCCAGAGTGATCAATATCCTGGGTGTTCCACATACAAGAATGTAATTATCTTATTAGCCAAAGGGAATGGCTTGACAGTAGACCAAGTGTGATGTTAAGAAGAGAACTCATGGACCAGGTGTGTGGGATAAAGGTAAAATGAACCACTCCAAGATGGCCACCATATGCTGAGAGTGGAGCAGGCCCATTTCTCTTTCCATGGCCGGCAGAGCATAGAGACCAGGGAAGGGGCGCCCCTCTTCAGTATCCGAAGCAGGAGGACAAAATGGATGCCCAGCAACCACATAAAGACAAACAAAATGGGCGCCCATCAATGTACACATCTGAGCTCAGGGACATCACCAAGAGCCAGCCGAACCAAGACAGCCCATCTAGAATCACCAGAACAGACCAGGCTCTCGTGGCAACCACAATCAGAGATAGGCAGAGCAGGAAGGGCAGGCGGCGCCTGCAGGCAGGCCAGAGCCGGAGCGACTCGCGCTGCAGTGCATCGCTCGACTGGTAACTCCCACGCCCACCTCTCTCCTCACTTACTCCAGGAAAAACATAGCGGAAACAGGAGGTATCATCAGGGACCCCAGGAGGCCAGTCCCGGGAACGCGCATCACATAACAGCCTTCGCCAGCCGTAGGGGAACATCGGACCTCGACGTGTTCCGCTGCACCGTCAGGACCAGAATGATGCTCGGCAATCTCAGCCAGCAGTGGGCTCTTCCGCCTCACCTCAGGAGACATGGGCACTCAACTCACCAGTGCGGTGGCAGGAAGTCACACCGCCGGGGCGGTTCGGCCCTCTCAAGCCAGCCCCACAGGGCCGGAGTGACGCTCAGCAATTTCCACCAGCAGCGGGCTCATCAAGGAGCTTCTCAGGGGCCCGGGCACTCGGCTCCACAGTGCGGTGGCCAGAAGCAACGCCTCAGGGGCAGATCGGATCCTCCAGCCAGTACCACCTCAAGGCTCTCAGCGGCGAGGGGGGGGATGTGGGGTGTTCTCCTTGCTTTGCCCAGAGATCACCGCCACAACATTGAGGGCTCGGGCGCGGTGGAAGGCAAGAAAGAGACTCACCCAGTGGCTGCTGCGACGAGACTCAGCGTCCACTCCAGCCTAGACTCGGGAAGCTCGGATCCCCTCTTGAGTCAGAGGCAGTCCCCAGGGAGCATCCTCATCGCAGGAGGTCTTCAGGTAGGTTTCTTGACAAATTCTCTTCTTTGCGGGGGAGTCGCACAGATAGTTACGTTGCAGACGAGTTTCTTTATGCGGGGATGTCGAGTAGAAGGGTGGATGGGGCATAAACAGGGATATTCACAAAAGAGTGATCCCTAGCCCCGGAGCTTCTTTGGCGAGCTCCAGCACGGCGGCCATATTGGCCATAAATATATATATATATATCGTTTGTCTCCTGCGGATGGGACTGTGTTGAAGAGCGAGGCTTCTTCATATATATATATATATATATATATATATATATATATATATATTCACTGAAAAAAACAAAGGTTGTAGGGACATTATAGTTAGGAAACAGAACTTTTTTTTAAACTTAGCGATTCACTGCAAAAACCAAAGGTTACAGAGACATTATACTTAGACTCAGATTATACATGCACTATATATATATATATATATATATATATATATATTCACTGAAAAAACCATAGGTTTCAGACACGTTATAGTTACAAATTAGCATTTAAAAAACCTTTGAAATTCACTGAAAAAACCATAGGTTTTAGGGACAGTTTTAGTTACTTGGACATTGCACTCGTACAAAACCCGTGAAATTCCCCCGTTATAGTTAGTTCAGCTAACTATAACTCGCGCCCCGCAATGCACTGCTGATGACGTCACATATTACATCACTCATGACATGGTCAGTGACATCACTGATGACATCACTGATGACATCTCAAATGACATCACTGATGACATCATCCAGTGACTGTGTGTTTCTGTAAAGTTTAAATATTTTTAATATATATAGGAAAAGACGTATTGAAGAATGAGTGGGTGTGTAAGTGTCTGTATGGATGATTTAGTAGGTGCGTGACTGACTCTATAAGTGAGTGATTTAACGTATCTTACTGAATGCATGGGTTAGTGACTAAACTGGGTGAATGTCTGTATCCGTCTGTCTGTTGCTGTGTAAGTGGCTGCATGTGTTTGTGAATAGCTAAATGAGTGTCTATATGAGTTATTGAATGCTTGTCTGAGTATCTGTATGGGTGCCTGAGTGTTTGTGTGGGAGGGGTGTGTGCAACTCTGTGCATAGATGTGTGAGTGGGTGATTCACTGGGTGGATGGTTTCAAGAGTGCATCTGTGATAGACTGTATGGGTGGGTAAGTGTGTGTAAGAGTGTGTTAGTGAGTGAATGTATGTCCCAGTGGTACATGTGTGAGTAACTACATATGTGAAAGGCAGTATATATGTGTGTTGGAGTATATAAATAGCTATAAGCAAGAGTGAGTGATTGTGATAGTGGCTGTATGGATGAGTGTGTGCTTGTATCTGTGATTGTATAAGAGCGTAACAATGTGCTACTATTTGTATGAGTAAGTGAGCTGGTGTGTGTATAACTGTATAGGTGAGTAAATGGGTGTGTGATTAAGTTTTTTGTATGACTGACTAGGTGTGTGAGTATCTCTATGGATGAGTGGCGGTATGTGAGCGTTTATATAGGTGTATGAGTGCATATGATAGTCCTGTACTGAGTGACTAAGTATGAGTGACTGTACGGGTGAGTGAGTGGATGTGTGTGTGTAGACCTAAGAATCAGTGAGTGGGTATGTAGTTATTGGTGTTGGAGTGTCTATGGTTTTGCGAATGGCAGTCTGTAATTTAGAGTGGGTGTATCAAAGGTTATATTAGGGTGTGAGGAGGTGCATCAGATTATCACGTGGATGATGTCATCAGTGATGTCATTTGAGATGTCATCAGTGATGTCATCAGTGATGTCACTGACCATGTCATGAGTGATGTAATATGTGACGTCATCAGCAGTGCATTGCGGGCGCGAGTTATAGTTAGCTGAACTAACTATAACGGGGGAATTTCACGGGTTTTGTACGAGTGCAATGTCCAAGTAACTAAAACTGTCCCTAAAACCTATGGTTTTTTCAGTGAATTTCAAAGGTTTTTTAAATGCTAATTTGTAACTATAACGTGTCTGAAACCTATGGTTTTTTCAGTGAATTTCAAAGGTTTTTTAAATGCTAATTTGTAACTATAACGTGTCTGAAACCTATGGTTTTTTCAGTGAATTTCAAAGGTTTTTTAAATGCTAATTTCTAACTATAACGTGCCTGAAACCTACGGTTTTTTCAGTGAATTTCAAAGGTTTTGTAAATGACAATTTTTAAATGTATTAATTGTTATATTAATTTTTTTCATACTGATTTACTACATTTTTAGAAACAATTTTTTTTTACATATTTTATTTTTTAAATTACATTGTAATTACATTATACATTACATTACAAAAAATACTTTCTCAGAATGAATTACTTTAGTTTAAATACTTTGCAGATAGGCAATAGACTTTTAAGTACAGTAGTTACAGTTGTTGCAATGGGCAACACATTTTCAAACACAATGCAACATTCAGCTCAATATGAATTTCTAGTTAAATGCAATTAGTTACTTTATGGATTACTTTTGTAACCACAGGACTGGATCCTAGATTCAGTCCTGGTACATCTCCTGTAAACAGTTGAGTAAAAGCGTTTTGGTTACAGTCGTGATTTTTAAGGAATATTATTGTATTTTAAAAGTTGACACTTAGAAACTTTTTCTCATAGAATCACCAATGTTATCCTATGGAAGGAAATTCACTTAGCAGGTAAAAACTGTTATCGTTACTTTTTCTTACTCAGTGTTGGATCCTGGATCCAGCACTGGTGCATCTCCTGTAAACAGTTGAAAAAATGCGTTTAAGTCATACAAGCGATTTTTAAGGAATATTTGTAGTTTGTGAAAATCAACACTTTGAAACTTTTTTGCTGAAAACCAGTCAATCTTAGCCTATGAAGGAAATTCAAGTTACCGGTAAGTACGGTTAAAATTACTTTTGAGGATCAGTACTGGGCTGAAAGATGCAGCACTGAGGTCTCTCCTGATAACAGGTGAGTAAATCGGAATTCGTATTTCGGCTGATTTTAGAGGAATATTTTAAAGTTCCAAAACTCCACACTTAGAAGAATTTCCAAGTGAAACCAGTCAATGTTAGCCTATGGAAGGAAATTCAAGTTACTGGTAAGTACGGTTAAAATTACTTTTCAGGACCAGTACTGGGCTGAAAGATGCAGCACTGAGGTCTCTCCTGATAACAGGTGAGTAAATCAGAATTCGGATTTCGGCTGATTTTAGAGGAATATTTGTATGTTTCAAAAATCAACACTTAGAAGAATTTCCAAGTGAAACCAGTCAATGTTAGCCTATGAAGGAAATTCAAGTTACCGGTAAGTACGGTTAAAATTACTTTTCAGGATCAGTACTGGGCTGAAAGATGCAGCACTGAGGTCTCTCCTGATAACAGGTGAGTAAATCGGAATTCGTATTTCGGCTGATTTTAGAGGAATATTTTAAAGTTCCAAAACTCCACACTTAGAAGAATTTCCAAGTGAAACCAGTCAATGTTAGCCTATGAAGGAAATTCAAGTTACCGGTAAGTACGGTTAAAATTACTTTTCAGGATCAGTACTGGGCTGAAAGATGCAGCACTGAGGTCTCTCCTGATAACAGGTGAGTAAATCGGAATTCGTATTTCGGCTGATTTTAGAGGAATATTTTAAAGTTCCAAAACTCCACACTTAGAAGAATTTCCAAGTGAAACCAGTCAATGTTAGCCTATGAAGGAAATTCAAGTTACCGGTAAGTACGGTTAAAATTACTTTTCAGGATCAGTACTGGGCTGAAAGATGCAGCACTGAGGTCTCTCCTGATAACAGGTGAGTAAATCGGAATTCGTATTTCGGCTGATTTTAGAGGAATATTTTAAAGTTCCAAAACTCCACACTTAGAAGAATTTCCAAGTGAAACCAGTCAATGTTAGCCTATGAAGGAAATTCAAGTTACCGGTAAGTACGGTTAAAATTACTTTTCAGGATCAGTACTGGGCTGAAAGATGCAGCACTGAGGTCTCTCCTGATAACAGGTGAGTAAATCGGAATTCGTATTTCGGCTGATTTTAGAGGAATATTTTAAAGTTCCAAAACTCCACACTTAGAAGAATTTCCAAGTGAAACCAGTCAATGTTAGCCTATGAAGGAAATTCAAGTTACCGGTAAGTACGGTTAAAATTACTTTTCAGGATCAGTACTGGGCTGAAAGATGCAGCACTGAGGTCTCTCCTGATAACAGGTGAGTAAATCGGAATTCGTATTTCGGCTGATTTTAGAGGAATATTTTAAAGTTCCAAAACTCCACACTTAGAAGAATTTCCAAGTGAAACCAGTCAATGTTAGCCTATGAAGGAAATTCAAGTTACCGGTAAGTACAGTTAAAATTACTTTTCAGGATCAGTACTGGGCTGAAAGATGCAGCACTGAGGTCTCTCCTGATAACAGGTGAGTAAATCGGAATTCGTATTTCGGCTGATTTTAGAGGAATATTTTAAAGTTCCAAAACTCCACACTTAGAAGAATTTCCAAGTGAAACCAGTCAATGTTAGCCTATGAAGGAAATTCAAGTTACCGGTAAGTACGGTTAAAATTACTTTTCAGGATCAGTACTGGGCTGAAAGATGCAGCACTGAGGTCTCTCCTGATAACAGGTGAGTAAATCGGAATTCGTATTTCGGCTGATTTTAGAGGAATATTTTAAAGTTCCAAAACTCCACACTTAGAAGAATTTCCAAGTGAAACCAGTCAATGTTAGCCTATGAAGGAAATTCAAGTTACCGGTAAGTACAGTTAAAATTACTTTTCAGGATCAGTACTGGGCTGAAAGATGCAGCACTGAGGTCTCTCCTGATAACAGGTGAGTAAATCGGAATTCGTATTTCGGCTGATTTTAGAGGAATATTTTAAAGTTCCAAAACTCCACACTTAGAAGAATTTCCAAGTGAAACCAGTCAATGTTAGCCTATGAAGGAAATTCAAATTACCGGTAAGTACGGTTAAAATTACTTTTGAGGATCAGTACTGGGCTGAAAGATGCAGCACTGAGGTCTCTCCTGATAACAGGTGAGTAAATCGGAATTCGTATTTCGGCTGATTTTAGAGGAATATTTGCACAATGGTGAAGGGAGGGGCGGGGCCTGAGGTGACATCTTTGCAAACGCGCCCCGTGGCGCGTTTTAAGTTGGGGGATTAAGTTCCCTTGAATCCTGAGGGTCCCTAGGGGCCAACTAGACCACCAGGAACCTCCAATATGCGCCAGGGGGCTGCGTTGCAGAGACGTGTAGAGAGGCCACACCCCTTTTACACCTCTCTGCAACGCAGCTCTGTGGCGCTTTCTGGATGTACCTGTTGGGCTAGTTGGCCCCAGGGACCCTCAGGATTGAAGGGATTTAATTCCCCATCTTAAAACGCGCCACGGGGCCTGTTTGCACACATGTCACCTCAAGCCCCGCCCTCCCTTCACCACTGTGCAAACGCGCCCGTGGGGCGTTTTAAGTTGGGGGATTAAGTCCCCTTGAATCCTGAGGGTCCCCGGAGTCCAACTAGCCCACCATATACCTCCAAAAGCGCCATAGAGCTGCGTTGCAGAGAGGTGTAAAAGGGGCGTGGCCTCTGTACACCTCTCTGCAAGGCAGCCCCCTGGCGCATACTGGAGGTTCCTGGTGGGCTAGTTGGCCCCCAGGGACCCCCAGTATTCAAGGGGTCGTTCCCCTCTGCAAACGCGCCAGGGGCGCGTTTGCAGAGTGGTGAAGGAAGGGGGCGGGGCCTGCGGGCCCGATCTTTTTTTTTTTTTTTTTTTTTAATTTTTTTTTTTTGGGGAGGGGGGCCGCGTGGCCCCCTCCCGGGCCCTACTTGCCCCGGGGACCCCATCCCCCGGGGCTGGCCCTCTCGTTGGGGACTGTGGGGGGTCCCCAATCCCCCCGCAGTCCCGCCGGCTCCCCGTGTCCTACGGGAGCCGGCATTGCTTTTACACATGGGGAGCTGCTAAGATGCAGCTCCCCATGTGGAAAAGCAATCGGCTTTGGATATTGGAAGAGAGAGCAGGTTTCCTGCTCTCTCTTCCAATATCCAAAGCAAGTTTGCAATGACAGGACGGGAGCCGCGAGGCTCCGTCCTGTCATTGCAAACAGCAGTGTCCCGGGGGTAGGCACCCGGGACACTGCAGGAGCCGGCCCTGGGGGGTGGTGGTCCCCAGGGCCATCAAGGGCTCCAGGAGGGGGCCGCGCGGCCCCCCTCCCATTCAGTGCACAGCCCCGGGGAGGTGGTGGTCCCCGGGGCTCTGGGAGTCCAAAACGGACCCCCATTGTAATTTTTCTTAGTGCCCCGGGAGGTGGTGGTCCCCGGGGCATGTGGGGGCTGGAGCCCCCCACACAGGTTTTTAATAAAAAAAAGAAGCCCCGGGGAGGTGGTGGTCCCCGGGGCTGCGGGAGGGCTCAGAGCCCTCCCGCACCATTGTACATAAAGCCCCGGGGGTGGTGGTCCCCGGGGCTTGGGGGCCCTTAGAGGCCCCCACACATAAAATTAACCCCCCCCAGCATGCCCCCGGGACTTGGGCCACCCGGGGGCCAGTGCATATCGAAGCGCGGGAGACCGCGCTTCGATTTTTTCCGGCAGGGTTCGCGCTCCCTGAGCGCATCCTGCCAATTTTTAAAAAAAAAAAAATTCTTTTTTTGCCCAGGGGGTCCTTGTGGGACCCCCTGAGCAAACCTAGGGGTCAGGGTGTTTCTACCCTCCCCCTTTGTGCGCTTTGCGCACTTGTTTCTGTCCCTCGGTTCTACCGAGGGACAAAATGGCTGCCAACATTTCCTGAATCGGAATGTTGACAGCCAGCTGACAACCAATTAACATGCAGCTCGTGATCGGGAGGGTGCGCGAATCCTCCGTGCCCATAGATATATATGTACTTTTACTTTTTGATTTTCTCAGCAACTACTGAACGGATTTACACCATTTAACAAAAGGGTTCTTTCTGAACCAAGAACTACCTCTTTGCCAAATTTGGTGTAATTCCGTTCAGCAGTTCGGGCTGTAACCGTGTCTAAAGTTTCCTATGGGAAAATGCATGGGGAAAACGCGTTTTGGGACCCCCTTTTTCTCGGCCCCCGCTTGACGTATCACCCCGAGACTTTCAGGGTAGGAGCGGACCGGAGCGCCCCACAAAGTTTGAAAATTTCGCGAAGATACGTCAACCGGCAAGAGAGTTATTTCAAATAGAATGTCGCGGATTTCCTATGGATAATAGGTTGTAACTATAACTATCTACTGGCGACCGCCAGTAGATAATATATGGGTTTCACTTACCTGACATATACTTACCATTTCGGTGTAAAGGCATGTGTGGTAAAGGCATGAGTGTGGTAAAGACATGTGTGGTAAAAGCAGTGTATGGTAAACCCATTGCATGGTAAAGGATTCAGTGGTAAAGGCATGCACAGTAAAGGCATTCTTTGTAATGTCATACAACCATCATAGGGAAGTCCTAGTGATGCTAGGGCCACAACCTGCTTGATTTATAAAATGAAACACTTTCACAGTGCCAAAGGTGATCAATGAAGCTTTATCTGGAATGTCTGACATGTCTGTCTATCTGTATTCAGGGACATTGGCTAAAGGCATCAGCATTGATTATACTCTTCATCATAACCAGGGTTAGAAGGCCACTGATGTACCTCAATAAGCATCAAATCGACTTAGATGACAAGGTTTGATATTTAGGGGTCAAACATGGAACTAGGGTTGCCCATTCAAAAGCAAACAAAGTACATTCTTCCAAGCCAATGTAAAGGATCAGATGTCTCCATAACATATCCTACAACTCTTTGTTACAATGGTGGCTATTTGTATTTTGTATTTGTATTTGGCATTTGTTAAGCGCGTGTATCACCCGTAGGTCTCACAGCGCCAGCAGATACTCAGAGAGCCAAGAGAGATGTCTTGACAGAGCTAAAAGAGCCAGGTTTTAAGAGTTTTGCGGAACCTCTTATGATCGGGTTCCAATCGGAGAAGTAGAGGCAGGGTGTTCCAAGTTTCAGGGGCAGTTTTGGAGAAAGATCTGCCCCCGTTCCTTAATGTACGTACTTTTGGTACTGTTAGGAGTTGTTTACTGGTGGAGCGCAGGGTTCTGGTTGGTTGGTATTTTATCAATTTTTTGGCTAGATATTTTGGCCCTTTGCCGTTAAGGGTTTTATGGACCAGACAACATAGTTTGAAATTGATCCTCTTTTTATGGGGAGCCAGTGGAGGATCTTCAGACTGGGCGCAGAGGGGGTGCGGGGAGGGAGGTTTAGGACTAGTCTGGCCACAGTGTTCTGTAGGACCTGAAGTTTTGACAGCTGCTCTTCATTAATGGAGGCCAGCAGTGCATTTCCGTAGTCTAGATGGCTAATGATTAGTCCCTGTACTAGGGGCATGCGAGACGATAGGGGAATCCACTTGAAGATTTTCCTGAGATTACGCATTAGACCGTAGCTGGTACGTACCACATTGTTAATGTGGTCCGCCATGGAGAGTTTATTGTCTATTATTATACCAAGATTTCGGGCTGCTGACTTGGGTGGGGGGCAGGATCCCAGAGAAGGCAGCGACCAGTCATCTGTCCACAATGTCTGTGCATCACCGAAGAACATGATTTCAGTTTTGCTTGCGTTGAGTAATAAGTGGTTGCTTGACATCCAGTCGTTTATGGCCATCATGCACTGTTTGAATCTAAGTTTGGTGTCAGTAGGATCTGGTCCAAGGGTGATTAGTAGCTGCGTGTCATCAGCGTATGACACTGTTTCGAACCCATGTGCTCGGATTATTTTTGCCAATGGGGACACATATAAGTTAAAGAGTTAGGGGCTTAATATGGATCCCTGGGGGACTCCCTTATCAATTACCTGGCTCTTGGATGAAATATCTCCTATTTGGACCTTGGAGGACCGATCTGTCAGGTAGCTCTTGATCCAATTTAATGCTGGGCCCTCGACACCAAACTCCAATAGGCGCTCCAAGAGGATGTCATGTGAGATGGTGTCGAAAGCAGCCGACAAATCAAGTAAAATCAGGATGGCAGATTGTCTTGCGTCAAGAGAAAGCCTGATGTTGTCAACCATCTCGAGTAGGGCCGTTTCAGTGCTATGAAAGGCCCGGAACCCTGATTGAGATGGGTCCAGCAGATTGTTGCTTTCCAGATGTTTATATAGTTGACTGTTGACCAGTGATTCCATGATTTTGCCAAATAGGGGCAGAAGAGAGATTGGTCGGTAGTTAGCAAGCTGTTTTGGGTCGGCTGTTGTTTTTTTTAGGATTGGTCTGATTATGGCCTCCTTCCAGTGTGAGGGTACGGTGGATTGCGATAGTGAGAGATTGAAAATTTTAGTCAGATTGGGGAGAAGAGCTGGTGCGATTTTGGATAGGATCTGGGAGGAGGCTGGGTCGGCTGGTGATCCGAATTTAATTTTATTTAGGGTGAGGGATACTTCTTCCTCTGTGACAGTGTGAAATTCTCTGAGGGAGGTTGTGTGCAAGGGAGGAGATTTATTGCCAGCCTGTTTAGATGGTGTATCAGCTGGTTGGGGAAACAGTTTATAAATGTTGTTTATCTTGTTTACAAAAAAGGATGAAAGGGAATCAACCCACTCCTGGGAAGCAATAAGCGATTGCTGGCATGAATTGGGATTGGTGAATTCCTTTACTATTTTGTACAGCTCTTTATGGGAGTTGGAAGCCTGATTTATTCTATTTCCCAGGTAAACTTTTTTGGCCGTGGCTATATGGTCCATATAGAGCCGATGCATTGTTTTGTAGTGCTGTCTGTCTATTGGGTTTTTTGTGTGTCGCCATTTGCGTTCAGCTTTTCTGACGGTGAGTTTATCAATTTTTAGGTCTGGGGTGAACCAGGGGGAGAGTTTATTCGGGCACCATAGTTGTCTTTTTAGGGGCGATTGTGTCTAGGGTCGTACTGATGGCAAGTTCCAGATCTTTAGCTGCCTTATTTGGGTGGGCTATCTCCGAGGGGGAGAGGGGAATAAAGTTAGTGGAAAAAGATTCTAAGTTTATCTTGTTCCAGGATCTACTTAACTTTGTTTCTTTCCTGGGATGAGGTTGCATAGGTAGCATATAGTCTATCCTTGTCACTGAAAAATGATAGACGTTTGGAAGATTGATTGCTATGTCAACAACACCAACACAGGAGTATACACATAACAATTAAAAGAATTGGTGAAGTAAACCCTGGTCATGATTATGCCAGTCAGTGACTGTTTTCAAAGCCTCATTCAAGAGGACCTGGCTGACCTAACATAATGCGACAAGATCAATGAGTAAGAAGTAAATGCATCAATCGAAACATCGGACATAAATGATGACTACAGTGTATGTGCAGACTTCTGAGGAAATACATCAATAAGCATTGGAATTTCTCCCAAATGATTTTGGAGTTGTCACACACGTTTCACAAGTAACTTCAGGAGGCAAAATGTAACAGACAAGAGTGATCGGCTTTGATTGCAGGGAATACTGTGTGGCAGCTTGGCCTTTTTTGGGTCTCGCCTAAGACAACACATGCATTGCCTCTTGCGAGACCTCTTGTTAACCCGCCGGGGGCTTAGAGACTTTCACCATTATTTACTCTTGTTTGGCTTCATTGCCACTCTCATTTGCTTCCTACTTATTCGTCACCTTCTGCAGCCTTCCTTCCTCCTTGTGTATTTGTCACTAGCATGGATGCATTACTTGGACCCTTCCACTGCTCATTTTTTCAGTCACACTTTTTTTGTTTAACCACTCTACACAAGTGTATGTTTTTCAGCTCTCTCCCTTGGGTACTTCTCTGTGTGATTGTACCCGGCCCTCCCTCCCACGCAGTCTCTGTTGTCCGTGTGGTTGGCCACACCACTCCTATACACTGTCCGTTGTCCATATGGGTGCACCAGCCCGTCCTGACAACACTACTGTCTGTCCGCTTGCAACCCACCAACACTCCATTGTCCATCTGCTTGCCCACCCTCCGTAGTCTGTGCTTGTCCCTCCTCACCATTAATTGTTTGTGGGTCCCCATCACCTCTTGCCTTTCCTTCTCTATCTGCGTCCCTCCTTCTGTGGCGCTTCGGGAGAGCCCGCGGCTAGAAAAAACAAGCATTGGCATAGCCAATAGGTCTCGCCTTTGGGACCTTTTAAGTGTTTAGCCATGTGTTTAGCCGGCGACAAGTTGTGATTTTGGGCAACCCCAGAACTTTTAGTTCTATGTGTAAACGTGGTGATAGAGCTCTAAACCCCCCGAGGATCCAAGCTCGGGTAACAATCTGACAAAATGTCGAAGCTTTTACGTTGTCACGCAGCTGTGCAGTGTGTTCGCCGTTGATCTATGAGGTTTAAACGCACCCAGACCAAAGGCGCGTTGTTTGTTTTTGTCTTCACGCGACGAGAAAAATCAAGTCTAAGTCACTGAAAATTGTGCCCGAAGGCTGGGGTGCAGCTACTCTGTTTGACACCAGTTAGTGATAACTACCACCCAATGGAAAAGAGGTGGTTTTAATGCCCTCAAAGCTTAAAAGTAATAGTCCCTCGGATAAAGCCACGGGGGTCCCGGCTCCTTACATATGAAGACACATGGGTGCTGCTGCTGTGCTGTGCGTTACCAGCTGCCACCGAGACCTGCTTGTGTCTGAAGTAGGACACAGGAAGACACAGTGGCATCTCAGATCACATCGGCGCCGCTGTACTTTTTGCCTTCAGCCACTGCCCAATCCCACTGCGATCTCTCATTGGGTACGTGGCCTTTGCCCTCCCCTCGCACTACACGACCCGCAGTCACTACATTCCCGACAGACAGTGCTTATGGAAATTGGTGAACATACACAACGCGCCATCAGCTGCTCACAGTTGCACTAATTTCGGCCAGTAGGGAGCGCAGCTGCGCTGTTCACCAGCAGCAGCGACCAAGTTCCAGTCACAAGCGACAGAACGAATGAACAAACCATGCCAACCAAACCACGAGGTGATTGTAGGCCACGGGGCACACGAGGGCAGCTGCACTGTTCGCCATCGGCTGCCCGCCCCATAGTCTCACTAACATCTGTTCACCATCAGCTTTCTCATTGTTTCGCTATTACCCAGATCACGAGGGTGTAGGCTGTAGCTGAGCTGTTCACCATCAGCTGTCTCATAGTTTCACAATTACCCCGCACACAAGGGTGCAATAGTAAAAGCTTGAACGGCTAGAAAGGTACCGGGGGATGTTTTCGGATCCGTCCTCCTGCTCAAGTTTACCAAGTGAAAATGAGCGTTTGTTAATTACAATAGCTGCACGTGTGAACGGCATACATTAAAGCTGTCCAATGTGAACTGTAGGAAAGCTATGTGGAACACGTCCTGAAGTAAATAAAGATCTAAATAAAGCCTACCTTTCGTGCCGATCACTACGAGATGTAAAACAAGCACTGAAACACAAGTGCGGCCGCGAAAGTGAAACAGTACTCCGGGTTTAAAGAAGTGGGAGGGGTGGGGGGAGTGCGATTCCCTTGCGGTGAATCGCCAAACGTGCACGCGTTGCCATTGAAGGCAATGGAACGCGTGCACGTTTTAGGCTGAAAAGCCGAATCAATGGGAAAAGGTCTTTTTGCCTATGCAGCGTAGGCGAGACCTAAAAAGTAGTGTGATGCAGCTAACACTGGCCGCATAATAGCATTTTTACAATTACTTTTAGCCATGTCGCACCCGGTGTCCGTCTGCTTGAACCCCTGCCCACCCCGTACCCTCTATTGTCCACCTGCTTGCACCACCACCCTCCCTCCATTGTCCATGTGCTCCCCCCATCTCCTCTCACCTGTCCTTCTCTCTCGCCCCCCATGTTTCCTCATGGGAGCCCACAAAAATAATGGTTAAAACACCATTATGACGTAGCTAGAGTTGGCCGCCTCATATCTTTTTTTAAATTAATTTTAGATGCTGCACACCAGCTGTGCTGCTGTACAGCACGGCTACAATACACTGTCAAAGCCAATAGCTCTCGTAGGTGAGACCTGTTGGCTTTGCCAATGCTTGATTGTCTGAGGTACTGAGCTTGACTTGTGTTCCAAACTCAAATAAATTGCTTTTACTTTTCAGATGAATACACACAGGATGACTAGATATACACGAAAGTTACTGCGGCCTGGAATTAGGCAAACAGCAAATATATAATGAAGGGGCAGGGCGCACTAAACTGCACATCCTTAGCCAAGGCAAACACAAATAACAATAGCGAACAGATCACTGAATCGGTATCTGGCAACACAAAACTTCCCAGATTCGTCAGTTGCCTTCCAGTACGCACATCGGGCGGGATTAGTGGTTTCGCATCATCATGCCAGAGGTATCCCCGGGCCGAGAGGTCTTGTGTGCCTCAGTCCTCCCACAGTCCAGCGGAGAAGCCGGGAACTGTTCACAGTTCAGTGTCCTGTGGTAGTTTCACTTGGCTGCCCGGAACATTGGCACCGACCGTGCCGACTCCCAAACTGCGCACAAAATGTTTTCGTCTTTAAAGGGCTAACGTTGCCGGACTAAGCCGGTGATGGGTGTCATTTTCCCTGAGATAAGCTCAGCAATTGTTGACACAGTGCCCAATCACATTTGTCGGTAAATCACCCTGTTTGGGTTTATTCTCTGAAAACATGTACGCTCTTATCCTCTTACATAAACATTGCTTTGTACTGCTGGCTGACTAGAATATCACCTGACACAAGTATGTACCACGAATACATTCTTTATTCTCTAAGACAGAAAGCCGAGGGTAAGTTTCCTTGCGTCATATCTTAGCAAGTGTGAAAGTCTGTCATGAGAACAGCTAATCATTTCCAGTGAAAGCCAAGAGTAAAGAGTCTGGCACAAGCGTCTTCTGCAATGTTGCAACCACCCTTGGCCGGTTTTCTGAGTGAATTTGCTAACATTGGGAAACCCGAAAGGCCCTGGTCCTGAAATGTTTCTTGGCAGTAGTTAGCTATTTTCGTCTTTTCCTATTTCCTGCTGTACCTGTAATACCATAACCTGATCAAGGCTGAGTATGTTCGAGTTTCAGTCACTTCTGCAATTACAAGTCTTTGTTATGTTTTCAGTAGCAAAACGGGGGGTGTTGCGAGACCAGATAGGACAAGAAATGCCTAGATCACTTGCCCATCGACCTCATAGCAAGAAATTAACAAGTTATAGTGTTTATTTAGGACAAGGCCTCCAAACTGCCACCAATGTAGTGTGAAATGATGATTATTCCCTGTATCAAAGGCAGCGTTGTGATAGAGATGTGTGGGAAAACGAAAAGAAGAGGAAAGAAAGAACAAAAATCACTGAATACTTGTGATTCAATTGAGAAGCACGAACATGTGCACCATCAAGTGAAAGACTGCTGTCATGGGTGTGATGATGCTGAGTGGATGGGTGACGGAAAGTTAAGAACAGGAAAAGTGAATCGGCAATTGGTGGTGATTCATGATGAATGGAGGAAGAAGTGGGCCTGTGGTTTATTGCTGGCTAGGTCATTTAAAGAAATGTAACTTCAGTTGAAAAGATACAGAAAAAGAGTACCTGAAGCACACATAGAAGTCCAGTATGAAACATCTGTGAACCCAAGGACAAGTTTCTAGATGTAAGGGTGATCAAGAATGGTTTTTATTCTCCAAATTTCTCCAACAATCTTCGTTTTATGGTACACATCAAAAGAAAAGACACGTGTTTTGTCACTAACTTTTTTCAAGGCTGCAAATGATATATACAAAACACTCATGTTACTATAACATTTGTTAACAAGAAGGAAATAAGAATAGTTCTCAAAGGAAAAAAGTTATTGAGAGTAAGCCCAAAAAACATAAATGTGAATCACACATGAATCGCACATAAAGATGGTGGTAGCCGTGTAGAGAGCCTCAAGCAAGTGTGTAGACAAGTCCAAAAATTCAGATGGTGTCCAAATTATATCTATAAAGCATAGATCAAAGGAACATGCAATAGAAAGAACAATATTTCCTTGCGTTTTCATAGAACCAAGATTCCAAGCAGGTTCCCATGGTGAATACACGTCTCTCCAATAATCCAAGAAGGCATAAAGTACCTGAAACTCTGTAAGGATAAGTTACTTACCTGTAATCTTAGTTCTCTTCCAGGGTTATCCTCATCAAAGTCATAAGCACTTCAATATTCCCGCCCATGCGCGGGGACCCCGGAAAATATATAAAAATATATGCGAAAACATATATGTAGCTCTATATATATATATATATATATATACATAAAGAAATTCTTTTTATTTTTTATTTTTATAAAACAATCAATGCAGCCTTTCATACACCACAGGCTGAGCAATGCTGTAAAATGTTTCTTTGCACACATACAAAAACAAAGCAGGAAAAAACAAAGGACATTTGAACTGCTTTTAATGCACAGTAGAAATCATAACCCTGCAAAGAGAAAAGCAGGCATTGTCAGCTCATAGGCTGCATTGTAATTCCAATAGTATAGAAAGCTGAAAAGCTAACCCAGAGAAACACAAAGAAACTGGCACCGTGTCTTTAAGGCAGCCATGACCCCTAGCTTTCCATCATGCCTCAGGGGTGACAGTTAGGTCAGCTGTTCTTTGCGGAGACCCGGAGGTCAGGGCACAAAGAGATGACACTTTTTTGATCATTTGCCCGTGGAGGCGGGAGGGTTGCTTATGACTTTGATGAGGATACCCCTGGAAGAGAACTAGGATTACAGGTAAGTAACTTATCCTTCTCTTCCAGGGGATCCTCATCAATAGTCATAAGCACTTGAATCGAGTAGCAAGCCCACTCTTCTTCCTGCGGGCAAATGAGAATCATAAAAAATGCAGAACACATCCAAAAATACCAATTCCAACAAACTTAGCATTGGAACAAATTTTTCAAGGAGGCTTGGCCTACTTAGGTATCTGCTCTGGAGTCAGAATCGAGACAATAGTGTCTCGTGAACGTGTGTACCGATTTCCAAGTTGCTGCCTTGCAAATCTCGGCCATCTGCACATTATGTAGAAAAGCTATCGTAGCTGCTTTTCCCCCAGTGGAGGGAGCTTTGGGAGAAACCAATAGAGGTTTGTTTGCCAAATGATACGCCAGCTTAATGCAGGACACTATCCATCTGGAAATGGAACGCTTGGAGACTGGTAAACCTGTCCTGATGGCACCATAGTTTAGAAACAATTGATCAGACTTTCTGATGGACTTTGTTTTATCTAAATAGAATTTGAGAACCCTTTTAAGGTCTAGGGAATGAAGAGAACTCTCTGCTGGCGTTGCAGGATTGGGAAAGAAAGAGGGTAGAGAAATTGTTTGATTGACATGGAAGTCAGACACCACCTTTGGAAGGAAAGTGGGGTGAGTCCTTAAAACCACTCTGTTGTGGTGGAAAACTGTGTACGGCTCTTTGGAACAGAGTGCTTGGATTTCGCTTACTCTACGTGCTGATAGCCACTATAAATGCGACTTTCCATGTAAGGTGCTGCTGTGTGGCCTTATGAATGGGTTCAAAAGGAGGACCCATCAGTTTTGACAGAACCAGATTCAACTCCCAGGGAGGAGAAGGAGGTCGGACAGGGGGGAAACTTTCTTCAAACCCTGAAGGAAATCCTTGACCACCTGGAGCTGAAAGAAAGAAGGTTGGTCAGGTGACTTTCTGTAGGCTGTAATTGCCGCCAAGTGAACTTTTATGGAGGGATACTTTAAACCTGATGTGGCCAAATGTAGAAGATAAGGCAAGATTACCTCCTCTTGCCCACTAGTAGGGTGAAAACCATTACGCATACACCACAAGTAAAATCTCTTCCATTTAAAAGAGTAAGAGTTTCTTGTGGACGGTCTTTTGACTCCCTCAAAATGTTCATACAGTCCTGAGGGAGATTCAGGTGGCCGTATTGCAGGACCTCAGGAGCCATGCTGCCAAGTTCAGTGAGGGAAGGTTGGGATGAAGGATCTTCCCGTTCATTTTGGTCAGAAGGTCCGGTCTGCACGGAAACTTCCTGTGTGGACACATTGAAAGCTGAAACAGGTCCGGATACCACCATTGACGTGGCCAGTCCGGTGCTATTAGGATCATTTTCATCCTGGAGCGAATGAGCTTGGTTACCACCTTCGGAATGAGAGGAAGGGGCGGAAAAGCATACGCAAATGTTCCGGACCAGTCAATCAAAAGGGCATTCCCTCTCGATCCTGGTCGGTAGAATCTTGACGCGAAGGCGTGGCATTTTTTGTTTAGTTCGTCTGCATAGAGGTCGATGGATGGATGAATGAATGAATGAATAGACACTTGTAGAGCGCATGGCTATCAAAGGCTTCCCAGCGCTAAAGACAGAGCCTAAACCGCATAGGTCGGGAAAATCAGGAGAACAGCAGAGTCTTCAGACGTTTGCGAAATAAGAGATGGTTGGCCTCGAGCCGAATATGATCTGGCAACTGATTCCAGCATTTCGCCGCGATGACAGAGAATAGACGGCCACCGCTCCGAGCTCGGTTGACTCTGGGAACAGTAGCAAGATGTTTTTTCTCAGAGCGAAGGGATCTTTTAGGAAGATACGGGGAGATAATGGATCGGAGAATTGGCGGAGCACTATCCGACATTGATTTATGGGCGATACACAAGGCCTTAAATTGGATTCTTTCGGCTACTGGCAACCAATGCAAAGAGTTAATATATGGTTTGGCAGATTCCCTATTGTGAGCCTGCATAAGGAGTCGTGCCGCACAGTTTTGAACCGTTTTAAGTTTTTATGGTCGAGCAGGGGAGCCAAGATAGAGCACATTGGCGTAATCAAGCCTAGAGAGAATCAGGGCTTGTACCAGCAGTTTCCTGGCGTTAAAAGGCAGAAGGGGCAAAATCCTCCTAATCATTTTCAGGATGCCATAGCAGGTACCTGCCACCCTACCCGCCTGTACCTTAAAGTTCAGGTTATGGTCCAACCATACTCCGAGACTTTTTATTTGGTCTTTGGGGGGTGGCATGGCCCCGAGACATTTAGGCCAGAGTGCGCTGCTCTCCAAGTTGGTGGTCTTGCCTAAAAACATCAGTTCGGTTGTAGCAGCATTCAGCTTTAGGAAAGAAGAGTCCATCCACGCTGAGACCTTATCCAGACAATTGGCCAGAATAGACTTATTGTTGTCTAAAAGATTGAGGGACACAATAAGCTGAGTGTCATCAGCGTACGTGACGATCTTAACCCCGAAAGGCTCAACCACCTCAGCCAAAGGGCGCATGTAAACATTAAAAAGTGTGGGGCTCAGGGAGGAGCCTTGAGGTACCCCACACTGCAGCGGCATCCATTCAGAGGCGGCATTGTCCTCAAAGACTTGAAACAACTGATCTGCTAGGAAAGACTCAAGCCATTTTAGTAAAGTTCCAGTCACCCCATTCTCTCTAAGTCTTGCTATCAGCAATTGGTGATTGACCATGTCGAAGGCAGCGCTAAGATCGAGTAAAATAATGGCCGCGGACCCTCCGACATCCATTGATGAAAAGTGTCCGCCACCACTTCGCCGTTTAGCACCCAGTCTTGCTGCTCTTCGAAGTGTCGACTTAGAGCGTC
Source organism: Calotriton arnoldi (assembly GCA_963921515.1). Lineage (NCBI taxonomy): Eukaryota > Metazoa > Chordata > Amphibia > Caudata > Salamandridae > Calotriton > Calotriton arnoldi. The sequence goes on along the minus strand of CAWUFW010005915.1, from coordinate 20,652 downwards.
CGCCTGCAAGTTCTGTTCTCCTGGCAGATAGACTGCTGTGATTGAGAGATGTCTGGCCAGAAGCCAGTGCCAAATCGCCTGAGATTCCAGGGACAATGGGCGAGAGTGAGTTCCACCCTGTTTGTTTAGGTAATACATGGTGGTCGTGTTGTTCGTTTGTATTAATATCGACTTGGACTGAATTGATGGATGGAAAGCTTTGAGAGCTAGATGAACTGCCCGCAGTTCCAGCATGTTTATATGATAGGTTTGTTCTTTGCTCAACCACTTGCCCTGAGTTTGTAGACAACCCATGTGTGCCCCCAATCCTTGAAGTGAGGCATCCGTGATCAAGGATTGTGTTGGAAGAGGTTGATGGAAAGGGACTCCCACTAGGAGATTTTTCGGACGAGTCCACCAGAGAATGGACTTTCTCGCTGATTGGGAAAGAAGAATCCGAACCTCCCAACGTCCTGAGAATTGGTCCCATTTGTCCTCCAAATCCTGCTGTAGAGGTCTCATTCTCAACCTGGAGTTGGGGACGAGAAAAATCCAAGATGCCATCGACCCTAGAAGTGATGCCACTTGTCGAACTGATGGTTGATGCACTTGAAGGAGGAGATTGCATTTCCGTTTGATTGATAACAGTCTCTCCTCCAAAGGAAACACGTTTCCTGCGCTGGAGTCCTGGGTAGCCCCTAGATAATGAATTCTTTGAGTGGGCTGATGGACCAATTTCTCCATATTTGCATGAAGGCCCAAGCGACATAGTAAGTTCAGGCAGATCCGGTAGTGGTTCTTCACCATTTGGGGAGCAGAACCTTTCAACAGCCAGTCGTCCAGATATGGATATACGAACAGGCCTTGGCGATGTAAAGCTGCGGCTACCACTGCCATGCATTTCGTGAATACTCGCGGTGCAGATTTCAGGCCGAATGGCAGGACTCTGTACTGATAATGTTTGGAGCCCACCATGAAGCGCAGGAACTTCAGGTGTCGTGATGCAATCGGGATGTGGAAGTACGCATCTTGGAGGTCTATCGAACACATCCAATCCCCTTTCTGAAGATGTGGGTATATTTGATGAAGCGCCAACATACGAAATTTTTCCTTCTGGATGACCTTCAGTGAATGAAGATCCAAAATAGGCCTGAAACTTTGCTTTTGATCCTTCTTTGGAACTAGGAAGTATCTGGAGTATACCACTTTTCCTCGTTGTGATGGAGGAACCTCTTCTATGGCCAATTTCTGTAGAAGGATAGAAACCTCCCGACGCAACAATTTTAGTGGGTGAAGATTTGTCTTTACTGGAGGAATGTTCTTTGGGGGTGCACGGAAACGTAGTGCATACCCATTCTTTAGTATATTTAGCACCCACTGATCTTTGGTTATGTTGCGCCACTCTTCTACATGTCCAGAGATAGTTCCTCCCACTGGAGTGGGCAACGGCGTCAGAGGAAGCTGAAACTCATTGTTTGCCGGTGTTTTTGGCTGTTCTAGAGGATTGTTATGCTCCTCTACCTCTGGAGGGTCTACGTCCTTGATAATGGGATTTGGATTGGTGGTACTGCCTCTGGGACCATTGAGGGGTTTGAACCCTCTGATGGTAGGCTTTGCGATTGTAAGGCCTGTACCGACGCTTGAACTCTTTCTTCTTCTTCAAGCCTACAGCTTTAAGCATGTCTAGCTCAGCCGTCATCCTGGCCATCTCCTCGTCGGTGTGGGAGCCGAAAAGAGAATTACCAGAGAAAGGCAGATTCATGATGCATTGCTGGACTTCCAGTTTTAAAGCCGTAAGACGTAACCAGGAAGATCTCCTTGCGCATATCCCATGCGAATATGAATGCGCAGCTAGAGAAGCCCTATATCAGCAGCTGCGCTGATCATTTGATTGGCCACTAGTGCCCCTTCTTGGAGAATCTCCGTAAAGTCCTGACGATCCTCTTTTGGTAGTTTCTCTTTAAAATATTCTAGTGAGTCCCACAATGATCTGTCATATCGGCCCAACAGGGCTGCAGCACTAGACACTTTTAAAGAAGCCGCTGCAGAACCGCATGCTTTTCTACCCCAAGAATCTTGGGCTCTACTTTCCTTGTCCAGAGGAACTGACGATGAAGAGGAGACTGCATGTGTTTTCTTCGCTGCTGCGATAATCACCGAATCCGGTGGAGGGTCTGACCTTAGGAATAAGGGATCCTGTTCCACTGGTTTGTATTTTTTAAGAATTCTCGCAGGAGCTGTCTTTATAGATGCTGGGGTAAGAAAAATGTCCATGACTGGTTGAAGGAGACCAGGCACCAGTGGTAGTAAAGGTCTAGACGCAGACCTTTGGTGTAGAGTTTCAAATATAACTGATGTGGATGCCTGAGGCACGGACATCTCTATATTAAGTTTCTGCGCTCCTCTTGAGAGGACATCATGGAAAGTATTGATGTCATCGATAGGTGACACTCTGGAGGGAGGACTGTCCGTGAGAGTAGGAGAATAATCCCTCTTGGAAGAGTGGGTCGAGGAGGATGTCCAAGAAGGAGATCTTCGTCTTTTATAATGACCTTGAGAAGATCTAAATGGAGGTGACTTGCTACGGCGATCTCTGGGTGGTGTGGTTGGTGATCGGTAAACAGCTTGTACCAACCGTGCCAGTGGAGATCTATGTAGAGGACTTGTAGGACTATGTAGGTCGCTGCACCTGTGCTGAAGGTTCTTTCTGCCAATGATGGATTGGAAAAAGCCATCTGGGAGAAAGGTGAACAGAAGGAGATTTATGTCCTTGCGCCGGTGAAGCTGTGATCTGCGGGGATTTCTGTACCTGCCGCTCTGGAGATGGAGAAGATGAGCTTCTCAACGTCGAGATCACTTGTGGAGAACCTGCAGCTGAAGCTGAAGGCTCTGAGAGGTCTTTAGAAGTGGAACGGTGTCTTGAGGAATGATGCGACGTCGATGATAAATGCCTCGATGTCGAGCGGCTATGCGCCACTAGGACCGTCGAGTCCTTTGAAGGGGATCTTGGTTTTGACGCCGACCATGCAGATTCTTTCTGTCTCGATGTCGACCGGTGCTCCGTCGACGGAGATTTACATTTTGAGGCCGGAAGATGAAGATCCCTCGGAGTACCACGATTCGGCGTCGAACGAGGAGAAAGTGATGGAGAAATCCTTCTCGACGTCGAACCCTTTGACCTCACGGATCTCGTTCTCGACGTTGAGCGTCTCGTGGACCCTAACGGAGAAGTTTGCCTCAACGTCATAGGTCTTCTCGACGTCGTAGGGGATCTTTGCCTCGACGTTGAGCGTCGTCTCGAATACTTCAACGGAGGTCTCGACGACGAATCCTTCTTCGATGTCGTCGCAGATCTATGCCTCGACGTTGACCGCCGCCTGGTTGACGTCAACGGAGGTGATCGTCTCGACGTCGAATGCCGTGCCGACAGCGACAACGGGGAATGATGTCTCGACGCCGTACCGACGGCGACGACGGAGAGAGATGCCTCGATGTTGGGCGATCCCGCACCAACGGGGATTGACTCCTCGACGCCGATCGTCGCCGGGTTGACAACGGCGGAGGATTAGACAATGACGTACCTCTATGTTTGGTCTTCTTTGACGACGACCGATGTTCTCTCGACGGTGAGCCCGCCGTTGATGGTCTTTTTGTCGACGTTTCCCTCGCTGGTGGAGGCATTTTCGACGCCGAGCCCGACGCCGATGGACAGCAGATCGGAATCTTGCTTCTAAAGGAAGATCTGGCTCTCTCCTTCCTGTGCCTCACCGGAGACCTGCATCTAGAGGAAGATTTTCCTTTCTCAGCCAGTCCATAGAGGCGAATTCTCTCTCTTTCCTTCAGAGTACGTTTGGATAAAGACTGACAGTGCTGGCAAGTCTTAGGAACATGAGAATCAGGAAGGCAAATAATACAGACAGGATGTGATTCTGATTTAGCCTTCTTTTTGCCACAGGAAGGGCAAGGATCAAACAGAGAGGGCATTTCTGTAGTGAGAAAAAATGCTGAACTCTCTGAAAAATAGCAAAACAATACTCCAACAGGTAAAAAATGTCGAAGTAAAAAGGTTTTGATGAAAAAACAGGAGATAATTTCTGACAAAAAGTCAAAAATGTGAGAGCTGATTAACCAGGGTCCTGACTGAAGGAGCCGGAAAGAACAACTGACCTAACTGTCACCCCTGAGGCATGATGGGAAGCTAGGGGTCATGGCTGCCTTAAAGGCACGGTGCCAGTTTCTTTGTGTTTCTCTGGGTTAGCTTTTCAGCTTTCTATACTGTTGGAATTACAATGCAGCCTATGAGCTGACAATGCCTGCTTTTCTCTTTGCAGGGTTATGATTTCTACTGTGCATTAAAAGCAGTTCAAATGTCCTTTGTTTTTTCCTGCTTTGTTTTTGTATGTGTGCAAAGAAAAAGTTTACAGCATTGCTCAGCCTGTGGTGTATGAAAGGCTGCATTGATTGTTTTATAAAAAAAAAAAAGAAGAATTTCTTTATGTATATATATATATATATAGAGAGCTACATATATGTTTTCGCATATATTTTTATATATTTTCCGGGGTCCCCGCGCATGGGCGGGAATATTCAAGTGCTTATGACTATTGATGAGGATCCCCTGGAAGAGAACAAGTAGTACATTTCCAAGACAAAGTGTTTAAGTAAAGGCTGTGCCAAGATCTATGAAAAAACAGCTCAATGTTATACAAAGGAGGGGCATAAGCTCGTTTTCTAAGTAATAATTATCCTGCTTCTAAAATGAGAATTTCGTAGGGTGGTATCTGTCCAAAATGTAATTGTCCATTCATGTAAGGAATCGCCAATATTCTGTTGACTGAGCACGTGGGCTCTGCCAGGTACAGGAAGTCGTCTGTGTACAGCAAGACAGCGTCCTCCCACTCATAATCCCACCAGAGTCCCTGAATCAGCAGGTAATTCAAGCGTACACCGTTTGTCTGCACCTGGGCTGTGGGGCAAAAATACAGCAATTTCACCCAAGTTTCGGAAGGAGGGTCTGAAGCCCATCCGCTCCAGGACCACCTGTAAGTATGGCCATTCCACTGAGTCAAATGCCTTTTTAGTGAACAGCACCACAAGCACCGCCGGTTCTCTCAGTCTTCCTTCACTGGCCAGATATTCAAAGACCCATCAAAGGTTGTGCCTTGTGGACCTATAGGGCATAAACCTCAATTTGTCAAGGATTATCACTTGGTGGATTACCTGCAAAAGGCAGTTCACAAGGACGTTCACTAATAGTTTGACCTCCCCATTTAAGAGGGAGATCGGGCAATATGAGGTGCACTTATTCGGAACCTTACCTTTCCTGTGAAGGAGGACTATTGTCGTCTGGCGCAGGGCCCATGGCCTCTCCCCCAATTGTTTAGATTCATACGGTATAGCCACCGATCAGCCTAACTACTTGAATTTTGATGACTTTGAAAAATTACGGAGGGAAGAAGTTAGGTCCCGATGCTTTTCCACTTTTCATTTGGGCCATAGCCCCTGCTATCTCCCCCTCCTGGATCTCTTTCTCCAAGAGTTTAACCGCTTCTGCTCCCAGTGTCGGCATCAGAATGGCTCTGAGAAAGCCCTCCAGCTCATCCTGGCACCCAGCGTCTACATGCGGGGCGCCCAGGTGTTTTAGAAACCCAGCAAAGGCCTGTGCTACATCGGTCGCTGTCTTCACCACCCTCCCTCAGAGGTAAGGATCCTAAGCACCCGGAACCTCAGCACCCATCTCTGTCCTTCCTATCTCCACACCAGCCATGCCAACTGCTTCCTGCTTTGTTGCCTACTTCATATAGTTTATGTTGCTTGGACCTGATCAACTTTCTGGATTCCTGGTGCATGAGGTGGTGGTATCCCTCCAAAGGGCCTCTATTTGGATCGCCAGGGTCGCAGCTGGGTCCACCACGTACTGCTCCTCCCAGACCACCAGCTTTTCTTCCTACTCATTTCCCTCCCATTCCCTTTCCTTAAGTGCCCTACCACATGTGCTATAATGTGACCCCTTGCTTCCACCTTGAATGTTTCCCACATTGTGGCCTCTGTCTTAAGCGACGCCCAAGTTATCCTTGAAGTACGTCTTCATGGTTTCCTGGATGAAACGCCTGGTTGCCCAATCTATCCGGACCCAGGGGTCCAGTTTCCAGCCCAGTGTTGTATGGGGGGTAGGCTGAGTCAGTTGCATTGAAGTAGGGAGTAATCTGAGATTCCTCTCTGCAAGTAGTGAACATAAAGGTATCTCCCCAACTTGGAATTAGATGTTGTACTCAACCAATTTGTGGAATTTATGGGCAGTCTCAATTTAAATGTTATTTTCAGTAAGTTCTATGTTATGGTGTTAGGCCCCCGGGACACCAGGACTAGATTGCATTGCGTGAAAGGCAACCACTTTACCCGAGTGCCCATATTTCCCTATTTGGGAGTTCATTTTGACTCCTCTTTATCCTGGCCCCCTTTGGTATTGGCCTGAGGACATTTGTTCTCTAGAAGTATTGCGTCTGTCCATGATTTTGCCTAGAGACTGGGCCATAAGTCCATCAAGGCTATGATTGATATTTATAGAGCCAAATGTGTTGCCATAGCTTCATATGGCAGTGATATATGTGGGTACACTAATGTGTCTTCACTGCAAGTCCTCGAAAATACGTTTTTAAGAAACCTACTTTCCCTCCCCTCCTCTGTTATTATCCATGAGGAACTAGGGATTGTTACCTTGAGGACCTACCGATGGCTCGACCCTTATGCCTCTGGATCTCGGTGTGGGTTCGCCCAGCTAAGCATTTCAACCGCTCCTTATTAAAAGATTGCCTGACCCTTGACTGTGCTGCTAGTATCCCATGGATCACCTACATTAAGGTGGGTTTTACTAGGTTAGGCTGTCCTGAAATGCTTAATCACCCTGAAACTTTAGTTGCAGAGGACCACCTCTGGACTAAGAAAACTTTTGCGGAATGGAGGGCCAACGAGAGAGCTTTATTGGCCAAAGATAGAGTTACCATAAGAGCTAATTTATCACTACAGACCACACTTTCACTTGAACCATATCTTATGTACAGCATGTCTCATTATCATTAGTTTCTTTTGATCCGTTTTCATTTAAATGTAATACATTATTTATTAGCAGTTCCTCGTGCCAGCTCCTACGGTTCTACTCTCAGCCCATGTAGCAGTAATAATCATACAGCCCAGGACACGCTGCAATTTATTATGTTTTGCACTTTCTACAAAAATCTCAATCATTCAATCAGGATTTATAAAGCACAGCTAATCACCCTATAGGATATCCTGGCGCTTGCAGGCCCTGGAGGCTTATTCGAACAGCCAAGTATTGAGGGCCATTTGGAATTCCGTAAGTGAGGTTATGGTCCTGAGGTGCGTGCAGAGAATGTTCCAGGTCTTTGCTGTGATGTGGGAGAAGGAGGGTCCTCCACTTCTGTTTCGGTAGATGCAGGGATTATGGGCAAGTGAAAGGGAGGCAGAGAGTAGTCTTCTCGATGGTTGGTGGATGTTGAGGCAGTGGTTAATGTAGGTGGGTCTTTGGTTGTGTAGAGCCTTGTGTGCGTGGGTCAGCAGCTTAAATTGCATCTCTTCTATATAGGGAGCCAGTGGAGTTTCCTGAGGTGGGTTGTGATGTGGGTTTGTCAGGGAAGTGATTCCCACTGCTGTTTACGGACAAACACATTACACACATCCGTCCTGCACTTTTTTACTTAATATTACTACTGGACGAGTTCATATGGTTCAATGTGGCCCTTTTATTATCTGGTGCAGTTCGTTGAATATTGATGTGAAGCCAATTCTTTTTCATGCAACTGTGGATATAGTTTTAACTTGTATATTTTATTTACGAATGTTTTTAACTGTATTTTATCTTATTCTTTTATGGTTATTATGTAAGAAACCGAATAAAGATTGTTGATTGCTTAATTGATTGTCGTAGGGGTTCTGAGTAGTCTGTTATATATAAAGTACAATGTATGTGCGGTTTTAGCAGCTCTTGAGGTTTTATGGATTTTAGTGCATATTCTATCCCAACAATGAGAGGACCAGTCAACCCGTAAATCTTTTTCCCAATGGAGTCCAATGTTAGATGTAGAAAATGCTTATACATCAAAGAGGCTTTAGAATGGACCTTTAAGAATGAAACTAATTTGGTTTTATGAATACAAGGTATATTATCATTTTGCATTTGAGCCATATTTTCCTGAATTGTTTGGGCTAGGGCTCTATATTCATGAAAGTAGGATTGTGGCAGATGGGAAAGTGACTGAGCTATGCGAAAGCGAATAGTTACATTTATTAATCAACTTAAATATTTTATCGCTTCAAGATTTCCTAAATAAGGTTCTATTATTGATTCTGAAATGTTTATTATACCAGAGAGAACAATTTATAGAATAATTTTTGTGTAAATATAGGGGGGAAAAGGGTCTTAAAAGTGTATGAGACTGTGCAATAGATGGATGAGCATGAGAGGTTGTTTTGGTTGAAAAGGACAAAGATTCATCAAAAGACAAAGGTGAAATAAACAAGTTTTCAATAGAAAGTCATAAATGTTTAGGTATATCAGTACCATAGGTAGTCCAGTGAGCTGCTTGTTTGACATTAAAGGCTTTCTGAAATTTTTGGAAATTAGGAAAGTTGACACTATCATGTTGCTTATAAAGTATTAACCACAAGAGAGCTAAGCGAGCAGGTTTATTATGCCATAAAAAAAAGTGTAAGAACAGAATCTATTCGCTTAAAGAGATGACTTGGACGGCATACGGGAATCATAGAAATTAGATACTTCACTAAAAGGGCAAGCATCATTTTAATGGAACTTAATTTACCCCACCATGATGAAAATAAAGGTTTCTACTTGGAACAAAAATTCTCTAATTTCTGCAAGACATCTTCAAAATTTATTTTGATAGAATTTGTAAACCATAACCCTAAATACTTATGGTGTTATTATGAGTTTGGCGGTCCGCCTGTCGGCCTGCCACTGCCGGGCCGATAGGAGGACTGCCAAGCCCGTAGTGCACCTGCCCGTAGGATTACAAATGTAATCCATGGCGGGGAGATGGTGCTGGGGCAGTCTCACGGCGGTGGTCTCTTAGGCTCATAGGAGAACCTTCACAGCAGACCAGCACTGTCACAGCTCCTGCAGCACATTCCTGCTCGGTGTGGCATGCACCATTTCATGCATGCCATACCGTGCAGGACTGGAAGTGCAATACCAGGGGAGCACAATATGTGCCCCCCTGCATGCACCCCAAGGCTCACAAGTGGCAGGCAGCCCCGCTAGGGCCCACTTACTTCCATACCTACCACCCTTGTCATGGCGGGCTGTGCTGCAGCATCACCGCCAGCATATTCCTGCCCATTTCCAGACCACTGGCGCAGCGGGATCTTTGATCCCGACGGATCCAGCGGTCGCATGGCACTCCAACCGCCATACTCACAATATGGTGGGCAGAGCTCCAGTGTGGCAGTGGTCGGACCGCCACTACGAGTATGGGGTCTTGTGGACCACCATACTTGTAATAAGGCCCTTAATCTTATTAGGGTTCAAAGCAAACCCTAAATCTTTAAAAGCATCTTTTGCACATAATTTATAAAGGGGTGATATTTCAAATGTATCTACATTCAACTTGTATCTGGACACATTAACACATTTGTGAACTTCTGTGTGAAAGTCAGGGATTGATTTGGTTGGTCCAAAACCAAACCATTTTAAGGATTCAAAACATAAACTGCCATCCAATGTGGTCAAACACCATTTCAACATCTAAAGCAATAGCAGCTGTTTCATAGGGCAATTTCGATGCCTTACCCAGTACATTACAAAGACATAAAGGGCCTCGTTATGATGCGGTTTGGACCACAACCGATGGCTTGTCAGTTGCGGTCCCAACCACATCTACTGCTACGGTCCGACCGACGCATTACGATGCGTGCGATTGGAGGCAGCAGTCGCAGGGACCGACTGACACAATCCGATTGGAGCCTGTTGGTCGTTCGGAAAGACCGCATAATCCCTTAAAGACGTCATAGGGATTATGATCTCAGTTTCCGACAGCCTTTCCATGTCGGCCTTTCCGGCATGGAAAGGCTGTCGGAAAGCGACATTGAGGGCCCCTAGAAGGGCCCCATTCCGCCCTGGCCCTCCGTATCTGGCCTTGGGGGGCACCAATGGTGCCCCCTGAACATCCCTGCACCTTGTGGCTGGCACCGTGCCTGCCACATGGTGCAGGGATGTTTAAAAACTTCAATTTTTAAATGGGAGCTTCTGCTGCGTGCGGTTTCAGCCCACCGCACAAGCTCCCATTGAAAAATGGAAGTTTGTGACCACACCATATGCGGTCGAATCCAAATAATGCGGCCGGAACCACCAACCTGAGGTCGGTCAGTTCCCAATCCACAACGGTGTCGGCCGACCAACATCGTAATGAGGCCCATAATATTATCAAATGAAAAACAACCTTTTATAAATCCAACCTGTTCCGGACCAATTAGATGAGGCAGAAGGGGCTGTATATCAAGTGCTAGAATTTTAGCAAAAAATTTATAATCTACATTTACCAAGGGTATACGGTGATCATTTTTGCATAATTGTAAATTCTGATTTTCCTTGTGGATTTAGCATATTGTTGCTTTTTGAAAAGTCCCTGATGCACCTTGAGACTGAGTAAAGTAATAATAGAGTTTAAGAAAACATGGAAATAAGAGAGTAGAAAAATGGGAATAAACTTCAGATGTAAATCCATCAGGTCCTGATGCCTTGCCAGGTTTTAATTGTTGACTGCTTCTGTGATATACATTTTAGGGAGATGTATGCCAGTTCTAGTTGGGAAAAGGTGACATGCTCCAAATTCGGTTTTGGTATGCATTTTAAAAAAGCAGTCATTTTTTTATGTTGAGTGAGAATGTTTAGTTTATCAGGACTCACAAAGGGTGACCAATTCTTGTAAAATATCTTCATCTTTAATAACAGTTTGGTGACATGAATTTATAATAGATTCAATCTTTTTCTGTTCTTTCTTGACTTTTAAGTAATTAGCCGAAGGTTTCCCTGTTTTGCTCTGACCATCACAATACCGAACATTGTGTTGCAAAATGGAAGAGGAAGCTTGTTCAATAGACAATTTATTACATTTACATTTTGCTTGGATACGGTCATGGTGAGAGGTCTGGGATTTGGAATGATAAGTGTATTCCAGAGTCTTTGGGGCCCATTACGATGGCGGGCGGAAGCACTACCGCCGTGCTGGCGGATGCAAAAACCACCAGTTACCGCCGGCACGCAGCAGTCCACACGCCCGCCCAATTACGATGCGAAAAGCAGGCCAAACACCGCCGGCAAGCCAGCAACACCGTCCGCCATCAAAGTGCGCCCGCACACGTAGCGGCGCAGCACAACTGACACACACCGTCCGACGAAACACGTCCCGCCCGGCGCATAAATTACGATGCCGCAAACAAACGGCTCCCACGGCAAAGAGACACCGCACGTGAAAGAGAGGCGGAAACACGGACGCAGAGCACGGACAACGAAGAAGCGGCACCCGGGCATGAATCCAGCACTGCAGGCCCTTCCCATGCTTCTGCTGATGCACCACCAAGGACGCAGCGTACCGCGGAGACGCAGGTAGGCACACACACAACAAGTGCACGCAAACAGCGCACACAGTGCAAGGGCGGAAAAAGCGGACAACCCCCACCAGCGCGTGCACACTACACATCCACCATTGCATCCACATATGACACACAGGCCAAATCCTAACATCGCGGAACACATGTGTACACACCACCTGGGACTAGGAACCAACCACCCCATCACGGCCCCAAAGCGCCGATGACGCCGCCACACATGCGCACAACGCAGAGGCCAACCGCAGCGCCATGCATGCGTCGCACACAGACACAGGGACACAACCAAGCAGCACACACACAAGCCCCACCCCGAACGCACATGACACGTGACAGGCCTGCCACAGACATGTCCCCAACGCCCAATTCACGGACAACACCCAACGCCACACAACCGACGCACACATGTCAGTGAAGTCACGCAACAGCAGGACACACCCCAGTGTAACAAACATGGCGAAGCACACAGCGGCGGCAACACCAACTAGGAGAAGCAGGGCTCCTTCGGGAAGAGGAACGCCAGTACCACACTGAAAAACCCATACCACCCTGCACATATGAACAAGACACATGAAACGGAACACCAAAGAGCCCGGTGACCGACAACAGGTGGCCCAAGAATTACATCCACACACAAGGCCCAACGCAGAGCGGAAAGGCAGCCTGCCGCCCACACAAGGGAGAGCAGACAGCACTGAATGACCTTCCATTCCAACACCGAAACCACAGCCCTACGACAGAAGCCGGTGAATACAGCCATTGTCCAAGAATAGACCAACACAGGCATGCCGAGGAGACCGACCACAGGGCAGATAGCGCATATCACAGAAGCACACAACGGACGGGGAAGAAAGAAGAAAACACTCCCCCATGTCGGCCACATGCAAGTTAATTGGAAGGAGTCACACAGCACTGACCTTCAACTGTCTGAGAAGCATGTGGGAAGAGGGCCCGTGTCATCCAAACAAGCCAACAGAACACAAGTCCTGTCTCCCTACGACTACACAGAGCTCACAGCAACCTCGGAGCGTGCACATTGCAGACTGCACACACAGCCGGAGCACGCCACCACAACGCACCGCTGCGAAATGGCAACCGCAACACACCTACCCAACTACGCCGAAGAGCTCAAGCTGTACCAAACCAGCACGATACATACATTGGGATGCGATCTCCTGTCCCTGCTGAACGTAAGTTACCGACTGACTTACCGCATCACATTGTTCAGCTGCGTCATGCCCGTCTTCTACTGTCGGAGGTGTCCCTACCAGCATCCCGTCGAGATATGCCTCTCCAACCCGGCATGTCTGAAGGCGGACCTGCTACCACTACTCCTCCCTCTGGACGCACACGACAGGGCCTGCTCTGCCTATGGGGGCATGGCGTATGTGGCCAACATCGCACGCGCACTGAAATGGAACCACTGTGCCTCCACACGACGGATCATCGAGAACAGCTACATCGAATGTCACCCAGCATGCCCCATCATGGTCCTCCAAGGGACAACCTACGAACAACACCTTGACAGCCACCATCCGCTTCATTGGCTGGCAAACATGTACACCACCAATGACATGGAAGCCCTGCTGGACGGCATCGCATACCTGACAACCTGTAAATACGTCGGACCACAACGCAGGTTCCCCGAGTGACCTATGAAGTCCAACCCCGCACCCATGCTCAGCTTCCGCCACGGATCTGGCCCAGTCACCACCACAACAGCCATACCAAACGACCGGCAACTGTAACCACACCATCAACGACATCGCCATGACATCGGATATGACCGGGACATGCACACTGTTCCCCATCACATCCAGGAACACCGCATGCATCGTGGGAGGCAGTGGCATGGGCTCTGTGCATCGCACCCACATGGACGGAACTGCACGAACAACCAGGACACAACATGGATCCAGCGCCCATGGACACACACACCGCTCAGTGGACATGAATAGGTCGCCTGGAGTCTGTGGGTGCTGCACCCCTCCCACCCCCGCCCCGGGAATCCCATACCAGGACCTTTGCATGGACGACAAGTGCATACAACAACAACACGACCCCAGTGACTGTGACATGTCCAGTAACCACCACAGTGCAACAACAAGTGGCACGCCGCTGCATGCACGCAAGCACATGCCCTGATGTCATCTCACATGCACGCGTGCATGAGGAACAACCGCAGCAAACCTGTCACATGGAACTGAGATGGACTGTGCCCATGATGCCGAGCGGTCTGGTAGGCTACATGTATACCGTCTGTGTCAAAGTCCGCTGCTCCGCAGCTATACGTAAATGTACATTAGCACAGCCTTGGCCAAGCAGATGTAACCCCACACCCTATCCCATTTGTAATCATGCTCAGTATATCCTCAATATGTATTCCGCTGCCAGTAGTGTCCACTATACTGCATCACAGAGGACAGAAGACTCAATATAATGTTTGAAACCAGAACTGTCTCCGCTGACTCATTTCACAAGTACGAATGAGAGAGGATGAGAGTATGTGAAGTACACGGCAGTCGTGACATGACCATGTAGTCCACTGGTATTGGATGTCAACGCAAATGAGTAGCACTACTGTGGAAGACACACATGTGTCGTGTGAAGTCGTATGGACGCAGTGCTCAGGTGGGTGGGTGCGACGGGTAGATGCGCACATGCCAAGTTGGAGCACGCCGTGTTGGGAGGGCTCATGAACAGTACACCACCGCTTCCCTGGGCATTGTGAGAGGACACCTGTCGGGGGGAGTGAACACGTGTGTGCACAGCAGCCGGGCACACGTACAAAGCGGTACCAGGCGCACCTCAGCCCACCCTCTGTGGACGAGCTGGATCCTGTTGTGCGCCCGCCATGCCCCTTGACAAGGCACACACAGCCCCAGTCGACCAGGTGTAACCCCAACATAGTCAATCCGCACAGGCGATACAGGGCACGGGATGGCAGTGGAGCATGGTGTGTGAGAGGTCTCCTCGCGCTCCTCCTGGTCATATCACGCAGGCAATAGAACCTCAACGTCCAGCATGGCAAAAAGTCAAATGGAAGTGTAGGGGGACGCACCACAGCACGAGCAGCACTGACGTCACGGGAGGTGGCTCGCACCATCCCATCCATTGCCCATCATACCAACCACGCCACATGCCATTGCGACTAAGTGCAAGCGCGTGCGCCACCACCCTGAGCCCTCCCCAGAGAGGCCAAAGAGTGAATGTGTGGGCCATCAGCCACAGACGGACGCGGCATGGCCGCAAGGGCAGCCACAGCCACTGGGTGTCGCAGGTGGCGGAACCGGAAGGCGAAGACTGTGATGCATAGTCCATGCAGGCCGGGTCTCCATTTGGGGCACCACGCAGGTGGACGGCGTCCCGCCACACATCATACCCTGAGACAGCCCACTCGTGCAACTGGACCCACACATACACTCCTTGCCCTCTCTGGTGCGAGCTTGGGGCTGCCTGTGCAAGCGCTAGCCTCGCAGGTGAGCATGCATATTGGGGGGCGAGGGAGGACATGAGGGCTGGGGCGAAGATGACTGTATCACTGTCAGTTAGTACAAGGGATGACCCAGATGTGGAAAGGAAGAGACGTGTCCCGTGTGTACTGCAACTAGTCGCCAATCCAACTACCCCCCATGTCCGGAATGTAAGCCCGCACCTAGGCCCGCCCATCCGCCACATCGAACATACCACCAGCACGACAACCTTCCCATTCGAAACACTGACTGGGGGTGGCGACCAGTGAACAATCATGTGTAGCCTACCCACGCGTACATGTGGGCCCTCCATGATCCATGTCACCTGCGGCAAAGACATGACATGCGCAATGAGGGAAGTGAGGAGAGCTGTCCGCCCCATGCGCAGAAGGTGCATCAGCTCCACAGACCCAGCAGCGAGTCCAGCAGGGGTCACATGTGCAGGGGCAGCTGTGCCTGGTGTGAAGGCACATGCATATAGACAGCACATCGACCAATGTGTAGTCTGCCCACATCCACAGTCCATCATCATGCGGACATAGGAATTGAACACAGGGCAACACATCTTAGCTGGTGCACCCACCGTGACCAACAATGCGCAATCATCGACGTACCCGCCCTGTGCATGGCCCCCCACCCAACGGAGGCACATCCAGTGCCACCATCCCACACACACAAGCCTTCCACGGAACATGCTGTGTCCAATGGTCAGTACAGAGTCAGCGCCCATCTGGTGGATCCTGAACAGGAGACACATGCACACACATGCCAGCTCCCACTATGTACGACTGCCACCTGGCACGTGCAATGTAACCTCTCACCTGTGACGTGTGACTGCAAGCACACAGCCGTCTTGGCATGGGGCTGTCAATGTGGACACCAGTCAATGTTTCGGGAGCTGTGATCCGTACAGTGCTGTACATAGGGTGCAGTGCTGACACCTACTACTGTCTCATATCCCCTCGTGCCACAGGTCCCACTTGTATTGGCCGCTCAGCCCGTGCCCACATCGTCGTCGTCGTGTGCCATACTCATCCAGCCTCGGAAGCAGTACCATGCTCAGCAGACACTCATGTTGCCGTGGCGTTGCCGCTTGACGAATATGCAGTCAGTCCCCATCAGCACGCCCCGCAAGTCATTGGGGCCTAGATCCCCATGTGCATGCACATGGCAGTGGTATGTCTCACTTGCCATTGCCATTGTTGGGAGACCTGTGTAAGTGTATTGTGGCCGTGCCGTCCCAGCTTGACAGCTGGGCTGTGGCTCATGTGCTTGCTCAGTCATGTCAGTGATGTGTATGCGAAATTGCTATGTGCCGTGTTGCTTTGACATGTGTCCTCTGCCATTTAACCCAGGCAGAGACCGAACATTGACCGCCCATACCAATTGCTGGCGGACATGGACGATACAGAGGTAATCAGGAAGTTTCGGCTGGACAGGCCAACTCTGCATCGACTGTGTGCCATGTTAGAGCCCCATCTCCGTCCCCGCAGGGTGTATCCGACTGCTGTCACCCCCACGGCTAAGGTGATGGCCGCCATGCATTTCTTCGCCACTGGGTCATTCCAGCACACAGTGGGCAGTGGAGGAGGGATGTCCCAGCCCATGTTCAGCAAGGTGCTGAGGATGTACTGGCAGCCATGATGCTGTACCGGAACAGGTACATCAGATTCCCCAGGGCTCGTGAATTGGCGGCAGTGAAGGGTGCATTCTATGCCCTTGGCAGAATCCCACACGTCGTGGGAGCCATTGACTGCACTCATGTTGGCCTTGTTCCACCACAGGCCACTGAGCACCTGTACCGCAACAGGAAGCACTACGCACTCCCTGAATGTGCAAGTGGTGTGCCTTGCGGACATGGTGATCACCCACGTGTGTGCAAAGTTTCCAGGCTCGGCCCATGACGCACACATAATGCGCAACAGCATCTTGCCACGACTGATGGCCAATCTGCAACAGGATCGTGGCTGTATTGTCGGTGAGTATGTGGAGTGGTGTAGCGTGCTGGTTGTGCGATGCTGTCCCCTGTCCAGTTGGAATAGCAACGGTTCTCTGTGTCCCTCACACCCAGGTGACTCTGCGTATCCGAATGGGGCATGGCTGCTCAGTCCATTGAGGAATCCTCGCACCCCAGCAGACGATCGATACAATGAGGCACATGGGAGGACCAGACGTGTGGTCGAGCGTACCTTTGGCCTCCTCAAGTCCAGGTTCAGGTGCCTGGACCGCACCGAGGGTGCACTGGCGTACTCCCCACAGAAGGTGTGCCAGATAGTGGTGGCGTGCTGCATGCTGCACAATCTGGCCATTCGGAAGCAGATCCCCCTCATTGTGGATGACAGAGATCAACCAGGGCCCCAGCCCGCAGACCAGGACAGCTCGAGTGAGGTGGACAGCGGAGAGGAGGAAGCTGGGAATGTGCGCCAGCAGCTCATCGCCCGCTACTTCACTTGACGGTGAGTGTCCATGTACGACGGATGATGTGTCTGTATCTATGCAGGTGTGTGTGTGCTGTGTCAGGGTGGCCGTATGTTCACTGCGTGCAGTGTGTCAACGCTCCATGGCCAGGGTAGTATGCCACTGTTGGTGGCTGTGGCATTGTGCCCTATTGCTCTGTGCGATGTGTGTACATTGCTTGTAGTTGTTGACATGTACTGTGTGATGGGTGTGTGACACACTCATTGAATGTGCTCCTGTTCTGTCTCCCACCCCTAGGTCCCTACAGGTCCTCCGGATTCCATTTCCATGCCACGCATCAGGTGCCTTTCCGCCCAAGGTGGCCGTTGTATTCCGTACAATAAAGACACAGGGCACAAACAGCAGTTAGTGAAAAAGGTGCATTTATTACAAACTGTGACATGTGATTGTGTGTAAGGTGATGACAAAAGTGGTGCGTGCAGTGACAATGAGCTGTCGGTCATGGCTGCGTGATGATCAGGGTGTACCCACTGGTTCTATGTCCATAGTCCAACACACACATGCCATCCAGATGGCTGTGTGGAGTGGGATCGTAGAGCAAGTCAATGCAGTGGCTGGTCAAGGAAGGCTGGCGGAAGGCTGGCTGGCTGCCTCACTTGCGACTGGAGCGTGCGAAGTCCTCCCGGGAGATCTGTTTCCTCTTCGGACGGCCCCTTCCACGTTTGGGAGGGGGGGTGTGTGGTGGCGACCTGCTGGTGGTGGGTGAGGTGTGCTCACTGGCTGTGGACGCAGGGGAAGTGGACACTGCTGCCCGAGCCTGCGCCCTAGCAGGTGGTGGCGGAGGTGGTGTTGCTGGCCTTGCCTGTGACCCCACCGCCACCACCAGCTGGGCCCATGAGGTCCACGAGTTGGTCCATACGGGACACGAATTGGCCCATATGGGCGTCCATGGACCTCAGCACCCCCAGCACCTCCCGCGTGTCAGTAGCAGACCTGGCCCATTGTCCTTGGGCCTCTTCATAGGCCCCAAGGACTCTGGCCATTTGAGGCAGGGCATGGCTCCCAGGGGAGGCTGGCGTTTCCCTGACCCTGCTCCTCCTACCAGTCCTGCTGCCACCGGCCTGCCCACTAGCCACATTGCTCACCACGGTCCTCGCTGTGGCTCCCAGGGTGGATCCAGTCGGCCGGGCCACCACCTGCGCTGGGGCTGGTGCCAGGAAGACGTGGTGGTGGTGGAGGCGGTGGTGGTCGGTGCGGCGATGGTGGCGGTTGCGGCAGTGGTAGTGGCCGCAATGACCGTGGGTGTGGCCGCAACGACAGTGGCAGCAGGGGACTGGGACTGTTCAGCATCCCTGGATGATGGGTTGGTGGGTAGGAGGGTCCTGGGGAGCGGCTGGGCCCTGCCACGCCAGATGGGCCAGCTTGGTGGTCCGTGTCCGAAGAGGTGGACAGATCCTCCAGATCCGTGTGTCCTCGTTGGGGGCTTGTAGGCTGGCTGTGCTGGCTGCTGTCTCCATCCCCAGCGTCCAGCAGTTCGTCACCTGTGGAGAGAATGAGATTTGTTATTGTGTTGCACCTGGCGAAGTATGTATTAGTCGTCTGACATTGGCAGTTCGTGCAATCTCGTACATGGGTTTCCCGGAGGCGAGTGTGTGGCTGTGGCATCTGTAGGTGTGTGTGCTAGGCAATGGGACTGTGTGCTGTGCACATGTGGCATGGGACGGATTGGCCATGCCGATGGGTGTGTTGCTTTGCCCCTACTCATTGTGACTCTGGTGTATGCGGGCTCCTGGCCCATCCTGGGTCTGGTTTGTACTTTGCTTTTGGAGTTCAAATGGAACAGCTTAGGAACGCATATGGCAACATGGGGGCCATGCCCCAGATTCGCATTTGGGATGGAATATGCTTTTGGGGTTCAAATGGAACGCTTAGGAACGCATATGGCAACATGGGGGCCATGCCCCAGATTCTGCATTTGGGATGGAATATGCTTTTGGGGTTCAAATGGAACGCTTAGGAACGCATATGGCAACATGGGGGCCATGCCCCAGATTCGCATTTGGGATGGAATATGCTTTTGGGGTTCAAATGGAACGCTTAGGAACGCATATGGCAACATGGGGGCCATGCCCCAGATTCGCATTTGGGATGGAATATGCTTTTGGGGTTCAAATGGAACGCTTAGGAACGCATATGGCAACATGGGGGCCATGCCCCAGATTCGCATTTGGGAGGGTATATGCTTTTGGGGTACATGCTGTGAGCCATGGGTGCCGAACGTGACATGTGTTGTGGCAGCATGACAGTGCATGGTCTGAGGTGTGTGCATGCCTGACATGCCCTGCATATTTGCTGTCTGTTGTGGTTACTGGACATGGCATTGGACGCATCGTTATGAGTGAGTGATAGTTGTGTGCCAGCCAACGTATTGCAGTTGTCCCATCTCCTTGGTGTGCGTGCTGCCCTGTGCCATGTGCATCACTGCAGTGCTCGGGGGGGTGTGGCCCATGTTGTGTGTTGTTGCTCACAGTGTGTCGTGCGCTTAATTGACTTCTGGCACATGGTTGGTCATGGGCATGTGTCTTAGCGTGACTGCTGTATGTGTGGCAGCTGTGCGGATGACATGCCTTTCATGAGACTGGGGCTGACGGATGGGATGGATGGTATGTTGTATGTGCATGGTGTGTCTGTGTGTTTGATGGGTTCAGTGGTGTTCGTGTGCATTTCTGTTGTTCCGCTCTGTTGCGTCTAGTGTTGTTTGTCTTACATAGGCGTAGTTGTGGGGTGTGTGGTTGACAGGCAGTAGGGGCTACATGGACAGGACTTCAATGGTGTTTCGGTTGTGTGTGATGAGTTGCACAGTGGCTGCCGTGTGGGACTATATTCAGTGTGGCTTGTGCATGCAGACGTGGCTCCTTGGGTGTTGCTATGTCTGTGATGGGTCATGTGGGGTGTGAGTCTGCTGTTCATGTCCGTGTGCACATTGTTCACTTGTTCGTGACGGTGGGCGGTGCTGCGTGTTCGTGTGCTACGTGACATGTCCCATGTGTTGGTGGTGTTATGGTCCTCATGCCTCCAGTAATCCAGCCCTGTCCAGTTTCCCACCTGCAAGTTGTTCGTGCGTGCACTGTACTGGATGCCA